>CM062804.1:606156639-607517346 GCA_031772625.1 Pinus tabuliformis
TACCTATTTGATGTTATAACAGTTCAAGGGAGAAGTTGGTGATCCTTCTTGTCATGTTTCATAAGAGTTTTCAGTCATTCATGCTCTATCTTTTATCCTAGACCTGTAGGATTCATTGATACCAAGTGTTTGACAGAATGTTAGCACCAGTTGGGATGTTCAGGCCTAAACCTGAGGTTTATTTTTGGTTTATTTGTCTTTTTATCATGTCTTTGATGGATTCTAAAAGTTATAACAAGTTCTGGGTAGTGGCTGGAATTCCGGGCTAGAAAATTGCCTGGAATTCCAGAGACATTAGCACAGGTATGCTGAGAAAATTCCCTGGACGCTAGCTTGCAGGCCTATGAGATCATCCAAAGGTCCTTGGATGTTGGCATTCCCATAACATGAGAGCGTCTAAAGGTCAAGAGATCTAAAAGGTGAGTGGGACCCAAGGGCAGGATGTCTGAGTGGCTAAGATGTCGCTTGGGGGTGTTGTTGTTGATGTGGAAGGTATGGTGGATGTGTTCCATCGATTCCATTTCCTTAAGGTGACCAAGGAGGTTGAATCCATTCATATTGTCCTCTCTCATTGTGTATTTTTCCCGGTTGGCTGGTTACATGGGTAGATGTGGGAGGAGGGTTGTTACACCTAGCTTGGGTATGGCTCACTACTAAGAGAATTGGTGCAGTGGAGTCTATGGTTGGGAGGAATGTTTGAGCTGGTCTGGAACCAGTTAATGCTTAATTAAGTTTTTATATATATGCATCATATGCTCTTATTGTTTTGAATAATTTTATGTATATCCATTTCTTGAGGTTTATAAATTTTATGCATGTTAATTATGTGTTTTTGTCATATTGTATACATTTTGTGATCTTGTTATGGTATCGAGGTGGGGTACAACTATATTGTCCCTCTGTTAGGTGGTTGGAGGGCGTTACAACTAGAAAAATCCTTCACTCTAAGGTGGACCCAAGTTCCCACATCACAAACTTCAACTATGCTTGATGGTGCCTCTGCTTCCTTCATGAATTGTCTATTAATCATCTAATTTTCAATGATGTTTCACCCAAAGTACGACATGCCCAAAAAGTATGCCTAAGGCACCCAAGTGCACCCAACAAGGTTTTGCTTGACAAGTGCATCTAGTGTATGTTTTCCCAACAAGTACATCCCATGATTTTCCTTCATGTATTCATGCACCAAAAGGCACTTATAATATATATCACATTCTCCAAGTGTGAATACCCAACTCCTTAGATCCGTATTTGTTCAAGCATCGAAGTATATAAAAACAAATCAAGTTCTAAATTTTAATCATGTCCACCTTGTATCTAGTTGTGGATTATATAAGATATACCATAATCCCAACACCCCTCTCACCCCACCACCCACCCCCTATCTAGCCTTTGCTTTCCCTCACCAAGTTCCCTATTGAGGTTCTCTTGGTGCATCCAATTAATGTAAGATTTCAAAGTTTGTGATGTGCCTAATATGAGCATAGGGAATTGACATGCTTGTAATTCACCTTGTGATCTTGGAAGGTAACTCAAAAGTAAATCTTTTAGACATAAAACTTATGTCATGTCCATATGTGTCATTCAATGACCATTGACATGATCATGTTGTGGAGATTCTTGAAGACATTGAAGTAGATGGCTTTACACATACGCTTGAGGACTTTATTACCTGTTGGATCTCTAACCTAATGATGTACTACTTGAAATTCCAACTCATATACATATGAACTATGGTGATTTGGAGAGAAGATAATAGTATATGAGACATGTTTAATCCCCTATCCCTACACATTTATCATAATTTTCCCTTCAATTATAACAACCTAGTTGTATTTTAGGTTCTACCATGGTATTATAGTGATTTGTAAATGATATTCATATGTCCCATACATCACACCAACATGGATGCTTGTTCAAATTTTTTTTATGTGATTTGGATTAATTGCCTCTTCAATAGCTTTCATAGCAAAGTTCACCTTTTATACTTTTTTTAATAACATTCATAGCAATAGCTTATGTAGATTATTTAGCAGTTGCCAAAGAAAATAGATTTTATAGCAATAGATTTTATAACCTCTTTAACAACTTCTATATTGAACAAATTATGCAACACAAAGCTTCCATAGAAAACAAAAAAGTATTCCACTTCATAATCCAACTCTGAGTTAGACAAAAAAAAATATTGTTGTACAAAAGTATTGATACACCTAAACATTGTTCACTCATGAGTTATTGATCATACAAAGGAAATAATATAATCAATGATGGAGGGAATCATTATTTAGCTATATACAAAATTGCATTTATAGTCTATTTTAAAAAGAAACAAACATAGTAGTAATAAGTGTAAAAAATGATTTAGAAATCACATGCCAAAAATAATCAACTATAAGTTGAAAAAACTTCGTAGAGGAGTGGATTAAGTTGACCAAAAATGAAGCAAATGTTCTATGGAAAGATTTAGCTTCTCAACATCAGAGAAAAATGCCACCAATGTGTATATTCACCTAGGAAAAGGTTAAAGTGTTCTAGTGGTAAACAAATGACCAAAGGATGAACTAAGTCATTTAACAAGAGAGAAAAATGACCAAGGGTGTATTTACACTCAACAATGGAAATGAAACACCTAGGGAAAAAGTTACACTCATAAATGTGGAAAAAAATCTAAGGGGTGAATTTACACTCTCAATAATCTATAAAATCACCCAAGTATGGATATAGACTCCGGAAGATAGAAAACACCTAAGGTCAAATTTAGACACTTGACATTGTCTAAGAATGTCAAGGCATGTGAAAGTTTAGCTCAACAATTGATTATTTTTCTCAACAATGAATCTAAATGCCTAACAACTAGCTTAAACGCCGACTGAAAGAGAACTTGACATGCACATGTGTGTGTGGCCTATATGAATATCATACAACCTATGGACAAGGGGGAAATTATGCCCAACATTCAAACAAAACTCCTAGAAACTAAAAATTCACCTCAAGCAATGCAAAATTGCTTAGAGATGGGACATATGGCTCTAAGGGAGGAGAAGTTCACTCAAAGAAGATGAATGGTCTCATTAAAGGAAAAATTGCTAGATCCCAAGGAATAGAATTAGAAACTTATATAGAAAGAAGAAATAACTCTTTCTTTTCAACCATATATTTCAAATCCCAGGCTAAATCCTATGATATCCATCCGAAGTGCTATTGGCTTCATAGAAAATGCATGGGAAGATATTTTTGGAAACAATAGTTAGTTCATCATTTTCCTCATATATTCATTTATAGGGAGTATTAAAATAAATAAGAATATATACATTATTTCAAAAGTGAGGAAGTATAAATTATAGCTTAACATAATGAATTTACACCTACAGAAATATATAAGCCACTCAAGAGAAAATGGACACCATATTTACCCAGAAACTAAATTATGAAAACAATATTCAAATGGGGGCTTAGTTATTCATTATGGAAATCTTGAGTTACAATGAAGTTGATTCTGTTTTTGGATCCTCCTTTCCTTTGCCAAAAAACCCAAGAATGATATTGAAGAATGAAATATGGAGAGCTAGAAGTAGGGAGAATACCAACAACCATGACCCTTCATTTCCCCTTCAAACTTTTCTCCTAATTTTTTGTTATTACATTTAATTCTCTATTTTCCTCTCACATTCTCTTTTTTGTCTTAATTATCTTTTCATAAGCATTGGTTTATCATGTTTGCCAACCTTTATTATTTTTTGAATTAAATTACTTGTGAATTTCGAATGAGATTGATCAATCCAATGTCTCAAGAACGAATTTATCATATGAGATATTATTATTGAGGAGAAATTATGATTTGATTTGTTCATATACTCTTCAACAAAGACAATTCTAATATAACATTAATGCATTTTCTTAATTATTTATTACAATTCAAGTTTTCAAACAAAGTTTAATCGTAACTTTTTCTTGGATATTAATAACAACCTTCCATTATAAATTATTTAAATATTATAATCTAAAATAAAGTATAATATCATTAATACTTACCTAATTTATGTTAGACAACTAATCCTTAGGATTAAGGTTGGGTTAGTTTTTGTTATGGTGAGTGGTTATTAGAGTCCAAGAAGACCGAGAAACTGAATCAACAATTTCTTCATGTATTTATATGTACATTGTGGACATCATTCTTTGATATCAATAATCAATATATGTTTGAGTTTGGTTTCCAATTTGTGTGGTTTACATTTTATTAGAGCGGAGGTTAATCTGCTTTGATGAATAAGTAAGCCACTAATTTTGTTTCCTTATTGAGTGAGCGAGCGGGTGAAATTATATCTTGAATGAGAGATCTGGGTGAAATGATCTGTTGAATAACTTGAGCCACAACTGTTTGACCTTCCTGGGTGCTCCTCTCAGACGTTTGATTTTTTTTTTTAAGAAGTCTGACTGAAAGCTCCAACGATCCCAGAAATAGTGGTGAGAATCTGACTCGGCAAAAGTGGAGAATTGTCATCATGAGAAGAGTTTTTCAGTGTATAGTCGATATGAATTCTCTGACTGTATAGTGTATCTTTGCATAATTGTTAATTTGATGGGTTGGATTATTATTAATTTTATGAATAAGAGGTCAATTACTATTGAGAATGCATTTTGGATGGCTATTATTTCACGTTTCTGAGAGTATTCTACTAGTTATCAGTGATAAGTTCATGCACATAATTGTGTTAGTTATCAATATTAAGATTAAATTCATGCCATATTCAAAATATCTTGAAGAATTCGGTAATTTCTCAAAAGAGTTGTGATAAATTTTGCATGCTCGTGTTCATGATGCTTAATCATTTTAAGTCAATATCATTGGAATTCTTTCGATATGAGATCGATGCTACAATCAGATTCTATAGAATCGCAGAAGAGAGGGATAACCGTGGCTTATGTAGGAGGCAGGTGTTGAAAATGGAAACAAGAAATGCTAAAAATATAAGTGCTAAAAATAGCACTGCTATAAATAACAGTTCAAGTACCAGTGATGGACTAAGCAACAAGGAATGAAAAATGGAAGTGCTAAAAATAGCATTTCTATTTTTAGCAATTCGAGATAGATTCCTATTTTAGTTAGTCCCTGAACTAAAATAGTGAAGTAAAATTTGAATTTGATCTTAGCAGTTGTTTGTAAAATAATTAATTAATTCACCATGAGTTAATTAGTTAAGGAAAATCAAACATGAAGTCTATGTGGGGACATGCAACAGTTTCTCCATTAATTGAGGAATTTATCCATCAGTTAAAGAGATAAGAATGAGTTGTAATTAGTTGACTTAGTTAACTGAGTCAAATCTAGTTAGATTAATTCAAACAGTCTGTTGAATTAATGTAAGTTCAGTTAGTTAATGCTTGCATGCATGTAACTATGCACTTTAGATAACTGAGTATTCTCTCATAAATAACTCATGCATGTCAGTTCAGATAGAGACCAAATTGAGATCATAGGAGGGACAATGTACTATCAGTTAAATGGATTTTTCCTATAAAGGAAACTCATCTATGCAAAAGGATTTATCTCCTTTGGGTTTGTGTAGTTATTTCTGAGCCAAGTGAGCAGTGTGAGGTGGGAATTCACACAAGTGGAAGCACTATACCCCAGGAAAAACTGCACAAGGAAATAGGAGGCTTTGAGAGCAGAGGAGAAGGTTTGGAGAAGCCTTTGAATGTCTATGAACAACATTGTTTGATTGCAGAGACAATAGGATAGCTTGAGAGCTGATTCTTTTTGTAACTCGAACATATTTCCACTTGTATAATAATACAGAGATTGGGGTTTTAGGCTGAGGCTTTCCCCAGGTTATTTCTTCTGTGTTATGTGTGATTGATTTCTCATTCTTAGTTATATGTGTTCTCTTGATCTTGCTCAATTCGATTAAGCTTCCGTAAAGTGTTGTAGAAGTAGATCTTGTATTGTGTTTTAGTATATTGCATAATCTTTTGATCTATAGTAGGAATTTCTACACGGTATCAGAGCAAAGGTGATCAAGGCGAAGAACAATATACAAGAAGGAGAAGTTTGAAGTTTGGTTCTTGAATATAGAAATTGAGTTCTTATCACATCTCTATTTCACCTATGGCGTTCAGTGGTTTAATACTCGAGTATGCCCTTGATGGCAACTCGAATTATATAGCCTGGAAGGATCGCATGGAGGCAGTGTTATAGGATAACGATCTAAAGGACTTCATTGATCAATAAGTCCCCAAGCCGATTGATGCTACTCAACTAGCGGAATGGAAGAAATGTGTGGCTAGAGCAAGGAGAATCCTCCTAGATGGAGTTCGATACCACATTGTCTCGAGCCTCCATGGGAAGGAGACATCGTTTTCGATGTGGAAGACATTGAAAGATTTATATCAGAATAGCAGCGATCAGAGGAAGCTGGCATTGAAAGACAAGCTTCGTAAGATCAAGTGTGAAAAGGGCGACACGATCTCTACATATCTAAACAAGCTCACCACCTGCAGGGATGAGCTTGGAAGTGTAGGGATCATGACCGCTAATGATGACATGGTGAGTCTTGCACTCGGTCTTCCTAAGAGTTGGCATAGCTACCAAGTCTCAGTTAATGGAAGAGAAAAACTGCCAGATTGGGAACGACTTTGGTCGAATCTGATGCAGGAGGAGATAAGAAGAAGCACCAGAGATGGATCTTCTTCATCCAAGGAGGATGAAGAAAATTGTGCCTTAGCAAGTAAAGCAAAGAAAGGGAAGGAGAAGGATTCTCATTTCAATTCAAATTCTTCACATGGTGGGAAGAAGTTTGACAAATCGAAAGTGCGATGCTTTCATTGTCATGAGGTTGGCCATTTTGCTACAAATTGTCCACTAAGGAAATCCAAGAAGTGATCCATGGAAGGATCAGAAGGTGAGGCAATAACCTCACAGTTCGATTTGGATTTCACACTTTTCGCATGCATGGTCTCATCCATGGTGGGAAATGGTCAGTTTCTTGACAGTGGAGCTTCTTTCCACATGACCGGCGACAAGAGCTTGTTCAGTATCTTGGAGGAGAAGGATCTCCAGATGCGGATCACGATGGGTAATGATGAAAAGTATGGTGTCTCAAGGGTAGGCACAGTGGGTTTTCAGAGGGAGCATGGAGCTCACATTACCTTGACCGATGTGAAGTATGTACCAGGACTGAAGAAAAAATTGGTGTCAATCACGATGGTGGAAGACAGAGGCTATGATGTAGTCTTCAGTAAGGGAAAGGTTTTCCTTAGACAAATCATCACTAGACAGGTGAAGCAGATCGGTTCACGAGCCAAGAACCTGTATTCTCTTAAGGTTCAAGATGCATGCAAAGCCTTGAGGAGAAAGGAAACTAATGGAGACTTGGTGGTTGAGAGGGAGAGTACATTACCTCTCAACATGCAGCCACAAGAGAAGTCTCAGACGATTGTCGAGGAGCCACGATTGGTGAAGCAACTTCAGGAGGTTGTGGAGCAGCCACAACTGGAGATGTTGATAGGAGATCAGGTGGAGGCATCCACTCATGTAGAGACCTCCAGTAGGGGGAAATTTCGAGCCAGGTGGGCAGAGGGATCACATGCATCCATACCTCTAGGTAGGAGGTGGGGCGATGTGGAGTGACAGTCCCAAGAAGGTTGGAATAGGGGCAGGATCCTTGAGGTACCCAACCTCTTTGATTTGAATTTGCTAAGGGAACCCCGATGAGGAGTAGCAGGACTGGCTAAGTGGGTAGAGACAGGTGCGGATGGAGCGGCAGTGAGAGCTACAGTGCAGGAGTCCCAAGACTGTGTAGAGCTAGCAGGCTGTAGCAATGCAAGAGGCACAGGAGTGTTACACTAGTGCAAGATGGCACAAAGGGGTGTGCAACGGTGCGAGATGCATGGAGATGTTGCAGCAACTCAGAGGTTAGAGAGGGGGCACTTGTCAGTGGCAGAGGGAGCTTCAGCATCAGAGAATGTTTCTAGCCCAACAGGGAGGTCTGTTGGGAGTTTTTTTGTTTCTAGAGTTGTTGGAGCGTCCACACTTGGGAGAAGTGTTGCATGCAGAACATTCCAAAGGTTCAAGATCGGGTTCGAGTTGAATCCTTTCTTGTTGAGAGGGAGTGTTGAAAATGGAAACAAGAAATGTTAAAAATAGCATTTCTATAAATAGTAGTTCAAGTACCAGTGCTGGACTAAGCAACAAGGAATGAAAAATGGAAGTGCTAAAAATAGCATTGCTATTTGTAGCAGTTCGGGATAGATTCCTATTTTAGTTTGTCCCTAAACTAAAATAGTGAAGTAAAATTCGAATTTGATCTTAGCAGCTATTTGTAAAATAATTAATTACTTCACCATGAGTTAATTAGTTAAGGAAAATCAAACATTAAGTCTATGTGGGGACATGCAACAGTTTCTCCATTAATTGAGGAATTTATCCATCAGTTAAAGAGATAAGGATGAGTTGTAATATTGAGTTGTAATTAGTTGACTTAGTTAACTGAGTCAAGTCCAGTTAGATTAATTAAAATAGTTTGTTGAATTAATGTAAGTTTAGTTAGTTAATGCTTGCGTGCATGTAACTACTGCACTTCAGATAACTAAGTATTCTCTCATAAATAACTCATGCATGTCAATTCAGACAGAAACCCAGTTGAGATCAGAGGATGGACAGTGTACTATCGGTTAGATGGATTTTTCCTATAAAGGAAACTCATCTATGTAGAAGGATTTATCTCCTTCAGGTTTGTGCAATTATTTTTGAGCCAAGTGAGCAGTGTGAGGTGGGAATTCACACAAGTGGAAGCACTGGACCCCAGGAAAAACTGCGCAAGGAAATAGGAGGCTTGGAGGGTAGAGGAGAAGGTTTGGAGAAGCCTTTGACTATCTATGATCAGAATTGTTTGATTGCAGAGAGAGCATTCTTTTTGTAACTCGAACATATTTCCACTTGTATGATAATACAAAGATTGGGGTTTTAGGCTAAGGTTTTCCCCGGGTTATTTCTTTTGTGTTATGTGTGATTGATTTCTCATTCTTAGTTATATGTGTTCTCTTGATCTTGCTCAATTCAATTAAGCTTCTACAAAGTGTTGTAGAAGTAGATCTTGTATTGTGTTTTAGTATATTGCATAATCTGTTGATCTACAATGGGAATTTCTACAGTAGGGCAGTGCTAGAGCTGGTAGTGATTCTAGTTAAGGCATTAGAGATGCGGCAAGATCGAAGAGAGTAGTTTTTGTTTTGAGCTAGTAATCATGGCTCTGAATCCTTTGGAAAATGCTAAAAAGAGGCACGCAGCTGAAGTCTAATCCCCTTTCTATTTGGTAGATTTTAAAGTATCATAAGAGTGAAGTAGTACTATTGATGTGTTTGTTTGAGGACACTAAACTGTGCACCATCAATGTCATGTGATGACTCAAGCGCTTTGCTCTATGTCAAAGAGTGTGATGTTTGAGAAAGGAATTAATTGGAGGGATCAACTGACAATGGGGTCATGAGGGTTGTGCTCTGCTTGTGCTCGTGCACTCTATTCATGATGAAGTTCATCATGGAAGCAAAGTTGGTTGGCCAATTTTATTATTGTAGTTGTGATGATGCGGTTTTGTGAGTTAATGGATTCAATTTCATTTCCATGTGAGGATTGAATCTTTTTATGTTTCTATGCTAGAAATATGTATTCTCTCTGTTTAGAAAAATATATAGATTTTCCTCTCACGCTTTCCTCTAGCCAAGTCGATATGTTATGTATATATGTGTAATAGTGAAAGCTGAGACTTCACACCCAAGTATCTATAGCACAAAATTTGATTTTTTTCATGAGTCCTTCGATGAATCCAAATTATGGCATGTGTTCAATTGAAGAGACAAAGATAAGGAGGAATATAATTCCATTCTTTGTTTCTTCTTCTTTTGGCTCATATTACGCAAAGGATTCATGATTTGGTTAATCGTTGATTCGGCTCGCACCGAGTTGGCTCGTTATTCCTTGAATGCAAAGAATAGATTGAATTCGTGTTGCATGGAAACCGCCTTAAGAATGGGAGTTGTTGCACGAATTAATATTGATTGTTCTTAAAAAGTAAAGAAAGAAACATTGAATGTATGGTGAATGAATTTATATAGTACTAATACAACGAGTGTGATCGATGAGTGTAATTTCACCAAATGCAGAGGTGAGAAATCTTTTTATTATGTCCCTTATGTGTAAGTTGAATCCACCATCCTCAACAGTGAAATTTTAAATTCCAGCTGTCAGAATGCCATGATATATAAGAAGTTGACATCATTTTTTAAATTTTATTAAGCATTGGTTATAGAATTTACAAAATATAAAATCAAGAAAGGAAAAGGATATGTTGGTCAGAAAAGTTAATATAGATACATCGTATATTAAAGGTCACAATTTTAAATCTTTGAAAGAAGAGGACATAATTTTGTTTGTAATAGCTTAACCATTTTTAAAAACATTGTTGAAATTACTTTGTAAAACGGGTGCATTTTCGGTTGAACTCGACACCCGAGATTCACTAAAATGGCTCAAATTACAAATGTCTTAGATATATTAGACAATCTCATTAGTTCCACTGTTCATGAAACTACAAATGCCAGCAAATTAAGTCTTGTCGATATAAAAAAATGATTACATGATGCAATGGAGACAATTGAATTTCTCTAGATTAAGTCGCAGTTACAGCGAGACAAAATTCAGAAGAAAAAAATTGATTCTAAACTAGTGTTTGTTCATAACAACACTTTGTTTGAGCCTGATTCTAATCTACAGTCAGGGATGAATCATACTATTTCAAGAGAAAATTTGGGTGCAACTGAAAGTCATGATGTGAAACCTATCGTTCCTAAAACTTTTATAAGTCTATGGGAAGAGATTATGCATAAAAAAACATAGAACGAGTTTGGGATATAACAAATATTACGTGGATATATCTTTTCATCTTCCTGATTTTTCTATACCTATAAAATTTTGTAGTGTTGGATTTATGGATGGTGTCGTTCCAAAACAAATTGATCAGTACCAACATTGTCACAGGGTTGGACATGTGAAATATCGGTGTTTTGATCTTCACCCATCTGAGAATTTTGGAAAGCGAAATCACCATTCAAACAAATGTTCCAGAAAGAAGACTACTGCAAGAGAGAAACCAAATTTCAGATGGATTTTTTCTTGGGATTGGTCGAAAACAGCCAAGAATATTTACAGGTCATACCAAAGGATATGTTTGAGAGCATTTACCAGCCTTGCAGTGGTGAAGAATACTTCATCTTCTCACCCTATATCTGACAAGGGGGGAATTGATAGAGTTGTTGATGGTCTGCTACAGGTTCAAATATTTGTCAAGAGAGCCTGAGCCACATCCTGTACCAATTAGAGACAAAGTTGTAGCCATAGAGACTTCAGTTTTTGTTGAATGAGTTATTTGTGTGAACGAGGACTTCCATATTCGGAATTGTTTGAGGAACTACATTGATAGTTCTAGAGTTAGTGGTCACCTTAAAACCACATTTTTGTTTGTTTGGAAAACTGCTATGAAGGTTGTAGAGTTGGTGTTGGTTGAGACATTGAATTCTCCCACATTAGTTTGTGGTCATCCTTAAAAAACATTTCTAAGAGACATTCATCTCTTGGTTGAGATGAATTTTTTCATTTTGAGCTCTCATTCTTGGACTGTGATACATCCCTTCGAATTAAGGGGGGAGTGTTAGACAACTAATCCTCAGGATTAAGGTTGCGTTAGTTTGTGTTATGGTGAGTGGTTCTTAGAAGCCAAGAAGACCCAGAAACTGAATCATCAGTTTCTTTATGTATTTAAATGTATATTATGTACATCATTCTTTGAGATCAATAATTAATATACGTTTGATTTTGGTTTTCAATTTGTGTGTTTTACAATTTATAGGCCACATATTCATGAACTTCCTCATTATTTGTAACTTTTGTAAACATATGAGAAAGGAAACTGATGTTTGTAAAATTTGCAATTATATATGGATCCATTACATTATATACTTAGTATTGACCACTCATTTCAACATTCTAATATCACATTTGGTTTTGAGAATTGACCATTTTAGGGCTCATTACTTCTATCATGTCTTTGTTGTAATGGGATTTTTTATTGCAACTTAGGAAATTTTTGTTGTGGTAATTTCAAGTTTATTGCCATTGGCCACTACAAGATGCCATAATTTGGGCATCACACCAATTCAGATGTGAAAGTGATAGCACATATGGTGATGCCCTTTTTCCTTGAACTTCCAGTAATAAAGTGTTGAGAGAAGAATAAAAGAAGCTTCAAGAGAAAGTGAAAAATGATTTAAGAGGATAAATCCATGAGACCAACAGAAGGACAGAGAGAATTTGTAGGTAGCATCATAATCATTTTCAATTTATCTATGTATTGTGGTACTATATTCTTGTTTATGAAATCTCTAGTTGTTTCATCCTCCAAACATTTACAATACTAACAGAGTGATGCATTCCCATAGAATGGAGTTTTCCCCGCGAGGCCAACTCATATAATTCCATGAGACCACCTAGCGGACATCGATTAGTGGCAGGTAGCATCAGAGTCATTTTCAATGTTGTGCTATTTCAAGGTATGTTTCAAAGTGACTTCTACATATCTAGAAACAATAATAGATGCTCTTTCAACGTGTACCTCATATTATTGCTCAAAGCATGTGTTTGTAAAAGTCAAAAATAAATTATGTGGCCCAACTAAATATTATTGTCAATGACATGATGAAAGTGATTTTTGTTTTGCAACAACTATACATTCCAAGAGATTTTCATATTTGTCACAGTGTTCGACATTTTGTTTTTCTTGTTGAAAGCATAAATTATCATTTTATCATTTTATTTAAATTATTATTTTATTTTATTTAAACGAATTTCAATTTGAATTTAATATATAGGTTAAGGATTTAATTTTTTATATATAATATAATTATATAGGTATGTCTTCATTATATCTTTACTAACTCCAAGAAGAATAATTTGGATGGCTAGGAATGTTTTTTTAGGGATTTCGATACTAAAGTTGATCGATAGAATCATTAATCAAACAAGATAGGCTACATCGCAGCTAGTCCCTGCACATAGTTCGCATAGTTTTTTATCTAGCCCATTTAGCTTCCGAGAATATAGCCTATTTCGTAGTGGCATTGGCCTCAATTTTGCTTAGTTGAGTCGGCATAGTTTGCTTAGTTCACATAGTGAGTCCTATAGCCTGGCAAGCTTCCGAGAATATAGCCCATGTTCTTCGTTCATCCGTAAGTAAACCATTCCTGTTAGCTAATTCATTCATTTCCTGTTAGCTAATTCATTCATTCTTTGGTATTATATTAGTTAGCTTGTGTAGTTCTTGTTAGTTGGCTTCGTGTTAGTCCTTTAGTGGGTTCTTAGTAATTAAGCGCTAATCAATAATATCTCGACGCAATTATGTTGAATGATTTCTTATTCAAATTCGTTTTACATGGTTATTTTTATTTATGGATGTGCAAATTTATCACTTGGTAACCACTCTAGACGCATAAAATATGGTAAAGATGAAAAAACAAGTATAGCTCTTGTTACATATACATAGAACGGGGTAAGGTGTTTGAATGGGGGCCTTATAGGTTGAATGGGAATGTAACCACGTTTCGTATATTCTGCATGCAAATATTTTATGGTCGACTCTCCATTGGAAAGGATGTTAGGCAAGAGGTAGAGCCATAACACGTGGCTTGCATGCTCGCTTTCATCTCACCAACTTTATTGTAACAGCCCAAGATGCAAATGAAGTGGCTCGAGTAATTCTGGCATGAAGAAATCACCGAGCAATATTTTCCAGTACCCAGCTAGTAGTTACCCGCCATCTCAAAAAGTACCAGCGGTATACCAAACACTCCGACATTTCAGGTGAAAAATCAAAGCGAGTAGTTCCACCAGATGCAGCAAGTTCCAGAAGCAGGAGCAAGACCACCACAGAGGTTACAGACGCTGGGACAGAAGCAAAGGTAGCTCGTAAAGTAAGACTTCCATGGATGACACAGCGCTGCTCTAATTAATCTGCAAGTTCCCCATACTGTATTTGATTTCTGACATTTCCACTAGATATTGATAGTTTTAGTTGTCATCCCTAGTCTCAAGTTCAGTCTGGGCACAAAGTGCAAATACTAAATTGAAATCTGTATTCTAATTCCTTCTCATGTCCGCTTTTAAAAAGATCTGTTTCATCTTCAAATCCACCGTCATTGAATCACAGCTCAAGGCTTCTACAAAAGATTAGGCGGTATACAAAATTCACAGGAATACAAGCGGTTTTGTGCTTTTGTGCTTTTGTAGCTTAAATGGGCGGTATACAAAAGTCAGAGCAATCCAATCAGTTTTGTGCTTTTCTGCTTTTATAGCTGAATTGGTGCGCGTTTTGTGCTTTTCTGCTTTTATAGCTGAATTGGGCAGCGCACCAGTATACAATATGCAGAGCAATCTAAGCAGATTTGTGCTTTTGTAGTTTCAATGGGTGGTGCACAAAATTCAGAGTAATCAAGGCAGTAAATTGAAATGTGTATTCTGCAGCTTATGAAGAAATGTGTATTTGATGTCTCTTTTTTTTACCCATTGGCAACAGGCGGTCTGTCGCATGTAAAATTTGTAAATTTTCTTATCCAGATCCTACCTACTCTCGACTAGTGGCTCTATTGTTGCTCAGGCAACCTCTCGCTCAGGCAACGTAGCAACGTAGTGGATGTAGAGAAAGAATGAAACTCTCTCTCTCCAGCATACGATGGTGCAGGGTGCGGGCAGAAGAAAGAGTGGGCACAAGAAAGAGACAGGAAGCTTCGTGGGTGGGCCGGGCAGCATCTCTCTGGTCCCAGGCCTATCTGCCTATGGTGAAATGGTGGCAGTGAAGCGACTCTCTTCTGAATCTAGACAAGGGAAACGCGAGTTCATAAATGAAGTTGCTGTAATATCTGAACTGCGAAATAGGAACCTTGTAAAGTTGCATGGATGTTGTCTAGAAGCAGATGATCCGCTCTTGGTCTTTGAGTACTTGGAGAACAAGAGTCTCGATCAAGCTTTATTAGGTAAGTGCATCAGTTACTCTGAATTGAAAATTTTCATTTTCTGCTCATTCACCACATAGCAACAAATACGCTGGCGTCTTGTATGTTGCAGGTAGTAAGGAACCTCATGTACAACTGGATTGGCCTACCCGATACAATATCTATATTGGCACTGCACGTGGACTCACTTACCTTCACGAGGAGGCAAGTACTCGGATAATTCATCGAGATATCAAAGCCAGTAACATTCTGATGGATGACTCTCTGAACCCTAAGATCGCAGATTTTGGGTTGGCTAGGCTATTCGATGACAAGAAAACTCACATCAACACCAGAGTTGCCGGAACAATGTAAGATTGAATTGGAAGCTTTGATTTTGGTTTGCTGACCACTATGAGAAAAAAGGAAAAGGACAGACGCTGGAAATTTTGTTGGAAGATAGGTATTACTTGCAAAAAGAAACCTGCAAAAAAGAGCCTGCAACAAAGATAGGAAGAGAATGCCTCTGCGAAAAGAAGCCTGCAAAAAAGAGGCTGCAACAAAGATAGGATTTTCTAATTAGAATCTGGAATCTACCAGAGCTTTTGTGACATTTATTAGCTATTGCAATCTGCCATCAACTTGCATGCATGGCAAAAGCGCTTCTGTTATTGAAGCCATTAACTTCCATGCATCAGCTTGCCATCAACTCGCAGGCATGGCAGAAGCGATTCTTGTTAATCAACTCCCATGCAGGTCGGAAGCTGTCCTCTTATCAAGATGCCATCACCGCCCGTATGCTCGACAGCTGATAACAACATGCACCACCCATGGCATGGCATGCACCAGCTGCCAACTTCAACCATTGGCACCTCAACAACAACATGCATGCACCACCTGTAACTGGGAACTTGCTTTAGCTTATATCCATTATAGCATTTAATATCTGTTAAACTGTGAAACTAATGCTAGCATTAGTTTACACAGTGAAACATGTTTCTGAAATAGAGGGACTAATAAGATCATATAATATGCTTTTGGCCTCTCCACCTCGGGAAGAGGCCAAATAATATGGTGAAACGATATGCGACTAAAAATTTTGGTTATAAGTGATCGCAAGGACTAATAAACAGGTTAAATTAATTACTTAGCATCGCTAACTGATTCCTATAGTCCCTGGCCATTGCCAGATGACGCAGGGACTAATAAGGTAAAATTATGAATAATAATTTTATGATCACGCTTATAAAGGACATGATAGTGGTTTTTTTTATGAACTTAATGGCTTATTCTTCAAGTAAAAGAAATGAACATTGTATTTTTGAAAAAAAATAATAATTTAAAAAATAGCCTTGGAAAATTGCATTTAATCTTTTCAAACTTATGTTATTTTAAAAAAATAAGACTATTGATTTATATAATAAATTTCATTGTGAAATTTAGAGTAGGAACGAAATCCTCTTATTATTATTATTAATTATAAATAAAATAATTGCTAAATAATTATTAATAATAATAATTAATATCAATCTCTTGGTTTAAATTAATAAATATTATTATACAATAACATTATTAAATATTAATAAACAATAATATTATTAAAAATAATAATAATAATAATTAATAATATCATAAATATATTTATTTATTTACAGTAAAGAGTAGTAGGATTATATTAATCCATGCCTGTTCGTGGCCAAAAACTGGGAGAATTACAGATTGAGTACATTGCCAACCTTGGGCATCAGAGTTTGCATACAGTTCATCCAGACCCAATTCCCTTCCAAAATTACAAAAAACCCCATAGTTTTTTCTTGACTACTACTATATACCCTACATAACTGATTTAAAAGAAAAATACATTTATATTTCATCATCAAAACACAGACACAAGAAGTTGGCTAGTCCTCCATGACAAGTGGAAGATTGAGGTATATTCCTGTTGTTTCATCTACAGACTCAAAGTTCTTTCGTTCCAGTTTGTTCTGAAGGTCATCATTTTGAAATCTCAAAGCATCAATTTCATCTTCTAACTGGCAGATCTTTAGATTATTTTCAATTTGCATCTCCTGCATCTCATACAACTCCTCCTACTGTTGCTAAAGACACCTCTGATTAATCGAAAATCCCTCCCTAAGCTCGAAGTGTTCCTTATCACAAATCACACAGTTTGGTGGTATGAATTTTGCCTGACGAGGGCTCATCATCTGCCTCTTATCTACCCATCTTGCCATCCTGTCACAAATTCGATCATAGTTGGTTGGAGTGAATTCTACTTGAGGAGGGCTCATCACCCTCCTCTTGTCTACAAGTCCTGCCATCCGGCTTGAGTGAGGATGAAATCATCCCCAAAATCCAGAAACTGAAAGTTCATCATGTAAAGGACTCATTGCGTCAATTGAATCATAGGTTGGATACATTACAAAAAGGATCCCAACAATGGTCAAACAGAAGCTGAACTTCTCCCACTCCCCCTCAATTTCCTCACCATCATCAGCTAAGTCGAAATTGACCCACTCTCTAATTGAGAACTCACACTCCATAGGATGTCTTCCCTCAGTCTCCACAACCAGAAAATTCCCCTGAATTCCCTAGCTACACAGGCCCTGCCAAGGGGTCCTTACACCAAAACTAAACAAGACAGAGACAAACCTTCTCTTTTTGCAAAATATTAAACCGTTATGCATCCATTTATATATTTTTTCGAGCCTTAGCCATATGAGGAAGTGTGGGACAGTGGGCTTACCTCCTAGATCCCAATGATCCACCATGATGATCCTACTTGTTGAAATGACTTCCACCTTGTCCAATTTTACCTTCCCTTGTGTGAACCGTCTGATCCAGGCCCGCGGGAGTAAATGTAGGTCTCATTCAGAGAGATTTCGCATGTTTTTTCATTGAATGCTCCTATTATGGATCCATCTCTGAGGAGAAAAATACAGAGTTCCCACACTTAAGCATAAGCCAACGCCAAGTTTCTTAATATGCTGAGAGTTGAGGGCATGGGGAAAATGGAGGAGGGTGTCACGCGGAGGAAAGAAACCATGAAGTGGGGAGTAGGGGAGGTAAGTGAGAGGACAGATGTGACTGAGATGGGGAGGATGGGAAGAAGGGTGAAGAGTGGGGAGAAGCGATGGAGGCCAAGGTGGCCGGGAGAGGAGGTGGCCGAGAGAGTAGGGTTAGGGTGAGGGTGATGTGGTGGGGGAGGAGGGGGTGAGGGTGATGTGGCGGGGAAGGAGGGGGTGAGGGGCCTTGAAGCAGAGGACGAGACTAATATGGAGAGGGGAAATAGGGATATGAAACCCCAAAAGAACCAATATTTTTGACTTATGATTCTGATTTTTATATGTCAAAATTAACTTCTAGGTTTAAGATATTTAGCAAAGAATTTAGGAGATATGAAAGTGACCCTCTATTTTGTTTACCTTGTTGTTTTCTTCTTTCAATTAGCACACTTTGTTGGCTATTATGTTCCTATACTATTTGTGTAACCCCTTATTCTTATTAGTGCAACCCCCTTATTGCATTATTGTGCCCATATAGTCCCCATGTTGTTATTATTGTGCCCCATAGAAGCCCACTATTGTTATTTTTTTGCCCCAACAATATTATTGTTATGTATGCTCTGATTGTATTGGGACCACTTAGACTCCTATATATAGAAAGGAGGCCTTGTCATTTCTATCATCAAAGAATTTTTCATTTGTGTAATGTAAAGGAGGTTTCCCCCTCGAAGAGGCTGATTTTGAAGTCGTTGATATATCTTTTCTTCTATTTTGTGAGCTGGTTACATAACATTTGGTATCAGAGCTTTAGATTCTAGGGTTTCACTACTCCAAACAAGTCATCGTGGAATTTTTTCTATAACTTTTTTCTATGAAGTTTTAGAAGCTGAAATTAACACCCATTTGAGTTGAAATCTCAATGAACCTCAGGTCTGAATTTCGAAGTTTTTCTCACTATATTTTCAAAGATAGGATCCAAGGAAGTTAGGGATTTTGCAGGCTCCCAAATTATATCTCAAACATGTGACCTGGGGAAAATCTTCATAACTTTTTCTCTAAGCATCAGATTTAAATTTTATAAAACGTTACAGGAAGAGGATAGACTGTAGTTTTTTGTGTATCAGTTTCAGGTCCTAAGGTCGAAACAGTGAAATGTGGCACTTCGTACAAGTTCTCTCTACTGAACGAGTCTATAATCGGGTCATCATGGGTGATTTAACATAACTCTTCCTTGGAGAATCCAATATTGATCAGACTTGTGGGGTTGGAAAGAGGACTCAGAGGGATATTGCAAGATGCAATTTTAGACCTCAGAGATCCGAAATTACAAATATACAACAGATTCAATATCGAGCTCCTACAAAGTGAAAAAAGGTGTGTAGCTTTTTTAAAATTTTTCATAAGTTTGTTTTGAAAATTTTGTTTGAAGGAATTCAAGAGGCATAGTGAAGCATAATTATCATTAATGGATGCCCCAAATAAAGAAAATGGAAACACCTAGTAAGCAACCTGGACATTCTAGCATGACTCATGAAGAAGAGAAAGAAATGCAACATGATACATCAAAATTACGAGACCAAGTGCAACAAAATTCACTCTCACAAATTGTAACAGAAGCTAAGATGGATGGCTTAAAGAAAGGCGTGGAAGCTAAGATGGATGGCATGGAAGCTAAGATGGATGGTTTAAAGAAAGGTGTGGAAGCTAAGATGGATGGTTTAAAGAAAGTCGTGGAAGCTAATATGAATGACGAGAAGCTAAGATGGATGGTATAGAAGAAAACTTAAAGGCAACATGGAAGATTTGAAGATAGATTTGACAAAGTTGCTACAAGAAATGCTTACTAATGGTGAATGGAGAGTGAAGGAAACTCATGATGAGAACAAAAGAAATGTTAATAATGATTTAATATACTCTAATGTTGGATTTAAGACCAACCATGTTCCAAAGATCAATATGAGGAAGTTTGACGGCAAGGATCTCGTAACATGGATACTACAGATGGAGCAATATTTTGATCTACATGATGTGCAACCGCTACAAAAGGTATGCATTGCATATTTATTTAGAACCAAATCAGTTTGTATGGTATAGATGGATTTGTTCTTGTAAACCACTTGTCACCTAGTTAATTTTCACGGAGGAAATTATAAAACATTGTGAGGATACAAAGAGCAACACCTTCTTTAGCCAATTGATAAATCTCAAACAAAAGGGTTCAATGGCAGAGCACATTGAGGACTTCCAAAAATTGAATATAGGGGTAAATGATATTCCATAAACTCATAGGATTGAAGTCTTCATAGGGACTTTAAATGATAATATCCAACATGAGGTTCTCCTTTGGGAACCTGATTCATTGGAGAAGGAATACAGGTTGGCAAGAAAAACTGAAAGAAAAATTGTAGCGACAAGGAATCCTACCACTCATAATTAAAAAGATGGAAGTGTTGTTGTTCATAGCCTTTCACCACCTACAAGGTTGACACCACAACAATTGGAAGAAAAAAGAGAAAAAGGGCTTTGTTACAATTGTGATGGAAAATACACTAAAGGTCATAAGTGTGTTGAGAAGAAATTAATTTACATAGATGGGGAAGAGGAGTAAGAAAAGGAACACGAAATGTTAAAAGAAGAGGATATACACTAGGAACCAATACCAGAGAAAGAATAAATGAATCTGACCATATCTTGTAATGGATTGACAGGAATTACCACTCCTCAAACTCGCAAGATAGAAGGGCATATCAAGAAGAAAAAGTTAATAGTGTTGATTGATTTGGGTAGTACCCATAATTTTATTCATTGTAATATAGCCAAGGAATTGAATTTCTTTCTATATCCAGCACCAAAGTGTCAATTAATGGTTGCAAATGGAGGGACCATAAATTTCTCTAGAAAGTGCCATAATATCAAGTTATCCATGGGAGAATATGTAATGAATAGTTCAATTATTTCCATTCCAATGGGTGGTTTTGATGTTGTACTTGGAGTCCTATGGCTACAATATTTGGGTACGATAACTTTTAATTTTTAAGAACTTTTATTGAATATTTTTTTGCGAAGGAAAGGAAGTTGAATTAAGGGGTATCGCAGGGAAACTGGGAAAGATAATCAGATCTAACAACATGACAAATATTCTAAAGAAATAACCATGGGGTGTAATTGCACAATTATATTCACTAGAGGTTCCCACATCAAAATCATCTATTTCTCTAGATCTCCAAAAAGTTTTGGACAATCATTCCAACATATTTGAGACTCCCAAAGGCCTTTCACCTATTCGTTATCATGATCATGTTATTCATTTGATTCCAAGAAGTGTTCCCGCAAACATCAAGCCTTACAAATATCCATATGCCCAAACGCATGAAATTTAACGTATGGCTGCATAAATGCTAGAGGTTGGTATGATTCAACCTAGTCAAAGTTCTTTCTCTTCTCTAGTGGTATTGGTACACAAGAAGGATGGATCATGGCACATATGCCCATATTATAGGGAGCTAAAAAAGCTTACTATTAAAGATAAATTTCTCATTCATGTCATTAATGAATTATTGGATGAATTACATGGAGAAATTTACTTCAACAAGTTGGATCTTCATTTAATATATCATCAAATCAGAATGAAGACTAAAGACATTCTAAAAACAACATCTATAACTCATGAGGGTCATTATGAATTTTTAGTCATGCCTTTTGGCCTTACCAATGCACCTTCTACATTTCAAGGTTTGATGAATTCCATTTTCAAACCCTTAGAAAATTTGTGTTAGTATTTTTTGATGATATACTAATCTACAACAATTCTTAGAAGGATCATGTTCAACATGTTAACAAGGTGCTAAAACTATTGGAGGAGGTTTCAATGGATTTTATCACAGTTTTACCTAAGTCTGAAGGAAAGTGTGTCATCATGGTGGTAGTTGATAGACTTACTAAGTATGCACACTTTTGTGCATTATTTCATCCATTTAAAGCCAAAACAATTGCTACTACATTTATGGAAACAATTCAAAAGCTACATGGAAACCCAAATATTATTGTAAGCGACAGAGATCCCATTTTCACTCGAAATTTTTGGATAGAATTATTTTCTTGTCTGGGTACTCAGTTAGTTCATGGCTCATCTTCTCATCCTCAATCTGATGGGAAAACTGAGATAGTGAAAAAATGTTTGGAAGGATATATTCATTTTCTTTGTATATGATAAACAGACACAATGGGTCAAGTGGTTGCCTCTGGATGAATGGTGGTATAACACTTCCTTCCATATTGCAGCAAAAATAACCCCATTTATGGCACTTAATGGATATCATCCACCATCCATCACATCATCTCTAAAAGAAAATTCTAAGGTTCAAGCAGTGGAAGATCACATCGAGCATCAACAACAAGTTCTCAAACTCTTAAAGGATGACCTCACTTTGGCGCAAAATAGAAGGAAACAACAGGAATATCAACATCGCAGCAAAAGAAGTTTTGATGTAGGTGACTAGTTATTTCTACGACTACAACCATACAAACAAATGTCCCTCAAACAAGCTAAGAAGGATAGTAAATATCACCAAAGTATTATGGTACGTACAAGGTGTTACAAAAGATTGGTACTATGGCATACAAATTGGAGCATCCTGCGTCTTCCCGAGTGCACTATTGGGTCTTGAAAATGTCATTCATTTCCATTACACTTTCACTATTATGTCCACTATATCACCTCCATTTCACCTCCATTTCACTACTATGTCACCACATTCATCCCACTTTCATTATCATTGGGCCACATTTATGTTTTTCCAATCTTTATTAATTCTAAGGCTTTTAAGTGAATTTGTGGTTAAAAATTAGAAAATAATGTGCATATGCTTATACCTAACAAATGGGTTGAGATTGTTGACATATGTAGGTTGAAAAGAGGCTTCTAGAAGACCCTTATGTGGCACTCTAAGGCCAAATTCGAATTTGAGTGGAAAGAATCATGGATCATGAAGATATGTGTCACAATTCCTAATTATATTGTAACTCTAAGAAGACATGTGTCTTATCAGTTCCTATTTTGATTAGGACTGTAGAGGTAGAGGGAGAGATTCATGGACTCTCATTAATGAGATGGCTTCTCATCTTTTTGTATAAATAGGAGATCTATCTCCTTCATTTGTTAGTATTTTAGCTTGTGAGTTCTTTAGCTTGGAGTTTGTAGTTCTTCCTTGATGGCTTTTGAAAGCTTTGGAGAACTTTGTTGTACTTTGTAATTTTGAAGAATTTGAATAAAGCTTTGATGTTCTCAACATGGAAGGTGATGTGAAGTAGATTTCATGGAGCATATTAGAATGTAAGGTAGAGTAGATTTCATTCTGTAAATTTTGCTTTGATTTCATTATGTCATTTGATTGCTTTCAAGTTTGGTAGATTAGATTTTTCATTCATGCAATTTTAATTCATGCAAGTGTGTTCAACCGGTTGATTGTAGATTAGTAATGCACATAGCTTTTTAATGACTAATGACATGATGGAATTATCTTGTCCTTCTGCTGATTTATTTTCTTAGTTCTAATTCCAGCACTGTTTATTTCTTTCAGTTATGTTTTGTTCATTTACTTTTCTGCAAGATAGATATTAGACTACTCATGTCATTTTCACTTACCTTCTATAGCCAGAACGGGACTACTGGTGAGGGATTGAAGTATGAATGCGTAGTTTGATATTAGTTTATTTTTCTGTAAGTTAGTTATTGAATTTCTCACGTCATTTTCAGTTACCTCCTATAACCAGAGCGGGATTACTGGTGAGGGATTGAAGTATGAATGTGTAGTTTGCTATTAGTTTATTTTTCTGCAAGTTAGTGATTAGATTACTCATGTCATTTTCAGTTACCTCCTATAGCCAGAGCGAGTCAAATGGTGAGGGATTGAAGTATGAATGCGTAGTTTGATCTTAGTTTCATTTTATGCAATTTAGATATCAGATTACTCAATTTCTTTATGATTACCTCCTATAGCCAGAGCGAGACGAATGGTGAGGGGTCAGAATATGAGTTGATGTAATATGATTTAGTTTACTTTGCTTACAGTTTTTGAATTGCTTTAAGTTCAGTTTTCTTTTTATACAGCAGCAAGGATACTGGGTTTCATAGTCACTAGCTCATTGTTTGGTTGTTGCATTCTATTTTGATTGAAGTAGCTACATATTTACACTTTTGTTTAAGTACTAATTCCATCAATAACATGTTTTAAGATCTTTTGAAGTGCTAAGTTTTGGAAGTTACCATTAGGGACATAGACTTTGTCTTGAAATCTACATCCATATTTGTCCTTTAAAAGTATTCTTAAGACCTTAGAATAGGATTTCCATTTGCATTAGACACTTTAGGAAACCAACAAAAACAAAACCCCAAAGCAAAATAAAATCTATAAAACAACGAAGTAAGAAAAAGGTTAACTAAGCACATATGGTGCACCACACTTCATCAGTTTACGATACCCAAATTGATAATTTATGTAGAGCAATTTAAGATGTTAAATTGACTAGACATTTTGGCGCCGTTGCCGAGGAAGTGTAATTAGGAGACCTTATTTCTTACATCTGAAAGAATTTTTAATAATTCTTGAGTATGCTCTCCTCCTGCACTTCGTGTGATCTGGAGGATCAGAAAAAGGATTGTTAAGTAAAAAAAAAATTAATAACTCTTAAGTATGCTCTCCTCCTGCACTTTGTGTGATCTGGAGGATCAGAAAAAGAATTGTTATGTTAAAAAAAAAAAGAAAAAAAAAAAGAAGAAGACAATAAACTTCATCATTTCAATTGATTCAATAAAAACAAAAACAAAAAAAAACATTAAAAAGAATATAATAAATTTTATTATTTTGTTTGGTAAAATATATATGTGTATCTTTAATTTTTGAAAACATAACATATGTAATTTTATTAACAAAATAAATAAATTAAAAAAAATTACGTTTCATACAATAAAACAATCTCTGCATTTCTTGAAATTAAGCATCAAAATCTCCAGACCTTGATCTCTCAGTGCGCTCTCGTTTTCTGCTCATGCTAGCTGTAATTCGTCAAATCTGCCCAGGCTCAAGCAACAAACATGAAGTTTGAATGCATTCATTTAGTGAGCTTAACATATTTGTAAGAATCCTTGTTTCCAGTTTCTTATATAATGCTTCAGCAAGGGATGAAATAATATTGTCTGAGAGTTGCTTACATCCCTGCGCTTGTCCTTCAGCCATGGCCAGTTTTCTAGCTCGGAGTAGCTTTGATGTGCCTGAAACCACAACCATCTGAACTTCTTCATGAAAATAGAACTTCAATAATGGAACAAGCTCATCGAAATTCACTGATTCATATGCTGTGAGTACGTCTCAAAACAATTTTTCTCTCCGAAATCAATTTCACAGCCGAAAAGCAGCAACTCAGGAAAAACGTAAAACACAGAAAAACGTCTAACTTCAAACGCACGATTTTCCCAAACGGAGGTGAATTTGAAGAAAATAAAACATGGGTTTTTTCTCCAGCTAGGTCAATTAGATAACCCAGAAACCGTTTGAAGAAATTTGTGGCGATCTGGGAGAAATCCTCGGTTCTTTGGAGCCCATTTTTGCCTGCCGCGTGTAAAAAATGGATTTTCAATTAGATGAACAGATTGTGATTGAATTCGGCGTGCCTGAGAAAGGGGAATTCTAATTTGGTTCTATGCTGGCACCTACTCTACCTCTACCACGTCTTCCACCCTTTGCCACCACGTCTTCTGCCCTTAATGCCACCCGTTTGCAATTCATTAACGCCTGTTAACAACAGTTCCAATTTAAGACGGCTCTCCATTACGTGATCTGGTTGGGTACGACTCTTCACAGCATCACTCTGTTTTCAATTGATGATTACGGTAATGGGCAGCGTGGAGACCCTCTTATAGACCCGACGGACTCACCCAGATATACTTAGAACCGCCTTATTTCCCAAGCCTCGACAGCGCCAAGGCATTTCTGGGGGGACTACCGCAGGGCTAATTACACTGGTTTCTTGTCTCTAACTTCTACTTTGTCTACATGTGCAATTGCTTACATCCTCCACATTTTTTTTTCTTTTCCACGCACACAGCCACTCCATTTCACAGTATTTTCTACACTCCGTTAACTCTCACTCTTTTTTTTTCATATTTTACACATACAGCCACTCTGTTTTTCGTATACCCTCCATGTTTCATTGCCATATCCATCATCTTCTTTTCACAGTACTCTGATATTCCATTTTCATCTCTGTAATTGTTTTGCTTCATATATACCACTGCCATTTGCATAGTTTTCTCCACACAGACAGTGCAGAAAATAAATAAATAAAAAATAAAAAATAAAAAATGAGCAGCAAAAGAGTAGGGACTCTGGTATTCCATTTCCATCACTAAAACTGTTTTGCTCCATATGCCACTACCATTCGCAGAATTCCTACATATAGACAATGAAATTTTTTTTTCAAAACTGACGGTTGACTGTTTCAGCCACTTTCCGCAGCTGATTCAACTTTCCGCAGCTGGTTCAACTTTCCGCCGCTGTTTTGTTAAACTCTAGGTTGCAGGTGTCATCAAGAAAAACAAGCCACATGGGTAGCTGGGGAAATGTCAGTACATGGATGGTGTCCTATTCATTTGATCCAATTTGATGAAAAAGACCCCGGTCAAAAAGAAGTCGAGTGTTATCTCTAAGTCGTCACACTGATTTGCCACACTGAATTGCTGCATGTCAAGAAAAAAATAATAATTTTGAATCAATGAAATGAATAAGTTATTTGCTCACTTTTCTGAAGGTATTGATTAATTTTGGACTGATGATGAAAGATGAATGGCTAACTTTGTATTCAAGATTTTTAGCTACAGAACCATGCACATTCCGCAGCTAAAGTCCAATTCCGCAGCTGAAAAAAACCTCATTGTTCAAATCAGCCTAACTTTCTCATCCAAAATCAGATTTTGATGATTCAAGTACCGTTGGAAAGATCTCAACAAGATCTACACAATGAGAAATCCATCATTAGAGTTTGAAATGGCAAATAATGAAATAAATTGCTGAAAGAAAGCAACATTCAACTTGGGGCACCAATTCCAAAGCAGGTATAAATTCTTTTGATTTTTCCTTTGAGAACTTGTTTCATTAATACAAATTCTTTGTTTTGTGTGTAAATATCATAACTAGAGAGATTGATCACCTCTCTCCTTTGATAATCTTACATTCCATTGCAGAAGAAGTATTAGTTTTTTTGCAGGTTCCAGGAGGAAGGACAAATGACTACAAGAAAATGGTCTCTCTAAGAGACCAATTTGTTTCATAAGAGGATGATCAGCAACAAAGAGGAAATATGCTGACACAAAATCAGATCCAAACACTTGAAAAACTTTCAGATACTATTGTCTCCATCGCATCCATACTTCATAATAAACCATTCACCTCGTTTCACTCCATATTTTCCATTTACATTCACATACACTTTCCATATCTTTTTCTCCATTCATAATCCAAAAATAAAAGCAAGAGGCTCATTCACGTGCTTATTGCCCATTACCATTTCTGCTCTCCACTGCCATCTTCCATTTTCACCTTCCATTTCTTGTCATTTTCATTTTCGCAAATAAGCCCTGCTTCAATGAAAATTATTGAGTCCATAGTCCTTTGTGTCTAAGTTCTTTGTAAAAACACCTTGAGGCTTGCATGCCTTAATGGCAAGTCCTCATGCTGACAAACAATGGGAATACATTAATGTCCCTTGTTCGTCAGATCTTCTAGGTGACTTGACTTCGGCAAATTCATTCGTACCTAGCAAGATGTGTTTGGGCATCTTGACTCTCATTGTCATCAATGGTGAGAGCTCTCGTGTTGACTAGTGGCATCCATTAATGGCCATTAAGCCAACAATTTCCTACTATGTTCGACATCAGAACATCTTTTCACATAGTAGGAATTGTGCCAATGAGTTTTGAAGACATGAAGACTATTATTTTCAGCATTTTGGAGCAGATTCAGCAAGTTTTAGTAGAAGCAATAAAAATTCATCTTATCTTTCTATCCATGACTCCTATTGTTCAGCCACTTGAAGAAGAATATGATCAGAATTTTTCAGCCACCACATATACAACTCATCCATTCCAAAGGGTAAGTGAAGGTACGTCATTTTCTAACTTTTGACCATAGAATTCCATAAAAAGCTAGAATGATAATTGTTGGAAAAACATTTCTCTTCCTCATTTCATAAAATTGTCAATACCATCAATTGGGGGGGGGGGGAATACATTCATATTTTGCCATGTCCATATAATATTTGGGAGCCCACATACTTCCAACATATATTAACTACTACATTGTTATTATAAGCATACAATGGCTTTTCAAAAAGTGCTCAAAGGATAAATTGGATACAAACAAAATCATGGTTGTCACACAAGAACCAACCATCATGCAATCCAATAAAGATATACTTTGCAACAAAAATCAAAATATCATTATGCAAAGTTCAAAGATCAAAATAGAATGCAACAAAAAAAAAAAAAATTGGTTGTAACACAAGAACCAACCATGTTGAAATTCAAGTAAAACACTTTGCAAAAATATGAAGTTATCAAATGATATCATGCAAAGTTAAGCCAAAGCTCAAGGATCCAAAGAGTTAATGTAATATATATTGCATGAGGACATGCAATAGCTTCAGTTGGGAGGTATGTGTTATAGACATTTTTGGGAACTACAACCCCAAGCATCAAATGTCCATAAACCAAGGGCTCCTAAGTCCCTAAAAGTGTTGTTCTAACCCCTAAAGGAACAAGGTCAATAGATTACAGCTTCTCCCAAAATTTCTCCATGAAAAAATACTCAGAATTGGTCAAAACAGGATCATTTCAGCTGCTCCACAGGCCAGGTGCGTTGCATCTCACCCAAATACACTGTGAGGGTGCATTGCATTTCAAAAAGCCCTTCTGTGGGGTGCGATGGGCGAGAAATGACAAATGGCAGTGACATTCCGCGAGGTGGAGAGGCAATGGAAGCTTCCATAAAATTCTCCTGTGACACTTGCCTCTCTGAATTCGACCAAGGATGAGTAAAAGATCATCAATCTCCAAGTGGAAGCAAGAAATATAAGAGAGAAGACACTAATCAAATCACAAGCTGACTCATCCCCCTTACAGATATCTATATATGGATCCCTCATCCCAGAGATCCGGAGGCTGGAATTTTGCATATTGTAAGGAATTGCTGTTGGTTTCTTGAGACAAACATCAGATTGTTGGGTGATCTAAGCTTTGTATGAGGTGAAGAGGGGCTTCCTTGCTGAGAGGTTGATGATGGGTCAGAACAACTGGTTGTAACTCCTCTTGGCTCTTTCTTGTTTATCAATAAAAGCTATTCAAGTTTTCCTCCATACTCTTGTGTCATTTATGTTTGCTGCATTTGTATGGTCAATTTACATCTGATCCTAGATTGTTCATGATTATAGATCCATGTCTTTGTATAGTGCTATGCTACTGTGATCTTACAGGTACTTTGTGAAGTTGGGCATGCAAGGGAACAAGTAGCGAAAGACTATCAAGGAAGAGAGGAATCAAATCAAGGGATTAGCGCAAGACAGAGGTTGGTCCTTCTGTTCCTCTATATCTATAATTCATAAAGGAAAAATGAAAGTAGCTTTACTCTGTTTGTTTCTAAGGCAACTGTCACACCTTAGTAGGATATAGCAGTTCTATATAGACACTTTTCCCTGTAACAAAATGGTGACCATACTGGGGACGAATTAGTTTGTTTGTTTATCTTCCTTGTTGTCTATTTCATAAACTTACAGGTAGCATTCGAACTGCATTTGCCATAGCAAATGCAAAGTAGATAAATGCTACTTCAGTCCATCTACTGGATCTGTTTATGATTTAAACAACTGATTCACAAACTCTCTGATTGCCCTTGTGATAGCTCTTAGATCCTCCTTATATCTACCCCTGATTGTTGCATTACTGATTACCTTTTGCTCGGCCAAAACCCACGAACTGAACTGCAAACTGTGACCCGGAACCCAAACAGAGTCTTGTTTCTGGCCCAGCGTAGGTACTGTTCAGAGAATCTGAACTTCAGCGCACTTCCCGAGTGGAGAAGGTGCGCTGCATTTCAAATTCCCTGTGTTACAGGTGCGCTGATCAAACTAGGCTTTGTGCAGTGTTGGTTTCTGTGATTCATTCTTTCCAGTTTTATTCCTGAATTTTGCTGCCTGTGATCAGTATATGTCTGTTTGAAACCCCTTTTCCTTGTTGTTATTTCGCCTCCTTTGTACAAAAGAACTGTAAATGTTTTTGTGTGTTTGTTGATTCATTTTCAGTTCTCCTTTGCAAAAGTAGCATAATCGTACTATCGTTCTTTGATTTGAAACTGTCGCAAGTGTCGATTTCGATCATAGGAAAAAGTTTGATTGCTGTTGATGGTCGATTATCCTGTTACTATTGTTTTTGGTCTGAATTTATAATTTTTCTAGTGTCAAAAACAAGTATTCATTTCAAAATCGTAAGGTGTTGTGATCGTCTCCATTTTTTGATTTCGAAAAGAAACTTGTTGATATTTGTCGCTTGAAAAGAAATTCAGATTTGTGCATCAGCTTTCTTCTTATCATTCATATACTAAGAAAGTCGAAAACAAATACATGCATGTGCATTTGCATTTAGACAGTCTGATTGGTTTGATTTAGGAAAGTGCATTTAGAGTGTGCTCTTTGCTCTTTGTGAAAGGATTCTGTCTTTCTTTCCTTAGTAGCTAGGATTTTCATTGCAAAAAGAAGATAAAAAGATTGTTTATCATCTTAGATTGCATTTTAGGAATTACATCTACATCTCGCGGTGAACCTGAAAGGAAAACTTCATAAACAAGATCAACCATAAAATAAATTCAATGAATCTAACAACACTTTGGAACTTAATGCACAACATTTAGAAGTCTAGGCTAGCGACGTATTCCGGCATCGTAAAGCCTGGTAACTGTTGTTCTCACTGATGGTTGGGTGATTCCTCCACTTTGAGACGATAAGTGCCAACATGGACTTGTGCTCCCACGTACCATCAAGTATATTTTGGGAGACCCCAATAGGCTTAATCCTTTATCCATAGGAAGCCGTGTCTGCCGCCCTATCGATCGCAATGCACTGAACATAGCATTCGGGAAGATTGACTGCCGTACCGTAAAAATATTCTGCAGTTTTGCGATTGGTTTGATAATCCCTCTGCCTAGATTTCCAGAGCAGTCCCTTTCATTCCCTTTCAGACTCTTTAACAGAAAAGGTCCATCTGAGCACTTGTCACTTCAGCCTCATTAAAAATCGAAGGAGACTAGAGTCATCTTTTGTTTTTTCTCGACTCTTAAAAATTGAAAAAACAAGTTGTTTCAAAGCGTCTAAAATTCATTTAATTTAGAAACATACTTCCCCTTTATTTTTAGTTGATCGAGTAATCTGCAATCGTGGAAGAAAGTCAATTGAAACCCCGTCGTTCGCGGAGGCTTACGAGTCAACCGTCTTTGTCTCCGAAATCGAAGCTAGTACAGACAAAGAGAACTCGTTTAACCGGTTCCAAATCTCCTTTTAAAGTTAGAACAAGTGTTCCAAAAACATCAGAGACTCCGGTTACTCCAAACATTTATGGAATCCCTGCCTCTATAGAAGAAGTTCAGCAGCCGCACAAGGACAGTAGTACTGATCCTAGTCTGAGGGTAAACACTTGTGTTACCGAACCTGTTCCATTTACAACCAGTTCGGAGAGTCTTGCTCCTCAAACATCTGTCGCTGCCGATTCCTTAGTCTACCGCCAGCAGAAGCTCCTATAGAATCGCTAAGTAATCTTTTGGATAGACTAGAAATGTCTGAACAACCGTCGACATCTAGGACTGTGTCGTCTGACACAGCGACGGTAGAACCCCCTGCTATCACTCCAACAATGTTCGCCGGTATACCATATGTCCCAACTAGCTCTCAATCGCTAGAAGGAGCCCACTTAGGGGCCATTTCGACAGTATGGTATGTTCTTGTTTGTTCATCCAGAATAATATCCGGGAACTCTTATGTTGAGTCTCAACAAATTGATCCATTTGGAGGTCAATTTGGGCAGTCCGGCCCTCAAGGACAAACCATTCCCTTGAGCTTTGGATTACCACCGTATGGGGGGCAGTATGCCGTTTCATTATCCCCTCTGGGAGAACAACCATATGGGAGTTCACAACAAAATTCAGGTTATGCTGGAATTACTTCAACCAGTTGGGTACCAATACTACCTCAACAACCAAGAGTTGTATATTCGATGCAACAATGCTTACCTGTGTCAAATATACCAACTACGCCAGCTATTGTGACGGTGTCGCAAGTTCAAGCGCTGCTTGTTGTATGCCAACCTCAGGTTTCTCAGGTTGTAATGCAACAGCCCCTTGACCCTACGACTCAACCACAATCGCCCACTGGTGGAATGACACAAGTTCAGATGGGTACAGTTACCCCTCATCTTGGTCAAACAGTTAGTATCGGGCAACAGCACATGGCTTCACAACCATAGCTAGTACAATACCAACAACCACAATTCCAACAAGTATACCAAGGTTATGAGCAACAAATCTTTGCAAATAGTGGACAGCCGTATATTCAAAATGGTCAAAATCAACCATTTTACAATGGTCATGCCCACCAACCTTACCAAAGTTACCAGCATCAAATGCATTATGCCAGTATGCAAAGACCAACTACTCAGGCAATCCCATCTTATCCTGGGTATGCTTCACCTAACCTGAATCAGCAGTTACCCTTTGTGGCAACTTTAGAGTTACCTGATTTAAATTGGTTAACAAATGATCCAATCGCTTACACCCCTTGGTGGCCAGCGATTCCGCATAAACTTCCATCAGATATTCCTAAATTTAATGGAAATCCGGGTGAAGATCCATCGAATCATGTGATGACCTTTCATCTGTGGTGTTCATCAAACACCCTAAATGATGATTTGATAAGGCTTCTCCTTTTTCAGAGTATGTTAACTGGTCTGGCGGCAAAATGGTACATTGAATTTCCTAGAGCTTCGTTCGACAACTTCAGTACCTTGGCCACAACCTTTTTAACCCATTTTCAATTACCAATAAGTTACGAAACGGGAACGGAACTCCTTACCAACTTCAAACAGACAACGGCCACTCACATATCTAATCATATACATGAGTGGCAACGTCGTCGTAGAATGGTAAAAACGTATGTTCCCGATCAGCTCTTAGCTGAATGGCTTATCAAGTCATTACTACCTTCCATCACGGAAGATGTGGCAAAGGGGGGGAGTCGTAACAGAAGAGAAAGTTATCGCTCGTGCGCAATATTTGGACTTGATTTACACTCAGTCCGGCACGCTCTACGATAAAATACCTGACGCCCCTAGACCGGAATTCTCAGTTCCTCCTCCTCCTAAATCAAACAATGACTCTCATGCCGGCAATGGCATGATTGGCGCAACAGACACGAAATCGACAAAGGATACATCCAAAAAGGCCCATAAGATTTCAGGTCAAAATGAAAAAGATGAACTTCTTGCCTCGGAAGTAAATGCCATATCGATAGATAAAGGCAAAGAAACCAATCAACCAGGGGGCAAGAACAAAGGCAAAGGGAAGAAGAAGAAACAGGAAGAATCATCACCTGAAAAATCTTCTGCAAACCCTCCTGGAAATAGGAAACCAAAAAATCCATGCTTTATATGTGATGAGGATCATTGGACCGCAAATTGTCCACACAGAGCTGAGCTTAAGAAATTCTTCAAGAATTCAAAAACCTCCGCAGTGTTAACTGATCTGTTTCCAAATCCAGGAACAAATCTGGTCGAAAGTGGAAATGCTTCCCCGTCTCAAGTGCTAATGTTGTCGGTTTCAAAATAGAAAAATGATGCTTTGATATCTACAAGGAACAAAGATTATGGGAATCCACAGCTGTCGAACAACAAGGATAAAGATCAGCCTAGTAGTTCGACAACAACTTCGACAGAAGTTACACTGCCCATCATTCCTGAATTGACAATAAAACCGCCAAAGGGAGTAGTACACAAGTCGACGTTTAATCCCCGCGCTAGAGCGACACAACATTATAATATAGTGGAAGATTTGGCCCAATCGCCATCCGCTATGTCGACTCTTGAAGTACTACAAAATTGCCCATCCCAAAAGCAGGCTTTATTATCAGCCATTGGTGGGATAGACCCAAAGGATTCCAATCTTGTATCCTTCGATCATAAAGGATACGATCCTCAATTACCAGCTCAACTAGCTTTCCTTGTTCAAGTGAAAGCCCTCAACAAAACTATTCATCGAACAATTATCGATGAGGGGGCATCTACATGCATTATGTCGATGAGTTGCTAGAAAACTTTAGGATCTCCAACCTTGTCGCAATCTTCGACGACATTGAAAGCATTCGACAGAAGGACATATACCCCATATGGTATTCTAAGTAACTTGAAGGTTGAACTAGGAGGGAAAACAGTAGAAATAGATGTTGAAGTAATCGATGGAAATCTCGATTACAACATCCTACTAGGAAGACCATGGATATATGCCATGGTTGCTGTTGTGTCGACCTATTTTAGGAAGATTGCATTTCCCTTCCAAGGAGGGATTACAATCATCGATCAACAAAACTTCCTCCCCAATGGTTCTCAAGTTACGGGAAGCATTCCTATGATCCATGGAAGCCCCCATTCGCTTCAAAATATCGGAGTAGGCCTACTAAAAGATCCTATATTAATGGGAACTTTCGCCCTTCCACCTCCAATCAATCTGGCGGGAGTAACGTCGGTAGGAGCCTGCAATATGATATCTTCTAAAAAGATCTCAGAAAACGATATCGACATGGACCATGCAATGGTTTTGCCTCCAAGCCCAACAGAAATATTGTAGCAATCAATGTTCCTAGCATGGATAGCAAACCCAAATCAACGTTCATCAAGCGTTTGGATAGATAGGTCTAAGGAATATGGTACCCCTTCAGATCCTTGGTCGCGAATGCATGTCACCGACGAAGGAATTGTCCAATCAATGGTAGTTGAAGGAACACCATGGAATGATTCCCACCATCGTTCCCTTCTTCCGGATTGCAAAGAAGATACTCCTGATGACCTTTATCATCCTTTAGTTTTTGATTTTCTATCAAATATTGTAAACACGGTGGATTCCAAGCGAAACTTGTCCAACATTGAAGAGACGATCGCCATAAATATCTCGACCAAAGCAAATATTGTAGAGAATATTTATGTTGGCAAATGTTGTTCTCCTTCAAAACTGGAAATATATAATGCTCTTTTTCGCGAATTCAGAGATGTCTTTGCTTGGTCATATAATGAAATGCCAGGCATTGACTCGAGTATCGTTGAACACGAAATTAAGATGTATCCAAATGTCAAACCAGTACGACAACGGCTAAGGCAGGTGCACCCCAAGAAATCCGCTGCCATTAAGGTAGAAGTTGAGAAACTTCTCCATGCTGGTTTCATTTATCCGGTTCCTCTAACCGATTGGGTATCGAATATTGTCCCTGTTATAAAAAAAACAAGGAACAATCAGAGTGTGCGTCGATTATAGGGATGTAAATCAAGCTTGTCCAAAAGACAACTACCCTACACCCTTCATCGACCAGATAATTGATGAATGCGCCGGATGCGAAATCTTTTCATTCATGGATGGATTCTCCGGGTTTAGTCAAATAAATATCCGCCCACAGGACCAGTCAAAGACTGCATTTATTTGTCTGTGGGACAGATTCGCATATCGAAAATTACCCTTTGGTTTAAAGAACGCAGGGGCGACATTTCAGAGGGTGATGAATTATGCCTTCCATGACATCAAAAACATCATTCAACCATACCTCAACGACCTTCCTGCTCATTCGCGAAAGCGGACTGATCATCCGCAACATTTAAGAGAGATATTTCTACGTTGCTGACACTACAAGATACGACTCAATCCACACAAATGTGTATTTTGCGTCAGTTCTGGTCGTTTACTTGGCTTTGTAGTCTCAAAGGACGGGATTCGTCTCGACCCATATAAGGTTCAGGCAATCATGAATTTGCCTCCACCTTCGAATTTGCTTCAGATTTAGAAACTCCAAGGAAAAGCAAACTTTCTGAAGAGGTTCATTCCAAATTACGTCGAACTTGCTAAAGGTTATACGCATCTTTTGAAAAAGGAAGTACCCTTTGTCTGGGATCAGGTTGCGCAAGCTTCCTTTGATGCTTTAAAATAATTCCTAATGAAAGCATCATTAATGTTCGCTCCTGATTATCAAAAGGATTTTAACCTGTATCTGGCTGTAGTAGATACGACCATCGCAATGGTTTTAGTTCAAGAAGATGATGGAATCGAACATCCTATATATTATTTAAGTAAAAACTTAAATGATACAGAAATCAAATATTCTTATGTTGAAAAGCTAGCACTCGCAGTTGTTCAAGCGATACAGAGATTTCGACACTATGTCCTCTTTCGAAAAACTACCATTCTGTCAGATTGCAACCCCATGACTTATATATTGTCGCGACAGTTGCTGGGGGGAAAATATTCAAAATGGATAGCAATCCTACAAGAGTTTGATCTGGAATTTGTAAAATCCAAGTCAAAGAAAGCTCTGGTTTTCGCAGAATTATTATGCGATCTCCCATCGTCGTCCAACGATGAAACATCCGAAGAAACAATCGTGGACGAAAGTTTGTTTCTGATATCTTCAAGCAATGAGTGGTATGGAGATATAATAATTTATCTCCAAACCCAAAAATATAGGCCAAACACCTCCCGCTCCGAACAAAAACGTATTCGATACCAAGCAAAAGACTACATGATCGTCAGTGATACACTTTACCGTCGCGGTATCGATACAGTTCTGAGAAGGTGCCTCACGCATGAGGAGGCCGAAAAAGTCCTGAATGATTGTCATTCAGGCACGTGTGGGGGGCATCAATCCAATTATGCTACAACGCAAAAAACCTTACGATCAGGATACTTCTGGCCAACAATGTTTAAAGATTGCATAAACGCAATCAGAAGTTGCCATGCTTGTCAAATTTTCGATAGCAAAACCAGAAGACCACCCGCACCTCTCCAGCCAATAGTTGCTGTCGGGCCATTCACCAAATGGAGAATCGATTTCATGACATGTAACCCCACCTCGACCGGGGGGCATGGGTATATCATAGTCGCAGTTGACTATTTTACCAAATGGGCCGAGGCGATGCCTACATTAGATAATACTGGTGAAACAGCTGCCCTCTTCTTTTTCAATCATGTAGTCGCCAGATTCAGCATACCACAACCTATAGCCACAGATCATGGATCGCATTTTCGCAGTCACATGATGGTCGAATTAGCTACCAAATTAGGGTTATCTCACGACAGCTCTACTCCATATTATCCGCAAGCCAACGGACAAGTTGAAGCAATCAATAAGGTCCTGAAGTGCATGCTGCAAAGGATGATTGGAGTTCACAAAAGAAGGTGGCACCTAATCCTGTACTCAGCTTTGTGAGCTTACCGAACATCGGTAAGGAATGAAACTGGGTTTACACCTTTCCAACTGGTATATGGCCTGGAAGCAGTCTTACCAATCCAGTGCGAAATCTCGTCTCTCAAACTCGCAATTGATCTCCTCCCCGGAACTTCAGAAGAAGAAGCTCGTTTCTTGGAACTAATCCAATTGGATGAAACCCATCGTGATGCCATTTTGGCTAATGAAGCCCATAAGAAACGAGTCAAAGCGCAGTTCGACAAAAATGTCAAACCCCGTGTCTTCTCAGAAGGTGACTTGGTCTTTCTTTATGACCAAGAATCCGATAAATTGGGAGCAGGTAAATTTAAGTCTTTATGGATGGGCCCCTATATTGTTAAGCGGGTGTTGCAAAAGGAGCCTACGAGTTAATGGATTATGACGGAATTCCACTGGCGCAACCTCGTAACGGGTTGTACCTCAAGCGTTACTATGCGTAATTCAGTATGGTAACCTGTATGCTTTTGTTACGTTTTTGTTTTCGCTAAAGTGTTTATTTTGGTCAATTAATCCACTTTTTACATTTATTGCAGATGTCAAACCTATTGGAGTCATGTGTTGGATATGCCGACAGAGCGAGTCGTAGTTCACGGAACCTATCTTCCGCGGCTTGGGCCATTTTTGATCCAAGTGGCGAGTTAGTAAGTTTCAGAGGGGTATGTATTGGTCGATCAACGAATAACATCGCTAAATATAGCGCGTTGATAGAACTTCTCTCTGATGCCATCACACATGGTATACGCCGACTAATTGTCAGGCTAGACTCACAACTCATCATACTACAACTCACTAGTATCTACTCTGTCCGAAATCCAGCTATTTATCGCATGTTCCTAAGGGTTAAGATTTTGGAAAGACAATTTGATTTTATTCAATATCAACATATTTCCAGAAACTTAAACACATTAACTGACTCATTGGCAAATTATGTGTTAGATAGACATTTGCAACATTTATAAAAAGAAGCATACCATCAATATTTGCATTTGGATCATGTAACTTAACCAAAATAAAACTCCGAAAATCAAAAATATATATAATTGTTTATGGTTTACACATAATGTTCTGTAACCAAGACAAAATTGGTCAAATGACCAAAAAACTCAAAATGCTAGGGGGCACCCTAGTCTAATGATGCTCGTGATAGCAAGTCACAGCCTGTGCGATCATGCGTAAGAGACGAGTCCATCGTCTTGGCACACCAGTAGTATGTCGCTGCAACCTCAAAGGCAGCTCGTCAGTCCTCACATCTGGAATACCAAGAGTGAGGCCCTCAACCTGCTCCTATAATGCTGTGAGAGTCTCGGCCACATCGAGGTCGCGAAGGATAGCCCTTCCAACAGCCTCCCCTGCTGGGGCGGCAGCTGGCACTCTCAGGCGTGCTACTGGCCGAACAGGACCAACATCTGCATGAACACATGAGTTTGATTAAGTCTTGACAGAATAAAGCACAAGGACATTATAAATGAAAAACGATAAACATGAATATGGTCAAAGAATTTACCAATGGCGCCCCACTGTTCGCCATCTGGCAGTACTAAATCTGGATCACCCCGGAAGTCCATGCCAGCATATGGATACTCAGAATAAACCATCTCCTGACGACCAAAACACCCGAAGAAGGTATCAGAAAATGAAATCTGAGACTGACCAACGTGCCTAGACATATGGTCAACCCATCTCTGCATACGTGGTTCAGTAGGTGAAGGTAAATCGAGTGCAATATACTGCGGCTGCATTAGTGGTATCTTTTCCAAGGCAAAGGCGGTCAAAATAGAACCATACCCAAAGTTCTTCAACCTCCCGCTCTTTACCTTGGTCAACTGTTCTTTCATCACAAGAAGTACTGCGTCACACCAGTTGAACACCTCCGGTTGGAGGCATTCCAAGGCATACTGCATATAATATCGGTTGGCTATATGAAGAGCCGCACCACCAGCCATCCTACTAAAAGTAAACAGAATAGTCCTGAGGGACCTGTCAGTGACATCACAAATGATGATCTTACCGTCTTTACTCGGCTGAGATCCCTCTCTGCAATACCGGCGAACATAATCTCTCACAGATTCACCTCCTCGAGCCGAACCTGATAAAGAGATGGGGGCACCCCGCCTCGACAAGCCAGTCAAGAAATAGATGTCTACTACAGTCAAGGGGATGGATTTGCCCCTGATCTGGAAAACCCGGTTGGTAGGATCCCAAGCATCGAGCAAATACTGCAGTAAGTTGATATGTTGTCTCATGCTAGAAATGCAGAAAAACTTCAGCAAGCCACAGTTCCGCAGTGCGTTTACTGTAACCGGATCATGTAGGGCAAGCATTTCCTCTTCTTCATGCTCACGTTCTCGCCATGTAATAGTCATCTTACTCCAAATATCTCTGAAAAACAAACAAGAGAAGAGTTAGATACTGATTTTGGTAAGAAACAGGCAAAATTTCCATCAAAAACTGTGCATAAAATTCCTTCTCTGCACCCATCGCACCTACAGTAGTGCTCTGGGTGTGTTGCATGTCAGATAGCCACTGGACAGGCCAACATCCAACGCACCTTTCGATACACAGAGGGTGCGCTGAAGGCAGAACGAGTTTTTCAAACCCTAGAGGCTCAGAAAAACCAGGAATCAAGCTTAGAATGCAAAATGGAAAGCATGAAATGAAAGAGCTCAAGTTTAGCTCCTACTTGGTCCAGGCGGTGTCGAGAATCGTCCACAGAATCTCCTGAAATCAGCTGATGAAAATCAAAGGGGGAAAAGCACCTCCAAAGCTCCAACAAGCCAAAGTTCAAATGAAATGGTAAAATGAGAGGTAAAAGCACTTTTTCATTACTTTTTATGTAGTTCAAAGTAAAATATTAGTGTTCTAACTCATTTTTCAAACATATATTGTTCGTTTCTGACTAGTTTGATGAAGCAATTGAAAATATAGTACAATCTTTGAAAGAACAAAGCCATTTATGGTAAAGTCAAAAAGAGACCATTTAATCGAGCAGTTTTAGCACATAGTTCAAGCTCGTTAAAAAATAAACATAAGCCATGAGCAAATGTTTCCCCCCGCATTTAAGCTCATTAAAAAATGAACTATTCCCCGGTAAATAACCATCGTGAATGTAGTACTTCAGCCATTAAAGCCTTGGTCGTGTTTGCACCGTCACCTCCACTTTTGCATTGGCCGATCATTCACCTCCATTTGATTGTTTACCCATTTTGAGGAACAGCTATGAAGAATGATCTCACTAGCCATCCTTGTAACACTGTCGTGATTGGAAAATTCCAAACCTTACCTGGAATAAGTTACTACCCATTTTATCACTCGTTCCTCAAAAGACGAGTCTCCTTTAAGCTCTTTTCAACTGACTCGTAAAATATGAAAATATTGTCGAGCCATTGGTCTCTCCAGCTCGTTAAAGGGACCGGAAGTGCTATCCCTCCTCTAAATTTTAATCTTTTTGGACCTGAGGGATTATTACACAAAAAGATCGAGCGCTTGTTTTGTTCGGCTCATTAAAAGTATCGAAAATCCATCCCTTCTGTATTGTTTTATACTTTTTCGGACTTAAGGGATTAGATGATGAAAAAGGAATTTTGTAGTTACCTTTACGTTCCTTTTCAGCCTCTTTAAAATTGAAAAGGACCGAGTTATCTTTGTCGTTAAAATTCTTAATAGCGACAAACTTGTCTATAGACGAGAACGAGTTTCACTATCGCTAGGCTCGTTAAAACATAGCGATGGGTTTGCCTGAAGGGAAAATTATAGAACAAGCATATGTTATCCTCCTCAAGCTTGACAAAAATAAAGAGGTACTGGTCAGCAATGACTGCGGAAAAATTGGGAAGAAAACTTGAAGAAACTTTGTCGGTAGCAAGTCGCTCTTGAACATGACACTTTCACTCCGCATCCAAGTCGGGTTGGGTTGTTCCATTCACCGGTCACATCACCATGGTCCCACCATACCATCCACATTTGGGGTTAATGCTACCAATCCATCACATCAGTGTCGCCGATATGTTCAAGAGAAGTCATTTAGAGAGTTCACCTGTGTCTCACCCGCTACAATACACTTATACTTCATTCTTTCATGACCGCCACCCTGAACCTTATATCACAAGATCGTTTTCACCTCCATTAAAACCATTTGCTCCGTTCCGTGTCATTGATGTGGGATTCATTAAGGCCCTCCTGTGACGGATCACTTCTTGTCGACATCAACTCATTATCCAAGAAGTTGATCTAGGAACACCCCATTCAGTACTTTGAAGCTTGCATGCCTCAATGGAAAGTTTCTCACTTCCGGCCACAGGTTTACATCAATGGCCTTCGACTGAAATATTTTGCGTGGTATTCGACGCAAAGTCCTTTATTCACACCACGTGAATTGTACTACAGTACCTTGAGGATCATTATCATTATCAGTGATTCCTCTTGCACCTATTAACAGCTTACATCATCGGCTGGTAATCAGGCGATGTATTTCCATGTTCGACTTCAAAAACATTTCTCACATGGATAGACTTGTACTTCGAGTGAAGATCAAACGAGATTGAAGACCCCATATCTAGTTTCATCCATCCAGGCTGCAATATACATTCAGGAAAATAAAAACATCAAATGTACATCATTGCTGCACAGATAATCATCCAATCAAAGGGATGATGGCTCTATCAGAATCATCAGTCTACACTCAGACGATTGTCTGTCCTATGTACATGAAAATGAATTTATAAAGCTGAGCATGGGAATGCCCGCCTCAGCTAGATCATGAAAATATTATGAAGATAATGTATTGTATTGTATCTTATTCCAGGTCTCCTCCCAGCTTGAAAGAACTTCGGATCCTAATAATAAAGCATTTCACCCGACATCAAAAGATTAACGACCTCATGCTTTAGGGGGCAACTATTATAGACATTTTTGGGCACTACAACCCCAAGCATCAAATGTCCATAAACCAAGGGCTCCTAAGTCCCTAAAAGTGTTGTTCTAACCCCTAAAGGAACAAGGTCAACAGATTACAGCTTCTCCCAGAAGTTCTCCATGAAAAATACTCAAAATTGGTCAAAACAGGATCATTTCAGCTGCTCCACAGGCCAGGTGCGTTGCATCTCACCCAAACACACTATGAGGGTGCATTGCATTTCAAAAAGCCCTTCTGTGGGGTGCGATGGGCGAGAAATGACAAATGGCAGTGACATTCCGCGAGGTGGAGATGCAATGGAAGCTTCCAGAAACTTCTCCTGTGACACTTGCCTCTCTGAATTCGACCAAGGATGAGTAAGAGATCATCAATCTCCAAGTGGAAGCAAGAACTATCACAGAGAAGACACTAATCAAATCACAAGCTGACTCATCCCCCTTACAGATATCTATATATGGATCCCTCATCCCAGAGATCTGGAGGCTGGAATTTTGCATATTGTAAGGAATTGTTGTTGCTTTCTTGAGACAAACATCAGATTGTTGGGTGATCTAAGCTTTGTATGAGGTGAAGAGGGGCTTCCTTGCTGAGAGGTTGATGCTGGGTCAAAACAACTGGTTGTAACTCCTCTTGGCTCTTTCTTGTTTATCAATAAAAGCTATTCAAGTTTTCCTCCATACTCTTTTGTCATTTATGTTTGCTGCATTTGTATGGTCAATTTACATCTGATCCTAGATTGTTCATGATTATAGATCCATGTCTTTGTATAGTGCTATGCTACTGTGATCTTACAGGTACTTTGTGAAGCTGGGCGTGCAAGGGAACAAGTAGCGAAAGACTATCAAGGAAGAGAGGAATCAAATCAAGGGATTAGCGCAAGACAGAGGTTGGTCCTTCTGTTCCTCTCTATCTATAATTCATAAAGGAAAAACGAAAGTAGCTTTACTCTATTTGTTTCTAAGGCAACTGTCACACCTTAGTGGGATAGAGCAGTTCTATATAGACACTTTTCCCTGTAACAGTATGTTGGGTCTTGAAAATGTCATTCATTTCCATTACACTTTCACTATTATGTCCACTATATCACCTCCATTTCACTACTATGTCACCACCAAGGATAATTTTAGGGGCGAATGTTCGCCCTTTGATGAAATTAAGGGGTTTTAAATTTTTAGTGGGCGAATATTTTGTATCATAGTACATTTTTACAAATCACCTCAAATAGCCCACCTTATTTTCAGGGAGAGGGTAAAAAAGGTAAATTTAGCCCTTGAAATTAGGACTTACAACCTTCCATTCGCCCATTTTCAAGAATAGGTTTTATTTAAGTGAATCCATTCGCCCATTTTCAAGAATAGGTTTTATTTAAGTGAATCCTATGGGCCAAATACCATATTTATAAAAGAGGTATGGTAAATTAATAAAAATATAAATAAATGAGAGGTATGGTAAATAAATAAAACATTTTTTATATTTACTCCATAAGTCACCTTATATACATGTAACGGTGTAAACAAATAAAAATATAAGTAAAGTGGAGGTATGGTAAATAAATAAAATGTCTTTTTATACTTACTCAAACGGTATGGTAAATAAATAAAAATAAAAATAAACTAGACGTATCGTAAATACATAAAACCTCTTTTTATATTTAGTCCATAACCCTCGTTCTATTTATGAAGGTTCAAGAAAGAGGTTTTGTTTAAGTGAATCCTATGGGCCAAATACCATATTTGGGCTCAAGAAAGAGGTTTTATTTACGTGAATCCTATGGGCCAAATACCATATTTGTAAAAGAGGTATGGTAAATTAATAAAAATATAAATAAACGAGAGGTATGGTAAACAAACAAAACATTTTTTATATGTACTCCATAAGTCACCTTATATTTACGAACACTCAAAAAATGGGTTATATTTAGGTGAAACCTATGGCCAAAATACTATGGGACAAATACCATGGACTAGATTTTTATTAATACCATGCCAAAAACCATTATTAACCCTAATATTAGAATTAATAAAAATAAAAATGGCACATGGTATTGACCCATGGTATTCACCAAAATGGCACATGGTATTGACCCATGGTATTCACGTGGAATGTAGCCTATTTAAATGGGGGAATTAAACTAGCATGTAGCCTATGCTAAGATTCACTAGGACTTTACAAAGTTTTATTATTTAGTGAAAGACTCGTCAAGATCTTACAAGATTTTATAATTGAGTAAAATATTCGCCATGCATGGTGAGAGATTCGCCAAAAAATTATATATACATATTATATTATTGATAAAATCGCCTTCCATTTTTCTTATATACCATGGAGATTCGCCCATTTATTATATTTATAAATTTAGGGGGGGTTCTTAAAATTTTCCCTGGTCACCACATTCATCCCACTTTCATTATCATTGGGCCACATTTATTTTTTTCCAATCTTTATTAATTCTAAGCCTTTTAAGTGAATTTGTGGTTAAAAATTAGAAAATAATGTGCATATGCTTATACCTAACAAATGGGTTGAGATTGTTGACATGTGTAAGTTGAAAGGAGGCTTCTAGAAGACCCTTATGTGGCACTCTAAGGCCAAATTCGAATTTGAGTGGAAAGAATCATGGGATCATGAGGATATGTGTCACATCTCCTAATTATACTGTAACTCTAAGAAGACAGGTGTCTTATCAGTTCCTATTTTGATTAGGACTGTAGAGGTAGAGGGAGAGATTCATGGACTCGCCTTAATGAGATGGCTTCTCATCTTTTTGTATAAATAGGAGATCTCTCTCCTTCATTTGTTAGTATTTTAGCTTGTGAGTTCTTTAGCTTGGAGTTTGTAGTTATTCCTTGATGGCTTTTGAAAGCTTTGGAGAACTTTGTTCTACTTTGTAATTTTGAAGAATTTGAATAAAGCTTTGATGTTCTCAATATGGAAGGAGATGTGAAGTAAATGTCATGGAGCATATTAGAATGTAAGGTAGAGTAGATTTCATTTTGTAAATTTTGCTTTGATTTCATTATGTCATTTGATTGCTTTCAAGTTTGGTAGATTAGATTTTTCATTCATGCAATTTTAATTCATGCAAGTGTGTTCAACCGGTTGATTGTAGATTAGTAATGCACATAGCTTTTTAATGACTAATGACATGATGGAATTATCTTGTCCTTCTGCTGATTTATTTTCTTAGTTCTAATTCCAGCACTGTTTATTTCTTTCAGTTTTGTTTTGTTCATTTACTTTTCTGCAAGATAGATATTAGACTACTCATGTCATTTTCAGTTACCTCCTATAGCCAGAGCGGGACTACTGGTGAGGGATTGAAGTATGAATGCGTAGTTTGATATTAGTTTATTTTTCTGCAAGTTAGTTATTGAATTTCTCATGTCATTTTCAGTTACCTCCTATAGCCAGAGCGGGACTACTGGTGAGGGATTGAAGTATGAATGCGTAGTTTGATATTAGTTTATTTTTCTGCAAGTTAGTGATTAGATTACTCATGTCATTTTCAGTTACCTCCTATAGCCAGAGCGAGTCGAATGGTGAGGGATTGAAGTATGAATGCGTAGTTTGATCTTAGTTTCATTTTATGCAATTTAGATATCAGATTACTCAATTTGTTTATGATTACCTCCTATAGCCAGAGCGAGTCGAATGGTGAGGGGTCAGAATATGAGTTGATGTAATATGATTTAGTTTACTTTGCTTACAGTTTTTGAATTGCTTTAAGTTCAGTTTTCTTTTTATACAACAGCAAGGATACTAGGTTTCATAGTCACTAGCTCATTGTTTGGTTGTTGCATTCTATTTGATTGAAGTCGCTGCATATTTACACTTTTGTTTAAGTACTAATTCCATCAATAACATATTTTAAGATCTTTTGAAGTGCTAAGTTTTGGAAGTTACCATTAGGGACATAGACTTTGTCTTGAAATCTACATCCATACTTGTCCTTTAAAAGTATTCTTAAGACCTTAGAATAGGATTTCCATTTGCATTAGACACTTTAGGAAACCAACAAAAACAAAACCCCAAAACAAAACAAAATCTATAAAACAACAAAGTAAGATGTGAAAAAGAAAATAGTTTCCCAAAGAGATTACGAAAACCTTGGGCTCTCTTGAGAATTTGATTCATTTTGTTGTTCCAAGCTACAGAGTTGTGGTTCATATGTTTTTCGATCAGAAGGGAGCCCCCCAGGATATTGATATCCATGATTCCTTTTTTATGAGCTAAAGTGAGACCGAGGCATATTCCATAGGCCTCTTATTGGTTATTTTTCTTCTTTCCCAAGCCCCAAGAAAATATATCTTCAATTATTCCTTCAGGATTAATGAGAATCCCTCCCCCTCCTTACACCCCATTATTTCCTTTTGAGGCACCATCAAATTGGAGAGTCCATTTATTTTAATTTTTCATCCATTCTGCAATCCCTTCATTAGATAGTCTAAGAATCTAGGAAGAGCGAGGAGGGGGTATTTTCAATGAGGACGTGGAGGCAGGAGGGAAAGCACAAGGTGAGATCCAAGCAGCTTCCTCGTGATCCATAGAAGGCTCCATAGTAGGTCTGTGAAATTCAAAACAAGAAGTTGGAGTTTTAGGAGCAGTGATTCTGGCTCGCATACAAGCATTTCTGAATATCACCTTATTTCTTGATAACCATATCTTCCAATAAACATACTTGGGAATATTGATCCAGATCTCTTTGCAGTTGATTTTCGCCTTAAGGGAGCCCACATATAATTTGGGCCAGGAGTCAAAGAACTAAAGGAGATCAACGGGCCACCTTGTTCTAAGGAAAAGTAGACCAAGGGCCACCGACCAAACAACTCTTGAAAATGGGCAGTGGAGGAAGAGATGTGGGATGTTTTCCTCTGAATTTTTACATAGGGGGCATTTGGAGGGGCCACTGAAACCTCTTTTCTGAAGATTCTCCGAAGTGAGAATTTTTTTATGAGCCGACAACTAGCAGAATAAATTCACCTTGGGGATAGCATTATATTTCCAAATTTTATTCCAAATTGAGGACTTTGGAGCGATTTGGGCATTGAAAAGAAGTTGGGAGTATCCTTCCTTGACTGAGAAAATGGGTTTTTTCCATCCCCACCTGTCCTCCATTGATGGCACAATAGGGGCGCATCCACTTAGATTTTTAATTAGGTGGTCTCTTGATGGGATCAAGTTTGCTAGGATATTTTCCATTTTCCACCCCTTCCATAGGCCCTGTTGATCCCAATGTGAAATTTGATCTAAATGGACCACCCCATTCTGCATCATGTGATTCCTGAGAGAGTTGAGAGAGGGGTCCACATCCAAAGGGTGAATTCCCATGATTGATTCCAACCAAATATTGATCGAAGTCCCTTTACCCGAAATTTTGCAAAGATTGTTCAAGACGATATCCGAAGATTTTCTCATTAGTTTCCAAATTGGAGAACCTTAAGATGCCTCCGTTTGATCATCTTTGTTGTTATGATGGTGCATATACTTTGATTTCACCCACCATTTCGTAGGTGTCATTGTCAGGATCTAGTAGAGCTTGGCCCCCATTACCATATTAACCATAGTGGGTTATCTTATACCAATCCCTCCATGCCATTTTGGCACTCTAATAATTTTCCAGTTTACCAAGTGGAATTTTTTTGTTTCTCTTTCCTCCCTCCCAGAGGAATTTTCTAGTATAAATCCCAAGCTGATGCAAAACATACTTAGGAGCCGGAAGGGTAGAGAATTTATATAGAGGGATGGCTGATAGCACTGATTTCACAAGAATATTCCTCCCCACATTATGAAGCTAGATTCCTCCAAATTCATGATTTTGGATTTTATTTTTTCAAGGACTTTTTTCCAAGCATAGGGTGTTGCTCTTCTTAGGAAGATATGGACTCCTAAGTAGTTGAAATATTTCCAATCCCTGACTGTTTTGAATCCCATAATTTCTTCTATTTTTTTTGCTTTCTAAGGGGAGATATTCTAGGTGTATATATGGATTTTTCTGTCATTTGTGGCTCCTCACGAGGCTCTGAGGAACTGATCTAAATTCCCTTTGAAGCACATCTCGATCACCATAGAGGCACCTCCAAGAAAAATGGTGTCATCCAAAAACTGCCCATGGTTAATACTTCTAATTCCCTCTTTATATATGATCCCAGGAAGGTGGTGAGAGTTTCAATCTTTCTCTAATATTCTACTTAGTGTGTCTACCATAATTATGTAGAGAAAGGGTGAGAGAGGGAAGCCTTAGCGCAGTCCCCTAGAGGCTTTAAAAAATCTAGCCACCCTACCATTGGCTAAAGGTGTGATCCAAGGAGAAGAGATGCAAAGGCCAATCCACCTTATGAAGGTTTCATCAAATCCCATATTTTTCAGTACTTTCAACAAGAAACTATGTCTAACTCTCTCAAAATAATTTTCCATGTCGAATTTTATTATCATTCCTTGATCACCTCTTTTATAGTTCAATCTATAACCCCTTCAAGAAAAATAATATTGTCAAAAAAATTTCTACCCAGAACAAACCCTCTCTAGTCGGTCAAGATCAAAAGAGGTAGGAAGGGTTTAAGCCTAGAGGCATGAAATTTGGAGATAATACTCTATGAGACAGTGCAGAGGGAGATAGGACAATCTAGAGAAGGAAGAGGGGCTTTAATCTTTAGTGATTAAGGCTAAGAATGAGGTGTTGATTCCCCCTCCCATAATACATATCTTGAAGGAGTATCCAACCCTACAACACAGGTCTATGCTTATCACCTCCCAAAATGTTTGATATAAGTTGGTCAAGAAGCCATCCAAGCCTGGAGCTTTATCAGTGGAAAAGGAGAAAAAAAATTTCTTAATCTCATGGGGTGATGGAGAGGAGGCTAATGTGATGTTCATCTGCGTCGTAACCAACGATGGTGTGTTTTCCAGGAAGAAATCCTCACTCTCAATGTATCTCTGTGGATCCACTTGATAAATTATATTGAAGTGATCCACCGTGACTTTCTTTATATCCTAAAAATTTGTTAGTGTTTGCCCCCCATGATGGATCTGAGATATGTTGTTTTTTATTTCCCTAAAATTTGCTTGTTTATGGAAGAACTTTGTGTTTCTATCCCCAGCCAAGATCCAATTGTTTCTAGATTTTAGTCTCCAATACTCTTCTTCTCTTCTAAGGTGGGCATGAAGAGTCTTGAAGGTTTCATCTTCTTTTTGGAAGTCTGAAAGGTTCACCTGGGCAGTCTCAATTTTCCTCTACAATGAGGCTAAATTTCCTTCCATGTCCTTTATGGCATATTTCCTTTCTGATTCATTTTCTTTTAGCTACTTCTTGATATCACCTTTTAACCTTTTGATTTTTGATTCCCAGATGGAAATTGGGCTACCCTCAACCCACTCTGACCAAGAGAGGGAGACCAATTCTGAGAACCTAGGAGAGTCCAACCATAAAGGGGTGAACCAGAAGGGTATATGACCAAGGTTAGGGGATGAGGAGATAAGGAGGCTAATAGGGTGATGGTCCGAGCCACACCACAAGAGAATGAAGGATTTAAGGAAAATATTTAAGACAAGGAGGCTATCTGAGGCGAGAAATCAATCAATCCAAGTAGAAATATGGCCTAGTCCTGTGTGTTTATTATTCCAAGTATTGAGAAATTTTGGGGGCTTGAAATCAAACATGTTTAGATTGAGAATTAGGTCCTACATATTCTCCTGGAAGGCATCCCTTACAACTAAACCTCACCTTTTATCCTTTTTACCCATTGTGGTATAAAATATCCTCACAATAGATAGTTGCATCCATAATCAATATTTTTTAATTTTGTCACGGATTTCCAGCAATCTTGTTTCTCTCTAAAATGAATAGGAATATATACATTGATCACATTGAAGTTATGTTGCATCTCTAAAATTTGAAATGTAGTTGCAATCTAGTGGGTGGTTTTTATGGAGCTTACCAGTTGCAATTTTTTTATATTCCACATCGTGTAGAGGCCTCCCGAAGCATCTCTCAAGCTTTCTACTATCATTTTTCCGTGACCCCAAATTTTGGAGTGAAGTGAGTAGAGTTTTACCTCACCCAACTTCGTCACCTGGAGGAGGGTGACTATTGGTATTTCCTTTTGTATTATTGATTTCACTTCTGATATTCTTTTCCCAAATCCTAATACCCTATAATTCCAAGAGATAATATTCATTATTTACTCTTTGAGGTTGTCGTCCCTTTCCCAGTGTTGGGAACGGGATCCCCCAAGGACAGTTTTGTGGCTAAAAGCCCATGCTTTAGGTCAAATTTGGTAATAAACTTGTAAGGACTCCGCATTTTGTGGTCGAGGAGTGTGAAGGTGTCATGAGTCATAAAGGGTTGTCCGCCCTTAGTTTTGTAAAGTAAAGTCGGTTGTAAAAGATCTACCCATGGTCCGCAGACCATGGGATTGTATAAAAAGAGCTAACTAAGCTCTAGGTAGGAGGGAGAAGAGTCTTAGATAGTCATAGCTATGAATTAAGAAGTCTAAGTTTCGGGTCATAGTGTAGGTAGAGACTCTGCAGCTGAGTGTGCAGAGGCCTAGGGTGGAAGTCTATAGCTGAGTGCACGAACCCCTGTAGCTGTGTGCGCTTGGTGGATAGATTCTGTAATCACTTTAAGATATCAATAAAGAGAAGTATTCTGTGAATTCTGTGTCTTTGTTTCAATTAATGCATCTTGTCGTATTGTGTATGAATTTCAATTATAATGCTTATATGATACGCAAATGTGTGTAATTACGTTGGTTAAGTGAACACAAGTAAGAACATATGTTTACGCAGTGCTAACTATATGTGTTTAATAAGATAAGTAAGACACTTTGACTAGTTTGGGAATCTGCACGATACGTTGCCTTAGTAGCATGAAAGTATCTGAATCGAAGGTTAGGGCTGCATGAAGGCCAGTCATACCCTTTCGCGGAGGTATCGAAGGGAGGAATAAGAGGTTAGGAAGAGAGAGCCCTATAACTTAACGACTTGCACAAAAGCAAGAATAGGGGGACTAAACTAACATCATGACCATCTCAGGGTGTGGAAACTTGGTTCCAGCATCCCCCCATTCTGCTTCGGGTGAGACTTCAATCTGCGCTCCGCGAGCTAATTCCGAAAGGGCCAGTAGTGTAGGGATTTTTTTGGCTAACTAATGTTGAACCTGGGTCAGGCCCCCTCAAGCCAACACCCCGGACCCACTATACTTCCTTTTTTTCCTCCTTTGTTCCCCAAGCCATCTAATTGGCGAGGTATAGTGTGTTTGAAGCCCAACTCTTTGTCTTTTTCAATTTTTTCCCACCTTATTTATTTGTTTGATTTCCTTCCTGATTTTCTGACCTTTCGTTCCATATCCTTGACTCTTGTGCCTTTGTATTTCTAGTCTATTGATCTTGTTGGTATTGTTGTTCCCAGTGCTTCCTTGGAGGATAAGAGTCCTTCTTCCTCCTCTTCATCTGTGGTGTCTTTTGTGTTGATAGATGTTTCTGGATTCGAAGTAATTTTTTTTTTCGAAACTGAGGAGAAAATGTCAGCCTGCAGGGAATTGGGGCCAGGGTTATATTGGGGTGGGGGGTGGGGGAGAGCCTCCATCCTCATGAACTGAAGCTAGGACTGCAAACCTATTTTCTTCTTTGCCATCACCACCGTTCAAAATGGGGGCACCCAAAGGAGGGGTGGGTGCACTCTGGCTTGGACCCACATTCTTGGGGGTGTTCTTTAAATTTGGTACTAGCCCCTTATTCTGATTTGAGTTCCCCTTTTTTCTTTTAGCTTGTTTCCATTGCTCAATTTCTTCTCCTTGTTGGTTTTCCGATATGTCATGTTTCTTTGGAAAACTTTTGGTGAAGTGCCCATATTCATGACAAAGTTTGCATTTGAATGGGAGCTAGTCATATTACACTTCTTGCACATGAGACTAGTTATCCATATAGAGATCTATAGCAATTGGGAGACCTTTTACTAGGTCAACTTCCACACAAATACTTCCACAAGAGAATAGACTGTCCTTTGGTTCAGAACATTCTATGTACTTTCCTAGGGAGTTCCCTATCAATCTAAAGGTTGCATCGTTCCAGCAGTGAAGAGGGAGGTAGGGAAATTTCACCCAAACTGGGATTGAAGAGGGAACATCACATTCTGGGTTAAAACTTGGACTCCACTGATCCAAATACATCCCTTGAACTCCCATGAAGTATGGACCACTTCTCAACACTAAGCCTCTGTCCAATATATTCTCAAACTAGAAGTTATAGAAGCCCTTACAAAACGACGAAATAACCTCACCCTTTATGAGAGGCTTCCAGTTCTTCTCAATTCAGGTTCAAACCGTTTGTGGAGATGACCAGAGGCCTATGAAGTGGCCAATAAGTCCCCGGTCTACAGGTTGCAAAGCCCAGGAGCAAGCTTGAGGGGTGAAAATCTCAATCTTATGGATTTCATCCCCCTTTTTCATGATTCGCGATGGACCTTGCTTTTGAAACTTCAGGGCCATAGCCACCATGGAGTTGAATGTTGCAATTTTTTCATCTATAGAGCCATCCTGACCTGACGCAACCATTGGGGCTATCCGACAAGCCAAATGTTGAGCTGCCAACACTGAGATGTCGAATCAGAGGGGAGATAGGAAGAAAGGGGAGTGGGCGGAGAAGGGACCTCGGCAAGAGGGCGAGAGCATAGAATCACGCAAAACCAGCGAATGCAACAACCATTCGCTCAACCCTCCCCATGTGACTTCAAGGATTACTAATATAGTAATTCCATATAACAATGTATTCAAAAATAAATAACAATATTTTATCAATTACAATATTAATAATTTTAAAAAATATTAGTAACAATAAGTTTTTTATAATTAATTATAAATAATTTATAATGGAAAATATTAGATAACACCGAACATTAATTTAACTATGTTTAAATTAATATATTAATATTAATTAATATATTAACATTGTTATTAGTATTAATATTAATTATTATAAATAAATGACCTTAAATCAATTATTAATTAATACTAATTAATAAATTAATAAAATTTATTAATAAATTATTAAAATTGAATATGGTCAAACATGATCAACCATGTTCAACAATGATCTTCCATGGTCAAGCATGCTCCACCATCATCAACCATGGTCATAATGGTTAATCAATGTCTCTATAGTGAACCATGATCAACAGTGGATAATAATGCTTGAATATGGTCGACCATGGTCAATGTATTTATGGTCAACTACAGTCAACCATGGTAAAAAATGGTTGAATATGGTCAGTGACTATCAACCATGCTACTCTATGGTTGAATATGGTTAACCATGATCAACGATGATCATCCATGGTCATTGACAATGAACCATTGCATCTAGTCAACAATGGTTGAATAGGGTCAAGCATGGTCAACCATGGTAAATAAGTGTCAACCATGATATTCCATGGCCAACCATAGTCCACAATCATCAACCATGGTCATAAGGGTCAATCAATGTTTCTCTGGTGAACCATGCTCAACAATGGTTAATCATGCTTGAATATGGTCAACCACGGTCAATGTCTCTATGGTTAACTGTGATCAACCATGACCAACCATGGTCAACCATGATCAACTATGGTCAGCAATGGTCAACCTAGTTGACCATCAAGCATGGCCCAACATCGCATTGTGACAATGATTGTCTCAATATGAAATTCAAGCATGGTCAACCATGTTTATTTTAGTGTTTGCAATATTTATCTTAGGGTTTATATGCCTTAGGTTTATAGTATTAGTCCCTTGGTTTTAATATTATTCCCTTAGGTTCATAATCCCTTGGGATTTTAGTATTAATCGCTTTGGTTTATACTATCAATCCATTGGGTTTATTAATCTAAGGGTTCAACCATGGTCGAGCATGTTCCAATGTCGCATTGTGACATAGGTTATCTCGTTATGAAAATAAACCATGGTCAACCATGTTTATTTAAGGGTTTATAATATTTATCTTAAGTTTTATATTATTCCCTTGGGTTTATAATCCCTTGGGTTTCTAGTATTAATCCATTGGGTTTATTATTTCCTTGGGTTTATAATATCAATCATGGTCAACCATGATCAATCATGGTCAACAATGGTCAATCATAGCCAACCATGGTCAACCATGTTTTATAAAATCAATCGTGGTCAACCATGGTGTAATGTCACATTGTGAAAAAGATTGTCTCCATATGTAAATCAACCATTGTCAACTGTGGTCCAACGTCGCATTATGGCAAAGATTATCACAATATGAAAATGAATCATGGTCAAGCATGGAAAACCATGGTCCAACGTCGCATTGTGACAAGGATTGCCTCAATATGAAAATAAACCATGTTTATTTTAGGGTTTATAATATTTATCTTAGGGTTTATATACTTTGGGTTTGTAATTCTAATTCATTGGGTTTAATATTATTTCATTGGGTTCATAATCCCTTGGGATTTTAGTATTAATCCCTTGGGTTTATAATATAAATCCCTTGGGTTTATTAATCAAAAGGTTCATATTCCTAGGGTTTTCTATTATTCCCTTGGGTTTATAATATCAATACCTTGGGTTTATTAATCTAAGGGTTCATATTCCTAGGGTTTAATATTATTCCCTCAGGTTTAATATTATTCCCTTCGGTTTATAATGCATTTGGTATATTATTCCCTTCGATTTATAATATCAATCATGGTCAACCATGGTCGAATGTCGCATTGTGACAAAGATTGTCTCAATATGAAAATCAACAATGGTCAACCATGGTCAACCATGGTCCAATGTCATTTTATGACAAGGATTGTCTCAATATGAAAATCAACGATGGTCAACCATGTTTATTTTAGTGTTTATAATATTTATCGTAGGGTTTATATACCTTGGGTTTATAATATTAGTCCCTTGGGTTTAATATTATTCCATTGGGTTCATAATCCCTTGGGGTTTTAATATTAATCCTTTGGGTTTATAATATCAATCCCTTGGGTTTATAATAACAATCATGGTCAACCATGGTCAATCATAGCCAACCATGGTCAACTATGGTCGAATGTTGCATTGTGACAAAGATTGTCTCACTATGAAAATCAACCATGGTCCAACATCGCATTATGACAAGTATTGTCTCGATATGAAAATCAATCATGGTCAACTATGGTCCAACATCGCATTGTGACAAGGATTGTCTCAATATGAAAATCAACCATGGTTAACCATGTTTATTTTAGGGTTTCTAATATTTATCTTAAGGTTTATATACATTGGGTTTATAATATTTATCCCTTGGGTTTATGATATCAATCATGGTTAACCATGGACAAACATGGTCAAAAATGGTCAATCATGGTCAACCATGTTTTATAAACTCAATCATGGTTAATCATGGTCCAATGTCGCATTGTGAAAAATATTGTCTCAATATGACAATCAACCATGGTTAACCATGGTCCAATATTGCATTATGACAAAGATTTTTCAATTTGAAAATTATTCATTATTAGACATGGTTAAACATGGTCCAACGTCACATTATGACATCGATTGTCTCAATATGAAAAACAACCATGGTCAACCATTTTTATTTTAGTGTTTATAATATTTCTCTTAGTGTTTATATACCTCGAGTTTATAATATTAGTCTCACGGGTTTAATATTATTCAACCATGGTCAACCATGTTTTATAAAATCAATCATGTTCAACCATATTCCAGCGTCGCATTGTGACAAAGATTGTCTCAACCATGGTCCAGCGTCGCATTATGACAGAGATTATCTCAATTTGAAAATCATGGTCACCCATGGTCAACCATGTTTTATAAAATCAAACATGGTCATCCATGGTCAATCATGGTCAACCATGGTTGAACGTCGCATTGTGACAAAGATTGTCTTGATATGAAAATCAACCATGGTCAAGCATGGTTAACCATGGTCCAACATTGTATTGTGACAAGGATTGTCTCAATATAAAAATCGACCATGGTCAATAATGGTCAACCATGTATATTTAGTGCTTATAATATATATCTTAGAGTTTATATACATTGGGTTTATAATATTAGTCTCTTGGGTTTATTATTATTCCCTTGGGTTTATACTCCCTTGGGATTTTAGTATTAATCCCTTGGGTTTATAATATAAATCCCTTAGGTTTATTAAATTATAAAATCAAACATGGTCATCCATGGTCAATCATGGTCAACCATGGTTGAACGTCGCATTGTGACAAAGATTGTCTTGATATGAAAATCAACCATGGTCAAGCATGGTTAACCATGGTCCAACATTGTATTGTGACAAGGATTGTCTCAATATAAAAATCGACCATGGTCAATAATGGTCAACCATGTATATTTAGTGCTTATAATATATATCTTAAAGTTTATATATGTAGGGTTTATAATATTAGTCTCTTGGGTTTATTATTATGCCCTTGGGATTTTAGTATTAATCCCTTGGGTTTATAATATCAATCCCTTAGGTTTATTAATCTAAGGATTCAATCGTGGTCGAGCATGGTCCAATGTCGCATTGTGACAAATATTGCCTCATTATGAAAATCAACCATGGTCAACCATGTTTATTTAAGGGTTTATAATATTTATCTTAGGGTTTATATTATTCCCTTTGTTTTATAATCCCTTGGGTTTTTATTATTAATCTGTTGGGTTTATAATATCAATCATGGTTAACCATGATCAATCATGGTCAACCATGGTCAATCATGGTCAACAATGGTGCAACATCACATTGTGACAAAGATTGTCTCAATATGAAAATCAACAATGGTCCAACGTCACATAGTGACAAAGATTGTCTCGATATGAAAATGAATCATGGTCAAGCATGGAAAACCATGGTCCAACGTCACATTATGACCGGGATTGTCTCAATATGTAAATAAACCATGGTCAACCATGTTTATTTTAGGGTTTATAATATTTATCTTACGGTTTATACACCTTGGGTTTATAATATTAATCCTTAGGGTTTAATATTATTTCATTGGTTTCATAATCCCTTGGGGTTTTAGTATTAATCCCTTTGGTTTTTTATTCTTTTCGGTTTATAATATCAATCCCTTGAGTTTATTAATCTAAGGGTTCATATTCATAGGTTTAATATTATTCCCTTTGGTTTATAATCCCTTGGTTTTTAGTATCAATAATATCAATAATCCCTTGGTTTTATATTATTAATTCAAAGGGACGATAATAATTATCACTTGGGTTTAATATTATTCCCTTGGATTTATAATATTACTCCCAAAGGTTTATAGTATAAATCCCTTGGGTTTAATATTAATTAATATATAATAATATATTAATATTTAAATTAATATTTATTAATACAATATTTGCTTAATACATAATTAATATATTGATATCTAATATTAGGGTTTATAATATATTTTTTTATAATAATAGCTTATAATATTGGGTTTGATATTATGGTTTATAAAATTATGTTTATAATATAGCATATATTAAGTTAATGTCCACGACATATATCAACCACATTTAATAATGTGGTTGTGCTAGTGTATACTATTTAATCATGCCAACAAAATTTTAAAGATATTTTATATTCAAAAACATATTTTAAATAAATATAAATCACAATCAAATCCAAAATTAACTCTACATATTGAAAAACCAATTTTAAATAATAAGAAATCACAATCCCATCCGAAATTAAATCTACATATTATCTTTTTATGTTGTTATAAATATGTTCAAAATTTCTATTGATAGTTGGAAGTATTACATAATATGTTAATGGGAGTCTTTCCAAAGCTTCAATATACCGGGAGAAAAAGGATTACATCATGTTGAGTCCGTAAACTCATACACAGTGGACAAACTTCAACAAAATTAACCAAAGGTGATTGCATGAAAAAAACAACTTGAGATAGGACACCCTTGACTCATTGTTACAAAATCACTGAACATACAACCTATCAATGGTAATATTGTTTAGAGAGCTAGCAACTACAACCTTAACACACTGACGAGGTTGAAATTGGAGCTGTAAAACAAGTAAAGATCATATAGTATAGTAAAATATAAGTGTAAACTGGAGCTTGCAAATTCCTTCCATTGTGAAGACTAAGACAATTTATTTGAAGACCACTTTAGTCAACAATAATGACTAGTGAGCACGCAGGAGAGGCTGATGCATGTGAGTTTTTAGGGGTGTATAAGAGTTTGCAGGAATAGCATTGAGAGGCACAACATTGATAATTTCTTCCTCTTCAACGTTCCACACATGGTAATCTTACCACAATATCATCAAGGTTGTATATGATGTCCTTTAGCATGTGTTTTATGTCCTCCTGGCTAGCAAAGAGCTTGTAGTTGTCCACTTGCTTATCCTCTATAACCATGTTGAGGAGTGTCTCCATTTGCCTATGGTGAGTGATGGAATGAAGAAAATGAATTCTTCTTCTTCAAAATTTTCCTGGATTTGGTACCCATTTAACAATACTTCCACATATCTTTGAATCAGAGAAGTATTTACAGTCTCTGAATTCCTTCGCTTCCAAATTGAGAATTTCTTTTCTGACCTCAAGAGGGGCAACATCAAAAAAATTGGCTACAGATTCCCACCCAAAAAGGCGCCTATGCCTTGAGGAGGACACACTTGATGCACCACCCCGTCGAAATGGTAATCTTTATCAAGGAGCCATAATATACCTGCAATCAAAACGCTTGCCTACATAAACAAAGAAACAGAGAACGACCAAAGTATAATGGCAATAAGAGAGTAGACTCACCCGAATGCAAAGGGAAATCTTGAGTGGTGGACAAGAAGATAGTGCACAGTACTAATGAGGAAATAATTGGCATTCTGTGAAACCCCAATGTGGTACATTTATCACACTTGTGAGCATATTCAAACACTGAAGAGGGGAGAACCTAAACCCAGATTCAGAACGAAATGGAGAACGTGCAGAATACCAAACCCCACAAACAAGTAATGGGAAGTTAAAAGAAATTTTGGATTGTTCGGATGCTTGTAAAGACGTTTGGGATAAAACCATCATGAGTTTGAAGGATGGATCAATCCCCGTTTTATGAAAAAACAAAACAAAAAACATTGAGAAAAGACCCAACTCAGGGAGACTACACTATGAGAAAATATGCGATGAGAGAAACCACAGCTGAAACACAGTGTGGGGATAGGAGTGGGGATACCTAGACACTATGACAATCATGTGTAGTCTCTGTTTAGGCAGGGTGGAAGAGTCATGGAGCCAGTGGCCTAACTCTCCTTTAACTAACATACAAACATATTTCCGCCACTCTGCGAGAAGTTGAAGGCCTATATAACAAACTTCACATATGGGAAACCTAGTACGATAAAAGGGGAGTAAGCCATAAAACATGCATGGCCATGTCTAAGTGTCTCAATGGAACTTGAACTTTACAAACCCAAGAAAATATCGCATAATGAGCTCATAAATGAGCATAGAACTCTTGTAACCCTCTAACCAATCCGTCATAGAAGGAGCTCGCTATATCTAGGCCGATAGAAGGAATGACCCTGCTTATGATCCTAGGACATATGAAATCCCTGACGGTTGTTGTGAACATTTAATCCGGAAAGACCGTGACAAGTGATCCTCCGTAATAAACCGAAGATGTGCCACACGCAATGCATGCAGGGAATGATGTAGAGCCAAGTTTGTTCCTCGAAGACCGCTAAACCTCTGTCCATACCAAAAGTTACTTGGTCAATGAACCGTCGTGTTATATGACACATACCTAAATCCTTTTAAACCCCTTGCCAAAAATCGACGACCGGGATAGCACCCACATCGGGGATAAATCTACATATTATCGTTAAAAAACAAATACATCACCTTATTATTAATCAAACTAAGAGAATGTGATTAAACATGAAAGTCTCAATTACATAGGTCATGACTCATAACCATTGTTTTTCAATTATGAAATAACATGAAACATTAAAGCATTATTGTGGACGTCTACAAAAACCCATTCATGGACAAGGTTTAAATCTTGACACAATATAAAAATAATGCATAGAAATATTATGCAGTGTACCACAGAATCCACCATGTCCACATCCTCAGTTAACAGACGTCCCGTGACAAGAGTGGACCAGGTCGACGAAGTCTCTTTCACCATCGCTTCAGTGTTCAGCATCAGCTCTGCCATGGTCCAACACTCCCAACAGTTGAAACGCCTCAGGTCCTTTCCAATTGTGTTCAATTTAATAACAACTATCGAAGTTATTTATGTTTTTTCAAAGATAAATTTTTAGATAAACTGAAAATGCCATTTCCAGATGTGAAAGTTCCAAACGTTGTTTCAGGACGCCCATGGAGAATGACTTGGATATCAGATTTTTTAATACTGGAAAAGTGCATCGTGGGGGTGAACAACGCAGCTGCAAATTATCCAAAGAAGTGTATGAGGGCAGCAATATTACATAGCCAGATGGTGTCAAGGTCAAAATGATTATCACAAATTATAAAACTGTGCCAGTTAACAATGAGCAAGTCCATTAAATTCAAGAATTTGAATCAGCCAGCAAAATAATGGCTTTCATTACTATAATTTTATCACTATCCATGATTAAGAAGCCATACAACCCATTATTTCTTTGTGTTGGGTTGTATTGCCACACTCCTGTTTTGGTGGAGGCTTCCACGGTACATTGACACGAACTATTCTTAGTTGTTATTAGAGATGAAGGACATATTTAGGAAATAAATAATAATATTTAAATATTATTGTTATAATTTTCATATATTAAATTTTTTTATGAATAATATTACTATGTATTAATATTATTTATTTATTTTATAAGTTTGACATGATTATATTTTCATCATGTTCAATATATTATTTTGATTGAGGGCGGTGAATTGAACTAGTGACTTTATATCAAGAAATGTTTTAATAGAGCACCCAATCACCACCTATCTAAGACCCCATGGACTTTTTGTAAGCTTGGGAGGACTACATCTGCATCATATCCAATATATCACCTGAATTGGGATGGGAAATTGAACTCGTGACTTCACATCAAAGAGTTCCTTAACAAACCGATCACCATCTATCCAAGACCTCGTGGACCATACTATTAACATTATTAATATTAACAATTTTGTAAAATTAATATTATAATATTACTAACTATTAATATTATTAATAATAATACTATTTAGAAATATTATGGTTAAATTCTAAATATATTATTACATGTCAATAACATTATTAATATTAGACCTGAGACTTTTGTGATCCATATTGTAGTTTTCAACGACCGACTTTGAGCAATAATACATCTTTGTTATTTATTCATGAAAATTGTTTGATTTTTCACAAGAGATACCACATTAATAAGTTAAAAATGTCTTTTTTTTAACCAAATCCTAAAAAACATCATTAATAATAATAAATATAAATATTTATATTATTTCCACCAATATCTCAAAATGCCTAAGCTTATCTCCAAAAACAAGGGGCAGGTTGGCACCTACTACCATATCACTAGCACGATGGACTTGCAATATCGACGTCTCTGCTTCTATTTAAACCGCTATGACTTATGATGTGGTTTTGCTTCTATTTAAACCGCTATGGCTTGTGATATAGTTTGCTTGTCTTTTGGGATATGCATCATTACATGGTCTCAGGTGATTAGATAGATATTTCGTATTTTATGTTTCTGGTGTCAGTTTTTATGTCAATTTTGGTTGTAAGAATTTTTTTTCCCATTACTGGTTTGGTTTTTCTGTTAATGTGTTACCAATTTACTCTATTTTTCTAATTAATCAATAAATTTAAACAAATAATAGGTATAAAAGATATAATATACGTATTATTATTTTTATATTATATATAGTATTATTGTTTTTTATTATATATTATTTTTTGATTTTATGTAGTTATTTTTTTAAATGTGTTCTAAGGTTTTTGGTTGACATTATTTGTTTTTTTTATTCCTTTCTTGTATATATGTTACGTATTTTATCATAATTTTGATTTTCAAAATGAAAATGGTAATTATTATCCAAATTTGTTGTGGATTATTATTTAGATTTGTTATCTACAAATTCTAACCACCACGTAAAGTTGCATATATGGAATAATGTCATAATTTACAAAAGAAAAAGAGAAAAATAGACTAGCATTGATCATCTTTGACTTTCTTGTGAAGATACATTTACAAGAGGATAATTGTTGAAGAATTTATACCCATAGTTGGTAATGAATGCCCTCAATCAAAATATATTGTCTTAAGGGAAGAAGACTCAAGATGATGGAGATTACCAGAAGACCATTATAGCACAATTCAACATTGAATGAATATTTGCCTGAGAAAAATTAAGTTTGACTTAATCTAAGTCATAAAGAGCAAATGGTTGAAGAAGTATTGATCATTCCTAATTATGTTAAGAAAATATTACGAATATTATGTATTCAAGTATTAAGATAAGACTAGAAACTTGGATTGTGCCTCTTCTACCCAAAAGTTATTTATTATGGGTTTTTGTGTTGTTATGTTATTGACGATATGCAAGTGTCCCATATTTTTTTCTTATTTTGTCCCCTTATGTTTGTAGATTACAAGCAATGACTTTTATTGTGTATGATGTGGAATTTGTTGTCAATCCCCTAGTGTATTAAGAGGGAAAATTTACAAAGTGTTGGTTTCGTTGATCTCCTAAAATTTCCTTATGACAGTTGAATCATTAATGAAAAAAAAATAGACCTTGTTGGAACTAAGAAACTTTGTTCAATGAATATATTTATTGTTCTCTAAACTCAAATATTTTCTTATTTTGGGTATAAATAAATCATCAGTCACTTAGTCAAGCATCTTCATTGTTTTCTTTGGTATTAAGTTTAGGAGGGTCTATTTGTAGGATTGATTAAAAATAGGATGCCTTGCTAGATTTCTATATTCCCAATTTATGTAGCGGGTGGATAGATTTTTTCTACCACATGTAGTGTGATGATAGGAATTGAAGACAACCAAGCATACACATAGTACTATAAAGGGAAAGAGGAGAGTGGATTCATTAATGAATTTTATAACCATACCAATAAGCCCTAGGGTAAGAGAAGATGAGGATAAGATGATAAGTCACTTGATTAATTAGGAGTTTAAGATATTATTAATGATGATCTAGAGTTGTATGTATTTAGGGTAATTCAATTAGATTATAAATTATGTTTAAGAAAAATATCAAAAGATGTTGAAGCAACTAACTAGGGCTCATTAACTGTCAATTCTTGTAGTGAGCTAAAAACCATATTTCTGGAAAGCAAAGAGAAGAGGAAAAAAATTCACCTAAAATTTGTTATTCTAAATGTCAATCTCTTTAGGAAGTGTTATAATGCCAAATATCCTTCTTGGACACTTTGGAAGCTCAAATAATGGAGAAGTATAATAAAATTGATATCAATAAACATGGGAGAAAAAGGAAACATCCATAAATAAAAGCAATGGAGTATAGAACCTATTATATATAATCATACAAAGGAGAAAAAACCTTATTGGAGCAACAACCCCAACATCTCTTTTTTATGGAAATCACTAACATTTAACATTTAGTTGTCTTATTACTCTAACATCACTTTTTATGAAAATAATTAACATTTACTTAGATATATAAGAAAAACATATCAAATATAAACAAATGAAATATGATTTTTCCTTCCTTATATAAAGTCATAACCTCTAAATTACATTTAATTTGTACTTATACCAAAAAAAAATCATATATCAACATTTTATAACTATATATCCTTAATCTTTAAAACTGTAAAAAAATATGACATTGAAATATGTTATAATACTAAATAAAATTTCAAAATATAAATAAATGATATATGATTTTAAATTACATTTAATTTGTACTTATAAAAAAAAATCATATATCAACATTTTATAACTATATATCCTTAATCTTTAAAACTGTAAATATGACATTGAAATGTGTTATAATACTAAATAAAATTTCAAAATATAAATAAATGATATATGATTTTTCCTTCATTATATAAAGTCATAACCTCGAAATTGCATTTAATGTGTACTTATACCAAAATTCACATATCAACATATATCCTTAATCTCTAAAACCGTAAAAGAAAATATGGCATTGAAATGTGTTATAATGCTAAATAAAATTTCAAAAGTTTTGGGATCCAACTAGAAATAGTCAATGTCTTTCTTCCTTTTTAGCAAACTAGCTACAATTGGGAAGAACATTGTTGAAGGAATTCATCTCAATTGGATTTTACATTTGTAGTTGATGACTTAGTTAAAGAAAATATGTATTAAAAGGGAAATGCAACAATTATTGAAATGTAGACAATAGAGTAAACTAGCAATTGTCCCAAAAGGTACAAAGAAAGGCCGATAGGATTATTAAATTGGAATTGTTGAATTTTTTAGAAGAGTTAATTGGTTTGTGGAAAACCTTGTTTTCTTGGACTGGATCATTGTGCAATTACTTTTCTTTAGATGTTTTGTTTATATCTATATTACAAGGAACACATTGAATGTCTTATTTCATTTTAGAGTAAGTTAATTACCCAAAATCAAGAGGTTAAGTTAATTACCCAAAATCAAGAAACATCTATAGATGGCCAAGCATATACGAACCTTGCTAGTGACGAAGGCAATAACCACCATGACTATCCCCTACCAATATATTTCATTGAAAACCATAATTGTATATTGCATTTAGAAAGTCAAAACATAATATTAGAAAACATGTTGATATATTGCTATTAAAAAGTTAATTCCATTAGAAACCATGATATTATTATTATATTTTATATAGAATAATATACATAGATAGAATGATACTACATTGAAAACCATAATTGTATATTGCGATTAGAAAGTCAAAATATAATATTCAAAACCATGCTAAATATGACGTTACAAACCTTAAATGTCAAAGGGAGAACTTAGAAGTTGGAAATTAAATGACCACAGCCATTCCGAAGACCATGTCTATAGAGACATTAAAAAACCATGGTCAATGCCAAATTAGGAGGCCGAAAGGCAAAAACAAAAATAAGAAAATACCAAATCGTTGCTAACATTACATGTAGTCCAGTCAAAAGGGGAAAATTTAAGCTTTTGTTTTATTGAAATGTGAAAACAAAATTAATCTTTTATTCTATATCAATGCGAAAATAGTAGTAATTTATTGTGAATATTTTTTGGTAGATTTTTTAATTTTATTTTGGTTATTTTTTATTGATTTTTTTGGATGTTGTGAATTTATTTTGGTATCTTTCTAGTCATATAATTTTGTCTAAAATTTACTTAGAAATGCTTAGTCTAATTAGATTGTTTTTTGCCTTGAAAATTATTGATATTCAGGTAAGATTTTGATAAACTCTGTAGTATTTTTGTAAATCCAAGTTATAGTTGTCAAACTTCAAGGTTTTGGGCATCCCAGAGGTTTTTGATGGTGTTGAATCCATTTCCACCATCAAAAACATGATTCAAACACTGCTGGTGCAAGGTATTTTGATTTTTTTGCCCTGATTCCCGCCACTTTTGGCCGTCCGGGGAATTCCTCCACCTCCGTAGACACTTCCCTTAGAAATTAGGAAAATTGTAATTTAAAGTTGAGTTGGGTAATCTATGTATTGTCTAAATTTTGAAAGCAATTGAATCTTTCATGCATTCAAAAACACAATTTAAAACAAGAGCTACATGCAGTCGATAGTCCCTGCCGTAAGCGAATGGCCTCCCTCAAGCACAAATGAAGCCCTTTTTTGATTTGTGCACCATTTCTCGTTCTTTCGGCAAAGAAGCTAGCTGACATCAATTCATGTGGGTGCTGTAGGACTAAGTATGTCATTCACAATGATGTTATTTGCACTATTTCTGTTTAGTGACGACTTAAGGTGCAATCACAGAGTTGACACCTCGGAATTAGTCATCTTCCTTTATGCTAAGCGTGGATCGTGGGGTCAAAGTGATAAGGAGGTGAGCGTCACCTTATTTATTTTTGGGAGCCATTTGTCCATTGTCACAAATTCTGTCGACGGAAGGGTTTTGTATTGTTTTTTTGAGGTTGAGGGCCCATTCTGTTTCTGCGTATAGTAAACATCCAAATTCTTCTACTTTATCACTATCTTTGGTGATTTCATGCATAAAGTATAATTCGAACCTAAAATTGGAAATTTGTTAATAATGACTGCTATTTGTTACATAATATTTATTATTAATTATATTCCGAAATTTGTTAATAATGACACTATTTGTTAGCTAGTGGTGAAGAATTATTCACCATTAGATGCCTCTGCACCAATTACTCGCATTTAAAAAAAAAAAAAAAACGACCGCATTTATTTTAGTGCTATTAGAGAACAACTGTATTTATGAAATGCGAGATTCCATCAACGCCTTCCTCTGTGCTTGGGAGGTCCTCCAAAGCCATGGCAGCCACCATCAAAATCAAAATAAAAAGTGATATTCTACTACAGAGGCAGGCCAAACGAGACAATTCAAAAGACAAATTTGTTGGGTTTAAAAAAATAGATAAAGAAACTGATAAATTCCAAGTTCCAGACATGAGCCTTGAAGGAAAAATAGAACATAGTTAAAATTTCTTAGGCATATACTCTAGTTAATAGTTAAAATTTGAGTACTCTTCACTAGAGGCATTCCATTTTTGCTCAATTTCAGGTTGTCGCACCCTGGCAAAACTGAAGAAGTTGTGCTGAAAATTCTCAGATAGTTGGAGGAGTAGTGGGGAATCTCAATTGGTACAGATAGTTGGAGTTAGCTAGAGTCTGAGGTAGAGTTGTATTAAATTCGTGTGCTCTTCTGGTAGCAGAAGCACTGATTGAGTAGGTCAAGACTTGCTGAAAGAGGGAAATCTGAATTTGAGGCGAAGAGGCCCTTGAGGAATTGACAATAACAGTACAACGAACATAATATATCATCTAGGTGACACTTGAAGTATGTCAATATCATAAAACCACTCCAAGGGTAAGTAGAAAGATTACCGCCATATGTCCAGAGAATTGTTGATTCTTACATCTGCATTCACAGTTATACATCCCCAGGCCCAACGCATTCTGCGATCTGATATTGTGCTTCTACGGTATAAGGCTAGTCAGGCAACATTTGTGAGACTTCCTGGTTTTGGTTTTAAGAGAGTGGGATTGGTTGCCCTCAGAAAGAATGGATATGTTTCTATGACTAAGTCATTGAACGGGTTTGCAGAGAATCTCACCGAAGCTGCTAAGACTTCCCAGGCCACAGAAGTGGGTGTGAGTTTAGCTGCAACCGAAGATCTTTTTGGTTCCTTCGAAGCTCAATGTTGTAAAGATCATTAAAGCAGTGGGTGAAAAGGTGGAATCGCAGAAAATAGAAATTGGTTTTGTAGTCATTGTGTTTGTTATTTTTATTTATCTTCTTGTTCACGTTGGTGTGAAATGTAAAAGTGCAAAATTAAAGTGAAATATAATTAAAAGTCTATGGATTGAAAATGGCAAGAGAACATCAAAGCTAAAAGAGAAGTTAGGATATTTTAGTGAATGAGTTTTTCATATTTGCATTATGCCATTATATACGTCATTTATTACAGATATAAAGACACCGAGCGTAGGAACAGTAATCTAAATAAAAAATAAAAAGTTAATAAGAAGTAAAACAATTAAAAGGACGTGGGGCAAGCATTTGGGGAGTGCATGCAACCCACCTGTCACATCATTGCTATTTCATAACCTCATAAACTCTTCCTAATTTCTTAATGGATGTGTGTGTCCTCTCCTGTTAGTCGAGTGGCTGGCGTGTTGTGGAATCCCAGACTTGCATGCAAGCCACGTGTCCCCTTTTCTTCTTTTGTAAATGACATTTGACCATCCTTCTTATCTCAGCGTGTTGGCCCCAGTCGATTGACATTACATCGTCTTCTGGATTTGTTCTCAGTTTCTTTGGCTATGCGAGTTTCTGGATGTTGATTTAAATTGCTAAATCTGACAACCTCTAGCTCAGTGGCAAATCATTTGACTGCAGATCAAGAGGTCACTAGTTCGAACTGGGTTGGGCCCTCTTCCATTTCGGCTTTGGCTATGCGAGTTCACAGGGTCGAACCTGGTTGGGTTCTCAAGTTTCTGGATGTTAATTTAAATTGCTAAATACGAGAACCTGCGGGTTGGGCCCTCTTCCAAACACGCTAGCAACGTTGGGCACTAAATCCTCTAGCACGCGACACAATCCAGTGTGGCAAACAAATGATTGAATCAATCTCTCTGAAGGCAACGCAGTACAAGATGGTTGATGTAATTTGTTTGCGGGAGGAGGAAACGAGCAGCTGCAGTGGAGCGCCTGCTTATACGGATAATAATAACAACGCTGGAAGTGGAAGTGGAAGTGGAAGCAGAAGCAGGGTTATAAATGCAGTGCTCAAGGCATTATGTGTCGCTGGAGGGGTTTACCTGATTAGGAAATTCTCCAAGTTCACCACTCGGCAGGATCAGACGCGAATTGTTGCAGAAGCCCTCTGCGGAGAGAATTTAGAGCTCCCTGAGAATCTAAGCACGCCCACAATTGTTATCATTTTTAACTTGACTCTCAACGTTTGAACTACAGTTTTAAGCAATTGTATTTAGTATTCCACAATAAAGATCTCCATGAGAATATAAGCAAGCCCACGATTGTTATCATTTTTAACGGAACTCTGAACGTTCGAAGCATAGTTTCAAGAAATTGTATTTAGCATTCGACAATAAGGTAATTGAGTAATCCCTCTAGGTCAAAAAAAATTATTTTATTTTTAATCTACAGTTGTTAGATAATTATAACTTCGAATTTTTTTTATGCAATCGATATGAATGTCACATACCTTCGTATTATATATATAATCATTTAAATTTGAATCTCGCAATACTTACACAAGCGTTCGTTTACATTAAATAAGTGCTTGACATATGCGATCCCATCACAATGAGTAAGTTTAAATTTGAATTTTCTATTATATTAAAAAAATTATTAAAGGTTTCAAGTTTAAGAAGAAAAATTACCAATTTCCGAAACAGTATGTACCATATCTTCCGAAATAAAGTTTTGATTATATTTATGCTATTTACATCCCTAGTCATGCTACACTAACACTTCCGTATCTGTATTGCTTCCAGATGAAGCAGTCGCCCACCGGCCGGTAGAGGAAACTGATAAAGGCACAAATGTCGAAGTGGCAAATGCTTGGTTTAATTCAGGGTTAAAATACAAACGAAATTGAATTTGTTATTTGCTTCTATCAGTGATCAAGCGAGCAAGTAACAGGGCATCCTATGACCTATTTCAATCTCAGGTATGGTGTTCATCTCAGCCTTTTATTCTCTATTTGTTTGGATTCTTAGTAGCAAGAAAATAGCACTGGGGTCTCTGTTGTCAAGTGATTACATACGAGTAAGCGTTATGATAACGGGTTTGCTATTGTAATTCCGATAATGACTCAGAGAAAAAAATTGGGACGCAGCAGTTGAAAATTATACAAAATGCATTGACGCCACTCACCTTCAGCTCAAGGAGAGCGTGTTGAATGACCATCAGAATATCAGTACCAGTCTTCTGCACGCGGCTTCCACAGAGGTGATTTATCATTAATTTCCGGCAGCACTGCAGCAGGTTAGCATTCTAGCAATTTGATTAGGGAAATTTATTTTTTTGTTACTGATTACTTGCAATCATTTTTATAATGAAAACAATTTTGAAGAAGCATAACCAAATTCTCTGATAACACTTCAGGAAATTAAAAGAAGAAAGATCAAGAAATCAAATACCTGGTGAAACTGCTTCACAGGGGTGAAGCTCGGAAGCATCTGGGCACCTGCATCTATCAGGTGGGATCCCACAGTGCGTGGCTTCCCTGGCACATCTTCTGGGGTTGAAGCTATGTAACCAGAAGGTGGTCTCTCGCTCGATGTCATGTTGATGGCTTCGGTGTAGATCAAAAGAACTCACCAGAGTTAGGAACGAGTACACAGAGGTGAAAGGCTCCTTGCAGGGTTTCCTCGCAGGGTTTTCTGCTTGTGATATAAGCTTTGATAGGGTTCCATAAGTTGTGTAAGCTTGGGTGGTAAACACGGACTCTGACAAGTGGTCAACATGCAAATATCTCTATGAACAAATGTCTAAATTAGGTGCTGGCTTAACGTGGAATAGGCCCCAGAAAGAACTTAGGATAAGATGATATTGCAAACTTTGCCTCCACAGCGTACTTTGGATAAGATGAGATTGCCTCAATATTTTTGCATCGGGCAACGTGAAGGCTGTAATAAGACCTCAATTGTTTTTCGAACCAAAAACTTTGGGTAAAATTTTGTTGAATGAAATTGGGAGCATCAAACTTAGGTTAAAATGCGAAAACACCGAAAAAAAACCAGTCAAAGTATCAAGTAATGGTAGGTCAACGATCGATCAATCGCTAAAAGTTACAAGTTGTGCTATCTATAGGCAGTCTAAATTTTGTAAGCAATTGAATCATTTATGTATGCAAAAAGACAATTTAAAATAATAGAATATTACGATCTGACAATAAATCATTTCACAAATTCCAACATCAAAAAAGTCCAATTTTAAAAGCAGTTGAATCCTTTATGCATTCAAAAACACAATTTAAAATAAGAAAATTGTAATTTGAAGTTACGAACTGTACAATCTATATACTCTCTAAATTTTAAAAATAGTTGAATTATTTATACATTCAAAAACATAATTTAAAATAATAAAACATTACGCTATCACCATAAATCATAAACATAATTTAAAATGATAAAACATTAGGCTATCACCATAAATCATAAATCATGTCACAGATTCCAACATTAAAAAAGACCCACCGCTTTAACTACTCCCTGAATTAGAAATGGGAAGGCGAGTCCTTCATAACGTCACCAACTCAAAAACAGAAGCAAAAAAGACAGATATCTCCATAGAAAATTACAAAATTAGTTATACAATCCTCTCATAAATGCAGAGCATATCACGTTCTGAGATTTGATTTTTAAATATGTATCCTGTTTGTGCTTGAAAACTAACTGCATTCATGCATGAAACTCTCTCTCAGAACCAGAATTTTTATGAAAGGAGAAACACCCATATCTCCACATGAGCGAAGGAAAATCGCCCTGAGATCTGTGAATAGATGCCAACAGAATTATGCACAATGCACGGTATTGCTTGTCTAGTAAGAAACAATAATAATAAAATAATAGCAAAATAATAAGAGTGATTCGATTCATGTTGGAAGGGCAATGACAATGGTGCAAACAAAGTCAAAGGGAAATGAATGGTAGGTGCAACTTGGCTCTCAGGCCATTGTGAGAATATCGAGGTCCGCTTATGACGATACGTCGCTTTATTATTATGGTGGGAATGCAAGGAATGGCATGAAAAAAACAGCCCAACAGGAATTGGAGGATTCCTCGCATTTTTTTTCAATGCCCCATCGCCAAAATCTCCCATAAAATAGTATTTTTAAAGTAATGAGTCGCCTGCCTGTCAACGGTTCAGCTAATTTTGGTCTCCAACTGTCACTAAAGTTCAGGTCTCATGCCATCATCAGAAAAGCTCGCCTTGCCGCATCAGAAAGAACTATTATTTCAAGATGCACCAGATCATGGCTTTGGGGATTTGGGAATTAAGTCTCTGGAGATACAATTAAAGAGTTCGCTGCAGGTAGTTTTAATTGGTGTATGGGGTATATAATTTAATACTAATCAGTGCTTTCCAAAAGCCAGGGAAGAAGAACAGCAACAACAACTGGCAGACCAAAGAAACAATTAACTCGGAGGCCAAGAGTGACATAAAAGAATAGGAAAAAGCAGTAAAAATATCTTCAAGAGTGACATAAAAGAATGGAAAAAAGCAATAAAAATATCTTCCCATGCCAAGAAGGCAACTCAACCGATATTTGGAAAAATTAGTCACACTTCAAATCAACGGTTGAAAGTGTCTCACCTGATCAAACGGAGCAGGGTAAAAGTGTTGACGATTGTTGATGTATAGGAAAGCCTATCGGTCTAATAATCTCGACTTTATGCCATTGCTTGGAGAGATTTTGAACGGTTTACTTAGTAAATGGAAAAGTGAATGCATGTACAAGGTAGCAAGCTTATGGGAAAGTAACGTAGTGACTAAAGAATATTGGTCTGCTCTTTTTTCCACAGTCTCCATGTTAAGTTGTGCTATCTGTCATTCCTCTTATGTGCTTTTTCTCAATGATGTCTTGATATGGCGTTGTTCAAGTCATCCTTTGTATCTAATCATGGTTTTTATATTGACTTAATATAATCTATGGCGCTTTTTCCTCTGAAAAAAAAAAAAAAAAAAAACATAGTGACTAAAGAGCGGTGTGCATGTCAAGTGAAGGAAAGAGGACGCCATGTGCTTTACCAAAGGAAAATTAAGATATGGACAAAGCATTAAGGGTGTAGTTTAATTTAATAAGGTGAATTTTTTCATATTTATAAGAATTTGGTGATATATTTTTTATTGAGTTTGTAATGTTTTATTTCTTAAATTGTATTTTTCAATGCACAAATGAATTTAACATTATGGAAAATCTATTGGGAATTTGGATTTGGTAGACTCAACAATTTAGAACTATAGTTTTCAAAATTTTGGCAAGATCGCAGGTAAAATTGGCCAAAAAATCTATATAGGAAAGGGACAAAAAGGTGCCTTGTTAGAATATGCGACCACCTAGCACAATGTAAGATCATACACTAAACAAGTGATTGATCTGATCATGAACCAAAGAGTGGAAATGTAAGAAAGCAAAAAAGTACAAACTTTACAGGAAATTTCAGTCTAAAACTAGTCTTTTATGGAAAAATCAAGAAATTAATAAAAAATGTCATGTAAACAATTTTTTTAATATTACTCTACTTTTATCTCTATTCCACAATATTTATTACCACGAGATTTAATACAATTTTCTAACATAGTATCTAATTTTTTATTTTTATCGAAACCCCGCAATATATGCAACTTTTATTAAAATAAATGTCTATATAACTTTTATATTTAAATTTAATTGTCTATATTTATATTTTATATTTAAGTGTTTATATATATTTTATATTTAACTGTCTATATATATTTTATATTTAACGATATTTTTATATATATTTTTAATGGAATTGCCTACTGAGGCCATAATTTCACCCGGAATATATTTTTTGAGAAGAATTCGGTAGTTTGTACTTCGTAATTTGTCATTTCTAGAATATGTTTTAACTATTTAACTATAACTATATTTTATTTTTAACTATTTATATTTTATATTTAACAATTTCTTTTGGTGTGTTTGGGCATGGGTATTAATGTCAAATGGGACCACATTTTTAATTTTTAAATTTTCATTGATATCAAGATTTACATTGCACTAATAACTGCTTTTATATTATAATTCATATGGGTAAAGTAGTTAAATAATATTAATAAAATGTTTCTCAAATACCCAAATTAATAATAAAATATTTCGCAGATATCCAAATTAAACAATTTAAAATTATTTAAGACATATACCAATTTAAAGGATTTTGATTGGTTTACATATTATGACATGGAAATTACGTGAAAATTTCATGGGCACTTTTAAGCAGAAATTTCCTCTAATATGATTGTAAAAGTGTAAGTACAGATAAAACAAGTTTTTGCTTCAAGGTCATGCACAATATTAAGAGGAAAACATTTCTAAGAGGTAGATGTTAAGACAAATTGAAGGAAAAATAAAAAAGAAGGAAGACATTTCTAAGAGGGAGATGTTAAGACAAATTGAAGGAAAATTTAAAAAGGATGCTTAGAACAAGAAAATTATGAAACATGTAAGTTTTAGGAGATTCTTAGGCAATGAACTCAAAGATAAAAGGGAGGTTATGCTCAATGAAAGATAAAGCAAAGTCAAACCACAAGTAATGAGCATTAGAGTGAAGAAAGTAGTTAGAAAATGAAATTATAGGGTGCAGTAAGATAGTGAGAAAGGGAGATTTACTCATGGGATATGTTTAACAATGTTTAAGGGATATTTATGGTCATTGAAAAAACAAGAGATACACCAAATTTTTAGAAAGGAAATACTTTCTTGGAATACTCATTTGGTGGCACAACAAAATATTTTCTTAACAATTGGAAGAGGAATCTGGATCACTAATCATACATGACTATATTTGTTAAACAAGAGAAATGTTATACACTAAGTAAGGATGACACATTCGAGTAAAGGGAAAACCCATTGAAAAAAAAGAGATACACCAAATTATGAGCACGGAATTACTTTCTTGAAAGATTCACTTGGTGGCACAACAAAATATTTGCTTAATAATTGGAAAAGGAAAACATGATCATATTTTTTATACACTAAGGATGGCACATTGGAAAGCAAAGTAACTAAACTATTTTGACTTCCTATTGCAACAAGGAATTTTGTCTGCATTTTCCAACCTTCAATCCACTCTTGCAGTTTCCTAACAGCTCATTCCAAAGCATGTCAATTAGCCTCACAATAAACTAGATCCTATGAAATAGAATTATCAACTTAGCTAGAAAGAAGCATTAACTCTTTTTATTTTCAACCATATATTTCAAATCTCAAACTAAATCCTATGGTAGCCATCATGGAGCCAATAAAAAATGCATGGGAAGAAATTTTTGGAACATAATAGGTAGTTCTACATTTTCCTCATAAATTCATTTACAATGAGCATTAAAAACAAATGACAACCTATACATTATCTCAAATGTGAGAAAGTATAAATTATATTTAATATAATGAATTCACACATAGAGAAATGTCGATGCCAATCAAGACAAAAAGGACACCATATTTACCCTGCAAATGCAAATGAGAAAACCATCTTCAAATGAGGGGCTCGATGTTTCATTATGGAAATCTTTGGTTGTAATGCAACTAATTTTCTTTATACATCTTCCTCTCCTTCGCAAAAAAGTCCATTGAGAATAATATTGAAAGAGAAAATAGGGAGAGTTAGGGGTACAAGGAAGGAAAACAACCATGACCTTTCATTTTCCCTTCAACCTTCTCTCCTGATTTTTTTATTTCTTATTGCATTTAATTCTCTATTTTTCTCTCACATTCTCATTTTTGTCTTATTGAATTTTACATAAGCATTGGCTTAAAATGTTTTTCAACCTAGATCGAGTTAATTTTACACAAGCATTGGTTTATCTTCCATAATGCGAGATCGAACTATTTTTTTAAACTTACCGCCAAAAATACAATAGAGAGTTTAGGGTTCAAAGGGCTTGATCGCGCCCTTGTGTAACCATGTTAAGACCTCGATTGAGGGTTTGTTAAACCCTCAATCAAGATATTTCAAATTTTACCTTAAGAACTTGATCAATCTTTTTAAGTGCACGATCGAGTTGTTGAGGACATAAAAACCAGAGTTTTAGCTCCCCTTCTCCAGGTTTCTCTGCAACACCATTTTGTACCCTAACAAAATTCAGGAAAAATTTGTCCTTCATTGGCGGAGTTGATCATGTTGGATTCCTTAAGGAATCCTCTATCCAATGGCATATGAGTTTTGCATTTTCGAATTCATCTGATATTTTTCATCTAGTTTCTTTTAAACATAATGCTTAAAAAATTTTGGACAATTTCCAAGGAGCTGAATAAAAAATCAATAACATAAAATATACAAAACGAAAAAAATTTGAAAAAAATACAAATATCTTCGTTTATAAGTCCTCTTCAAAAGGGTACTCTTGGTTTTTGAATTTATTTAAATAATAGAAAAAAATCTTACGTGAACATATGTGTTTGCAAAATTCAATTGAAATATTTCTTCGCCAACTTCGAAAAATAATACAAAATATTATTTTACATAAAGAAATTAAATTTGAATATGCATAACTTATTTCTCTCTATGCAGATCATATATATATATATATATATATATATATATATATATATATATATATATATATATATATATATCTATATATATATATATATATATATATATATATATATATATATCTATATATATATATATATATATATATATATATATATATATATATATGCTACGTGAACACACACATACCTCTTACGATGTGTGAAAATTTGCAAGGAAAAGCATTTCGTATAATGGAAAATTGATAGATTATACGACACTACAAATTTTTGCAAAAATATCATTAGGAAAAGAACATAATTCTCCACAAATTGTTTTTTTACTCCAAATCAAAATTCACAATGCTTATATGAATTTTGAGGGTTTTAATTCAGTAAAATAGTAAAATTTTGAAATTTCATCGCCACATTTGGCCCAAAAGTGTAACCCATATTCATGCATTCACCCCTATTCATAGGTTATATCCATGGAGTTTTTCACCGTTTGTTATTTTTCCAAATATATGAGAAATAAAACTAATGTTGCTAAAATTTATAATTATATATGGATCCATGACATTGTTAGACTAAAGATTACACTAAGAGGGGGGTGAATCACTGTAATGAAAAATTTAAAATTTCAAAACTATTTCATAAATAATTGGTTATATAACAATGTATCGGTAAACAACATGCATCATAACAAAGAATAGAAATGTGCATTAAGTAACAGTCATCACATCAACACATGAGAACACCAGCTTTTATGTAGAAACACTTGTGAAAGAAATCCATGTAAATTATTTTTCTTTTCTTCAATTTGATAACATAGATTCGCAAGAACCAACCTGTTGGAGGCACCCACCTCCTTCTTCAAACTAATATGGACCACTTGTAATAATATTTCAAATTGTATCCACAAACACCAATTCAATATATATCTCCACAAATTGATCATACCATTGTTGTCACAACCTATTCATTATCCTACAATAATAGCATATTTCCTAAATCTTGTTTTGATTATGAATATGAAACCTAATCATAATCCTTGAAACCTGCTCATAAACCCTGGAATATAACATCAAGAGAAAATATATATTTTTTATACTAAAAAACATGTCTTTGTGACTCTTCATGTCCGTTTGAAAGATCACAAATATATCATATCCATTTCCCCTTTTCTAGAATTAAATTTGAAGCTTAGAAAACAAAAAAACATTATAAACATTAGTTGTTCGAGAAACTGACCCTTTCAGGGTGCATTCCACAAAATGACTATTTTCCAATGGTCGTTCTAAAAAGGCACTTTTTGGTCTGACTAAATGTTCGAGAAAATGTACTTTGGAAGGAAAGAATTAAGTTTTGGCGAACTCCTCCAAACTCAAACTTGTGACCTCTTTCGAACCATAATACATCAAAACTAATTGGGCTAATGTATGGGTCACTCATGTCATCCTTTCAAAAAATTATTAAGATTTGGTGAGCATAATGGTGAAAATAAAGGATAAACCTTTTGGCTTAACTAAATAGAAATCAAACACACAACCAAAAAGAACAAACGCCTTCAAGCATGCCAATACGCCATAGGGATGCACACCACACCTATGTCACAGAATTATTACGCCATTAGGATCCACCAACACAACAATGCTTTCAACTTGACCAAGATAGAGAACAATTCCTTCAATACCCTAAGAACAATGCCATCAACCACATGAGGAAAAATGCATTTTCTCACGTCGATACCACAAGAACAAGCACCTTCGGTCAGGCCAATACCACAAGAACAAACACCTTTGAGCACTTTCGGAAACACCTTCGGGCACCTATTGATAACATAGAGAAAAAAATGCCAAAATAGAGAACAAACGCCTTCAAGCACATGATGCCACAGTGAAAAAATATCTTTGGGCATGCCAAAACAATGAGAACAAATGCCTTTCGGAACTTGCCAAAACAACGCCTACCAATACCACAATGAAAATTTTCTTTTGAGCACACTAATACTTTAGTGAACTAATGTCTTTTTTCGAGCCTATACCACAATGTTCAAATTCCTTTGGGTGATTTAATACCACGGTGGGCATCCTCAATACTATATAGAAAAAGTTCCTTTAGACACTATTAATACCTTAGAGAACCATGTCTTTGAGCTTGCCAACAAAGAACAAGTCCCTTTGGGCATGCCAATACAACATATAACAAACACCTTAGGGCACTAGCCAATAGCACAGAGTAACAACGACCTATGAGCACCTCAGAGAACCAAGTCTTCGGGCTTGATAATGCACACAAAAACAATGACCTTCAAGCACAACAATGCAACAGACAACAAACGGCTTTGAGCACACCAATAATCGAATGGTGTTTCAATGATTGATCAAGCTCATCAATCACACCGGATGCACACACAAACATATGTATCTTGAACTTTGATGAGGCCATTGTGAATTCAAGACATGGGCCAACATATTGGCTTTATGTAGAATATTGCATATGACCTCAAAATGTCACTTATCCCTTATGACATGACCCTTAGTCCTTGGGGCTTGAACATTTACACCATATCACCAAACCAAGTGACGTAGTCCTTAGGGGTCATTGGGTGTCAGAGTGTTGATGTCATTGAGATGTCATACCGCCACATGGTGGCCCTTGGATGGTGCCATGTGTCACACATATTTGGTTGTTTGACCAATGAAAAAGTGTCATTTGTATCTGACACATGGTGGCCCCTGGTTGTGCCACATCACATTGTTGATATGTCGAGCTCTAATTGGATGGAATAGGCCCATGTGGCAAGGTACACCATCGATTAATAGTCATGCATGCTAAAATTCCATCTACCACTTATTCCTTCAAATGACCACATAATTTTTCAGATCTACACAAAGAACCCTGCTTTTCTCTGAGAGTTGCATGATGTGTAATGAATTTGGGGTTTGTGGGTCTTCACCCCTTGTTTAGGCCTTTTTCCCAACAATGAACTTCAAATAATTATAACTTCTCATCTAGGAAGAATTTTTCCAAGTGTTATATATTGTTGCAAAGGTCTCGGAGAGGACTATCCAACCATGTTATCCATAGCTTCATTTGAGCATTAAACTTTAACAAAAACTCAATAAACTTTGAACCACTTTGAAACCATTTGATGTAATCATAAAAAGACATCATATTATCATGTTGCTTCCTTTGACTAATCAATGACACTATTGTTTCCTTAGACTTCCCCTTTTACATCAATGACACTGGTTGTCATTAATGACAACACTATGTCATAAAATATTTTGTAATTGGTGCTCATGTACTTGGTATTGAAAAGGGGTCATTTAAGCATTTTAATATCACATTTTGGTTTCGGGAATTGACCATGTAAGGACTCATTACCTCAAAAACGTATTTGTTCTAATAGGACCTCTAATTGCAATGCTAAGATTCTATTGTGGTAATTTCAATTTTGGTGGCATTGGCTAAGGTGCCATATTTTGGCTATCACACCTATTGAGATGCAATTTTTTTAACAAGGGAAGGTGATGCCCCCTTTTCCTTAAACTTCCAATAATAAAGTGTTAAGGTGGAAGAAGAAAAGAAGATTTGAAAATAAACAATCCAAGAGGTTTCAAGAATTGGGGGTAGTGGTTGATTTCATGTTTGTATCCTAAAAGGAGCTTAGTAGACACAAATTTCTCCAACATATTTGGGGTGTTCCATATTTGTTCACATTTATATAATTTTGAATGCTTTTCAACTATGAAAATGTATTTAATAAGTGTAGTTTAACTAATAAATGTTTTTGCTTTTTTTTTGTATTTCTTTTGGTGTCATTTAATTTCTGGCTCTTTTTTAGTATATTTTCTAGTCAATTTTATCCAAATTTTACTATGGATGCGTTGAAATCACATGTTTTAGTTGGGATATCTACATAATCCTAATGCTCCATATATTATTTAAGAGTGTAATATATTTATATATTCAAAAACACATTTTAAATAACAAAAAAACATTATTTGGCTATAATTTGTATAACTAGAATTTGACACAAAAGAATCAAAACCCAAAAGAATTAAACTTCTCCATCTTATCTTATTTTATTGAATTTTGGTTAAAATCCATAAAAAAAATTACAATCATAATTTTGTGTTAGATTTTATATAATCTAGAGAATTTAGTTGCATCAATAATTTTGTTAGGCTATTAATTATATAACCATATTCTAAGGCAATCAATATTTATGGTGCTATTGACTCATTAATGGGCGAGGTTGTATATGCCTAAAACTAGATAATGTACTTGCTTGGATAATGTACTTACTTAAATCCAATGGTGGATATATACAACCCCACACATTAATGAGTTAATAACACAATAAATATTGGTGGCCAGGAAAAAGCCAAAACATCTATTAATTGTTAATTAAACTAAGATATTGTAACATGCGTGGAATTATCAATTATATAGAAAGAAAGAAAGAAAAGTATTTTAATGTTCACCAAGCTAAAGATATCCTATGGGACATATTGATTCTTCATGTGGTTGATGTATTTGGCCCTTTCCCTGTGAAGCCACACAATAAATGCTCCCAACTTCTCGACAAACTCCTCGCTAAATAGATTATCCCAAGAGCTAGCTACCAAAATATTTGCATAACTTTCCCTATTGTCTTTGAAGGCCTCACATTTTAAAATGAAATGCTTTTCTGTTTCCACTTTTCCAGAAGAATAAAAAATATGTACTCTTTCCTCCCACACTTCTTTTGGCCTTTTTCAGCACCCCGTTTCACAACGGAGTTGATGAGAATTAGTCCTTAACTGAGCAATAATAATTTTGGCTCTCCAAGAAATATTGGCCTCTATGTATGCTTTTTGTTGATGATTATGAGTGGGATTAAACACTTCAATATAGTACTTTTTCTTTCTCCCTAGATCCTTATCCCAAGTACACTTGTGGAACTTATCCATAACAAAGGCTTTTATCTCTTTACTGTTTATGGGACACGTGTTCAAGCAAATACCCCATTTACTAAACCATTTGTTATTTTTCTGCATCCAAGTCTTCTTTCTTTTGCACAATATTTCATTAAAGACAACCTGAGGCCATCTGCTCAATTTTTTTTAAATACCTTATGACTCGCACCATAGAAATCATTTCAATAGGAGCATGCCCTGTTTCACATAACAAGATAACATAAGGAACTGCAATTTTAATTTTGAATTTGTTTGGAATCAAACACTTATGAATTTTCTCAATTTGTTTCCACTACATGTCAGATGTACTGCTAGCCCAAAGTTCACAACCATAGAGAATCACAGGAATCACTAGAAGCCCAAAAAGAGTTTGAGTGGTTTTACAGACCCATAACTCTGCCTCTGCACACCTATTTTGAAAAACATAAAATTCTTTCCAACCCCCCAAAGTTCTTTTCTTTCTACAACCATCTCAGCTTAGATTTTTGTTGAAGTCAATTCTGAGGTATTTGTAATCCGCAACTTCTTACAGAATGCCACCTTAAAAATAGAACTTATGTTGGTTATGTTTTCTTTTTTAGTGAATACCACTACTTTCATTTTGCTTATATTGACTTGCATCCCCACCCGTCTACAAAAATTCTCAAGGGATAGTAAGTGCTCTTGCAAATCAAGAGCAGATTTAGCAATCAAAATAAGGTCATCTGCATACAAAAGAAGCCTTATAACAACCATTCCTAAATGGATACCATCACCCCCTTGTGAATTTAACCATTCCTTAAGCTTGTCAATATATAAACCAAAAAGGGTAGGAGACAATGGGAAACCTTGCTTGACCCCGATATCACTTCTAAAACTTTCATAAATGCTTGTTGAAGTTCTAATTTTGACTCTCAAATGTTTAGGAATCCCAAGTTCCTCCATTCTATGCCAAAGTGTATCCCTAAGAACCGTGTCAAACGCTTTTATGAAATCAACAAAGCAGCAAAAGGCTTCTTCCTTTTTCTCCCAAAATTTTTCAATGATGTGCCTTAAAGTTATACAATGATCAACTGTGGAATGTTTAGGTCTAAAACCCAATTTCCCTTTAGCACGCTTATCTCTTTCTTTTGCCCACTTGCCGATTTTATTTCTAGCATGCTTCCAAATAACTTTGCAAACAAGGGGTTTAACATTATGGTCCTATAATTGGAGGGATTATTGACGTCACCACTCTTGAAAAGAGGTATTGCCAAACTAGTTGCCCAATCTATGGGGAACCCCTGTTGTATGACGTTGTTAAAAAAATTGTAATGTGAGGTGCAAGAATCTTTAATCTCCAGTTTAGATACTTTGCTTGGAGTTCATCTAAGTATTTTTCTTTTCCAACACCCAACTTTTTGATACCCATCTCCACCTCTTACACTGTGAAGAGTTCAATATCAGTGTTGACCAAGGGTGGAGGGTCAACCTTGGGATCCTGCTCATAGAGTTGTCTTACATCGTCAAACCATTTAGAAGTTGTAATACTATTTTCAGTTTGCATCTTTCTCAGTTTGAGCTCCTTCCAAAATAATTTGGGGTTATTTTTCATAAGGAAGATTAGTTATTCCCTCCTTGAAACCATGAAATTGACCTGTTTCTATTAATATCTGCTTGTAAGCTTTGATCTTTATGTTATCATTGTTTGACTCTTTCCACATTCTCCTTGCCTTTTTTCATTCCTTATCAAACTAATAGTTAATCGTAAAGAAAATTGTTTCAGACTTCTTAATGTTTGCTCTTTTGCATTCTGCAAGTGCGCTTTGAATTAAATGTGTTAATTCGTGACTATGAAGCCCGTGAATTGAGATTTTCTCCTTTTGAAAGAGCCTCTCTATCGTCATTTTGAAGGTATTAAAATTTTTGGAGTGAAAAGAATTCTGCCCTTTTGGAGATTTTGTTGAACACACTGAGTTTTTTACTCTAATTGCTTCTTTCTAGTCCAAGGGAAACTTAAATAAGTTGGTTTGTGATTTGATTTTAAGTCCAAAAGCTTATCTCCAATCAAAACTTCCTCCATTTTCTCACACAAACCATGTGAGAAGATTACATAATCTACTACACTTGCTCCATTGTAACTATTGCAAGTGAAATTATCGAACTGTGCCCATCTAGTCAAACCATTACAAATGACTAAATCGAAGGCCCCACATAGAGTAAGCAATTGTTCACCAAAGAGATTGCAGCCCTTATCCTCTGAAATTCTTTCCCACTGATGATTACTCTCTTATGTAATCCAAATAGGGTCGCAGTCTTCTTTATAACAATGAATGCTAGCTTTCTCACTTGTAGTCCTAGCATTGAAATCACCCACTATAAGGAATTCACCTAGCTGAGAATATGTTGCAATATCTGCTTTTAAGGTTGAAAAGGGATCTTTGTGGCCAACCCCTCTACTTTTGTAGATTTTTTAACCTTGTGGCACAAAATAACATGCTACAATTCTGATGTGATTTCCATTTTCTGATATTTTAAACCAAATCAATTGTTTATTTGAGTCTTCTTTTTCTAACTGAATGAGACATCCTTTTTTTTCCCTCACTAATACCATGATAACCCCCTGTCCTTTTCCATTCCTTGTTTCCTTGTTCCACATGTTGAAAATAGCAACAAGAAATGCTACAAATAGAAATGCTATAAATAGCATTTTAGGTACCAGTGTTGGAGATTGCAACAAGGAATGATAAAATAGAAATGCTAAAAATAGCATTTCGGGATACATTCCAATTTTAGTTAGTCCCTAAACTAAAATTGAGAATTAAAATTCGAATTTGATCTTAGCAGTTATTTGTAAAATAATTAATTAATTCATCTTGAGTTAATTAATTATAGAAAATCAAACATGAAGTCTATGTGAAGACATGCAATAGTTTCCCCTTTGATTGAGGAAGTTATCTCTTAATTAAAGTGATCAGGATGAGTTGTACTTTGAGTTGTAATTAGTTAGCTTAGTTAACTGAGTTAAGTCCAGTTAGATTAGTTTCAATAGTTTGTGGAATTGATTGTGAGTTTAGTTAGTTAATGCATGCATGCATGTAACTGCTGCACTTCAAATAACTGAATATTCTCTCATAAATAACTCATGCATGTCAGTGCAGTCAGAGAACCAGTTGAGATCAGATGATGGGACAGTGTACTATCAGTTGGAGGATTTTTTCCTATATAGGAAATTCATCCATGCAGAACGAATCATCTCCTTCAGGATTGCGTAGTTATTTCAGGGTTTGGTGAGTTGTGTGAGAGGTGAATTCACACAGGTGGCAGCCAGAGGACCCAAGAGAAACTGCGTAAGGAAATAGGAGGCTTGGAGGACTGAGGGAAGGCATATGTTGTGTCTATTCTGTCTATGAGTAGTAGTGAGGGATTGTACTAAGAGTTGGATAGCTTGTGAGCTAAAGCTTTGTGTAATCCTGAGATATTTCCACTTGTATGATAATACAAATAGCGGGGTTTTTAGCTGAGTCTTTCCCTAGAGTATTCTTCTGTGTTCATGTGTGATTGATTTCTCATTCTCTGTTATATGTGTTCTATTTGATCTTGCTCAAAATCGATTAAGCTTCTGCAAGTTTGTTTGTAGAAGTAGATCAAGTATTTTGCTTTAGTATATTGCATTATCAAGTGATCTACAATGAGAATTTCTACACCACACTGCCATCTTCCAGTTTCCTTCAAACAAAGGTGTATTGCACCCTTCATGCTCATATGTTTCTGTGAGGCAAATTATGTTTCTATCTTCCACAATGGGCTCTAACCCAAATCCTTGTCTCCATGGGTAACCTCTGTAGTTCCAACAAACTAGTCTTAAGGAAACCTGGGTATGACTTGATTGTTATTTATTTTGACATGCAAGATTCACAGTTGAGTATTTGTCTCTGCTTTCCCACACTGACCCTGCTTCTTGATTTCTTGTTGAAGAGTTTGTTGCCTCTTCTTTATTACCATATTGCTGCTCTATTTTGGAAGGAGGTCCAAATCGCTCTATCGCAACTTTATCTTTATAAATCCATGCTCTCTTTGTAGAAATTTTAAATAATATGACACATATTCACAGAGATTATCCCGATTATACACTATTGCGGAATACATGCATAACACATAACCTCCTCTACGTTGATCATCAATTTACAGAAGCAAAAACAATAACATGCGCACATAGAAGCATCAATCACACATATCAACGCAATATTTTCTCGGGGAAAGCATCTCGCTAAAAACCCCAACTATCTGTATATTATATTGATTGAGAACATGTAACAAACATAGTACAATAGTCCTCAAAAGTACTCAGTACTATCTCCACCTGTTACACACAATACAGCTCAAATCTGATCTCCAAATCTCCTCTGCTACTTGCCTGCATCCACTACACAATCCCTATTGAGAATGAATGAGAATGGTTGATCCAAACTCCTATTTACCTTGTGAAAATCACCCACACTGTAAATCACGTGAGCACAAGCTATATTTCACTTGGTATTGGCCCACACTACGCAGAGATCATTGGCATAACTCAATCCCATGCATGTGCACAATCTCATGCACAACTGATAGCAATCTCAACCTCTAACACTTGTCTCCACTGAACTGTACATGCACTGAGTTAACTGATGTATTCTTCAGTTGCATTATGAGTTAATAATTAGTGAATTAATTAATAACTATTCACACAACTCATCACTTAGTCTATTGATCAGTTAGAGTAAATACAACTAGTTCAACTAAGTCAAACTGAACACAACTCCATTAACTGCTCATCCAACTCCACAGAACTCAACCACATGAGTTCTAACTCATGTCCTGCATGCAATAGCTCAACTGAATCATAAGAAAGCATATTTCCTTCTGACAGCTGCTTGTGCCACATCTGTAGCTCAAACTAAAGTGCTCCAAGAGAATAAGATAAAGTTTATAGTCTAAATATTATTATGAGACAATAATATTTGACTTTTCTATTTTTGACTAGCAGTCTATAAATAGACTCTGATCACTCCTGTTGTGATAGCTCTTGCTGTGATCAAAAAATAGAATTTGCGCCATAAATTACCTGCGGGCCCACTTAGTGAAGGCGACTCCTTTCCACTAAGCTCCATCATCTTGTTGCATTCTCAACAAGAATTTCTTGTTGCACACTTTTCAACACTCCCTCTCAACAAGAAAGGCTTCCTCTCAAACCCGATCCTGTAACTCTGGAATGTTCTGCATGCAACACATCTGCCCGGTCCACTTTGCTCCAACAACACTTGGAACAAAAACACTCCCAACTGACCACTCTGTTGGGCTAGGAACATACTTTGATGCTGAAGCTCTACCTACTACTCACAAGTGCTCCCTCTCTGACATTTGTGCTACTGCAACATCTTCATGCATCTCGCACCATTGCACACCTCTCTATGCCACCTAGCACTGTGCAAAACAATTGTGCCTCTCGCATTGATGTAGCCTACATGCTATGCGCTGTCCTGGGATTCCCTGCACTGTTGCTCTCTCTGCCGCTCCATCCGCATCTGTCTCTACCCAATTAGTCAGTTCCTGCTACTACACATTGGGGCTCCCGTAGCAATGTCTCATCCAAGAGGTTGGGTACCTCAAGGATCCTGCCCCTCCTCCTTGGGACGATCAATCTACATCACCCCACCTCCTACCTGGAGGTATGGCTACATGCGATCCCTCAACCCACCTGGCTCGAAGTTTCCCCCTACTGGAGGTCTCTGCATGAGTAGATGTCTCTACTCGATCTCCTCTCAGCTTCCCTTGTTGTGGCTGCTCCACAACCTCCTGAAGCTGCTGCACCAATCGTGGCTCCTCCACAATCGTCTGAGACTTCTTCTGGCTCTGCATGTTGAGAGGTAATATACGCTCCCTCTCAACCACCAAGTCTCCATCAGTTGCCTTGCTGCTCAAGGCTTTGCATGCATCTTGAACCTCAAAAGCATACAGGTTCTTGACCCGTGAACCAATCTGCTTCACCTGTCTAGTGATGATGTGTCTAAGGAAAACCTTTCCCTTACTGAAGACTATATCATAGCCTCTGTCTTCTAGCATCGCGATCGACACCAATTTTGTCTTCAATCTTGGTACACACTTGACATCGGTCAAGGTAAGGCGAGCTCCATGCTCCCTCTGAAAAATAACCATGCCTACACCTGAGACACTATACTTCTCATGATTACCCATCCCTATGAGTATCTGGAGATCTTTCTCCTCCAAAGTATTGAACAAAATTTTGTCACTAGTCATGTGGAAAGAAGCTCCACTATCAAGAAACCAACCACTTCCCACCATGGATGAAACCATGCATGCGAAGAGTGTGAAATCCAACTCAAACTGTGAAGCAAGTGAGGCTACCTCACCTTCAGATCCTTCCCCGGATCCCTTCTTGGACTTCTTCTTTGGGAAATTAGTAGCATAATGGCCCAACTCATGACAATGAAAGCACCTCACCTTCGACTTGTCAACCTTCTTCCCATCATTGGAAGAACTGGATTCAGAAAGAGAAACCTTCCCCTTTGTAGAAATTTTGAATAATAAACACATATTCAACAGAGATTATCCCGATTATACACTATTGCAGAAAACATGCATAATACATAACCTCCTCTATGTTGATCATCAATTTACAGAAGCAGAAACAATAACATGCACACATAGAAGCATCAATCACACATTTCAACACAATATTTTCCCGGGGAAAGCATCTCGCTAAAAACCCCAACTATCTGTCTATTATATTGATTAGGAACATGTAACAAACATAGTACAATACTCCTCACAAGTACTTAATACTATCTCCACCTGTTACACACAATACAGCTCAGATCTGATCTCCAAATCTCCCTCGCTACTTGCCTGCCTCCACTGCACAATCCTGCAAGAGAATGAATGAGAATCGCTAATCCAAACTCCTATTTACCTTGTGAAAATCACCCACACTGTAAATCACGTGAGCACAAGCTATATTTCACTTGGTATTGGCCCCATACTGTGCAATTCTCATTGGCATAACTCAATCTATGCATGTGCAAAATCTCATGCATAACTGATATCAATTTCAACCTCTAACACCTGTCTCCACTGAACTATACATGCACTGAGTTAACTGATGTATTCTTCAGTTACATTATGAGTTAATAATTAGTGAATTAATTAATAACTAATTCGCACAACTCATCACTTAGTCTATTAGCTAGTTAGACTAAATACAACTAGTTTAACAAAGTCAAACTGAACACAACTCCATCAACTCCACATCCAACTCCACAGAACTCAACCACTTGAGTTCTAACTGAAGTCCTTCATGCAATAGCTCAGTCAACCCATAGGTAACCACGTGATTCCTTCAGGGAGTTGCATGTGCCACATCTGTAGCTCCAACTGAAGTGCTCCAAGAGGATAAGATAAAGTTTATAGTCTAAATATTATTATGAGACAATAATATTTGACTTTTCTATTTTTGACTAGCAATCTAAAAATAGACTTTGATCACTCCTGCTGTGATCACTCCTGCTGTGATCACTCCTGCTGTAATCACTCTTGCTGTGATCCAAAAATAGACTTTGCGCCATAATTTGCCTGCGGGTCCACTTAGTGAAGGCGACTCCTTTCCACTAAGCTCCATCATCTTGTTGCATTCTCAACAAGCATTTCTTGTTGCACACTTTTCAACACTCCCTCTCAACAAGAAAGGCTTCCTCTCAAACCCAATCTTGTAACTCTGGAATGTTCTGTATGCAACACATCTGCCCGGTCCACTTTGCTCCAACAACACTTGGAACAAAAATACTCCCAACTGACCACTCTGTTAGGCTAGGAACATACTCTGATGCTGAATCTCTACCCGCTGCTGACAAGTGCTCCCTCTCTGACATCTGCGCTACTGCAACATCTCCATGCATCTCACACCATTGCACACCTCTCTGTGCCACCTAGCACTATGCAAAACACTTGTGCCTCTCGCATTGCTGCAGCCTGCATGATATGCGTTGTCCTGGGATTCCCTACACTGTCGCTCTCTCTGTCGCTCCACCCGCATCTGTCTCTACCCAATCAGTCAGTTCCTGCTACTACACATTGGGGCTCCCGTAGCAAGGTCTCATCCAAGAGTTTGGGTACCTCAAGGATCCTGCCCCTCCTCCTTGGGATGATCAATCCACATCACCCCACCTCCTACCTGGAGGTATGGCTGCATGTGATCCCTCAGCCCACCTGGCTCGAAGTTTCCCCCTACTGGAGGTCTCTGCATGAGTAGATGTCTCTACTCGATCTCCTCTCAACTTCCCTTGTTGTGGCTGCTACACAACCTCCTGAAGCTACTGCACCAATCGTGGCTCCTCCATAATCGTCTGAGACTTCTTCTGGCTCTTCATGTTGAGTGGTAACATATGCTCCCTCTCAACCACCAAGTCTCCATCAGTTGCCTCGCTACTCAAGGCTTTGCATGCATCTTGAACCTCAAGAGCATACAGGTTCTTGACCCGTGAACCAATCTGCTTCACTTGTCTAGTGATGATGTGTCTAAGGAACACCTTTCCCTTACTGAAGACTACATTATAGCCTCTGTCTTCCAACATCGTGATCGACACCAAGTTTCTCTTCAGTCCTGGTACATACTTGACATTGGTCAAGGTAAGGCGAGCTCCATGCTCCCTCTGAAAAATAACTGTGCCTACACCTGAGACACTATACTTCTCATCATTACCCATCGCTATGAGTATCTGGAGATCTTTCTCCTCCAAAGTACTGAACAAACTCTTGTCACCGGTCATGTGGAAAGAAGCTCCACTGTCAAGAAACCAACCACTTCCCACCATGGATGAAACCATGCATGCGAAGAGTGTGAAATCCAACTCAAACCGTGAAGCAAGTGCCTCACCTTCAGATCCTTCCCCAAATCCCTTCTTGGATTTCTTCTTTGGGCAATTAGTAGCATAATGGCCCAACTCATGACAATGAAAGCATCTCACCTTCAACTTGTCAACCTTCTTCCCATCATTGGAAGAACTGGATTCAGAAAGAGAACCCTTCACCTTCCCCTTCTTCACCTTACTCGCTAAGGCACCGTTCTCCTCATCATGCATGCATGAAGAACTGTCTCTAGTGCTCTGTCTGATCTCCTCCTACACAAGATCCGACCAAAGTCTCTCCCATCCTGGAAATTTCTCCTGACCATTGACAGAGTCCTGATAGGAATGCCAACTCTTCTGAAGACCAAGGAGAGCCAAGCTCACCAAGTCCTCATCATCAACAGTCACCCCCACACTTCCCAGCTCATCCCGACACTAGGTGAACTTCGTGAGATACCTGGGCATACTGTCTCCATTCTCACACTTAATGTTTCTGAGTTTATCCATGAGCACCATTCCACCAGCTCAAAACTCAACCGCTTCTAATCTAAAATTCGTGAGAACAAAGTATTTCTTGTACAGAGATCGACTGTATGGGCATTCACTGGATATCTCACCTTCCAAAAGAAGGATGAATCCAGAGGCTACCTGGCCCGATTACAGAATCTGCCTGAAGAAATAAAATGTAATCACTTTCTGAATAATAGATCTGATGATCAATCCTGCTTTGATATCCTGTAGAACTTTTTCTACAAATCAACCAGCTCCGATACCATGTAGAACTTTTTCTACAAATTCGCCAGCTCTGATACCATGTAGAAATTTTGAATAATAAACACATATTCAACAGAGATTATCCCGATTATACACTATTGCGGAAAACATGCATAATACATAACCTCCTCTACGTTGATCATCAATTTACAGAAGCAGAAACAATAACATGCACACATAGAAGCATCAATCACACATTTCAACACAGTATTTTCCCGAGGAAAGCATCTCGCTAAAAACCCCAACTATCTGTATATTATATTGATTGAGAACATGTAACAAACATAGTACAATACTCCTCACAAGTACTCAGTACTAACTCCACCTGTTACACACAATACAGCTCAGATCTGATCTCCAAATCTTCCCCGCTGCTTGCTTGCCTCCACTGCACAATCCTGCAAGAGAATGAATGAGAATCGTTGATCCAAACTCCTATTTACCTTGTGAAAATCACCCACACTGTAAATCACATGAGCACAAGCTATATTTCACTTGGTATTGGCCCCATACTGTGCAATTCTCATTAGCATAACTCAATCCATGCATGTGCACAATCTCATGCACAACTGATAGCAATCTCAACCTCTAACACCTGTCTCCACTGAACTGTACATGCACTGAGTTAACTGATGTATTCTTCAGTTGCATTATGAGTTAATAATTAGTGAATTAATTAATAACTAATTCACACAACTCATCACTTGGTCTATTGGCCAGTTAGACTAAATACAACTAGTTTAACAAAGTCAAACTGAACACAACTCCATCAACTCCACATCCAACTCCACAGAACTCAACCACTTGAGTTCTAACTGAAGTCCTTCATGCAATAGCTCAGTCAACCCATAGGTAACCACGTGATTCCTTCAGGCAGTTGCATGTGCCACATCTGTAGCTCCAACTGAAGTGCTCCAAGAGGATAAGATAAAGTTTATAGTCTAAATATTATTATGAGACAATAATATTTGACTTTTCTATTTTTGACTAGCAATCTAAAAATAGACTTTGATCACTCCTGCTGTGATCACTCCTGCTGTAATCACTCTTGCTGTGATCACTCCTGCTGTGATCCAAAAATAGACTTTGTGCCATAATTTGCCTGCGGGCCCACTTAGTGAAGGCGACTCCTTTCCACTAAGCTCCATCATCTTGTTGCATTCTCAACAAGCATTTCTTGTTGCACACTTTTCAACACCCTTCCCCTTCCCCTTCTTCACCTTACTCGCTAAGGCACAATTCTCCTCATCATGCCTAGATGAAGAACTGTCTCTGGTGCGCTGTCTAATCTCCTCTTGCACAAGATCCAACCAAAGTCTCTCCCATCCTGGCAATTTCTCCCTTCCATTCACCGAGTCCTGGTAGCTATGCCAACTCTTATGAAGGCCAAGGAGTGCTAGACTCACCATATCATCATCCTCAACAGTTACCCCCACACTTCCCAGCTCATCCTGGCATTGGGTGAACTTCGTGAGATACTGGGGCATACCGTCTCCATTCTCACACCTAATGTTTCTGAGTTTATCCTTGAGCGCCAACTTCCTCTGGTTGCTCTTGCTTTGGAATAATTTTGTCAACGTTTTCCACATCAAATATGGAGAAGCCTTTCCATGGAGGCTGGACATAATGTGATCCCTCACGCCCTCCAACAGAATCCTTCGACACTTTGTTGTCTTCTTTTGCCAATCCCCGACTTGAGCAACATCAGTAGGTTTTGGGGCATCCGCATCTATGGACTCCTTCAACCGATTATCATCTAACACCGCCGCCATCCTATCCTTCCATGCAATATAGTTCGAGCTGACCTTAAGGGCATACTCCAATCGTAATCCGTTGAAAGACATTTCAACTTTGACACCAAGAAAACACTGCTGCAAATTCGAATTCCACCAGCTCAAAAAACTCAACCGCTTCTGATCTAAATTCCTGAGAACAAATTATTTCTTGTACAGAGATCGACTGTATGGGCATTCACCGGATATCTCACCTTCCAAAAGAAGGATGAATCCAGAGGCTACCTGGCCCGATTACAGACTCTGCCTGAAGAAATAAATTGTAAACACTTTCTGAATAGTAGATCTGATGATCAATCCTCGCTTTGATATCCTGTAGAACTTTTCCTACAAATCAAAGGGCTCTGATACCATGTAGAAATTTTGAATAATATGACACATATTCACAGAGATTATCCCAATTATACACTATTGCGGAATACATGCATAATACATAACCTCCTCTACGTTGATCATCAATTTACAGAAGAAGAAACAATAACATGCGCACATAGAAGCATCAATCACACATATCAACACAGTATTTTCCCGGGGAAAGCATCTCGCTAAAAACCCCAACTATCTGTATATTATATTGATTGAGAACATGTAACAAACATAGTACAATACTCCTCACAAGTACTCAGTACTATCTCCACCTGTTACACACAATACAGCTCAGATCTGATCTCCAAATCTCCTCTGCTGCTTGCCTGCCTCCACTGCACAATCCCTGCTGAGAATGAATGAGAATCGCTGATCCAAACTCCTATTTACCTTGTGAAAATCACCCACACTGTAAATCACGTGAGCACAAGCTATATTTCACTTGGTATTGGCCCACACTACGTAGAGATCATTGGCATAACTCAATCCCATGCATGTGCACAATCTCATGCACAACTGATAGCAATCTCAACCTCTAACACCTGTCTCCAATGAACTGTACATGCACTGAGTTAACTGATGTATTCTTTAGTTGCATTATGAGTTAATAATTAGTGAATTAATTAATAACTAATTCACACAACTCATCACTTAGTCTATTGATCCGTTAGACTAAATACAACTAGTTCAACTAAGTCAAACTGAACACAACTCCATTAATTGCTCATCCAACTCCACAGAACTCAACCACATGAGTTCTAACTGATGTCCTGCATGCAATAGCTCAACTGACTCATAAGAAAGCGTATTTCCTTCTGATAGCTGCTTGTGCCACATCTGTAGCTCAAACTGAAGTGCTCCAAGAGAATAAGATAAAGTTTATAGTCTAAATATTATTATGAAACAATAATATTTGACTTTTCTATTTTTGACTAGCAGTCTATAAATAGTCTCTGATCACTCCTGCTGTGATTACTCCTGCTGTGATCGCTCCTGCTGTGATCACTCCTGCTGTGATCAAAAAATAGACTTTGCGCCATAAATTGCCTGCGGGCCCACTTAGTGAAGGCGACTCCTTTCCACTAAGCTCCATCATCTTGTTGCATTCTCAACAAGCATTTCTTGTTGCACACTTTTCAACACTCTTGCCTTCATATCTTGCTTCCCTAACCTTTGACATTTCCTCATTCCTTTCCTCATGTTGTCTTACAAGTAAATCTTCTTCTAGAAAAAGGTGAGAACCCCTTAAGAGATGCTTCTTTCTTAGAATGATATATATATCACGCAAGCTAGGCATGATGACTTTTATGGGCCTGGCTTTCTCACCATTAAACTTACCCACCCTTTATGCTCGGCATATTTGTCCTTGCCATAGCGACTTGTCTTTCAAGAAGTCCCTTGCAAGGTATGTTTGTTGTTCTATTTTGTCTTTCTTTGTTGTCTTTATCTTGCATGTTGCCAACCCGAATGTTTGTTTTTCCTTTCCTATTAGCATAATTGCTAATAACTTGGGCCCAAGTTTTGGAAACTTTTGTGGAATCTCCTTTCCTTTCTTTTGTTGCTTTCTCTTCATGGTTGTTTGTTTGGGCAACCGCTTTCCCTTTATCTTGGAATGGTTTCGCATTCACCACCTTTGTACTTTTCACTACAAATTTCTTTATGTTTTGCACATCCGCCTTCATGCGTTGCCATTCTGTCTTCCCTATCAGGAAAGCTTCTTGTCACAATGCTACTCGTTCTTTCAAAACTTTATTGCTTTCTGCTAAAGTCTTGTTTTTGGAGTTGTCTTTAGTGCGACTTTTTGGACTTTCCGATGCCGGAATCTCGCGGAAAAAAATGAGGTGAAATTTTGATTTGTGTTATTTAAATTGGTTTTTTAACTGTATGTATGGATTCAACACCCTGAAAAACCCCTAGGGAACTTGGATTGTTCAAGGGTTACTCATCAAACTTGTGATTTCAATAAATTCCTGCAAATTTTAAAGAAATTAAACCGAAAAAACCCACCAAAAATTCTTCCAAAAAAATCTCCCTAAAAACAACTTCCTTCATTAATTTTCAGGCAATATTATATAAATTTTATAAATCATAACCATTGTTTTTTAAATCGTTAAATCGTGAAATGACATGAAAGGGTTCAAGTATTATTGCTGACCCGTGACAAAATCGTTGTTGCTTGCCAGTACATCATGTGTGTCCGCACAATTAGTGTCCTTTCACAGATCATTTACTTTTGGGCAACTTTCGATAAAAATAATGCATAAAAAATTATGAAGTCGTATAGTCCATCATGTCCACATCATCAGTTGAGAGAGGGCCCAGTGGCCCAGGTGGACGCATATGTAAAGTCTCTCTGCAACGAAAGAGAAACGCCAGCAAGATCAGAACATAGATGGGACGTCCATTGAGAATGACTTGGATATCTGATTTTTTAATACCGTTTCAATCACACTCAAGAATCTATGGGCTTTGGAAAAGCGAACAACATAGCTGCAAATTATCCAACAAAAAATAAGAGAAAAAAAAAAAAAACCCAATATTAGAGAGTCAGAATAATGGGCCCACAACTTACAAAACTATGAGCAAATCCATTAAGTTTAGGACTTTGAAGATCGATTGAACTTAACATCACAGGCTGTCAGATAATGGCTTTCATTATTATTTTGTCCTTGTCAAGAATTGAGAACCCCCCGTTGGCCTCACTATTTTCTTGGGTTGTGGGTTATGCTGCGACGTTTCTGTTTTGGTGACACACATCGTTGACTATTAAAAGTGTATAGCATTTAAGAGATAAAGGAAAATATCAAGAGCGATAAGACCAATTCTGCCGAGTGGGTTCGAAATTTGAGGATTGGCCAAGCGAATTTTTGGTAAAAAAAAAGTAAAATTGGATAAGGTGTTTTAAAAAAAATAAAAAATAAAAAATTATATATAGTATTGCATAAAGTAACTAAAAGTAAAAAAAAACATTTATATTTTCACTTTTCATTGTGAACATTATTTTATATTAATTTTATAGATAGATAAAGTAATTAAAAGTAAAAAAATCTTATATTTTTGTTCTAGAAAGCAAGCTGTATAATTCTTATATTTTTTAAAAATACTTCAAAATATTTGAAACTAATTTCAAAAGAAATCACATTGGTAGATTTAGGTTGATGAACCACACTGGTTGGTTCGAAACGCGTCGAACTAAATCTACCAATCTGATTTCTTCCAAAATTAGTTTCAAATATTCCAAATATGGATCACAGAAGCTTGAATTTGAATAATACTTCAAAATGTTGACCATAATAAAATATTTCACTAAAAAAAATGAAAGTAGAAAATTCAATTAGTTTCTAATAAAAATAATAATATAAATTAACATGAGGTCATAAATAAAATATTTCAATACCCATGTTAGGTAAAATATTTCAATATTAAACAAAAACAAACTATGTATATATTATATAAAACATTTTTATTTGGCTAAATATTGAATTTCCTTCTAAACTAGAATATACATGGATATGCTAGATACTTTAGGTTTGTCTTTCATTATGGTGACTAAAAATGCACTCTTCATATTATATAAAACAAAAAAAGAAATATTATGTTTAGTCCCACTATTATGTATTTTGGTCTATTTTTTGGTATATTATTTTGTCAATCTTGTATGAAATTCACCAAATATTTCTTGGAATTGAAAGTTTACGCTGTCATATACATAATCCAATAGACTAAAGAGATTTTCAAGGCGTTGATCCATTTATGCATTCAAGAATGCAATTTAAACCATGAAAATTATATATATAGCACAAATCTATTAGGCAGTAAGACATGTTAGAAATTAAATGGAAGTTTCTAAATCTTAATGTGACCCAACTAATTAAGTCATTCCATAATTAAAAGCATTAAAGCATTAAAGCATTAAAGGATTAAAGCATTAAAGCGTTGAATTGGTATATGATGGACGTACCAGATTTAAAGTTAAAAATATAAAGGATTGGGTCCTCTCTCTCCCACACAAGAGTTGTATTCTTCTCCATCAAGAAACACATAAGGAAGTGAGGGCAAGAGGAGAGAAACCGAATTCTGAGAAGAAGACAGAAGACAGAAGACAGAAGATGGCAGCCATTACATCTTCCGCTGTTAGTCAAGGTATGTCATCTTAAACAACATATTAAGTTCAGAATGTGAAATATTTGGTGTTGATGATCTTTGGGCTGTTAGTAGCTATATTTTACATTTGGTATCGGAGCTACAATCAATAACTGTTCCTATGATTGCAATTGATCTGTTCTGTGCTTTACTCATGTGATTGAGCCTTCGGGAAATTGTGGGGGTTTCATGAAATGATCAATCCTTTTGTTGCTGTTAGTCAAGTATCATCAAGAGCCCTATCGAAATCCACGATCGAACCATGCAATGGATCAGATACCTGCGATTCCCTTGTCGCTTACTTGCTTCGAACTGATTTGAAGGTCTCAGAGGTGGCTACTCGATTTCGAGTAGATCCTTTATCGATACTAGGTGCCAATGGATTCGATCCTCTGACCTCTGATTCTCAAACCCAAATCCTTCCCGCCGGTTCGTTCTTAAAGGTACCCATTAGATGCCAATGTGTCAATGGAATCCGGAAGTCTATGTCCACTGTGTACACTGTCCAACCCATTGATACTCTGCGCGGCATTGCGGATTCGGTGTTTGGGGGCTTGGTCACACCATATCATTCGCTGTGTATGTTGGAATGAATAGTATTGCATGCCCTGCAATTTAAAGTTAGATATCGCCGTTGTTTTGAATAATATTGCATGCCCTCAAGTTTAAAGTTAGATATAGAGGACGGTATGTGCAGTCCATCTATCGCTGCAGTCCATCTATCGCGGATTTTGAATTACTGCAAAGCCTCTTCGGCATAACCATCCCTAGCATAAGCTGCAATCCGCGTAGTCCATGACACTACATTTCGTTGCGGAATTTTGTCAAACACATTGCATGCATCGTCTATGCTTCCGCATTTGCAACACATGTTTAAAAGGATGTTGTTGAGACATGAGATCAACGCGTAAGTGTTTGATGGGAAGATTAAGATTTTAGTGTAAATCTTTGTTAAACGAAATAGATTTACATTTTAATGTGTAAATAAAGCTATTAATAAAGTTTCAATGTACCACATAAATAACGTAACACAGCATGTAAAGAAACCCGTGATGTAGCTTTATCACATATACTCTGTGTATATATATTTTAAGAGGGAAAATATATATTTTGATATTTTATAGAAAATCAATTTACACATTAAGAAGGGTGTGTATATATTTTGATCAATAATCAGAGTTTTTAGGGTCTTTTCGTGCATCATTTATTGTTTTGGCTTTGCACGATTAAAGTTTACTGGTGCAAAATAATTGTTTGAAATTTGGGCATAAAAGTAATTGCTCTATGACTGATTGTTTTGCATAAGGTATGTGTTATAAATTATTTATGCACATGAGATTTATGATTTTGTTAATCACCAAAGTGGTCAAAATCAGAATGTTGTTTTGCATAAGGTATGTGTTTATGCACATGAGATTTATGATTTTGTTAATCACCAAAGTGGTCAAAATCAGAATAATCATTTAGTGCATAAATGACATAATGATTATTGATAGAAATTGCCAGTTATAATAATACCAATTAAAAACTGGCGTCACTAATGATAGAACCTGAGAACTTACCCAAAGGAAAGTCTTGTTCTATAACTAGTTGACATGATGAGGTTTGATAGATATTTTGATTAAATAAATATTGATCATCCAAAGATGTCAGTTCTATTTAATTGAATATATTTATTACCTACTTATGTTTTGGTATTTAATTATGTTAAGTATAAGATAGTATCTACCCAAAGGAGTGCTATATTATACTATTATGTCTACATCTGAATCGCGTTAGTTATGAGCTTATAGTTATTTCATTTTGCAGGATGTCTATCTTTCGTATGTTTTGAATCAAATTTAGTTGAAGTTCCTATTAATACATGGTGGCTTGATACTAGTGCTACAACTCATGTTTCCAACAATATGCAGGGATTTCTTACGATCCGAACCATAAATCCAAATGAAGATCGTTTTCTCTTTATGGGAAACGGAATGAAATCTTCAATTGAAGGCATTGGGACTTATCGTCTAATTCTAGAAAGTGGATATGTATTAGACTTATACAGTACCCTTTATGTACCTTCATTATCTAGAAACCTTATTTCCGCAAGTAAATTGGATATTTCTGGTTTTAGATGTATGATTGGATCTGGTTGTTTTGATTTATATAAGAATACTGATAATGTTGGTTCTGGTATTCTAATTGATGGTTTATATAAATTGAAACTGAATGACACTTATGCGAATTCCTTGTTGAATGTAGTAAATAATGTTGGATGTAAACGTAGCAGGTTGAATGAAAATTCTGCTTTCTTGTGGCATAAACGACTAGGTCATATATCCAAAGAAAGAATGATGAGATTAGTAAGTAATGAAATTTTGTCAAATTTGGACTTTAGTGATCTAGAATTATGTGTGGATTGTATTAAAGGTAAACAAACCAAACATAATAAGAAAGGAGCCACCAGAAGCAGCCAGCTTCTTGAAATAATACACACTGATGCGGACCTATGGACACTCCAGCCTTTAATGGAGAAAAGTATTTCATCACTTTCATTGACGATTTTTCCCGTTATGGTTATGTCTATTTGCTTCATGAAAAATCTCAATCTGTGAATGTCCTTGAGACATTTGTAAAGGAAGTTGAGAGGCAATTAGATAAAAAGGTGAAAATCATAAGGTCTGATAGAGGTGGTGAATATTATGGTAAATATAATGAGTCAGGCCAGTGTCCAGGTCCATTTGCAAAATTCCTCGAAAGTCATGGCATATGTGTGCAATACACAATGCCAGGTACACCACAGCAAAATGGTGTAGCAGAAAGGCGCAATAGGACGTTAATGGATATGATTAGGAGTATGATGTCAGATTCTACACTACCTAAGAATTTGTGGTCGTATGCTCTCAAAACCGCTAACTATTTGTTGAATAGGGTTCCTAGTAAAGCTGTTCAAAAGACTCCTTTTGAGTTATGGACTAACAGGAAACCTAGCTTAAGACACCTGCATGTTTGGGGTTGTCCAGCGGAAGCGAGAATTTATAATCCACATGAAAAGAAATTAGATTCTCGAACGATCAGTGGGTAATTTTTAGGTTACCCTGAGAAATCTAAAGGGTATGTGTTTTACTGTCCTAATCATAGTCCAAGAATTATAGAAACTGGTAATGCAAGATTCATTGAGAATGGTGAAGTTAGTGGGAGTACTAGAAGAGAAATAGTAGAAATAAAGGAAACAAGGGTAAATGTTTCATTGCCTAGAATAGTTCCTCCATCTACTATTACTCCAAATGTTGTTCCAGCTGTTGTAGAACAACATGATGATAATGAACAACATATAAATGAAGAAGTACTTCCTGAAGGAAATGACTTACATAATGCTGATATGCATGAACCACAACAAGTAGCATTAAGAAGACCTCAAAGAAATCGTAGGTCAGCTATTTCTGATGATTATGTGGTTTATATGCAAGAATCAGATTATGATATTGGAATCAATAAGGATCTAGTTTCGTTTTCACATGCTGTAGAAAGTAAAGAGTCAAAGGAATGGATTAATGCCATGAAAGAAGAAATGAAATCCATGCAACAAAATGAAGTTTGGGATCTCGTTGAGTTACCACATGGCTGTAAAAGAGTCGGATGTAAATGGGTTTTTAAAACCAAACACGACTCTAGTGGTAATATCGAACGGTATAAAGCTAGGCTTGTTGCTAAGGGTTACACTCAGAAAGATGGTGTTGATTACAAGGAGACATTTTCTCCTGTTTCGAAAAAGGACTCACTAAGAATAATAATGGCATTAGTAGCTCATTATGATTTGGAGTTACATCAAATGGATGTGAAAACAACCTTTCTAAATGAAGATCTTGATGAGGATGTTTATATGGATCAACCTGAGGGTTTTTCTGTAGAAGGTAAAGAACAATTGGTGTGTAAACTTAAGAAATCAATATATGGGCTTAAACAAGCATCCCGGCAATGGTATATTAAGTTCAATACCATTATTACATCTTTTGGTTTTAAGGAAAATACGGTTGATCACTGTATATACCTAAAGATCAGTGGGAGCAAGTTTATTTTTCTGGTCCTTTATGTTGATGACATCTTGCTTGCTGCAAATAATTTAAGTATATTGCGTGAGACTAAGGAATTTCTCTCAACGAACTTTGAAATGAAAGACATGGGAGAGGCATCCTATGTGATTGGAATAGAAATATTCCGTGATCGATCACAAGGAATATTGGGATTGTCTCAGAAAGGATATGTCGAAAGGATTCTAGAGAGATTTGGAATGAGTAAGTGTTCACCTGGGATAGTTCCTGTACAGAAAGGTGATTGGATATAGCGATTCAGATTTTGCTGGATGCATCGATACTAGGAAATCGACTTTTGGTTACCTGTTTATGTTTGCTCAAGGTGCCATATCATGGAAAAGTGCGAAACAGACTATCGTTGCTTCATCCACTATGGAGGCAGAATTTGTGGCATGTTTTGAAGCCACAATTCACGCATTATGGTTGCGGAACTTTATTTCAGGACTTGCGGTTGTCGACACCATTAGCAAGCCGCTGAAAATTTATTGTGATAACTCTGCAGTAGTATTTTTCTCAAAGAACGACAAGTACTCTAAAGGTGCCAAACATATAGAACTGAAGTATCTTGTTGTGAAAGATGAGGTTCAGAAACAAAGAGTGTCAATCATGCACATCAGGACAGAACTTATGATTGCAGACCCTTTGACGAAAGGGTTACAACCAAGACAATTTAAGGAACATGTTCAAAGAATGGGTCTTGGTTGTATTTGTAATAATTGATTTGTGACATTCTGAGCTCTTTTATGTGTTTCTGATATACAATTATGTGTCTCTTCTTTTAATGAAGTAGTACGTATTTTATGTAATTTTAAACAAGAAAGAGTCTTATAAAGATATTATGTTTAATCATATGATATAAGACATTATGTGGACCATTATGCTGTTTTATATAAATTATGAGTATGAATTGATGGATTGCTGGTATTGTAGTATATGGAAGGGAATGCATTGAATTAATAGTGCACAACCGCCATAACTCTCAGCAATTTATCATAGTATGATGTTCAACGCTTAATATTATGAATAGTCGGGTCAAGTGGGAGAATGTTAGAAATTAAATGGAAGTTTCTAAATCTTAATGTGACCCAACTAATTAAGTCATTCCATAATTAAAAGCATTAAAGCATTAAAGCATTAAAGCATTAAAGCGTTGAATTGGTATATGATGGACGTACCAGATTTAAAGTTAAAAATATAAAGGATTGGGTCCTCTCTCTCCCACACAAGAGTTGTATTCTTCTCCATCAAGAAACACATAAGGAAGTGAGGGCAAGAGGAGAGAAACCGAATTCTGAGAAGAAGACAGAAGACAGAAGACAGAAGATGGCAGCCATTACATCTTCCGCTGTTAGTCAAGGTATGTCATCTTAAACAACATATTAAGTTCAGAATGTGAAATATTTGGTGTTGATGATCTTTGGGCTGTTAGTAGCTATATTTTACAAGACATACTAAATCTAAATCAATCTTTTGAGTCGCAATTTTTTTTTTCCAAATTTTGAAAATTAATAGTGTCATTTTACATAAATGGTTGACACTTTGTCAAAGCTCGTCTGCAGTCGATAGGTACTAGACCCAACGAAAAAAGATTCGAAACTCATCGGGTATACTTTTTCACTACGATTTATGAGACTAAAAATGTAAATAGCAATGGTTTATTCTTAAATTTTGATACCTTCAATGAGGAATTTAAATGACAAGGATTTGCATTTTCTTTTTGTGGCATATGACGTGAAATTTTGACTCTTAGTGGACTTTCGATGGAGTACTCATAACATATACGATTTTATTGATTTCTTTGCACATAATTTTTCATTCCAAAGGTTGGAGTAATTTTCTTTGGTTTCACTTGAGACTCTATGGGGTTGGAACTGGCATTTCAAATGAAAATGAGGTAGGTTTAGTAAAGATGTTTGCCACATTATTATTTATATTACAGCAAATTAAGTTAATATTTTTTGGTTGTATTTTTTGATTTCTTATAAAATGATGGTGTGTTTCAACATGTTTTGATTAGGTATGATATATTGTGTTGCTTGTCAATTTTATAGAATTTTGGTTATCATATTTGATAGTTATTGGTATTTTTTATTTTCTCCCATATCTTCAAGAATTCACATTAACCAGATTGCCTCACATGTGGCATAATGTAAAGCTTTGTATTCAGCTTTAATGGACGACAAGGAAGTAGTTGGTTGGTTCTTGCTACTCCATGACACAATCTTGGATCTTATTCCAAATGCATAGCTTGTAGTTGACTTTCTATCATTAGGATCTCTTACCCAATATGATTATGAATGACATGTCAACTTGATTTTAAAATCATCAGCATATCAATACCAAACTTAACAATCCCTTTCAAATATTGAAGGACTATCTTTGCTGCTTTCCAATGATTATTTTGAGGCTCAGTCATGAATTGACTTAATATATTGATTGAATATGCAATATATGGTATGGTTGTAGTGATATAATTCATACTTCCCACCAATTATCACTCCAAAGTATCATTACTTCTTTTATTTCATTATCACTGCTAAGCTTAACATTTCTTCTAATGGATTAGATACTTGTTTACATTCAAACATATTAAGCCTGTTAATTAACACCATTATATACTTTCTTTATGTGATTAGTGTCATATAATATTTTTTCCATACACTAAGACCTAGACAATAATGTAAGTGACCAACGTCCTCTAACTCAATACACTATAACAACTATTTTTGAGTTCTTAAATTAACTTATTATCATTTCTTGTCATGATCATATCATCGACATGTAAAGAAACCAAATCAATATGATCATTTTCATCCTTCTTAATATAATATTTGGATCACCTTTACTTCTAATAAAACCTTCTTTTTGTTGTAGCAAAGACTCTTCATCTCATTATAAAGAAATATAGACATGGTGGCTTTCAATGATCTCGCACTAGGGAAACAAGGTTGGTGGTAATGTCGAAGTTTCTCAACATCCAAAAAAACATTGATGTCATAAAAGTGCAAAACTAAAAGGCTATTGTTCAATGGCCCCAGACCAACCAAAGAAACTATGAATTGAAAATTGAAAATCTAGAAATAAAAAGTATCAAAAGAAGAGTGTATTGAGTTCATCATCTAGTCTTGGGGGACTCTAACTCTTTAATAGCTATCAGTTCTTTGCTTCTCCTTGGTGAGTAGCCGAGATCTCCTTCTATGCATTCTAGTCGTCGGTCCAACCCTTGATTCGTGGGTTGAATCTTGTCTAGAATCAGTTGAATATCCTCCCTTACTACATTCTTGTCCACCAAAACTTGTCCCATAAGCATCTTAAGATGCTAATATATTTCAATCACATGCAAGTAGTGGTTGAATCTCCCTCTACTGCGACCAACATCCAGTATACAATCTATAAATTCACTATAAGCCTCCATCTTTGATAGGCATCCCTACTCACCAAAATTTTCTCACTCAGCCTAGGAATTCCTCCTGTATATGTGATGGGCTGTTCTCTCCATATTAGTCAGTGGAGGATTCAATGCATTGCCACAAAAACTTGTCCCATAAGCATCTTAACATGCCAATATATTTCAATCACATTCAAGTAGCGGTTGATTCTTCCTCTAGTGTGACCACCATCTTGTATACAATCTATAAATTCACTATAAGCCTCCATCTTCGATAGGAATCCCTACTCACCAACAATTTCTCACCCAGCCTAGGAATTCCTCCTATATATGTGATGGGTTGTTCTCTCTATATTAGTCAGTGGAGGATTCAACACATTATTGGGCACAAGTATGCCCAATTTCTTTGTAATATGCCACTCTTCTTCTTATTGTAGCTCATTGTCTAGACATTATGTTGTTCATCTGATCCTTTGGAATAGAAGATTGTGGAAAAGAGAAGGTGATAGAGAAGGGGATGATGTGTTGTGGAAATAAAACATAGCCAGACTTTGAGGGTGTTCCATGATCCTGAAACAAGCTTGAAGCCACGTAAAGAGAGAATTCCTAGAGTATGAAAGAGTGTTAAAAGAATTCCAAAGTCAAGGGGAAAGTGGGATAGTGAAGTGATGAGGAAAAATCAAAAGAGGGATCAACAAGGGAGAGAGAGAGGAGTGACATACAAGAAAAGTAGAGGAAAACCCAAGAGAAAGGCTTGCCCAACAAGGAAATAGTTGAGCATGGCTTACACTAGCGATGGAGCAACATATTTAATAAGAGAGGCCACCCTTTTTCCATGAATCTTACAAGTGGAATCCATATGCACCGATTAGTTCAAGGTTTGTGCCTGCAATTGCTCCCCAACTTAGGTAATGATGCTCTTATGCTCAAGGTATTCATTTTCTAGCATGTGTGATGCAACTGTTGCACACAACAATAAATTTGAAAGGACTCCAAGTGTTACTCCTTCATATTGTCACAATAACCATTTGGCTATGATTTTATAGCCAAATTATTATGCATTAACGACCTTATTCTCCCATAAACCTCATGAGATGTTGAATGGTGTGCCTTTATAATTCATGGCATGTTGTTGGTATTATTTTAACATCCCCTGGATGATTTTCCATGTAATAAAATAATACCAAGGTCATGGGACATGTATTCTAAGATGAATAGTGGGCAAACATTATAGTGGGCATCACTTGTGGTTTATGTATGGCTATGGAAATTGGCAACAGAAAAGAGGCAATGAATGGAATTTAATTATAAAAATAAAGGAAAATTGGAGAAAAGGAAGGTGAAGAGACACAAATTTGCATGCAAGGGAAATTAGAGAAAAAATGAAGGAAAATCAAGAAAAAAGGGGCATCAATAATAAAAATCCATCAGAGAAACAATCAATAGATTTTGGTTATTACATATTTTTTCAATTTAACATTTAGCTCTCTTACACTCTTGCACACTTAGAGTATTCTTGGAGCACTCTAGCATTCACTTAGATTTGGAGAAAGAAAGCAAAGGAAAGCAAGGAAACACAAGGAGACAATTAGATTAACAACTACAACAGGGTTACCTTGTAGGTAACAGGTTGCATGTATGATCTCCTTGTTTGTTTTTGGATGCATAGTATATGCATGTGGTTCCTTGGTTATGTGTTGTCACTAGGATGGATATTTCCCTAGATTGATAGTGGTTTCAGTATTTCCATTTCCTAGATAGCCATGATGTAGTGGGTTCCCCATTTATTTTTCTAATTAATTCTCAAGTTTCCTATGCATGTGGGTTGGGATAAATTCTCTGGAGCCCTGAAACAAATTAGGTTCCCTGAAGACTGTGGATTGAGATGAGAGATCTCTTGAGCGCTGTAACAACTTGGGTTCTCTAGAGGATATGGGTTGAGATACTAGTTTATGGAGCCCTGGACAACTTGGGTAGAGACTAATCTAGTTGATGTTAGTGATTTCTAGACTGTGTAGGTGAGATCATTGTGCTTGAGGGTTGAGGCGGTTTGGCCTTTGGAGGCCCTGGTTGGTTTTGTTTTGGTTTAACCTTTATGATACCATATTCATGCTTGGATTATGGCACGAGGGTGATTGGATGAAAGAGAGATTTGGTTCATTCCAATCTATGGTTGGGTGGTATATGGAAGTCCTTGACTTGGTTGGAATTTTCATATGTTAATATGAGTTATTTTCCTATTGTGATCTATGAGAACTTGTACTAGTTATTATGGTCATCTTGTGGATGATTTGTCATGATTTCTATTCTGGTTATATGCAAGTTATATGCATGGTTCTATTATGTGCTCTGGCTAGGGCTCTTGTTCATGATTTGATAAGTTATTGAATGGTTGATGAATGCATGAGCTAACAAGTGTTGTTGTAGTTATCTTAAGAGGGTATAGAGCCTTCTTGGTGATTTTCAGATGAAGTTCAGAAGTTTAAGATCAGATATATATTCATTACCTATAGCTTATATCTTTATTATCTGTTTGAAGAGATGTATATCTTTTATTAGGCATGTCTAGGTCAAGATATTTCTCAAGTTTTGGTTGTTTAGAATTGTTATCATCATTATCATGATTATGGAAAGTTACAAGCAGTTTTGGGTAGTGGTATGGAGGACAACTTGAAAAAGTGGCATAGATCTCATGACCACATGCATAGAACGGAGAAAATTGGGCCATAACCACATGGAGACAGTCCTATGGGTGTGGTTATAGCTTCCCAGCCACATGCATGAAGTGTTATGGATGTGGTTGGGGAGTAGAACCTAGTGAAAAAAGTTCTAGCTTAGGGATTGATCACCTGGGCTGATTGGTAGGTTCCTGAGTGATCTGTAGCATCTGAGGGATTTCAGATTACTTCATGTTTGTTGGCCCCACTTCCATAACTAGAACTTGGAGGTTGGGTCATATTATATTGACACTTAGCTCATGTTTACCCTAGAGAGCTTGTAAAAGTGGGTAAATTTGGGAGGGGTAGTTACAGGGTGGTATTACAGCTTCCGAGTTCAAACGCTTGGACTGGATGGGCTAAATGAATATTGTTATGCATGCATGTTAAATATGTGTCTACTATGCATGCATTGTGATGGTTATGGTTATCATGCATGTGGTCATTATTGCAGTTTTGTGTTATCATGCATGATGTGAATATGTTGATGTCATTATGTATCTCTATCGTGTTAATCTGGATTGATTGTATAGATGAGATAACCTCCCCTGAAATGCACTGAGTTATGATTTTGATTATGTATATATTTGGTTTATCTAACATGACATGTTTGCAGGAGATAGAAAATCAAAGATGACGAGAAGAATGGTGGGCTATAGTTCACATAAATCTCCTTAAAGGCATGATGTGAATTCTATGGAATGGGAAAGGTCAGCTGGGAAGCAAGGAGAATAGTACTCTCTTGATTTAGAAGATACACTGAGAATTTTGAAGGTAGGGATAATAAGTTGCAAGGAAGAGAATAATAGGTTGATTGAGGCATAGGAAAGACTTACCATAGCTCACGAAAAGAAAGCAAAAAATTATTACAGTCACCCTTCAGAGCCTTTCAAATTTGCAGAAGTAGGTACAAATGGGGATCGTTCAAGGATAGGAAGAAAATAAAAATGGGGCATATGGAAGTAGGTCTCATAGAGGTCACAAGTTGGATAAGGGTGACATAGTAAGAGGTGGTTGATCTTTGGATACACCTGACATGCATGCTAGCACTTATGGATTTTATACTAGTTTCAGTTCTAAGAGATATCATCGTCATCACCACCAACATCCTTATAGGAGGAGTGAGAATAAATATTTTTCAAAGTTCAAGAAATCAAAGCCTCCTACTTTTGATGGGGTTGTGAAGAAATCGGAAGATGCAGAAGCATGGCTACTTGGGATGAAGAAGTTTTTCATATTGCATGATTATTCACAGAATATAAAAGAAAAGATACTTATCTTTAGTCTCAAGGGAAAAGTATATATTTGGTGGGAATATGTGAAGCAAGTCAGAGGCATTAGGGTACAGGAGTTGAGTTGGCGAGATTTTAAAAGACTCTTCAGGAAGAATTACTTTTCTGAGAGATATTATGATGGAAAGATGGGTTCCATGACAGATGAAGAGTATATGACCAAGTTTCTAGAGTAGTTGAGGTATGTTCCATACCTCAAGGATGAGAAGGAAAATGTCGAAAGGTTCATCAGTGAATTGCATTTAAAATTTAAATATCAGATTGTGTATGACGATCCTTGGTCATTGGAGGAAGTCATTAGCAGGCTGAAGCATTGTTATGAGAAGTCTAAGTGCAAGTCTGAGCCTAAGCGGGATTGGAAAGGTAATGAGAAGACTAAAGGAAAGTGGGCTAAGAAGCGAGGAAGACTTTAGGATATGGGTAACAAAGAGAACGTAACACCTTATAAAAAGTTTAATGCAGTTGATAGAGGACATGGATTTAAGCCTGAGGAGCAGAATAAGGGTAATGACAAGAAGCCTTTGACGTGTTGGAATTGTGATGGAGAGCATTGTAGGAGTGACTGCCCCTCGCACTAGAGTGGCAGGCCTCAGATTTATAGTGCTCAAGAGGAAAATAAAATTGAAGATGTTGGTTAGAGTATTCCTCAAGTTTATGCAATAGTGGATAGTAGGCAAGTTGATCATCAAGCATCAATTATAAAGATGGAATGTAATCTTTGTGATCTAGTTGTTTTTATTTTGATTGACCCTGGATTGAATTATAGTTATATAAGTCCTAACCTGGTGGATAAATTTTTCTTGAATAAAGAAGTTTATGCATAATCTTGGTTGGTGCAGTTGGCTACAAAGGCTAAGAGAAGAGTTCATCATTGGATGAGATCTTGTGCATTTGAGATGAATGGTATGCCTACATCAGCACATCCAAATGTGATTCCTTTGGGATCATATATTATGATTTTTGGCATGGATTGGTTGTTCATTCACAGGACTAAAGTGGATTACTATGATAAGTTTATTGAGTGCCTGGATGATGATGGGGAAAGGAGAGTTTTGCAGGGAAATAAGAAGCCTATATCAGTGAGAATGGTTACAACTATGTAGGAAAAGCGTAGTCTCCAAAAGGGATGTGTATTGTTTGCGGTTCATATTTATAGCGATAAAGGGAAGGATGTTGAGGATGATGGAGTCCTGAAGAGGTGTCTTTTTTTACAACAATTTCAGGATGTGTTTCCTGCAGAGATTCTAGAGTTGCCTCCTCATAGAGAGGTGGAAATTTTCTATTAAGTTGATGTCGAGAGAAACACTAGCATCTAAGGCACTGTACATGATGAGCAATCCAGAGTTGGTGGAATTGAAGTTGCAGCAGGAAATTCTTGATAAGGGATACATAAGGCCAAGTGTGTCACCTTGGGGTCCACCAACATTGTTTGTAAGGAAAAAGGATGGTACTCTCAGATCATGCATTGATTATAGGCAGCTGAATAAAGTGACTATCAAGAACAGGTATCCATTGCCACAAATTGATGATTTGTATGATCAGTTGAAGGGAGTTGCAATGTTTTCAAATATTGGTATGATGTTAGGATATCATCAAGTGCAAATAAAAGAAGAATACATCTACAATACTGCATTCTGTACAAGGTATGGACATGTTAGGTCCCTATAATACTAGTGTATTCCAATATTATTATTGTCATTGTAGCTCCCTATTGTTATTGTTGTGCCCACGTTGTCCCCACATTGTTATTATCATGCCCCATAAAAGCCCACTATTGTTATTATTGTTCCCTTACATTATTATTGTTATGTCGGCTCTGATTATATTGTGACCCGTTATACTCCTATATATAAAAAGGAGGTCTTGTCATTTGTATCATCCAAAAATTGTTCATTTGTGTAATGTAAAGGAGGTTGCCCCCTCAAAGAGGCTACTTTTGAAGTCGTTGATCTATATCATTCTTCTATTTTGTGAGTTGGTTGCATAACAATTGGTATCCGAGCTTTGGATTCTAGGGTTTCACTACTTCAAATAGGTCATCGTGCCATTTTCGACATAACTCTTTCTTGGAGAATCCAATCTGGATCGGACTTGTGGGGTTGGAAAAAGGACACAGAGTGCTATGACAGGATGAAATTTCAAACCTTGGAGATCCAAAATTACAGATATACAACAAATTCAATATCGAGCTCCTACATAGAGAAAAAAGGTGTGTAGCCTTTTAAAAAAAATTCATAAGTTTGGTTTGAAAAATTTGTTTGAAGTGATTCAAAGGGCATAGTGAAGCATATTTATCAATAATTGATGCCCCAAAGAAAGAAAATGGAAACACCTAGTAAGCAACCTGAAAGATCTAACATAACTCATGAATAAGAGGAAGAAATACAACATGATATATCAAAATTATGAGACCAAGTGCAACAAATTTCACTCTCACAAAAAGTAACAGAAGCTAAGATGGATGGTTTAAATAAATGCATGGAAGCTAAGATGAATGGCGTGGAAGCTAAGATGGATGGTGTGGAAGCTAAGATGGATGGTTTAGAATTAAACATTGAAGATTTGAAGAAAGACATGGAAGGTTTGAAAGGAGATTTGGCAAAGTTGCTACAATAAATGCTTCCTAATGGCAAAAGGTAGTAGAGGAAACTCATGATGAGAACAAAAGAAATGTTAGTCATGATTTCATAGAATCTAACGTTGGATTGAAGACCCACCATGTTCCAAAGATCAATATGAGGACATTTGATGGCAAGGATCCTGTAACATGGATACTATAGATGGAGCAATAATTCGATCTCCATAATGTGCAAAACACACAAAAGGTACGCATTGTGACTTTGTATTTGGAACCCAATTAGTTTGTATGGTATCGATGGATTTTCTCTCATCAAATTGTCACTTGGGCAATTTTTACAGAATAAATGATAGCAACTTATGAGGATACAAAAAGCAACACCTTTTTTAGCCAATTGATAAATCTCAAACAAAAGGGTTCAATGGTGGAGCACATTGAGGACTTCCAAAAATTGAATATAAGGGTAAAAGATATTCCAGATGAGCATAGGGTTGATGTGTTCATAGGGACTGTAAAGGATAACATCCAACATGAGGTTCGCCTTTGGGAACCTAATTCATTGGAGAAGGCACTCAGGTTGGCAAGAAAAATTGAGAGAAAAATTATGGCAACAAGGAAGCCTACCAATGACAACTATAAAGATGGAAGTGTTGTTTCCCATAGCCTTCCACAACCTACAAGGTTAACAACACAAAAATTGGAAGAAAAAATAGCAAAAGTTCTTTATACAGTTGTGATAGAAAATAAACTAAAGGTCATAAGTCTACTGAGAAGAAATTATTTTACATAGATTGTGAAGAGGAAGAAGAAAAGGAACAAGAAATATAAAAAGAAGAGGATACACTCCAGGAATAAACCCTAGAGAAAGAAAAATTGAATCCGACCATATATTGTAATGCATTAGCTGGAATTACCACTCCTCAAACTATCAAGATAGAAGGACAAATCAAGAAGAAAAATGTAATAGTGTTGATTGATTCGGGTAATACCCATAATTTTATTCATTGTAAGATAGTGCAGGAATTGAATTGATTCCTATATCCAACACCAGAGTGTCAAGTGATGGTTGCAAATGGAGGAACCATAAATTGCTCTGGAAAAGGCCATAATATCAAGATATCCATGGGATAATATGTGTTTAATAGTCCAATGTTGTCCATTCCAATGGGTGGTGCTGATGGTTTACTAAGATTCCAATGGATACAATCTTTGGGTACGATAACTTTTAATTTTCAATAAATTTTCTTGATTTTTTTTTTTATATATATATATATATATATATATATATATATATTATTATTTTTAATTAATTAATTTAATTTTTTTTTATCAGAAGGAAAGGAAGTTGAATTAAGGGGTATCGCAGGGAAACTGGGAAAGATAATAAGCTATCACAGCATGACAAAGCTTCTAAAGAAGGAACAACTAGGCGTAATTGCACAATTATGTTCGCTAGAGGTTCCCACATCGAAATCATCTATTTGTCCAGATCTCCAAAAAGTCTTGGACAATCATTCCAAGGTATTTGAGACTCCCAAAGGCCTCCCACCTATTCGTGATCATGATCATCCTATTCATTTGATTCCAGGAAGTGTTCCTCCAAACATCAGGCCTTGCAGATATCCCTATGCCCAAAAGAGTGAAATTGAACGTATGGTTGCAAAAATGCTAGGGGCTGGTATAATTCAACCTAGTCAAAGTTCTTTCTCTGCTCCAGTAGTATTGTTGCACAAGAAGGATGGATTATGGCACGTGTTTCCGGATTATAGGGAGATCAACAAGCTCACTATTAAAGATAAGTTTTCCATTCCTGTCATTGATGAATTATTGGATGAATTGCATGGAGCAATTTACTTCACCAAGTTGGACCTTCGTTCAGGATATCATCAAATTAGAATGAAGACTGAAGACATTCCAAAAACATCATTTAGAACTCATGAGGGTCATTATGAATTTTTGGTCATGCCTTTTGGCCTTACTAATGCACCTTCTACATTTCAAGGTTTGATGAATTCCATTTTAAAGCCCTTCTTTAGAAAATTTGTGTTAGTATTTTTTGATGATATACTAATCTACAACAAGTCTTGGAAGGATCATGTTCAACATGTTGATAGAGTGCTCAAACTATTGGAGGAGAAACAATTATATGCAAAAAGATTGAAATGTTTCTTTGGAGTACAAGGGCTGGAATATTTGGGTCATATTGTATCTCATGAAGGTGTTAAGGTAGACCCTAGAAAATTAAAGCCATTAAGGAATGGAAAATCCTCACATCCATAAAGCATTTGAGCAGGATTTCTCAGGTTGACAGGGTATTATCGCAAGTTTGTTAAGAATCATGGGAGAATAGAAGCACCTCTAACAACATTACTGAAGAAAGATGCATTTTCTTGGACTCGAGAAGCAACGAAAGCCTTTGAACATCTTAAAGAGGCAATGTGCCAAGCACCAGTCTTAGCTACACCAGACTTCACAAAAACTTTTATTGTGGAATGTGATGCCTCCGGAAATGGAATTGGTCTTGTTTTAATGCAAGAAGAAATACCCAGTACTTTTTAAAGTCGTCCAATCAAAGGAAAGTATTTACACAAAGCTGTTTATGAGAAGGAAATGTTGGCAATACTACATGCACTTAAGAAATGGCGACCTTACCTAATGGGAAGACACTTCAAGGTAAAAACGGATCATGATAGTCTTAAATACTTTTTAGAACAAAGATTATCTTTAGAAGAGCAGCAAAAATGGGTCACAAAGATGTTGGGTTATGAATTTGAAATCATCTACAAAAAAGGGAAGAAAAGTGTTGTTGTAGATGCACTCTCAAGAAAGGATGAGGATGTGGAAGCATTGCTTTGTGCCATTTCTATTATCCAATCAGATTGGATAAATGAAGCAAGGGATGAATGGAAGAATGACGAAAATTGTGGGAATTCATTCAAAAGTTGCAGCAAGATCCCAATACATATGATACATTTAGCTGGAAAAATGATTTGTTATGATACAAAGGTCACTTATACCTCTGTAAGAAATCCTAACTAAAACAAAATATTCTTTTGGAATTGCACGCCTGTCCCTTAGGAGGGCATTCAGGATTTTAAAAAACTTACCACAGAGTTAAGAAGGATTTTTTTGGGAAGGCCTTAAATCTAATATTCAAAAGTTTGTGGCAGAATGTTTGGTTTGCCAACAAAATAAAGTTGAGGCAATTAAAAACCCAGGTCTATTACAACCTTTATCCATTTCAAGTCAACGTTGGGAGGAGGTTTCAATGGATTTTATCACAAGTTTACCCAAGTCCGAAGGAAAGAGTGTCATCATGGTGGTAATTGATAGACTTATCAAGTATGCACACTTTTGTGCATTATCTCATGCATTTAAATCTAGTCTAGTTGCTACAACATTTATGGAAACAATTCAAAAGCTACATGGAAACCCAAAGATTATTGTAAGCGACAAAGATCCTATTTTCACTAGAAATTTTTGGACAAAATTATTTTCTTGTCTGGGTACTCAGTTAGATCATTTCTCATCTTATCATCCTCAATCTGATGGGAAAGTTGAGATAGTGAACAAATGTTTGGAAGGATATCTTCGTTACTTTGTATCTGATAAAAAGACATAATGGGTCGAATGGTTACCTCTAATTAAATGGTGGTATAACACTTCCTTCCATACTGCAACAAAAATGACCCCATTTATGGCACTTTATGGATATCATCCACTGTCCATCACATCATATTTAAGAGAAAATTCTAAGGTTCAAGCAGTGGAAGATCACATCGAGCATCAACAAAAAGTTCTCCAACTCTTAAAGGATAAAATGACTCTGGCACATAATAGAATGAAACAATAGGAAAATCAACATCGCAATGAAAGAAGTTTTGATGTAGGTGACTGGGTATTTATACTACTACAACCATACAAATAAATATCCCTCAACCAAGCTAAGAAGGATAGTAAATTATCACCAAAGTATTATGGTCTGTACAAGGTGTTGAAAAAGATTGGTACTATGGCATACAAATTGGAACTTCCTACATCTTCTCGAGTGCACCCAGTTTTACATGTTTCACACTTAAAGAAGGTTATAGGTGACAGGCCTCCAGTTCAAACAATATTGCCAGAACTTAACGAGGAAAGAAAAATCATATTGGAACCTGAAGCAGTCACTGAAACAAGAACTCGATATCTACAAAATCGATCAATTTTAGAGTATCTCATCAAGTGGAAGAACTTACCCGCTAAATATTCCACATGGGAGAATGAGAATTTTATACAGAAGCATCCAGAACTACTCAAGCGTTGAGGAAAACACTTTTTTGAAGGAGAGGGTCATGTTAGGTCCCTATAATACTAGTGTATTCCCTTATTATTATTGTCATTGTAGCCCCTTATTGGCATTGTTGTGCCCATGTTGTCCCCATATTGTTATTATTGTGCCCCATAGAACCCCACATTATTATTGTTATGTCGGCTTTGATTACATTATGACCCCTTAGAATCCTATATATAGAAAGGAGGTCTTATCATTTGTATCATCCAAAAATGATTCATTTGTGTAATGTAAAGGAGGTTGCCCCCTCGAAGAGGCTACTGTTTAAGTCCTTGATCTATATCATTCTTTTATTTTGTGAGTTGGTTGCATAACAAGACATTATGAGTTTGTGGTGGTTCCTTTTGGTCTTGCCAATGCTCCAACCACCTTTATGTGTTTGATGAAAAATGTGTTGTGTCCTTACTCGGACAAGTTTGTGATAGTGTTTATTGATGATATATTGATATACTCCAAGAATGAGGAAGAGAATGCATAACACCTCGCAGTAGTGTTGAGAAAGCATCAGTTGTATGCCAAGCTTCAAAAGTGCAGTTTCTTTCCATCTCATATTAACTACTTAGGAAATGTTGTTTCCAAGGAGGGGATAGCAGTGGACCTAGAAAATATTAAAGCTATCATGGAGTGGCCAACTCCTAGGAATGTGGATGAGGTCATATCATTCATGGGACTAGTAGGTTATTACGGGCGGTTCGTTAGGAAATTCTCACGAATTGGCTATCATATTCTGTAATGCCCCACTTAAATCTTATCCTACAAATTGTGTTAATATTTACATTATCTGAAAATATTGAGAAATATTGGTCATAAAATAAATTTATGATTTCCATTATTCAAATTCCCCACTTACCTTCTCAATTTGAATATTTTGTAGGATATGGTCTCCTTCCATTAATTCAAAATATATTTATTCATTTCACATACCCCAATGTACCCTCACATTTACTTGGGAGAAGACATAGTCCTCTCCATCTTATCATCAATATATATTTATTCATTTCACATTCCCCAATGTACCCTCACATTTACTTGGGAGACGACATAGTCCTCTCCATCTTATCAACAATATATATTTATTCATTTCACATTCCCCAATGTACCCTCACATTTACTAAGGAGAAGACATGGTCCTCTCCATGTAATTACACTTCACATTCCCAAATGTACTTTTCAGATTTACTTGGGAGAAGACATGATCCTTTCCCATTAAATTCTCAATTTTATATTCATGTCACAATTCCAAATGTACTCCTAGCTTAGAAGAGAAGTCAACTAAGGATGGGTGAGAGTTAATGACATTAATGAGAGGTGGTTGAGGAAAGAGGGTATAAAAAGGGAAGGGGGAAGGAAGAAAGGGGAGTGGGAGTCTTGCTTAGGATTGTGGGGGTTGGTTGAGATTGTTTGGCCTTGTTATGATCTTTGAGAGACCTTGGAAACCTATGGAGGTTCCTTGGGTTTGAGAGGAGGAAAGTATCATTATCTAGTTTTGCACATTCTTCTTGAGGACACACTATATCTGGTTGGACTTGGGCATGGAGGGCTAGGGAACCTGTGGAGGTTTCCTGGGCTAGGAATTTATTTCCTAGTTGGCTGGGAGGTAAATCCGGTTGGGTCGGCCAGAGGGAGCGTTCAACAGGAGCTATAAGACAAAGGTATCATCATCAACCGCCGGAACAGGTATTTTTCCATGGACTACTCTTGTTAAGTTGATATCAATGGAATGCTCACCTTAATTTATGCTGCTTATGATAAAATGATAAGATGTTAAATATTTAAAGCTATGTGAAAAGGTCAGCAAGCTCCTTTTATTATTTATAAATTAACAGGAAAATAGATCTGTTAGTGTATAACAAAATAGAGGCTCCAATAATAGGATTCAGGCCCTTACACATGGTATCAGAGCCAGGTTCAAAACCTGGACCCAAAGCCCACTAAACCCCAAAGACCGCTAGAAAGAGGGCTTGAAGGGGGAGTTACAAGATTAGAAGCTTGACAACTCTTTAGAGTTGAGATTATTGTTGCATTAGTGCATGAGACAGCTTACTGTTCCGGAATAGTCTATCTATCTGCCTTTTTTTGGGAGCTAGGACACATAATACATAGCGAAGTAAGGCAAATCGGAAGGTTAAGTCAGTTCGATATAGTGGAGGAATGGGACGGGAGAGTGAATTCGGGCCAATGGGTGCAATTGTAGGAGGAAGAGCTGAATACATTCCGTCGCAGAAGATTGAGGAGAACCGAAAATGCCGCGATTTGATTTTTCTCCTGGTTTTCATTGCATTTTGGGTTGGAATGATCGTTAATTCCAGCTTTGGATTCAATAGAGGAGATCCCCGCAGGTTATATTTCCCACGCTCACTCACTTGCATTGTTACTTCAGATAATGATCACATCGTCCCATGGTTATTTTTAATTAAAGATTCAGGTTTTGTTCAAATTCGCTGATAATTTGAACCGAGTCGAATGTGAATTTTCCAAACTCAAATCTGTCTGACAAGGCAACCAACTGTACACTTTAAACACACACTCAGAAGGAGAGGGGACTATTAATGTGGGACGAATTCCAAACACAGGGATGTGTCACTGTAGTATCATAGCTTGCCACGACGAACTGCAAGCCGAAGATGACCTGTAGGACATAGCACTGAACATGACACATCATCATAGGGACTTGCATCTCGAAGCCAGCGTCTGGATTGAGAAACCTTTTGGCGTGGGAAATGCCTTTTAAACCATATATGGCTGAGAAAGCAGGAAGATGGAATTTTACCTCAATGGGTCTGCGACTCTGCATCCCATGCCAATTCTCCCAGCGAGTCACAATCAAATTAACTTCTGAAAATTAAATCACTGTCTCTTCCACATATTTTTTAAATGGCAGTAACTATAGAATTTCAGAAATCAAGAAGTTTTCAAGTCTAAATAATAGATACTGTGTATCCCGCTGCAAAACATTTTGAAAGCAATCTTGGCATACGTTGATGAAGGAAAGTGGATAGTCCTTCCTACTGACCTTTCTTCTCTTAGTCTCTGATTTTCATTGACACCCACACTTCCCCCATCCCAACATATATATGCGCCCAGGGATGGCTATCTATTTTATGAAAATAACCTTGCCTTGTCCATGCTCCTGCCCTCTTCATCTTCTAGTCATGTATGGATAATGGAACTATCTTGAATAGGTTTGGTGGGATCACGCAGAACCTGCAGGCCTTATTAGACTGACTTGGTTGCTTAATTCTGTGTTCCTTCTTAGAAGCAACGTTTTTGCTACTTGTCTTTCACTTGAACTAAAAGCACTATGTTTGGTTGTCCTTCAACTCTCCTTTTTCATCTGCCTATTCTTATATCTCTCTATCTTATTCCATTTGCTTTTTAGATTGCACTTGTTTGAAATTCTTGCTTGGCCTTTCTTTTTGTAATTATTTTACTCAAATTTATCATCATTTCAGATTTTTCATTTTTCCTTTCCTGTTTGTTCACTTGAATTTCGTTGGAGTTGCTTGTACTGATCCCCTCGTGTTTATTCTATAAATCACCCACTACTTTTAATTTCTTTCTCTTGTCTAGCCGGGTGAAATGTCTGCAGCCAGGATTTCTTCGGTTGACATAACTAGTGAACTTGTCCAAATATTTCTTTAACACTCTCTGATTTCACCGACCCAGCATGCCCTCCTGACAACCTCATGGCGATATGACAATTCCTTTATGTAGATGTAGCAATTTTCATAGTCCAGAATCTGCTTCCAACGAAGTCCTTGATGTATCAAATAAATCACCTCTATGTAGCCTTTGCTAAGATCTATTTCAAGACATATATCGGCACAGGTTGGAATGTTTGGATCCTTACAATTTTTTCTTTAGTTGACGAACCTACCGATTGTGTTCTAATTTATTTCAGCACTTCCTTATCTCAAATATAAGGACGAGTTGAATTTTGAAAGGTGCACAAGCATTGGGAATATAAATAACTTTCATTTCCAGACTAAATGAGGGAAATCATTTCTTCATTGCCAATTTAGGATTATCATAAAACCATGGATCTTCCTTTATGATTGCTCACTATCCTTCTATTTTCCGGGGATTGAAAAGTATAATAAATTATCCTCTAGAAAACAAATACGAAGGACAAGTTACCTCTGGTAAGTTCATTCTTTTTGGACGGTCATTTCTGTGGTTCCTCTGCCAAAACCTCATATCTATCGAATCTGCACATTGGCTCCTTCTCTAAGGAATGCCTCTTCCGTAGTTCAACATTCCGAAGATGTTCAGATTTGGGATAGATTTTGTTTCTTCACATAGGAACCACTGCACCTTCACTTTATTGCACCAGGACACGGTCCTTTTGGCCTTCTGGGAAAAAGGCTCTTGTGTTTGGCCAAAATATCACCTGACATGTGATGGGAAAGAACCTTTTTAAATGGAGGGCCAGTGGTCTCCTTCAATGGAAATTCAAAAGATCAAATCTCCACCACAGGATGAGTCCTCCTCACTGCTTTGAGTTGGTCGCGTTGACACATCCATCCATAGTGAAACTCAGACTTGTGCTTGTTGCCACTGACAGTGGTGAAGCCATGCACACAGCTTAAGAAACCTCAGAAATCAAAGTCATCATTATCAGATACTAAAACACCAGTTAAACTTTTTAACATAAACAGAATGCTTTATGAGGCTGTACATACATTAGTGGAGAGATAATCAAGTCTTAAGATATTTTGTTTTTTTTTATTGATTTAATTTTTATTTTCCATATAACGAAGCACCTCACTCTCTAGTTCATAGGCAAGGGTAAGATATTCTTCAGGGCTGAAGGCTGTTCAACAACAAGGCTCGAAGTCATTACACCAATATACTCGATATGAGCTCATCATGTCACTTGCGGGAATTGAGCCTCGGTGTGGAGGATAACAATCATTCCTCCCAAACACCCTAGATAAACCCAATTGACATAAGATCTTAAGATAACTTTAAATATGCTATTGTAAACATAATTGGTAATGTGTCTTCTTTGCATAGGTTGATTAGTTAAGATGAATATTGAAGAGTTTTCTCATTGTTCTGTTCAGAGTTTCACAACCATGGGAAAAAAATGAGTAAATTTGAGTATTTCTTATGTTTTTTGGTAATTTTAAATTGTTGCATTTGACAATTAATATGAACAATAAATGTACGAGCTAGGCAGTCTAGTAAGTTTTTGGAGTCCTAAAGCTTGTTTATGCACTGCTTTGCAAGATAGGCTGCCAGCTAATAGGACTTGATCTTTCTTGGCAGATACCAACACTTGGGCACAGCCAGAATTCTCTGCATGTACCCAGAGTTTAAATTGGGTACCATAGAATAGCATAGACCTTTTTGCTTTGAGCTGGAGTTCAAACAGAATCTTTTATTCAGTGGGCAAACTTTAGGCAAAATTCTCTGTTGTGATATGTCGAGGTTATTATAACCTTAGCAATGGCAACAGTAGTCTAAGTAATATTAATGATGGTTGAAAGTTCTTAGAGTGTTTGAAAATGAGTGTCTTAGTTTAATAAAATATGAAGATATTTATGTTGAAAGATTTAGTTCGTTATTCTGATGGGTTGGAAGCTACTTTTGAAAATACATGGGGTATAAAATTATAAACTACCTCTTAAGAAGGTAAAATTTACATTGGGCATGGAAAATTAATAGCATAATGGTTTCCCTCGGAAGAGGAAAGAAGAATGACCAAGCTGGAGAATGGAGCAAAGGAATCACTTTCTCTGAACATGAATTTCAACAAGTAAATATGGAATGGGGGCCATGCAAGTTAAGAGCACAGAGTAAACATTCATGATCGATTCCGGATAATTCGTATTTATTCCTAAGTAAATCTGGGCACCGTACGAATCAGGCTTCGGTAGGCATCCCTTAGTTATTCGGCATGCTGTCATGGAGATGTGGGGTAACGTGTGCTTATGAGATACTTCTTCTGGTTTTATGTGGAATGATAATATCACTTTTAGCATTCTTTATTAAATCATTTTTATTGGCAGGCAACCAATTCTGTGTATGAGAGGTTTATAGATTTAGGGTAAATATAATACGAGATGTGGCTCTGTGAAATGAACTGTTTTGTCTCATAATCCCTTCATGATTCAACACCTTCATTTTGCTCTCTTATGGCTATTACAGTGGTCATTGCTCTCTTGCACTTTGGAAACTTCTAATTATAACTGGAGATTTGTCATGACGATTGAAGGATTGCAATGCCTTAAAGGTTGTTCCTAACATGTGGCACCATAGTATGGGAAGATCGTGTTTTCTAGGTCTGAAGAGCCTACGTTTTCGATGGGGTTCTGAGTAAAAGAAATTCGTATTACTAAGGAACTCCTATGTCTGCCAGTCTCGCCTCGATGAGAATGAAAGTGAACAAAACATGTTTTCAAGCGATCTCTGGAGCTTGGAATGGCTCACTTGCTGAACCCTTAAAGAATCAGTTCAATCCCAGGAGGTCATATGGCCTGATCCCCATGGTGATAGAGCACACCTCAAGAGGCGAGAGAGCATATGACATATTCTCCAGACTTCTCAAGGAGAGGATCATATGCATAAATGGGCCCATAGCAGATGACACAGCCTCAGTGGTTGTGGCGCAGCTCCTCTTTCTCGAGTCCGAGAATCCCCAGAAGCCCATCAACATGAACATCAACTCCCCAGGTGGGGTGGTCACTGTAGGTCTTGCAATCTATGATACCATGCAGTACATAAAGTCCCCTGTGACCACACTGTGCATAGGCCAGGCTGCCTCCATGGGCTCCCTCCTGTTGGCTGCAGGGTCACATGGGGAGAGAAGGGCCCTCCCCAATGCAAGGGTCATGATCCATCAACCCTCGGGTGGGGCTAGTGGACAAGCATCTGATATTGCAATTCATGCCAAGGAGATATTAAAGACCAGGGAGAGGCTTAATGGGCTTTATGCAAAGCACACAAAGCAGAAGATTGAGAAGATTGAGCAGTTTATGGATAGGGACACGTTCATTTCACCTGATGAGGCCAAGGAGTTTGGGCTTATAGATGAAGTCATTGAGCACAGACCCATTTCATTAGTCACTGATGTTGTTACTGATGATAAGAAGAACAACAAAGAAGGGTCCAGTTAGGGTTTGAGGTAGGGTTTAACAGCTTTTACTACAATTTTTGAACCCTATGTTGGGTTTAGGTTGAATTAAATGCAAATTTTTGTTTTATGATGTGAAGTTATTTGAGTTAAAATTGATTAGAATGCAGTTTATGACCTAATTCATCTGTTTTGGTCCTAAAAAGTTACATGGACTGGAATCCATAACAATGGATTTCTTGTTGATTTGAGTTCTCTAATTTATCATTCATTCAGGTGAGCATAAAATGACGACCTCTGTTTCTTTTTTAGCATTATTGGATTTATTCTTTATTTATAAATTGTAGTGCCCCTGGAGTATGCCCATACAATCAGTTGTTCATTTGGCCTGCAAATGGTTGGAACCTTGCCTTGCTGGGGTTTCTCAACCCTCCCGAATGCAAACCAGTTCCGGAAATATATATTCATATTACAGAAAATTCTTAGAAAGACAATATGTTGGAAAAAAGCAGCCCAAATAGAAATATATTATTTGGGGAAAAATTAGTAGTTGCCAGGATACCCAAGTTATCAGTCTTTTTGAGTCTAACACTTGGCTCCTTTTTTTTGGAGAAACCATAGCTCATTTCCTTCCTCAGTCGATCGCTATCTCCTTTGTTACTGTTATGGACAATAATTCACTGCCCAATTTGGCGAGATTCCCTGCCCATGCAAAAGCGTCAACTCTCTCTTAATAACTCACCTCTCATGCATAACTAGCTATTGACTATTGACGAGCATTACTTACAGCCAAGCATGCATTACCTCCATCGCAGTTCATGCCTATCGTTACTTCTAGAAGGTAGACTTTATGTTCCTGCATCATATTTTCTCCAAATAAAATATATATATATATATTTGGATCTCCTTGTTCAAAAAACTAGGATTTCAAAATTGCTCTAATTTCTGGTTTAGATGAGATTTCCTTCCCATTGCTCGGTAAGATCGTTTGTCTAGTCTTCCTCTTTTTGCAAGGTTATCATCCTTGTTTCTTGATCACATCTTCCATATGTTTGCAGAGCTAAGCAATGTTCATCATACGTGCGATATCCAATTCTTTAGGTGAGTTAGAGTAGGTTTCTCTACCTCCACCTTCTATATTATCTTGCATGATCCAAACTTCTTCATGTGAAGTATAAAAGTTTCTTTGGGAAAATTAATTTCCAGGAGCTGAAACAATACTATGTCACCTTTGTTGTCCTCTTTTAAGCTTGTGAGCATCCACAACCTATCAAGAGTCGGGACAACATTTACAGTGTATACTATTCGCATATACCACCCCTCCTAAGAGAATGACCTTGAGGCTCAACCACTGAACAAACAATTTCCTCCTTGTGGGGTGAACTGAACCCTTTGGGAAACAACCACATGATGTAGGAGGGATCTCGAGCCCAAGTCTCCACTGCCCCACTCTCAGTGTCCCAGCTCACCTCTCATTGTTATTGACGGAAACCTTAATACAATGCAGTTGGCAGTAACTACAAACTTATGGATATATGATAAATTAGCTCCATTTTCATGAATATATGATAAGATCTAAATTTATTAGAGGATGAACCTGTGGGGAGCTATTTCTCTGTTGCCTATGTTAATGATTTTGTAATTGTCTAATAGTAGAGGCTAAATTTGCAATTAGACTTCTAATATTCACTCTTAAAGGTATTTTACTTGTCATCGAGGATATAAGGTTTGCCCTTCAAAACAAAAGAGTGCCATATTTAAGTTATGGAAATATTATTTCTTGATAAACACAGGGTTTGGTGATTAATGTATATTTCTATCTGGCATAAGTTCATCCTTATAGTTCTCTAAGCACTAATGATATTGATGGTGGCCTTTGTGATGTTCTCTATTTTGTATAGCTCAGATGTTATCTCTGAACTTTTGAATGTTGCATTAGATTGTAATGCTTGTAAAATTTGGAATTCTTATGGTGCCATTAGAATTTGATCTTGGACAATTTTCATAGATGTTGAAATTAATGATATAGGATTTGGCTTTTATTTTCTTATATTGGGAATTAACCAATATATTTGGAATGGAAGTTTTTGTTCTGTTTTCCTACTGTTGTCCTACATTTTATATCTTTGTTGTTCCCATAATGCACCCACTTCAATGTTCCTAAACATCACTAGTTGGGTAGAGGAGCATTTTTCTATATGTGGATCTACGAAGACCAAGTTGTGGATTTTTCTATTTGACAAATGCTGATGCAAAAGAAAAAAAAAAAAGGAAAAAAAAAAAAAGAAAGAAAAAAGAAAAAAAGAAAAAAAAAAAAAAAAAAAAAAAAAAGAAAAAAGAAAAAAAAGAAAAAAAAAAGAAAAACAAACAAACAAACAAACAAACTCTTCATGCAGACACAACTTCACATAGACCAATATATCTCTGATTTTTTTTAAAAGAAAAATTATCTTATGTAAACTAGATTTTAATATCTCCCAAAAGAAAATAAAAAAATAAAATCCTCTGGTGCCTAATAAGCTACTCCAAGAGTCATTCAGAAACCCTGGAATGCAGTCAATGAAACTTAAAGTTAGCCCTAACGAAAAAAATGTTAACGGGCTTATTTGCCAATCCAGTCAATCTATAAATTTGATATTTGTTTTACATGCTGTAGCCGTCATTACAAAGTGGTATTAAGTTTAGATTCCATGCTATTCTTTTCCTTTATTTTTAAGAAAGGCCTGTTATTGCAACTCATTCCATAACAGTGCATCTCTATTTAGTAATAATTTTTTTTTGTTTGTTTGTTGGACACCCTGGAAATCTGACACTACAAAGTGATGTTTATGAAATTGGAGTAGTTCTTCTCGAGCTACTAATCGGTCGCAGACCTCTAGACTTAAACCAATCCCTGACTAACAAGAACCTTGTATCATAGGTACATTGTTACAATTCTCTGTTTATAAGCAGTTTGTTTCCCTTCCCTGTTTGAACTGATGGAAGACATTGCCTATAGTGGCGAGAAACCCTAGATTATATGTATGCTTGTGGTGTTAGGAAAACCTATATGGCCTAAAAGATCTTTTTATTTTGATCTTCCTATATTAACACATGTGCTCTTATAACAACTTGTGCAGACTTCCCAACCATTGGCAAGAATGTGGGTATCTAATAAGCGGAGTTACCTTTAAGCCTTGAGCATTGCCAACCCAAAATTAACATATTGAATCAGTAGATGAATGATGAATCTAATGCAGAGCATAGACACAAATTTTTAATGTATTGAAAAAAAAAAAAAGTAGTCCTTGCTAATTTTTGTGCAGTACTTCTTTGATTTAGGAATCTAGGATCTTTGTCATTAACAATAGCATAATCCTTCTCAATTATTTTGTTTTTGTTCATTTGATCTAGGATCTCTGCTAGTAACTTTCCTTAGTTTCCTACTCTTTGTATCCTAGCATTGCGACTAGCTAGCATAGCAAAATATCTCTCTATCCATTCAATTTTAGATTATGTGATTTTCATTGGATGGCAATTTCTTAGGTTAGGAACAAATTGAAGGAAAAGAGAAAGCTAAAAAAAAAAAAAAAGTTATAGATTCAGAGGTGAATAAAGATTCATATAGCATGGAATCTATGTCATAGATCCTGAGGTATTAAAGAAATTATATGCATGAAACTTATACTAGCGCCTTCTAGTGGAATTGATAGTGCACTAATCTGTTGCTTGCCAATATTTTGGTTGGTACCACCTTATAGGATATTCGGGTTCAAATGCTATTTTCCATGACGGATAGTTGAATCTATTTCAACTCTAATTGTTATTGAAGGGTTCCACAAGGATGTCACATGAGCATTTATGATGCCCCCTTTTTAACGTAGATAGCCACCTATGTTAAGGTTCTTCCATGTTGTTATTTATGAACATTATACACATTTGGTTGGACACGTGAAAATCAATTGATGGATTTGGTATTGATGATGGAAATGTTGGATGTATGACCAAATGTGTGACTTACTTGGTTACAATTTATCTAGTGCATAACTTGTCAGAGTTATTGTTGCATCGTATAGGCTTATATAGATATGATTTATCTAATCAATGACTTAGTGGAATTATGATTTATCTGATGTAAGATTTATTTCCAGTATGAACAACAAAAATTGACACGTGGACACTGGGCTTAATAAACATGATGTTTAAGATCATGTATCTATATCTATTTTGTGGTTGTATATATGCATGGATGAGAACTAAACTACAGGTTGGAAAGAACCGTATGATAACCAAGATCTACTATTCCATTGGGGAAGGCTGAGACGACCAATGAGGAAAGGTAGATGTACATTGTTCTATTACATTTGGTATCTACTTGATATGCACTCCTATGACATGAGTAAAATGAAAATGACAGGTGGCAAGATGACCTGACTGGATTATTCGATGACAAGTCCAACCAGCTCTGTAGTGTGGTCCGTGCTCTAAAGGAGGGGTGGAGGTGTTTCCCACCGTGTATCCTCCAAAACCTGGAATCGTGGGGAGGACAGCTGAACGCTCCCCCTAGATGTGTGATGACGATTGCCAGATGCCTGCTGGGGAAAGTTCGCTCGAGGTATTCGATGCTTCCACCATGTCGGTTTTATCAGTGGTTAGTATGGCCGTTGCCACTGATAGAGCAGCAGAGGATGGATAGGGTGGGAACGGAAGTAGGTCAAGATGGATAGGAGGAAATAGATCAGTTGGAGACTCTTGATGGGAAGTAATGTCATTGTCTGACTTATCAAATTTTAATGCTATAACTCTCTCTGGTTTGCTATGCTTTCAAACTCCTTGTATCTTTTCATTCTAACTTCGGGATGAAGTTTTCTAAAGGAGGGGTGTATGTAATGCCCCACTTAAACCTTATCCTACAAATTGTGTTAATATTTACATTATCTAAAAATATTGAGAAATATTGGTCATAAAATAAATTTATGATTTCCATTATTCAAATTCCCCACTTACCTTCTCAATTTGAATATTATGTAGGATATGGTCTCCTTCCATTAATTCAAAATATATTTATTCATTTCACATACCCCAATGTACCCTCACATTTACTTGGGAGAAGACATAGTCCTCTCCATCTTATCATCAATATATATTTATTCATTTCACATTCCCCAATGTACCCTCACATTTACTTGGGAGAAGACATAGTCCTCTCCATCTTATCAACAATATATATTTATTCATTTCACATTCCCCAATGTACCCTCACATTTACTAAGGAGAAGACATGGTCCTCTCCATGTAATTACACTTCACATTCCCAAATGTACTTTTCAGATTTACTTGGGAGAAGACATGATCCTTTCCCATTAAATTCTCAATTTTATATTCATGTCACAATTCCAAATGTACTCCTAGCTTAGAAGAGAAGTCAACTAAGGATGGGTGAGAGTTAATGACATTAATGAGAGGTGGTTGAGGAAAGAGGGTATAAAAAGGGAATGGGGAAGGAAGAAAGGGGAGTGGGAGTCTTGCTTAGGATTGTGGGGGTTGGTTGAGATTGTTTGGCCTTGTTATGATCTTTGGGAGACCTTGGAAACCTGTGGAGGTTTCTTGGGTTTGAGAGGAGGAAAGTATCATTATCTAGTTTTGCACATTCTTCTTGAGGACACACTATATCTGGTTGGACTTGGGCACGGAGGGCTAGGGAACATGTGGAGGTTTCCTAGGCTAGGAATTTATTTCCTAGTTGGCTGGGAGGTAAATCCGGTTGGGTCGGCCAGAGGGAGCGTTCAGCAGGAGCTATAAGACAAAGGTATCATCATCAACCGCCGAAACAGGTATTTTTCCATGGACTAATCTTGTTAAGTTGATATCAATGTAATGCTCACCTTAATTTATGCTGCTTATGATAAAATGATAAGATGTTAAATATTTAAAGCTATGTGAAAAGGTCAGCAAGCTCCTTTTATTATTTATAATTAACAGGAAAATAGATCTGTTAGTGTATAACAAAATAGAGGCTCTAATAATAGGATTCAGGCCCTTACATATTCCATATTTGCATAGGAAAGGGAAGAAGTTTGAATGTACTGAGGAGTGTGCAACTAGTTTTGAGCAGTTGAAGCATTTTCTTACAAATTCTCCAATTTTGAAGATTGCAGATCCTGGTAAGGAGTTTTTGGTTTGTACAGATGCTTGCAAGGAAGGACTTGGTGGAGTGTGATGCAGGAAGGGAAAGTGGTATGCTATGAGTCAAGGAAGATGAATGAGCACAAGTAGAACTGTGTGACTCATGATCTTTAGTTGAAAACTATCATTCATGCATTATGTGGAGACTTTATATTCTTGGCAGTAGGTTCATCTTGATGAGTGATGACGGTGGGGTGAGGTACTTTTTTTACCAACATAATCTAAATGCTAGACAAGATATATGGTTAGATACCCTCAATAAGTGAGAATTTGAGAGCGGATACATCAAGGGAAAGGAGAACAAGGTTGTAGATGCTCTTAGTAGGAGTGTGCAGGTGAATCATATTTTATCTATGATCTCTTATGGGATGTTTTTACAGGAGCAGATCTTGCATGCAAGGAAACATGAGGAGAGGTACCAACAAATGAAGTAGATATTGAAGCAATAAAGTGAAGGTGATAGGAATGAGGCGCATCACCTCACGACAGATGGCTTGATGAGATTCAAGAACAAGATTTATGTGCCAAATAAGAGTGATCTCAAGAAGCCTATCTTGGGGGAGTTTCATGTCAAGCCATATTCAGGCCACCCAGGATATCAAAAGAATTTGATAGCTATTAATAAGTTCTATTATTGACCAAAATTGAAGAAAGATGTGGTTGAGTTTATTGCGCGATGTTTAGAATATCAATGGGTGAAAGCTAAATGTAAGTACCCAGCTGGTTTGTTGTAGCCTATTCTGATTCCAAAATGGAAATGGGAGGTCATTGTTGAGTAAAATTATAGACTTATAATTTGGTTAACATAAATCATCAACCCACGACAAGTAAGCTTATAAGATGTTGTGCAAAATATATGTAGGCTTAAAATTGTGAGTGTTTATTAATCTAACCGGTTAACCATACACAAAACTAATACCTTTTTTCTGCATCAACATTTAGAAGCAAAGGCTATGGAGTGGATTGAAACATCCCTCTACAACTCTTAGTATTACTAATGATGATTAGAAAAGATAAGAAATCAAACTTATAGCAATTTAAGGAATTCACTCAACAATGTAAATCAAATCTCGATTAGATGAAATCCACACATTAACATGAAACTTATTCATTCAATCATTTGTTGCTGATATATCAGAAAGATTACATTAGTTGTATGAACATATTTCTACTGCATAACAGAAATAAAATACACACACTGCACTAAGGGAGTTGTGAGCAAAGGGGGCCCTCCCTCACTCACAGCCCCTTCAAAATTAGAAGAGCTTTCTTAGTAAGATAGACAGAACATATAATATTATATTAGTCTGAAAATGTCATAGTCGAGTACAATCTAATATATATTTTTAGTCGAAGCCAACCCAACAATCCCTTACAATATAAACTAGAGCTGAATTTATACAAGCACAAAAGCCCATATGTGGCTTGAAGTAAGGAAAACTACTAACTAATCCATTGGCTAAAAGTCCTATTACAAAGTGTCAAATTTAGCTATACTGAGTCTAATCGATGACTGAAAGCATGAATTAGATGAAATTCATTACATAGATGTAGTTTCCCTTCATACGACCAACGAGAGGAGGTTTGCAAACATGGGCAGTTTCGTTGGCAGATTTGAAACAACCAATAGGAGAGCATCCATGTATGATAGATTCCCCACAAAACCCATGTTCTCATTTGATTTAGAAATAAGTGGAACATAGCTAACCGCTGATTTTGCCACAGAAAATCTGGGCGGTTGCAGGAAATCCGTGTCTGCAGGAATTCCAGAGTGTCTATAGGAAATAGGATTGCACGAGCTGTCTGCAGGAAATGCGGACCTATTTCGAATCAAAACAAATCTACACAAGAACTCTAGATTAGTTGGCATGATAATTCAATAAGGAAACTTCTAACTTAAGGAATTCTTAAGATTAAAGTAAAAGATTTTTTTTCATGTTAATTTTCATGCCTTTAGTATATAGCACCGTTTTGGCAAAAACCTAGATATTATAACTGAAATAGGAAAAATATGGGTCAAGGATAATTCGAAATGGGAGAAATAAAGTCTAGAAAGGGTGTCAAAATTGGGAAAAATAGAGCCCCAGCATCTCCACCACACCTAGCTTCTTGCATGTCCCTTATGCAAGAAAAAATGTTGCACCTTCTGCAAAAAGAAAAAAAGAAAAGAAAAAGGAAATCATTCCTTATCCTGGGTTGCAACTACTGCAGCCATCTGATCTGCTACCTCTGCTAACTGGTCCAATTGGTTACCACTAGATTATGTAGGAATCTGGCCCTTGTATAATTCATTCTTCATTTTCAGATGATCAATCCGAGCCTACTTCTTCTTCATGATTCGGGCCGCTTTCTGAACCCACTCCTCATGTTCCTTCTACATGTGCAGGCTGTTCTCTTTCAGGGTCTCGTTTTCCTTTCTCAAAGATCATTCCGAAATGGTGAGCTCAATGATGATTTCCTCCAATTCCTGCAGAGACCGCTTTTTCTGGGGAGTTACTTCCCCTTCATGATGTCCTTGGAGGGATTGAGCGAACCAAGTTCCTCCTTTTCTTGTTGTTCTCCTTTTGTGTCATTTCTGCTTCCATGCAGCAGGGAATCCTGGAAGGAAATTGCTTCTTCACCAATGAATTCAGCTGACTCTATCTTCTCCTTTCCTTTGGGTGGGTCGTGATGTTTCTCCTTCTTTTTGTCAGGTGTCTCAGGCAGCACCTCTACTTTTTCAGTACCCTTTATAGCCAATTGAACAACATGGCTCCTGGTAAATCTCTTAGCAGAGGTGGGAGTGCCATTCTTCGACTTAGGATTTTTACCCACAGTCTCTAGTCACCATCACTTCTTCGTATTTTTCTTCCTCTTTCATCTGTAGCTTATAGGTCTGAGGCTTCTTCTTCTTTGGTTTTTCTGCAGGCTTCTTCTCTGTGGACTTCGAAGAGTTAGGGTCATCTTTTTCTTCCTTCTTTACTAGTGGCCCATGAGTCTGCGACTTCTTCTTTGATTTTTCTGCTAGTTTTTCCTCTATAGACTCTGAAGGGTCAGAGTTTTTATCTTCCTCTTTCTCATTTATTTGTAGCCCATGGGTCCGCGACTTATTCTTGGGTTTTTTAGCTGGCGTTTCCTATGCGGACTCCAAAGAATTAGAATCTTCATTCTCCATAAAGTAATTCTCAGCCAGAAACTCCTCCCATGTCCTCTTCTTGTCCTTCAAAACCTCTACCATGATGAGTTTTACTAGCCCATGGTGATAGAGGTTTTCCTCCAAATTGGCCCCACTCTCCTTAGTAGTCGTCGACATCTTCATCAGAAACATTCTCAAATAATACGGAAAATTCAACAACTTGTCATGAAAATGGGCGAGGAGTTGAATGTGAAACAAGAATGTGAGCCCAAAGTGACCTTTACACGTTATATATTTGTGTAGGAAAAATAACAGGTGTCGATACTTACTTTTTAGGAAGTCCTGTGAAATCCCTTTGCTCTAGTTAGTGTTATAGAGATTTTTGGGCACTGCAACCCCAATCATATATGTCCATAAACCAAGGGCTCCTGAGTCCCTAAAATTGTTGTTTCATGCCCTAAAGGAACAAGGTCAGCTGATTACATCATCTCCCAGAAGTTCTCCACAGAAAACTGCTCAAAACTAGTCAAAACTAGACCATACAGGTTGCTCAGTGCTAAGGGTGCAATGCATCTCACCTACACAGTATAAAAGGTGCGATGCATACTGGGAAGCCCTTCTGTAGGGTGTTATGGGCGAGAATGGACAAATGGCAGAGATAGTTTGCGAGGTGGATGATCATGGAATCTTCCAGAAACTTCTCCTGTGACACTTGCCTCTCTAAATTCGCCCAGGGATGAGTAAGAGATCATCAATCTCCAAGTGGAATCATGAACTATTAGAGAGAAGACACTAATCAAAATCCCAGAAGCTGACTCACCTCCCTGCAATCATCTATATATGGATCCCTCATCCCAGAGATCCAGAGGCTGGAATTTTGTATCTTGTAAGGAAGTGTTGTTGGTTTCTTGGTGAAATATCATAGTTTTGGGTGATCTAAGCTTTTCATGAGGTGAAGAAGGGCTTTCATGCTGGGAGGATGACGCTGGGTCAGATCAATGGATTGTAATCCTCTCTTCTAATCTTTATATCAATAAAGCTATTCAAGTTTTCCTCCACATTCTTGTATGTCTGATAATATATGCATTTGTGTGGTCAATATATATCTTTTCCTATATTGCTTATGATTGTAGATCTCTGCACTTTGAAGGTATTATGTTGCTTTGAATTTACAAGTACTCTTTGAAGCGGAGTGGTCAAGGGAGAAGCAACAAAGACCTGTCGGTGAGGAGAAGGAACAAGCTAAGAACCAAGCAAAAGATCGAGGTTGGTATTCTTTGATCCTCTCCTATCTACTTCTCATAAAGGAAAACTAAAGTAACTTTAATCTGTTTGTTTCTAAGATAGCTACCCGTCTTAGTGGGACTAGCAGCTCTGCATATACACTAGATTTCTCGATAACAGTTAGGGTCCGAATGCTCCTTCCGAAGAAAGGACTCACACAAACCCTTGTTGAAACACTGAATTTTAAACCAATTCTCTCCCTGTTGTGGAATTCCACATGCTCGAGCCACCAAACCCTCGGTCAACCTGAACTAGACATCCCTGACTTGAGCTTTGTCGCCATTCAAATTCAGGGCGAAAGTCTTTGTTACCTCCGAATTGTGGCCGTTGAATTTTTGGAAGAATGGAAGCCACCCTGCTTTTTCCATTCTTGCCTTACTTCGAGGATAAACTTCCAAAAATTTAGGGCTTTGTGGCTTGAAGTGGACGGGGGCACATAGCTTTGACATGATCAAAAATAGGGAAGATAGGATGCATGCACTCTTCAGAAATACCATGCTAAGATTTTGCAAAGGATCGTGCGACAAGGGAGGGCTTAATACGGGAAATATCGGAAAGCACAGGAGATTTTGAAAGGTAGGTCGTGATCATGATTATCATCATGATCCGACCTACAGAAGGATATGGAGAGTATGTCCACTGGTTATGTCAGAATCATGATAATCGGACATGGAGCTAGAGTTATGATGCAACGGTTTACGACCGTGTTTTGTCGCAAGGGTAATCATAGCTAGAAATCATACAAATGTTTTAAAATTAAAGTGTCAATTACCTCTTACCTCAAGTGTCCAGACACCGGTTGTACCTTACCGAGCTTACTTTCCAACGGTCTAGTCCTTGGATGACATGTACTTGTCCTTGTACTTGGCTTTTGTTTTCCTCAGAAAATCAGGGTGTTGCTACAAGAAGTGGAATTATGACTGCTGAACCTTCTATAAGAAATGGAACTATGACTGTTGAACATTATGTAGGAAATCGAACCATGACTTGCAGAACTTTTGCAGGAAATCGAACCACCAGAAAAACGCTTCTCCCTCGTTTGCGTACAGTTCATTGCACATGAGTAAAGGTGTTGATGTTGAATGTGCAATTATCTCATTGGATTACCAGCCATTGAGGTTGACTGTTAACCAATGTAAGGCCCATCACCATTAATGAGAGTGAGGACCAAGGTACCATGATGCATCCTATCGGGTGTGAATTGATGAGATGTTGTCGAACCCCCCTATAGGATCCAACAGTTAAGGAGCCATAGTGATTCTCCATTGTTGTTGGTTAGATAGCCTGTCATTAGGGCATACAAGCTTCAAGGCATCATAAGACTCTGATCTTGCACCCAGATAACTTGCTGATGTCGAAGGACCAAGATTGCCGGAAGGAGGGCCTTAAGAAATCCCACATTAGTCCAACACAAGTAATCCAAGATTAACTAAAAACAAAATTTATTGAGAGGATCCTAGGGAACCTACTGACCTGTAATTTTAATGAGCCCAAGGTAGTCCATGCTCACCATATTTCAATTTTAGATAGTTTGAAATACTTGGAAAAGAAAACTCTAAGGGGGCTCCTTTTTCGTAACTAGTCCATTGGGCCCAGAAAAAGGAATAAAGTTGCACCCAATAGACGTTTCTCTCATGGTTTACTGAGCACGAGGAGGAAAAAATTGAGCTCATTGTATCAATAGGAAATACGGAAGAGATAGTGGAAGGAACGACTCCTTTCACCATCTCCAACTCTCTTTTCTTCACAATTTCTTCAACAAATTCCTCCTTGGATTGGGGTTTTTGATATAACTTGAGTCTATGCCCATTCACCAAGAAGGTAACATTCCCATCATCAATGGTTTTAACCCGAACAGATCCATTATCAAAAACTTTCTCAATTTCATAGGGGCCTTGCCAATGTGTGTTAAATTTCCCTTTAAAGTTCTTAAATTTTGAATCATACAAAAATGCCCAATTTCCTTCTTTGAACTGCTTCTTTTTAATGTATATGTCGTTCCATTTATCCATTTGTTGTTGAATCAAGTCACTATGCTGAAAAGTATCTTGCTTAATCTCATCCAACCCATTGAGCTGCAAGATTCTCTGCTACTGAGCTACATCAAGGTCTATACGCGAATCTGTTGCCATATTGAAAGTTCTGATTTGAAATTCAATGGGCAATAAAACTTGCTTTCCATACACTAATTCATATGGAGAAAAGCCAATGGTATTTCTCCATGTGATCCTGTAAGCCCACAATGCTTCAGGAAGTCGGTTAGACCAATCCTTCTTATGTAATTGCACTGTCTTGGTAAGGATTGTTTCCAACACCTAGTTTGTTGATTCCACCCGCCCATTAGCCTATGGATGATAAGGGGTGGATTTCTGATGAGTAATCTGATATTTCTGCAAAATTCCCTGCATAATATTTGACACAAACTGAGCACCTTTATCAGTAACTATCTCCCTAGGTACCCCAAATTTTACAAAAATATCATAGAAAAGAAAATCTACCACTTCTTTATCTGTTGCTCTAGGTAGTGCTCTTGCCTCCACCCACTTCGTAACATAATTAGTACAAACTAAAATATACTTCTTACCTTTGGACATAGGGTTGATGGGACCTACAAAATCAAGAGCCCACCTCTCAAAAGGTTTTATGAGAACCTGTGGCTGCAAAGGCATCTCGTCTAATTAGACAGGCCACCCAATTCTCTGGAAGCTATCACACTTCCGAACATACTCTTTTGCATCTTCGAAATACTTGGCCAATAGTAACCTGAGCGAAGGATCTTATAAGTTGTCCACTTTTCTATAAAGTGTCATCCACATGGTTCATCGTGAAAGGTTCTTAAGATGTCATAGATCTAGTCTTCCCTGACACATTTGCGGATAATCAAATCAGGTCCAATGAAAAATAGATCTCCCCTAATCCAAGAGTAATCAACACTTTTCCTAATAATTCTCTTTTTCTAATTGGATGAAAAGTAAGGAGGCAACTTTCTTGTAGCAAGGTAATTGGCCATGTCTGTAAAACAAGAGGTTTAGATAGAAATAGGAAATAAATTTTCATAAGGAAATCTATCATTAACAAGAACATCCTCACCTTCATGGTTGAGTCTAGATAAGAAATCAGCTACCTGATTTTCTTTTCCTAGCCTATCCAATACTGTGATGTCAAATTCCTGCAGCAATAAAATCCACCTAGTAATCCTACCATTACTAACCGGTTTATTCATGAGATATCGAATGATAGAGTGATCGATGTGTACAAAAATTTCATATCCCGTGATGTAACGTCTAAACTTATTAATAGCATAAATTACAACAAGGAATTCTTTTTCAGTTACCGTGTAATTCAGTTTTGTAGGAGTTAAATTTTTACTAACATAATAAATAACATGGGTTACAAGATCCTCTTTTTGACCCAATACTGCTCCTATGGCTGAATCAGAGGCATAAGTGGAAATATGAAAGGGCAAATTACAATCTGGGCCTCTCAAGACTGGTGCTGAAGAAAGTTTTTCCTTGAGTGTATCAAATGCAGCTTGACACTCATCATTCCAATGAAATTCAGATTCTTTAGTTAATAATTTAAACAATGGAGAGGCTACCTTTGTAAAAATTTCAACAAACATTTTGTAGTAGCCTGCATGTCCATGGAAACTTCGGATTCCCTTTTGATTGGTTGGTGGGGGTAGCTTTTCAATAACTTCAATCTTTGCCGGATCAACTTTAATTCCTACAGTAGAAACATGATGACCCAAAACAATACCTTCATTCATAATCATAAAACAGTTTTCATTACTTAATGAAAGATTAGTCTCTCTACATCTCTAAAAAAATCTCTCAATATTATGTAAATCCTCTTCAAAAGAATCACCCATAATTGTAAACTCATCCATATAAACCTCTACGCAATCATGCAAAAGATTAGAGAAAATACAAAGCATCACCTGGTGGAATGTGGTTGGTGCGTTGCATAGACCAAATGGTAATACCCTATATGCATAGGTACCCCAGGGACATGTGAATGTAGTATTCTCCTGGTCTTCTAGAGCTATCCTAATCTGATTGTACCCGTTGAACCCATCTAGAAAGGAAAAATACTTTTTTCCTACTAAAGTGTCCAGCACTTGGTCTATAAAAGGCAAGGGAAAGTGATCTTTCAAGGTAGCCTTGTTTAGTTCCCTATAATCTACACACACTTGCCATTTACCATTATTTTTTGGGACAATAACCAATGGAGATACCCACTGGCTATCTGAGATAGGATAGATGAACCCTACATTTAACAATTTCTGTAATTCATCTTTCACAATTTCCCTTAAAGCGGGGTTCATCCTCCTTTGTGGCTGTCTCATGGGCCTAGATTTTTCTTCTATATAAATATGATGAATGCATGTGTCTGGGTGAATGCCTCTCATATCTATGTATTCCCAAGAAAAAGTGTCTGAAAATTTTTTCAATGCTTGAATTAACTGTTTTTCCTGTTCAGGGGTCAAGGTAAAATTAATATTCAAAGGTTTTTCAGGAAAGATCTCAACTACCTTACTCCCCCATTAAGTCATTGAAAATGCGAGAAATGCGGATAATAGGGCTGAATGCTGTTCGGTTGTTGTACTATGTTCATGAAAATCATGCAGATTAGTAATGATATCTAAATTATGACTAGACTGCCCTTCTTCTTGCTGCGAAAAATCAGGATTAGAAATACAACAATTTATCAAATTCTCTTCCAAATTTTATTTAAGGCTCATAGCTTGGGCTATTGTCAAAACTGGTTGGGTACATTCTAAATCATGCTCTTCTTCTTCAACCCAATGTGTATTTTCTGATCTTAAGAGAGGTTGAGCAGGGGGATACAAATTAATGTGCTTTGTTTCATCTCCATGAGTGATGGTCATGTTTCTAGACCTACACCCTATATAAGCATATGTCGTGGCTAACCACAGTCTCCCCAAGATCAAAGGATGCCCTCCTAAGTTGGTTTTGGGTTGAAGAACATAAAAGTCTGCAGGGTACTTCCAAGAATCTAACGAGATGACAATGTCTTCTAACACCCCCTCTAGCTTTACCTTAGACCTGTCTGCTAGCTCTAACATGGTAGGAGTAGGCACTAAGTCAAAGGTTCCTATTCGAGATAAAGTGTCCATAGTCATCACATTAATGGCTGCACTCAAATAAACTAAAGTGTTCTTTATAGGATGTCCATTGATATAGGTGGTAACCACAAGGATTTCTGGGTCTACATATTTTTCAGTAACAAATCTGATAGTCATTAAACTTGCAAGATTTCCACCTACTTGAATTGTAGAAAGTTCTTTCTTTTGTCTTCCTGGCCTTTTGGTACATAGCTCCCTCACTGTTTTGGCATAAGTTGGGATATCCTAAATTTCTTGCAGGAACGGGATCTTAATGCACACATTTCTCAGTTTTAGACACAAGATCAAACTCGAGTTGTTTTAGTTTCATTTCCAACCTCTCTGGAAAAGGAGGTTGGATAGTATGGGATGAGGAAGGTTCTTTTGGTCTTGAAGTAGGTTGTTTTGTTAGTTTAGGTGTGGTTTCAACTTCAGGAATTTGTAGAGTATCTTCCTCCACAATCTCTTCAATTCTTCGGGGCTGAGTCACCACTTTTTCGGATCTAAGCTGGATTTCCTGCAGCGACACAGGAAATTACTATAACACAAGAACATAAATTTACTGCAACAACTGTGGTGCAATATAGTAGGTAGGAAAAGTGGGATAAGTGACCAATCTAATGTTGTGAGCGAATTGTATGGTTTTATGATTGGGGTTACACACTGGCTGGGCAGGAAGTTGCATAGGACGAGGTTGATTTGGTGGGGCAGGCAACTAAAGTTGCTGTTGTTGAGGTTGAATCATTTGTTGTTGTGTGGGTTGTGGTGGATAAAATTTTTGAGAGAGAAAATTCAATGTAGTATGGTAAGAGAAGTTCCCTTGCCAAGGCTATTGTGGAGGCCAAGGCTGTCAGGGCATTGGAATATTCCACATCTTATTTTGAGTATAAGGAACTTGATAATGTGATTGAGACATACCTATATCACGTGGTTGCCAAGGTATTTGAGGTGCCATTGCATAAAGTGCATTAATAAGCCCTTGATCTGCTAGATATGTTGCTTTAATTTTAGGAAGTGAAGGACATTGATCAGTGGAATGCTCAGCTTCACAGATTCGGCATACCTCTATACTATCTACAGGAAATTCCCTCAAGGCATGCTTCTTCCTGCATTTCAAACAGAACACAACCAAGGATTTCTCTTGTTCCTCCTGTTTCTCATGTTTCTTCTTAGCCTGCAAAACATCTAACTGTGAAGATAACGTGCTAAGAATATCAGTTTTAAATTTTTCAAATAAATTACCCATTTCAACTCTAGTTATTCCAACTCCATCAACTGACTTGACAAGCCTGAAAGAAGTATCTCTTGTTCCTCCACCAACTTTATAATTTCCTCTTGAATATCACCGAAAGATCTCACATACCTCATCCTAGCCCAACTTTGATATGTCACATCCTCCCATTAAGTTCAAAATCTCCAGAGATTCTGGTCTGATTGCCCTGAGAAAAATTATTCTTTTAGTGTCCTTGCTTAGTTGATTCATCTTGGATCTCTGCAGATTGTACTAAAATCTCTCCACCAAATCCTCAAGACTCTCCCCCTCCTTCTGAGTCATGCCAAAAATTTCTTCTCTGAGGTCCCTAGTCTTGCAATAATCTTGATATTTCTTCAAGAATACCTTTTTCATTTCATCCCAAGTTGTAATGGAGTTTGAAGCCAACCCCATAAACCACCTGAGAGACACATCATTAAATGTTGCAGGAAACAACTTCAGTTTCAAAGCATTGGAATAATAGTCATAGCTCCTGCATAACACGTCAAACTTGAACAAAAAGGCATCAGGATCTTCACCGGGGACTCCACGAAAGTTAGGCAAGGCTGGGGGAGGAATATTCTTCATCTGAGTTACTCCACAAGTCTCCTTGATAAGGAATTCAAATGTGACCAATTCATCTTCCTTCTCATTCTATCCATCTGTGTGGCCAGTTCCCTCTTCATGAGCCATTATGGACCAAAAAGAAGTGGGACCTTTGTAAACTACAAATTCTGCAGAATCAATGGTTTGAAATTCTGGTTCTTGAATAGGATTAATGAGGAATTCCTTTTCAGGCTGAGCACTGAGCAAAGATGTTGTCTTCCTTGTGAGGGGATATTTGAAATGGGAAGAAATAGAATATTTTCCTATAGAAGTTTCTATTGTAGAAGTAGGAATATGTTCTGGGCTCTTTTCAGGACCACAGACCCCCTATCCAGACTCTTCTCCCCTTGTTGCTTTTGTATCTTGTAGACTTCTTTTTCCTTGCTAGTGTATTAGTAAGTGAAGTGGTTCTCACACCACCACAAAAGACGTTTGTAGATGTTTGACCCTACCATCTACTATGCAGAAAAATTCAAACAAAATTACTTACCAAATAATCAGGACACGGCTTTGGCAAATTTCTAACCTCTACATATGTGTAGGCTTTTCCCTTCGTCTTACCACTTCGACTCCCCACTCCTGAAAATTTCAAATAATACATATAATCCTAAAACACTTCAGTATTATCGCTTAACACCTCCCCGACAATGATGCCAAAATGTTGAGTCAAATTATAGACTTATAATTTGGTTAACATAAATCATCAACCCAGGGAAGGTAAGCTTATGAGATGTTGCACAAAATATATGCAGGCTTAATACTGTGAGTGCTTATTAATCTAACCAGTTAACCATACACAAAACTAATGCCTCTTTTCTGCATCAACATTTAGTAGCAAAGGCTATGGAGTGGATTGAAACATCCCTCTACAACTCTTAGTATTGCTAATGTTGATTAGAAAAGATAAGAAATCAAACTTACAACAATTTAAGGAATTCACTCAACAATGTAAATCAAATATTGATTAAATGAAATCCACACATTAACATGAAACTTATTCATTCAATCATTTGCTGCTGATATATTAGAAAGAGTACATTAGCTGTATGAACAAATTACTACTGCATAATAGAAATAAAATACACACACTACACTAAGGGAGTTGTGAGCAAAGGGGTCCTCCCTCACTCACAACCCCTTCAAAATTAGAAGAGCTTTCTCAGTAAGATAGATAGAACATATAATATTATATTAGTCTAAAAATGTCATAGTCGAGTACAATCTGATATATATTATCAGTCGAAGCCAACCCAACAACCCCTTACAATATAAACTAGAGCTGAATTTATACAAGTACAAAAGCCCATATGTGGCTTGAAGTAAGGAAAAATACTAATCTAAGCCATTGGCTAACAATAATATTACAAAGTGTCAAATTTAGCTATACTGAGTCTAATCCATGACTGAAAGCATGGATTAGACAAAATTCGTTACATAGTTGTAGTTTCCCTTCATATGGCCAACGAGAGGAGGTCTGCAAATCTAGGTGGTTTCATTGGCAGATTTGAAATAGCCAATAGGACAACATCCATGTATGATAGATTCCCCACAAAACCCATGTTCTCATTTGATTTAGAAATAAGTGGAACATAGCTAACCGTTGATTTTTTTGTAGGAAATCTAGGCAGTTATAGGAAATCCGCATCTATAGGAATTCCTGAGCATCTATAGAAATAGGATCGCATGAGTTGTCTGTAGGAAATGCGGGCCTGTTTCAAATCAAAAAAAATTGCACAAGAACTCTATATTATTGTTGAATTGAGGCTTCTGTGATCCATAACAGGTTTATCAGAGATTTTTCAGCGTAAATCACAAGATCTATCATTTGTCGATGCATTTCGAACCAACTAGTGTGGTTCATCATCAGGACAAGTTGAAGAGTCAGATCCAGCTTTGCATGTTAAATAGCTTTGAGCAGAGCCTCCAACAGCTAACTAGGTCTAGTTAGTCGTTGGAGGCTCTGTTCAAAGCTATTTAACATGCAAAGCTGGATCTGACTCTTCAACTTATCTTGACGATGAACCACACTAGTTGGTTCGAAACACGTTGACAAATGATAGATCTTGTGATTTACGATGAAAAATCTCTGATAAAACTCTATATTAGTTGGCATGGTAATTCAATAAGGAAACAACTAGCTTAAGGAATGCTTAAGATTAAGGTAAAAGATGCTTTTTCATGTTAATTTGCATACCTTCATCATATAGCACCCTTTTGGCCAAAACCTAGATATTATAACCGAAATAGGAAAAATAGGGATCAAGGATAGTTCGAAATGGGAGAGGTAAGGTCTAGAAAGGGTGTCAAAATTGGGCAAAATCGAGCCCCAACAGTCATTTCCATGGACTTCATGATAGGTTTTCCTAGGACATTGAGGCAACATGATTCCATCATGGTTGTAGTTGGCAGGTTGAGCAAGGTAGTTCACTTCATTGCAGTGAAGCCTACTAATTCATCTAGTGAGGTAGCTCAAGTCTTCATTAGGGAGATAGTGAGATTGCATGTTGTTCCCAAGAATATTATATCATACATATATGCTAAGTAAACTTCCAGTTTTTGAAAGGAGGTGTTTGCAAGCTTGGGGATAGAGTTATGTTTCAGCATCACTTATCATCCACAGACAAATGGATAAATAAAGAGGGTTAATAAGATTCTTTAGGATATTTTGAGGATTTATGCCATGCATCAATAGAGGAAGTGGGAGGAGTATATTCTACTCGTAGAGTTTGCATATAATAATGGGTATTAGGAATCCTTGAGGATAAGTCATTCGAGGATATTTATGGGTGGAGTTGCAATACTCATATCAACTGGAGTCATCGAGTGAATAGGGTACTGATTGGACTAGATATGTTGGCTGAGATGGAGCAAGAAATGTAGGTTATTAGAAGGAATTTGAAGGTAGTGTAGGACAGGAAGAAGAGTTATGTTGATCAACATAGAGAATTCAAGGAGTTTCAAGTTGGGGAGCATGTGTACTTATGAATTAAGATGAAGAGGATCTCCTTGAGGATTTGGTCAAGTTTTATGCTAGCACCTTGGTATTGTGGGCCTTTTGAGATCCTTGAGAGGATTGGACCAGTGGCCTATCGACTTGCACTACCGCCAACAATGAAATTCCATGATGTTTTCTATGTTTCATTACTTAAGAGATATGTCCACGATGTTGATCATGTGATTGATTGGTATATATTGCAGGTGGAACTAGAGGGAGAGTTCTAGCCAGAACCTTAGTGCATTTTGTAGCGAAAACAACTCATGCTTCGGAACCGCGAAATCAAGCAACTTAAAGTGTAGTGGAAGATATTTGGGCCTGATGAAGCTACATGGTAGATGGTTGATCAAATGCAGGCTTTTTATCCTTCTTTATTTTATGGTTGAGCAGATGTGTTTGCTTTTTGTGTTTTGTTTAAAATTTATATATACATATGTGTATTGTAAATACTGCAATGAGTTGTGTTATAAATCTCAAATAAGCAATGTGTTGTAAATACTACATCAATCTGTGTTATAAGTCTCCAATAAGAAATATGGTGTTCATGGTTTCAGCAGTTTGATAAGATTTAAATGTTGCATTGAGTTGTGTTATAAAGCTCCAATAAGTAGTATGGTGTTCATGGTTTCAGCAGTTTTATATGATTTAAATGTTGCATTGAGTTGCGTTATAAAGCTTCATGGGAAACATGTTTTGCTGGTTATAAGCGTCATTGAACACTGAGGACGGTGTTACCCCAACGGGGAGGGGTTTATAACAACCCCCGGTTGATTTTCCATGTAAATAAAAGAAGACCAAGGTCATGGGACACGTATTCTAAGTTGAATGGTGGGAAAACATTATAGTGAGCATCCCTTGTGGTTTATTTATGGATATGGAAATTAGAAAAAGAATTGGAAAAGGAAAATAGGCAATAAATGGCATTTAATTATGAAAATAAAGCAAAATAGGAGAAAAGGAAGGTGAAGAGACAAAAAATTGCATGCAAGGGAATTAGAGGAAAAATAAAGGAAAATGAAGAAAAAGGGGACATCAATAATAAAAAGGCATCAAAGAAACAATTGATAGCTTTTGGTCATTACAAATTTTGTCAGTTTAGCATTTATCTCTCTTATACTATTGCACACTTATAGTATTCTTAGAGCATGCTAGCATTCACTTGGATTTGGAGAAAGCAAGAAAAGGAAAACAAGGAAGCATAAGGAGACAGTTGGATCAATAGCTACAACAAGCTTACCTTGCAGGTAGCAGGTTGCATGTGTGATCTCCTTGTTAGTTTTTGGATGCATGGTATATGCATGTATTGCCTTGGTTATGTGTTGCCATTGGCATGGAGATTTGCCTGGATTGATAGTGGTTTCATCCTTGCCTTTCCATTTCCAGGATAGCCATGATGTAGTGGGATCCCCATTTGGTTTTCTGATTGGTTCTCAAGTTTACTATGGTTGTGGGTTGGGACAAATTCTCTGGAGCCCTGAAACAGCTTCGATTCCCTAGAGGTTGCAGATTGAGATGGGAGATCTCTAGAGTCCTATAACAACTTGGGTTCCTTGGAGGATGTGGGTTGAGTTACTAGTTCCTAGAGCCCTAGACAACTTGGGTAGAAACCAATTTGGTTGATGTTAGTGATTTATGGATCGTATAGGTGATATCATTGTGCTTGAGGGTTGAGGTGGTTTTGCCTATGGAAGCCCGATATGGTTTTATTTTGGTTTAACCCTTATGATCCCACATTCAAGCTTGGAATATGGCATGGGGGTGATTGGATGGAAGAGATATTTGGTTCAACCCTATCTATGGTTAGGTGGTACGTGGAAGTTCCTTACTTGGTTGGAATTTTCATATGTTAATATGATCTATTTTCCTATTGTGATCTATGAGCACTTGTATTAGTTATTATCATGATCTTATGGCTGATTTGTCATTGTTTCTATTCTGGTTATATGTTGGATATATGCTTGGTTTTATTATTGCTCTAGTTAGGGATCTTGTTCATGATTTGATAATTTATTGAATGTTTGATGAATACATGGGCTAACAAGTTTTGTTGCATCTAGCTTAAGAGGGCATAAATCCTTCTTGGTGATTTTCAGATGAAGTTCAGAAGTTTATGATTAGATATAAATTCATGACCTATAACTTATATGTTTATTATCTATTTGATGACATGCCCATCTTGTATTAGGCATATCTAGGTCAATATATTTCTCAATTTTTGATTGTTTAGCATTTCTATCATCATTTTCATGATTCTAGAAAGTTACAGGAAGTTTTGGGTAGTGGTTTGGTGGACAGCCTAAAAAGGTGGCATAGATCTTGTGACCGCATGCACAGAAAAGAGGAAATTGGGTCATAACCACATGGAGATAGGCCTATGGGTACAGTTATAGCCTCCTAACCACATGCATGAAGTTTTATGGGTGAGGTTGGGCAGTAAACCTAGTAAAAAAGAGTTCCAACTCAGGGATTGATCACATGGGGTGGTTGGTAGGCTCCTAAGTGATTTGTAGTGGTTGAGGGATGTCATATTACTTCTGATTTGTAGGCTCCTCTTACATAACTAGAACTTGGAGGTCGAGTCATATCATAGTGACACTAAACTCTTGTTTACCTTGGAGAGCTTGTAAAAGTGGGTAAATGTGGGAGGGGTAGCTACAATTATTTTGAAGTGAGGGGCATTGTGCCACATTTTCTAGTTGTAAGGCATGGTTGGGTAGTGGCCAACCGCACCCCCAACTTTCCCCTCCCTATCACCCCATCCAAGGAAGACGAATCAATTTGAGCTAGATCCAAACATTTTTGTTTGAGGTTGGCCGGGGGAAGAGTATTGACGAGTCTTTGAATTACCTTTCCAATTGAGTAGAAAAATAACCAAAAGATTATACATTTAGTTGTCAACTTCAAGTGGAGACAAATGTGAGTGGGTATACTATGGGAGTGGTATTGATGTAGGAATGAAGGCTTGTATGCCACCATTATGAATTGTTTCATGGGGCGATTATCAACTACCCTACTTATGACAAGGAGCTCTATGCCCTGGTACAAGCTATCAAAAAGTGGAAATGCTATATGATGGGAAATGAGACCATCATCCACAAAAATCACTGGCTACTACCATACCTACAAGCCCAAAGTAAGCTATAGAAAAGTAGACACTACAAGCGGTTGATATTTTTATAACCATTTCATTGAATCATCAAGTATAAGAAGGATATCACAAACAAGCTGGTAGATATGCTTTCAAGGTGTTGTAGCGGCTACAACCACCCTCCAAAATTTTTCCTTAGCATGTTTTGGAGCCTCCCTACCAACCTTACACAATACTTTTTCTTGCTTCATCAAGTACTCAAGCTTTAGTTTTTTCCTCGCACAAAGGCAACTTGTCGATCATAGTTGATCCATTCCCTTCACAGGCTGCTTACCTGGACTTGGTCCAGCTGCAGGCTGAGTAGCTTCCCCTTGAAAATTGTGAATTTCTGGAGGGAAACCAACCTTCCCTCCACGAATTACGCAATCCTCTCTGACAGCCTATTGGGCTCCAGGATTTCCCAATCCTATCAGACAACCCTCCCAGCAGGATTTGCACAAATTTTCCTAGTAGTAGGCTGTTCAACCCAAGATTTTCACAAATCTGGGAAGTAGTCAACTTCATTGCCCAGAAATTGTGCAAACCTCCCAGGTAGTCAGCCCAGCTCCCAGCGAGGAATGCGCATTTTTCCCAAGCAGTTAAGCACTTGCATGCATGGAAAGTTTGGTTGACCAGTACCACCCGAGACCGAGGAAACTTGACTTGCATGCATGCACGACTTGATTTTCCTGGAATAGAAAGAGACAACATGCAAAAGGCATCCCATGATTCAGGGAGCTATTTTTAGCAGTTGGGGGTTACATGAAAAGTTGTTTTAGAGGTTTCCCTCCAAATGTCGTTTTTTCCTAGATTTCTGGCATGCGTGTCATGAGAACAAACTTATTTATTCGATGCATCAGAGCTCTTTCATTCACATCGATCTTGGAGCTCTGACATCCCACAACACATCCAGGACTCTTCGACACTTCCGGCTTAGCTATTCACAGGTAAGTGGCCTCAACTTGTCTTTTTCAACATTTCTGTTGCTTTTTGTGTATTCACTTGTGTGAGTGTTGTTTGCTTGATTTCTTTTAACGCGTGTTGTCGTTTACATATATTCTATCTTTTCTTAGCTCTATTTGAGTTTCATTGCTATCTCACTACTGTCACATGCATAACACTGTTTTTCACGGACGTTCGCCCAACCGTCGAACTCCCTCACCCACATGCATGTTTATTTATCTACTGAATCTTTCATTCATGTTTTACATGCATTGTTATTCACTTCTGCTATCACTTAGTGTTTCCATGCATTTCATTGTCTTACTTACTTTCAGTTGCACGTAGGCGAGTTGGGCCAACCTTGGCCCGGTCTCTGCCTTCACCAAGGTTGCATTGTGCAATATGGGAAGGAAGGCTCACCTTCCTCTCCAGATTTGCACATTCTTGACCAGAACTAGCCTCCAAGACTATTTTGTGCATTTCTAGAGGACAGTGGCTTCTTGGCCCACAAATTTGTGCAAATCTGTCCTTGGGCCAACAATCCTTCCTAACAGGAATTGCGCATTGTGCAATCCTAGCAGCCAGCTACCTTACTAGATTACACATTTCGCAGATCCAGTAGCCATTCCAGCCTCCCAAACATCCCATACTACCTTTTGCATAGTTTTTGCAGCCATTCACCTAGCCTCTCAGTGAAATTTGCGCAATCTCGCTCATCAGTTCCCCAGGTATGTGTTGTGTCCTTCCCGGGATTTGCTTTGTTTTCATTGGCATATTTCTTGCCATGCATGCTGCTTATTTCTAGATATTTCAGGTGTTCATTTGTCTCAATGGCTTCCAAGAGGACAGGATCTCAGGACACTGATGGTATTGCAGTTGGAGTAGCAGTTGAGTAGGTGTCCTCTAATCTGCCGATCTACGAAGATACGAAGTTGTATCTAGACAAGGACATCAAACTGAAGTGGCAAGAGGTGAATGAAACATTCGTAGGTACTTTTGGGGAAGACCTCAAAGACTGTCAGGTATATGTGAAAATTCACAATTCTGGCTTGTACCAGATTGCATGTAGATACCCCACGTTCCCATGCATGGACATGATTCATTGGATCGTCTCTCACACTGACCCCAAGACGACGACCTTGAACAATGTCAGTGGGACAAATCTTGCAACCTTATGGGCACGAGATTACGACGAGATGTATCAGATGACCGAGACCATGATTTTCACGACTCCTCCATTCAGCTTGCCCAATGACAGAGCTCACTCCAGAGACATTATGAAGGATTGGGTACAAGAGCCAACCTATTTCAGGATGACACCCAACCAGATATATAAGAAAAAGATAGAGGAAGGCATACCAATACTTGGTCATATTCGCATGCCGACTGAGTGGCTAAACAAGCACTGAGACCTTCCCTCAGATTTGGGTGATTGCACTGGACCAATTGGCTAGAGAAGGAAGACCATGCAACTGGTCTGACATACTGGCTCACTAGCTAAAGGAACAAGTCACAAAAGGGTCAACAGCCACCCGATGGTATGCATGCAGAGATTTATATGTTTGTTTACATTCTAGATGCAATCTGTTCCCGACATGAGTTCTCGGGCTTGGAGTGGGCATGGTCATCGGTGGAGACTGTTATGAACACATATTTCAAGTTTTTATCCAAATGCAGTTTCAAAGGAGTGATCATACGACTATCTGACCATTTTTTCACCCCAGTGTACATGTTGATATTCGAATAGGATCCACCCTGCATGTCAGAGGAAGCGATGAAGGCATTGCTAGGCATTGCAGATTGGTATGCCTCACTATTCGGCACGTTCATCCGAGTGTTCAGTGCGGAGAGGTCTTTGCATGTTCTGCCAAATTTTTCCTTGGACGTGCATGTCATACAGGAAGTAGCGTACCACATCTCGGCAAGATTGACAACTAGACTGCAGCGGAAGAAGAAGGCACCTTGGCCTACTCTTCCATTGCAGATTGGGTTATATGAGATTTAGAGTATCAAGCAAGTGGATGTCGAAGCAGAGTAGATGAGGAAGTATCCTTCGACCTTCGAAGTTTCAACCCGTACGACCCACATTGCATTGTGAAGGATCACTACACAAGAGTTCAGTGCAACTAGATCCATGGGGCATATCATTGGGCCGAGGAGGACTCATGCAGATATTCTTACAATTCCTCCAGACCCAATGAATAGGTCGGCTTCACCATAGAGTGGTTAGCAAAGTAGCATGAAGGAGCATCACGGAGAGCACCAACAGTAGCAGTAGCAGTAGAGGCAGCAGAGCCAAGCATACCTGTGCACAACAAAGGGAAGAGGAAGATTGTCGACCGCATGGAGGAAGAGAAAAGCTGCAAGTTTCAAGCAGATCCACTTGTAGAACAAGAAGTTATGGCTTTTTAGGAAAAGAGGCAGTAGCGCGACAAGCGAATCGTGCGAAGGCAGAGGGATAAGAAGAGAATGGAAGAAGCAGAGAAGGAGTTGCATGAGCTGAGGGAGCAACTCCGGAAAGAAAAAGAGCTATGCCAATAGGATAAGGAAGTGAAACAACAACAGATTCAGTAGGGGGTACATCACGTGCAGATAGACGAAGTAGCGCCCGTACAAGTACTTGATTCATCTGAACAACTGGAATCAAGTGAATAGGGTGAACCATCACAGGGGCAAGACTTTTCTCATGAGATAGAACAAGCACTTGAATAGTTGGATACAGACATGGAGCAGCAGGATTTGGAAGAGGATACTGACCTCATGCCTCAGCACAAAGAGGGCGACTCAGCCACTTCATTGCATCCCGATGATGAGCAAGTCTCGAATGACCAAGGAGGCACTAAGATCCTTGGTGGTCAACTAGAAGCAGAGATGCACAACATCTCCTTTGACGAATCTCATCACAGAGTTGTGCAGTCTCAGAGAGTACCAACTCCAGAGGACCAAACATCCCCTACGCAATTTGAAGAGCAAGTGATCATGACTGATGTGCACAAGCATCCAGCTGCTTTGGCCAATGCAACTAGAGTGTATGTCGAAGCCACTAGCTCAAGTGTTCGTTTTCTCATAGCTGAGAATGAGCGAATGGCGAAGGAACTACATGTGGCCAAGCAGGGAGGAGACTTGGTGACAATGTCTGCCCGAGCTGAACTGAAGAAGGAAATACTAGATGAAGTATTGTCCTTGGACACAGTGATGCAAGCATCGTACTCCAATTTTGGTATCGTGCATCAAACAGTCGTTCATCTCCAAGGATGGAAGCAACGATGTGCGAGAAGAGCACGCATCTTGAAGAACATACATACTGCTGTTGATAACATGCAAACATGGATGATGAAGTACAAGGGAGCCCCGCTTCACTTGCCAAATATGATGAAGGACAATGTGATCGAGTTGAAAGCATGTATCCAGAGTGTTGGCTTGTTGGGGCCTGACCCAAGTTCGGAGGTGATTTAGCTAAACAAATCCCGGTACTACTAGCTCTTTTGGCAACAGTCTGCGGAGTGCAGACTGAGGTCTCACCCGAAGTAGTATGGGAGGGTGCTAGAACTAGGTTTTCACACCCTGGAGATGTCTGATGAGTTCAAGTAGTCCGCAGTTCATCCCTACGCGCACGTTTCTATGCGCACTTACCCGTACCTCGCAGCCTGAGGTGCTGCCTTCACACAGCCCTACTCGGGGGCCGAATGTTTTTATTACCCATGTCCATACTAGTCTTCCACTGTTAGTTTATTAACTTAGCCTAGTTGTATGCATTAAATTATAGTTAGCAATATGAATCATTCATACAAGTGCGCGCAATAAATAAACAGTATATTTGCAAATTTATATCAAACATGTAACAACCCAAGAACAGATACACGGAATTAAGATAAAAATTCTCTTTATTATTATCCTTCTCAATTACAGACTTGACTCCACCTTGCGAACTCAGCTGCAGGGGTCCATGCACTCAGCTGCGGACAACTAGGCCTCTGCCCACCCAGCTGCAGAGCCTTCTCCTACTCTATGACCGAAGACACACTTAGACACTTAGACTCTTGCTCTTCGCCCCTACTTTTCCCTCTATTAATTCCCTCCTTTTACACTTAGAGCCTCTCTCTATTTATACAATCCCATGGTCTGCGGACCATGGGTAGGCCGACATTACATTTACAAGACTAGGGCAGACAACCCTGTGACTCTGTCATACATTTCGTGCTCCGCACCTGCAATTCGCGGAGACTTTACAACAATATTGGGTCAAAACTTGGGCTTTCAGCCCCAAAAAATTCCTTGGGGGGATTCCATGCCCAACACGAAGTCAGATCCATAACTATGAAGACCTACTGCAACTCATCACTAGCATACAGGCTTCCCATGCACAAGTATTCAAAAGCATGGAGGTTATAGTGCACACTGATGCGATACCATCACTCGGGACTCTCACCCAAGCGAAGACCAAGAAGCAGGTCTGACAGGAGCTTGACTCATACTTCGACGAGTTGATGTGCATTCCCACTAGCCCAGACATGCCTATCTGTGCATACATCATGCGTGAGTACGTTGCTGGTCCAGCCACACTGAAGACAATTATGCGCATGCTCATAGACGAGTTGGACAAAGGAGCCCGAGCAGTGTACCTAGATGCTATGGAGGCAAGGTTCAGGTTTCAAATGGATGTCACAACAGAACACAGACACTCTCAAGGACTACCAATGTTGGCATCAATATGTCATTGTTTATCATCATGAGGATGCCGAGCAGTTGGACTTCTATGGTTTTCTAAGTCTGAATGATGTCTAGTTTGGCTTGTCCAAGCCATTGTTCACATGGGTACATGTGCATTGTAATGTTGAGTCATGTCAAGTGTAAGTAAAGTGTCAAGAGTGGATGTAACAGTCATAGAGTAGGTGAAGAGTCATGAGGGTAGTTGAATGGTCACAAAGGGGAATGTCAAGGGTCACCCCACCCTTTGCTATAAATAGTCCCTCATAACTCATTGTATATGCTTTTGGTCAGCCAAGCTTCTACTAAGACTATCTTGAAGAAGTCTTGGACAGTATTGTAATGCGCTTTGGCTTCTCCACCGCACGGAACTAGTACATCTCTTTGGAGGAGCAAGCGGACGTGGCTGTAATGTTCCACTGTTGGGGCTAGGAGGTTTACATGGATGTATTGTATGATTGTGTCTTACACTTATTTATATAATAAGAGCCAACACATTTTCATGCATATGTTGTTATTGTAGTTGGACTGCTTCGGTTGCTTTAATGATATATGTTTTTCAACTTACGTACTTGTGTATGAACTAATTCACATGCAATTATATGAATCTGTTGTTAATGTGTTGCATATGTTGTTAATGTTGTCATCGTCCCTATCGATTGCTCCACCGGACATCAGACAGGCCTTTCACTTGAACCTTTCCATAACAACCGTCGCACTCGTCTCACACTGATCTGTGAGTTCTGTACGTGTTACCTTACCTTGTATGATGTGACTGCGCATCGGATTGGACTGCTCTACCGGAAGCTATGCATGTCCTTTGTGTTGTGTGTTCCTAGCTGATTTGGGACTGACCCCTTTCAACTTGGAACTCACCTTCACCTCCTCCCCCCTTCGAAGTGTTGGAACCTCTCATACACCTTCCTTGACTCACTGCATTAGTCACACCCTTGTTGCTGACAGAGTTATTCTACTTGCCTCTGTGTGACATAACAGTCAAGGCATTACCTTACGACCCACTGCTGGGACTCCTACACCAAACGGTCTAAGGTCTAATTGGGACTTCTTACCGGGGAGATCCTCTTGACATGTTGGCAGGTCCAGCACGTCAACATTTCTGGCGCTAGAAGGAGGGCCTAATGACAAGTAGTGTCCTCTCATCCAGTTTTGAACCTTTGGATATCTTTCATGGAGTCTTGCATTCTTCTTCCCTTGAGGTGTTTTTCAAATCGTGAAGATGTCTCCATCTCGGGGAAGACTTTCGATCTCTTTTCCACTCACACGTATGATGGTGAAGGCGAAGTGGCCTAGCCTGAGCGCTTACATAAATTTCTTTCCATGATTCATGAGGAAGATGAGTTTTCTGATGAACAGGTCAGTTTGCTGCTTGCATACACACTTCATGAATCTCCATTTCATTGGGTGCTCAGCCTGCTAGCTAACACCGTGCACTCATTTGAGCACTTCTGTAATCTCCATTTCATTGGGTGCTTAGCCTACTAGCTAACACCGTGCACTCATTTGAGCACTTCTGTGATCTTATTGAAGACACGTTCTATCATTTTGATCCAGACCATCTTGACTGGAAATTGTTACAGCAACAGAGGGCTCTGCATGAATCCATTATTGATTTTTGGCAATGCTTCCGTGACTTGTAGCTCCAAGCTCCGAGGAGCCAGATGAAGTTTGCTTATCTTTGGGACTGGTTCGAGTATTTCCTTAAGAAATATCCCCATCCCAAGAGGAATCTTGACACCAAGCCTCGCTCAACATTCTTCATTGACGGAACTGCGCAATCTCATGTGGGAGCGGACACTATCTCAACTGATTGTCCGCCTCCCTCTCATTCAATAGCTCCACCACTACTCAGTGATGTTGAGGATCAAGCTCACACGCCTATTCATCCTTCACACTCTCCCAACATCACTCCACTCAATTTTTGCACAGATGTGGTTGTGAGTCCTTTGAGTTTTCATATGCATTATTTTCTTCGACCTCTATCTTCGCACTCAGGTGTTCCTCCAGATGATGTTGTCGTGTGTTCGTCCATTCCAGACTCTTCACTTGTTTTGAACAAGGAACAACCCACTGATGGAGTCGGTGTTGCACAACCAACATGCGTTTTCATTCATGAAGAGTATGAGTGGGAGCTTGAACATCAATACTCGATGAAGGATGACTCCCTTCCATCTGAGCCCCCTCCGTTCTTTCCTAACCTCTTTGGTGAGCCTTCCATCCATGATTTTGCATGTGTGTCTTCATCCACAGGTGCACCCATTGTTGATCACTCGAAAGACTCATCAGATGTTAGTCCATCATTCAACAATGGAGAGCATAAGCTATTCACTAAAGATACACTTGATCCTTCATCTGTCTTTTCTAGAAACATAGAGGATGAGTTCGTTCGCTTTTCATCTACCCCTCTATTTGATTCATCTAATCATGAGGATGCCGAAGAATTCATTGATTTTTTGATCGTGGTGGTCGTGATCCATTTTCTTCCAATTTTGATCGCGATCATGAATCTATCGCATTTGATCTTTAGAAGCCATCAGTGTATGATGATATACCAGATGATGAAGTCGAGACACCCAATATTGTCGAGGCATTTCATCCCGAGCTGATGGTTATGTGAGGCCCTCGCTCTCCTGGGGATAGTCTCGCTTCTGATCATGAAACTGTTCAATCACCCAAGGCTCCTAATCACTCATCTCTATGCATTGAAGATCCATCTCACTCACAGATCACACTTCCTCCACTCAAACTGCACGATCCCATTTCTAATGCATTGGAGGAGTCTTAAATTGCAAGCACTCGTTCGTGACGCAAGTTATCTTTCTTTCTTTCGTTTGCTTGCATGTCACAGTCAAGAGTGTGCTTATGCTTCAAAGTTGCACATAGTGTCACACAGCACCATGAGAAGTCCACGGACTGTCTGTCATACACTTGCACTCACGTATTTCACGTGGGCACTTTGAAACATGAAGTGTAGTTGTTTAAAGTTTTCATTGTTATATCTTTCTTGCTTGCTGGTTTGCACCATTGGGTTGCTTGCAAACCAATCCTTCACCAACATGGGTCTACCAATGCACCGGTGGCTGCATTGTAAGTATCACTTCACGTGATTAGGCCCATGCACCGTTAGTGTAGGAGTAGGAGTAGTGTTTGCTTTCAATTGTTTGCTTGCATGCTTGTTTGCTTATATGCTTTGTTTGCTTGTGTTTGCTTGCTTGTTTACTTACCTACTTTTCTTTCACTTTCGCTTCTTCTTTTGCTTTGCTTTGATGTTTGTTGGTTCATTTATTCCGTTTGTAGGTTAGCCTTGCATGAAGCCATGTATGACTCTTGAAGCAAGCTAGGTAAAGTATAAGAGGACTTGTACAACTATCACTACGTGGTTATCTGTCATCTTTCCTCTATATGATGAGCTTGTTACTCTTAGTCCATAATACGTTGGAGGAAAATAAGTACCATTCAAAGTGAACCTTGGTGTAAACACAACACTTGCATGCTAACTAGTGTCACCTTCTCTAGTTGATTGTTTTTGGGTCAACCCTTGTCAAATATGTCAAGTAGAGTAAGGTGAGGGGGAAAACCTTAACAGGCACATCAGAGATATAATAAACTACTTCTCTACTGGAACAACCTCCTTTGCTCTCAATAAGTCAGGATCCCTCTTCTGCCTCTGAAATGAATAAGTGCTATGCATAGTGAAAATGAAAAATGAAAAGTCAAAAAATTCAAAATGAAAAATAAATAAGGCGAAAGAAGAGAAAGGCTTCCTGCGCAGGGAGGTGATGCAAGTAACTTCGCTGGGGTACTGACCAGGCTCACTGACAGCAGAACCATGCTTGTGTTCTTGTGACTCCACCGAGGTACTGTCGAGGCCTACTGGTAGTGGAGCAACACTAGAGATGAAACTAAGACTCCGACAACTATACTGCTTGTGCACCTATATACCCCTCAACCCCAATCGAAACAATTGTGTTTTCTTGGCTTCGAATGTGTCTCAATCGACCAAGCGCTTGGTAGATGCTACATCTTACAATCAAGTTAGTGTGAAACCAAGATGAGATGAGAACTGAACAATACTTCCAGAGGTGTTAGACTTGCTTTTCACGAACAAGGTCTATGCAGAGAGCTGGAGTTATACCAGTGTATCGCCAAGTGTTGTAGCGGCTACAACCACCCTCCAAAATTTTTCCTTAGCCTATTTTGGAGCCTTCCTACCAACCTTACACAACACTTTGTCTTGCTTCGTCAAGTACTCAAGCTTCAGTGGTTTCCTTGCACAAAGGCAGCCTCTTGATCACAGTTGATCCATCCCCCTCACAGGCTACTTACTCGGACTTGTTCCAGTTGCAGGCTAAGCAACTTTCGCTTGAAAATTTCACATTTCAGGAGGGAAACCAGCCTTCCCTCCACTAATTTCACAATCCTTTCTGACAGCTTGATGGCTCTAGGATTGTGTAATCCTGTCAGCCATCCCTCCCAACAGGATTTGTGCAAATTTTCCCAACAATAAGCTGTTCATCCCAGGATTTGTGCAAATCTGGGTAGTAGTCAGCTTCCCTGCCCAGGAATTGGGCAAACCTCCCAAGAAGTCAACCCAACTCCCAGTGAGGAATGCACATTTCTCCCAAGTAGTTGAGCACTTGTAAGCATGGACAATCTAGTTGACCAGTTCCACCCGGGACCGGGGAAACTTGACTTGCATGCATGCATGACTTGATCCTCCTAGAATAGCAAGAGACAACATGCAAAAGGCATCCCATGATTTAGGGAGATATTTTTAGCAGCCGGGGGTTACATGCAAAGTTGTTTTAGAGGTTCCCCTCGAAGTGTTGCTTTTTCCTAGATTTGTGGCATGCGCGTCATGAGACAAAACTTATTTATTCGACACATCAGAGTTCATTCATTCACATTGATCTTGGAGATCTGAAATCCCACAACACATCCAGGGCTCTTCGACACATCTGGCTTAGCTATTCATGAGTAAGTGGCCTCAACTTTTCTTTTTCAACATTTATGTCACTTTTTGTGTATTCGCTTGTGTGAGTGTTGGTTGCTTGATTTCTTTGAACGCCTACTGTCATTTACATATATTCTAGGTTTTCCTAGCTCTGTTTCATTTTTCATTTCTATCTCACTGTTGTCGCATGCATGAAATTGTTTTGCACGGACGTTCATCCGAGTGTTCAGTGCGAAGAAGTCTCTGCATGTTCTGAAAAAGTTTGCCTTGGACATGCTTGTCATGCAAGAAGTAGCATACCACATCTCAGCAAGATTGACAGCTAGATTGCAACAGAAGAAGAAGGCACCTTGGCCCGCTCTTCCATTGTGGATTGGGTTATATGAGATCCGAAGTATCAAGCAAGTGGATGTCGAAGCAGGGCAGATGAGGAAGTATGCTTTCGAGCTCTGAAGCTTAAACCCGTATGACCCACATTGCATTGTGAAGGATCACTATGTGAGAGTTCAGTTCAACTGGATCCATGGGGCATGTCATTGGGCCGAGGAGGACTCATGGAGGTACTGTTACAATTACTCCTGACACAATGAACAGGTCAGCTTCACTGTAGAGTGGTTAGCAAAGAATCATGAAGCAGCATCACAAAGAGCACCAATAGTAGCAACAATAGCAGCAGTAACAGAGCCAAGCATACTTGTGCGCGATAAAGGGAAAAGGAAGACTATTGACTGCATGTAGGAAGATCAAATCTGCAAGTTTCAAGTAGATCCACTTGTAGAATAAGAAGCTATGGCTATTCAGGTGAAGAGGCAATAGCGTGACAAGCGAATCGCGTGAAGGTAGAGGGATAAGAAGAGAATGGAAGAAGTAGAAAAGGAGTTGCATGAGCTGAGGGAGCAACTCCAGAAAGAACAAGAGTTGTGCCAATAAGAGAGGGAAGTGCAACAGCAGCAGATTCAGCAGGGGGTGCATCACGTGCAGATAGATGAAGCAACGCCCGTACAAGTAGTTGATTCATCTGAACAGATGGAATCAGGAAAATAGGGTGAACCATCACAGGGGCAAGACTTTGCTCATGATATAGAACAAGCGCTTGAACAGTTGGATGCAAATATGGAGCAACAAGAGTTGGAATAGGATATCGACCTCATGCCTCACCCCAAAGAGGTCGACTCACCCGCTTCATTGCATCTCGATGATGAGCAAGTCTCGAATGACCAAGGAGGCACTGAGATCCTTGGTGGTTAACCAGAAGCAGAGATGCACAACATCTCCTTTGACGAATCTCATCACAGAGTTGTGCAGTCTCAGAGAGTACCGACTCCGGAGGACCAAACATCCCCTGTGCAATTTGAAGAGTAAGTGATCATGACTGATGTGCACAAGCATCTAGCTGCTTTGGACAATGCAACTAGAGTGTATGCCAAAGCCACTAGCTCAAGTGTTCATTTTCTCAAAGTTGAGAATGAGTGAATGGCAAAGGAACTACAGGTGGCCAAGCAAGGAGGAGACTTGGTGACAGTGTCCGCCCAAGCTAAACTGAAGAAGGCAATACTAGATGAGGTATTGTCCTTGGACACAGGTATGCAAGCATTGTACTCCAAGTTTGGTACCATTAATCAAATAGTCGTTCATCTCCAAGGATGGCAGCAACGATGTGCAAGAAGAGCACGCATCTTGAAGAACATACATACTATTGTTGATAACATGTAAGCATGGATGATGAAGTACAAGGGAGCCCCGCTTCACTTGCCAAAGATGATGAAGGCCAATGCGGTCGAGCTGCAAGCACGTATCCAGAGTCAGATCTAGAACTATGACGACCTACCGCAACTCATCACTAGCATACAGGATTCCCATGCACGAGTATTCAAAATCATGGAGGTTATAGTGCACACTCATGCGATCCCATCACTTGGGACTCTCACCCAAGCAAAGACCAAGAAGCAGGTTGGGCAGGAGCTTGACTCGTAGTTCGACGAGTTGATGCGCACCGCTACAAGACCAGAGTTGCCTATCAATGCAGACATCATGCGCAAGTACGTTGCTGGTTCGACCACACTGGAGACAATGATGCGCATTCTCACAGACAAGTTGGACAGAGGAGCTCGAGCAGTGTACCCAGATGCTATGAAGGCAAGGTTCAGGTTTCAGACAGATGTCAACAAAAAACACATACACTCTCATGGACTACCAATCGTGGCATAAATATGTCACTGTTGATTAGAATGAGGATGTTGAGCAGTTGGACTTGTATGGTTTTCTAAGTCCGAATGATATCTAGTTTGGCTTGTCCAAGCCATTGTTCACATGGGTACATGTGCATTGTAATGTTGAGTAATGTCAAGTGTAAGTCAAGTTTCAAGAGTGGATGTAACAATCATAGAGTAGGTGAAGAGTCATGGGAGCAGTTGAATGGTCACAAAGGGGAATGTCAAGGGTCACCCCACCATTTGCTATAAATAGTCCCTCATAACTCATTGTATAGGCTTTTGGTCAGCCAAGCTTATACTAAGACTATCTTGAAGAAGGCTTAGATAGTATTGTAACGTGCCTTGGCTTCTCCACTGCACGGAGCTAGTACATCTCTTTGGAGGAGCAGGCGGATGTGGCTGTAATTCCACTGTTCAGGCTAGCAGGTTTACAAGGATGTATTGTATGATTGTGACTTACACTTCTTTATATAATAAGAGCCAACACATTTTCATGCATATGTTTTTATTGTAGTTGGACTGCTCTGGTTTCTTTAATGATATATGTTTTTTAACTTACGTACTTGTGTATGAATTGATTCACTTGCAATTATATGAATCTTGTTGTTAATGTGTTGCATATGTTGTTAATATTGTCACCGTCTGTGTCGATTTCTCTTTCACACATCAGACAAACCTTTCACTTGAACCTTGACATAACAACCTTCACACTCGTCTGGGACTAATCCGTGAGTGTTGTACATGTTATCTTACCTTGTATGATGTGACTACTGCATCCGAGTGGACTGCTCTACCGAACGTTGTGCATGTCCTTTGTGTTGTGTGTTCCTAGCCGAGTTGGGACTGATCCCTTTCAACCTGGAACTCACCTTCACCTCCTTCTCCCTTCGAAGTGTTGGAACCTCTCATACACCTTCTTTGACTCAATGCATCAGTCACACCCTTGCTACTGACAAAGATATTCTACTTGCCTCTGTGCGACATCACGGTCAAGGCATTACCTTACGACCCACTGCTGGGACTCCTACACCAAACGGTCTACGGTCTAATTGGGACTTCTTACCGGGGAGATGCCCTTGACATGTTGGCAGGTACAGCACCGTCAAAACAAGGCCACCCACATAAAAAATCATAGCTTTGTAATTATGATGCACATGGATCCTTTTAGCCATGATAAATATAGAGAGGAATGTACAAAGGATGAGGACTTCAAGGAGGTGTTTCAACAATTATAGAGTTGGGGTCATGCAAAGAATGGAGACAACATAATTAATTGTCATCTCTAGAATGGGTTACTCTATAGGTTGGACAAGCTTCCTGTTTGTAAAGGTGAGTGACTATAGCTAATAAAAGAGGCTTACACCTCCAAGGTTTTAGGGAATTTTTTTGTGCGGAAGATAGTGGCCAACTTACAAAGGTATGTATACAAGCCCATAATGTAGGAATATGTAGCAAGGTTCATTATAATATGTACACTTTATTGTACTAGTAAACTTATTAATAGGAAATAATGTTTATACCATCCCTTATTTGTACCCAATTGTCCTTGGAAAAGCATTTCCATGGAATTTGTGGGACATTTACCAATAAATAGGAAGGGACATTACTACCTACTCATGGTAGTTTACATGTTCAACAAGATGTGTGTTCTCATGCCTTGTAAAAATACCATCAAAGAGAAGGAAGCAAAAAACTTGTTCTTTGAATAGGTATGCATGCACTTTGGGTTACTAGGGAGCATGATTTTAGATAAGGACACAGATTTATCAATGCATTTTGGACTACATATGAGATGGAAACAAAGCTAAATATGTCTACAAAATTCTATTCGCTAACAGAAGGGAAAGCAAAATTAGTTAACATGACCTTGGTGCATATTTTGAGGGGTTACAATTAGAAGCACCTGGAGACTTGGGATGAAAATATGGTCTATATAAAATAGTATTATAATAGAGTAGTCCACACTTCTACTAGTAAGTCCCAATTTGAAACTTGTTTTAGATAGTTTCCACCTACAACTTAGATGTTGTATATGAATAGCAAGGAGAAATGAGGGAGGATATCACAAGGGATGCTTCAAGGGTAGAAAACATTGTTGAGAAGATTAGGTAGATCCATTTGCAAGTACTGGAGATGTTGAAGAAGTCACAAGAAAAATACAAAGCTAGGCATGATCAACACAAAACAAAAAAATAATTTAGAGTGGGAGACAAATTATAGTTGCAGTTGAACAAGGAGAGGAAATAGGGTCCTCGTAAGAAAATTAAGGATCTACAATATGGTCCTTTTAAGATACTAGAAAGGGTGAGAGATGATGCCTATATATTTAGTCTGCATCCATACATGCATATTTACTTGGTGGTGAATGTGGAAAATATTAAAATCTATGATCCTTCCATGTTGGATCAAGAAGAGGAGCAGGTCCCACATTCCACATAGGATTTAGCTCCATATTCACAGGTAGATTTGATAAAATATATAATTTTGCAAAAGAGATCTAAAAATACAAGACAAGGGTAGCATAATATTTGGTAGAAAGGACAACTTACAAGCAAAGCGAAGCGGTAATCCAGGGAGAAGGTAAAGGAAAATTTAGCTCACCTCATTCAATAAAAGCTTTTGTTGACAAAAATTGATATTAAAATGGAGGAACACTCATCCTATCAAAAATCGATTGTCCTATGACACTTTTTAAGTTAACAAAATGGGTCTTTAAAGGTAAAATAATTTTCACAATCTCTTCAAGATAGTGAGTTAAGTTTCCACATGAACTTAAAAGAGAAACACATTCACATGCATCTCAAATTGTAAGCATGAAGAGAAGAAACCAACTTTGATAACGAAGTTCACCCCTCCTGGGCTACATCTTTGGGCCTGCTCCAACAACTAGACCACTATATTGATTTCAATAGAAAATGAGTATATACAACTTGTTGACAGTACAGTGGCTTGTTTCCCCTACAAAGAATTCTCACTCAGAAAGATGACTCCCTACAACAATTCATAAAAATGTCAACTTAAAAAGGACTCTCACACAATAGGTCCTTGTACTCCTCCTGAAATCAAAGGCATAAACATGTAACTCCTTCAAAATGAAGAGTTTAAAATAGATTTTCTCCGTAACACATTGAGAAAATACTAAAAGGATCTGCTCTATTGAAGTAACAGGTGTTGCAGATGAAACTACAAGGTTGGAAAACCTCTAACTAGGTTCTCTCCATGCTCAAATATGCCTCCATACTTCTTCAAAATTGTCTCTATCTCTAGCACTAAATGACTTGATTCTGCAAAAATTCCATCATAAAGTTCTCAAATCAAAAAAATGAGGTTTCCATTGAGTCTAGGACGCTCAAAAACCCCCATCTAGGCTCTTCATGAGCTCAAAAATGTTAAAAATTGAGCAAGATATGCTTCTCCAAGCCGAGCTCTTATCTGTCCTGCAAATTGGCAAAACTTGCTAACTGCGTGACGATTTCACCCTTTACACAGTCCGTCAAGCCACAATTTCGTCTGGGACTAGTGAGATTCCCCTCGCAAAAGGTGCAATTTGTCACTTTATTAATTTTTCTAATAACCCCTATGCATCGCTTCACGGTCACGTGGAAACCATAGGGTCGGGGGCCAGGGCCAACAGCCAGCCCCTGTTGGTTTAACTCCTGCTTCATTGGGATAAGGTCACATTGGGTTGATGTGGCCAAGGGCCGGGCCAACTTACTACCCCCACCGGCTAAGCCCTTACCCTGTTCGTCATTGGTCATAACGATTGTCAAGAAATGGGGGCTAGGGCTTATCCACCCGACCCCTCCACCTAATTCTCCATCTATGGTTGTATAGGCTCTCATATGCCTAGGGCCAGAGCTCATGACTTCGCCCAGCTCCCCTTTGTGGCACTGATGGTCCTATGGGTTGTGCATATGGCTTGGGGCTAGGGAAAAGTGCCCCACCCCCCTTCTTCCAACACCTACACCATGGGATTGTGGTAACGTCGTGACCAGGGGCCAGGGCTACCACCTGACCCCTCCTCCCAAATGCCAAAACCATTCAACATTAAATATAACCGATGGTCTATACCTATTAAGAACTTGTACAATGGTGTGAAGGTTGGGGGTTGAACTCTATCATGGCAAGTCGAGGGGTTGAACCTTGCCGAGGCCTTCGGTCTTGTTATAAAAATTTTGGCCAAATATGGGGCACCACATGGCACCATCTCATTGGGCCACCTCAAACTGCACAAACCAAAAAAAACGTGGAAAATGCAACCTGTACGGTGATGCCACGTGTCAAGACCTAATTGGTCCACTACTAATCGTACCATGCATAGTCATCCGATGACGTCAATTGTACAGATTTCCCAATCAGCAGCCTAGTCAATCTTGTTGTTGACTTTTTTAGCTGTTAGTCAAAAACTTCAAAATACCATAACTTCTTCATATGATGTTGGATTGAGGCGATTCAAGCATCGTTGGAATTAGGACGACGAACACTACGACTTGACGCTAGTTTTGGAAGATTCCAAGCATTTTCATTTTTGAGCCTATTTTTTTTTACCTTTGGATCATATCTCCCCATTAGGAACTTTTGGACCTCCAAAAGTCTATTTTGAATCAATAAATAAGTGAGGGAAAATCTCATTAAAATTACCGATCTCAATCCTTCTTGTTTTGTTTGAATTGGTTCCTTCGAGCTCCAATCAAGGTAGTTCACCTTGTCACTGCGTGAAGTCCTTATCTTCCTGTCAAGAATTGTGGCTTGCTGCAATTCTTTTAAACATGCAAGAACAAAAGCTTTGATGGATGGAATCTGAACATTCTCTCCAAAACCATCTTTCTTTGGCTCAAACAAACTTCACCTTGAAGTCCTTCCTTGCTTAACCCAAACTTGATTTTCCACCTGGAAATCATAAGCAACTCAATGCTTTCCATACACTAATTTATACTTTTATTTTCTGTCCTCAAGCTACACTTATAATCTTAAATGCTTTGGCTACATTTATTCAATGGCATGCTTATCTTTGTCCACATAATCATGGTCATCTTCTGCACAATCTTTACCAAATATTAAATTCACAAACAAGCTTCATATCGAAACACTTGTATAAGTGAGTGCTTGACACAACTATAGACATATTGGATAAAATACAAATTGTCATCCCAAAAGTCCCTGAAAAAATGGACTCATCATCAAGCCAAATAACATGACATGCCAAAGAAAACACACTTGTTGCAGATAAGTGATTGTACATGATTTCACTTTACAAAGTACCTAATCATGAATATACAACAAGTAATTACAATTTTACAAAGAAATAAAACTGTACAAAATAGTCTACCCATTCTTTACCTATCCCAGGCTCATGGGTTTTCTTTCTTCACCCGCTCTGCTTCGAATGTTGCTTCAGAAACTACATCAGTTCCCACTTTTCCACCTATTTCTTTCTTTGAAAATGATCACATGACCTCTTTGTCCTTATTGGGACAAAGTTCCAGATGAAGTTTTCGACACTTTTCAATATGGTGCCCATTCATGCTACAATGGTTACAAAAATGCTTTCGCTTTTCCATCGACAAGGAAGTCTTCATAACATGGAGAGATTTATCATTCCTTTTCCCAAGGATTTGATCCATTTTCTTGAACATCTCCTTACGTTTCTCACAATCAGCCACACCATGGTCAGTGTCATCACATAATGTGCATGGAAACTTTTCCCATAAATAATCAAAATCACCAACATTTCTAAAATCCCCATGACACTTATACCTATCCTTTGGGTTGTGGCTTTGACGAGAAGTACTGGACTTTGCATGTCCCTTGGAACATTCATCTCCCTTTGGAGACAATTTATCATTATAACCACCATCATGGTGCAACATATCATCACTTGATGATTTCTTTACGTTAACAATTTTAGAGCACCCTCCAATTTATCCATTACCATAACCCAATCTTTCATATTGTGGTCATTCTTTCACCTTGATAGGATTAGTGATACCTTGGCCATTAACTCTAAGGCCTCTTCCTTCATAACCCATCTGAGTTAAAAGATTCATACCAATACCTTTGGTATCCTTTTCAAAGGTTGCAAAAGATGTATGATCAAGATTAGCTAAAGGAGTAGAATTAGAAATGCTAATTACCTTCTTTGACCTGTCACCAATCTTTTCTATTTTAGAAGTTGATGACAAAGTGGATGATGACTCAAGCCAACCACTTTTACCAACAGGCACATAAGGAGAATCTTTCATATGTTAACAAAAATCACAAGCATAATTCTCAACATAGGGTCCATATCCTACGTATGAACCATGCCCACAAATTGGCTTCATTTTGGAGGGTTTATTTTCTGCTTTTGGAATGGAACTCTCACCAATCTATTCCTCCACTACATGATGCAACTATAGGCGCATTTACATTTTCTCCTCCTCTGCAATTTCAAGAAATTTCCTTAGTGAAACATTATCCATTTGAAGAGATATATTATTCTCCAACTCTTGGAGTGTTGCACGCTTCAGTTTCTTTCCTATACTTGAAACTTAGTCAGAACCTTCCCCAATACTACCTAATTTGAAAATGAAGGAACACTCCTCCTATAAAAAACGAATCGTCCTATGACACTTTGCAAGTTAACAAAATGGGTCTTTAAAGGTAAAATAAGTTTCACAATCTCTTCAAGATAGTGAGTTAAGTTTCCACATGAACTTAAAAGAGAAACAAATTGACATGCATCTCAAAATGATAAACATGAAGAGAAAAAACCAACATTTGATAATAGATTTCACCCCTCCTAGGCTACATCTTTGGGCCTGCTCCAACAACTAGACCATATATTGATTTCAACAACAAATGAGTACATACAACTTGTTGAAAATAGAGTGGTTTGTTTCTCCTACAAATAATTCTCACTCAGAAAGATGACTCCCTATAGCAATTCATAAAAATGTCAACTTTAAAAGGACTTTCACACAATAGGTCCTTGTACTCCTCCTGAAATCAAAAGCATAAACATGCAACTCCTTCACAATGAAGAGTGTAAAATGGATTTTCTCCTTAAAATATTGAGAAAAGACTAAAAATAGCTACACTACTGAAGTAACAATTGTTGTAGATGAAATTGGAACGCTGGAAAACCTATAACTAGGCTATCTCCATACTCAAATATGCCTCCATACAGATTCAAAATTGTCTCTACCTTTAGCACTAAAAGACTTGATTATGCAAAATGTCTATCATAAGGAACTCAAATAATAAAACTGAAGTTGTGAGTGTGTCCAGGATGATCAAAAACCCCCATATAGGCTCTTATTGAGCTCAAAAAGGTTAAAAATTGAACAAGATACGCTTCTCCAAGCCAAGCTCTACTATGTCTTGCAAATTGGCAAAATCAGCTAACTATGCGACAATTTCACCCTTTACACAATCTGCTAAGAAAAAATTTCGTTGTGACCAGCGAGATTCCCATTGTAAAATGTGTAATTTGTCGCTTCATTAATTTTTCCAATAACCCCTATGTGCGGAATCAGGGCCGTGTGGTGCCCATAGGGACAAGGGTCAGGCCAAATGCTCGCCCCCACTGGTTTAACTCTCGCTCCATTAGGATAAGGTCACATTGGGTTGATGTGGCTAGGGGTCAGGGCTAACTGCCAGCCCCCTCTAGCTAAGCCCGTGCCTTGTTCGTCGTTGGTCATAATAGTTTCTGAGAACCAGGGGCCAGGGTTTATCCGTCCGACCCATCCACCTAGCTCTCTTCCCTCGGTTGTATGGGCTGCCATATGACCAGGGTCGAAGCTCACGACTCTACCAAGCTCCCCTTCATGATGCTGATGGTCTTATGGGCTATGCATATGGCTTGGATCCAGGGACAAGTTCCCTTCCCCCCTTCTCCCAACTCCTGCACCATGGGCATGTGGTACCATCGTGAATAGGGGCTAGGGCCACTATCTAACCCCTCCTCCCAAATGCCAAAACCATTCGACATTAAGTATAACTGGAAGTCTAACTGTTAAGAAATTGTGTAATGGTGTGATGGTTGGGCGTTGAACTATATTGTGGCAGGTTGAGGGGTTGAACCCCGTTGAGGCCTTCAAGCCCGTTATAAAAATTTTGGCCAACCACGGGGTGCCACGTTGCACCCTCTCATTGGGCCACATGTAGCCTCTAATTAGTCCACCTAAAACTACATGAACCAACCAAAACTTGCCAAATGAAACTTGTACAGTGATGCCACATGTCAAGACTTGATTGGTACACTGTTGACCGTACCCTGCATAATCGTCTGACGACTTTAGTTGTACAAACTACCCAATCAGAAGCCGAGTCAATCCTGTTATTGACTTTTTTAGTTGTTGATCAAAAATGTCATAACACCATAACTTCTTCATACAATGTCAAATTGATCTGATTCAAACATTGTTGGAATCATGACAACAAACACTACAAATTGGCGGTAGATTTGGGAGATTATGAGCACTTTCATTTTTAGCCTATTTTTGGTCTTCGAATAAAAAATCTTCCAAAAATGGGTAGGTATGATCTTGATTGGGCCATTATATTATTTTTTGTCCATATTGATGTTTTTAAAGCACAAAAAATGAAGGAATCATCTTGCAAAATAAATTTATTTCCAGGACCTAGTTTGAAGAATTGGGTCTAAAACATTTTTGGGCCATTTTTTGGCCTTAAATGATATTTTTGGAGAGTAAAACTTTCCCACTTATACGTTAGACCTCATGTTGATATTCTACACTTTGAAACCTTTCCAATGGTGTGCAAGAATCACATCAATTGGAGTTTTAATGTTTAAGTCAAGCCTATCACAAATTGACATATCATGATCGACCACCATGATTTAAGAGGATCCATGTCAACCCCATTACTCATGCTAAAGGGGCTAGCCACATGGGGAATATAAAAAGTACACTATAAGGGTCAAAGTTGTAACTCTATTTGAGAGTTGAAGGAATCAAATATGGTTCCTAGTTCGCTATCAGGTTATGTTATCACTAGGCCACTAAGAGGAAAATGGGTTCCATTCATTTAAATTGTATCTTGTTCCCTAGTAGAGAAAAATAATTAGAAACAGAAGTAAAAGAACATAACTGAGGGGGTTTAGTGTTATGTAGCAACCTAAAAGGTGGGAAGTCTTAGGCAACACTAGAGAGAGTTCCTTCTCCTTTTTACTTCCATTATTTCTATTCCAGAGAAAGAGAGAGTAGAGCAACCTCACCTTCCAACTGGGTTTTCTCTTATAAGGGTTTCCCAAAGCATATCTTGTGTTCATTTTGGTTGGTGAGTGATTGTATTATATTTCTCTCTTTGTTGAATGTTGTGTTTTTGTTTATGAAAATAGGATGTCATTGATTTCAAAGGTGATGTCTTAGATAACAAAAATATCATTTACGAAGTAGCAAAACTCTCTATGAATAAGTATGACAGCTATATATCTTACAATTTATCATCAAGTGAAGTTAAATTTGGTTAAATTTATTTGATTTTTGATGAAATTATGGTGCTATAATGATCCTATAAACAACATTATTATTTAGGTTTCTTTTATACCTTTTCAATGATATATCCTGATCTGAAAAACTCCTCATGGATGGGAAGTTATGGCCATTTGAAGTTCGATGGTTGTGAAGAGTCCAAAAAATATAGAAAAAAACCAAAAACATTTAAGTGTTAAAGAGTATGCACCTTTTGGGCACATCCATGGTCCACTGACTCCACCAATGGTGGATCTCCACAAAACATGCACGACATCTAACCTCATTAAATATTGTGCATCTTTTGCAGGTTGAACACATTTGACAACGAAAGTAAAGACTAAAAGGTGAACGGAACAAAAACTTGCATGACAGTTAACAAGCCCCTAACTTGCCACAGTGGTCCCACAAAATGACACATGGTGGGATCATAATGGATCATATTAATGATTAGGCAGACACAGGGCAATCTAGGAGTGGCTCGCATTGATTACTAGATTGACACATGGTAGACACATGGCGATCTAGGAATGGCTCACATTGATGACTAGACCGACACACGGAAGACACATGGAAAACACATGGCGAGCTCAAGGTAACTCATGCTAGTGATGAGGTAGAAACATCGTGATCTTAGAGTAGCCCACACTAATAATGAGGAAGAAACATGGCAATCCAAAAGTGGCATATCCATATGACTAGATTGACACTTAATGACTTAACAATGTGACAAGTGGAACATGCAGATTTTCCCAACATGATGATTTAACAACCTTGACACATGGAAAAATCTTACAAGCTACCTGTACATGTGGAATTATATGCCATTTGATGACATCAACATGCTAATGTGGCATCACGAGTAGCTACCATGTGGTAGGAACAAGTGATACATTTTTGTTAGCGAAAAGTTTAAAAAATCGGTGACACAGATCACCCCTCATGGGATACCCCTTGACATGATGACATCATGTTGATTCCATCATATGACTGACCAAGTACCTTTAGGGACCCGGTCATAGAGCCTAGTCACATGGGACCAAGGTGCTAAGATTAAGAAGTAGAATTAAAGCACTAACCAGAGCATGGTCACATGGTAGGACCAACGCGGTCATATGGTGGAAGCAACAATCGTATGGGATAGAGTTAAGGTTGAATGGTAGGGCCAAAACCGGTAATATAGCGAAATGAATAATTTTATGAGTTAAATTGACATGGTAGGGGCCTATCCCTCCATTACATGGCTCACAATTTAATGGACATCAACCCTATTATGCAAGCTAAAGCCATGTGCCTTTTGGTTGGCCCTCCACAAGCCTAGATCATGGAACCACTATAAGTATGTTCCCAAGATACTCGATTTAACAGCTTGTGATCAAGAAATGTATTGGTAGTTCATGAAGTCTTAGTCTCATGAATCGAAATGTTTGAATTTTTGTTTGGTTGAGTGTTGTGATGAGGCTTCTTGTTTTGTTCATTTTATTGGTTGGCCATGATTCAAACCCATATGGTCGACCTTTGACATTTCCATAGTACAATACAACAATGATAACATGGTAGAATCCATGTCGTCGTTTGTATACTAGTTTATATAATAAGTTAGCACACATAGTTACACAGTGTGACTATATTGGCATGAGGGTCCATACCCCCACTCAGATTTCAAGTTGCGATGAATACAAGTTCAGGTGCATTGACTTACAAGCACTACATATAACTTGGTTGGTGGTGGGTTTGTCTTGTATTGGTCGAGACCTTGGTTCGAGTCCTAACAACGGTCAGGTCAATGCAATATTTTTTTATTATTTGGGATTAATTTTGTAGAATGATTAACAGATCGACAGTGAAAATTATGTCACATTGGTGATGGTATTTTGGAATTTTGTAAAAGCACGCCTGAAAAGGGGAATTCTACAGAATTCTTAAATTAATGTATGGTTTAATTTGGTTTTTATGGGTTTTTTGGATCATTATTTGTCCAAATTGGATTCTAGAAGGAGGTTGATCAAGGATTAGAGGTGGATGCTTCTAAATTCTTGGAAAACTTTGTTGACAAACATTTGATGATCATAATCCCTATTTTGTGTTTTGAAGTTCTATGTGCAGGTTGGATTGGTTTTGAATACATGATGAATACTACTCCAGAGAAGGGGTATGTGTGACTAGATTGATGAACAAGTGTGGAAAACAACATGAAAGCTAGTGGAAGTAGTTTATATGAAAGTTTGTGGTAGTGATTGATAGTGGATTGAAGTGACAATGGTTGAACGTGTTGTGGATTGATTGACAATGATTGCATATTATGACATATTTTGTAGTGATAAGGATTGACAATGATTGCAGATTGTGTTTTATTTTATTTTTACTTATGATTCAGTAATTAACAACCTTATATGATGACGGTGGATCCAATTTGAAAATGATATGAAATAGAGGTCCACAAGGAGTTGAAGCAGGAGGTGTGTTCCTCCACTTAGGTTGGAGCCTAAAGTAGGTTGGAGCCTAGAGAAGGTTGGAGCCTTCCCATCATTGAGGTTGGAGCCCACTCAAGATCGAGGTTGGTGCCTCAATCGGGTAGTAGCCTACAATGAGTAGCTACTTATATTGTTTTGAGGATTGTGCCTCAATCAAGTTGTAGTCTATTAGAAGTGGACACTTTCATATCTTGGGTTTGGTTTCCTTCAACAGGTTGTAGCTCACAAATCTATGTAATTAATTGAAGATAAAGAAGAATAGGATTTGTGGTTTTATCCCATATGGGTTTCCATATAAAAGCTTGTGTCTCTTATGATGTGATGGCTTCTTGATATGTTATTGATATGATGGTAACTTGATGATGCATTGTTCTAGTTGATGATATTATGGTTATGGTTATGCTTCATTACTACATTTATTGTTTTATTATGAAAGGTTGTGAAATGGAAAAATTGATCTCACATAAATTCACCCCCCTCTAATGTGACCTTTGGGACAACAAGTGGTATCAGAACATATCATCTTTAGTAATAGTTAACTATTTGAAGATGGATCGAAGGAATCATGGCAAGATGGATTTATATACAAACTTGTTCATGATCTTAGAACTTGTGTTGGAGGAGTTTAAACGAAAATGTGAAATATTGACAAAACAACTTGATGAAGTTAAGGAGTAGCTAAATGAATCAGAAAGGTAGTTAAGAGAGAAGAATGACACAATCACCCATCTAAAGGAAGAAGTAGTTGCAGCAAAGCATTCAGCTAAGATAATTTAGGAAGATATCTAAGCCAAGAAGCAATACCCCAATTACCATACATTATTTTATGGTTATTTCTTTCTATGTCATGCATTTGGTCACAAGGAATTACTTGTAATAATTCTCTATGCCATAATTCTAAACAAAAGGCCATGAATTGTAAGGTCACTCAAGAAGAAGAAAAATGTCCACCTAAGGTATGGAAGGAGAAATAAGAAAAGTGTGACCTCATACTATATTCTCAAAAGAAAAATAATAAGTGGTATGTCGATAGTGGTTGTTCGAGACACATGTTACGGGATTAAAGAAAGTTTATCAACATCAGGGAGGTAGATGGAGGAAAATTAAATTTTGGAAACAATGCATCTGCTAGAATCATTGAAAAAGGAACTGCTACCATTGATAATGGAAGAACCAAATCTTAGGACGTTTTATACATAGGAGGATTAAAGCATAATATTTTGAGTGCCAATCAAAAATGTGATCAAGGTTTTGATGTCATTTTTAACTCCAAAATGTGTGAGAGTTGAAAGTCAAATATAGGAAAATTGGTAGGAAAAGCTATCAGGACCAACACACACACACACACTTGATGTATCAAAGAAAAACTATAATGAAAAGATGAAAGAGGATAAAATTGTCTCTCATTTTCTTCAAATAGACAATTCCATTAACTCCACTATAGGTCTTGACAAAGAAGAAGCCAAGTTTGTTCGGATGTTCAAAGGTGAGCTTCCTTTCAAATGTTTTGAATGTGGAAGGATAGGTCATTATGCATTGAAATTTCCTTATGGCATAATGAATAATAGTGATGATGATTCAATATTAAAATCTAAGCATCAAAAGAATAACTATGTCAGTACGAGGAAAAACTTTTATTCAAAAGAACAAAGTGTCTGTGAAAGCAATGAAGGCGTGGCTGATTAAGGAAGGGGTGAAATACTATTCATTGTTGAGGCTGAAGAACCTGATGTAGAAATAGACTATGAGGGAGAAATTATAAGTGCAAAAAGAGAATTAAATATCCTTATAAAGAAGGAAGGTCAACTAATGTAGTAGCTTCAAGACAAAAACCCGAAAGAAGACATGATTCTTGCTCTCAATTCCAACTAGGAGAAGAAAAAAGGGTAAAGGAATTTATGTACGAGCAACTAAATGAGAAGGAAAAAATATGTGAAATACTAGAAGAGGAAGTTGTCCTCTTGAGGGAAGAACTGGAGCAACTCAAATCAAAGTTCCACAAAGGGAATGAATCCCTAGATCATATTCTCATCATGCAAATGTCCCCTCTTATTAAGACATGTATAGATTATCCACAGATTATCAAGGAAATTGGGAGGCACCCAAGAACAATGGATCCTCAAGCTCATCAAATGAAAATCACTCTAAGAGGATTAATCAAACATTCATAGCATCGAACAATAGCTCTCTTGAAGATCCAAAGCAAGGGATAAACCAAGCTAATCATGTACATTTTGATGTCTCTCACGAAATTTCTAGGAAGGACCAAAGTACAAGGAACCATAATGAAGAGAAAGGATCCATAAGCATAAATAATACAGGCATTGAAAATCATAAAATGGATATGTCTCCTCACAAAGCATCCACAAGCAACAATGAAGCAAGTGTGAAAATCAATAAAGGAACATGGATTCTCCAAGGAATAACTTTAGAAGATCAAGATCTCCTTCAATGTCCAAGTATCAAAATAAGTTCTTTGGTAATTGTTTCACATGCACAAAGTTTGGCCACAAAGCATAGGATTGCAGGACCTATGATATTTTGAGATATAGAGGATATTATCAGGTTCCTAGATGGGGGAATGTGGATCAAATTAAATGAATTCCTTATCCATTTTTGTAGATATTAAATTCAAATATTGAATGTTACATATGTCACGATGAGAGTCATATCATATGAGACTATAGACTCAACTCAAGAGGGTTCAACAAAGAGGGATTTCCTATCAATGCAAGAAGATGAATAAGAGGTCAAGAAGGACCTCAATAAGATCATATTTCTCACATCTAATTCCTCGGTGAAGTCTTCTTCAAGAATAACATATATTGGATCGAAACTTGAAGAAGCAATTGTATTCAAGTAAAATGAGCACATTGAGGACAACATATGAACAATAATATTGGAAATTAGAGAATTCAAGTAGCATTGTATAAAGGGGATAATTTAAAGGTGTAGAAACAATTGTAAGAAACATTGGAAGAAGGAAACTTCAGTCAGGGCTATAGAGAGCATATGATCTCAATGGGAGGTTCTATCAAACAGTAGCATGATAGCATGAAGGAAACATGGCTCAATTAGGTCCACAAGATCATATAGGAACAAGTACTCATAAATGAAACGTCATGTTGAATTCATCGTAGGTTTGATAGACATTTGTTACCCTTTTCCATTGATTTCAAAGGGGTGTAGATTGCAAAAATTTACACAAAGGAGATGGAGCATCTTTGTCATAAAAAAAGGGGGAGATTTTTGTGTTGGAGGTCATACATCAAATGACCATCAATGTCTAATGGTGTTTCCATCAATGAAAAAGGGGGACATTGTTGCACATTGTATTGTTATTGATGACAACATGATGTCATTGTTTTCAAAGGGGATGTACGAGATAGTAGTATTATCATTTATGAAGCATCTAGACTCTCTATGTAGTATGACAACTAGATCTCTTACAGTTTCTCATCAAGTGAAGTTAAATGTGCTTGAAGTTATTTGAGTTTTTTTATGGATTTATGGTGCCTTAATGATCCTATAAACAACATGATTACATAGTTCTCATCAATACTTTTCCAATGGTATAACCTTCTCTAGAAAAATCCTCCTGGATGAGAAATTATGGTCATTTGAAGGTCAATAAGTGTGAAGCATCCAAAGACTATAGAACAAAACCTAAACATTTTTGTTAAGAGTGTGCACCTTTTGGGTGCATCCATTGTCCACTAACTCAGTAAACAATAGATCTTTGTAGAACATGCACAACATTAACCCTGTTATATATCATGCATATTTCATAGATTGAATGCATTTGATAGTGGAAATAGAGATTGAAAGGAAGAAGGAATGACAACTTTCATGAAAATTAACAAGCCCCTAACCCACCATGGTGGTCCCACAAAATGACATATGGAAAGCCTAGAATGGATGAACTTTATGATTGGGCAAACACATGGCAAGCTCGGCTCACATTGATGACTAAAATGACACATGGAAGACACATGGTGAGCTAAGAATGACTCACATTGATCATTATATTGACACATGGAAGACACATGGCAAGCTAAAGGTAACCCACGTTGGCGACGGGGAAGACACATGTAAATCTTGGAGTAGCCCACGTTGATAATGAGGTAAACACATGGCAATCCTCGAGTGGCATATCCATATGGCTAGACTAACACATAATGACTCAACGGGGTGATAAGTGGCACATGTAGATTGACTCGACATGATGATTTGGTAGCCTTGACACATGGAAAAATATTACAGGCTACTTGTACACCTAGCATGGCATGTCATTTAATGATGTCAAAAATGTGGCATCACTAGGAGTTGCCATGTGGTAGGGAAAAATGGCATGTTTTGGTTGTCAAAAGGTCAAAAAATGGGTGACATGTGGCACCCCTCATGGGCTCCCATGTGGCATGATGACTTCATATTGATGTCTGTTGGAAAATCCATAGAGATGGTTGATCCAGGTGGATCTCTAAAGTACTAGTGGCATGGAGAAAAGGCTCAAAATTCAAAGTGGAAAAATCTCAACAAACTTAGCATTATATCGAAGTGCTCATCACCCTGATCCCAATGACGTGAATGACGCTCAAATTTGAGCTCATATGGAGGAGATAGAGCCAGTAAAAGTTCAGGGTTGACTTGGACAAGTGGCAGACTAAGGGGGCAGTAAATTGGCCAGTTCCAACATCGGAATCCAATCAACTTCCAGGAAAATTTGTGAGGTCATTAATTTGCCTAATATTCCCTATGGTTCTAGATATTTTCTGAAGTGGCTGTGGTTGCAAAGAAGTTAAAAAATGTATTAAAAAAGGGTGGTGGACCATCAACCCTGCCACCCCAAAATCCTAACTACTATACAACATTAGAAAATAGATATATATGTTGGGGGGCAGGGGGCGGGCTGTCACCCCCACCACCCTCGTGGAGCCTAACCATATAAAACATATATAATGGATGGGGGGTGGACCACACCTAGTGGAACTACACAACGACAATCAATGACAAGGCTACTAATGGTTATGGTAGTGGCGGAACCAGGATACGGGACTGTTGGGGGTCGAACACGCTTGGCGCATGTGGCCGACCCCCAAATAGGTGGTCCCCAAAATGATGGACAGTGCCCTAAAAAACGTAATCAAACAGGGCATTGTTAAAACAAGACCATGACATATTTAAACTAGTGCCAACCAACAAAAGGACCGCACCATATTAAGGAGGGGCAAATTTGATCCCCTGACCTCTCCTCAACGACCAACCAACTTTGCCATTGCACCAAACTGACTCACATGGTAAAGTCCGACCGAACTTGTATAAGAGTTTTCTTCGCAGATGTGTTTAGGGAGGAGCCGACGTGGTTTTCAACAAAAAATAATATTTTATTTGCAGACAGCGGAACCTTGAACCTAGCAGGAGGCCAAAACCTTGCCCTAGGAAATATTGGGGGTATAAAAAAGATTCTGAGAGGTGCAGGAAGGTTTTTTCTCAGAATTAGGCATTTGGACAGGAGCTTATGCACGCTTTGTTGCTAGGAATTCAATGGTGCTTTCTGTTTCTACAGGTGGTCTCTCCATTTCTTGTCCATCTTCTAGCAAGGAGGTATAAGGATTTTATGCAAATTTTGATTGTACTTATTCATTTTTCATGCCACTTAATGAATGAAGGCCTCCCCAGTGTTGAGCAGGGCCCAGAGACTTAGTCCAAATTGGACGAACTCCATTATCAACTCTTGTGTCCTCTATTTATGCTTCTCGTGATCTTTTCTTCATGTTTTATGTGTGCTTAAGTTTCCTTGGTTAATATGATCTTTTACATGTAATTCTTTATACATCCATAATCAAAATATATTGGATCAAGTTTGGTATCGGAGCAGGTCTTTGGCGATGCAAATTGCATGAGTATATGATAACGAGGAACACACTGCAAAGAGGTGAAGGAAAACTTAAGTCCTTTGATCCCGAAGCAGGATGTGCACCACGAAGAAGAAATATGGCAGATGAGGAAGCTTGTTGGGAAGAGGAGTGGAATTACCGCAAGGAATTCTACAACATGGCAGAGAAAGTGGACAAGCTTTTTTCAAAGTATGAGAAGGCAATGAAGCATGAGAAGAAAGATGTCGATGACCATGGATCGGTAAATCATGGAGGTGGTGGAGAAGAGTCTCCTCCCTCTCTATCTTCTATTGATAGTTCATCTTCTTCTTCTCATCATTCTCGCAGACGTGATAGACCTACATCTAAGAAACCTTTCCTTAAATTAGATGTAAAGTTTGACTTCCCTATGTATGTTGGGTAATATAATGCAGAAAAGCTCAACAATTGGATTAGACAGATTGAGGTCTACTGCCAGATTCAATAGATCAAGGAAGATGAGGCAAAGATCCAGTTGGCATCCCTTCGACTGGGTGTCATCGCTCTCATTGGTGGGATAGAAGATTGCAAGGCAACAAAAATGTGGGTAGCCTTCTCTCCTCATGGTCAAATTTTGTTTCTGCATTGAAGAATCAGTTTTACCCTTTGGGATATAAACAAAAAGCATTAATGGAATGGAAACACCTAAGGCAAGGCAATTGTCAAAATGTGCAAAACTTCAATGAAGAATTTGAAAACAAGCATTGAATTTGAGCCTTCCATTAGATTCACCAGAGATTGTAACTGAGTATATTGGTTCTTTACATAGTTAAATAAGGAATTCATTATTATTTTTTGATCCTGCTACTATCGATGAGGCCAGTGTGAAGGCCATGCATCTTGAAAGCACAAGGACACATGAACAAAACGACCGCCCAAAAAGAGTCGCAACAGTCAAGAGAAGAGGGGAAATCCCTCTTGTACACATTGTGAGAAAGAGGGAAATGATGAAGAGAATTGTTAGAAACTGCACCTTGAGATGAGACCTAAGAGGAATGATAGAAAAGAGAAGCAGAAGATAGTTGCCACCATGCAACAAGATCAAGAGTCTGAATCAAAGGAAGATGAGTAGGTAACAATTGCGAGATTTCACGAGGTAGACCAATTGACCTAGGTTCAAATTCCACAGACGAAAGGAAGATTGCAGCTATTGGAATCACGGCAGATGGACCCGTCGATTTGGGTTCCAATTCGGGTGATGAAACAAGAGTTTCAATAGATATTGCACCAAATATGAAAAAGACACCCAATGCAGCATGACTCCAAGAAATTGAGGAGAACAACTAAAGCATTCAAGAAGAGAATGTTTAGCTAAGGAGACTCCTACAAGAAGAAGATAGGGAGAAACAAAGGTTTCTATTCCAGTTGCAAGCTAAGGACGAGGCCTTGAAAAAACCACAGCAAAACCACCTTGAGGTAAAAAGTTATTCTTCGGTTTCATGTACCTTTCCTGATCCTTATTTTGGTACTTTTGAAAAACAAAATACAGGTATTGAATCCAAACTGTTGAATAAAATGGGGTATCAGGGGAAGGGCCTCGACATTAATGGGAAGGGCATCATGAACCCCATTAAAGTAGAGGAATTGTCTCATCATGCAAGACTTGTGTATGTCAGGAAGGAAGTTGGGGAATGCTCCAAAACAACCAGCGACCCACCAATGGCAGATGATGAGGGAACCTCATCACATTCCAGTGACAGTGAGGGGTCCATGAACACTTATTAGAGGAACATCAGGATAAATCACTCTAAGACGATCCAGAAAGTCTGGAAGAGGAAGAATCATTGCAACAAGGATGAACATCAGAAACCTGCATTTCAGACACTTCAGGCCCAAAACACACCCATGAAGGATCCAGTCATTGAACATATTCCACAAGAAAATCCGCTACAGGAATACGACCCATTTACTTTATTAAGTAAAAGATGGTTCTTTTAGATAGTAGATTGTTATGGCCACAGTTTGTAAATCATGCATTGCAAGTAAATGTAAAAGTGATGATGTGTTTTCCATCGCTTCAAAATGCAACGATGATGTTTGTGGCCTTTTCTTATGAGTAGTTGAGGTATTGGTTTTTATTATGTAATCCTTGACCAAAGAGTGTGTGCTATAAACTCTTGGAAAGTGAGGGGTTGTTTGAGTCATGTATGGTTGTATATGATTACAAAGGATGTACTAGTTCTGCATGCAGGTGATTGAAAGTGTGGTTTGGTGAGGACACCAGCAGTGTGTTGGATTTGATAATTCTTTTGGTGGTCCAAAAGCTCCTTGGTGGGGAGTATTGATCCAAGTGGATCTCTAAAGTACCAGTAACATGGAGAAAAGGCTCAAAATTCAAAGTGGCAAAATCTCAACAAGCTCATCATCAGATCGAGGTGTTCATCGCCCTGATCCCAACGACGTGAATGACACTCAAATATGAGCTCGTATGGAGGAGATAGAGCCAGTCAAAGTTCAGGATTGACTTGGACAAGTGGTGGACTAAGGGGGCAGCAAATTGGCCAGTTCTGGCATCAGAATCTGATCAACTTCCAGGAAAATTCATGAGGCCATTAATTTGCATAATATTCCCTATGGTTCTAGAAATTTTATTGAGTGGTTGTGGTTGCAAAGAAGTTAAAAAATGTATTAAAAAAAGGGTGGCAGGCCATCAACCTCACCACCCAAAAATCATAACTACTATACAACATTAGAAAACCGAAATATATGTTGGGGGGGCAGGCTGCCACCCCTGCCACCCCTGTGGAGCCTAACCATATAAAACATATATAATGGACCCCTGGTGGAACTACACAGGGACAATCAATGACTGGGCTGCTAATGTTTATGGCAGTGGTAGAACTAGAATACGGGACCGGTGGGGGTCAAACCCACCTGGCCCACGTGGCCAGCCCCCCAAACTGGTGGTCCCTAAAATTATGGACAACGCCAAAAAGAACGTAACCAAATAGCGCACCGTTAAAACTAGACTATGCCATATTTAAACTAGCACCAACCAACAAAAGGACCACACCATATTAAGGAGGGGCAGGATTTGATCTCCCGACCTCTCCTCAATGACCGACAAACTTTTCCATTGCGCCAAACAGACTCACAAGGTAAATTCCACCTACGAACTTGTATAAGAGTTGCCTTCGCAAATGCACTTGGGGAAGAGACGACGTGGTTTTCGACGAAAATTAATATTTTATTTGTAGGCAGCGAACCTTGAACCTGATAGGAGGTCGGAACCTTGCCCCAGGGAATCTTGGGGGTATCAAAATGATTCTGAGAGGTGCGGGAAGGATTTTTCTTAGAATTGGGTGTTTGGACAGGCATTTTTGCACGATTTTTTGCCACGAATTCAATGGTGTTGTCTATTTCTGCAGCTATTCTCTCCATTTCTTGTCCATCTTCCAACAAGGAGGTATATGGAGTTTATGTAAATGTTGATTATACTTATTCATTTTTCATGCCAATTAATGAATGAAAGCCTCCCCACTGTTAAGCAGGGGCCGGAGACGTAGTCCAAATTGGACGAACTCCGTTATCAACTCTTATGTCCTCTATTTATGCTTCTCATGATATTTTCTTCATGTTTTATGTGCGCTTAAGTTTCCTTGGTTAATATGCTCTTTTACATGTAATTCTTTATACACCCATAAGGAAAAGATATTGGATCAATGGCATTCAAATTATTTTACTCTTAATGACTTTAACTTTCAATATTTTCATTATTAGTATTAGATCTCTTAATTATCTTTTCTTATCATCAAGATTAATTCCAAGAAATAAATTGAAGAGAACATATGATATAGGCACGATGCCATCAAAAAACCCCCCTTGAGGGGAAAAACTGATCACAAATTCTTCATTCAGTATATTTTTGATGAGACAACCATGACCTTACAAACTAGACTAGAATCCCTCCATCAAGTCAACATTCTTTCATTGTGTTTGCATCGAATGTCACTCAGTTTGCACCACGACAATATCACCGAGACCAAGATATTAACACTGTAATAGTATTGAGACCTCATCAGAGTTGGAACACCGAACCCTTGTCATTGTGGTTACATCGAGATAGAGACTGCATCGAGACCATGTTAGGCACACAGATCTTCTTACTATGATGAAAAATTTCTCACTGTTGTGATACCAAATTTGTATCATTATATTTATACCAAGATGTATTGTCAATTGTTCTTACTGTTGAGGCACTAAGATTGTGGTAGCCAAGAACCTTAATCCGCATTACCTTACTGTGGTGCCCGAATTGAATTTCAGGGATAATTTGAGTTTCTGTGACTACACTGAGATCATCCCTATTCTCTATCTAAACTCCTGTAGTGACACCAAAATATTACTTCTGAGATTCTTGTCTGAACTTTGTTATAGCACCAAAACCGTCCCTGTAACTCCTCTCTGAGATGGCACCGAAACTTTTCTTTTGATATATGAACTTCTATAATTGTTCTAATTTGAAGAACTTACCCTCATATATATATTTGTTTCCATGCATAATAGGCTGACATAACTTCGTCGAAAGGTTGTGTCTCCATATATGATTAGGCTGACATGATTTCTCTTGAACAAAGCCAAAATGGTGATGATATATTTGAATCCGACAGAAGGAGACTTGATGGAGGATTCTTTGAATAATAAAAAAAATTATTTTGACCCAAATAAATAATCATAAAACCTACAATGGAGGCTTGACCTATGACAATTGACCCAAACATGAAACACATTCTTTAACAAGTCAATTTAATTTAATAATAAAATTATTTTTGCTTTCTTTTGATAAATATATTACATTTTGACTTCAAGTACGTTTATGAAGACCGAAGCTAGTTACATTTTCCAACACTCCCTCTTAACTAGGGAGGTATTCATATTTACATATAATCAAAGAGGTACATGGAAGATCTAAAAACACGTCATCTATGAAGAAGTTCAGGCACCGCAATTCCATGGACTAGATTCCTGACCAGGGAAATCTATCCATTGGTCTCTCAACAATTTAGGCACTGCAGTGCCACAGACTGGATTCATGACTAGGGAAATCTATCCGGGTGGGACTAATATGGACTTAAGATTTCACCCTCTCTAGGTACCATCAGGCTCACTTTCTAACCATCAACCCAGGGACTTAGGTGCGTATCCATGGTCAAAGCTCTACGAACGATGCCACCCTCCCTACTTTGGGACCTATACATCAACACAAAGTGTCGACCAAATTTCCTCCCATGAAATGCTTCGCTCACAAAGCCTCTCCTTGATCCAATAGATAAAGGACAACAAATCTCTCCCGATCAAACTAATCGGTAACCAACTTTCTATCAAAACCTTCGAGAGATTTACTTGTACAAAGACAACCCCAATCAATAATATACTTTCACATGTACATAATCAAATACAAACCTCTGGGCTCTTCCAAAAAACTTAATGTTGCTTCTCATATTTTCATAGTAGAACTATCAACTACATCTTTAACAGAATATTCATCAATCATACACTTTCCTTTCCTACTCCATATGAAACAACATATTCTTCAATTGGATCATGCTTTCCTTCTTTCAGCAACACCTCAAAATGCATTCTCCAGTTTCCTTCTCTCACTCATGGCCTTCACTAAAATTTATGGTTGTTAGTCATAGTCTAGTGCATGACACATTAAGTAGAGAATCATATCTATCACCCAATCTTAAACGAAGAGGATCTAATTATTCGGGTACAAGGAATATTCTCAACCATCCTCTTATCCTAGGGATATTTCATCCAGGCTCCCTCTTAACTTAGGAATTTCTACTTCTTCTTTACAACATCAAAGAATCTTTCATGGATTCCATCCTTCTTATCAAAATAATTTGTATATCATTCTTATCACATCAAATTTACTTACGATCATCTTCACCAACTTGAATATGATGCACCTACACAATTTAGATAGCAAGTACATCCAAAATTATAGAAGCTTAAAGTTAGCCATATAAAAAACTTATAATAGCAGAAGCATTAGCCTTTTCAAGCATAATTAGCAAGAGACTATATTTCAACTTCTTACTCAGGTTTAGTTACAAACCTTAACTCACATTCATAGCTCATCAATCAAACTCATTATATCTAGGGTTTCAATATTCTTTCAACGACAAATTCCTTCATATAGAAAACCCTAGAAACAAATCAAATCAATGAATCTAACAACTTTCAAAATTCATATGTTAGACTCCTCACTAAGATTTTCATACATATCCTAGATTTCATATATGAGCTTCAACAATCAAAACCAATCACAACTTAATCAACATCATGACTAGTATCTACTAAGGTTTGATGTAAACCCTAGATTTCAATCTACAAATTCTCAACAATCACTATATAGATTCATTGATACATACTTATAGAATTTAACTAATACTAGGGTTTATCTACAAGACCCTAGATTTTCAAAACATCATCCTAGACCATCAAACTTTGAGTAAGGCTTGTTTCCAAATGCTAGGACACATGAGCATTAACACTTAGGTTAACACATATATCTAGGAATTCATCAGCATATCATAAGCACATCATATGTTAGAAAATATTAATATGTTAGACATATATCGACCTAGAACAGGCTAGGGTTTCAACAATTGTTGGGTGCAGCCCAACTTGGCCCAATTTTTGGTCAAAACTACACATTTTATGGAGCAGAGTTCATTGTACTATGGAGCTATGTATTGCACGATGTTTTAGGGGCTTCAGGGTGGGTTAAAGTCCCTACTTTTTGTAATGGGTTCGGGCAATAACTGATTGTTTTTAGGAGGACCATGGTATTTTGATGTACCCGTTGATGTAATTAGTATATATAGGAGAAAAGATGTAAGTCGAAGTAATAGAGGAATGAGATGATAGGAGCATAAGAATTTATCTCTATAATCTGTGTTTGGGTCTTGAAGGAAAGGCCTCGTAGCTGAGTGCGTGGAGACCTAAATTCTACAGCTCAGTGTGCAGACACCTACAACTGGGTGCGCAGGTCAAGGATTTCTACACTGTTTCAAAGAATTAATATAAGAAGTACAATTTTGATGGACATAGATTGCGTATGATTATTATATATCTTTTTCTTTCTATTCAGTATTTTGGGTATATTTTACTTCCACATAGTATTGTTTATTGTTTTTAATGGCATGGTTAAGTAGATAATCCAATCCTACGAAGTAATCTATGCATGTTAAGGATAAAATAACATAAAAATACCACATCAAATCATCGCTCAAGGATGTAGACACCTATTTATGCATCCTACCATAATCACTTCGGGAGAGACTGCGAAATTCTTGCATATCGTTGCCGAGAGGGCCAGTGATTGAGGGTTTTGTTGGTGTGCAGTAAAATCTGAACCAAGGTCATCCCAACTAAGCCAACAAATGGTTCTGTTGCCAGGACCGAGATCTATTTGAGGAATATGTTTATGTGGAATCCATCAAAGAAATAAATTTAGGATTGGGTATAATAGAAGGAACGTGAATTTGCAGACCAAGAGAATAAAAGCCCTCGTTTTTCAGCGAAAGGTGGTTAGAGAAGTATATTTTTGAAGACCAATATGAAATATTCTTCAGTTAATTTAATGTTGAGCTATATGAGTGGATATTAAGGTTGACTAAGAGAAAAAAAATGTCTTAAAGGAGACAAACCTAAGGAGTGGACCCATGAATTGATACAATGACTCAGGAGTACCGACAATAGGATTTCAAGAGTTGTTGATTTCTGGATTGATAACATATTAGGAGGATTTTTATTGAGTTCAAGGTAGACTAGAATGTGTCCTACAACGAAGAAGAATGGAATTTTTTCAAAGGACCGTGAGGTAAGTACTTGAGATCTTTGAAACTCTAGATTAAGATGTTTTTGTGTGAAAGGAGAATTTTACAAATGTAATCAGATTATTAGTTACTTATGTTTGGGAGAAGATCCAAAGAAGATACTGGAACAATGCGAAGTGGGAAAATATATAGAATAGACACTAGAAATAGATCTTGTGGCCAAGACCCGAAGAGTTTTATAGAAACTGATTATAGCCCTCTTTTAAGTGAGTCTGAAAGTGAAGAAACCTCCTTGAGAACCCTGAAGTAACTCCATAGTATTCACTTTTCCATCCTGAAAGTTTTCCAAAGCCTGAATTGAGTAGTAATTATGGTGCTTTTTGTTTTCCCTGTCCCCCTACCCCCACCGCCCTCCCCTTACGAATCCCCCACCCCCTCCCCCTCCCCCTCCGAAAAGAACTATGGCCAATGATATTAAGCTACATGTTTTAAAGGAACTGGATCAGAGGATCCAAAAGAGTTCTAGTTTTTATGCGAAGCAGTTTGGACAACAAAGCAGGTCCATGATGAAAATATAAATAAAATGCAACTTGTCACGACATTCTGAGATAGAGAATTGACATGGTATATGAAATATTCTAGCAATCAGATCATATCATTCGTATATATTAAAACAACACTGGTGAAAGAATTTAAGAAGCCGAAGTCTAAGTCGCAGTGCATCATAGATTTAAAAGAAATAAAAAAAAAGGCCTACTGAGTCTGTTTGGGAATTTGATCAAAGATTCAAGGTATTATTGGATCATGTGAGCTTTGACATAGCTTCACAACAGCATAAGGAATGGTTCATAGTTGTGTTACTTCCACATATAACATTTCCTTTGACGTACAGAAGATAGAAACTCAAGACGAATCTTTAGAACGTGCGATGAAATTAGAAGCTTCGCCTATAGGGGATACCAATGCAGGTATGCAAAAGATCCAGAGTTAGCTGGAAAATTTAACTCTGTAGATACAAGATATGAAGAAAAGTAAGGAAGTCAGAGAAGAAGTGTGGTGTACAAATTGTAAATCAGAAGGTTGTTCTAAAGAACAGTGCCCTCTCTTCAGAAACTACACAGATAGTGGAGCATTGAATCCTTTGAATGTTGGATCCAACTTATGGTGCGAGATATGTAAAAATAGAGGTGAACATTGATTAGAAGATTGATATTTGTTACAAAAATATGTTCAGACTCCAAGGAACCTATACTGCAAGTTGTGAAAATCAGTGGGACATGATGAAAACAAATGTCGAGCCTATGAACTAATGATGGAGCGAGGTGTTGATGCATATAGAATGAAGGTAGAAGAATAGGGACACGAAGATTAGAAACATCATAATGGTTGAGGAGGAGGAGATGGTCAAGGATGTGGCCACATTATTTGTTATAATTGTGGCCAAGCAGGACATTTTGCAAGAGATTGTCAGAATCCCACCACCACATGTAAGTATTGCAAATCCTTTGATCATGTTCTTGAGGAGTATTATGTTCTTATGAAAAATATGTAAGAGAAAATGAACCAACAACCAACAAAAAACCTACAAATGATGTCTGTGGAACCGAGGACCGATGAACCTCGCGTTAGTATTGTAACAAGGAGTGGAGTTGAGACTAGAGATGATAAATCAGATGGAAAGAAGGAAGTTGAAGCTACATGAGTAATAAATAATGCGAAGAAAGTTCCTTCTTTCAATGTTCAGAAGGAAAAAAAAGTGTTTATGGAAGCAAGGAGAATATTTATGCATTTTGGGGCCTCAACCTCTAGCGCGCAACCAAAACCAATGTAAAAGAATAACTGCGACATAATATTAGTTGCGACACAAGATGTGGATCTAGGTATTTTAAAATATTTCCTACAAACTTGCATAAAGATGTTAAGAAACCAGAAAGTTGTAGAAGGGCTGCAAGAATTGATAGATTCTTGTGCTTCTAAATAAGTACCGCGAAGTGACATGTGCGCAGTTAACAATTTACATCGACATAAGGGGAGGACTAGAAAAGAAATGAAGGTCACTACACAAATTGGAGAATGTGACATGGATCGGGTTATTCTGGATTTAGGATCTGATGCCAATGTTTTACCAAAGTAGACCTGGGAATTAATGGGTAAGTCAAAGTTACAATGGTCACCAATTTAGTTGAGAATGGCCAACTAGCAGAAAATATTCCCTATGGGGAGGTTATCAGGTGTTACAATAGACATTGAAGGAGTACGCACTATTGCAAACTTTGAAGTGATAGAAATTGTGGATGAAAACAACCCCTATCCAACATTTCTTGGATTGGATTGGGCATTTGATAATCTAGCTATAATCAACTTAAAGAAGAGGAAAATGGTATTTGAAAAGGAAAACATGAGAGTAATTGTTCCATTGGACCCATCAGAAGGGGTGAGATATACAGAACCTATCAGAAATGAGTATTTCGCAATAGATATAGACAACATTTATCAGATAACAGCCAAAGAAGAGGAATGGATTAACCCCACTGTAGATGGAAAATTGAGTTGGGAGAAGGACAGTTCTTGTACCTCAGATTCAAAAGAAGAATTGGAAAATTGGTAGAATAGGCTACATGAAGTGTCTACAAGGCGATGTGCAAGGATCACTAAATCACTTCGTTGTATAACTTCTGAGGTATGTAATTTGCCTTACTATGATGGTTTAGGTAATGTAAGCACTTAAATTGATGATTATGAAAGACAAATACCAGAAGAACACAAGTTTCTAGCTTTGGATGTAGCCCTGAGATCTACCCCTGCTAGATGGTGGGGTGCACATAAAATAAATATAGCAAATTGCCAAGAGTGTCGAAGATTAATGTGGATCAGGTTTGGCTTAGTAGATATAGAAATAGAAGTGAAATATGATGGCAAATATGACCCTAGGGAGCATATTCACCGATGCACTATAGTATGGGAGGAGATTCCACAGCAGAAATTGGTACACAAGTTTATCCACATATTAGTGACAATTACTATGAACTAGTACCTAGAAACATAATTGCACCATGATACTGTAAATTGGGAAATTTTTTTGATAGGTTTATATTAACGTTTAGTTTTGAAGATGATTACCCATGCATAGACTCAACTCTTCAAACAATTAGAGAAACGATATTTGGAAATAGGACCCCGCTGACATGGCAGCAACTGGATTGGACTACGTAGGTAGAACATTCACTGGAATGCTATAACATTATTGCAGAAGAAGATGAATATCCATGCAATAGCGATATAGCAGAATCAGAAGGACACCGCGAAGTCACTGGTCCTGAGCCAGAAATACCAGATATAGTGAAGACATTAAAGACTAATAAGGTGAATATATGATCAAAAGAGGAACCGAAGTTCACAATAATTGGAGACTATTGGGATGAGGATACAGTTAATAACATTACAGAGTTGCTACATGAATACCAGGAGTTGTTTCCCACTAAGTTTTCATAAATGAAGGGTATAGTAGGAGATTTAGGAGTTATGAAGATATCTCTTAAGCCTGATGTGAAGCCAGTCAAGCAAAGACCTTACAGATTGAATCCAAAATATAAGGATAAATTAAAAGTTTAGTTGGATAAGATGATAGCAATAGGGGTCATTGAACCTGTGAAAGAATAAGAATGGGTAAGTCCCATGGTGGTACAAGAAAAATCAAGGAGAAATCAGGATCTATGTTTATTTAAGGAAATTAAACTATGCATATGTGCATGATCCCTTCCCTACACCCTTTACAGATAAGGTGTTGGATAATGTAGGAGGACATGAGGCCTACTCATTCTCAGATGGATTTTCTGACTATCATAATATCAGAATTTCACTAGAGGATAGGCATAAGACCAAATTTGCAACAAAGTGGGGCTCATATCAATATACAGTGATGCCTTTTGGGTTGAAGAACACCCCTACTATATTTTCAAGAGTTGTGGTCGCAACATTCAAGGAGTACATACACAAATTCCTAGAGGTATACTTTGATGATTGGACAGTCTTTGGACTGTTGAAAAAGCATGTTGCAAGCTTAAGGCTTATGTTGGACACATGTAGGCAATACCAGATCTCATTGAACTTAAAGAAATGTATATTTTGTGTGCCTTTTGGCATACTATTAGGGCATGTTGTGTGCAAGTAGGGTTTGATGGTGGATCCCGCGAAGATAGTTGTCATTGTGAACTTACCTCCACCAAAAATAGTGAGACAGTTGTGCACTACATTGGGACACATTGGATATTATAGAAAATTCATTAAGGGGTATGCGCAGATAACTGCGCCAATGGAGAAACTATTGAAGAAAGATGTGACTTTTCAATGGAATGAAGAATGCCAAAAAAGTCTCGATATATTGAAAGAAAAGATGGTAACTGCGCCTATATTGGTTTTCCCATATTGGAATAAGGAGTTTCATTCGCATTTAGATGCATCTTGCATAGCTTTGGGATTAGTATTGACATAGCTTGCTGCAGGAGAAATCGATCACCCTATAGCTTTTGCAAGCAGTAGTTTGTATAAAGTGAAGAAGAACTACACTACAACAGAAAGAGAAGGTTTGGCTATGGTATATGCATTGCAAAAATTTAGACATTATTTGTTGGGATCACATTTTAAGATGTTCATAGATCATTTTGCATTGAAATATCTAGTGAAAAGCCTGTCCTAGGAGGGAAAATTTGCAAATGGCTATTGTTCTTTCAGGAGTACGATTTTGAATTTGTTGTTAAACGACGAAGGTTGAATGTGGGCCTGATCATATATTAAGGTTGGAAACAGGGGAAGAACCAAAAAACATTGAAGATAATCTACCCAACATGCAGTTATTTGCAATCATGATTGCAGATGATCACTTTGCAGACATTATTCAGTTTTTGGCTATAGGAATGGCCCCTGCGGAATACACTACGCAGCAGAAGAAGGAGTTGGTGGTAAAAGAAGCGGAATTTTCGTTGATAGTAGGACATTTGTATAAGATGGGAGAAGATGAAATAATGCACAGGTATGTCCCCGAACATGAAAGAAATATTATTTTGGCATAAGGTCATGGAGGTGTAGCTGGTGGACATTATGCAGGGAAGGCTACTGCGCAGAAGGTTTTAAGAGCAGGATTATGGTGACCCACAATACACAAGGATACAAAGGAGTATTTTCAAGCATGTGATGTATGTCAGAGAACTGGGAAGCCATCAAGAAGAGATGAAATTCCATTGGTGCCACAGGTGACTTTGCAGGCCTTCGACAAATGGGCCATTGATTTAGTTGGACCTATCAAACCTCCTGGGAAGAAGACCGGGGCAAGGTATATAATCACAACAACTGATTATTTGACAAGGTGGGTTGAGGCACAAGTAGTAAGGGATTGCAATGCAGAAATTGCTGCAAAGTTCATTTTTGAGTATATTTTGTCTATATTTGGGTATCCAAAGGTATTGATGAGTGATCAAGGACCACATTTCCTGAATAAGACCATTGTGGCATTGGCTGAATAATTCTAGGTGTATGATCAGAAGAGCACCCCATATCACCCTCAGGAAAATGGCACGGTTGAAGCTTTTAACAAGATTTTGGAAAATTCACTGACCAAAGTGTGCAATGTGAACATAGATGACTGGGATCTAAGAAGTCCAATGGTGTTATGGGTTTGTAGAACCACATGCAAGAAGATGGCATTCCAGACAGCTTTCAGGTTGGTTTATGAGCAATAAGTTGTGATTCCCATGGAGTATATTGTGCCAAGCTTAAGGATTGCAGTCTTTATAGGCATGGTCGACCCTGACATAATGGAGGAAAGAATGGCACAGTTGCTCGCATTAGAGGAAGATAGATTTGTCCCAGGATTTCATCAGCAAGTGCAGAAAGTAAGAGAAAAACTTGGGCACGACTGACATATCAAGCAAAAGGTGTTCCAGGAAGGAGATCTTGTTCTTTTGTATGACAGTAAATTCATAAAGTTGCCAGGAAAGTTTAAGATGCATTGGTTGGGCGCCTATATCATCAAGCATATCACAGATGGAGGTGCATTTCATTTGGAGAAGTTGAATGGACAATTTATACCAAGGAGGGTGAATGGCAGTAAGTTGAAACTATATAAGGACAACCCTCCCATGGCAGCTTCACTCTAAAAATACATAAAGGAGGAAAGTCTTAGTGCCACCTGCAGTTGAAAGTGGGCACTAGACTATAAACTACACTACAGAAAAGGGATTCGACATAGGAAGGTTACTTCATGACAGTCAGGAGTATGTCAAAGTTCGTAAAGAAGGATTGTTCACTACAATGAAAGGTGCATCAAAGTTTGCTGGAAATATGACCATTAAAAAGGAAACTAGCCATTGGAGTGGAAAATTGCATTGATGGAGACAGGTTAGCAAGGATCCAGGGATAGATATGTAGTTAATAAATTAAATACCCGAAAAATATAAGATAATGATGGGGTTAGAAGATCAGGAAAGCTATAAAAGGGCACGTCCCACCAAGCTTTTAGCACTTTGCTGACTAAGAGCTCAAAAATTGCTAAGTATTGAGAAATTACAGAATTTGCGCTATTGCATGAACACTAAAGAGCTCATCCACAAATTCAAAGAAGGTGGTATAGAGGGAATTATGGAATCTACAACACCATCTAGTACACCCACAACATCGCTCCTCACACAATGAAGATCGCTAAGGAAGAAACCAACTAAGGAGCAGAGAAAAAAGAAGAAGCAAGATAAGAACCTAAGAAGCCTGTTGAACCATGGCCAGATCCCCACTCTGTAAGAAATAATGAAGAAGAAGTAGAAAAATAATAGATGGATACAAAGAGCAAAATAATCCCGTCCATGTTGTCTCCATATTTACCACCTAGGAAACCCAACGCCAAACCTATCAAAGACTCCAAGGATTTGAAGTATGGCACATTTACACCATTACTACCAGAAAAAATACCATTTGAAGGAGAATTGCTTGAAACAATCCCACAGTTGAAGTTCGAGGATAATGACTTCAAAAACCATAACAAATACCCGTAGTTCGCACCAAGAAGGTACCTGAAGCAAGTCCATTACCCGAAGAGCAGAGTAACAATATTGGAACCACATTAGTGGGTGCAAGGGTTGGAGCGATCGGGCTTATTGAACATGCTAAACATGCCACACTTCGACAGAAGTACACCTAACAAGGCCTACGTAATACAATTGCTTGTGTTGGTGCATGACAAATGCCTCTGGTTGGGAAAGAGGATCCCCATTGACGAGATGATAATATCGCAGATTACCAGGTTGCCATACCAAGGAAGGGACCCCGTTGAAGAGTTCGTGGGTAAGGATCAGGAAAAAGTGATAGTGCAGAACATGAAGGAGAAGTTTGGCTTAGTCAAGAAAATGTGAGGCTATGACATAAATTCGATTAGTGACCAATAATTACGCTTTGTCGTGCATGTCTTAGCTAGGGAGATTATGCAAAAATGCCAAGCCAATGAATCCCCACAGTCATTGTTTCCTTAGCTGCACTGTGCAACAACAGGGTCCAGTACAACTAGGTTGGATATCTATGAAGATAATTCCTAGAATATTTTCGGGAAGCTTAAGAGGAAGTTAAGACCTTTCATTATGAATGGTTGATTTTGAGCATAGAATTGTTGGCATGGAAGGAGCCTGAGGATTCATATTTTCCTCCCGTAGAAGCAGACATGTGTGAAATCACATAGTATTCCTCATTCTGGTATACCAAGGAGACATCACGAGCACAGGAGAACGAAATATTCTTTGTCTTATATCACATGGATTTACGCATGGTGGTAAATCAACACCCCAGACTGTCACCAAGCTTGTACTAGCAATATAAGTATGTTGCGAAGTTTAAAGCAGACTTTCATAGGATATATACATAGGCTCGAAAGGATAAAATGAATACATGATATCCTCTACCATACTTAGTCACCCAAGATGATCTTGTGACATCAATACAGCAGTGGTCCATAGAATGGATGATTGCGATGGAGAAAGATGCAAGAGATAGTGAAATAGAGGAAGAAACTTCGCAGCATGGGGAATCAAGTGGAAAAGATAAAGATAAGGATGGACATGACCAAGAGCATGACAAAGAGCAGGCCAGGGAGTAGACAGAGACAAAGAAAGGAAAGAGGAAGATGCATAGCGAAACTTCACTGAGCAGAAAAAAGAAGAAAAAAGATAAACCCAAGGCCGCAATGCCATTGTGCCTTACTGATGGGGGCCTAAATGAAATTGGGGAGAAAATTGAAGAAGTCATAGCAGAGTCATAGAACAAAATAGAGGATCACTACGGTGTGCTCCTGAGAGGTGTTGAGCAGAGTATTGCAGAATTGAAAATATTGGTGCAAACATCCAGACAACTAGCGCAGATAGGCCAAGGACTCCATCCACAAAGACTAATAGAGATGACATTTGGGATGAGGATAATGTAGATACCTGTCGGAGCTCTGCAGTTCGAATCTGTTGAAGTCAAGAAGCAGGCAAAAGGTTGGGATCATGTCAATATGAACATGGCAGTGTTGCCCATTCCAATATTACATGACCTGCACCAAGGCATCACAAATGAGCTAAAGGAGTGTGAACAATGCACCCCACACTTAAATATTTACGTAGAACAAGAGTGCACTGCGCTGAAGAAATCACTCAACCAAGCCATTAATGATAAGGATCAGGCAAAGTTACATCAACAGAGATTGAAAGAGGTGGTCGAAGCCACTTGCAGGGAAGTTCCAGACATGGATTTCTACAAGGAGGAATCGGTAGAAAATAAGGTCATGAAGTTCGACATTGCAGTCAAGGAATCAAAGAATAAGATCACATATGTGTAGTTCGAATATGAAATAAATATTAGTGAGATGAAAATGAAGTTGTAGGCAACCACGCCACCAGAAGTACACGAACAGAGGGAGATTGACCTAAATACTGCAGTGACAGGCATCTTCGAGACAGTGGCAGAGTGTGGAAAATTATTGGATGAGACCTTGCAAATTTGGACTTCACTGCAAGAATATCCGAACATACAAAAGATAGAAGACAACATCCAGCAAAAGCAGAAGCAGCAAGAGGAGATTCAGGCAACTGTGAAGACTTTACCAGTTTCGCAGAAGCTCGCCAGAATCAATGAAGGCAAGGCACTTCAGAAACAGATAGAAGAACTCAGAAGGGAAGAGAAAATTTTGACAGAGAGAACTCAACCATGGCAGGATGAGGCTCTCTAGTTATCACAGGAAGTGGATGAGAAGCTCCAAAAGCTTCGGCAAAAAGAAGGAGCAGTGTTGTAGAAGACTGCAGGACCAGTGATAGAGGCACTACTGGAAGTAGTGCATAGAGAAGAGAAGAAGACAACAAAGATACTATAGCAGTACAACGTCGCTTACAACAACATCGTAGCAAGGATTCAAGGAAAAGCAACTAAGCGACTTGGGAAGAGTCACATGTGAGTGTTGGGGGCCTATTAGGTGCAACCCAACTTGGACCAAGTTTTGTTCAAAACTTTGCATTTTAGGGAGTAGAGTGCGCAGTACTGTAGAGCTATGTACCACGTTATGTTTTATGGGCTTTGGGGTGGGTCAAAGTCCCTACTTTTTGTAACAGGTTTGGGAAATAATTGATTTTTTTTAGGACCATGGTATTTTGATGTACCCATTGATGTAATTAGTATATATAGGAGAAAATATTTAAGTCAAATTAATAAAGGAATGAGATGATAGGAGCATAAGAAATTATCTTCATAATTTGTGTTTAGGTCTTGAAGGAAAGGCTCCATAGCTGAGTGCCCAGAGACCTAAAGTCTGCAACTGAGTGCACAGACACCTGCAGCTAGGTGTGCAGGTCAAGGATTTGTACGTTGTTTCAAATAATTAATATAAGAAGTACAATTTTGATGGACATAACTTGTGTATGATTATTATGTATATTTTTGTTTTTGTTCAGTATTTTGGTTATATTTTACTTCTGCACAATATTTTTTATGGTTGTTAATGGCATGGTTAAGTAGATAATCCAATCCTGTGAAGTAATATATGTATGTTAAGGATAAAAGAACATAAAAATACCACATCACATCATCCCTCAAGGCTGCAGAAACCTGGTTCTACATCCTCCCATAATCACTTTGGGTGAGACTGTGATCTGCTTGCAGATCATTGCCAAGAGGGATAGTGATTGAGGGTTTTGTTGGTGTGTAGTAAAATCTAAACCTAGGTCAGACCGACTAAGCCAAAAACCACATGGACACATGCCTAGGGTTTCATTACTAGGAATCTAAATATATAACAAGGGTTTTTCTTATGGACCCAACCAAACCCTAAATATCTAGGGTTTCATAACATAGTAAAGAAAACCCTATTATTCCAAAATTTCAAAGGTTCAGGATCTCAAGCAAACATCATACAACTCTAAGTTATTATTTCATGATCATACTGAAATCCAAAATAGGACATCATAAAAAAAAACTTCAAATAGAATTTCACAATAACCCTAAGCAGACTAGGGCTTCTCACATTGTTAGTATACCCTTAGGTTAGGATTTTCCAGAGAACCAGTTTGGGATTCTTTAAAGTCAATTAAGAATATGAGGGGTTAGATTTATCAACTGATGAATCACCCAAAGAAAGAATCATTATGATTCAATATAGATAGACATAATGATGTTAGTAATATATGAGTAAATATTTATTATAAGGAAATAAATGTCTTGTAGTTTAAGACATACCTTTGTTCCTTGACAAACCTTGTAGGGACTCCTTGAAGTGTCGTGATATTTTGTACCTATAACAAATACTTATAGACAAAGTATATGATACCTAGAATATTATTTTAGCTCTCAATGACGTTAGTAATATATGAGTAAACATTTATTATAAGGAAATCATTGTTTTGTAGTTTATGACATACCTTTGTTCCTTGACAAACCTTATAGGGACTCCTTGAAGTGTCATGATATTTTGTACCTGTAACAAATACTTCTAGACAAAGTATACGGTACCTAGAATATGATGTTAGCTCTCAATCTATATTTTCTAACAATGGAGGATGGAATCCTTTATATAAAAACCAAATTTTTCTTTCCTTCTAATTTTACTTGACATCCTAGATTTCTTTATAAATCCTAGAAGATAAGGGTTAAGGTTCTTGTATGTTCTAGACTAGGATTATGTGGACCATCTAAGATAATAAAAGCTTATAAATATTTGTACCTTAAGTTTACATACCTTGAACTTCTTTAATTGAGAGATCAATGTTTCATAGGACTTGATGCTCTCCTTGGAAACTGTAAACACATTGTTAGAAGACTAAAGCATAGAAATCATAATACTTACTTGAGTTCCTTGAGATGGTTCTTTGTGCTTTCTAGACTTCAGGTTCTATTCAAATTGAATACTTCTTGTAGTCATAGATACCTCAGATCATTGGTGGGTTCCCATAGGAAGCTATTTCGAGATCCCTTTCCTCAACGAGTCGTAGAACGAATGTGCTACTTCATTGTATACACATATCACTACTTCAATCTTATCACTGCTTCAGTGCTTAGTGCTTCAACACATCAATGAGCACAAATTATTCTTCATGACTGTGAATGTGACTTATTCCATTGTTGAAGTTGTTTTGAATTACGAATTCAATTGATTAAGATAATCTAAATTATCCTATTATCTAAATTTCTTCACTGTGATGAAATTGAACTTCACACTGTACTTACTTTTGAGATATCACTAAAGTAAAACCTTGTCACTTGATTTGTCTTCTTGAAACCTTTTCTGTAATTTAAGTGAAGTATCATTCCTTGACTGTGATTTTACCGATCCTCATACTACTTCAAATTGATCCGAACTTGTCACCTTAAGGAATATTGGGATCCTCCTTTTTCTTCAAGGTGTGAATGAATTAGCTCACTGTAATCTGTTATCCATCCTTTCAATATAATGCTTCAAAGATTTATGAGTGTTCTTCAAACTAACTTTAACCTTGACCATAGCTCTGAAACCCTGTTGAGAAATCCATAGAGATGGAAGTTAAATTATTTTCCTCTTAATGACATTAAATTGTGATATTTTCATTATTAGTATTAGATATCTTAATTATATTTTATTATCATCAAGATTGATGCCAATCAACAAATAGAAGAGAACAAAAGATATAGGCACGCTGCCATGGTAAAACCCCCCTCGATGGGAAAACCCAGTCACAAATTCTTCCTTCAGTAGATTTAATATGAGACAACCATGACCCTTACAAACTAGTCTAGACTCCCTCCATCAAGTCAACCTTCTTTCACTATGTTTGCATCAAATGCCACTATGTTTCCACAAAGACATCATCATTGCAGTATCACCGAGACCGAGATGTTACCACTGTAATAGTATTGAGACCTCATCATAGTTGGAACACCAAACCCTTGTCATTGTGGTTGCACCGAGATAGAGACTACACTGATACTGTGTTAGGCACGAAGATCTTCTTACTGAGATGAAAAATTTCTCACGGTTGTGATACCAAATTTTGTACCACTGTAGTTATACTGAGATCTATTGTTGATTGTTCTTACTGTTGAGGCACCAAGACTATGGTAGCATAGAACCTTAATTTGTATTACCTTACTATGGTACCCGAATTTCATTTCAGAGATAATTTGAATTTTTGTGATTGCACTAAGATCATCCTTGTACATTATTTGAACTCCTGTAGTGACACCGAAATATTACTTCTCAGATTCTTTCCCGAACTTTTTTATAGAACCGAATTTGTCCCTGTAACTCCTCTTTGAGATGGCATTGAAACTTTTCTTCTTAGATCTAAACTTCTGTAATTATTCTAATGCAAATACCTTACCCTCATATATAGATTTTTCCATGCATAATAGGCCAACATGATTTCTCTTGAACGAAGGCGACATGATGATGATCTATTTGAAGACGAAAAAAGGAGACATGATGGAGGAGTCTTTGACTAATAAAAAAATTGATTTTGACCCAAATAAATAATCCTAAAGCTTACAATGGAGGTTTGACCTATGAAAATTGACCCAAGCATGAAACCCACGCTTTAACAAGTCAATTTAATTTAATAATAAAATTATTTTTTCTTTCTTTTGACAAATATATTACATTTTGACTTCAGGTACATTTATGAAGACCAAACCTCGCTACATTTTCCAACAATGTCATCATGCAAATGACTAGGTAACCCTAGGGACCCAAGCATAGATCCTGGTCACATGGGACCAGGGTGCTAAGGTTAAAATGCCAAATTAGAGCATTAACGAGAGCATGGTCACATGGTATACTAACATTGATCATATGGAAGATGTAACAATTGTATGAGATGGAGTTAAGGTCGCATTGTATGACCATCCCTAGTCATTTGGAAGATATAACAATTGTATGAGATAGAGTTAAGGTCACATGGTATGGCCATCTCTGGTCATATGGAAGAAGGAACAATTGTATGAGTTAAAGTCACGTGGTAGGGGCCTAGCCATTTGTTACATGGCTCACATTTTAATGGATGTCGTCCCTATTGTAAATTTGAAACCACGGGCATTTTGGTTGGCCCTCCGCAAGCCTAGGACCATAGAACCACGACAAATATGCACCCAAGCTACTTAATTTAAAAATTTGTGATCAAGAAATGTATTGGTAGCTTGTGAAGTCTTAGTCTTTGGAAGCAAATTATTTGAAGTCCCGTTTTTTTGAGGAGTATTGTGATGAGGCTCTGCATTTCATTCATTTTATTGGTTGGTTTTTATTCGAACCCGTATCACTAACTATAACAAACCTAAGTTAAGTTTCCATGTAAATAAAATCAAAACAAGGTCTTGGGACATGTATTCCATGCTGAATGGAGGGGAAAATATTATATTGGGAATCATTTGTGGTTTATTATCGGCTATGGAAATTAGCACTGGCATTAGAAAAGGCAAAAGACAATAAATAGAAATTTAATATAAGAAATAAAGTAAAATAGGAGAAAAGGAAGATGAAGAGATAGGAATATGAATGCAAGGGAAAATGAAGAAAAAGGGGAGGAAAAGAAAAGAAAAAGGGAGGAAACATTCTAGCTTTCTCACCTATACAAGAATAAGCAAGAGAGGGAGAGAACTTGGACACAAGGAAGGAACAAGCAAGCAAGAAAAGGATAAGGAAGGAACAAGCTAGGGAACACAAAAGGAATTTTGGACAACAACAAGGGAAAAAAATAGTTGTGGATTTGTAGGTAATGGTGTGCATATGTGATTTAGCATGCTAGGATTTGATGCATGGTCTATGCATTGGTTTATTGGTCATGTTTGTTGTCATTGGCATGGGATTTTGCTGGATTGATAATGATGTACAACCTTTCCTTTGCCATTCCTGGATAACCATGATGTAGTGGGTTCCCTATTTCAATTAAGCTTTGGATGGCCATCATATTTTGGATCCTGGTTAAGGTGGTCTTAGAAAAATTACCAAGGGTTAAGGGTGGAAATGGTTTCCTCCTCGAACTATAGACAGGTGGGTGGAGACAAGAAAAATCCTCTGGGTATGGTGAAGAAATTATGATGCATCCAAGCTTGTTTGGTTTTGGTAATTTCTAGACCGGTTTAGGTGAAATCACTATGGTTGAGGGATTGAGGTGGTTTATCCTCTGGATTCACTGGTTGATTTTTTTTGTTTATCCCATGTGATCCCACATTCATGCTTGGAATATGGCATGGGGGTGATTAGCTGAAAGAGACGTTTGGTTCAACCCAATCTATGGTTGGGTGGTACATGGAAGTCCTTGACTTGGTTGGTTTTATGCATATGTTATTATGTGTTATTTCTTATTGAGATCAATGAGCACATGTATTGGTTATTGTGTTGGTTTTATGACTGGTTTGTCATGGATTCATTTTGGTTAAATGTTGGTTATAGGCATGGTTAAATGATGTGATATTGTTATGGATCTTGTTCATGATTCGATAATTTATTGAATGACTATATGAATGCATGAGCTACAAAAGTGTTGTTGCAGCTAACTTGAAAGTGTAGTAGGCCTTCTTGATGATTCTTTGATGAAACTAATGAGACAATGAACATATATGAATTCATGACCTTTAGTTACTATGTTTACGAAGTGTTTGTCTAAATGTTTATCATGTGTTTAGTAAGCTTGGGAAATATCTAAGCCTAAGTATAGATTATTTAGACGTATCATCATCATATACTGGATTCTTGAAAGTTATCGGCAATGGCCTGTAGTCTAGCTCCGAAATTTAGGAACTAAATCCACGGCCTCAGGCACAAAACTAGAGAATTCTGACTGTAGCCACACAGAGGATGAATTGTGCATATGGATGGAGCCTTCTAGCCAAATGGACTGGACTACATGTGTGCGGCTAGGAAGTAAAGCTTGGTAAAAATATAGTTCCAGCTCAGGGAAAGATCATTAATGGATGTTGTTTGACATGTGGGTGATCAAGTGTCCCTAGGAGGTTGCAGTAAGTTTCATGATGGTAGACCCCACTTACATAACTGGAACTTGGTTGTTGGGTCATGAATAGTAACTCTTGTCTCATGTTTACCCGCGTGAGCTTGTAAAAATAGGTAAAAGTGGGGTGGGGTTTTATACTAACCTTTGATATGGCCGTAGTATAATACAGTGGTGATAACATAGTATACTCCACATCATTGCTGTATATTGGTTTATATAATACATGTTTGCATGCATAGTGACATGGTGTAACAATATTGGCATGAAGGTCCATATACTTGCTCAGATTTCGAGTTGCAGCGAATATAAGTTCTAGTGCATTAATTTACAAGCACTACATATATCTCGGTTGGTGTTGCACTGGTGTTTTATTCGCTGAGACCCTGGTTTAAGACCCCATGGTAATTAGGTCGGTGCAATAATTTTTTTTTAATGTGAGATTCATTTTGTAGAATGATTAATAGATTGACAGTGAACATTCTGTCACACTAGCACTGTAATCTTTGTAGTTTTTAGAAGTGTTCCTAGAAAAGGGGCATTTTGTAGAACACTTAAATTAATATATGGTTTAATTTGGTTTCTAAAGGTTTTTGGGCTCATTATTGGTCCAAATTGGGTTTGAGAAGAAGCAGGATGATCAGGGCTTAGAGGTGGATGCTTTTGGAGGCTTGGAATTTGTTTTGACATATACTTGATGATCTATAACCGTCTTTGGTGTTCTGAAGGTCTATGAGTAGGTTGTAGTGGTTTTGAATACATGATGAATATAGGTTGTAGGAAAGGGTATGTTTGACGAGATGGATGACCAAGTGTGGACAACAACATGAAAACTAGTGGTATTATTTTATACGAAAATTTATGGCAGTGACTAAAAATGGATTGAAGTGACAGTGGCTACAGGTGTTGCAATGACAATGATTACATATTAGGAAAAATTTTGCAGTGATAGGGATTGACAATGATTACATGTTGTGTTTGATTTTATTTTTATTTTGATTTAGTGATTAAAAACCTTATCTGATGATAGTGGATCTATTTTGAAAATGATATGAAATAAAGTTCCACTAGGAGTTGAAGAAAGAGGTGGGTGCCTCCACTCAGGTTGGAGCCTAGAGCAAGTTGGATTATGCTCATCATCAAGGTTGTAGGCTCAGTAAGGTTGGATCTTAGACTAAGTTGGAGCTTGCTCATCATCAAGGTTGGTTACTAAATCATGCAGTAACATACAATGAGCAACAAATTACATTCTTTTGAGGTTGGTGCCTCAATAAGGTTGTAGCTTGCCACAAGTGGAAACTTGCATATCTTGGCATGGTTTCCTCTAGCATGTTGTAGCATGAAAATATAAATGAATTGAAGCTAGAGAATAAGAACATTTTTGGTTTTCTCCCACATATATTTCCACATGAAATTTTGTGCCTCTTATATGATGTGATGACTTCTTGATATGTTATTGATATAATGGTATCTTGATGATGCATTGTTCTATTTGAGTATATGATGCTTATGGTTATGATTCATTACTATATGATTGTTTGATTATGAAAAGTTGTGTAATGGTAAAATTGATCTCACACTTATTCACCCCCTAGTTCTCAGTGTGACCTTTGTGCCAACACTATATTTTCCACATTTTATTTATTACATGCATAAGTAGAAGAAAAAACAATTAATAATTTTGGAATCTAAGGAAATTCACCCTTTTAGTACATATTACGATCTATTTTTATCAAATATGTTGTGATGAGTTGTGTAGTGGAATATCCATGGCAGTTTATAGATCACTCAGAGCCAAAAGAATATTGTAGTTATGATATGGTTGTTGGGATAAACATCCAAATAATATTCCACAACCATTTTATATTTGAAACACAGTGGTTGAATTTTAGGGAAATTAAAATTATTTCTATTAGATACACTTAAGAGCCATTTAGCAACAAGTGCATTATTCAGAGCCAATAATATCAAGGTTGAGATCAAAGGTTTGATTTACACTACTACCTCTTTCAATATTGAATATCCCCTTACTTTTTTATTTCAACTTGAAGGCAAGGAAACCTATTGCACAAATCTATGAAGAGGTAGCTTAGCATCTAATCTATTAGAATTCTTACCTGGGTAGCTCTCATACAAGGGAATGCACATGAGACATATTTATATACGCCCTTGGGAATTTATCATCCTTCTTCTCTTAATTATAATTGTCTTATTCGTATCTTCACTCATCAACACAAGGGACTCCACCACCTCTCATGTTAGTTCTTTATAAATCCCTTGTTCCTTAGTTTAGAATCATTTGAGTACTCTTAATTTCTCTCTTAAGCTAGAGACCTTTTCTTTGGCAATAAGAACATGTTTTTGGATGAAAGTAACATTTATTTTTTGTGCATTTCTATTGTTAAAATAATTAAGTGTTGTGAAAATCATACATATACCAGAAAAAACAAATAATCATGTGGAGGAAAAGATCACTTATAACAAAACTCACAAACCTCTACTTAATGGGTATCTTATCAAAGAGATGTTGCTATTGCGGTTTAATGAAGAATGAAACTTACAGAAGTGTGCAATCTATGAAAAATCAAACCTTACAAAACATCACTATAACATTGCATTGTTATGATGAATCCAAATACCATTTTAATCAAAATATTAAAATATGAAATATCACTCTAACATTGCATTGATATGATGATTCTGAATACCATTTTAATCAAAGTCTTAAAATATTAAATATGAAATATATGATTACATACAAAATCCAAAAAGCAAACCATCCAATATTTTTGTTAAACAACAAGGCTTATACATAAACAAAACAAAATTAGCAAACTGAAAACAAAACTAGCACACTGAAAGGACAACAAGGTTAACATCCAAAACTAGCAAACTGAAAGGACAATTCTTTGATTAGTTTAAAATCTCATATGTGTATTAATATACCACACAACACTAATATATAATATTAATAGTAAGGTGTTAATTAATACATGGTATAACCATTAATATTAATTAATATATATTAATACTAATGAATAGGACATCCATTAATATGATGTAATATATGGTAATGTTAATATAAAATATACTCGTTAATATTAATTAATATATAGTAGTATCATACCATAACACCAATAAATGCAAAAGAAAAAAACATATCACATAAGAGGGAAAACATGAAAGAAAATCCATCAACCCCCACGCTAAATGGTCACTCAGATTGATATGTATGCACTTTGTTGGATTTATTACCTAGGCATCAAATGCAACGAGACTTCATTACTTCCCGCATGGGTGGCTACAAATTTTATGGATCCATGGAAGAAAATTGGTGATAAAACCCCAAATCGACTAATGATTGAGTTAGTCTCTTATTTATAATTTGAATGTATGCAAACTAGTTCACCACCAATGCATCTTACACACTTTCAACCTAGATCCTATAGAACAATTTTCTTTGGCATTGTTTATCTTATTGTTGTTCTACATTAACTTTACACCAAGGGATATATATTATTAGAAATATGTGGAACCCTAGAAATGACACTCACATCTAAAATTGACCCTACAATCCAAGACAAAACAAAAAGGTTGCATGCAGTAACATGAAATAAACATCAAAACATTTTTACAGTAAACCATAACAAAGAAACTTAGGTGTGTGTGGCCATGTAAATATTTGCTCAATGTAATCTTACATATTCATATCACAACAAAATCAATTCAAAAAACAACCTATTAGCAATCCTAAAAAGAAATCCAAGAAATCAACCATACAACAAACACTATGCGATCATATGGATCCATACAGAGACACATAATACCCCAAGAGGAGTGAGGAAGGGACCAGTAGGTAGATTTCAAAAAATAGAACCTGCCAAAAAAATAAATTCCACAAAAAATGGATTTCTATAACAACATATATCAACTACGAAGAAATTATTAGGCTCGGTAAGAAAATTGGCCTAGTCGAAAATTAGGTGGAGTAAATACCAACCATAAAAATGTGCCTAGAAACTTTAGTTTAAAAAAATAAATTAATCTAAGCTCAGTTAGGAAAAATAATTAAAAAAGGGCAAACCAAAGGCAAATTTAACAAAACAATAGTCAATTATAGTTGATTTCATTGTTTGAGAGCTAATAGTGAAGTTAGAATTTTAAGAAAATACATTCTTGTAGAGAAAATTCCCATATCTAAAGAGAAGCCTTAATGGCTACTAGATCTGATGACATATACACAAAATAATATGTGTTAAAATCGAAGAAACTATTGTTATTAAAAAATTACTAAATGAAGTGGAAAATAGAAGTGCTCTAATACCATGTTAGAATATTGAGAATATGAATAATCATTCAACAATATAAAATAAACATATAACCTTACCAATCTAACCTCCTATGCATATAATAAAAAAACTTAATCAATATAAGAAAGGACACAAAAGACAAAAGAAAAAATGCAACATATTTACGTGGTAAAATCTCAATTGGAGAAACATTCTGGAGAAGATAATAATGACTTTATTATCTTCAGAAATGTCCAATCTTACATAGAACAACACCACACAATGATGAGACTATCGTGTTTTTTGTGTGTCCCATGGGATTCCCTAACCTCTATTATATACAAAGAGATATGGAGGCATTACATCCCAATAATACATGCGGGATAATGTAATTTCATCTCTTTATTAAAAGGGTATTTTACTCCATCATGAATATGGGATATACTTATTTTCATAAGATTAAAGTTTCTTTCAACATAACATGGACATTAATACCTTCCAAAGGGAGACATTCCAACACTTACAGAAATCCAATTTATATTCAATCTTGGGATATGGAAGGCCAAGGAGTGTTTTAATACTTTCACCCACGAGGTTCAAATTAAATTTTCCTTATCTTATGGTTCTAGATTTTTAGTCATCTCCTAGGTAAATATCACCACCATCATAACTTTCATATCCACAAAACCTGTTATGAAACCAGCTCAAGAAAAGATAGAAAAGATAGATCAACGCCTTAGAATTCAGCCTCTTCGAGGGGGCAACCTCCTTTACATTACATAAATGAACAATTCTTGGATGATACAAATGAAAAGACCTCCTTTCTATATATAGGAGTCTAAGGGGTCATAACATAATTAGAGCCGACATAACAATAATAAAGTAAGGGCACAATAATAACAATAGTGGGCTTCTATGGGGCACAATAGTAACAATATGGGCACTACATGGGTACATCAATATAATAAGTGGGTTATACTAATAACAATAAGGGGTTACACTAGTAGTATAGGGGCCTAACATGTCCCTCTCCTTCAAAAAGCGTTGTCCTCAACGCTTGAGTAATTCTTGATGCTTATGTATAAAATTCTTGTCCTCCCATGTGGAATATTCAGCGGGTAAGTTCTTCCACTTGATGAGATACTCTGAAATTGATTGTTTTCGTAGTTTTCGGGTTCTTGTTTCTGTGACTGCTCCAGGTTCCAATATGATTTTTCCTTCCTCTTCAATTTCTGGCAATATTGTTTGAATTGGGATCTTTTGCAACTTTTTAATAAGTGGCCATACTTCTTTGTCCTTCTTCCATTCATCCCTTGCTTCGTTTATCCAATCTGGTTGGATAATAGAAATAGCACAAAACAATGCTTCCACATCCTCATCCTTGAAGAGTCTTCCCATTCGGTAAGGTCGCCATTTTTTAAGTTCATGTAGTATTGCCAACATTTCCTTCTCATAAATAGCTTGCTTTAGATGTAGCAGTAAAAATACCCAATCGCCTACATCAAAACATTTTTCACTATGATGTTGATCTACCTGTTGTTTCATTTGATTTTGCACCGAAGTGGCGTTATCCTTTAAAAGTTGGAGAACTTGTTGTTGATGCTCGATGTGATCTTTCACTGCTTGAACCTTTTTCTTCTTGATATGTCCTTCTATCTTTAGAGTTTGAGGCGTGGTAATTTCTTCCAATCCTTTACAAGATATGGTCGGATTCATTTCTTGACGCTTGATGTGATCTTTCACTTCTTGAACATTTTTCTTCTTGATATGTCCTTCTATCTTGATAGTTTGAGGAGTGGTAATTCGACCAGTGAATTACAAGATATGGTTGGATTAATTTCTTCTTTCGTGATGTGATCTTTCACTTCTTGCACCTTTTTCTTCTTGATATGTCCTTCTATCTTGAGAGTTTGAGGAGTGGTCATTCTTGCCAATAGTTTACAAGATATGTTTTGATTCATTTCTTCTTTCTCTGGGGTCGGGTCCTGGCATATATCCTCTTCTTTTGATGTTTCTTGATCCTTTTCTTCCTCCTCTTCATACTCTATGTAAAATAATTTCTTCTCAGCACACTTATGACCTTTAGTGCATTTGCTATCACAATTGTAACAAAGCCCTTTTTCTCTTTTTTCTTCCAATTGTTGTGGTGTAACCCTTGTAGGTTGTGGAAGGCTAGGAGAAACAACATGTCCATCTTTATAGTTGTGAGGGGTAGACTTCCTTGTTTCCATAATTTTACTTTCAAATATGTCACAAAGCCTTTTTACTCTTTCAAATTGTTGTGGTGTTTCTCTAAAGAAGGTGTTGCTCTTTGTATCCTCATAATGTGCTATCATTTCCTCCGTGAGAATTGACCACGTAACAAGTTGTTTATGAGAACAAAGCCCTTTATACCATAAAAATTGATCCGGTTCTAAATATGAAGATGCAATACATACCTTTTGTAACAGTGGTACAACATGTAAATCAAAATATTGCTCCATCTGAAGTATCCAATTTACCGTATCCTTGCCATCAAACTTCCTCATCTTGCTTTTTCTTGATTTTAGGACCTCGATCTTGAAACGACTGTAACTCTGTACTTTCGGATATTTAAGTTCTGAAATTGCTACCTGTAGTAGCCCTCTGTGTCCGTTTTCCAATGCCACAAGTCTGATCCAATTTGGATACTCCAAGAAAGAGTTATGCACAATCTCCCAAGATGACTTGATTATAGACCTTTCCAGAAGAGCGAACTTGTATGAAGTGCCACGTGTCAATTTCTCGACCTATGGATCTGAAAAATGCATACAAGAAACTACAGTTCGTCCTCTTTCTGTACCTTGTTACGAAATTTCAATCCGATCCTCAGAGAGAAAGTTATGACGATTTTCCCCAGGTCACCTGTTTTGAATGTAATTCAGGAGTCTGCAAAAAGACCAACTTCCTCAGATCATATCTCCGCAAATATCACGCGAAAAGCTCTGAAATTCGGACCCAAGGTTCAACGCGATTTCTTCTGAAATGGGTTTTTTTGCGACTTCTGAAACGTCACAGAAAAAAAGTTATAGCGAAAATTCCACAATGACCTGTTTGGAGCAGCGAAACCTTAGAATCCAAAGCTCTGATACCAAATGTTATGAAACCAGCTCAAGAAAAGATAGATCAACACCTTATAATTCAGCCTCTTCGAGGGGGAAACCTCCTTTACATTACATAAATGAACAATTCTTGGATGATACAAATGAAAAGACCTCCTTTATATATATAGGAGTCTAAGGGGTCATAACATAATTAGAGCCGACATAACAATAATAAAGTAAGGGCACAATAATAACAATAGTGGGCTTCTATGGGGCACAATAGTAACAATATGGGCACTACATGGGTACATCAATATAATAAGTGGGTTATACTAATAACAATAAGGGGTTACACTAGTAGTATAGGGGCCTAACAAAACCACTCCTTGTGAGGAGTCATATGAAAAGATGCACCTGAGTCCACCAGCCATGCCTCATGATGTCCATGGGTGCTTGAAGAAGCCAATCACACACTCCCTTTTTCATTTAAGGAGGTTTTTTCTTCCGTAGAAGGAGCATCATTAGATCCCTTCCATTTCTTAGAAATTTTGGATCTACAACCTTTCTTGTAATGCCCTTATTTTCCACATTTCCAACATACCTTTAAAAACATTCATGGAGGTTTAAATCTTCCGCTAGCTGATTTAGATCTCCCACTTAAGGACTTACTTTTCTTTATATTCTAGAAGCATCCTCTTATAAACATGACATCTATAGTCTAAATTTCTATATTTTCTTCCTTATATCCTTCAATAACAAGGATGAGACTATTTCATCAAAAATTAAAGTAGTTGAATCACTACCTATGGCGACAGCCAGATTATCCCATGATTTTGATAGACAAAAAAAAAAAATAATACACTTATATTAATCTAAAATCTTAATATCAATAAATACAAGTTGACTTACCACAATATTGAAGGTTTTGAGATTCTTTGTAACAAAGTCTCCATCCTTCTTCTTCGGGGTATATAACTTCTTATGTATGAACAATTTGTTCATAGGGGACTTAGACAAATACAAAGCCCTTAACTTGTTCCTCAATTCCTTCATTGGAAATTCTCGTAAAACGTTCACTAATATTAATTTTGAGAGTCACAACCATATTTTTCTCTTTTCCTTCCAGTTAAACTTGGTCTAGTCTTCTGTTGACATCCTCGTAAGTCTAGTAGCCAGATCCTCAATGATTTTCTAACCTTATTCCACCAAAATATCTTCCTTTTGAGCTTCCATGGCTCAAAACTATACCCATTAAATCTCTTGATCTGTATATTCGAATTTCTCACAATTTCTTTTCACCAAAAGAATTAATTTCATAGATTCTCCACAATAATAAGGTACACCATAAGCCTAAGCCAAACTCCTTAGTAGAAAATACATCGTCTTGAATATAAACTAATATGATACTAGATGTTAGCTTCAACCATGTACATTTAAATGTTGCAAACATATTATCAATACAAAATAGAAAAGATACAGTGACATACACACTTGTTAATGTCTAAAAAAACTAGAAATATTTTATAATATCTCCATTCTTTACAATGTTTCAATACATTATGTATACTCTGTAGCATCCATAACCCTTAATCCATGAACCTTGGATTATAATACAATTATAGTTAATGAACTGTGATTACAAAACCATGGGTTGAACCACCATGCACTCCAAAACTGATAAAGGTGAAAACCTTGTACAACCCCTTAGGCATCGGGGGTATCAACCCCCTTTTATGACCCCCTGAATAGGGTAGGCTATTGCTCCCCATGACCCTCCTACTATACCTATTGCATATGAAACGCACATGGATATATTCATGCAAAAAATATAACACATCCCCAACATTATGAAGAAGAAGATACTGCCATTTGTAGCCTCCATACCAACACTAGTAGTGGGGAGTCTACAATCATTAAATGTAAGAGATTCTCATATAAATAATAAACAACCATTCAATTATTTTCTATTTCTTTTTCGTAGTTATAAATTGGAACATAACACCTAACTTGATATATTTTAACATTGGAGACAGCATATGTTCTTTGAATTGGTTTGATTTACAAGATATCAATAGGAATATGAAAAAAAATAGAGCAAAATCTACACAAAAGCTTGTAAATTGGGTAAAACTAGCAGTAGTTTGAGAAATAGAGGAACAAGTAGTAGATGAAGTAGATCAAGTAAGATACTCCTAAGCTATGAAGAATAGCCCAATCAATTACCTAAATAGATTACTTCTAAGCTATGAGAAATAGTCTTATTGAATATGCATCTCTATTTGATTGTGCTTACACTACATGCATACTGAGGTGGTAGCTTGAATAAGAAGCACCCTACATTAGTTGTAGAGATATGCTTGTACAATGTCGAAACCTCTTTACATACTAGTAAATTTGTTTTTTAAAATTATTTGCAGCTCTTGACAACTAACCAAAAAAATTCACATACACCAAAAAATAAAATCACATCAAAATAAATTAAACCAATAATTGAACTGATAAAATTAAAAAAAAATTGAAAAATAATCTATTTAAAAAAACCAAAATACATAAATAAATTAAATTATACACTAAATTTTGGAAATAAAGTAATTTTTAAAGAATGTTGTTTAACTTCAAACCAAATACTATAGTGTATAATATAAAAAACAATCCCAATACATAAATATGTTATTAGTATAATAAAAGTAAACATTGCAGTTATTTCATAACAATGTACCATTAGATGAGGAAGAATATTGTGATAAGATTTAACGTATGCTGAAGTAGTTCTAATATTTAACAATGTACCATTAGATGAGGAAGAATATTTGTGATAAGATTTAACGTATGCTGAAGTAGTTCCAATATTCACTACTTCAATATTTAAGAATATGGGTATATTTTTGGATTTCACAAGAATTTGTACATGTTGAATAATTAATATTGATGTATTATAATGATGTTTTTAGAGATAGTTGTTCTCTAGAGTAAAACTCCTAATAATAATAATAATAATAATAATATTTACTCTAAATAATAATAATAATAACAATAATATCTTTAGACAGAATTGAAGCAAATCTGAGCACACCAGAAGATCTTGGACACCAAAATCAATACCCATGCTTAGATCACCAAGGAGAAACATGAGGCCAACCTTAATCTCTTTCCTCACAGAGTTTCATCCCTTTAGGAGCAGTTCAATGACCTCTCAAACAAATGCAATCATGTCCAAGAGTCCATTGACACCCTGAAGTACATCCTGGAAAAAAATAACACTCCTAGAACCAGCTCAACAAATTTAAGGAATGCAGGTGCTGAAGGCAATCCTGAAGTATCCATTGCCCACCAAATCAGTCATATAGACATTGATTAAGCATGACTTGCAAATTCTTCCTTCTACTGTTTCAGTTTGTTAGAATCTACACTAGTTCGATATTTCAAAAAGTTAAGAATGATAGAAGAAAAAAAGATTTTGTTCCTCCTGTTATATTTCCCTACTCTTCTTCTCATACATGCCGCCTTGTAGCAATGGAGCTTAGTCTCCCTAATCTTTTTGAATACAAACAGCAACCGATTATGTAAAATAATAATAATAATAATAATAAAACAACATTTGTGATAATATTAATAATAATTGTTAAATAATTAATTATCATATTGTATGCTCTACCCACATATTCAAATATATATGTGACATGATAAGGAAATGGTGTGAAAAATGATACTTAAGTTAGAAAGCTCTTCTACATATATTTATTATGCACCTTTCATCATCTGCATATAGTATTCCTATTGTTATTGGTCCCTACTTCTAGTTAGTGACTATAGTTATCACCTCTTGGCCAAAAAGATTTGAACACACATTGTTAATTATTAAAATCTTAGATTCCTATATTGATATTGATTGAGGGCACTTCAATGGGACGCAATTCCCTAGTGTATGGGAGTTATGTTTCCATATTTCTATGATTATTAAATCAATTTAAAAGTAAACCATTTTTCGGTGGCACAACCTTGGGGTGCTTATAAGGTATTGGAGTCCATGTTTTGACTACATTGTAGGCTCTCACTACATTGATGTTTATGTTTTGACTAGGTTATTGTTCTAACCATATTGCGGGTTTGACCATTGCTAACACTCGCACCACGAACATCATCCCTACCACCTCCGCCTCTAACCTTCTCACCTTGCATGGCCACCACCTCTACTTTCTACATTGAACTAGAGCCAGTGGAAAGTTTTGTTAAATCTAACAATGAAGTGCAATCTCAAGATGTACTAAAAAAATAATAATAAAATTGATAGAATCTTGCCATAGGCCAAGATAAACGTACACTGGTTTAAATGCGCCTCTACCACTTGCACTCCATACTTTTCTATTGATATTAATATTAAGATAGGTTGCCTTATACTTGAAGCATCTGAAACTATTTATGTCTCTAACCGGGGCTCAATCTATACTATGGCTCTATAATTTATGTGCATGGTATGTGACTTATATTTTTTACTTACCAAATGAGCAAGGGTGGAAGATGTTCTTACAAGGTCAAAATGTGATAAATTGTGATTTAGTGGCCTAGAACTAAAAGAGAGGTAGAACCAATTTTTGCGGTGAAGCAGTTGTAATTGCAATTGCAATTTCTTATATAAGTCTTTGTAATAGTCTAAGGTAATTAAGTGTAGAAGACGAGTTATATATAAAAAGCTCTTTAAGATTATTCACGTAATTTGTTAGCTATGATTCAGTTGAGAATTCCACATTTCTAGGGAGTAAATGATACTAGAGTGAATATATAATAGAAAGAAAGAAACAATGGATTTTGGTGATGTTGATTCCACAACTTCTCTTTTTTATTTGCAATTTTTTTTTTCAACTTTTTATGATAAAATATGTTTGAATTTTTTTTTTTTCTTCTTTCTAAATATTATATATATGAAAAAAATTTCATTAAATTTCTACTTATTATTGACGAATCAAAAAGTGAATCTTGTGGGTGATTGAATAATTAGAGAACCATAAAAATTGTGTATTCAAAATGATACTTTAAGAATTATGAGATTTCTAATTTTTTTGTATGGAAATGAATAGGAAAAATTTTAGGGGTTAATATTCATAGGTGGACTAATTTTCCATACTTTTCCTAAAAAAGAATCACCAATTTCTATTTTTTCTAAAAAAATTGCCCAAATTTTATAGTATTAAATTATTTTATCTTTAAAATCGCCAAAATTCTATACAAACTAATATAAAATCATTAGAAATTAAAAATTATCATCAAACAATTTACAATTTGCATATTAGGGACTAGTAAGATTTGCCAAGGTTTCTAAACTTTAAGATAAACTTCCATCCTTAAGATTTTCCCCGGAAACAAAACAAGCTCCTCAGAGACAATACATGGTACTAGAGGAATACCATCTGATTATGAATGCTTCGTCTTGTTCATTAACTTATCAAAATACAGAGGTTCATTATTAGTGAAGGATTGACATATCTAAGCAAGCCATCTAGAATCATCTCAAATATAAAGTTTCATGGATATTTAACAAATGCTATTAATCCAAAACTATTGATGTGCTCTTATGTATATTAAGTATTAATGAAGATGAAATATAAGTCTCAAACATATAATATCTAGGCCAATTGCATCAGAGCATTAATGGGGACCTTAGTAGGGAAAGGGAGCAAAACCACCTAAGGTTGTTTATTTAGTAGGACCATGGTAATGTAAATTAGTAGAGTCATAGAATAGGAAAAGTAACATGCAAGTGGTAAGCGAAGAATGATGAGAAAACTAAGGAAGACATAGATATGATTGAATCTCAAATTTACTATAAATTGTATGGAAATGCATCTAGTTCTCTGTGGTTTTTTTTTCCAGTGAGGAAGTCTTCTATTAAGTCACGATAGCTAGGGAATGTTGTGAGTTTTACATACTTGTAGCTATGATCTATATGAAAAATATTGAAGCCCAAGGAAAATTTGAGGGGTTAAATTTTGCAGATGGGATAATTTTCCATTTTTTTCTCAAAAATGATTCACCAATCTTCATTTTTTATAAAATTGATTCACCCAAATTTTATAGAAGAAAATTATTTTACCTTACAAATTGCCAAAATTTTATAGAGACTATATATAAAATCATTAGAAATTTGAATATTTTTACAAAATTATTGCTAAACATTTTATAGTTTTCACATTAAAGACTAGTAAAATTTGTCAAAATTTCAACAATTCCAAATAATTTTTCATCCTTCAAATTTTATGTGTGAAAATCAAATGCCTTAAAATAAAAGAATATTGATGCAAGATGCCTTCAAATAAATTTGCCTTAAAGTAGAAGAATATTGATACAAGATACCTTGATATAACTCAAATGTTAATGCTATCAATGGTTTTGGAAACAAAACAAATTATCTTAGATTGTTTCCAAACTATCTCATATCGGGAATTGAGATTATTAAAACTTTGGTTTACTATTTTCTTTGGTTACAAGAGTGATACTTACATGTGGCATAGTGCATACCTTTATCGTTGCCATGTCCTTGTCACGCCATATACATATCTACTTAAAAAATTATTGTAGTATAGTGTGTGATTAAATTTATATTTATAAAGTATATGAATCTAATTTTAATAGAAATAAATAAAAAAATTCCTTTTTATATTTCATAGACATATATACTTCAAATATGTTGTATTTTAGTGGGTGAATAGCTTTATAACAGATATTTATATTGAATTTTATTAGATATAAAATAAGAAAAATGAAAAAAAAAATTATGAACACTTTCACATTGAATAGATATAAAAAAATGTATTTAAAATTAATAGTAAACCAATTTTAATCTTATAATAAAAAAAAATCAAATTGATTGGTACCTGGTTTTTTTTTCTTAGCATTTATTCATTTTAGATCATTTTTTTCATTCTCAAGATCATTAAGGTGAACATTAGAATACACTTTGACAACCATGTTAGCTTACATTTCGTAGTTTATTGTTGGATCCCATAGTATATTAAGGGATTTTCAATTTCTTTATAGCATTATGTACAAATCAACATGTTCTTAGCCATCTATACCTATCAATTGTCTTTTCCCCAAGGTAAATATTTCTCATACAAGTCAAGTGATAATAGGAATAAAAGCTTCACAGGCTCACTATTTCAGACAATAGAAGGAAGATTATTCAAACTCGTACAAGAATGATTGGCTCTAAGAATGAAAACTTGAGTCTTAGCAGTAACTTCCTCGGTTGATAGAATTCTCAACATCTTTAATGGTCATGAATATAGTGTTGATATTAATAACTCTAAATCTCTTTGGTGGTCATGAAAATAGCATCCTCTGCCTTATAGTCAAAACAATACCAAAGAATCCCAATATGTGAATTGTTTACTGAGTCTACCACCCTTCACACATTTGGTGTTTGTGCCATTTTTCATGTGTCTAAGTTTATCACATAGAGAGCATTGAGTGGATACTCATGTTAAGTTACCAACCTCTTGTTTCTATGTGGCTTTTCCCTATCATGTAAACCAAATGAAGCCAGGTTAGCATTGCCATAACATGTAAACAAAGTGGAGCCTTATCACTTTCGAAAAATGTAGAAAAATTAATGAGGTCAATTATTTAGAAACAATAATATAGGGTTTGTTCTTTTAATTGTATGGCCACTTTGGCTATTTTTCAGTTTTATGAAAGTTTAAATTCAACAACTTTGATAAATTTGTAAGTGATTTTTGTAGAACTTGAATAATTGAATTATACCAGAGATAAATAAGGCATGAAATGGTTGGCTAATTATCATATTGTTATGCACATGAAAAATCACACATTTTTCTCATTTAGAAATAAAAAAATAGTTGTGTTGTAAATTTCAAGGTTGAAAATGTTGTTTCTGCCTATTCTAATGGTAGGAGCTTGGAGTTATTGTTCATAATTGACCTCCACTCATCACTAGTTTGATATTGTAGAAACAATGCAAAAAATGGTCTCCTGGACTTCTCCATTACTCTTCTATCGTGAGGCATGGCAAGGCCCTTCCGTGTTACTTACATTTACATGTTATAGGATTGAAAAGAATTATGGATGGTCCTAAATACAAATGCATTATAATTTAGGGTATTACTTTAGAAGTAGCACATAAGCATAAATTTAAACTAAGGCGCCAACTAGTTGTTATGCAACTTTTCGTTGTTTCATTTCATTTCAAAATAGATAACACAACTAGGTCCATGTGACACATGGATTGTTACAGGACCATTTCCCAAGAAACCTCATGACAATATGTAGACCATTTTTTAAATATACATTTTTCGTATTTCATAATAATGTGGAATTTTGAGTGTGTCTGGATGTGATTTTATTTGAGATATATTCAAAGTTTGAATTAAAATTATTCATTTAAAACTATGTAAATTATTTATTTTTAATGATTTGTTTGAAATTCCTATTATTTAAGAGCATGTGTTTCCTCCTAAGTGGTCACAGGTTCAAAACCAGAGGGGGCTAGAGTATGTATGCCTCCGTAGATTTAGCAGTCAAATCACTGCGCGGAGGTGGGTCCCTTGTCCCACAAACAAGGGGGTCTTATACACTAATGTGGTATCTAACTTGGTCATGACCTTAAAATTGTATAATAATAATAATATTAATAGATGGTCGTGGATGTATTATATAGTAATTTAATTCAAAATACAATTTAAAATATTTAAGATAAAAATTACAAAAGAATTTGAGATTTTAAAATGATTGTATAACATTTAAGTAATTATTACATTTTTAGTAATATAATTGTAAAGTTTATTAATATGGTGTTTGATAACTTGATTTAAAAACAAAACTATCTTGTAATATATTAAAATATTTCGATTTATATAATAAAAAAAGAGCATGTCAACTAAGGATTCTTATTTGATGTCCACTTAAGAGTTGAACTCTAGGGATGCATTTTGATTTACTATGTCTCATTGCACTTCTTGAAGTGTTTCTTCATCATTGACCATTGCTCTAAAAAACCAACATAAATCTAAGGAAGAGAAAACATAGAATGTGAGCTCTTAACAAGACCCAAGACTAATTCATAAAGCATATTGAAGTTTTCTTCCAATTTTCTATTTGATTACTTTAATGGGCCACAACTTCTAATAACTTTGCATTCCTAGTTTCTTTGAGAATCAATTTGAGTTGTCATCCTACTAAGTAATGAGAAAATGTCACTTATAAATCATCAATCTAGTTGGTATTCATCTACTATGCTCTACAAAGGTTCGACATTTACAAGGGATACAACAAGTAGATTGATTATGGCCCTTCATTGTTTCCTAAACATTGAAGTTGAATCAAATTTGAGAGCTAGAGGTAATTCCTATAATCTTAAAAATTGGGGACAACCAATACTTCCAAAATGAGGGTAGAACATAGGGTTGAGCACTAAGAATGAAAGCCCAATACACTTAGGAATATGAACCAAAAGCAAACCATGGGACCCTGCCTGACCTCTAGGCCAAGGAGAATGGGATTAAGCTTATAAACCCAACCCTGCCAACATTCTATAAGACCTACAGAGAACATTTTAAAAGAAAAATATCTAACCCAATGGGGTTTTTACTTGGAATGAACTTGGGTCAAGATGCTCTTCGAAATAATAATGTTTCATAAACTCATAACTTAAAAATGTTATGGAGCCAAGTGACTCATAACTGATGTCATTAGGGTAACACTGGAAGCATAAATATTCTCGGATGTCTGATGTAGCGTTCCCACCATAGGTTCTGCCGCTTAAATCAAACACACAATAAAACTCTAAAATCCACACTACAAGAATTTATATAACTCTCAAATATAATTTATTAAAGACATAAAATATTTACAGGAGAACTTCTCATTCCTCACTCTCACACTTATCTCTCCTCCATGCCTCATGGGCTCCTCTTAATTTATACAAATGGATTAGAACCCAAATAGGTTCTAGATCCCTTAACAAACTCCAACAATATCTCTCTTGATCCCTAAAATCTCCCATCCAAATCCTAAAAATCCTCTAATTCCACATTTAACTCAACTAATCCTCTATTCTATGATTCCCTAATCCCTAAGATCTCTATGAGATCTTTACAAGTCTATCATCACTCCTATTCTCTCATAATTGAGAATATTTACAATTAAAACCTCACACACAAATTTTCCACTCAATTTATTAAAAAATATACAAATAAATTAAAACATCACACCCCCTAATCAACCCAATATACAATGATTATCTAAAGCAAGATACTCCTGCATCAATGTCTTTCGATTTGGTGTTCACACAATGCTTTGATTCACTTTGCAATGTAATTATTATAATACTAAAGAGTTTTGGATGATGATGATTCATGCCCATCCTCAGTAATAGGTACCTTCTTGCAATGTATAAGATAGAATACCTTAATGGATAAATAAAGAAAATCAAATCAAGCATTTTTCAATTTTACTCCTTATTTGATCTCCCACATCAAAACACAACCCCATGTAATGGCGACTTCATATACTTTATAATTATGAAATAAGTGCATAAACTTTGATTGAAAGTTTTATTGACAAGGTTTGTGATTACTTCAAATTATCCATCCAACATACTTGGATATCTAAGACTTTGATATTCTTAGAGGTGGTATTGTAAGGCCTTAAAAGTTATTGTAAGTATATGTAATATTATATTATGGAAGGATGATGATTTTTATTGTCTATTCATTATATTAATATGCATCTTGAAACAAAACTTGAGCATATAATGTGGCATACAAGCAAGATGTTTCCTCCAAGTGAGGATTTTAAAGGCATTGATGAGGATGATGAAGAATTTCCTCCAAGTGAGGATTTCAAAGGAACGGATGAGGATGATGAATAATTTTCTTCAATCAAGCATTTTAAAGGCGTTGATGAACACAATGAAGAGTTTTCTCCAAGAGAGGGTCTTATGGGCATTCATGAGAAAGATGAAGATGATTTTAAAAGTACTAAAAATGATTATGATGAGGGTGGAAACATTCTTCCCAATGGGGAATCTAAAGGAACTAGTGGGGATGATGATGAATTTTCTTCAAGTGGGGAATTTAAAGGCATTTATGTTTATATTGTTGACGGTAACTTGCATTCCTATTAGATATAAATTTGATGGCACTAATAGTGTTAAGGGTGATGATTATTCTCTCAAGTGAATACTTTCATGACAGATCCAATGGAAATGGTGATGATGGTATTCATTTTTCTATTGAGTTTCATATTCCTCTTATCAATGATATTACTAATGAAGTTGATGATGGACCTAGAAATGAAGACCATGTTGTAAGTCATTTAGGTGCAACAATTCAAGATAGTTGACGTTCTCTTATTGGGTCTCCTGACAATATTGAGTATGATTATAGTGAGGATAATATTCCTCCTAGTTATGAGGAAATTCATTGTATCAAGGATGATTAAATGATGGAAAAATTGCAAACAAATATTCTATGTAGGACTAAGAATAGACATTTTTATGAATCCAAATCATTCCAGTTATACAAGGTCTAAGAATTTCTCATGATATCCAGTTCCATTATTGATTTGATTTAAAGTGAATGTTGTCAAAAGAATTGCTTGAAAGGAATAAACTTCATGTATGCCTTGGAGAAAAGGAAGGTATATTTGTTAAAGAAGAAATGCATGCAAAATTCATATTTTTAGTGGGGCTCATGATATCTACGAACACAAGTTATGATTATCATATTGGGAATATTTTACTAAGAAATTTCACTAAGTTTCCAATCTTTGTATATTAAGAATACAAACAAGATTGGAAAGATATCCTACATTATATTCAAAAGTACATCAAATGAGCAAGTGGGAAATTAAAAACCACTATATTTTCATGGATGCATGATTTATTTTCCAAACATGGAGAACGTTTGCTAGATAAAGAAAAATCACATATTCTAGATAATTTCTTGAGATGGGAAGTCTATAACTTATACAAAGAATATGTTGAAGGTGTTAAAGGAAATGGTAATTACATTGCATATGCATATTTTACAAGCATATGGAAGAAACTATTCAACAATGTTTGTATCCCTAAAAGGTTAAGGATGGGGGTTTGTAGTATATGTGCTACTCTTAAATAAAAAAGAGATAAATTTAAAGGGGTACAAAGAACCATGTATTTACAAAATTATTCGTTTAATTTTATAGTTATCAACTATAAAAATGTATTATCAATACTTCATATTTATATTATGTGTAGATTCCATTGTCAAGCAATTTAAGAGCATCACAATCAACAGTCAAGTGAAGGAAAAAGTTGTACAATAATCGAAAGAAATTTCATGATGTTCCACATAAATATTTAGGTTTGACAATTGATGGTATGGAGCAAAAGAAAACACTTCTACCACATTTTGTCTGCACACCACAAAATTCACTATTCAATTTCACTTGGTTGCTTGAATGATTTTTAATAGAGAATTGTGTCTAAGGGTTTACTTTGTAGGTCCAAATATTCATAATTATGTAAATCAAACCATCACCATAGTTCATCATGTGCTCACTTATTGGTATGGTAATCTTCCTCAAGTTTTGTATCTACGATTGCACAATACTAGTAATGAAAGAAAAAAAAAAAAAAAAAAAAATATATATATATATATATATATATATATATATATATATATATATATATATATATATATATAGATAGATAAGCATGCTTGTTGAATTGGGAATCCTTCAAAAAGTAAAAGTCGGTTTCCTTCTTGGTGAACACACTCATAACCATATTAATCAAATGTTAAGTCGTTTTTAGTAACATTGAAGAGGAAGAATGTTGGGAGTTTTCCATCATTAATGGAATGCATTAAGAAATTATACATTCCCATTAGGGGAATTTTAAGGTTTAAAATGGGCTTCCTAAGGAAAATAATAAAATAAGATCTATAAATTTTAACAGAAAAGAAAAGAAAAGAAACTATTTTATTGTATTTTCAACTTATCTTCTTATAGGTTTACTCCAATGTCAAGTGTAGATAACTATTGAATGCAAAATTAAATTTTGCATCCATATAACATCTATCCACTCTACATATTTTTTAGTAGAGCAACATCTTAAAAAATTAAAAATACATGGGAAAAATGTGTTTCTTGAATTTAACATGTTTTATTTTTTCATTTTTTTTAGTATGAGTCTATTGAAAATTATGTATAGTGGGTGCTTGTTGGATGTAGAATTTCTTCAAAAGTACGTGTCCAACAGGCACCCAAACTTGAAATTTGAGTGAACCTGTAAAGAGATGAGTTGAAAATACAATTAAAAAAATAGTTTTCTTCTTTGTGCTCCAAAACTTTTTTCCCATGGGGATGACATCATCATCTTGAATCTTATTATTTTCTTTAAAGTTGATTTTGTTAGTAATTTTTTTGTTTTGAGGCCCATTTTTTGCTTAAAAATTTCCCTAATGATAACCTATTTTCACATATTGGAAAAAATTGTTGGCATGCGCAAAAAAATTATGGGATTGCATGGTGAAGAAAAGTGGATTGAATAACTTAATGCCATTGGCTTCCAACATCAATTCTATATCAAAAATAACAATGGGAAAACACTTATATGGGTAAGATATATTCAATTACTACATAATTAGGGCCTTCATCATATTTATCATTTTTGAAGTTCATTCCAAATCACCCAATACTTGCATCAAAGTTATTGTTATTACAATCAGTTGCTAAAATCCATAATGTACAAAGTAATAATAGATATGTAGATTATTTTCAATGCTTGGAAGAAATTTAAAAAAAAAAATCAAATTAAAGGTACATATGAGTACTTTGATGTTGCTGAATATATTTGGTGAGAGTCTTGTTTCGATGATAAAAGTGACATAATTTCAAGCTCAATAATGGAGATACATTGTTGAAGACTCTATTTATTTGGCCACATAATATACGAAATGACTTTCAGGAAATAAACATTGTTGAACAACAATAATCTCAAGGTATTGTTGTATCTTCATTAGTAGAGGAAAGTGAAATGTATATTGGTTCTATAAGATCAAGTGCACAATGTGAAGTTGTGGAAGACATTTTCATGGGATTTGTATGGTATATTAAGGAGGGTTGCATGATTCCATTGTTAGTGGATGGAGACATACATGGTTATCCATTCTAGCTTTCCAATATTATAAAATTAATTAAAAAATAATAATATGTTGCAACAATAGAAGTACAATGGTATGCAACAAATGCTTACACATTGAATGTTGTTTATAATCCAAAGATGGTAATTGAGAAATTAATTAGCAAAAATGGAAAAAGAAAGGGTCCAAATATAAATGATCGTTGCACTAACCTCTTAATATCAGAGGCTGTTGAACTACTTGTTTATGACTTCAATTTAACAAAGAGTAACTCTTCGCTTCAAGACCACAAAGATTATCAAGAGGTTGCTACCACAAGAAATATCAGCAAGATGGGAGTCTGTTAAACATAGCCATAGGGCTAGACTACTTTTGACATCTATAATTAGGCATACATGTAGACCTAGATGGTGCACTGGTTGATAATAGGGAAGAATATAGGTCATATAAATTTTCATCCAATCATTTATTTGAAGATGATGTAGATTCTAATGGTGTGTTAGAATATATGATTCAATTTGAATAATTGTATAAAACATTGTATGTATTCTTTATGAATATGGTGTTTGCGTGGTAACCTGACAGGATTTATTTAACTTGTATATGATCTTACATGAAGTTTTGAGTCATTTTTGTGTTTGTTGGATTATATTTTTTAATTACATAGAATATAATAAAAATTTTAGCTCATTTCTTTTGAATTTTAGCAACTCAACAATAAATTTGAGAAATAATTTATGTTTAGTTCAAAATAAATAGTACTGAGCTTTTGATTAAAAGTAAAAAAACATTTGCCCCCAATAGTAGCTCACTTGGAAATTCCTTGTAATGTAAAGGTATGCAAGTGATGAAGGTCTCATGATCAATCCCCTAACTTCCTAATTTGTGTTCCTTCTTGGGGGCTGAGGTGGTTACACCTAGGGGTTATAGTGGAAATAGTCGGAATCAACTTTGTGTCACACGAGTATGAGTCCATCCCAATTGCCAATTCCTATAACATTTTAAAAAAAGTAAAAAAGATTAATGTTGAATTTTAAATTGCATGGTGATATTATCATGCAATTATGTATCATCTTGTGCTTGGAATGCTAAGCAAACCCTAAATAATGAACATTTAGGGTTGTTTTTGTGGACCATAGTTTAAAAAATGTTGCAATCTTAATGCCCATTGAAATAGTGGTGTTACTGATTTTTTTTCAATTATACAAATTATTCAGATTTATGTTTAAAAAATGTTCCAATTTTAAGCTTAAAAAAAAGACGTGAGCGACTACTAGCACTACTTTTCAATTTGATGGTTGACTTTTAAGTTTTGGTTGTAATGATATTAGTTGTTAACGCTAAGATTTCAAATGAACTATAATTTTAACCTTAAAAAAATGCTCTTAATAGAACCATATTTTACTTATGTGTTGATATGTAAAGCTTTCTTAGTAATGATAATGGTTTTTTATTTATTTATAATGCCATGCTTGAAAATTGTTGTATTTTTAACCCCAAAAAGGGGGTTCTGTTGGTAGCATCAAATTTTGATTTAGGATATTATCATATTTTAGTCGCAAAAATAAGGATCTTGAGAGCTAAAGTTCTCATTTTGAGGTCAGAATTCATGTTAAGTTGATACCTTATTCATTCTTAGAGCATATTTTTCTAAGCCAACTACATAGTTGACTTCTCTTATTATAATGGATTCCATTATAATAACAATATATCGATTCCCTTATCTTAAACATATATGTTAATTCACTTACCAATAACTTATGCACGTCCTATGTATCAAACATATGTATGTAATAATACATATCAGCTTATGGGACAATCTTATTTATGCCCTCAAGATCTTGTCTTAGGAAGGGATCTATACTATTTGAGATTGTTTGATCATAAATTCTAGAAGAATCATATCATATGACATCACAAAATATGACATTACAAAATAGGGTTATGGCATTTAGAGAACTAAGGAGATATCTGAAACATCAAATTTTTAACCACTTCTAATACATGATTGAGAGAGGGATTTGTTCAAAATGGATCTAAAATAATTCCTCCAAACTTTATATAAAGAAAAAATGACAAAAGTCGAAGTCAATTGTCCATTGGAAATTACCTTCAAAACTAAAGGCCAAAGACCTCCTTTTGGCCTCACATAGATGAAACAAATCACTTGGTTGGGATGCAAAGGAAATAATATAATTTAAATGCTTACTTGATGCAAAAGCTACCCAAGAGAGATGGAGAAAAAAAAAATGAAAGAAGGATGCAGTATTGGAAGAATGAATACTTGGAGTAAATAAATGTGCTTACATATTAGACCATGAAGAGGATTCCTTGTTTTGCAAGAGGAAAAGATTCTCCATGCTAAAACAATCTACCAAATACCACTAGCGATTAAGAATATATGAAACTTACAATTGCAAGTGTATTATAGATCCCATTTGTAATAATTCATAACCACAAATAGAAACCATAAGTTGTTACTTTTCCCATTTGGGGTTTTTTTAAGAGTGAATGTTATTATTGATGGTGATTGATTTAGTTTCTTTATGTTTGACTTAGTAATTGTTATGTTTAATTCCTTATATTCATTATGGTAAGTAATTTTGACATTGTCTAAAATTGATTCACAATGAATCCATCTTTAGTCCATTTTCCTTATTAGGATTAATGATATTAGTAATTAAATGCATAACATTACTATTAATTTATTGAATCATTAATTTGGTAGAGAAAGTTAGTTTTTGCTCAATATTAAACTATGAGTATAAGTAATGCTTCCCACACTATCCTTTAATCAAATCATTTTCTATTAACCTGATACATCCAGGTCTATTCCACAATCAATTCTCTTATACCTTAACCAATTCTCCTATAATTTGTACTTGATTAATAGTCCAGACCATCACTCTCCTGCTTTTAGTTCAACTTTATGGTGAGCACTTACATCCATTTTTGGAACTACCCTTGTATTCTATAGTAAGTCCACAAGGAATCAAATTGCTCTCCCATGCATTCACTTTGATAACTCCTCCTAGCCACACACATATAAACAAAGGGACACATAAATACACACTAGTCATAATGGCATTTGATTCTTTTAATTAAAATCGTATAATATTAAGCTGGAAATTTAATTAGAGCACACTTATATTTATGCAATGCATATCCAACGTGTACACCATTGTAATATGTATTAACAGTGTAGCATTAGCTTTCAACCGTCCACCTCTACATTACATAAATATGTATTTCTTTGTACACGGTTTTCACTTTGAATTTAAGTCTTTGTTGATAAAATGATGGATTTGATATTTGAATAAAGAGATCGTGTTCCTTAGCCAGCATACGAAAATTATAGAGTACATTTATTATTTGGCATTTCAAAATTGTTGAGGTAGAGTGGATTTGTTTTTTAAGTGAGCATTGGCCTAAGCATTATAAATCTAACAAAACAATTTTGTAACACTAATCAAAATACAGATATATAATATATATATATATATATATTCATGTCAATTAATGCATAAAGAAGATAGAAAATTATTATTGTTGTGTATAGAGATGTTTTATAAGGGAAATGTTGTCAAGTAACATTATATTTAAAAATAATAAAATAATACTTATATTAGCAAATTTAAAAATAGTAATAACAAAAAAAATCAATATCAATCATATATAAATTATTTCAATTTTCATCTTAATTTTACATCAATTTTTTATAGAATGATAAGTAATTGAAAGTAAAATAATAATAATAATAATAAATAAATTCATTTTAGTGGGAGAGAAATATGTAATTTATTCACTACTTAATATGGAGTTAAAATATGACATGTAAAAAAAATATTGATATTATATGATTTGTAATTTATTTTATGATCAGTGGATATGTAATATTTAAAACAAGATATATATAAATAACAAAAAACTAATGCCTTAAATAAAATATTTCAATGTCCATGTTAAATAACATACTAGTATTTCAACTTTATATAGAGAACAAATAAAGTAATTTAAACTAAAATTTTCTTATGTTTTCATATTTCATTGTAAGGGACATGTGTAATTTACTCAATTATTAATATGGAGTTGATATAAAATATTTAAAAAATATTAATAACAAAAAACCTTTTAAGGTTGGTCATCCATCAAATATTCCAATATGCATGTTGAGTAAAAGATTTTAACATCAAATATGTATATAGATATAGAAAGAGGAAGTGTAAGACAATTCTTATTATGTTGATATATTCTTTCTAATTCAAGATATGAGGGGGTTTTGTAATTCCTTCAGTGTTTAATTTGTGTGTAGAGAGACTAGAGAGACTCTCTATCTCTCTCTCTCTCTCTCTCTATATATATATATATATAATCATAATTTTCATTAAAGAGATATGAAAGTTACATTCAAAATATGCAGACAAGTGCATGCAAAACTGGGTTGTCTTTATGCACAACCATCGAGCAAAAGATCAAAATAGAAAGTCATTTAGGCCTTTCCCATGTCTAGTCAAATAAGTCTATCCATACAAAACATAAATACATAGCCAAAAAACAATAAACTACCAGTCATCTCAGGAGTGTATCTTAGAGAAAATACATCAAAAATGAAATGTATTTTCTTCATTCGTGAAGGCTATCCTTCTACATGCCTTCTATGAAAGGCTAATGATAGTACTCATTAAAAGTGTCATATAGCTACTCTGATCTTCCACATTCCCAAATTGTGATCAATGCTCGCTTTAGAGTGGGCATCTGTAGTAGTGTTCCTTTCTCTGTATGAAATCTGATCAAAACGATGTTTCAACTGTAATATTTCTTAAATATTCAGTATCAGTGTGTGCATGTGACATCTAGTGATCTCATTGAACCAATTGATAACAATCAAAGAATCCCCAAAAATATGAACATGTTTGCAACCCTTTTCTACAACAAACAAGAGAAAAATCTTTGACTAAGATTATGCATAGTTATTAATTTGTACCCCTACCTAATCCACTTTGAAGTTTGAAGGACTGGTTTTCCTTTAGAAATAAAATGCCCCCCCTACACCCCCACATTCATCCCGGCAAGGGAATCCCCATTGAAGTATGCCCTTGGGGAAGAGTGATCAACTTCTTCAATAGTAATGTTTTGAAGATGATGCACATTAAAAACTTCAAAAATTAGTCCATATGTAGCTAGAGCTTGTGTTTCATTAAGAGTTGTAGACTTTTCCTAGAAAATATCATTGTTCTTTGTAATCCACATTCCCCAACTAATTATTCGTAGGAGATTTCTGAGCTTTTAGGCGTTGTGTAATCCCACCATGTTTGCTAAGCTTCCATCCAGGAGGGACCCTACCATAGGGCATCAAATACTAGAATATATCTAACAATATTCCAAACAACCTGAAAAAAGGGCAGACAAGGAAAATATGGTCCACTAACTCCTCTGCATTTTTACACAGTGTGCACCAACTAGGCCCAGTCATGAATATCTTTTTTATACTATCACCAGTGGGGATCTTGTCTTCCAAAATACACCAATGAAAGAACCTCTCTTTTACTGGGCAACTTAACTTCCATAATTTATTTCACTACAAAGCTATATCCCCTAACTCTTTGTGAGAAATAATAAACAGATAACTCATCTTTGGAGAATATTCCTCTTTAGGGGAGTGCACTTAACACAAAGCGTCAACCCTATCCCGAAGATGAGCATGTGAAATATTGAGAGAATTTGTGTAATTTTACCACTGACTTGAAAATGCAATCGAAAAATTTAGCTAATTTGCATCAACCCATCCATGAGCCCATATGTATGTTTGAGCTAGATCAACCATTTGATTCAGTGAATACCTACAATTTGCATTTAGGTATTCAACAATCTCTTGTGGCAAAAGATAATATATATATATATATATATATATATATAGAGAGAGAGAGAGAGAGAGAGAGAGAGAGAGAGAGAGAGAGAGAGAGAGAGAGATTATCTCCTATGGATATGTGTTTTCTAGTTTTGAATATGAGGTCCGAGCATGTATTGACATTTAATGTGAAGAAATGTGAATCATAAATAAAATATTTCAATATATATATTGTATAAAACAATTGAAAAAAAACTATAATTAAAACATTTTGTTAGTGTTTTTCTTAAAACCAACATAGATTCATCTTACCTTTGGATCTACCAAGCACCAAGAGGAATAAAATCTCTTGAGGTGCAAACCTTTCCTCAAGTTTTGCACTCAAGAAGAGGTTTGCATCTTGAGAGTTTTGATCCCTCTTGATGGTTGGTAGATCCAAAGTTAAGATGGATCTATGTTGGTTTTAATTCCATAGAGCATCCATGTTGATGAGATGAACAAACTATAGGCTTACCATTTATGGATTATATGGTATCACATGACCTTGAAGAAACTAAAAGCACTTTGAGGAGAAAGCAAACTTAGCATGCTTAAAGAATTAAAAATAGAGATGTTAAAATACCTATGTGACATTCATGTGCATATTTTATTAAAATTTGATAGATAAAATCAATAATTTCAACAAGAGGATAGTAGACTTGTGAAAAGACCTTGATATTTCTATAAAATTATTTCTTTTATTAAAGAGCACTTTCTTGAATACGAAGACTCTCTTTCCAGTCTTATGGTAGATTGGAACGATAAAAAAGTTCAACTCTTGTATTCGGGAGAGATTAATTTAGTTAGACGATCAGGAATTATATAGGCTCACTCAAATTATGACTTAGTAGCTAGTTGTACGAAGAATTGATTATGGAGGAGGAGGCACTAGCTAGGCTATACATAGTTATCCAAGAGACCAAGAAAGCACAAGCATATTCTATTTCCATTATAGAAGAATATAGTATTGATTGAGAAAAGCACGCTTAACTCAACTTACGAGGACCATTCTCAATATATTTAAAATGGTAATTTTGACAAACATATTATACGTAGAGATTCCAAACTATTGAGACAAATATGCTACAATGACCAAGGCCTGTGCAATAGACATTGAGAGATTCTAAACCCTATTGTAGTTGAATGTAGGATTGTTATTGCATATTTTGACACCCTAATATTAATAGATGCTCTTATTTGGTTTTATCCCTTGCATTCACATCATCTACAACATGGTTCCTTCCTAACAATCCACATGTTATTTCTACTCATCAAAGGAGCATGTACACACATTTGAACATGTCCCTTACCCTGAATGCTAACAGTTTGAAGCATGTAATCCTATGGTTTCGTTCCTTTCATTCGGTTAATGGTTATGACAATATACTTCCATTTATGTCCCTAATGGTAGCTTTTGGTTAATCTTTTAATCTTATTACTACTAAAGGAGAACCTCCCCCTTCTCCTTGGAAACCTAGTAAATTGCACAAAAAAACTAGAGATTTTTGTTTTCTTTCTCATTGTGGCTTTAGTTATTGATTTAATGATTTATCAAGAGCGTTCAAAAAGTATAAAAATATCATTGTTATAACTTTGTCTCATTTCTACGAGCCCTTGTGGCACAATAATAATCACGATAATTCCATCTACCTAGAAAGGGTTAAATCATGATTACTTAAAGCATTCTAGAGCCATCCATGGGAAGGGAAAGGTGGGGGTTGCAGTGAGGAATTTTCCCCTTTGTTTGCGATATCTTTAACCATTAATTCGTGAGACCATTTGATAGGTCAATGTGACTGACAAACAAGTCTTAGGGCTAGAAGGGATATATCTCAAGTGTAATTGAAAATGAGTAGATGGAATGAAGTTTGTAAACACATAGACAAAATTAGTTAGAAACTTGTAGCGAATTCACACCAAGTGCTTCCTTCCAGTAGGAAGAAAGAACCTTTTGTGTTGTATGCCCCAAGTCATCATACCAAGTTCTAGCACTAGTTGGGGTAATTCCAAAATCATCTTATTTCCAACCAGTTCCTACTTCTACAAAAAAAGACTATAAGTGCCCATATAAAAGAGGAAAACAAAAGCACATGAGTTTCCAATTTCCATGAATAACACTTATCTTTAACTAATGAAGCATATACATAGGCTTCTTTGAAGAAGAAGATATCTCTATACTAATATTAGTAGGTAGCCTACAATCAATCAACTTAAGAGATTTTCATATAAATAAAAAATAATCATTTACTTCTTTGAAACTTTTATTTTGTAGACATGGATTGAAACATAACACCTAACTAGAGATGTTTTAACACATTGAGCATTATCAAAGAAGGTATTCTTTGTTATATTTCCAATATAATCCTATAAGATGAGGCATAACCAAATTTAATTTTTGGGTTTTAATTGGATAGATTTATATGGTGCTAGTAAATGAATGAAGAAACCCAGAGCAACACCTACACGAAAGCTTATAATTTGGTAAAAGTAGGTGGAGAAGTAGAGGAGCAAGCATTAGAGGCAATAGATTGAGTAGCATATTTAGTGTTAGAAGCAAATACACTAGATACAAGAAAGGAGAATATGGGTTCACAATCAAATAATTATCCAAATAAACTATTTCTATGTTATGAAAAATAACCCAACCGATTTCCTGAATAAACTATTTCAAATTATGAAAAATAGTCTTACTGAATGTACCTTTATTGGAGTTTATGCTGCATAAAAGTTATCCAAAAATAACCTTACTGAATGTACCTATATTGGGGTTTCTATTGCATAAAAGTTATCAAAATGACCACATATATGATAAGCACCTTGTATTAATTACAAAGATATATTTATACCAGGTTAGAATCTCTTGTATTAATAATTTTATTTTTAAATTTTATATATATATATATATATATAAATCCAACTTTGAAAATCAAACAAAATAATTATAAATCAATGTCATCCAACTCCGAATCAAATTCGAAGCAAATAATATAATCTACTTCCATATGTACAAACAAATATAACATCAAATGTAATTCCACTACTTAAATATGTCGCTAGTACCACAATAGTAAAAGCTGCGACTATTTCATAGGAGTGGAGCATTAAATAAGGAATATCATTTGCGATAAGAATTAATGATGAGCAAATTCCATATTCATCAGTTAGGTAAAGAAAAAAAGGGAAAAAAAAAAAAAATATGATGTGACATGACAAGGAAAAATGATACATGCAAGTTTCATCATTTCAAAAGAGATCATAGTGTTAGTGGGCCCCATGGAACATGGTTTTATAAAGAAGATAGCACAACTAAAGAAACAAATGAGGTGGTCCCACAAAAGAAGATAGCACAACTAAAGAAACAAATGAGGTGGTCCCACAAAAGAAGAACTAAGGAAACAAATGAGGTGGTCCACGGGGCACATGGTATCGTATGCCGTTGTTTCCTTGGAAACCTCATGGCAATGTGTGCACCGTTTTTTTAAATTTCATAATAATGTGGAATTTTGATTGTATATAGGTGGAATTTTGTTTGAGATATTGAATGTAAAGCTTGGCTAGATTTATATTATTTATATTGCAGTGGTATTATTTAGTAGGTTAATACATAGAAATAAACTTTAAAATGTTTAAAATTAAAGTTAAAAAAAAATTAAATGTTAAAATGATTGCATAGTATTTGGGTAGTTTTTATATTTTTAACAATATAATTATAAAATCTATTAGTGCGATGTTTAATAAATTGAGTTGGTAATATAATTATTTTATTATATATTTAAATACTTGCATTTAAAAATAATTATTTGATAATTATTTGAGACTTGGTTTTTGAGGATGCATTTTTATTTATTGTTTTCCTTTATACTGGTTGAATGGTTTCTTTATTGTTGTCACAATGTTAAGGTTTTTTAGGTGGACTGTGATCCTTCAAGCATGCAATACCTATGTGTTTTACTTTTGTCTCATGGAGCACAAAGTTACCTTAGCTAGACCATGCCTCACAAAAAGCTCACTTATATAGTCTCTCTACCATTAGGTATTTAGCAGAATATCATAACTCTTAGTTATTTATAAAGAAACAAACCTTTGACCTTCTTCTATTATTAATTAATCAACCTTACAACAATTCATCGAGATAATGGCTCAAGCTACAAGAGTGCAAAGCCAAAATAATCAAAATATAGAGGTTCCAACCTTGTTCCACTCTTAGACCCCACCTGGGTCTCCAACACCTTCACAAATCATCTCAACACCCTATGGGTCGTCTTGACACCCTCTTGAGTTGTCTCAACACCATGTGGTTCATCATCACCCTACTTAGCCTGTCCTCAGCTGGTTGCAAGTCTCATCTCATCCTCGGCTCAAGTTTGCACGATCATAGGCCCCCAAGCCTTCCTTCATTTGGTTCCTTCACACTCCCTTTCGCCTTTGTTTGCGAGCTCGATTATGCTATTGAAGGTTAGTTTCGTTCATTCAAGTTGTGCTTCCTCATTCATGTGACTCCTCTTACTTATACAAGTCATGCCTCATGTCGTTCCACCTTTGCATGTGTCAACTTGCCCTTATGTGTTGGGCACCTTGGTCCATACTGACTTGTCGTTCCACCCAATGGCCACATCATTTTCTTGTCATGTGCACATATCCTCTCATAACACTTAGCCACTATGCCTCTTGATTAGTCATGCATGCCACTCGTATGTCGCTTGGGTTTTCATGCTACCAAGCCAACATGGCTCTCAGTTGGTCATTCATTCTATCTTACTTGTTTCTCATCCTGCCATGCTACCAAGTTGACATGGGCCTCGGTCAATCATTTAGGGGACTTGGCCCACCTCTCATTCCATAATGGCACCCTCCTCTTGGTCCAACATGCCCCAAGATGACCTCCTCTCATCGTTCAATTGCTCATCTATGAGTGTTTTGGCCCGAACCTTGGGGTGCTAATGTTGCCTCTCATGGAATCAACTTGGGCCTTTTTACCCATTACTTGGCCAAGTTGGGTGCTCGGTCACTCACATCCATCATGCCACCAAGCTTCCCACACGCACCCAATGGCAACCCCAAGTGTTGGTTTTCTGAAACCTTGTGTTAACGTGTCCACGCCCAACATCCTCTTTCATCACGTTTTTTGTGATATTTTAATCGCAAATCATGTGATGGAGATGTCACCCATTAAGCACACCTTGTTTAGATGTGTGCCCAACTCTAGGGCCCAACATCCTCCCCCACTCAAAGTCATTTTCATCCTGGCAATAGTTTAGTCACAACACTCCAATCATCTCCCACTAGATATCGTCATCATGATGAAGCTCTTTGAATGATATCTCTAACTGCATCTCTAGATGTTTGTGTTTCCCTATGCTACACTTCTAATTATCTACCCTTAGATCACCCAACCCATCATCATGGTGTAGGGATACCACCCTACACATGTTAAGCTTGTGGTTCGCTTATTAGTAGTGAACCTCTAATTATCTCAATGTTGGGTCACCATTCCTACATCTGCTCAATATCCAAGACTCATCCTTGACACTTGGCTTGCCCATTGAGCTCACCCATTTCCTAGGTTGATCATGTAGCTAATCCGATCATCACTCCTACTTAAAGAGAATGTACCTCCTCCTATCATTTGGTCCTTGTTTGTGCTTATGTCTACTAGCCTATCTCAATGCCCTTGTTGTTTCTTCTTGATGTCCCTTTCCAATTATCCCTTGTGGTTGAGATGGCTCCCCTCTATTACTCTTGGGAGGAAACACCACATGCCTCCATCGACCTCTTCTAGTGAGAGGGGGCTCGAAACACCCCACCAAGGCTCTGAGCTACCATTGTGTTTGAAGAGTAGTCCTGATCAAGATAATTCCTAACTGCCTCAACTTTTCTGTCAATACATCCCATACTATTCAATCCTCCTAGTGTTAGCTAGAAATCATATATGGCCATAGCATATTTGCGAGACTCCACAAAGGAGGAAGGATCTTTACCTTCCTCTTCCACCCAATTGTTGGACCCAATTCCTTCTTAATGATTTTCACCCATGTTATACATGGCGCATACTCGAGTAGGATCCCACTTCCTCCTTCAAGAGTTAGTCTTCTAGAAAGACTCTCTATATTCACCACTAATTGGTTTCTTTTCTTAGAATGGTGATGTTGACTCACCTCTTGTTGAATCATTGTTGTATATAGCCCATCATCAGATAACTTGATGGTTGTCATCCCGGATCGATGCCCTAAATTTATCTTCCTTTTTAGTGGAACATGTATGGTTGTTTCTCCTCCTAGAAACACTAACTCTCCCCTAGAAAGTGTTGGCATTTCCTTGGTTTCTTCTGTAACAACCCCTGGTTGATTTTCCATGTAAATAAAATAATACCAAGGTCATGGGACATGTATTCCAAGTTGAATGTTGGGAAAACAATTATAGTGGGAATCGCTTGTGATTAATTAATGGTTATAAAAATTAGCAAAGGAATTTTCAAAGGCAAAGTGGCAATAATTGGCATTTATTTATGAAAATAAAGGAAAATAGGAGAAAAGGAAGGTCAAGAGATACAAATTTGCATGATAAGGAAAGTAGAGGGAAAATGAAGGAAAATGAAGAAAAATAGAGGCCTCAATGATAAAAAGGCTTATGAGGATTAGTTCAAATTTTTTGTCAGTCCAGTTTTGTCTCTCTCATTCTCACATACTCTTGCACCCTTAAAGAAATCTTGGAGCACTTGGGCTTTCACTTGGATTTGGATAAAGAAGGCGAAGGAAAGTAGGGAAGCATAAGGAAACAGTGGGATCAAAAGTTACAAATAGATTTTTTTGCAGGTAACAGGTTACATGTGTGATTTCCTTGTTGATTTTTGGATGCATGTTATATGCATGTGAGTCTCTGTTTATGTGTTTTCATTGGCATGGAGATTTTCCTAGATTGACACTGGGTTTTAGCCTTGCATTTCCATTTCATGGATATCCATGATGTTGTGGTTTTCTTCCGCTTTTTTTCTAATTGGTTCTTAGGTTCCTTATGTTTGTGGGTTGGAACAAATGCTCTGGAAGCCATGGAACAACTTGGGTTGAATTACTAGTTCCTAGAGCTGTTGGTTGGGACAAACGCTCTTGAGCCCTTGGTGGGTTGAGTTACTAGTTCTTGGAGCCACAGTTGGAACAAATGCTCTAGAGCCTTGGAAGGTTGTAGGTTGAGTTACTAGTTCCTGGAGCCCTAAACAACTTGGGTAGAGACCGATCCAGTTGATGTTAGTGATTTCCAGACCGTAGAGGTGGAATCTGTGATTGAGGGTTGAGGTGGTTTGGCCTCTGGAAGCCTTGGTTTGGTTTTATTTTGGTTATTCCATGAGATCCCACATTCATTCTTGGAATATGGCGCGAGGGCGATTGGATGGAAAAGAGATTTGGTTTAGCTTAACCTATGGTTGGGTAGTATGTGGAAATCCCTAACTTGGTTGGCATTTTCACATGTTAATATGAGATATTTTCCTATTGTGATATATGAGTATTTGTATTGGTTATGATGGTGATGTTATGGTTTATTTTCCATGGTTTCTATGCTAGTTATTTGTTGGTTATATGATGTATTTGATCTATGTCTCTTGACATGTTTTGATAAGTTATGGAATGGTTGATGAATGCATGGAATGACAAATGTTATTGCAACTAGTTAGAGAGTGCTTGGAGCCTTCTTGGGATTCTCAAATGAAAACTATCATTTTGTGATTAGATATGCATTCATGACCTGTAGCTTACATGTTTTCCATATATTTGACCAAATATCTAATGTGTTCTAGGCAGTATAGGTCAAGTTTCTGATTCAAGTTTGAATGTTTAGATTTGCCATCATGTTGAATATGATTATGGAAATTTACAGGAAGTTATGAGCAGTGATCTAGAGGCTAACCTGGAAAAGTGGCTCAGATCTTGGGAATACTGGCATAGAATAGGGGAACTTAGGCTATAATTGCATGGAAGCAGGCCTATGCGTGCGGTTGGAGGCCTACAACCACACCCTTTCCTTGTTGTGCATGCAGTTGGGGTGTTAGGTCAGTGAAAAGGGGTCCCAGCTCAGGGATTGATCACCTGGGGTGGTGGTTCAACTCCTGAGTGATCTGTAGTTCTTGTAGGATGTCAGTAAGTGTTCTGTTTGTAGGACCCACTTCCTTAAATGGAAAACTGGAGGTCAGGTCATGTCATAGTGACACTTGTCTCATGTTTACTTCGACGAGCTTGTGAATTTGGGGAAATATGGGAAGGGTGGTTACATATTGGTATCATAACTTTCAGGTTCAAACAATTGGACTGGATGGGCTAGATGTGATATTTGTGCGTGCATGTTAGTTGGATGCATGCATTGTAGTGGTTGTGGTTGTCATGTATACTGCCAGTGTTACTGTTTTAGTTATCTTGCATGATGTTGATAGGTTGATATGTTGATGTCATTATGACTGTATATACATGTATATCATGCTAATATGGACTGATTTGTGCGGATGGTATAGCCTCCCCTGACCTTCAATAAGGTATGTTTGATTATGTTTATATTTGGTTTATCTGGCATGGTATGTTTGCAAGAAGAAGAAGATCATATATGACAAGTAGAATGGTGGATTATAGTTCACATGACTCTCCTTACAGATCATCTGAGTAGCCTGGGGAAGAGTGCTCTCCTGATATAGTAGATACCTTGAGAATTCTTAAGGAAGAAATTAGAATTTTCAAGGCAGATAATGACATAATAATTCAATCACAAGAAAGGCTTGTGAGAGCTTAGGAAAAGAAAGCAAAGGTCAATGCAATGATTCTTCAGAGCTTGTTAGATTTGCAGAGACATGGACAGCTAAGAATCAATTGGAAAAGAGGAAAGGAAACATGGGGCATAAGGTAGCAGGTTTCACGGAGGGCACAGGTCAGACACGGATGACATGATCAGAGGTGTCAAGTGGATGGATACACCTTATGGGAGAGGTAGTGGTTATGGGTTATATTCTAGTTCTTGTTTAGAGAGACATCATGGTCATCATTGCCATCATCCTTATAGGAGGAGTGAGAAGCAATACTTTCCATATGAGTTTAAGAAATCCAAGCCTCCTACCTTTGATGGAGAGCTAAAGAAACCGGAAGATGCAGAAGTATGACTGCTTGGGATAAAGGAGTTCTTCAAGTTGCATGATTATTCAAAGAATATGAAGTTTGAGAGAGATATTTTCAGTCTCAAGGGAAAGTCATATATTATTAGAGAACTTTTGAGGTCTAAAATGGGCCTCCTAAGAAAAATGTACAACCAAAATAAAATTTATAAGAACTAATAGGATTCAAGATGATGATATCAACCATGGGGGATGATTCACTATTTTTGGGATAAAAAGTAAAAGGATTAAAAAATAATAAAATAATAAAACTACTTTTTCAACTTTTATTTTCAACTTATCTCCCTAAGGTTTTACTCAAATTTTGAGCGGGAGTACTAGGTGGATGCAAAATTTAATTCCTCATCCAAGGAGTACCCATGTTGCATACTTTCGATGGACCCTACTACACGAAAAATGAGAAATACATGAAAAATGTGATTTCATTCGTGTAGTAGGGTCCATCAAAGGTATGCAACATGGGTACTCCTTAGATGAGTAGTCAAATTCTACATCCACCGAGTGTTCCTGCTCGAAATTTGAGTAAACCCATAGGGAGATAAGTTGAAAATACGAGTTGAAAGAGTAATTTTTTCCTTTTTTCCTTCTAAAATTTAATGATGTAATCTAATCTTATTTTATTATTTCCACCATTATTTTATAATTTCCTTAGGAGGCCCATTTTAGACCTCAAAACTCCCCTAATTCTAGTGGGAATATGTGAAGCGTGTCAAAGGAATCAAGACATAGGAATTGAGTTGACATGAGTTTAAAAGACTCTTCAGAAAGAAGAGCTTGTCCGAGAGATACTACGAACAAAAGGATAAGGAGTTCTATGAGTGTAAGATGCTTTCTATGATAGATGAAGAGTACACAACCAAGTTTATGGAATCGTTGCGGTATGTGCCATATCTTAGGGATGAGAAGACGAAGGTTCAAAGATTCATCAATGGGTTACCTTTAGAATTTAAGGATCAGATTGAGTATGATGAGCCTCAGTCATTGGAGGAAGTCATTGGAAATTTTAAGCATTGTTATGAGTAGTCTAAGCGTAAGTATGAGCCTAAGTGTGATTGGAAGGGGAATGATATGTGTTATATGGGATTTACAATTGCAGACAAAAGTATATCCCCTAGGTTGGTGGCTAACCTAGAACAAAAAAAAAGACAAGGAACACAATGTTTTTCTTTAAAGTAAATAGAGGACAGATTGAGGCCTACCTAAAATCCTTCGCACACTTCAATCCTTCTTGAGCTTGGAAGCTCCAATTCTAGCTCTGAATGCCAAAATTAGAACATGCACAGTCAAATAACACAAGCCAAGAAACTATGAGATCTATGTAGTATCATCTAAGCACTTCATTCAATAGATCAACATGGTATAGTAATAAGTGAAATAACAACATCACATATAGGAAAACAATGAATTATTTTCATTAATATAAATGGAAGGAGATTACAACCATAAGTAGCAGTTGATCTTGTAGAAGAGCCCATCCAAGTTGTTGACCTGTCTTTTCCTTGTCACAATATGCACCTCCAATCACCCTAAATGCATGAAATGATGACCATTCACTACAACATCATAGGGGAAAAATCACTCTCCAAAAGCCAACCATCAACCACATAGAAGGATGGGAATATATAAAGAAGTAAGGTAAGTCGGGAGTTATTATCTTATTACCAATCTAGGGTTTGAGATCCACCTTTAATGGAGGGATATAATCAAAGGATAAGTGGTGAAAACTCCAAAGTAGGGAAGGATAAGATTTGAATGTTTTATCCAAGGTAAGTAGTTGAAACAACTTCTGGAAACTCCTAGAAGGGGAATCTTCTCATTCTCCCATATTTCTAGAACCAACGCAGGTGCAAAGGGGGGCAACCTATTGGTGATCAATGCAGGGCACAGTGGAGAAACTTGTAGGTGATCGTACCCCTGTAGGCATACATGGAGTGTTGGTCCTAAAACTGGCGCAAATGATGCAGTTTAGGGCTAAAACTCTAGGGGATGAAGGGAACATGATTAGGGATCTGTGCAAGATGGTGACAAGGGGGAATATTATGTTGATTGATCCCGTTAGGAGGCTCAATTATCGGATGTGACAAAATGGCGTATAACAAAATTCCCCCATAAAGTGCAAAGTCAAAGGTGATGACTGATGACTAAAGTATTTTACCTTGTCACAAGTCAGGATCAAGGACAACTAGCGAGCTTCATCTGTTACAATACATTTATAACATTACATGTTTGTTTGCTGAGAGAGGCATACCCATACTTAGCTCATAAGCTAACATAACATGTATATTGATCAAAAGACGCATTCACAGATGTAACTGGTGGACCCATGACTGGATCATTGTCTATATGATCACGACCATCATACAATGTGATCTTTGTATGACTCCTGAAATTGTAGCCCGGATGGATGAAACTAGATCCAAGGTATTCTATCTCATTCACACGACTAACCAATGTACGAGTTTAACCATGTGAATCAATGAGATGGAGTCGAACATGGTAAACACCATCTGATTACTGGCCAATGATGTAAGTCATTAATAGATGTGAGAAACCACCTGTTGAGTCTTGAAAATGTCATTCATTTCCATTACACTTTCACTATTATGTCCATTATATCACCTCCATTTCACCTCCATTTCACTACTATGTCACCACATTCATCCCACTTTCATTATCATTGGGCCACATTTATGTTTTTCCAATCTTTATTAATTCTAAGCCTTTTAAGTGAATTTGTGGTTTAAAAATTAGAAAATAATGTGCATATGCTTATACCTAACAAATGGGTTGAGATTGTTGACATGTGTAGGTTGAAAGGAGGCTTCTAGAAGACCCTTATGTGGCACTCTAAGGCCAAATTTGAATTTGAGTGGAAAGAATCATGGGATCATGAGGATATGTGTCACATCTCCTAATTGTATTGTAACTCTAAGAAGACATGTGTCTTATCAGTTTCTATTTTGATTAGGACTCTAGAGGTAGAGGGAGAGATTCGTGGACTCTCATTAATGAGATGGCTTCTCATCTTTTTGTATAAATAGGAGATCTCTCTCCTTCATTTGTTAGTCTTTTAGCTTATTAGCCTTTAGCTTGTGAGTTCTTTAACTTGGAGTTTGTAGTTCTTCCTTGATGGCTTTTGAAAGCTTTGGAGAACTTTGTTGTACTTTGTAATTTTTAAGAATTTGAATAAAGCTTTGATGTTCTCAACATGGAAGGAGATGTGAAGTAGATGTCATGGAGCATATTAGAATGTAAGGTAGAGTAGATTTCGTTTTGTAAATTTTGCTTTGATTTCATTATGTCATTTGATTGCTTTCAAGTTTGGTAGATTAGATTTTTTATTCATGCAATTTTAATTCATGCAAGTGTGTTCAACCGGTTGATTGTAGATTAGTAATGCACATAGCTTTTTAATGACTAATGACATGATGGAATCATCTTGTCCTTCTGCTGATTTGTTTTCTGAGTTCTAATTCCAACACTGTTTATTTCTTTCAGTTTTGTTTTGTTCATTTACTTTTCTGCAAGATAGATATTAGACTTCTCATGTCATTTTCAGTTACCTCCTATAGCCATAGTGACTCAAATGGTGAGGGATTGAAGTATGAATGCGTAGTTTGATATTAGTTTATTTTTCTGCAAGTTAGTTATTGAATTGCTCATGTCATTTTCAGTCACCTCCTATAGCCAGAGCGACTCAAATGGTGAGGGATTGAAGTATGAATGCGTAGTTTGATATTAGTTTATTTTTCTTCAAGTTATTTATTGAATTGCTCATGTCATTTTCAGTTACCTCCTATAGCCAGAGCGAGTCGAATGGTGAGGGATTGAAGTATGAATGTGTAGTTTAATATTAGTTTCATTTTATGCAAATTAGATATCAGATTGCTCAATTTGTTTATGATTACCTCCTATAGCCAGAGCGAGTCGAATGGTGAGGGGTCAGAATATGACTTGATGTAATATGATTTAGTTTACTTTGCTTACAGTTTTTGAATTGCTTTAAGTTCAGTTTTCTTTTTATACAACAGCAAGGATACTGGGTTTCATAGTCACTAGCTCATTGATTGGTTGTTGCATTCTATTTTGATTGAAGTAGCTGCATATTTACACTTTTGTTTAAGTACTAAATCCATCAATAACATGTTTTGAGATCTTTTGAAGTGCTAAGTTTTGGAAGTTACCATTAGGGACATAGGCCTTGTCTTGAAATCTCTATCCATACTGGTCCTTTAAAAGTATTCTTAAGACCTTAGAATAGGATTTCCATTTGCATTAGATACTTTAGGAAACCAACAAAAAAAAACCCCAAAACAAAATAAAATCTATAAAACAATGAAGTAAGAAAAAGGTTAACTAAGCACATATGGTGCACCACACTTCATCAGTTTACGATACGCAGATTGATAATTTATGTAGAGCAATTTAAGACGTTAAATTGACTAGACACCACCCATGATGTTAATGGCTCTCAAGGTACTATAATACAATCTGTATGGTGTGAGTAAATGAGTTGGTGTCGAACACCACACATAATCTTTTGGTCGAAGGCCATTGATGTAAACCTATCGCCGAGAGCGACGAAAATTTCCATTGATGTAAACCTATCGTCGAGAGTGACGAAACTTGCCATTGATGTATGTAATCACTAAGGTACCAAAGGTGTGTTTCTAAGTCAACTTCTTAGATGACGTGTTGATGTCGATAGGAAGCGACCCATCACAGGAGGGCCTTGATGTATCCCCCTTCAACGACATGAAACGGGTATCATGATTGAGACAGAATGATGATGAAATGGAACTAGATTAGGAAAGATAGACATGAAATGAAGGCTTAAGAGTATTATAGTAGAGATCAACTGAATGACTTCTCTTGAACACACTGGTGACACTGAATGGAGTTGGCAACATTGACCAAAAACTGAAAATGGAGGCTCTGAAAATGGTACAATAACCAAAAGAATAGAAGATTACCCAACCCAACAGCCACGAAGATGAAGTGGAAGAGTGTCATGGTCAAGAGCGACTCACTGCCATTAGTAAAACATAATCCCTTTTTTTCCCAATTTCCCCAACCATACTGTTCAGTACCTCTTTATTTTTTAACAAGCTCGAGGACGATATCATATGCTTGATTTGTAAGTTCATCGTTCAGATGAATCCCTCAGAGTATATTTAACAAACCCTGAGAAGGATTGGTTCAACCCTGTCATGATTGAGGAGTCCATCACTGTTTGATGTTTTAACGAGTCCAGGGAAGGTAAAACTCGACATATTTTTCATGTTTAGAGAGTTTGAAAAAGAGGCAAAAAATAAAACTCCAAATTTCCCTTTTCGTAAGTAGTCCCTTAGGTCCTTAAGTTAGAAATCAAAACCCAAGAGAAACTCTTAGCCATGTTCGAATAAGGTATTCCTTTTTTGTAGCTAGTCTATCTCTGTCCGAAAAAGGGTTAAACTTATACTGAGTAGACATCTTTTCATTTACTTTTATGAGTTTGAAAAGACAAGTGATCGACAATATTTTCATATTTTAGGAGTCTGAAGAGTTGAAAGAGGCCTCCTCCTAGAGGAACGAGTGGTATAAAGCATATCAACTATTTCCAGTCACAATGGAACTGTTGAAAACACGTAAAGTCAAGAGGTTGGCTAATAAGGCCACTCGTTGCAGCGGTTCCTTAGGTAAGGGTAAAACAACCAAGTGAAATTGTATGATCAGCTAACTAGATCGTGAAAATGGAATGAAAAACCAAGGCTTATATGGAAAAACAGGCTGATAAAAATGGCAATCACAAGGGATAAAATGGGAATGGTTTCATTTTTACAGAAGCTTGAAACATGGGAAACTATGCTTGAAATTGGTTTCATTTTTACACAAGCTTGAAACAGAGAAAAACTATGCTTGAAATTGGTTTTCAAGCCCCAACATAATGAGTCAATTCGAGGTACATGCCCCCCAAGCTTCATTTCATTCACCTAAGTAGACTAGCAGTTACTAACAAGTGGATGGAATGAATTTTCATTTACGAGATCAAGTGAAAGACTCAAATGGTAATTTAGGGGATCTAATCAAAGACTCAAATTGAAAGGGGATCTGTTTCATTTTTTAACGAGCTTAACACAGGAAAAGAACTCTTCTCATAGGAACCTATTTCATTTTTTAACGAGGTTGACATATTAAAAGAACTATCCTCATAAGATATTGTTTCATTTTTTAATGAGCTTGTCACAAGAAAAGGAACTCTGGTCTGAAAGCGTGTTTCATTTTTTAAGGAGCTGTACACAAGAAAAGGAACTTTACTTAGAGGACCTTGTTTCATTTTTTAACGAGATTGACACAAGAAAAGGAACTATACTCCAGAAATCAAATCATGGCCTCCAAGAGACCATGGCTTCCAAGAGGTTCTCATCAAATGGGATAAAAATGCTCTGGAAGGGATAAAAGAATCCAATGGAAAGATCAGACTCCAATGCCCCCAGTAAATGATTCACCTTATTACCTACTAGATCAAGGCAAAAAGAAGTTAAGCAGATAGTGAAACGTTCATCTTTAGTAGTAGGTATGTGAATGGGATAGGTTGCCACATAATTAACCTGTGGCGGGGAATATACCACTTGCACATTCAAAACACTTAGGGAATTAGGATGATTGGAGGTTAATTCAGGACCAACAAATGAAAGTTGATAGATAGCCACAATCTGTCCATCATATGGGAAGCACTGATTCAAGTGGATATTGGTGGCCACCTACCAATTCCACTTGGACCCCCACCATTGCTTCTTTCAGTTTTTCAGTTTCCTTAATTATAGCACAGTTTACTATTTTTAGCAGTTTTTTGGGTCCTAAACTTCCGAAGCTGTTTTGAGGCCCTAAACAACGTTTTTTAGGAAATCTACTGCCAACAATTTTTTGTCTAAAATCATATTTTCCGTCGTAGTTCTTGGAGAAATATTTCTAACGGGCTATTATGTGCATCAAACGGAGATAATATGACCAAGTCGCAACCCTGGGAATTTGGCTGTCTAACTCACCCCAACGGGGCCCATAAACTCTTGGTGTTACATCTCCTCGGGTTAGGGTTTTGGTTGTTTAGGGTTTGCTCTTATTGTTCAATAATAAAAAGGCCCTTGAGCCTCATTGTAAGACAGTTTAGAGGCATGTAGCCACCACATCTCTTCTCAGAGATAAGCTACCATCGCCCTAGCTGGTTTATTTCCATTCCTGTTTGTAAGCATATTTCAGTATTTTACATTAATGAAATGAAGTATTATTTCCGCTGCATCTCTGTGTTTACAGTTATCTCTATAATTTGTTGCGTTCTTGTTTAAATCCGGATCAGTGGTATCAGAGCGGTCTGCTTTTCTTCTCTATTTTTTCTTTGCATGTCCCCAACGAGGTCAGGATATAAGGAGTTAGGGCTTGAACTGATCGAACCTTTGCAAGACTAGCCTCACAAATCCTGACGGCCTCCCATGGTGGATGGAAAGAAAGACGAGGGGGCAAGAGATCCTATCAAAATCTTTCTCTAAGAAGCCCCCGAGCAACAAAGGAACGCGATGATGGACAACTTTGCCCAGATCCTTCAGTGCTACCCAGGGGCGACGCATCAACTTCTAATAGCAACTCTGGAAACGCCACACCATTTAAGGTACAAGTTAATTTTGAAATCCCCATATTCCAGGGTCAGATAGACGTAGATGCCATCGATAAATGGTTAAATGTGCTAGAGGGTTATTTTTCCGTTCATGATTTTTCCAGTCGGGAAAAGATTTTTTTCACTCGTCTCAAAGCAGCCCCCCACGTCAAGGATTGGTGTGAAACCTACTGCGAGCAGAAGGATGAAAGTACAAGCACACTATTTTCAGCCGCACCCACTTGGAATTCATTCTGGGATGCCATCAAGGAGCAGTACTACCCTGTTGGAATCTATGAGGATCAATACATAAAGTGGACCACGCTGCAGCAGGGAAGGGACCAAGACGTGCCAGAGTTTACCAATATTTTCCATACCCTTCACACAAGTTGGGTATCAAGGATACAGAGTATCATTTGGTACTCAAATATCGTGGCTGCCTGCACAAGTACATACAGGAAGAAATAGAATTCCTGAACATCTCCTCGCTCGGCACAGCATACCGGTAGGCCATCAAGGTCGAGAAAAAGTTTAAACAGAAGAAGTGAGACTTTGGATCTGCGAATCCAAAACAAGGGAAAGGTGCTCCCAAATTGCAGAACAAAGGACAAAGCCAAGGCGGGGCGGCCCAAGACAACCCGCAAAAGCTGCAAGCAAAGAAAAACACCGCGAAGCCGAAAAAGGACACGGGAAAGTGGTGTGAGTTCCATAAGAGCTCCACTCACAACACAAGTGAGTGTCGGTCCAAGCAGTCACTGGTGGCCGAGCTAAAGGTTTCAAAATTAGATGCATGTTCTGACTCTGAGTCAGAACCCGATAAGGGGAATGACAAAGGGAAGCAGATTATCAATGCAGATCCCAATGCCACCATTTTTGCCACGAAGATCCAAAAGGAGGAACCCGAAGATCCAGAGGAGGAGGAGCGTCTCTTCCACTCCCAAATGTGGGTAAAGGGCTCCCTGCTACAGTTCATTATCGACATCAGGAGCTAAAAGAACCTCATTTCAGCAGAGGTCGTGAAGCGGTTGGGCTTACTGACCACAGCACATCCACAACCGTACACCATTAGGTGGCTTCACCAAGGATAGGATCTTCGCGTGAGCCAACAGTGTCACCTTCCATACAACATCAAGCCCTTCACGGATGAGGTATTGTGTGACATTGCTTCCCTTGAAGTTTGTGATGTATTATTAGGACAACCATACTTGTGGAAGCAACATGTTGTGTATGAAACAAGGCCCCATGCTGTTATTGTTACTTTCAGAAATAAGTTGTACAGGATACCAGAGGTAGCACCGCCTACCGGCATCTCTTTGGTTACTGCAAAACAATGCAGTAAGCTCATTTCCAAAACCGGGAAATTTGTTTTCCTGATGATACGCCCTCAAGGAAAGAAAAAGACGGTGGCCACGACCTCCAGACAAGGCCCCTTCACACGAAAACTACAGATGGAAAAGGTCATGGAGGAGTACGAGGACATCTTCACCTCCCCCACAGGGGTTCCTTTGCACTATCAGGTCAAGCACTCCATTGATCTGACCCAAGGTGGGCTGCTTCCCAATGGACCAATCTATCGGCACTCCATTCTAGAGAACGATGAAATCAAGAGCAGATTCAGGAGCTGTTGCAAAAAGGTCACATCCGTCCAAGTTCATCACCCTGTGGGAGCCCGATCGTGTTGGTACAGAAGAAGGATGGGACTTGGAGACTCTGTATTGACTATCGGGCATTGAACAAGATCACTATCCATAATAGGTACCCAATCCCACAGATTGATGACCTCTTGGACCAACTGAAGGGGGAAAAATATTTCAGCAAGATCGATTTGAGGTTAGGATATCACCAGGTACCAATCGAACCCTCTGATGTGTGGAAGACTGCCTTCAAAGCCAAGGAGGGCCTTTTCGAATAGTTGGTTATGCCTTTCGGATTAACAAATTCTCCTGCAACCTTCATGAGGCTAATGGATGACATCTTGTGGCCATTCAACAACTCATTTGTAGTGGTATACTTGGATGACATACTGATCTTCAGCCAGATTTGGGAAGAGCACCTCCACCACATCTGACAGATTCTCCAAACACTGCGGCAACACAAGTTATGTGCCAATTTGGAGAAATGCACTTTTGGCATGACCCAGGTTCGGTATCTGGGATACATTATTGATGAACACGGGGTGCATGTGGATCTAGCCAAGATCCAAGTCATTCTGGATTGGCCATCTCCAACCACTCTGACAGAGCTTCGCAACTTTCTAGACCTTGCCAACTTTTACCGCAGGTTCGTGTTGGGATTTTCTCATATCACTTGGCCCTTGAGTCAAGTCACCAAGGGGGGAGCAAAAGAAAAATTCTTTTGGTCTGAATCTCAACAGAAGGCATTCACAGAGTTGAAATATCGCCTCTGCTAGACACCAGTTCTTGCATTACCAGACTTGCAACAACCATTTGAGGTCAAGACGGATGCCTCTGACTATGCTATTGGGGCAGTCCTTACTCAACACGGGAATCCAGTGGCATATCACAGTGAGACACTTTTAGACACAGTCTAGTTCCCACTTATGACAAAGAGATGTATTCCATTGTGTAGGCCTGCTGACAATGGAAGCATTACATTTTGGGGAAGGAAACAGTCATCCACACAGACCACCGACCCCTGCAGTTCATACAGACCCAAGGGAAAATGCAGAATGATCGCCATCAGAAGTGGTCCACATACTTGCAACAGTTCCATTTGAATATCAAGTATAAGAAGGGCAGCACCAATAATGTTGTATATTTCCTTAGTCAACCACCGATCATGGCGTTAACCATCGTGCTCAACTCTTGTGGTCACGAGACTTCTGATTGGCCACTTCTCTACAAAAGAGACCGCGAATTCGGCCACACATACCAGACACTCTTGGAGGGTCAGCATGTTCCAGATTTTCACCTCCAGGATGCCCTGTTATGCCACCTGGGTCACCTTTGTTTTCCTTCAAGCAAGCGTGCCAAGATGATTTGGGAAGCACACTACATTCGGGCTGCTAGGCATTTTGGGGTCGAAAAAATGATGGCAGTACTGCAGAAGTATTTCTATTGGCCTAATCTTCAATAGGATGTCAGAAAGTACATCAAATGATGCACTACCTATGCCATTGCCAAACTGACCATCAAGAAGCAAGGCCTCTATACCCCACTGCCTACCCCTAGTCGACCTTGGGAATCCATCTCCATGGATTACATGTCAGGACTTCCTTCCACTAAGCATGGAAGTGACTATCTTTTGTGGTCATCGACAGGTTCTCAAAGATGGCCATTATGGCGTCCTGCAAGAAGAATATCACAGCAGAAGCCACTACTAAACTCTTCTTTGAATGAGTGTGGGTACACTTTGGGATCCCACAGTCTATCATCTTAGATTGGGACAACAAGTTCCTTAGTACATTTTGGTCCAGTCTTTCGTCGATGCTGGACACCAAACTCACTAAGTCCACAGCCTTCCATCCTCAAACTGATGGTCATACAGAGGTTTTCAATAGGATGATTGTACACATTCTGTGTATGTACAACTCAAAGCATCCACGCACATGGGACAAGAGCCTCCCCTATGTTCAGCACAGCTACAACCAGGCTCTCCACAGCTCAACTGGCCACAACCCTTTTTAGGTGGGCTTGGGATTCCAGCCACTATGTCCCATTGATGTGGCCATGTCATTTGCAGCTACTCACGCAGATTCGGCTCATGTCTAGTCCGAAACAGATAAGGCAAACAACTTCATTAAGCACATCCAACATATTCACCAGCAGGTCCATGACATTCTGGAGAAATCAAATGCCAAGTACAAGCAGCGACATGATCAACATCGGGTGCCACACAAGTTTCAAGTGGGTGACAAAGTCTGCTTGCATTTGCAAAAGGAATGCCTTACCGGAGCCTATTGGAAACTCAGACCACTCTGATATGGTCCTTACACCATTACCAAGGCTATGGGAGACAATGCATTTTAGCTCAGCATTCCCCCATTCCTTGGCCTACACCCAGTGTTCAATGTGGACCGCCTTCGGCCATACTTTCCACCATTACCAGACACATCCGACATTGCAAGATAGATCACACCCACAAAGTTAAATCCAGATTGCATGGAACAAGCTGCAACTGATCAAATCATGGACACACAGATCAAGCACACTCGCCAGAAGAATATCCAAATGTATCGAGCGTCAAAGCAAGCCAACTCCTTCACCAAGGCAAGTGGCTCACCAGGAACCAAGTTCAGTAGAAGTTCCCTCATCTCATGGAGGAACTCAACGCAATGGGGACCATTGCTTCCTAAGGGGGGAGGAATGATCTAGGTGGATATTGGTGGCCACCCGCCAATTCCACTTGGACCCCCACCATTGCTTCTTTTAGTTTTTCAGTTTCCTTAATTATGGCATAGTTTACTATTTTTAGCAGTTTTTCGGGTCCTAAACTTTCGGAGCCATTTTTAGGCCCTAAACGACATTTTTTTGGGAAATCTACCACTAGTGATTTTTGGTCTAAAATCGTCTTTTATGTCATAGTCCTCGGAGATATCTTTCCAACAAGCTATCATGTGCATTAAACGGAGATAATATTACCAAGTCGTGACCCTGGAAGTTGGTTATCCAACTCACCCCAACGGGGCCCATAAACTCTTCGTGTTACATCTCCTCGGGTTAGGGTTTTGGTTGTTTAGGGTTTACTCTTATTTTTCAACAATAAAAATGCCCTTGAGCCTCATTGTAAGACAGTTTAGAGGCATGTAGCCGCCACATCTCTTCTCAGAGATAAGATACCATCGCCCTAGCTAGTTTATTTCCATTCCTGTTTGTAAGCATATTTCAGTATTTTACATTAATGAAATGAAGTATTATTTCCACTGCATCTCTATGTTTACGGTTATCTCTATAATTTGTTGCGTTCCTATTTAAATCCGGATCAAGCACATCACTTGAAAGAGTGTGGATACAACAACATTCATAGCATAAACATAGTCGCGCGCTAGGAGAAAATTGAAGTCCAAGGGTCTCTGACTGTTAGAGTCGGTCTTTACATCCCTCCGTCAGAGATCAATTCTCTTATTGCATTTCATTTTTAGGTGTCTCATTCAATTCTTTTATTTTCATTCTGCTAGGGGCATGCCATAATCTGATGGGAGGGTCTTGTTATTCATTACCCCTCATGCCTTATACCTGCTGGCTCAGGTCTTTTAATCAAGCTTTTAAAGTCACTTACAATCATGTTTTACTCTTTTGATCAGCAGAGTCATTTTAGTTACTAGGTCTAGGGTTTCACAAATTGTGTCTTCAAAGTGTCCAACTATGCTAGAAAGCTAAAGGGAGGTTTTATTTCACAAAATTTTATCGTCATATGGATGGATTATGACTTTTCTTCAAAACTCTGTTTTGAAGAAAATTCGTCATTTCGTTTTGTAATAAATTGCCATGTAATTTTCAAAAAAAATTCAGTTGTTGAAATCTCCAGGCGCAGCCCTAGTCTTCCTTTGTCAAAACCCGATGCCACCATCCCTGCAAAAATCAACCAAGAAAACATTATTTCAAGCCAAAAATCAAAAAAAGAAATTTGAAAAACAGAGTTATATTAAATGTGAAAAAGTGCCGAGCTAAACATTACAAAGATGGGTTTATGAGAAACAAAAATCAAAGTCATGTCTTTATGAAGATATTTCCATGAGATCAAAGTCATTTGCATTCAATAAGATCAGAAAAAGTTGAAGTTTGTGGTGAGAGGACGATTTTCAAACCCCAAAACTGTGTTCAGAGTGCGCGTGGCGCATTGGGTAAACGCGCGACGCACACAGGCTGCGCGATGCATTGGGCCTCCTGCCACAGTGCTTTTTTTCCATTGGCGTGACGCATCCACGAGTCGCGGTGCACTGAGTTTGTGCGCGGCGCACAGAACCTCCAAAGCAAAACTCATCAGGCTTCAATGAAAATCAAACCCATCCCTCCATTAGCCATGTTCATTGCTTGAAACATATTTTGTTGTGCCAAGAGGTCAAAGGATATCAACTTGAGGTTTGGAGGAGCGAGTTTCTTGTTTGAAGAGCCGAGACTGTGCATTGGAGGAGGTCGCGACGCATTGGAGTAGGTCGTGGCACACATAAGGCGCGCGGTGCATTGCGTGAAATTCCACAATGTAAAATTCCACTGTCGCGACGCATCTAGGAGGCGCGACGCACTGGGTTTGTGCGCGGCGCACAGAGCCTACAGGCCAGTTTCATGCCACTTCGGTCATCAAAACTCACAATTTCTTCTGCTCCAAGTAAGTTCAAGAGCTCTTCTAGTGAATTTAACTTGTGTGGGGTGTTGTTTAGAGGGAAGAGTTAAAGGTTTAAGGTGTGAGAATATAAACCCTATATATTAAAAGTTGCTCCTTTGGTGTTGAGAAATTGGTGTTTTCAAATTATAATTTTGGTGCCAAGTTTATTTTCCCACTTGTGATCCCTTCCCTTTTCATAATCCTGTCATTGTAATTAATCCCTTATCCTCTAACCTCCCATCCCTGCTTCCCATTTTCCATATCCTAAGATCCTATCATTCCCAATCATTCTCCCTTTCCCATATCACTTTCAAAATCCCTAAATTCCCACATCCCTCAAAGTGACTGTTGCACATTTTAAATTTCACTTGGCAAGCTCCATCATCCACTTTTCCCACTGTCCCATATTCTTCCTCACAATCCCTCATTTTTCCTGTGGCACATTGGCATTGAAAACACATCACCTATTTCTCTTTGCCAAACCAAACACCTACTCAACATACACATTGCAACACCATGACAGAGACAGATTCATCATATGAGCAAGAATATGAGAAAAATAGTGACTCAACCACTGATCTTAATGTGCCGAGAAGGCCTCAAAAAGGTGGCAGACATGTCAGAAAAGAGCCTACTTCCTTAACTCAATTGTAGGCCTACCCGCTTGCAATGACATGCTTTCAACAAATGTCATTCTTTCAGTATTATGAGATGATTGCTCAGATCTAGCATCATAAGGAGTTAGTTCGGTTGTTTGTTTTACATTTGCATGATAGTCATGTTACTCTTGCTGGAGTAAACTTTACCTTGACACCAGAAACCATCTCTCAGGCCACAGGGATACCGAATATAGGGGAAGAGTGGAACAAGAGGCAGCAGCTGGATAGATCATATTATGAACCTTACATCAGGCCTAGCTATTTGAGACACCTCAGAAGAGTATTCCCATTTTAGTTTCTGAAGGAATCTTATGCGCCATTGATGAGACTCATTATCAGATACTTCAGTTGTGAAGGTAGCTTCTCACGCCTCTATGCATACCATATCAGGTTATTGGTGCATTTCACGAGAGTGAGGTTCATGAACATTCCATATTTCATGTGCCAAAGCATCAAGAGGATGACCACTCTTGTGCAGAAGAAGACTTCGGAACAACAGTACAATAGCATTTACCACTATGCGCTCATCAAGATCATTGTTGTGCATCAACTTGGTTTGCAGGGTATCACATGGGAAGATTTCATTTCCCGTGAGTTTTTTACAACTTCAGTAGTTCATCAGGAGGTTGTCCATCATACCGGTGAACCTTCATATCAGCATGGAGGTCAGGAGGCAGAGACTTCTAGTGTGCCAGCATATGTCACCTATCATAGAGGCACGAGAGGATTGTTTGTAGCAGCAAAGCGAGTGTTATCTCCACCCGGGGTGGAAGGGGCCTCGCTTCCTCCATCAGCGCCACAGGTACAGGATAAAGGCAAGAGGCCAATGTAGGATGAGGGGCCTTCAGGTGAATGAGAGACCGACTTCATTCTCATTCATGATGATGATACAGATACGGGCCCACCAAGTGCACATCTTAGAGAGATCATCCAGGAGCAGTAAACAGAGATCAAAGCCTTATCCCTTGACTTGGAGAGGGATAAGTGGACTATGAAATACCTGGAGCAGAGGAACAAATAACTTGAAGATCAGCAAGCAATCATGGAGTTGCAAAACATCCGCGAGAATCGCCAAGCTGCACAAAGGAGGAGGATTGAGCCCACTTCATTGGAGCAAGAGATTAATGAGGATCGGGAATCTTGGCTCGAAAGAATCAACATCCACTTGGAGAGACTGCTGGACAAGGCCGATAGAGATAAAGCATTGTTGAGACACATGGTTTTCCATTACAGCGCGCGACATATGAGTTCCAAGGCACGAATAAAGAATCTAAAGGCAAAATTGAAGAAGGCGACAAAGAAGCAAAAGAGGCAAAAGGAGCATGATTGACTCCAAATTTTGGCCGAAGCTTCTTTGGCTGAGCATGGTTCTTGATTGGGGACCTACAGCCCAAATTTCAAGAAATTTGGAGAAAATTGTGTCAATTTTGAATTTTTTGGCTTCAAAACAGGTTTTTCTGCCCAACGCGTAGTGCCACTTGGCGCGCGCTTATAATTGGGAGGTCCTCTGGAGGAAAACTTTGTATTTCTGAATTTTTCATCAAAATTTGTGTATGCTCATGGATTACCTAAGGATTTCATCAAGTTCTTGGTTGCCTAAAGGGTCAAAAACACCCTAAAAATGACCTCACTGCCCCTATTTTGACACACAGGAAGAAGTCTTGGGAGATTGAGGTTTTGGAGGGGAAAATGAGATCCAAATTTAGAAAATCCACTTGGGTTGGAAAGTAGACAAGTAGGGCTTTCCAACAAGCACACTTTGGCTCAATTTGAACTTCAGGAAGTGCCTCAAAATCAGCTCTAAAGTGGCACGCATAGAGAATTTTGGCATGTTTTTCACTCAGCAGCTCAACATTTCGCCCAGTTTTGACCAGTTTTACTTTTTGATGTAATTATTGATCTATCTTGATGTAACTTGATGACTATGATGTAATTTTGGCACATATTTACTTGTTCTAGAGGATTCATTCACTAAAAGGTGAAAATTAAATGAATGAATCAGTTTCCTAGCATATAGGGGTAAGTTGTTTGACTACCTAGATTTCAGTTCCTTGTTTAGAATTAGTTCAAACAGCTCCTAGAATGATGAGCTCGACCCCTAGAGGCAAGGGAATGGGTTGGGCTAGTCTATATCATGTATTTTCTAAGTCATTTTCAGGGTTGGACACTTGGGATTGCTTGGCACTCTATTGTACATTTCATTTCTACAATTTTGGCAAAGGAAAGACCAGGGTTTTGCGGCACTTTTTGGGATCCATGTGGCTCTATGTTTTGATGGTGTGTTTCTCTATGTATTTTTAAGTTCACTGATGTTTATGTGTATCATTTTCCCTTCTCTTGTCTTCTGCAATTAAACAAATGAGTGATTAAGGTAGAATTCATTGGAATGCTATGCTTTGCCTGGAAATTTTGTTTAATTATTCATGTTTTCATCTGTTTGAGGAGGAATCTTGAGACCTTCTTGCCCTCCTTGGCTCCTCACCAGCCTGATCCACCGATTCATTCAATCCAAAGCATCAAAACTACTGCCTATCTTGCCCCTACCTGAACTCTGCAAAAATCTGGACTCATCCTCAGACCTAAGATTTGCCTGTCCCTTTTTTCCAACAAAACCCTCAAAAACTCAAATTAAAACTTTGCACTTTCATACCTAGCCTAATATCAGTTGTTAAATCATTCATCTCAAGCCCCATCGATTATCTTTCGCTGAGATTGACCTAGAGAGAGCCCTCTCCTGTCCTCGTAGGGCTAGCTATGAGGCTGAGCGTGGTTTGATGTGGACCTAGAACCTTGTCTTTTCAGCCTGAGGCAAATCTAGGCTCTAACACTGACAACCATAACATCAATACATACAATTTTTCCTCCCAAGATAATAGGAAACTGAGGAAGGATCCCTAAGGGTTGACTGGTTCTTCTGTTAAAAGCTAACAGATTCAGAGCAGCACGAACACAAGTTGTGGGGAACCCAAAGCTTTCCAAGCAGAGGAGGATAAAATATTAACATAAGCTCCCTCATCTATAACATTGTGATGGATGTCCTTATTATAAGACTTTACCATGATCTTAAAATGCATGTAATAAGGGAGACGAGGTTCTGTCAATCGACTCCAATCAAAGGCAATGAATCATTTCCTTGGAGGGGGTTTTGTAGCGATGGGATAAATGCCCCCTTGTCTAGTAGAATCAGAATAAACAAGAAGAACCTGAGTGGTATTATCCTTACTCTCTACGAGAAAAGTATGATCAATTGAAGGTCGAATCTGGTCAACCATTTTATCAACCAATGGTTGTTCAAGAACAAAGTCATGGGATTCACGTTTAGAGAGAGTGGGATTGATGGGGTTCACATTCTGATCAATCACTTCATCAACTACTGGAGGATTGGGAGAAATATTTTGGTAATCAGTTGGAAGTCGTGGTTGAGAAGCTGTAATATCTTCCAACACTTTTGAGGCTTCATCCATATAAGGAAAAATATGAATATGATGATTCCCTTCACATAAATTATAGGGAAATCTAACTTTACCCTTTTTCCCATGGACCTTACAATCACTAGTTGAATTTTTATCACTAGCATGATCTCCAGAAGTTGATTACAAAGGCCGATGTGAGCTTGTAGACCACATTTCTAATTCCTTGGGAATACTAGGACAATCTCTAAGAAGGTGGTCACCCTTACATAACATGCAAGGGAATTTAAATTTATGGGGTTGATTGGAAGATTTTTCCATACTAGTTGCATCCATATAAATTGTTTCTTGGTTGCCCCCTTGCTTATTTTACTCCTTCTTCTTTGTCCTTTTCTTCTTAGTCTTACCTTCCTGGTTACTAGATTCAATAGTTTCATCGGGCAAAGAGGAAGAAGGGGATGAAGAAACATAGGTGAAGAAAAAAAAGGGTCAATTTTAGGATCAACATAAGGTTGATGTTGTTCAAGTGGAGGAGAATTTAGTTGAGAAGCAGTTTGGACATTCAAAACCATAGGGGTTGAAAATAACCAAACTAGCAAACCAATGGTAAATCCAGGAAGGGGCAACATTGCCATTAAGGAGCACCAATATTTCCAAAAGAAGGAAAAGGACGAGGATTCTTGTTAGAGGGGTTCCCTTGATTGGTAGACTTTGGAACTTCTTCCATTAGTCTCAACCTAAGATCCACTAAGGAGTTGTTGCATGGGGAGGATGTTGTTCCACAATCAATTAATTGATTTTAGAAATTAGAAACACACACAAAAAAAGGGGTAACTAGGCATAACGGTTTACCAATCAATCGTGAACTGCAATAAACACCTTGGTGAACCAAGGACTTAATGTATGTGCATGAAATCTCCATGAATTTTGTGTTCGGTGGATCACAGTATGCAAGGCAGTCAACTCAGTTACTTATGGATGGATAACAACCTATAGGGGACTCCCAAAATATACTCGAAGCACATGGGAGTGGAGTCCGTAGTAGTGCTTTCTAATGTGTAATCATTCGATGAGAGTGTTCCCATATAATTTTCATGCGTGGAGAACCGTCTTATATACCTGAAGGTATGTGGAGAACGATCCTATACACTTGCGCACGTGGAATGGGATTTCACCCCTGGGATGCAAAGGTGGAAAACATCGACAACTCCTCCATATAGCAACATTGGAACATGTCTCTATCCTAGACCTATAAGTTTTTGCATTAAGTTTCAAATGCTCCTTAGGTTAATTGAGATGAATTTTAGAGTTGATCTTGAATTAGATTTCAGTTTCAAGGCTCAAAACTTGATGTCACCTGAACACGCCTATGATGCAACTAATATGAAAAAAAGAACTATTTTCATTTTCGATGAAAGTTATATAGTGTAGGGAATAGGTGCAAACAATGATGCAACAATCAAATATGTAGTAAACAAGAGCTTCCTAACCATATCTTTCAATTCCACTATTCCAATTCAATTCAAAGCATTAAAAGATGCCAAACCATGCAATGCAATCTATGCATGATTCCCTTGAAAACTTAGCAAATGTAATGGATACACAATTTCCTTTCTTTCTCTGAAAATGAGAATTATAATTATGCAAATGTGATATATGCAAGAAAATTATTCAAAACAAACACAAGAGGATTTCAATGAAATCAAACGCAATCTGAGATTTCATGAACAGAGGACTCAAATTGAAATTGTGTGAAATTTTCAAAAATCAAAAGAGATGACACTCAAAGGTGATTAACACTCATACATAATTCTGCACCCCCTCCTCTCCCCCCCCCCCGCCCCCCGCAACCCCCCCCCCCGCCAACCCCCGCGCCACCCCCCCGATCATTGAGGGGGAAGAAATTTTGCAAAAATGAAAGAAAAATTATACAATTTCACACTAGAGAATTCCAATTTCACACACAAAACCCTAGATGAAAATGCAAAGATTTTTCTTTTCAACACACTTAGTTTTTGAAATGAATAAAACTAAGATACAAATGTTCAATTGTGCTTTTCAAAATGAGGACTAAAACAATAATTCATCTAAGAAATCAATAATCAAATGGAAATAGTTTGCAAGCGACTAAATGATAAGAACAAAGAAAAATCAAAACCAATTCTTACCAAAAGCAAACAACACAAATGCAAACCAAATGAAGGCTTTAGAGAGACCACAAGACACTCAAGATTCAGGGAAGTTCAACTGGAAGTAGGCTGATCAAATAGAGGCTCAAGAACCAAGGAAAAATTCATGCAAAAACAGGGGCCAACGCTAGTGCAGAAGAGGCACCAATGCATTGCAATGTTGGTGTGGAGTGGGCTAGGGTGATGTGAAATTCTCTGTCAAAGTCACAGAGGCTGCGTTGGGCCCGGGAAAGAGGATTCCAAGGGAATCAAACACAATGAGCAAGGAAACCACCAAGGGAATACTTCGTTCCCCAGTAGAGTTGCCAATTTTTTATACAGGATTTACGATTGCGGACAAAATTATATCCCCTAGGTTAGTGGCTAACCTAGAACAAAAGAGAGACAAGGAACACAATTCTTTTCCTTAAAGTAAATAGATGACACAGTGAGGCCTACATGAAGTCCTTCGCACACTTCGCTCCTTCTTTAGCTTGAAAGCTCCAGTTGAAGCTGCGAATTCCAAAATTTGAACATGCACAGTTAGATAACACAAGCCAAGAGACTATGATATCTATGTAGTATCATTTAAGTACTTCATTCAATAGATCAACATGGTATTGAAATAACAATATCACATATAGGAAAACAATGAATTCTTTGCATTAATATAAATGGAAGGAGATTACAACCATAAGTAGCAGTTGATCTTATAAAAGATCTCCTCCAAGTTGTTGATTTGTTCTTTCCTTGTCACAATATGAACCTCCAATCACCCTACATGCATGAGATGATGACCACTCACTAGAGCAGCATAAGGGCAGAATCACTCTCCAAAATCCAACCCCCAACCACATAGAAGGCTGGGAATATATAGAGAAGTAGGGTAAGTTGGGAGTTCTTATCCAATTAACAATATACGGTTTGAGATCCACCTTTTATGGAGGGATAGGATCAAAGGATAAGTGGTGAAAACTCAAAAGGAAGGAAGGATAGGATATGAATGTTTTATCCAAGGTAGGTAGTTGAAACAAATTCTGGAAACACTTAGAAGGGGAAACTTATGGAATCCTGATCATTCTCTCAGATTTCTAGAACCAACACAGGTGCAAAGGGGAGAAACCTGTTGGTGACCAACGCAGGTCACAATGGAGAAACTTGTAGGTGATCACACCCCAGTAGGAATACAAGGAGCGTTGGTCCTAAAATCGGCTCAGATGATGTAGTTTAGGTATAAAACTCTAGGGGATGAAGGGAACATGCTTAGCGATCTATGCAAGATGGTGACAAGGGGGAATAAGATGTTGATTGATCCCATTAGGAGGCTCACTAATAAGATGTGACAAAATGACCTATAACAACAAGATTAAAGGAAAGTGGGATAAGAAGTGAGGAATACATCAAGATGTAGGTAACAAAGGGAATGCAACACCATACAAGAAGTTCAATGTAGTTGACAGAGGACATGGGTCTCAACCTGAGGAGAAGAACAAAGGTGATGGAAGGAATCCTTTGCAATGTTGGACTTCTGGTGGAGAGCATTGCAGGAGATATTTTCCACAACATCAGGGTGGAAGACCTTAGATTTACAGTGCTTAGGGGGCACAAAAAATTGGGGATGTTTGGAAGAGTATTCCTCAGATTTATGCAGTAATGGATAATAGGCAGGCTGATCATCAAGAATCCATTATTGAGATAGAATGTAAGCTTTGTGATCAAGTTGTTTCTATTTTGATTGACCCTAGATCTAACTATATTTATATCAGTCTTGACCTAGTGGATAAGTGTTGCTTGAATAAAGAAGTGCATGCATAATCTTGGTTAGTGCAGTTGGTTACAAGGACCAAGAGAAGATTTCATCATTGGGTGAGATCTTGTGCATTTGAGCTGAATGGTATGCCTACATCAACACATCTAAATGTGCTTCCTTTGGGTTCATACAATATGCTTTTGGGCATGGATTGGTTTTTCATTCACATGACTAAATTGGATTTCTATGATAAGGCTATTGAGTGCCTAGATGATGATGGAGAAAGAGTAATATTATAGGGAAAGAAGAAGCCTACATCAGTAACAATGGTTACAATTATATAGGAAAAGTGTACTTTCAGGAAAGGATGTGTATTTTTTGCAGTTCATATTTCCAGTGACAAAGAGAAGGACGTTGAGGATGCTTAAGTCTTGAAGAGGTATCATGTTTTGCAGTAGTTTCATGATGTATTTCCAACAGATATTTCATAGGTGCATCCTTATAGGGAATTAGACTTTTCCTATTGAGTTAATGTCAAGAGCAGCACCAACATCAAAGGCACCTTATAGGATGAGCACTCCATAGATGGTGGTGCAACTTAGGGAAATGCTTGATAAGGGATACATTAGGCCAAGTGTGTCACCTTGGTGTGCACCAATGTTGTTTGTAAATAAGAAGGATGGTACTCTTAGGTTGTTCATTGATTATAGGAATTTGAACAAGGTGACTCTCAAGAATAGGTATCCTTTTCTACGGAATGATGCTTGTTTGATAAGTTGAAGGGATAAAAAATGTTTTCGAAGATTCACTTGAGATTAGGATATACCAGGTATGCATAAAAGAAGAGGACATCTACAAGACTGCATTTTGTACCATGTATGGGCATCATAAGTTAGTAGTGGTTCCTTTTGGTATTATTAATGCTCCATCTACTTTTGTATGTTTGATGAACAATGTGTTGCATCCTTATCTAGGCAAGTTTGTGATAGTGTTCATTGATGATATATTGATATATTCTAAGAATGACGAAGAACATGCAAAGCACCTAGAAGTAGTACTATTAACATTGTTAAGAGAGCATCAATTGTATGCCAAGATTAGCAAGTGCAGTTTCTTTCAGGCTAAAGTTCATTACTTGGGACATGTTGTTTCCAAGTAAGGCATAACAGTGGACCCAAAAAATATTAAAGTTATCATGGAGTGGCCAACTCCTAGGAATGTGGACGAGGTTAGATCATTCATAGAATTAGCAAGTTACTACAGGAGATTCATTGGGAACTTCTCAAGGATTTCCTATCCTATTACATCTTTGCAGTGAAAAGGAAAGAAGTTTCAATGGAATAAAGAGTGTGGAGCTAGATTTGAGTAGTTGAAGCATTTTCTTACAAATTCTTTTCTCATGAAGATTGTAGATCTTGATAAGGAGTTCGTCATTTGTGCAAATGATTGCAAGAGAGGACTTGCTAGAGTCTTGATGCAAGAGTGACAGGGGGTATGACATGAGTCAAGGAAGTTGAATGAGCATGAGCAGAACCATGTGACTTGGGATCTTGTGTTATGCTCTTAACCTGCAAAATGATACCCAATACAAAATATGCGAAGAAAAATACCCAGAACACAGAATAGCAATGATTTTATTATTCAGAGAGTAATGTTCACTTGCCTCTTCGAGGGGGCAACCTCCAATAGAGTAGAGCTCGACTACAAAATAAGACACTATGCTCCTCGCAGGGAGTCTCTATCCTTTATATATGACTCATACATGCAATACCACGGGCCAATACCGTGGGTTTTATTAATACCATCTATCTAATACTACGGCCCATTTGCAACTAACTGTGGTTCCGTCATTAATTGCGGATTAACCACTTACAATTATTAATATGGGCTTTATTGACTCTTGACTATGACATGATCCCATTACATAAATAAGGGGGTTAGGGTGGGACCCTAACATGCCCTCCCCCTTAAGACGAGCCTTGTCCTCAAGGCTGAAGCTGCGGAAACTGCTGAAGAATAGTGGCTGGTTCCCAAGTTGCATCTTCCGGAGAGGTGTCTTTCCATTTGACGAGGACTTCCTTAATCATGTGGCCGCGCAGTTGCTTGTCTCGTGTGTCTAGGACCTGTTCGGGTTGAAGCCAGATGGACCCTTCTTCGTCCAATTCAGGTAGACTGGTCTGAATTCTACAATTGTTCCCAATCACTTTCTTGAGGCATGAGACATGGAAAACTGGATGGATTTTTGCAGTAGGTGGCAAGGCCAACTTGTAGGCCACTTCTCCAATGCGCTGAAGTACTTGATATGGTCCGTAGAATTTGGGAGAGAGTTTCTGACACCCCTTGTCCTTGAGTGATGTTTGCTTATATGGTTGTAGCCGTAAAAAGACCTGATCCCCTTCTTGAAATTGGCGCTCTGAGCGATGTTGGTCTACCTGTTGCTTCATGCGGTTCTGAGCTTGATGAAGATTCTCTCGAAGATGGGCGAGCATGGTTGCGCGGTGTTGTAGGAGTTGATCCACTGCTTGTACTTTTGAGCATCCCTTGAGATACGAAGTAGGTGAAGATGGGAGTTGACCATATACTGCTTCATAGGGAGTCATTTTGGTGGTGGCATGATAGTTGGTGTTATACCACCATTCAGCCAGAGGTAACCACTGTACCCAAAGGTGTTGCTTTTCTGAAGTGAAACACCTAAGGTAGGTTTCTAGACATTTGTTGACGGCTTCGGTTTGACCATCTGTTTGCGGATGATAGGAAGTACTGAGTTTGAGTTGAGTGCCTTATATTCTGAAGAGTTCTTGCCAAAAATTACTGGTGAAGATCGGGTCGCGGTCGGACACAATAGAAGTGGGCATGCCATGCAATTTGAAGATCTGATCCATGAAAGATTGAGCAACCAAAGTTGGTGTAAACGAGTGGGGTAGGGCGCAGAAATGAGCATACTTCGACAGTCGGTCCACAACCACCATGATGACTGACTTGTTCCCTGACTTTGGAAGACCTGTAATGAAATCCATAGAAACCTCCGTCCAAATTGAGGCCGGAATGGGCAATGGTTGTAATGTGCCTAGTGTGTTGACGGTTTCCCTTTTGTGGCGTTGACATACATCACATTCTGCTACGAAAGTAAGGATGTCCTTTTTCATGCCTGTCCAAAAAAATGATCTTCTGGTGTGAGCATACGTCTTCTGAAAGCCTGAATGTCCTGCAATGGGAGATGAGTGCAATTCTACCAAAATGGGACTTTTGAGGGTGGATGTTGGTGATATTACAACTCTGTCCTTGTAGCGAAGAATATCATCCTACCACGAGTAGCCCTTGGTGGAATTTGGATCTACGTGCAATTGAGAAATGAGTTGGGAGAGTGCGGGGTGTGAAAGCCATTCCCTGCGAGCCTCTTCAATCCATTCTGGAATGGGGAGGGAAATTGCTAGCAGAGTACTTTCCTCCTCAAATTGGCAGGATAATGCATCTGCTACACTATTGTCTTTCCCTTTCTTGTAAATGATCTAATAATCATATCCCAGCATTTTGGCTAGCCATTTATTTTGTTGTGGGGAGGATAGGCGTTGCTCCAAAAAATATTTAAGACTGTGATGATCTGTGCGGATTTGGAAACGTCGCCCCAATAAGTAAGGTCGCCAGGTCTCGACTGCATGTAAGATGGCCATCATTTCCTGCTCGTAGGTAGATTGGCCCAGATTCCTCCCACTGAGTTGTTGGCTTGTGAAGGCCAACGGTCATCCTTCCTGCATTAAGACCGCCCCAATACTTGTACCCGAAGCATCACATTCAATGACAAAAGATTTGGTGAAGTCAGGGAGTGCTAAGACTGGAGTGGAACACATGGCATTTTTGAGAGCTGTAAAGGCCTGTTGTGCTTCCTCATTCCAGAAGAATGAATTTTTCTTTAGGAGTTGGGTGAGGGGCTTCGTTATGTGACCATAGTTGCGGAAAAATTTACGATAATATCCTGTGAGACCCAAAAATCCTCTCAAGCTCTTCACAGTCTTAGGTTGAGGCCATTCCTACATTGCCTGGATCTTTTTGGGGTCCACCTTGACACCTTCACGCCCCACAATGTGGCCCAAATACTCTACTTCTGCCATTCCAAACGAACACTTGGACATCTTGACAAATAATTTATGCTTGCGGAGCAGTTGCAAGAGTAGATCTACATGCTGAAGATGTGCGGCCCAAGTGCAACTATAGATGAGGATGTCATTGAAGAAGACAAGGACAAATTTCCTGAGATATGGTTTGAGAATGTGGTTCATAAGGCTCTGAAAAGTAGAGGGGGCATTACAAAGACCAAATGGCATGACCAGGAATTCATAATGGCCTTCATGAGTTCTGAAAGCAGTCTTGGGGATGTCGACTTCCTTCATGCGAATTTGGTGATAGCCTGAGCGAAAATCTAGCTTAGTGAAGAATTGAGCCCCATTGAGTTCATCCAGCAAATCATCAACCACCGGGATGGGAAATTTATCTTTGACTGTCAACTTATTGAGGGCCCTGAAGTCGGGACACATCTACCACTCCCCATCTTTATTGAGCACCATGACCACTGGGGATGAATAAGGACTAATGCTGGGATGAATGACACCTGCTTCCAAAAGTTCCTTGATGATTTTTTCTATTTCATTCTTTTGGGTGAACGGATATCTGTATGGGCGCACATTTGGGGGTTGGGCCCCTGGAACCAAGGTGATGCTATGATCATGTTCCCCTCACGAGGGTGGAAGCTCATGAGGCTTGTCAAAGACAGGCAGATGGTTATTTAAAATCTGTTGCATCTTAGGATGAATTGGCAGAGGCTTTGTTTCGACTGCCTGGATGGCATTAAATTGAGCTACAACTCCATGATTGCCCTTTTTTAACAATTTTTCCATCCTATGCGAGCTGATGATAGAGGGGGCTCCCGCCTGGAGTCCACGGAGGGTATGTGTGTAGTTGTTCTACTTAAAACTCATATATAATTCCTGGAAATCCATTGTGATTGGCCAAAGAGTGCGGAGCCATTCAGCGCCGAGGACAATGTCGCAACCCCCCATGTGTATGGCAAACATGTGGGTTTTCAACTGATAATCCCCCATTTGAAGTTTGACATTTTCACAGCGACCTTCACATTTCATTATGCCTCCATCCGCAATTTGAACTTGGAAGTTGGAAACTGCGCGTAAAAAACAATGCACTGCTTCTGCGACTTTTTGATCGATGAAATTATGTGTACTTCCACTATCAATCAAAACTACTACCGGGCGATGTTTAATAAAACCTCTGATTTTGAGAGTTTGAGGGGAAGAAATCCCTACCAACGCATGCAGCAAAATAACTGGTTCGTCAGGGACATTGTCCTGTTGGTTGTCTTCTTCTAGCGCCTCATGGTCCTCAAGTGGTGAATCTTCCTCTGTTGAGCTGTAGTCAGTGGCATCTATTTGAAAAAATTTGGGCTCCTTGCATTTATGACCTGGGGAGTATTTTTCATCACAGTAGTAACATAGTCCTTGCTTTCTTCTTTCGGCCATTTCTGCAGGTGACACCTTTTGGACCTTGAGTGTTTGAGTCGTGTTGTGAGCCTGTGGGGGGTGACCTTTAGCGGAGAAATTTGGGCGACTGTATTGGGCTGCTAATGCACGTTCCATGTTACGAGCTACCTTGCAAGCCTCCGTCCATGTGGGAGGGTGGTGCAGTAGGACTTGAGCCTTGATGGCTTCCTTAAGACTGCTGATAAAACATTCCGTGTAGAACGCATCTGAGAGACCCCAAGTGCGGAAGGCTAAGGCTTCAAAAGCTGTAATATATTCATCCATTGTACCAGTCTGTCGGAGCTTAGTAAGACGACCCAAAAAAGAGTCCTCCTGTTCAAAGCGGCCTTGAAGAGCTTTTGTAAATTGGGTCCAAGTCCTAAAAGGTCCATTGCAACGTTGATGCCATTCCCACCATTGCCACCTTTCATTGTCCAAGTACATGCTCCCCAACATAAGCTGAGTTGCATCATCTAAGATACGATTCAGTTTGAAATACTGGTCCATTTATGCTATCCATGCTAACGGGTGAGAACAATTAAATTTATGCATATCCAACTTGGGAGGTCGCTGACTGGGTGGTTGGTGGGTGTGCCAGATGTGAGGAGAGTGGCTAGACTCACCCTCATTGTATCCATTGCCATTATACGCCTCCTCGTGGGCTTGCTCCTTGTCCTTCGGGATGAGTTGCACGACCTGGTTACTTAGTCCGTTAAGCTGAAGGGTGAGGGTGTGCATGGATTCTTCAAGTTTGTCAATCCTTTCATTGGCCATCGCTTGAGCTCTAGTTTCTACCATACACCAACCTGATGAAAATTTGGGACCACCTAAAAATTTTCACTAATAATTGAATGGTACCACCGTGCTCAGCTCGTCGTCGTGATTCTGATGGGCTAGATCACCAATAAGCGCCCCGGAAGATCTCAGACTCTTTTTTTTTTCTTCTAAAAACTCCTAACGGAGTTTTACTCCTTCCTTATCAATACTGCAGTGGCCAAATCCTCAAAATGTCAATGCGGCCAAAAGTCCTGCGAAAATTATACCCCGGTATAGGAACCCTTCACAACGACTCCGATCTGGTGGATCTGAGAGATCTGAATGGCGGATCTAATGGCGGAATAGACTGCTTCTGCGGATCTGATGGATCTGATCGGAATGGCTGATCTGCGAACTGCGGGACTGATGTCTGCTGCTGCTGCCTTTTGCACAAGCGGGTCTGGAAGAGATGCTGTGTGATCCCCTGATAGAAAAAGGGAACTATGGTCTTGAGGAGTGTCAGGTGCTACAGATCGCAATATACATAAGGGTCTGGCAGTAGTACTCGGCCCAATGTTTCAGGGCTCTAACTAAGGAGGATCGACCGTACCCTTAGCCGTACAACCCGACTACCCTATCGTACGGTCGAGTAATCTCCCCGAGTGCTGTTCTCGGTGTACTGTAGCCGCAAGACGGCCAACGGTTTATATATGGCGAGGTTTCAAGGGAGCCTAGGGGGCTTCCAATATACCCAGAGGGTATGTGGAAGACAATCCGTGCGCGGTTCTGTCTAATGTGCTACTACTCGAAGGGGTTACAAGGGAGTCCAATAGACGTGACCACCTCTTGTATTTCCTGCGTGCATGCCTCCCCAAATCCGCAGGTTTATGCGCTCAATGATAGATCCCGTGGTTTAAAGACGCTGGAACACGTCTCTAGCAAAAAAAAAATTTGCTAAGAAATGGATATCCCACCAGCCCTAGAAAGTGCTCTGATACCACTTGTTATGCTCTTAACCTGCAAAATGATACCCAATACAGAATATGCGAAGAAAAGATACCCAGAACACAGAATAGCAATGATTTTATTATTCAGAGAGTAATGTTCACTTGCCTCTTCGAGGGGGCAACCTCCAATAGAGCAGAGCTCGACTACAAAATAAGACACGATGCTCCTCGCAGGGAGTCTCTATCCTTTATATATGACTCATACATGCAATACCACGGGCCAATACCATGGGTTTTATTAATACCATCTATCTAATACTACGACCCATTTGCAACTAACTGTGGTTCCGTCATTAATTGCGGATTAACCACTTACAATTATTAATATGGGCTTTATTGACTCTTGACTATGACGTGATCCCATTACATAAATAAGGGGGTTAGGGTGGGACCCTAACATCTTGAGTTGGCAGTTATCATTCATGCCTTGAAGATGTGGAGACATTATCTTCCTGGCAGGGGGTTCGTCTTGATGAGTGATCATAGTGAATTAAGGTACTTGTCTAACTAACCCAATATGAATGCCAGGAATACTAGATGGTTGGCTACCCTCAACAAGTTTGACTTCGAGATCAAGTACATCAATGACAAAGAGAATAGGGTTTCAAATGCTCTCATCAAAAGAATGCAAGTTAATTACATTGCAATAGTGAGTTCTTATGGGAAATAATTGTGGGAGCAGATCTTGCAAGCTGGGTAGAATGATGACATGTATCAACAGTTGAGGCATAGGTTATAGCAGTAGGGTGAAGGTGATAGGGATGAGGAGTATAATATCAAAACATGTTGCTTGGTCAAATTCAGGAACAAGATTTATGTGCCAGATATCAGTCAACTCAAGTAGATTATCTTGAAAGAGTATCATGCCAAGCTGTATTTAGGTCACCTAGGATATCAGAAGACTCTGACAACAGTTAAAAAGTTCTATCATTGGCCGAACTTGAAGAAGGAGGTGAATGAGTTTGTCATTAAATATTTGTACTTCCAACAGGTAAAATTAGAGTGTAGGAATCTAGGTGGTTTACTACAGTCGATTATGATTCCGAAGTGGAAATGGGAGGTCATTTCCATCGACTTAATTACAATATTTTTGAGGACATTGAGACAACATGATTCCATCATGGTTGTGGTTGACATGTTAGGTAAGGTAGCACACTTCATTACAATTAAGTCTACAAATTCATCTAGTGAGGTAGCTCAAAATTTCATTAGGGAGATAGTGAGATTACATGGTGTTCCCAAGAAGATTATATAAGATAGAGATTCCAAGTTCACTTCCAAGTTTTGGAAGGAGTTATTTGCAGGTTTTTGGGACAGAGTTCACTTTCAGTACAACTTATCATCCACAAACAAATGGATAGACAAAGAGGGTCAATAGGATTCTTGAGGACATGTTGAGGATGTATGTTATGTGTTAGCAAAAGAAGTGGGAAGAGTATATTCCACTAGTAGAGTTTTCTATAATAATGGGTATCAGGAGTCCTTGAAGATGAGTCCATTTGAGGTTCTTTATGGGCAGACTGTTAGAAAAGTATATATTACAGAGAAATAGAACACATAAAATATTGAAGAAACACAAACACAGAAAATGCATAAAACAAGAGAGACCTAGATATACATGGTTCACCCAATTTGGGCTACGTCCATAGAGAAACAACCAGTCCTTCCTTTTATATTATCCAACAAAATGAAGAGATACGACCTACAACAAATCTGTTGTAATTTTCTCTTCGCTCTCACACAACCTCCTCTCTCTATCTCGCTCAGAATAATAATACAAAACCGCGATAAAATTTCCTCATATAAATAAAGGTTTGTCTTCTAGGGGGAAAACCATAAATTAACATAACTTCTATCATCAGATCATCCACGTAATGAATGACCCAGATTAACTGCAAAATTACAATATTTTATAACGCAATTTTTCATATACTTTTAGCTTCGGGGGCACTACTCCCGAACCCACACCAAGGGGGCGCTCATTAAAAGTGGTCATCACTCCCCCCTAGACCCCCCCTGATGGCTATCATACAAGTGGCGTTTTCGCCCTATTGAGGAACTGGGGTCCAACGCGATTGAGACCTTTGAATCAAGAAGATAATCAAGCTCCACACCCAATAATCTCCCACTTGGAGGCTAATTATATGAACTCCATCATTGCTTCACTTGCTGGACAATGAATCTACTTGGACTGGACATTTCTCATCTTCATCATCATACTTGAAGACCAATTGAAACTAAGAAAAATATCAGTTTCTCCCTGGTTACAACTTTTGTTAACATATTTGCATGATTATGGCTAGTGTGTATCTTTTCCAGCTTCAACTGTCCATCTTCCAACACTGACCGTATGAAATGGTACTTGATTTTTATATGTTTAGCCTTGGAATGAAATGTTGAGTTCTTTACAAGATGAATGGTACTCTGGTTGTCACTATATAACCTTCCCATCTCCTGCTTCTTTTCTAATTCATTCATAAACTGTTGTAACCAAATCATTTCTTTACTAGCCTCTATAGCATCAACATACTATGCTTCTGTTGTTGAAAGTGCAACAATGTTTTGCAATTTTGAAACCCAAATGACAGTTGTTCCACCTATAGTAAACACACACCCTATGGTGCTTCTCCTGTTATCTCTATCACCTACCATATCTGGATCAACATATCCCTGTAGAGCAATGTTTGAACCACCAAAGCATAATTCTTGATTTGTGGTACCTCTCAAATACTTGAGAATCCGTTTTATTTCCATCCAATGTTTTCTCCCTAAATTGTTCATGTACCTTCTTACAACTCCCACTGCACGTGAAATATGAAGCCTTGTGCATATCATTGCATACATTAAGCTTCCAATTGCTAATGCATATGGAACTTTAGACATATAATCCATCTCTTCTTGGGTCTTGGGACATGTCTCCTTACTTAGTTTGAAATGGCTAGCCAAAGGTGTACTAACTGGTTTTGCATTCTGCATATTTAATCTTTCCAACACCTTTTCTATGCACTCACTCTAAAAGAATGTTAGTTTATGATTTTTCCTATCTCTAGTTATTATCATACCAAGGATTTGTTTTGCAACATCCAGATCCTTCATTGTAAATGAATTTTCCAATTTTCTTTTGATCACATTTATTTCCTTCATGTTAGACCTTGCAACAAGTATGTCATCTACATACAATTGAAATATAATATAACTGCCATCATTTTTATTTTTAGGATAAACACAATGGTTAGAGTGACATCTACTATAGCTTTGTTCAACCATAAACTTGTTAAATTTTAGATACCACTTCCTTAGATCTTGTTTTGAGCCATACAAGCTCTTCTTCATTTTTCACACTAATTTCTCCTTCCCTTTAAGCTCACACCCTTATGGATGCTGCATGTATATTTCTTCCTCCAAATCCCCATGGAGAAATTTTGTCTTTACATCTTACTACTCAAGATGCAAATCTTTTACTACTACTAGAATTAAAATAGTTCTGATCGAAGTCATTTTAACAACAGGAGAAAAAATTTCATCAAAGTCTATACCTTTCTTTTGTGCAAACCCATTCACTAAAAGTCTATCCTTATACCTATGTTTTCCTCCATCTTCTTCCTTCGACCTGTAAAGCCATTTATTATACAATGTTGTTTTACCTGCAGGAAACTTGACTAAGTCCCATTTTGGTTATGCATCAAGGAGTCCATCTCTTCTTTCATGGCTAACTCCCACTTCTTCCTGGTTTCTACCTGCATTTCTTCTTCATAACATTCTGGTTCACCAAAATCAGTCAACAATACATAATATAATGAAGGAGAGTATCATTCAGGGGGTCTTCTTATCCTAGTAGATATTCTAACACCACTTTCAGGTGTTTGACATTCCTTTGCTGTTGTGGTTGTTGATCATTATGATTTTTAGACATCTTTAACTTTTTTTGTGATCTCATCAAGCATTGTGTATTCTTTATTTTCCTTTTCCTATTTCTTTCCCTGCATCTAATCCTTATACAAGACATTTTCATTGAATATGACATATCTACTGCTAATGATTTTGTAATTTTCATAATCATATAAATGATAACCAAAATCATTAACACCATATCTAATAAAGGTACACTTATTTTATTTTTCCTCAAGCTTTGTTCTATTTTCTTTATTGATGTGGACAAAGGCTTCACAACCAAAAGTATTTAAAAATGATTAGTTTACCTTTTTACCTATTTGTGCCTCCTCTAGAATACCACTATCCAAGGAACTTGAAATCCCTCTGTTTATTTGATAAACAACATTATCTACAACATCTGCCCAAAATTATAAGGGCAATCCTGCATGAAATATCATGCACCTTCGACTCTCCATGATTGTATTGTTCATCCTTTCTAACACACCATTTTCCTATGATGTTTCTGGAACTATCTTCTCTCTGTGAATTCCATGCTTTAAAAAATACTTATCAAACTCTTTGATGCAATATTCACATCCATTTTCTGATCTGAGACACTTCAACTTCTTTCTTGTCTCATTCTCAACCAAAGCTTTCCATTTCTTGAAAGTATAAAATACATCATATTTATCTTGAATACAATAAATCTAGGTTTTCATGGATGCATCATCAATAAAAGTAACATAATAGCGAGAGCCACCAAGAGATGATACCTGAGTAGATCCCTATACATCTGTATGCACAAGCTCTATTGTTTCGCTCTTATTTTCTTTCCCAACTCTGAGAAATCCGACTCTCTTTTGTTTTCTTGAGTGAAGAATCTGCATCACCTTCTCACTCATGTGCCTAAGCATATGACGCCACAATTCTATATCTTCTCCTATGGAGGTTAAAACATTAACAAAATTGGAAATACCATCGCATAAATACAATGCACCAACCTTTTCTCCTTTTGCTATTACTAGGGATCCTTTAGTGACCTTCCAAGTTTTGTTTGTAAATGTAGTTACATAACCTTCACCAGCTAATTTCCCTATTGAAATTATATTTTTCTTTAGATCTGGAACATGCCTTGCCTCCTTCAATAGCCATTGGTTTCAATTCTATTGATTTATAAAAACCTTACCCATTCCAACGATTCTACAAGGTTTATCATCACCCAAATGAACCTGTCTAAAATATCCTTCATCATAGTCATGAAAATGTTTCTTATCAGGTGTGGCATGGAATGAGTACCCTGATTCTACCACCTAGACATCAATAATATTCTCTAATGAAAGAATCAAAGCATCTTGCAAGACATCACCTGTCACATTCAGTTCAAGATTGTTCTATTATTGTCCATCTCCTTCTTTTACCTTCCAAGATTTGCAGTCTTTCTTTAGGTGTCCTTTTTTCCCACATTTCCAGCACACTATCCCTGATCTGAACTTGGATATACCTTTTCTTGATTTACTGCGATTTCTTAGGCTCTTTCCACTTTCTATTTTTCTTCCCCTAGTCTCTGTAGTGAAAGCATTACTTGATGTCTCATTGGAGCTTTACCATCACATTTCCCCGCTAACAATAACACCATGGGGACTTCACTAGGGGGGAAATACGATACCATGTGCATTCATATTGGGGGATATATATTGAGGAAAAAATGACATAATATATTGAGCATATAATATGGGGTAAAGGGTTTTTATATTAGAAGGTATAAAAAATGGAGCCCAAAGTTATTGAAAAAATATAAAGGGGTATAAATAATATTAATAAAAAAATGGATACCTAAAATATCTAGTGAAAGTAGGGGTTTTTTAAATTGGGAAGGTTTATTCGGTTTGTATTGGTAGGGGGTTAAATCATGTTATTTTTAGAAGTATTTTCCAATATGTAGTCAAATTAAGGGAATTGTTTAGTATGCTATGAACGCATGTGCTATGTCAGAGGTTCATTAAGTGAATCCCCCATGGATAACACCAACAACATCATCAAACTTTAAAGTACTAGATCCAGAGACAGAGTTACTAATGGCCATAACTAAGCCATTCTAAATTTCTAGTAATGAGCATAGAAATAACAAATCCCTAACTTCATCATCAAAATTTACCCCTACAAAACTTAACTGACCGATAACCATGTTAATTTCATTTAAATGATCAACAACAAAACCACCTTCTAACATCTTAATATTAAATAAATGCTTCATAAAAAATACCTTATTTGAGGCTGAGGGTTTTACATATAGTTTGTCCAATGCCGATATTAAACCCTCCGTTGTCGTTTCCTTTGAAATGTTGAATGCCATTGACACTACCAAACACAACTGTGTTGTTCCCAATGCCTTTCTATTGAGAATATCTCATTTTTCATCCTTCATACTATTGGGTCATGTTATATTCTTTCCACAACTAGCTCGCCTAGTTAACCGGGGGTTTAGAGGGGGAGCGAAGCCCCCCTTTTGTTGCGTAGCGGGGGGTCAAAGGGGGTTTGAGGGGGGCGGTTAGCCCCCCTCTACGGAGTCCGGGGCAGCGCCCTTGGGAATTTTTTTTGGACCCTATATTAGGTGGGCGGAACTACCTATGGTTTTGTGCATGGTTTTCACACATGGTTTTGGGCACAATGGTTTTTAGTCCATGATATTGGATGCTTCGACATGTATATATGTATTGTAACATTGAAAGGAACATAATGAAAAATCAATCTGGTAGTCCCGGTTTTGGGATCCAAGGGAAAATCTCTGTGTATATTTGTATTATGTGTTATGCTCTCGCTATTGTTTATTTTATGTTTTTAGATTTTGTATGTAGTTAATTTCTGTATGGGGTTAAAACCTACATTTGGTATTAGAGATGTTTTGGCTTCAAGGGGATGCCTTTGTCGCTGAGGGGTTTCACTCGGGCCTGTGGTAGACCCTGTTCAGTGGGAGATCTGCGGGATCAATTCTGGTGGTGAAAGAAGATGGAGAGCAGTGGAAAGATAGAGATCGAGAAATTTAATGTTCAGAGTTTTGAGTTGTGGAAACTCAATATGGAGGATCTGTTGGTGGATAAAGATCAGTTGATCATGGTACTAAACCAACAGGAGTGTCTGATGAGAATGGAAGAAGTTGGATTGGAAGGCAAAGAGCACAATACGATTGTGTGTCTCAGATTCATTATTTCTGAATGTACCAAGGGAAGCTATGGCTAAGGATTTGTGGGACAAGTTAGGGAATTTGTACCGATCTAAGTCTCTGGTGAATAAACTGTTCCTAGGGAAAAAGTTGTATAACCTGAGGATGAAAGATGGAGAATCGGTGAGAGAACATCTGAAAGCATTTAATACTGTGGTAAGTCAGTTATTATCTATTGATATTAAAATTTCAGATGAAGATAAGTGCATCAGTTTGTTGTGTTCTCTACCAGACTCGTGGGATAGTCTAGTTATTGCAATAGGTAGAAATGCAACTACCTTGCAGTTTGATGAAATAGTCTCATCCTTACTGACGGAGGAGATGAGACGGAAAAATATGGAGAGCCAGAATGGTGATTCCTTGTCTATACGAGGAAGGTCCCAGAATAGAAACAAAAATAAGTCATTGAGTGGGAGATCTAAATCTAGATGGAGATCTAAATCTCCAAGAAAACTTGTAAAGGTGTGCTGGAAATGCGGAAAGGAAGGTCACTACAAAAGGGACTGTAAATCTAAAGCTCTTGACACAGGAAAGGGATCTGATGATGCTCCTTCTGCAGAGGCGAAAACCACCTCAGATGAAGGTGGGGATGTGTACTTGGCTTCTTCAAGTACACATGTATAGCACGAGGCATGGTTGATTGACTCAGGTGCATCCTTTCACTTCACTCCCCTTAGAGAGTGGTTCTGTGAGTATGAGAAATATGATAGTGGTGATGTCTTCTTGGGGGATGACAGGAAGGCTAGAATCATTGGTCGTGGAAAATTCAAGTTGAAGTTGTAGGGTGGAAGGATTAGAACACTTCTTGGTGTTTTGCATATTCCTGCATTAGCCAGAAATCTAATTTCTGTAAGCAAGCTGGATAATGCAGGTGTAAAAGAAGTGTTCGAAAAAGATACCTACAAGATGGTTCAGGGAGCACTCGTATTGATGCGGGGAGTTCGGATTGGAAATGTGTACAAGCTGCAAGGTAGCAATGTTATTGATGGGTGCAAAAGTTTGTGGTTCTTGAAAGTGGAGCAGAAAATCTAGTGGTCTATGGAGAAAAGACCATGCTATGGCATCAAAGGCTTGGACATATTGGAGAGAAGGGCCTTCGAATACTTCATGGTAAAGGTATGACTAATAGCTCTCTGGATTTTGATTTCTATGAAAATTGTGTATATGGGAAGCAGAATCGGGTGAGTTTCCCCTCTAGTGGTAAGAGGGCAAAACAAATATTAAAGCTTGTGCAAAGTGATGTATTTGGAACTGTGAAGCTTCCATCACTAGGTAAGTTTGTGCAATTTGGAACTGTGAAGGTTCCATCACTAGGTAAGTTTGTGCACTATGTATAATTTATATATGACTTCTCAAGGAATACATGGATATATTTCCTTAAGAAGAAATCTGAAGTCTTTGGATAGGTTTAAAGAATTTAACGGTCTAGTGGAAAACGAGACAGAGAAGAAGATAAAGGTGTTGAGGATAGATAATGGTGGAGAGTTTTTCAAGAAGGAATTTGAAGAATTCTGTAAGAAGTGTGGTATAGCACGACAAAACACTACTCCATACACACCTGAAAAAAATGGAGTTGCAGAAAGAATGAACAAGACATTGGCGGAAAGGGCAAGAAGAATGCTCAGTGGTGCCGAGCTAGGACAAGAATTCTGGGCAGAGGTAGTGGAGATCGCATGTTACCTGGTTAATAGATCACCTTCATGAGCGTTGGAGGATAAGACTCCACAAGAGGTATCGACTAGTAAGAAACCCTCTCTTTCACATTTGAGGGTTTTTGGATGTGATGCATATGTACATGTTACAAAGGAGAAAAGAACAAAGTTGGATAGTAAATATAAAAAGTGCACCTTTATTGGGTATAAGGATGGTTTAAATGGTTATAAACTTTGGAACCCCGTAACAAGGAAGGTTGTGTACAACCGAGATGTGGTGTTCAGAGAGGTGAAATATGTTATTAAACATGAAGTCCAACCAAAGGAACTTGAGAAGATAGAGTTTGAGCTAAAGGAGGAAGAATCAAACTCTATAGAAAAAGAGGAATCAGGAGATGAACATCCACAAACTCTGGTTGTGAGAAGATCAGTTCGAGAAAGAAGGAAACCAGAAAGGTAAATTCCATCTGCTTTCTATTCAAATTTTGCTTTATCTATTACTGATGATGATCCCAGAACTGTGAAGGAAGCAGTGGATTTAGAGGATGGAAAACTATGGAAAGAGGCCATGGTTGATGAAATGACATAGTTGCATAAAAGTGAGGCTTGGGATTTGGTGGAGTTGTCCGCTGGAAGGAAACCCATTGGCAACAAATGCATGTTCAAGAAGAAGACAAATGCAGAAAGAAAGGTGGAGAAATACAAAGCTTGGTTGGTAGAAAAATGTTATTCCTAGGTGCTGGGAATTGATTTTGGTGACATTTTTTCTCTTGTTGCCAAGGTAGCTTCTATTAGATTACTTTTATTTGTTGTTGCTGCTTTTGCTTTTGAGGTAGAAGAGATGGATGTGAAGACACAATTTCTTCATGGGGATCTGGAAGAAAAGATCTACATGAAGCAACTTGAAGGCTTTGCGGGGAAGGGTAAGAAATAACTGGTATGCAAGTTAAAGAAGTCTCTGTATGGGTTAAAAATGTCACCAAGGATGTGGTATAAGAAATTAGATACATTTATATGGGGACTTGGCTTCACCAGAAGTAAAGCAGATCACTGTGTGTATTTTAAATTAATTTTTGGCTGTGTTATTTATCTGGTCTTGTATGTGGATGATATGTTGCTGGTTGGAAATCACAAAGAAATTACCCAGGATTTGAAGACCCAATTGTCCTCCAAATTCGACATGAAAGATATTGGTGCAGCAAACTATATTTTGGGCATGGAAATTAAAAGAGATCGGGAAAAGAGGAAGCTCTGGTTAAACCAAAGGAAGTGTGTCAAGACAATACTGCAGAGGTTTAATATGCAGGATAGTAAACTAGTGAAGGTTTCTATTACTGGAGGTGTAAAGCTATCTGCTAAACAGTGTCCCAAGACATAAGAAGAGGAAGAGGACATGTCCCGTGTTCCATATGCAAGTGCAATCAGTAGCCTGATGTATGTGATGGTCTGTACTAGACCACACATTACACATGCAATGGGATTATTGAGCAGGTTTATGTCAAAACCAGGGAAGGATCATTGGAAAACAGTGAAGCGGGTGTTCAGGTATTTGCATGGAACTAGTGATTATGGTTTGTGCTACCAAGGAAGACCAGGATTCGACAGATTTTTGGATATCTGTGGCTCTGTTGATGCAAACTGGGCTGGAGATCTGGATAAGAGAAGATCTACAAGTGGGTATGTGTTTAACCTATTTGGAGGTGCAGTCAGTTGGATGAGTAAGAAACAATCTGTAGTGGCATTATCAACTACAGAGGAAGAATACATGGAAGCCACTCATGCAAGCAAGGAAGCAGTCTGGTTGCAGAGATTGTGTTCAAGTATGGGGTTAGTACAGGGAGCTATAAGAATAGACTGTGATAGCCAAAGTGCAATTTTCTTGGCAAAGAACCCTGCTTACCATTCAAAGACAAATCACATTGATGTTCAGTATCACTTTGTGAGGGATATGATAGAAGACAGAAAGGTGTTGCTGGTAAAGGCGGACACTTTGAAGAATATTGCAGATGCATTGAAAAAATCTGTGAGCTCTAAGAAGTTCTCTTGGCGTAGAGAAACAATGGGCGTTGTAGGGTTGGATAAATGACTAAGATCTCCTGTGGTCCCTTATGGAAAGAAAACAACAAGTGGGATAATGTTGGGTTGTGTTATATTCTTTCCACGACAAGCTCGCCTAGTTAACGGGGAGGTTAGAGGGGGGAAAAGCCCCCCCTTCATTGTGCCGATTGTATAGTGGGGGGGGTCACAGGGGGTTTGAGGGGGGCAATTAGCCCCCCTCTTTCTTTTGGACCCTATATTAGGTGGGTAGACCTACCTATGGCTTTGTGCATGGTTTTCGCACATGGTTTTGGGCGCGATGGGTTTTCTACAAATGTTGATCCAATAGAAAACCTAAGTTTACATTGTCTCGTTACTTGTAGCTTTGTTTTATCACACACCCAACCTAACGGATATGGCTTCTCATGAGGATTTGTTTATAATCCCAACTTCTTTACAATTGTTTCAGAAATCAAATTTACTTGTGATCCACTATCAAATAAAGTATCAATCTTATTGTGTTTGGAAATTACTCTAATATGAAAAAGCTCATTTCGTTCCCTCTCATTACTTTCATTATCAACAGATTGTGCAGAATTACTTGTGGATGCTTCAGAATATTTACCTTTAATACTTGTGGTTGTAACTATTGTTTCATCGCCTGAATCTGATCCAAAGTCCTTCTAAATACCAATAGCATTCTTTTTCTTCTTTCCACCGAACTTCTTAGGTTTCAATTCTGGATGCAAAAACCAGCAGTGTGCCTCATTGTGTCCTTCTTTCTTGCAATGAGTGCATGAAGGTTTTATCCTTCTTTACAGTGTTTGCTTTCCTCTCCTTCCATTTCAGTTTCTTCTTTTCCTTGCTCTTGCTTACAGAATATTTAGATGTTCCCCCAACCTATGGGTTTACATTCTTACCTCTAGCCTCTAGATGTGTGGATTGAACTGATACATCATCTAAGCTAGTGGGATTAAACATGAGAATAATATGCTTTAAATAGTTATGAAGACCACCTATATACTTCAATATAGTCTTAGGTGAATCTAATTATATACCTAGAGTTAAAGCTCTCTTTCTGAATTCCTAAGTATTACTTTGTACACTCTGACCCTTCAACTGTCGAAGAGTTTTCCAACTCATCATTTCCTGCTGCATGTACGCTAAAGGATATAATTGCTTTTTGATAGCAAAAACAAATTCATTCTAGGTAGAAATCATTTTACCGTGTTTTTGCAGATCATCTTGTGTCTTGCCTTCCCACCATACTAGTGCAATTCCTCCAAGTCGAAGGCTAGCCAGTTGAATCTTCTTACTTTCTGAATCAATGTTCTGTACCTTACAATATACATCAATTTTGTCTTATCCAATTATCTAGCTTTTTTGCATTGAGTTCTCCATCATAAATTGGCAAATCAAACTTCACATCTAATTTAATCAAAGAAGTTTTCTTATTTTTCTTATAAGGTCTAGTTTTATGTGAAGAAGATGATGAGGATGATGAAGGTGATGATGGAGGAGATGGTGGAGGAGGTATTTCTCCTTTTCTTTTGCCTTCTGGAGGGGAAACTAGAAAATGTTCCTCTGCTCCTTTGTCTGGTTTAAGTGTTGAAGTGCTTTCACCTCGACCCTTATTAAATTCTAGATACATCTCTTCCACCATGGCTCACATGGCCATAAAACTATCCATGAACTGAGATTCTGATCCCAATGGAGTTTCTTCTACCATTCTCCTTTGAGAATAGACTCTTCCAATCTCTGGATTAGCCTCAACAAGTTCTCCTTCTCCTAGTCTGAGCTTTAATCTAGTTAGCATTCAAAATCCAGCACTTGTCTAACCTTAACAAAACCAAACACTCTAATACCACTTGATCTGAAAATGAGATCTTAAATCAATATTAAGGTATTACAGACTCATGTGCAGGAATTCCTATATTACTTAGTGAAACAAATCGAAAATATTGCGAATAATATGGACAATTAATAGTCAGAAAACATAACAGACACACACATCAACACAACAATTAATCAAGGAGTTCACCAGACTTCCTGGCTATGTCTCCTGGTCCAGCTTTCAGTGTCGACCTCTATATTATGTCTTCAAGAGCAGATGATTACAAGTGTGAGCTCAAATAGAGTCTCAACACAACAGTGACAAAACAACAGGGATTTACTCGAAATCCTCGAGTCTAAAAGAGTGCATAGACTCTCCCCCTTGCTCTCTGTCTTCTGCTTTCTCTTGCTCCCCTTCTCTGTCTATCCCTATTCTGTGCTGCCATTGAATGACTTTTAAGCCTCTCAACCCTGTCTATTTGCCTTCCCTCTTCTAGCTCTCTGATTCCTGGCCACTGTCCCTTCATCTCCTTCTTGAGCATTTAACAATCAATGCAAAACGCTCTAAGTTATGGTGGTCACATGTTTCAAACGGAAAGGACCACTGGCGCGGGTGAAATCCCTGGGAATACATTTCTTTGTTTACACAGGAAAATACACCAAAATAGTGAGATTTTCCGCCAAGCCGGACTTCAAATGATATTGAATCCGACCTATAATCCTATCAGGTCCGTTGTTGTATCGCTATCGCAAGTCGCAAGCGCTATGGTCATAATCCATTTGTATTTGGTCCATAGCGAGAATACATGGAATACATAGGAAAAACGCTTATTATCGGACTTCAAATTTTATACAGTCGCATCTATAATTCCTTTCAGGTCTACCCTGATCGCAATCGCATATCGCATGATCCACGGTCCATTGGCATCACCCCTTTGTATGTTGCGATGCGATATTTCGATGCGATAAGTCATAATCGCATATCACTGAGTCTTTGGGCCTTTGGTAAGTCCTTCCCTTGGAAACCTATGATGCGATGGTGTAATCGTAGCCGTTGATTAGCGCGCTCGATCAACGGTTCGTGCTGTGTCGTCGAACACAGTGACATTTCCCCTTGGGTCGTCCCCGATACACTCTGTCGATGCGATATCGCCGAACCCTCTGATGTGATCCACCGATTTGATCTGGACCATTGATCTCTCCAGTCCGATGGCTCCTGTGCAGCGCCATTTGAACCTCCACTTAGCTCTGTTTTTGCCAATTCCTAGTGTTTTTTCCATGCGATAATGTTTTCTGATATTTGAAGACTTAGAGGTTTAGAGGGTTTAAGATCCATTTTGGATCAGGCAGCTTGTGGTATGTATTTTCAATTAAAACTTTCAGTCCTCAGATAGATATTTCTAAAGAGGTATTGTACGCGTTAAACGAAGATCATATACCAAAGTTATGACCTCGGGAAGTTGGTGTACCAATTTACCCCAACGAGGCCCACAGACTTTTGGCGCTTCATCTCCTAGGGTTAGGTTTTTTTGTTTTTAGGGTTTTATATTATTTCTCAACAATAAATAGGACTTTGAGCCTCATTGTAACACAATTTAGAAGGCATGTATCCACCACATCTCTTCTCAGAGATAAGCTACCATCGCCTGAACTAGTTTATTTCCATTCTACATCTAACAATTTTTAGTAGTTTGTTATTAATGAATTGAAGTTCTATTTGATTGTAGCTTTGTGTTTTTTTTTATATTTGTAGTTCATTTCATTCCTTCATAAATCCAAATCACCCAAATTTTACAAAAATAATGGGGTTACACACATGACATGACTTGATTCGAATAGCCCATACATGACTGGATTTTACAATGATTACAACAAGGGTATTTTCATGACCTTTACATCAAGAGACATACATGAGATCCATAACCATAAACCAGGACAAGAAGACCATGATACTCATCAGTAACCATCATGCACCATATAGGCATTTGTATCTAACAACCGTAACATAAATGACATAATGACAACAACATAAACATCCTCATCATCAAGAAGCAATATAGATAAGACAATGTAGCATAAAAAACATACATATCCTCCTCATCAAGTGCATTAAGATATAGCAACAATAATAAGGCGCCATCCATAAATTTACCATATGCAACCCAAACATCATTGATAACCCATGAAATAGTGACAACAACACATATATTTTCAGTTGTGAGTAATGAAATAAGACTAATCACATCAGTAATAACCATGAACTCATCATAGACACCATCATGAAATAAGGAGTACTCAAGAATACCATCATGCCAATAATGAGCCATCAGAAGCATAGAAGACACTCCCACTGAACCTGTGCCAACTCTTCATCATCAATTTTGATCAGATTGTATCCTTCTTACCAATAGCAAAGAAACAGATCATCAGCAAAAACAATTCATCACTCATCAGGAACCAATACTCTTTCATACATTATGAAAGTTTCATAAATGTACTATCAACAGATTGTAGTAAACCAATGTCAGAACCAAAAATCCAATAATGAACTGATGGAAATATATGAGGACCTCCCCATGAATTTTTGTCACGCCTTTATTATCACATAAAACCATACACGACTGTCTAAGTAAAAAACCACATACATACGTGACTGTCCTTCAAGAGAAACACATACATAATGTAAAATACTGATTTTTCTTGGCAACACCTCCCTTTGAGTTCATATATCTTGTTTTGTTAGAGAAATTAGCAGAGTGAAGAGGAAGGAATCATTCCTAACTTGTGTTGTAGATACTCAAAGGAATCATGTGGAAGAGGTTTGGTGAATAGATCTACAACTTTTTCCTTTGAAGGAATATATTCCAACTTGATTTTCTATTCAAGAACTTTCTCTCTAAGAAAATGGTATTTGATTGGAATGTGTTTAGTTTTTGAGTGCATGATGGGATTTTTAGAAATACTTATGACACTTTTATTGTCACAAAGAATTGGTACGGGTTGAGGGAAAGTGACTTGAATGACTTGTAATATTTGAATCATCCATTGAAGCCGCGTGCAATCGGTAGCAGCAACAACATATTATGCTTCAACAATTGATAAAGCATTATAGCTTTATCTCTTACTGAACCAAGAAACTAAGTGTGGCCCCAAATAGATTTCTCCTCCACTAGTACTTTTGCAATCATCAACACTACAATCCCAGTATGCATATGTGTAAGCATGAAGTGAAAAAGATGTGTTTTTGGGATACCATAATCCATTGATAACTTTCTTTATCTTACTGGGATACCATTGTCAATGTACCATAGATTCTCTTGATCTCCTGCATACATGGCTAGTCCACATTTCAGATGAAGTAATCCTACTTTTCCATACCTTAGGAAGTTTTGGTTTCTGCTCATGCCGATAAGATGGATTCATCTTGCTTCTACATTTAGTTTCTTCATGACCAAATTTATTTCAAATAGAACATTCAACCTCATTATGAATAGGGGAGAAAGAATTATAAGAAGGATTCTTTAACCTGTTTGCATTATGTTGATTTCTTGCTCCTATAGTCATAATAGTTTTATGAGAAACAAAATGGATTTCTTTGTGAAAAAAGTTATGAAAAGTGAAGCATTTACCAGTGAGGTAATAATATCTAGGATTATAGTACCTTCTTGAGTATCTTTCCCTTTGTTCATGGAAATGTTGTCTTTCCTGAATATAGCTTGATCCTTCATTCTTTTGTTGGGTCTTATTGTTCTGACAATTGCCTCCTCTTGTAGCATTGGCATAGATTTTTGTACCTACTTCAAAAGCTTTCATAGGTTTTGATTTTCATCATTTTGATTTTCATTGTATCCAAGACATGTCTTGATTAATGGAGAACATCAAACCTTAAAGCTAGATAGCTATTTAGCTGGGTCATTTCTTTAACTAGGTTGTTTTCTTTATACATACAAATTTCCTTTTCTTGATTCTTGTTTATGACCTTGAGTCTATCAATTTCTTCTAGAGCATCCATAAAATTATCATCATTATCAGCCTCATATGTACATTGTTCTTCAAAGGAAAAAAATAATTGGTATTCTTGATTAGATTCAGATTGATCATCCTAATTATTGGAAGAGCACTCACTATCATGTGTATACAAACTTTTCTTGCTAGTAAAACCCCTTTTAACATTCTTCTTTGAAAAATTATTTACCTTTTAGTTATCATAATTTTATTTATAAGGACACTTAGCAGCATAGTGACCTACTCTTCCACAAGAAAAAACATTTGAAAGGAAGTTTACCTTTGAATTTTCCTGTTCGTACTTGTAGCTTCCTCGCAAAATTAGCTTCTCCCACATCTGAAATGTATTTTTTATCTTTAGGTTCTTCCTTTTATTTTCATTTTTATGTGGCTTTGAATGCAACTTCTCTAATCTCTAATGTATTCCCATTTTTCCTCATCTCATAAACAATCAAGATTTGATGAAGTTGTTCTAGAGTAAGACTTTTTAAATCCTACATCCATTCAATGGCAGATACATTGGCATCAAAATTTGGGGTTAGTGATCTCATAATATTTTCAACAATAGCAACATCTTTAATTTTATCACCAAGACCTCTCATTGTGTTAACAATATTGTCTACTCTAAGGAAAAAATTTGCAATAATTTCTTCATCAAGCATTCTAAGAGATTCATACTAAATTTTGTATGATTGATGTTTAGCATTTCTTACCTTAGTCTCACCTTCATATCTTTGGACAAGCTTATCCCATATTTCATTTGTATTGGTCAACTGCATGAATTTCACACACTCAAATTCAGCTAATCCTCCCAAGATAGCATTTACTACCTTTGCATTATTCTCATATTGTTGATTTCTTACTTCATATGTGGGGATGGAGGTTGAGTATTGATATCCGCCTTCAACAACTTCACGTACATAAAATCCTAGTGTTTGAAAATACGATCTCATTCTAACTATCCAAAACATAAAGCTAGTTCCATTAAACAAATGTGGTTTTGTAGGAAATCCTCCCATTTTTCTCCTCCTATTATATCCCCCTTTAAGCAATCAAGATTCTTCTGAGGGACCTGCTCTGATACCAATTGTTAAGAAAAATACTGGGGGGTGAATCAATATTTTATTTCTCTTTATCTTCAACTTCAAATTCAAAATTTGGTACACTATTTTTATTTAGACAACTCATGTGTGTATGCACCTTCAGTAAATTAAAGTCTGGTATATGTAGATTACTTAATTTTCATAACTTCCATCAGATGTTTGATTTAATCATTGCATTCTTAGTTCCTTATCCATTCAGTATGCAGCAAAGATAAGATAAATCACTCAACACATATGGACACCGGGATTTTAGGTGGAAACCTAATGTGGGAGAAAACCATCATTATTGTTGCCTTTGTCTTCTTATATTATTACATTGAAAAATCATTCATTACATCATAGCCTTGTACTAGCATAGACTCTTTCCAACACACAGTTACCCACCTACATGAGGCTACAACCTCCACTCATTCTTCAGCGCCCACTGGAAGGGAGCTACAGCCTCATAATCTCATTTACTGGCTCCTACCAGAAGGGAGATCCCACCCCCTCACTGAAGGCTTACCCTCAACACCTTTTGGACCACGTTTCATAATATTTCATATTGGATCCACCTATATCAGATCATTAAAACATACACGCCACCTTTCATCAAATTTTCAAATCGGACCCACACCCAACAATATTGTCAATACCAAGATAACAATTGAAATTAACAATTGAATATTGTTCAAATCAATCAATCATTCTAATACACACATTTTCATCAACATCGAACTAATATGAACTCATTACAAACCCTAATCAAATTTACCTCTGAATATATACACGACTATTCTAAAGCATACCCACACACACACACATATGTGTGTGTGTGTGTGTGCACGCTTCCCGTGCATAAAACCTGTGTACAAATCTCAAATTAATGAATACTCAAACAATGTAAAACTGAATAACTGTATCAACCACTAAATCAATGAAATACTAAGTCACAGTAACAACAAATCACAGATATACCAATACTGAATCCCCCAATTATGCAACATCATCATTGATCAATATACAAGCCACAATTAAATAAATCCAATCCACACTATCAGATACAAACCATTCTCATCAAGACATCACTAACAAACAATAGCAAATAATACAAACTTCATAAACTCTCATCACCAAGAAGCAATTACAAACCCTAGAACACATACACAACTTCCATTAAACAGGTCTATGTATATACATTTTTCCCATGCATAAAACCTACGTACATATTTCAGTATACTAAATAAACACATCAAACCCTAATCATCAGCATATATATGTGACTAATCTGAATAATATCCGTGTATGCATGTGACATTCCATAAACAAACTTGCATACAGATCTTAAATTATTGAATTATATCATTGTTGCAAACACGACGCATGTCAAATACATATCTTTGCGGACATATTTTCAAAAAATCATAGACCTCAGCAATCATATTCATATCATAGAACCATTATAGCAATGTTAGATTCTTAAAGATAAATATATCAATCAAGCGTATCCATAAACTTTCATATCTGAAAATTCTCCTTGTTCTTAGGTGCACTCTTATTCCAAATCAGATCACACATGAATAATATTTCAAGTTCACACTAAACTTCTTGATCTCCATCTCCTTATATAGCTTTAGCATTTGCAAATACCATAGGCAAATCCTTTGGTAATTTTGTTAGTAATGGTAGACAAGATCAAATAGACCGTGTTGACATGATACCATGGGTAATTACCATGGTAATAGCTCGTAGTTTCTTGTTCTCCATGTTTCGGATTATGTACGTGACTTTTTTTCACAGAAACTACGTATGTATGCGACTCTTCTTCACAAGGGTCATGTATACTTTTCAACCTTCACCATTTTCAATATTTTATCAAGTGAAACCTGAATAAGGTTGCTAATACACTTCCTCATTTCTAAAATACCTATACCAATATTCCTGAAATCTACAATAGATCCATAATCATTATATTATAACCAATTTGACATCAAGGACATAACTTTCAAGTAGGTTTCCATCAAGGACAACACATTAGCGATAATGCTAACAATATCCCCCTTTGGAATTGATGGAAACCTCTTTCATGTTTGGAAACCACCTGCAAACACCAAATCTTCTCTCCCCCTTTGACATCAAGGAAAAAGGGTTGAACCAGGCTGAATGAAGTACTTCCCTTTGTAGAGCTCGATACTATAAGTCTGATCTACTGATATGAACTATGATGTATACATAATGACCAGGCTCCCCTTGAGCATATGTTGGACCATCTAAAGAAATGCATTAAAATTACAATACTTTACGAATCAAGTACATGACTATTTATATGATCACTCCTATAATCAATGACTCTATGATCAATCTCCCAACATAACGGGGTTATATATTGAACCCGAATTTTACAAAAATAATGGGGTTACATACATGACATGGCTTGATTCCAATAGCCCATACATGACTAAATTTTACAATGATAAGAACATGGGTCTTTTCATGACCTTTATATCAAGAGACAGACATGACATCCATAACCATAAATAAGGATAGCAAGACCATGATCTTCATCAACAACCATCATGCATGATATAGGCATATGTATTTGACAAGAGCAACAGAAATGCCATATTGGCAATAGCATGAACATAATCATCATCAAGAAGCAATATAGATAATACAATGTAGCATCAACAACATACATATCCTCCTCATCAAGTGCATTAGTATTTAGCAACAATAATAAGGCACCATCCATAACTTCACCATATGCAACTCAAGCATCATTGATAACCCATGACATAGTGGCAACAACACATATATTTTTAGTGGTGTGTAATGAAATAAGACTAATGACATCAGTAATAACCATGAACTCATAATAGAAACCATCATGAAATAAGGAGTACTCAATAATACCATAATTCCAACAATGAACCATCAGAAGCAGAGAATATGCTCCCCCTGAACATATGCCAACTCTTCATCATCAATTATGATCATATTGTATCCTTCTTACCAATAGAAAAGAAACAGATCATCAACAACAACAATTCATCACTCATCAGGAACCAATACTCTTTCATACATTTTGAAACTTGCATAATGGTACTAACATACTATAGTAAACCAATGTCAGAACCAAAAAGCCAATAATGAACTGATGGAAATATATGAGGAGCTCCCCTTGAATTTGTGTCACTCCTTTATTATCACAGAAAACCATACTCGACTATCTAAGTCAAAAACCACATGCATACGTGATTGTCCTTAAGGAGAAACACGTATAGAATGTAAAATATTGATTTTTCTTGGCAACAAATCCCTCTAAGTTCATATATCCTATTTTTTTAGAGAAATTAGTAGAGTGAAGGGGTGGGAATAATTCCTAACTTGTGTCATAGATACTCAAAGGAATCATGTGGAAGGGGTTTGGTGAATACATCTACAACTTGTTCCTTTGAAGGAATATATTCCAACTTGATTTTTTGTTCAAGAACTTCCTCTCTATGAAGATGGTTTTTTATTGGAATGTGTTTAGTTTTTGAATGCAAGACAAGATTATTAGAAATACTTATGGCACTTGTATTGTCACAAAGAATAGGTACGGGTTTAGGGAAAGGGACTTGAATGTCTTGTAATGTTTGAATCATCCATAGAAATTGAGTAAAATGGGAAACAAAAGAAACATATTTTGCTTCAATAGTTGATAAAGAAATAGAGCTATGTTTCTTACTAAACCAAGAAATTAAGTGTGGCCGCAAATATAATGCTCATCAACTAGTACTTTTGTGAACATCAACACTACCAGCCTAATATGCATCTATATAAGCATGAATACATTCTTAACTAGTTTGAGATGTGTTTCCTTAGGGTTTGTTTGGAATCATCCAACTATGCCAACTACATGCATAATGTCTGGTCTTTTACTGATAAGATAAAGCAAGTTTCCAATCATAGATCTATATTCGAGTTGATTAACTGTAGGAGATTCATCATCTTGGCTAAGATTACATCTTGTTACCATGGGTGTGCATACAATTTTGTAGTCTTCTAATCCATATTTCTTCATGATTTGCTTGAGATACTTAGTTTGAGAAACCTGAAGACCAAGAAAGAATGTTAGATCACCAAGTAAAGACATGTCAAATTTCTATTGCATGGCTGAAGAAAATCCTTGACTCATAGATTCAACATTACTTCCAAATATGATGTCATCAACATAAACCATTATTACCAAAATTTTGTCTTTGTCAAATTTTATATATAGATTGATATATGCAGATCCTTTCTTGAATCCCTGTTACTGAAGATATCTGTCAAGACGATAACACCATGCATGAGGAGCTATTTTAACCCATATAATTCCTTCCTAAGTTTGAAAACAAGATTTTTATCATTTCCAAGTATGATTCCTTCATGTTGTTCAATATAAACTTCTTCTTCTAGTTCCCCATTTAAAAATGTAGATTTAGCATCCATTTGACATACCTTGAAGTTACTAAAGTTGGCAAATGAAAGGAACATTCTTATGGATTCAAGTCTAGATATAGGTGTAAATGCTCTCTTCAAAGTCTATTCCTTCCTATTAAGCACAACATTTGCATACAAGTATTGTTTTGTTCCGAATGACTTCTCCATTTTCATTTAGTTTGTTATTAAATACCCACTTTTTCAGAATTACATTTTTATTAAGAGGCCTTAGTACTATCTCCCATGTCTATTTCTTTTTTATTTGATCAAGTTCTTCATTCATTTCCTTAACCCAACGTTCATCTTTACTTTCTTGATTCACATTTTGAGGTTCAATTGTGGATAATAAGGATAAGTGACTAGATGATCCAACAAATGTTCTTCTAGTTTGTATTCCAACTTCTTTATCACCTAGAATTTGAGATTCAAGATGATTTTTCTGAACATACCTTGATGGATTCTTTTCTAGCACACTTACATTTTCATTTTATTCTTCTAAATCTTCTCTTTCTTCTTCTCCTACAAATTATTTATTCTTAGTAGGGAGTTGTTCATCATCTAATTGTACTTCTCTTTTGGTACCTACAAATACTTCATCAATCACAACATCCATACTTTCAACAATATTTTGAAGCCTTTTGTTATAGCATTCATATCCTTTACTTTTGTAAGAGCATCCAAGAAGGATTCCTTCATCAGCTCCAAGTTCAAATTTTCTTAGCTTATCATCATTTTTCTTTATAAAACATTTTCTTCCAAAGATGCTAAATTATTTGACAATTGCAAGTTTTCCATACCAGAGTTCATGCAGGGTTTTATCATTGTTAAATTGAACACATGCCTTAATGAGTCTATCAATAGTTGTTTTTACTACTTCCCCCCAAAAGGTGTGATATGTTCCAAAATCATCAAGCATAACACGTGCCATTTGCTGAATTTTCCTATGCATTCTTTATACTACTCCATTTTGTTGAGTTTTAGATATGGAAAGTTTCCTTTTGATGCCATGTTTCTCACAAAAATTGAAAAAATCATATGATATAAACTCTCCTCCTCTATCAGATCTAAGGAATTTGATTTTCAATTCCAAGTCATTTTCCACCATAGCCTTGAATATTTTAAACTTTTCAAATGCCTCATCTTTGTACTTTTGCAAACTGACCCAACAAATTCTTGTAAAATCATCAATTAATAACATGAAGTATTGTTCACCACGAGGAGACTTTTTTCCCATAGATCCACATAAATTTTTATGACCATGTTTAAGAGATTTACCTGAAGTGCATTCTTTAGTTTTAAACTGAACTCTTGATTTCTTACCAAATTGGCATGGCTTGCAAATGTTATTTTCGGGTGGAGTGATGTCTAGCAAGTCAGGAACTGCTCCCTTCTTGCTTGATTTATATAGTTGAGAAAAAATCAGGTGTCCCAACCCTTGATGCCATAGCCAACTTTCTTCATATTTGCTCAAAAAATAGTTCCCTATGCCACCTTCTAGGATGTAGACATTACCTAGAGTTTTGGTTCCCTTGATTATAGTCTTACATGTACCAAATTCTTTCACCAAGCAACCTTTTGACCTGAAAATAACTCCATGCCCTTGATTTCACATTCAACTAGCACTTAATAAATTATTTTTTAGTCCATAGAAAAATAATACATTCTCATCTTGGAGTATTTCCTTAACCACCACAGATGTTTTTTGTTTAATGTTTGCAAGTGAATTGTTACCAAAAGTCACTTTCTTTTCCTTTTTAATTTCACTAAAAGAAAAAAACTTATGTTTGCCACATGTCATATGTTTTGAGCAATCGTTGTCAATGTACCATATATTTTGTTGATCTTCTGCATATAAGACTAGTCCACATTTTTCAAAGGAAGTAATCTTATTTTTTCCATATCATAGGAAGTTCTTATTTATGCTCATGCTGATATGATGGATTAATCCTACTTCTGTGCTCAGTTTTTTCATTACAAAAGTTATTGCAAATAGAACATTCAACTTCATTCTGAAGAGGGGAGAAATAATCATAAGAAGACTTCTTTAACTTGTTTACATTAGGTTGATTTCTTGATTCTCTAGTCATAATAGTTTTATAAGAAACACAATGAATTGTTGCATGACCAAAGTTATGACAAGTGAAGAATTGACCATTGAAATAATAATATCTTGGAGTATTGTACCTTTTTGAGTAGCTTGGCCTTTGTTCATGGAAATGTTGCCTTGCCTTAATATAGCTTGATCCTTCATTCTTTTGTTGGGTCTTACTGTTCTGATGATTGCCTGCTCTTACAACATTGATGTAGCTTTTTGTACCTGCTTCAAAAGCTTTCATAGGTTTTGATGTTTCACCATTTTGATTTACATTGTATCCAAGACCTGTATTGATTAATGGAGAATGTTAAACCTTAATTATTTCCTCTAAGGTTTCAAATCCTTTATCCTAACTAAGTTTTAGATTCAATTGTGTATTTTTTTTCTCAAGTTCCTTTCTTAGACCCATAATTTCAAGTTCTAAGTTTTCCTAGTTTTTTTCCTTTTCTTGGACCTATTTCTTCAAAACTTCTTCTTCTAATTTAGCCTCTTCTAGACATATCTTTAGCTGGGTTATTTCTTCAACTGGGATGTTTTCTTTATACATACTGATTTCCTTTTCTTGATTCTTGTTTATGACCCTGAGTCTGTCAATTTATTCTAGAGCATCAATAAAATTATCATCATTATCAGACTCATCTACACATTGTTCTTCAAAGGAAATAAGTAATTGGTATTCTTAATTAGATTATGATTCATCATCTTCATTATTGGAAGAACACTCACTATCTTCATGTGTATAAAAAAAAACTTGCTAGTAAAACCCATTTGAACATTTTTCTTTGAAACATTATTTCCCTTTTCTTTAACTTATTTTCTTTATAAAGACACGTAGAAGCATAGTGACGTACTATTCCACAAGAAAAACATTTCAAAGGAAGTTTACCTTTGAATTTACCAGTTCCTACTTATAACTTCCTCACAAAATTCGCTTCTTCGTCATCTGAAATGTAGCTTACATCTTTAGGTTCTTCATTTTATTTTCCTTTGTATGTGGATTTGAATGCAACTTCTCTAATCTATAATGTATTCCCCATTTTACTCATCTTATAAGAAATCAAGATCTCATGAAGTTGTTCTAGAGTAAGACTTTTCAAATCCTACATCTCTTCAATGGCGAATACTTTGGAATCGAAATTTGGGGTTAGTGATCTCAAAATATTTTCAACAACATCTTCAATTTTTATCACCATGACCTCTCATTGTGTTAATAATCTCGTCTACTCTAAGGAAAAAATTTGCAACTATTTCATTATCATGCATTCCAAGAGATTCATACTAAATTCGACATGATTGAAGTTTAGCATTTTTTACCTTAGTGTCACCTTGATAGCTTTGGACAAGCTTATCCCATATTGCCTTTGTAGTGGTCAGTTGCATGAATTTCACAAACTCAGATTCAGCTAATCATCCCAAGATAACATTTACTCCCTTTGAATTATTCTCATATTGTTTATTTCTTGCTTCATCTATAGGGATGGAGGTTGGGTATTGATATCCACCTTCAATAGTTTCCCATAGATCAGCTCCTAGTTCCTGCAAATATGATCTCATTCTGACTTTCCAAAACATAAAGTTAGTTCCATTAAATAAAGGTGGTTTTGTAGAAAATCCTCCTTCCATTTTGCTCCTCCTATTAGATCCCCCTTTAAGTGATCAAGCTTCTTCTGAGGGACTTGCTTTGATGCCAAATTTTAGGAAAAATATTGTGGGGGGGGGGGGGGGGGGGGGGGGTTGGGGGGTGAATAAGTTTTTTATTTCACTAAATCTTCAACTACAAATTCAAAATTTTGTACGCTACTGTTATTCAAACAACTCACCCATGTACACAACTTCAGTAAAGTAAAGCCACAGATACCCAGATTACTTAACTATCATAACTTACATCATATGTTTGATTTAATCATTGCATTATTAGTTCATTAGCCATTCAATATGCAGTAAAGAGTAGATAAATCACAGCACATAAGTTACACATCAAGACATATGGACACTGATATTTTACATGGAAACCCAATGTGGGAGAAACCTACCACTACTATCGTTTATGTCTTCTTCTCTTATTATAACGACAAAAAATTCATTACATCATAATATTTTACTGGCACAGACTCTTTTCATCATGCAGGCACCCACTTGCAAGAGGCTACAACCTCCACTCATACTCCAACACCCACTGAAAGGGAGCTACAACCCCTTAATCATGTTTACCGACTCCTACCAAAAGCCTAGCTCCTACCCCCTCACTGAAGGCTACAACCCTCGGCACCTTGTGGAACAAGTTTCATAATATTTCATACTGGATCCACCTGTCTCAAACCATTAAACATGCAAGCCACCTTTCATCAAATTTTCAAATTGGACCCACCCCCAACAATATTCTCAATACCAAGATACTAAAATGAAATCAACCACTAAATACTATTCAAATAAATCAATCATTCTAATACCATAATGTCATCAACACATAACTAATTTTCAATCATTACAATCCCTAATCAAATTTACCTCAGAATATATATGTGATTGTTCTGAAGCATACCCGCGTATATACACGCTTCATGTGCATAAAACCTACGTATAGATATCAAATCACTGAATACTGAAACATTGTCAAAATGAGTCACTGTATCAACCATTAAATCACTGAAATATTAAGTCACAACAACAACTAATCACAAACATACCAATAACGAGTCACACAATTGTGCAACATCATCACTGATTAATATACCAAGCCATAATTAAATCAATCTAATCCACATTGTCAGATACAAACCATTATGATCAAGACATGTTTGACAGAAAACAACAAATAATACAAACTTCATCAACTGTCATCACCAAGCAACAATTACAAACCCTATAACACATACGCGACATCCATTAAACAAATCTGTGTATATATGTGTTTCCCATGCATAAAACACATGTACAAATTTCAATATATTGAATAAACGCATCAAACCCTAATCATAAAAATGAATATGTGACTAATCTAAATAATATCAGAGTATGTGTGTGGCATTCCAAAACAAACCTGCGTACAGATATTAAATTTCTAAATCAAGTAATTGCTACAAACACAACCTGTGTCAAATACATATCTTTGCACACATACTGTCAGAAAATCACAGATCTCAGCAAACATATTCAGATCATAGCACCATTATGGAAATGTTAGCTTCTTAAACATAAATAGATCAATCAAGCATATCCATAAACTTTCAAATCTTTCATATTTGAACTTTCTCCTTTCTCCTTGGTGCACTCCTGTTCCAGATCATATCAAACATGAATAATATTTCAAATGCACACCGAAATCCTTGATCTCCATCTCCTTATATAGCTTTTTCCTTTGCCAATACCACATGAAAATCCTTTGGGAATGTTATTAGTAATTGTAGAAGGGATAAAATAAACATTGCCAACAATACTATGGGTAATTACGATGGTGATAGCTGTTGGTTTCCTATTTTCCATGGTTCAGATTATGTATGTGACTTTTGTTCACATAACCTGCGTATGTACACGACTCTTCTTCACATGGGTCATGTATACTTTTCAACCTTCACAATTTTCAATCTTTTCTCAAGTGAAAACTGAATAATGCCGCTAATATGCTTCCTCATTTCTGCAATACATGTACCAATATTCCTAACATATGCATTAGATCCATAATCATCATATTATAAGCAAGTTGACATCAAGGAAATATTTGTTACGAAGGTTGCCATTAAGGAGAACACACTAGCCATAACGACAACACATTTGAAATAACATCAACGAAGGTCTTAAAGGAAAACCCCAAAAAGGGTGAAATTACTTAGAGAAGTTGGAATACTGCAATAATATTATTGTTGGTCAAGCGAAATTGTTCCGATTTATCTAAATGGCCAAACTCTATTGGTGTATTCCTGCCCAACAGTTAAATGAAAGTGGGATCCACTAAAGGCTTGTAAAATTATAGGGCTCTTTTGGAATATAACCAAGAGTGTACAATTACACAACCACATCATTTTTGGAATATAACCGTGAAGCAAATTGAATCTAAGGTCTAGTCTTCCTAACACTTTTAGGTTTTAACTACTTAATCTCTGGGGAATTTTTTGTATGAAAAATATTACGAGAAAGATTCAAAGTAGGAATTATTCTTCTACTTTGCGTATATATTTTTTCCCTTCTCACCAAGGAACCATCAATAATGCAATTAATAAAAAAAATGAATACTTTACACTACGTATGTGGTTTCTTTATTTTTTAAAACCACTTGGAATTTTTTTTTAAGGGAATTCCAAGTAGGGACTGTAATTTGATTCTTCAAGTAAATTAAAGTGTGTACTTAGTAAAGTTTGCATCTCAAATGAAAAGTTGGGAACCAAAAAGGCTTAGAAATAAAGAAATTCGATTGCCATAATAAAGGCTTTGATGGGAATAAAAAATAAATTTGTGTAGAATAAATTGCATACTTATGGTTGGAACTGCTCTCAGCTATCTCTATAATACAAGGTTATTGGGCATTTCCATGCGCTTTTGCATATAAATGAATTAACAATAGAGAAATGCATTGATCTGACCATAGCTAGATGGGATTGTTTTTCTAATTCAAATCTCAAGGTGGTCAATACTCACTATAGTACATAGTGAAAGAAGCCTTCATCACACTCCAACACAATACCATATTAGCGGAAACTTCACACCTGGAACCCATGCAACACATAATTTAAAAGCGGTTTGAAAAAACATGCCATGACACTAACAACATCGGGTATTCCCCTATTTTCTATGTGAGCCTAACCAAATGTTTATTCATTATTCATATCCTTGAGTGCATAAATGCATACATCTATATATCTCAAGTGTGAGTTTTGTCTTCTTCCTAAAGCCTTAAGCCCATTTTTTTCCAACCCTACTAGGGAGATAGGCTACATTTAATAATAACAATATATTGTTAATAAATAATGATTTTAACATGTTTAATATTACTTTGCATAATTAAATAATTTTTCACTAATTTAGACTTTATGTTTTTTTGAAAGATTATAGATAATTTCATTTTTCCTCAAAATTTTGACTCAATAATTTAAAATTCATGATAAATAGTTAAATAATTCATAAAATTTAGTTAAATTACTATTTCTATTTTTTAGTTAAGTTACTTTGTATTACTTTAGAAAATAAAAAATACATCTTTGATTTATAGTGTTGTTGTTATTGGTCTATCACTAAAGAAACTAGACCAGTAGCACAAAATAAGTTGTTTTGACTAATGAATATCATGATTGTTTGTCCAAAACGTAGTTACATTACAAAATGGGGTAAGTTTCTCTAATAAGTTACCTCTATTATACAGTAAATAAACATAAATAAATAGTGATAAACATAACTAGATACATCATAAGTAACAAATTCATACATTAGGTCATGCATGAACAAAGTTAATTGGTGGTTGAATCTGCATGGATGGTTTTTGGGTGTCCATCTTCCACTTTGATCTGTGTAAACACAATGTTAGCCAAATGCTTGACTAGTATGTTGAGTTTCTGGTCAAATTTGTTCAGTTTCCCTTGAATGTCCTCAAGTTGAACCTGAGTCTTTTGTTGGGTTGCACCTTTTTCCTGCATAACCTTTCCCATAATTGTCTTCCTTTGCCAATAAATGTCAACTACACTAAGGTATCAAGTTTTCCAGATATAGGTGAAATCAGTGTCTAACACCTAATCCCCAATTTTGCCTAGCATCTCCATATTCGACAGAATCTCGTTCCTTATTTTCACCTCCTCCTTAGCTTAAGCTAATCTCTCTGGACAACTGGAGGGATACAAGAGTAGTACTACTTGTGACTTCCTTTACTACAATCTATGCACAAGAAGTGCAATGTGGTGTTGGATGCATCCCCTTCCATCCGAGCCCCACCCCTCCATCATCTTGACTGGACACAGAGCTTCTTCGACCATAACATCCCATGCCCATTATGAGAAAGTAGGGTGTCAACCTATCCATAAGACAAACTAAATATAAATGAATACCTCCCTAGACTATCAGAACCAGACAAGGTTGATCTGACTCATGGGCTATGTTTGGTTATCCTTTCCATCATTATTGAACATAGATCAAGCTTAGACAAAGCAAATGGGGGAGAACCCAAGATAGATGGGTTAGAACTCATAACACTTGGGGAAGTAAAGTACCACCTAGTACAACAACTCTAGGTGCCCAGACTCTGAGCTAGACTGCTTTTTCACTGACCTAGGCTGCTAATCACATGCATAAGCCTGTATCCATGCGATTGTAGGCGTCTAGTAGCATGCATAATCCTGCAAGGTAGCGACTGCGGGCTTGATTTCTTAGTTTTGAGCCTGCAACTACAAGATCTTTGCCACATTTTCAGGGCTAGACTCCTAATCACTTCCTAGAACTTGATGAGACTTTCCAAAATAACAAATGACACAAGGACAAAGTTGTTGAGCCTCCAAATGTCTTCAAAATGACATCCACTTTCACCTTTATCGCCACCATTTCACTCACATGTCGCAACTCCATAACCATATAACCTTTCATTAGCCACCATTTTCATAAATATATGGGTTAGGATCCTTATTTACCAAAGTTATTTATTTTATGTGTTTAAAATGAATTTATGATTAAAAACTAGGAAATTAACTTGGTTTCATGTATCTATATATGTGGCTTGAGTTTCATGACATGTGTAGGTCATTTGGAAGCTTCCAAGGCACCCTTATGTGGCATCCAACACTCAAATTCGAATTCCCTTCAAAGGAGATTTGGATAAAGGTCAAAGAAGGATATGTGTCCTATTTGGATTGTAACTCTATGTGGTGTCTCATCATTTCTTATTTGGATTAGAACTCTATGAGACACTTAGGGGATATGTGTCTCATTATGAGCTATTTGGCTATAACTATATGAGATTTTAGTGGATCTTCATTAAATAGGGTAGCTTTTTATGTTTTTGTATAAATAGGAGAGCCTTCTCCTTTGAAAGGCATGTGTAAAGTTGGAGAAATGCTCATGTTTTTAATAGAGAATTTGGAGCTTATACTTGGAGATTTGAAGATTTAGTTTTGCTTGCATATGGAGCTTCTTCATTTGCCATCCTCATACACCATTGGAATGGCCATCTAATGATTGTGAGATTTAATTGCTTTTATAGATTAAAGTTCATTTGCTTTCTTAGTATTAGTTTTAGAATGACTGTGTAATCTTTGCTTTTCTAAAAACATTTCAATAGGGAATATTTATGTAGTTTCTAATTGGATTAAGTTTAAGGCAAGGGCTCATAGTTATTTAGTTTCCTTTCATGTTCTGTTATTTACTTTCTTATATAAAACAATCAATTCATTGTATAATTGAATAAAGGATCGGGCCAAGAAGGTGATTTCAAATTGGGTGATTGAATGTTCAACCTATGCAATCATTGAGCTTTAGTTTTGCGTGCTTTTATATTTTCTTTTAAGATCCTCATTTAATTGCATTAACTGATATTCCTAAAGATCATTCTAAAAAATTGATTTAATCATATTTCAAGATTGAATGGTTGAATATTTGATACATGCAATTACTGAGTTATTTTCTGCACACTTTACTTGCTTTTCTAGGACATTAGAAGTTAAAGTATAAATAGTTGCTTACACATCATCTCAAGAAGGTAACACTTCATAATTGAATGCTGGAGTAACTAAGTATAGATTAGCTGTTTTTTATTTCACAGGTTAGTTGAATTTCATTTTCATTATTTGATTTCATAGATTAGATGAATTGGTTTTCGTTATTTTGTAGTTAGATTGATCTAAACTGAAAGACAATTTCTAGCACATATAGTGCACGCATGCTTCACAAGTTTATGAAACCCCCAGGTTGACAAATTAAATGACAGGCAATCACTTTTCCCCAACAAAAGCCTCTAACACAAAAATTGATCAAGGACTTGACATAACCAAGCTGAACCATGACAGACATTTCGTCAAACATATTGAGAGAATGCAATCTACAGGTCATGAATACATATCTGAACATAGGGATCTTATAATTAGTATCTAAAAATCATCAAGAATATCTAATGCCCTCTCAAAATAGTTGCAACAACATTTATTAGGTCATACATCTAATAACCATTCATTTACCAATCAAAGCATGATGAGAACCATAACTATAGTTTTTCATGAAACCATGCGTATAACCAGAATATAACCACAATAATAACAACGATAGAAAAACCATAAAAGCCACATAAAAATAAGTATAAATACTCTTGAAAATACAAGAGGAAAGAGCTCTTATTAACATATACAAAATCCAACCAAGTCAGGGACTTCCACATACCACTTAACCATAGATTGGGCCAAACCAAATCTTTCTTTTAGCCAATCACCCATATGCCATATTGTAGGCATGAATGTGGGACTCACAACAAAAAAACCAGGCTTCCTCAGGATTTATCGCATATGCCTCCATTACTGATCAAGGGATTTTGAGGCTTGTAGAAATCACCTACCCAACCAAGATATACCCCAATCTCGCCATTACTGGTCAAGGGATTCCTAGGCCCAAACAAAGAAACATACACTACTATGCTTTAATGCAATCCCACCAAAACCGGTCAAGGGATCACTAGGCCCTAAATAAGAATGGATGCCTTTAGATTTCTTCACCAATACCTTGAGGAATTTTCTCATCTCCACCCTTAGGATTTACCACATATCCCGCCATTACTAGTCAAGGGATTTCTAGGCCCTTGGAATTTTCCTAAGACCACCTCCTTCGGTTCCAAAACCATCTAAAAATATAAAGATCAACCAAAGAGAGAACCCCATCACACCATTGATATCTGGAAATGGAAAGGAGAATCTGAAACCACTATCACACCTAGCAAAACCAATGCCCATGACTACAAGAGAACCAAATACACACATGCATGTCCAAACTAGCAAGGAAATCATACATGCAACTCGATATCTACAAGAAATCCCACTGTAACTACTTGATCCAACTCTTCCTTGCTTGATCTTTGCTTCCCTTTGATTTCTTGTCCTTCCTTTCTTCAATGCTAGAGTGCCCCAAGAATGCTCTAACTGTGGAAGAGTATGAGAGAAGAGAGAAGAGAGAGAGAGCTCCAAAACTGAAATGACAAAAGTCTAACCAGTAAAAGCCATGAACTAATCCTCATAACCCTTTTTATTATTAAGGCCTCCTTTTTCTTCATTTTCCTTTATTTTTCCTTCAATTTCCTCCTCTCATGCAACTTGTGACCTTTCACCTTCCTTTTCTCATATTTTCCTTTATTTTCATAAATAAATGCCAATTAATGTCTCTTTGCCTTTTCAATGCCTTTGCCAATTTCCTTAGCCATAATAAACCAAATGAACACCCACTAGGATGTTTTTCCCACCATTCAGCTTCAAATACGTGTCCCATGACCTTGGTCATATATTTTTTTTACATGGAAATTCAACAAGGTGTTGTTACAAATACTAGTTTGGTGAGCCCTTCTCCAACCAAATCCAGACTTCTAAAAAACAATTGAGTTTACAAACTTTCACAGAAAAACCACTATATATAACCAGAAATTATCCAGTGTAGCAGTGATAGAGGGGTTCCTTGACTTTGCATATAAACTATTGTGCCAAATTGTATATGCCTCTATCGAAATATGAAATGGCCAATAAAGGAAACCAAAGAAACGGGAGAGGTTACCTACACATAGTCAGACACCACTTGGAAACTTTCCATCCCTCCACTAGTGAAAAAAAAATCCATACAGACCATGTGTCATGAATAAGAAAATCCCAATTGTAGAAATTCTGACTGTAGATCACCTATAATGCAATATGCTACATCAAAATAATTGATCTACTTCTACAAAAAAACTTGCGGAAGCTTAATCGATTTTGAGCAAGATCAAATAGAACACATATAACAAATGAAGAAGAAACAATCACACATGAACACAGAAGAATACTCTGGGGAAAGCCACAGCTAAATACCCCGATCTCTGTATTATCATACAAGTGGAAATATCTCTGGATTACACAAAGCGTTAGCTCACAAGCTATCCAGCTCTTGGTACAATCCCTCAATGCTGCTCATAGACAGAATAGACAACACATATGCCTTCCTTCAGTCCTCCAAGCCTCCTATTTCCTTGCACAGTTTCTCCTAGGTCCTCAAGCTACCACCTGTGTGTAATTACCTCACACACTGCTCACCAAACTCAGAAATAACTGCGCAATCCTCAAGGAAAGAATTCCTTTTGCATGCAAGAGATATCCTCAAGGGAATATTCCTGCAACTGATAGTACACTGTCCCATCCTTTGATCTCAACTGGGTCTCTGTCTGAACTGACATGCATGAGTTATTTATGAGAGAATATTCAGTTATCTGAAGTACACTAGTTGCATGCATGCATGCATTGACTAACTGAACTCACAATCAGTTCCACAAACTGTTGGAACTAATATAACTGGACTTAACTTAGTTAACTGAGCTAACTAATTACAACTCAAAGTACAACTCATCCTGATCTCCTTAATTAAGGGATAACTTCCTCAATCAAAGGGATAACTATTGCATGTCTTCACATATACTTCATGTTTGATTTTCTCTAACTAATTAACTCAAGATGAATGAATTAATTATTTTACAAACAGCTACTAAGCTCAAATTCGAATTTTAATTCACAATTTTAATTTAGGGACTAATTAAAATTGGAATGTATCCCGAAATGCTATTTATAGCAATGCTATTTTTAGCATTTCTATATTTAGCATTTCTTGTTGCTATTTTCAACACTCCCTCTCAACAAGAAAGGGATTATCTGTCACCCCGATCTTGTCTCCGTGGAACTCGAATTTGCATTTTTACAATGCTTTAGTCAAAATGTCTGCATCCTGCTCCTCGGTCAAAACATACTGCAACAACATGATCGTCTTCACCACACAGTCTTGAAGATGATGATACCGGATATCGATGTGCTTGGACCTATCATGAAATACTGGATTCTCAGAGAGTTTGATACAACTCTGATTATCGCAATAGATCACAATTGGATCCATCCTCTGATCAAACAATCCAACTAGAATTTTCTACATCCAAATGGCCTCACATGCTGCCTAACTGGCAGCCATGTGTTCAGCCTCTGTTGAGCTAAGTGAAACTGATCTTTTTTTCCTATTGTACCAAGAAACTGCAGCTGAACCAAGGTTGAAAATTCCTCCTGAACTGCTCTTACAATCTGATGGACTCCCTGCCCAATCTGCATCTATGAAGCCCTGAAGCTTCACTCCCTCTATCCATTTGTACTATAATCCATACTGAGATGTGCCTCTGAGCTATCTTAGCACATGCTTCACTACCTTCCAAAACAGCTTGGTAGGTTGAACTATAGCTTGACTCAGATGGTTCACCGCAAAGCACAAATTTGGTCATGTGTTCACTAAATACATCAATGAACCCACAAGCTGTCGATAAACAATAGCAGCTACTACCTCACCTGAAGTAGCATCCTCCTTCCTCCAGTTACCTGCTAGAGGAGTCTGCATGGGCTTGCACTTCTCCATGTGGAATATCCTGAGTATCTCATTGCCATACTTGCCTTGAGACACAAACACTTCCCCATCCTTCTGCCACACTTCCATGCCTATAAAGTAGTGCATGAGACCCATGTCTTTCATCTCGAACTCTTTTGCAAGGTCCTCCTTGCAAGACATGATCAATTGATCATCACCTGTCAATATCAAATCATCAACATAAAGAACAATGATCAACTTCTTACCTTCTACCATGATGTGGTATAGGTTCGCATCTACTTCACTCTTTGTGAAGCCCAACCCAGTGAAATAGCTGTCGATCCTGGTGTACCAAGCACGAGGTGCTTGCTTCAGCCTGTACAAAGCTCTCTTGAGTCAGCACACATGTGACTCACGATCGAAGGTCTCAAATCCTTCCGGCTACTCTATGTACACCTCTTCCTCAATCTTGCCATTGAGGAATGCAGTCTTCACATCCATCTGATGGATCTTCCAACCCATCTATGCTGATAGTGCCAACATCAATCTGATAGATGAGTACCTTGCTACAAGAGAAAAAGTCTCATCATAGTCGATCCCCTCGACCTGTGAGAAACCACGGGCAACAAACCTTGCCTTATGTTTCTCCACACTACCATCAGCTGCTTGCTTTACCTTGTAAAGCCATCGGGAACTCACCATTGACTTGTTCTCCAGTCTTGGAACAACATCCCAAACACTGTTCTGAACTATGGAGTCATACTCCTCCATCATAGCATCAACCCAAACTGGCTGCTACACTGCTTCCTCAAAGGAAGATGGTTCGATGTCTATAAATTCCCCAACAAGGGCCATGTAACTAGTGTACCACTCAGGTGACCTCCTCTGTCTGTGCTGAGAAGATGGTTGTCCCACATTCTCTCTCGCATCCATCAACAATCTGTTAGCTTCCCTTGAGCGTTTCCGCCCATCTGTGGAAGACTCTGCATGAGTGGATGTATCCACTACTGGATCCTCTGCATGCGACTGCTCCGCATCAGTCTGAGGCTCCTCCTCCTTAGGAACCAAAAGTTCCTCCTCTGCATGCAACTTGAACTCCCTCTCAAGGGATACTCACATGGCCTTCTGCTCATCGAACTTTAGATCTATACGTACCACTATCCTTTGACTGGTAGGCAAGAACACCCGATAGTTGTGGGGTGTATCAGTGTACCCCACAAGTATCCCCAACTCTGTTGTTGGCTCTAGCTTCTTCCAGACATCTTTGGTCACATGGCAAAATAACGATGAGCCAAAATCCTAAAGTGACTCACATCTGGTCTCTTCCCGGAGAAAGCCTCCTCTGGTGTCTTCATCCCCAATATACGATGAGGGCTTCTATTCTGCAAGTATATCATTGTATTGCATGCCTCAGCCCACAAATGAAGTGGTAGGCCTTGGTTATGCAGCATCGTCCAAGCTACTCCCACAATCGTTCTGTTCTTCCTTTCGGCCACCCCAATCTGCTGTGGGTTATGGGGTGCCGTCAACTCCTGTTTAATTCCTTCTGCTACATAGAAGTCCTTAAACTATTGAGAAACATACTCTCCACCATTGTCGCTTCACAAGGCCCTTATCTTCTTTCTTGATTCTTTCTCAACCAAGGCTTTGAACTCATAAAACCTTGAGAAGGTTTGATCCTTCTTTTGCATGAAATAGATCCAACATCTACGAGAAAAATCATTAATGAAAATAACATAGTACCTTTGTTTAACGGTGGAGGCTGTCGAGAATGGTCCACACACATCTGTATGAACTCGCTCCAGGATTGCTCCAGCTCAACTGTCTCGATCCTAAAAGGAAGATTTTGCATACTTACCCAAGGTACAACCTTTGCACGTTTCCACTTTCTCAAGTTTACCTTTGGGAAGTCCGGTAGAAATCTGCTGCATGATCTTCAAGGCCCCATGGTGCAAGTGGCCCAATATTCTATGCCATAGCTCGCCAATATCTTGGCTTTGCACAAAATCTGCTTTGGAACTCAATGCAGCATAGTCATCTACCTCCAGCTTGTAGAGATTTTTCACTTGAATCCCAATCCTCTTGGTCTGTCCCGTGCCAATGTGTCTCAGGAATGCCTTTCCTTTACTAAAGACTACATCATAGCCTTTTTCTTCCAACATTGCGTTAGATACCAGGTTCTTATTCAGTCCAGGCACATACTGTACATCAGTCAAGGTGAGAGGAGCTCCATGCTCCCTCTAAAACAGAACCATGCCTTCACCTGAAACATGGTACTTTCCATCATCACCCATCTCTATGCGCATCTAGAGGTCCTTATCCTCCAAGGTACTGAATAGACTCTTATCTTCAATCATATGGAATGAGGCTCCACTTTCCAGGTACCAAACACAACCCACCATCGATGAAACCATGCATGTGATGAGGGTGAAATGCAATTCGAACTGTGAGGCCGGTGCCTCACCATCTGATCCTTTCGAGGATCCCTTCTTGGATTTCTTCTATGGACAATTTGTAGCATAATGGCCCACCTCATGACAATTAAAGCATCGCACTTTAGATTTGTCAATCTTCTTCCCACCATGGGAAGAACTCGATTTGGAATGGGAAGCCTTCCCTTTCCCTTTCCTCGCCTTACTCGCTAAGGCTAGATTTCCTTCATCGTCATGCTTTGATGAAGAACCATCTCTGATGCTTCTCCTGATCTCCTCTTGCATCAAATTAGACCATTGTCGTTCCTAATCTGGCAGTTTCTCTCTTCCATTTACTGAGTCTTGGTAGCTATGCCATCTCTTAGGAAGATTAAGGAGAGCAAGACTCACCATGTCATCATCGGCTATCGTGATTCCTACACTTCCAAGCTCATCCTGCAGGTGGTGAGCTTGTTCAGATATGTAGAGATCGTGTCGCCCTTTTCACACTTGATTTTTTGAATCTTGTCTTTTAGTGCCAGCTTCCTCTGATTGTTGTTGTTCTGATATAGATCCTTCAATTTTTCCACATTGAAAATGGTGTCTGCTTCCCATGGAGACTTGAGACAATGTGGTCTCAAACTCCCTCCAGAAGAATCCTCCTCTCTCTAGCCACACATTTCTTCCATCCCACCAATTCTTGGGCATTAGCTGCTGCTGGCTTGGGGACTTCTTGGACAATGAAGTCCTTTAAACCGTTGTCCTCTAACACCGCTTCCATGCGATCCTTCTAGGCTATATAATTCGAGCTGCCATCCAGGGCATACTTGAGTCTCAAATCATTGAACGCCATTGGTCAAATAAGAATTCGATTTCTATAATCAAGAACTTCAACCTTCAAACTTCTCCCTGTATACTGTTCTCCGCTTTGATCACCTTTGCTCTGATACCATGTAGAAATTCTGACTGTAGATCTGATAATGTAATATACTAAAGAAAAATACTTGATCTACTTCTACAAACAAACTTGCGAAAGCTTAATCGATTTTGAGCAAGATCAAATAGAACACATATAACAGATGAAGAAGAAACAATCACACATGAACACAGAAGAATGCTCTGGGGAAAGCCACAGCTAAAAACCCCGATCTCTGTATTATCATACAAGTGGAAATATCTCTAGATTACACAAAGCTTTAGCTCGCAAGCTATCCAACTCTCAGTACAATCCCTCAATGCTACTCATAGACAGAATAGACAACACATATGCCTTCCTTCAGTCCTCCAAACCTCCTATTTCCTTGCGCAGTTTCTCCTGGGTCCTCAAGCTGCCACCTGTGTGTAATTATCTCACACACTGCTCACCAAACTCAGAAATAACTGCACAATCCTCAAGGAAAGGATTCCTTCTGCATGCAAGAGATATCCTCAAGGGAATATTCCTGCAACTAATAGTACACTGTCCCATCCTTTGATCTCAACTGGGTCTCTGTCTGAACTGACATGCATGAGTTATTTATGAGAGAATATTCAGTTATCTGAAGTACACTAGTTGCATGCATGCATGCATTCACTAACTGAACTCACAATCAGTTCCACAAATTGTTGGAACTAATCTAACTGGACTTAACTTAGTTAACTGAGCTAACTAATTACAACTCAAAGTACAACTCATCCTAATCTCCTTAATTAAGGGATAACTTCCTCAATCAAAGGGATAACTGTTGCATGTCTTCACATAGACTTCATGTTTGATTTTCTCTAACTAATTAACTCAAGATGAATTAATTAATTATTTTACAAACAGCTGTTGAGCTCAAATTTGAATTTTAATTCACAACTTTAATTTAGGGAATAATTAAAAATTGGAATGTATCCTGAAATGCTATTTATAGCAATGATATTTTTAACATTTCTATATTTAGCATTTCTTGTTGCTATTTTCAACACCAATAGCAACGAATATATCCCCAACTATCCTGCTATCATTATGATTAAAATGGTGGTGGTGGTACTCCGCCGTATCCAAGGCATTATCCCCCATAATGGCACTATCACAAATATTGATTACGAGGTTGCTTATTATTGGAAAGGGCCATATGACCTCTGCTACAAATCAAATACCATACAAAACTACTAAGTTTGATGAGACCTTTAACTTCTTACCATAATCACCTTCACCTTTCAACCAATGGTGCCTTTGGCCACCTGTCCCCTTTTGATCCTATGGCTCGTGGAAAATTATCACCAAACATTAAATAATTAAATTTTTATTTTTATTTTAATAGCATATTGATCAAATTTTAATATGTGTTACCCTAAACAATTTAGTTAAGACAATGTCATTGTGAATAGTAAATAGCAATTCCACCATTCTAATCACTTGATAGTACCATAAATTAACAATAGAGAAATGCATTATCCTAACCATAACTATATGTGACACAATCCTTTAACTCAAGTCTCAAATCGTGTCGAATACCAACTATAGCACTAAATAACTAGATAATTAAAATATATAAATGGAAGCCGTTACAACTACTATTAGATACGGATAATATTAAACATGAAATTTAGAGATAAATTATAATAAACTATCAAAATTAAATAAAAATATTATATACCATACAATAAATTAATGATTAATTTATTACTTTTCTGAGATGAGAATAACATGGTATTTAAAACACAAACTGAAATACAACGATAGACTTACTCCATAGTGATTATTTTCCAAGAGCTATTGAGACATGAAAGGTTGACCTATTTTTATGCTAAATTTACATCGAGATATATTACACCTCCGTTCTTTTGTTCATCAAATTACCAAATACTTCCATCCTTAAGATTTATAAATGGAAACAATAAAAAAACCGAAATTTCCTACCATACATATTTAAGAAATATTTTGTAATGTGAATAGAATATTTTAGATTTGCATAACCACTCTAATTTGTCAATTTCCATTATCTTCTCAACCTCAACTACAATTTTGATGTTAATATTTATCTTTAGTATTGCTTATTGTCCTTGCCATAGTGTAAATTTTGAGTTCCACATAGATATTACAAGGGTAATTAGTCAAATTTCCAATATTTTCTTCATGATTTAGATATTCAAAAAAATATTTCCCTATTGTCTCCAAATACGTTTAATTACATGTTAATCAAAGTAACCAATATACATTGTATTATAAATATTCTAGTGCAAATTTACCCTGAAACTTCTTAATATAGATATCACTATGAAATAACATTTATTATTTTATATTTTAAAACATATTTTAATAAACAAATTTACCTTATAGGGAAGCTGCACGACAGAAAGTTCTTGTTTTGAGCGGGGCTTGAAGAAAAGATTTAACATCACCAGACAAGATTTATATTTAAAGAAGATTGAGATATTTTAATTAATTCCAAGTGCAAACTCAGCAGAATCCTTTTTTGCAAAATTATGCCTAGAATTATGCCTCGTTTCTTCCCTTGTTTCGTAGTCAATCAACTGTATGATAGGAATGAACATGGAGAGACATGTTCCTTAACAATGGTGACCTGAAGACCACATTCTCTACATTGACCATATCAAATGACCATTCTAGACCTTACACTTTGGCTTTGATATACCATTATGAAGACCACCCTATCACCAAAGATTCTTTGTTTAGACCCTAGAGATCGGATTAGGAATGGTAAGTATAGAAAAGATGGGAGGTTATGTAGTACCATGGTGGAATTCTTACGTGTTGCAAGAGAAGGGATGGCAGTGGGAATATTAACATACAACAGGGACTTTCCTATGAATCTTGGACTTGAAAGAAGTTTGGCACAAGGTGTTGCGACAACCAGAAGATTGAATCAAATCAGATAGCTCATTCAATAATTAGACAAACACAACACTTCATTGACCACAAAGTCATGTCACTCGCAGATAGTTTGGAAGGTGAGATGACCAAGCAACAAAACAAGTTGGGCGAGGCTATGGCCCTCGATATATAACTTAATTCAAATATTCACTAATTATGGTTATGAAACAATTTCATTTCAAAATAATAGTTATTTCTATGATTGGGGGCCAAAAATAATTCATCCACACTTCCCTATGGCCCCTACATCCACATAGTTACTATTGGTGGTTTTCTCCAATGGAATAGAACAACTACTCTACCTCACCAATAATGAGAACAAGAGCAAGTGTAGGAACACTAGCAAAGACCATAACAATATTGAAACAACACTGAATGGTGGAACATATATCACTTGTACAAGAAGTAGGAAATATTAGAACTAAACTTACATATGCAAGAACTAGTGATATGGGAACAACTGGAAATGAAGGAACTACAAATGAACAATTGCATATTCAAAATATTAGAGGTGGAGTATTAATAACAGAAGAAACCACTTGAAAATAACAACAATGGCATCTCATGCATTTACATTTCCATATAATGTAAATAAAAAACTTGAAATGGAAAACAAACCTACAAGCCAATATATAAAACAAAAACAAACCAAGGTTGTCTATATCTGAACCAAAGATTGTGTTCAATCTAAATGGTTATTTGTTACAGGAGGGGTCAGAGAACTATAGTTTTTTAGTAGTAGAACAGATAAGGAACTAAGACATACTAGTAAAATTCTTGTTCACAAACCAAGGGTAGAACTTCATTCATAGACACAATATGCAGAGCAATTAAGCATGCAGTATTGTGTCATATAGCAACAAAAAATTACACATATCACATTTAACTAAGTTAAATGTGTTGACAAGTATGATTTGAAGTACCACATATTTATTACATATAATTTATATTAATGTATACCATGTAATCTTTGTTAATGTGTTTATTTGTGACAAATGACCTCAACAAATGTCATATCTATTTATATGGGCTACATGTTGTCATCATGCGCTACAATTCGTTAACATGCATTCAAATTATCATGTAGAAGATATAATGTATGCAAGAACTAGAAAGATTGACATAATTGGGGATTAGAGGTTAAAATTATTTCTTTCCTACCCATATCCAGATCAATTGTAATCCAAGTTAGGGAAGTTACAATGCTCAAATAACTATAATTGAGTGAGCAAGATATAAGTAGAACCTTGAGTTCATAATGAAAGCCTAGAAGGAAGTATAATAGTTCAAGTATCGTCCGCATGGGTGTTCCTTCCTTCCCTCCAAACAATCCTTTTGGTTGGATCGAGATTTGTTAATTGAACCATTGGAAGGCAGGCACACAGTCCAATGAAAGTATGGGAGGAGATAGTGGGCTAAGACACACTAAAAATGTTGTGTAAAGTGATCAACCATCTCACACTATCTTTGGAAAATATAGTTATAGGTAAGAGATACAACTTTTGAATTAGCCATCATCTCACAATCAAAACATAAATAGGAATTGGTCTTATAACTCAAAGAAAGTGTTGAAGAACCAGAGGAGTTAGAAACACAATAGGGGGTGCCCTTCATCTCAGGGCTTCCTGCCCAAAATCCAACCTTGTATGTCATAGTCGTAGCGATCGAGACAAAGACCATGTTGAAGAAGCAACAACATGTGCATGAAATCGAGCAATAACATGTGCATGAAATCGAGCAACATATGTTCCAGGTATTAATCACTTTATTTTCACAATAGTCCGATAAATCCCATCATAGGAATCCAATTATCTAGATTTTTCTAGACTCAATATGTTTTTAGTATTTGATTACAATTTACCAGAATTATCCAGCATATGAAACGTGTTCCACCCAGCTAACTTATTGTCCAAGAATTTATGTTTAAGATGCAATACGTTTTTGTGATAAATAATTCCACGCCAATAGTCATTTCACGAATTCATTAGAGGAATTCTAAGAAAAGAATCTTGTTTCGTGAGACTTCGCTTACTGGCCTTCAATCATTTCAATGGGGTAAGAAAATGTCTTTCAACTTAAACACCCTAGAAAAGTCATCAAGGCTAAAAGTGAGAATGTGACACTTAGATCCTAAGTTAAAAACTTCCCTTAATGGGAATTTCTTAGCTTGATGGACTAAACTTGGTTTGGAAGGTCAAATGCATGTTCGGTAGCAAGAATGGGCCTAAAAGAGTTGAAATGTACATCAGGCAAAACTAGGTTGGAAACCTCTAGTTCCTGTTATAGTCCCTTTTGCAGGAGACAATACCATTTAGTTATTAATATGTTATTCCTATTTAGAATAAAAATGAGTTGAATTAAATGCTTTATTCAATTTTGTGAAGAGAAGAGAAACTTACAACAAACTCATCGTAGGTCCACCATCCTCCTAGCCAACAGGTAGGGGAACCAACCATTATTTCTCATTTAAGGTAACAATAGGGGCACTGGAACCATTATGAAAAAAGAATCGAACTTGTTAGATCCTAGGTACATTTAGACTACAACAGAAAATAAAGGTTGATAGGGGGAAAGATAGACAAAACGAATATGTAGCTTGTTGAACTATAGTTCCCGTTCCTACAAGCTAGTAAGTTGGTGTTTGATAAGACCTCCCTCGTTCACAGGTAGTACATGCAGTATTGTTATGCAAAGGTAGTGACATCGAGGTTGTGATAGGTGGTCAAGCAGTGCTAGAGTACATGAAAATATCCATGTGGTGTGTTGTACATGACAACTCAAAATTTCAATGTTTAAGGAAGATATATATTACACAAACCAAACATTTAATGTTAATGAAGTAATGCTAGCATTACTTTCAGTTGGAAAAATATGAATGATGTAAATCCTTTCAACTTAAGAAATTATATGAAGAATATAGATTGTTGCCTCGGGAAAAGGCCAAATAAGATCACCAAAAACTATATTGGTTAAAAAAATCATTGTATCTATTTGATAAGTTGAAGGAAAATGTTTTATGAAATATGAAATCAAAACTTTAGGTTAATTTACAGAGGGACTAATGTGAATGAAATAATTTTATTACTAATAGTCCCATGTTGTAGACAGAAGGGACTAAATAAGATAACAAAAATGCTTCAACAATAGAAAAAACATCTTGTTTATAAGAAGTTTAACTTCAGCTAGATCAAAAGCACCTTATTATACCTGCCGAAGGCAGCAAGGTACATTGTTTTTTATTTTGGTCAAATAATAATAATAATAAACCCAAGGGATTAATACTAAAACCCAAAGGGATTATGAACCCAAGGGAATAATATTAAACCCAAGGGACTAATATTATAAATCCAAGGTACATAAAACCTAAGATGAATATTATAAACAATAAAATAAGCATGGTTAACCATGGGAAATTTTCATATTGAGACAATCCTTGTCACAATGCAACATTGGACCATGGTTGACCATGCTTGAATTTCATATTGAGACATTCTTTGTCACAATGTGACGTTCGACCATTGTTGGCCATGATTTATTTTATAAAACATGGTTGGCCATGGTTGACCATGATTGACCATGATTGTCATATTGAGACAATATTTGTCATAATGAGATGTTTGACCATGGTTGAGACAATGCTTTATTTTCATATTGAGACAATATTTGTCACAATGCGACATTTGACCATGACCAACCATGATTAACCATGCTTGACCATGATTGATCTTATAAAACATGGTTGACCATGGTTGAATAATATTAAACCCAAGGGACTAATATTATAAACCCAAGGTATGTAAACCATAAGATAAATATTATAAACACTAAAATAAACATGGTCTACCATGGTTGACCGTGGTTGATTTTCATATTGAGGCAATCCTTGTCACAATATGACATTGTACCATGGTTGACCATGGTTGATTTTCAAATTGAATCTTTGTAACAATGTGACATTAGACTGTGGTTGACCATGATTGATATTATAAACCCAAGGGATTATACATATAAGGGAATAATATTAAACCCTAGGAATATGAACCCTTAGATTAATAAACTCGAGGGATTGATATTATAAAGACAAAGGAATAATAAACCTAACAGAATAATATTAAACCCTAAGAATATGAACCCTTAGATTAATAAACCCAAGAGATTGATATTATAAACCGAAGGTATTAATGCTAAAACCCGAAGGGATTTTGAACCCAACGGAACAATATTAAACCCAAGGTATATAAACCCTAAGATAAATATTATAAACCCTAACATGGTTGACCATGGTTGATTTTCATATTGATACAATCCTTGTCACAATGTGACGTTAGACTATAGTTGACCATGATTGATTTTAATATCGAGACAATCTTTGTCACAATGTGACGTTGGTCCATGGTTGACCATGGTTGATTTTCATATTGAGACAATCTTTATTACAATGTGTCATTCAACTATGGTTGAACATGATTGACCATGATTAACCATGGTTGACCATGATTGATTTTATAAAACATGGTTGATAATGGTTGAACATGGTTGGCTATGATTGACAATGCTTTACCATGACTAATATTATAAACCCAAGGGATTGATATTATAAAGCCAAGGGAATAATAAACCCAAGGGATTAATACTAAAACCGTAAGGGAATAATATTAAACCCAAGGGACTAATATTATAAACCCAAGGTATATAAACCATAAAATAAATATTATAAACACTAAAATAAACATGGTTGACCATAGTTGATTTTCATATTGAGGCAATCCTTGTCAGAATGCGATGTTGGACCATGGTTGACCATGATTGACCATGGTTGATCATGTTTGATTTTATAAAACATTGTTGACCATGATTTCCATATTGAGAAAATCTTTGTCATAATGTGACATGGAACCATGGTTGAGACAATGATTGATTTTCATATTGAGACAATCTTTGTCACAATCGAAGTTGGACCATGGTTGACCATGATTGATTTTATAAAACATGGTTGACCATGGTTGATTTTAAAATCAAGAGAATCTTTGTCACAATGTGACATTGGACCATGGTTGAATCTCATATTGAGAAAATATTTGTTACAATGCGACGTTGGACCGTGGTTGACCATGGTTAGCCATGGTTGACCATGAATGACCATGGTTGACTATGATTGATATTATAAACCCAATGGATTAATACTAAAAATCCAAGGGATTATAAACCCAAGGGAATAATATGAACCCCTACAAATATGAACTCGTAGATTAATAAACACAAGGGATTGATATTATAAACCAAAGGATTTGATGTTATAAACCTAAGGAAATAATAAACCCAACAGATTAATACTAAAGCCCAAGGGATTATGAACCCAATGGAATAATATTAAACCCAAGGGATAAATATTATAAACCCAAGGTATATAAACCTTAAGATAAATATCATAACTCCTAAAATAAACATGGTTAAGCATGGTTGATTTTCATATTGATACAATCCTTGTCACAATGTGATGTTTAACCATGCTTGACCATGCTTGATTTTCATATCAAGACAATGTTTATCACAATGCGACGTTGGACCATTATTAACCATGGTTGATTTTTGTATTGAGACAATCTTTGTCACAATGTGACATTCGACCATGGTTGACCATGATTGATTTTATAAACATGGTTGATGATGGTTGGTTATGATTTACCATGGTTGAACATGATTGATTTTATAAACATGGTTGATGATGGTTGGTTATGATTGACCATGGTTGACCATGATTGATATTATAAACCCAGGGAATTGATATTATAAATCCAAGGGAATAATAAACCCAAGGGATTAATACTAAAATCCCAAGGGAATAATATTAAACCCAAGGGACTAATATTATAAACCCAAGGTATATAAACCCTTAGATAAATATTATAAACACTAAAATAACCATGGTTGACCATGGTTTATTTTCATATTGATACAATCTCTTTCATAATGCGACGTTCAACCATGGTTGATCATTATTGACCATGGTTGACCATGTTAGATCCTATAAAACATCGTCGACTGTGGTTGACCATGATTGATCATGAATGATCATGGTTGACCATGATTTTCCATGGTTGACCATGATTGTCCATGGTTGACCATGATTGATATTATAAACTGAAGGGAATAATATTAAACCCTAGGAATATGAACCCTTTTATTAATAAACCCAAAGGATTGGTATTATAAACCAAATGGAATAATAAACCCAAGGGATTAATATTAAAACCCTAAGGTATTATGAACCCAATGAAATAATATTAAACCCAACAAATCAATATTATAAACCCAAGGTATATAAAACCTAAGATAAATATTATAAACCCTAAAATAAACATGGTTGACCATGGTTGATTTTCATATTGAGATAATCCTTGTCACAATGCAATGTTGGACCATGGTTGTCCATGCTTGACTATGATTCATTTTCATATCGAGATAATATTTGTCACAATGCGACATTGGACCATGGTTGACCAAGGTTGATTTTCATATTGAGACAATATTTGCCACAATGCGACGTTGCACCATGGTTGCCCATGATTAACCATGATTGACCATGGTTGGCCATGATAGACCATGGTTGACCCAAGAGATTATAAACCCAATAATAAACCCAAGGGATTAATACTAAAACCCCAAGGGATTATGAACCTAATGGAATAATATTAAACCTAAGGGATAAATATTATAAACCAAAGGTATATAAAACCTAAGATAAATATTATAAACCCTAAAATAAACATGGTTGACCATGTTTCATTTTCATATTGAGACTATCCTTGTCACAATGCAATGTTGGACTATGGTTGACCATTTTTGATTTTTCATATCAAGACAATCTTTGTCACAATGCGGCGTTGGACCATGGTTGATTTTCATATTGAAACAATCTTTGTCACAATGTGACATTTGACCAGGCTTCACCATGGTTGGCCATGATTGACCATGGTTGACCATAATTGATATTATAAACCATAGGGAATAATAAACCTAAGGGATTTATATTATAAACCCAAGAGATTAATATTAAAACCCCAAGAGATTATGAACCCAAGGGAATAATATTAAACCCAAGGGACTAATATTATAAACCCAAGATATATATAAGCCCTAAGATAAATATTATAAAAACTAAAATAAACATGGTTGACCATGGTTGATTTTCATATTGAGACAATCCTTTTCACAATGCGACGTTGGACCATGGTTGATTTTCATAACAAGACAATCTTTGTCACAATGAGATGTTCGGTCATGATTCACCATGGTTGACCATGTTTGATTTTACAAAACATCATTAACCATGGTTGACCATGATTGATATTATAAACCAGAGGGAATAATAAACCCAAGGGATTATAAACCAAATGGAATAATATTAAACCCTAGGAATATGAACCTTTCGATTAATAAACCTAAGGGATTGATACTATAAACCCAAGGGAATAATATTAAACCCTGGGAATATGAACCCTTCGATTAATAAACCCAAGGGATTGATATTACAAACCCAACAAAATAATAAACCGAAGGGATTAATACTAAAACCCTAAGAGATTACAAACCCAAGGGAATAATATTAAACCCAATGGATTAATATTATAAACCCATGTATATAAACCCTAAGATAAATATTATAAAGCCTAAAATAAACTTGGTTGATCATGGTTGATTTTTATATTGAGATAATCCTTGTCACAATGCGACATTGGACAATGGTTTTTCATGCTTGACCATGATTCATTTTCATATCAAGACAATATTTGTCACAATGTGATGTTGGATCATGGTTAACCATGGTTGATTTTCATACTGAGACAATCTTTGTCACAATGCGACGTTGCACCATAGTTGACCATGATTGATTTTATAAAACATGATTGACCATGGTTGACCATGATTGATATTATAAACCCAAGCGAATAATAAATCGAGTGGATTAATACTAAAAACTCAAGGGATTATGAACTCATGGGAATAATATTAAACCCAATGGAATAATATAAACCCAAGGTATATAAACACTAAGATAAAAATTATAAACCCTTAAATAAAAATGGTTGACCGTGGTTGATTTTCATAATGAGACAATCTTTGTCACAATCCAATGTTGAACCATGCTCAACCATTGTTGAACCCTTAGATTAATAAACCCAAGGGATTAATATTGAATCCCCAAGGGAATAATATTCAAAGGACTAATATTATAGACCCAAGGCATATAAACCCTAAGATAAATATTGTAAACACTAAAATAAACATGATTGGCCATGCGTGATTTTCATATTGAAAAAATCCTTGTCACAATGCGACATTAGACCATTTCCAAAATACAATATTCAATTCTTTTACTTGAAAAGTAAGCCACTAAATTCATAAAATTATTATTCAAAATTTTACCTTATTTAATTAATGATTACATTGATTATTGATTATTTTAATATAGAAACCCCTACAAAACATTCCAATGATCCAAATTATTCTTCTTAGAGTTAGTAAAAATATAATGATGACATACACATATAAATATACTATATAAGAAAATTGATGTTCGTGTAAATAAAAATAATAATTTAAATAAAACGATAATTAGGCCGATAGGCCTTCCCTTTGGAACAGACTTTCGTCGTTCCTTTGTCTCCTGTGCTGACACGTGGACAGTTATGCCATCGATGGGTTTCTCCCTCCCTTGGTCTCCCGTGCAATTTTGTCCTGACACGTGGTTTCTGCAGCCGATTTTACAGTGAGTTGTTACCATTTTACGCCGGAGTTCCAGGATTATTGTTTCGCAAGATTCAGCCAAGTGGATCTGGCTACAGATTTCCTCATCTCCAAGGCTGCCAGAACTCAAATCTGATCGCACACGACTCTCTCCTTTGGTCATTTTAGTCAGTTGTTACCCCCCTATTCGTTGGGACTGTGCGTATGATATTATCGTTACAATCATTTTGGAGGAGCATTGGCAGCAGACTTACAATGAGCAGGTGCGAAGTTTATCTGGGATTGCTTCTGGTTCTGGTTCTGCTTTTGACGTTGCAATCCACAGCCACATGGGAGGAGAGTAATGAGATTGATTGGAGAAATAAGCAGGCCAGGGACAAAATCACTGAACTCCCTGGTCTGCCCTCAAATGCGAACTTTGCCCAATATTCTGGCTACATAACTGTAGACAAAAACGCTGGCAGAGCCCTTTTCTACTGGCTCATTGAAGCCACAGAAGACCCATCTTCTAAGCCTCTGGTCTTGTGGTTGAATGGAGGTAACTATGACTATTAGAAAATCAAATAATGTACTCTTGTAGTATCATTATAGAATATCTTCTGCAAAATTGTTCTTTTGTCTACCCAAAATCGAATAATTGCAATGGAGACTTATTCTGCAACGATTTGGTTGGATTGTAGGTCCTGGGTGTTCTTCTGTGGGATATGGGGAAGCAGAAGAACTTGGGCCTTTTCACATTAATTCTGATGGGAAAACTCTCCACCTTAACCCATATTCATGGAATAGATGTATGTATTTATGAACTTGGCTATTTTCATTCTTCTCCCTGAATTCATGCAGAAGGAATGATACAGTTTGTTTGTTGTTTTGAAATTGACCCATTTATCTGCAAATCATTTTTGGTATCAACTCTTTTTTATTTGCTTGCAATACAGTTTGTTTGTTGTTTTGAAATTGACCCATTTATCTGCAAGTCATTTTTGGTATCAACTCTTTTTTATTTGCTTGCATGCAGTGGCGAATATACTCTTCTTGGATTCCCCTGCTGGGGTTGGTTTTTCCTACACCAACACTTCTTCAGATATATCCAAGTCTGGAGATAAACGAACTGGTATGATGTATGGTGCTTACAGTTTAGTTTACCATTTAGTGTTTTGCAGTGGATACTTTCAAGGTAGATTAAAATATTTTTAACCCTGTAATTGCAGCTGAAGATTCACTCAACTTCTTGCTCAACTGGTTGGAAAGATTCCCTCAATATAAAAATAGAGAGTTTTACATTTCAGGAGAGAGCTATGGAGGTACATAAATTTCCCCTGTATTCAGTCATGTATTGTTAAAGTAGCCTTGTCTCTCTCTCTGTTGTTGTCATTATGTGTATGCAGGCATGAACACAATAATATCCCAGGTAAGAATACCAGTGATAAACGTAGTCCTATTCATTGCATCATATACATACATATATACAATTTTGAGTTATATATAAAATTATATATATATATATATATATATATATATATATATATATATATATATATATATATATATATATATATATATATAGATATATATATATATATATATAGTTTTGAATTCAATAAGTAAACATATGGAACTTAAAATTCTGGCAAATAACAAAAAAAAATTAGACAAATAATAAAAAGCTGAAAACAAAATCCAAATCACCATAGTTTCATCTTAACTCTAAATTTGTTAAACATAGAAATCAAATCCCTTGAGTATATACTAACTTTTCCAAATTTGTTAAACATAGAAATCAAAGAATAATCACCACAGTTTCATCTTAACTCCATATTTGTTAAACATGGAAATCAAATCCCTTGAGTATATACTAACTTTTCCAATAGTACAAAAGCTAAGATCTTCAATACCTTTAATAGTACAAAAGCTAAGATATACCATACTTTTCTATATATGTGAAGGACCTTTTTTTTTAAATTTTCTTTTGATTGGATACTTCAGGTCATTTTCAACCTTGTTATGGACCATACTAAGAACATATTGTGCCGTAAAAAGCACCTCTTGCCATATAAAACACAGTGTCAGAGCTCTCAGTGATAGTGATTTATTTATTGGTAGCTTTCTCTCACTTTCTCTCTGCCTACCCTTATGAAAACAATGGAGTAACTGAGTGTAGAGCTAACAGAACTCTGCTCAAGCCTGTGTTTCACGGTTACTTTTAAATAATCCGTAAATTTGACTTAACTTTGTTATTCTCGTTTGTCAGGGCAGAGCAGAGTCATGTGGGATACGAGGGATTCTGAGTCAAAAAGGTCAGAATCAAGTTGTTTGCACGAGGTACTTAATTAAGAAACCTGGGACCAATAGTCATCTTGTGGTTGATCTTTGAGGTGCATCGGTGGGTGTGTAATCTTATTACTGTAATGCCCAGTAGTTGGTACCTTCTGCCAATGCAGCTTTGAAACAGAAACTATGGTTTTCCTTCAGAAATAACACACGTCCAGCACCACAAATCCCTGGAATTTATGGGAATTTTATGTCTCATGCATTTCATATTCATATTTGCAATTAAAATAGTAGATGAGGATAGTTCTTGACAGTAGAGGTGTTTTCTTTATAATGAACTATTTCTTTTATTCTGGGCTCTTCACATGCTTGGTGATGCATGTTAGAGTGCCAAGTATTGTGAGTTCAGTTATTTTAGTTTCATATTGTCTAGATATGGCTCTTGGGCCTTTACTCCTTGGAAATTAGAAGTGCTATCATTTTCATTTTGGAGGACAGGTTTGTTCAGTTGACATTCTTTACTGTAGATTACAGCTGCTGGCTTATAATGTGGATAAGTTTAGGTCCTGTTCATCTTTTTCAAAGGTAAATGAAATGGTGTCATTGGTTGCCATCTGAAAGTTTTTGGTGCCTGGAGAACAGTTTTTTTGACTTATAGCTTTATCAGTGAGAAAGGTTTCATATCAAATTTCCTCGTGGTTTAATTGCATCAGCTGCTTCCTTAACTGTATTATTTTAATAGCTCAATGGAGACCGCATTCGTAAATGTTAATCTGAAAGCAGTCATAAGCAAAACGATTTGTTGTTCTTGTCTAATTTTGTGAAATCATATTAGGCTTGCTTACACCTGCATAAAAATTGCAAAATCTCCATTACCTGCATAAAAATTGCAAAACCTCCGTTAACTGTTGCAAAACTGAACTCTTATATATTTTGTTGCACCTATCATAGAATTCACACGAGACCTATAGACATTTGGGTTCAAGATGCTTAGAGATGGTTTTCTGTAATTACGTGATCTCACCTAAAGTATTACTATTATGGATTAACCCTTCAGAATTAGTGTTGGTACGTGGCATGTGATAGTTTTTGGTTCAGGATGATTTTGCTATGTTGCAATTGTTTCTGGTAGATATAGATTACTATGGATCATTCAAACTTTTGTGAGCCAAGTGTGTACATGTGTCATGAAACAAGAAGACTTAATTCTGTCAGAGAGTTGGGGATTATGGTGAGTGCTTTTCACAAATAAGATAGATCCCTTGTTTTCTCTACTATGGAAGATGCTCCAGACACTCACAATGGGTTGCACACTGCTATTAATCTGTATTCTATTACAAATGGGAGGCAGGAGGAATGTAACTGTGATGGCCTCTGTTGCTTTTCCTGGGATGAAAGAGAAGTATGAGACGCTGAGATTGAGCCCTGGGGCTTCTGAAAAAGATGTGAAGAGAGCCTACCGTCGCCTTGTGTTGCAAGTATGCAAGTATCCATTTGAAGCTATGTCTCTTACTTTCAAGATCAGATATTTTCAATAAATCTTCCATTTCTGAAGCAAATATAAAAAGAGATACAGGTTTGAAATAGAAATTAAAAATGTCAGACTTCACACATTCTTGAGAATTTTTAAGAAAATTTGTCTGGCAATATCCCTGGTCATATATAATGTCAGAAAACATTAATATTGCACTCATATGTTGATATAATCTGCTTACAGTATCATCCGGATGTTTGCAAAGGAGATGTGCGTGGGGTTCAATTTCACAAGATCAATCAGGCTTATGAGGTAAATTGCCTGCCTAAGAGTAATCTTTATCTATATGCATTTTCATTCTGTAATATGGGACTCTTATGCAGGCCCACGGTTTTCTGATTGTTGTTACTTTTGTGATAATGAGCAGACGTTAATGTCCAGTTTAGCAAAGGCAAAGCAGCAAAGCTATTCTGCTGATTACTCTGTCGAGGGCATGATGGGAATCAATAACGCTTATTGGGACGAGTGGGAAGAATGGATGGGATGGGAAGGAGCTGGAACCCTTGATTATTCCTCTCATATTAACATTTATGCCTGATGAAATTTTATCATAGACTGTGTAGGTGTCTATTGTCCGGCCTTGCAAACAGTTATGGCCTCTCCATTACCGATCCCATGTTGACTGTTATGGGCTATCTATAAAGTTCCTGCTATTGGCAGAAAAACAACTGTTTTAGAAAGCCCATAAAGCTTCTTCATTCATCTCCTGGAAATACAATATGTTCTTCTAACTGTATAGTTGATTTTATTTATCTTCCGTTGGTTTCCATAACACAAAGGACTTACTGATCCAGATGAAGCAACAACTTTCTGAGTTGTCTCTGTTTTAGTGAGTCATTTGATTTGGTCATGGGTCCTGATTATTAGACTACCTGTACATATGTTCTGTTCATTTATACTCTCAACTACTTGTACATACCTGCGGGATATCTCTCTGGACCATGTGATTATTATGGGGATCTGCTCTTCATTAAAGAGCTCCTAACTATTCTTCCTGCAATTTGTAATGACATTCATTTAATGGAAACCATTATTTTGATTAAGAGATCTTTGATCATTGAGATGAAATGCTGCCGTTTCATTACATAATGCAAAATTTCTACATATTTGATCCTTGAGACATAATGAAACCGTTTCATTCCATAATGAATTTTTCTATTGTATATCATCCTGAACAAGGCATTATTCTTGGCTGTAACTTATAGGCAATCCCTGCCTGTATTTGCAGGATTCAAATGTTGTTAAGTTTTACCATTAATGTTAATTTTATATGTTTCATCTGGGACTGAGATATATTCAATCAATTAGTTTTGAGTATTTGCTTTCTAGATTGTTACCGTGACAAATCTAGGGTAATCCCTGACAAATTATGCTTGGGGCTATAATTGTTGAGCCATTGAGTGCAGAATTGATGCGTAGATCCTGTAGCAAGAGAGATCTGAACTGTGCAGGGCGATTGAAGTAGGCAAAGTGTCCAGGTTACAGATGTAGCGGCGAAGAGTGGCCAACAATGGGGTGGCACTAAAACTACTTATGTGATAGATACGGAAGAAGAAACTCATCACAATTTCGAAAGTATTCATATTTGCCATTTAAAATGTAAATTCTTCTGATTCCTTTTTCAAGAAAACAGTGGGAATTTTTAGATTGTGTTTCTTTGTTTACATTAATGATAAAAGATCCAGACGAAATTCCCTGAAGGCTTGTTCTTTTTCAGGGTTTGAGTGGAAAATGTCGCTGCGTATGTATCCTACTTATGGAAAAGGGTATAAACAGTTTTGGGGCAGCAAAGATTGCTCCAGAGAAAATTCCAAGAAACTGAAATCATTTTAATTGAATTTGAAATTGTAGAAACCTTGAACCCCTTTCTTGGTTTGAAATCAAAGTTGAAGATGATTGGTGTGAGTAGAAGGAAAACGAGTGTATGGGAGTATGGGAGTGTAGAAGGAAAAATATCTGGAGACACAGATTATGTGAGGAAGCAAAACACAAAGATGGTCTAAAACTATTGTTAGAATTGGATATCAAAGAAACCTGTTAACCTATTGCGAATGAGTGATGCATAAGCAGTGTTATGTGGGGGCAATTGGTGTGTGACCAATGTTCTGTGTGAACTGGCGATCATTGGGAGTTGTTATCTGGAGACACAGATTAAAGTATAACTGAAAATTTTGGTTGAGACTATTTCCATTTTTGGAAAGCCAAATTGTAAAATGCCCTTTAAAGGAAAGATGTGTAGGGATTGCAGAAATTTCCAGAATCAAATTCTTGATGTAAATTTTTAAAAATTCACCTTATATTAAAGGTTTCTAATTTTTTTGAGAGCGCTCTTTCTTCTTTTTAAACCCCTTAAAGATGGGGTGGGGATGTAAGATATATATTTTATTTGTAGAAATTCAGACAAGTAAATAGAACATTTAAAATATTTGCACTGTTTTGCCTCTTAAAATGCTTGAAAATGAAAGTTTGAATTGTATCTTGGACAGAGCATAGATTAATAAGTGCTAAAAGCTTGCTTTGAGGGCCAGAGAAATACATAGTGTTTTGAATGGTGGGTTTGCCAAAATGGAATCTAAAACCACTATATTTGAGGACTTAAGTATGTAAAACAAAATACTTTGAAAAATACAATACATGAATTTAAAATCGGTTTCAAAATTTTAATAATGTTAATGTTTTACTTCTACTGTCAACCAGTAATGTAAGTGATTTGTTTTAACATTTGCAAATCACAAATTTCTCCACTTTTCATTTACCATGTACAACGTTGTAATTTACTTTTTATTTAGAAAAAAACCGTGCTGCCAATAACCTATTGAACCTATTGAGCTTTAAGTATGAATGCGTTCTAGACTTACTATATTAATATGAATGGTTTGGTTTTGGTTTTGTTCTTCTAATATCAAATGTACTGGTACAGGATGGTCAACGTGGTTATTGCCTTCGTCACTACATACCTTTATATATGCTTGACTATCTATAAAACTTTCTTCCTTTCACTAATCCTATCAGCCTCTCTTTGTACCTTTTGGGACAATTGCTAGTTTATAATGCTTTCAAATATTTTTCGTTTACCTTTCCTCGGTTCTTCCTTCGCGATTTTGGAGACGATGATCCATGAGTGGATTTTTGTTAAAGCAGCTTTGCATGGTTTCTCAATGTCAATGTTCTAGTTGAATTTTTGTTATGTAATTACATTTTTTGTTTACTAATTATTATAGAGTGTTTACAAAGCTAATATATTTTATTATCTAAAATATTAATTAAATTCATAATTTCAGATTATTTTAAATTTTAATAAATAGGACTAATGACGTATTATTATTGTTATAAGTATGTATTTATGTTTATATTTTTCATAAGTGATGAAGGTAAAAAATGTGCCATATAATTTTCTAAGGTTCTTACAAATTTGTTATATTAGTTTTTAAGATTTCTCTCCGAGGTTTTAGATTTTTGTTTCCATACATTAATTTCTATTTGGCTATGTCTTAGCTTCCACTTAGTTTTGCATGCTTTAAAGAATTGAGAAGCATCAAGCAAGGTCAATAACCAAATTTATTGTTCTTCCATTGCAATCCACTCCAATTTATGTATCGCCATGTATCCATTATCATTTTTCACTATTATTGTGAAAGTTGTGTTTATATGCATGCCAACAATGTTGTAGTGTTGATGAAGACTTATTAGGGGGGTCCTTCAAATTGATTTCCCAAGTGAGTTCAATCCTCAGACTTATGGGTTATGGGCCCACAAAAATAGACTAATCATGTCTCTAGCAACAATAGAACTCACAATCGAAGTTTATGGTTTTTTTTCACGAATGCGGATTCTGAGATCACACAAGGACGCTGGGGGCAGAGAACTCTGAGTACGCGTAGCTAGGGTTACAGCGGGGCTCTAAGTTTGCTCCCTATGGAGCGTAGCAGAGGAGGGAGCTCCACTCCCTCCTACAAGGAAGCGGTTGCCAGCAGAGGCAAGTCACCACTGGGTAATGTCAGAGGTTCTAGTGAAGAGGGGGAAAAATAATGAAAAGGAGTCAGATGGGGCCAGGTCCAAGGAAAACAACAACATAAAGGACAAGGAGGAAGAAGACAAAAGCCAGGGAACAAGGGACCAGTATCAAAAGGGACCATGCAGGCCCAAAATGGAGATTACTCCTAGAGTAGTGTTAAATGATCTTGCTCTACAGGCATGTTATCACTCAGGTTGTCCCTTGACTCCTTAAGGGATACGGTCGAGGTAACCACAAACCAATCTTTGGGCTACAGGTCCTAGCCTATCTGCAGTCAAAGAGGGCTCTCTCTTTAAAATTTAACTTTGTTTTGGGTTGATTTTAGGCTAGTTATGGTGTACATGGGTTTTGTTTTGATTTTGGTGGGAAGGAGATGTTTTCAAGCAGAGTTGGGATGCATAGTGTGAGAAGTTCAAACCATTGGGCATGGAGTCATGGATTAGGGCTTGCTGTTGCGTTTTCTTGGTCACAAGAGGAATATAGAGCAGGATAGCTACACATAGAACAATATCAGTCTGGAATAAAGATGGAATGAAGGTCAGAGATGAAAGGCAACTAAGAATATTTCATTAGCTAATAGAGAGGGAAGGTGAATGAAAGTTTGTCTAGGAGCAGTCAAGAATTCCTAAATAACAGTCATATGTGAAAGAAACAGGGTAAACATGATCATTTAAGTATGCATATTCATAATCATTTCTGAAGAAAACATATAGAAATAACAAGAACTGACAATAGGGTGCAGTCAAGAAAAACCTAAACTATTCTTCTTTCTTGCTATTTAGATGGTAACACAATTGTGGCATAAACATATGAAAACTATAAACAGAGGTAGGAAAACACTTATTGAGCCATGTAGTAGCACAGGAATTCCACAGTCACTCTTTAGCCATTAATAACACAACAGTCAGTTCTTCATCCAAAGCATTCCAACAGCCTTTGATTACAGAGCTTCTCAAAAATATATAGCGCAAGTCTCAAATGAGGATTATCAACCAACCAACCCTTTAAACAATGAATTAGGGTGGTTTATATAGAAAAAATATCGAAAAATATCTATTACAGCAGACCTTAAACAGGTCTGAGGGAAATGAGTTCTTTAACCTAATCTTGTCCTGAAATTAATGCAAGAAAATATCTGTTGGGTCCCTATAATACTAGTGATTACCCCATTGCTATTGTAGTTATACCCCTTATTAATATTTTTGTGCCCCTATTGCCCCCATATTGTTATTACTGTGCCCCATAGAATCCCTTTATTGTTATTTTTGTGGCTTTATATTATTGTTAGGTCGGCTGGATTATATTGTGACTCCTTAGACTCCTATATATAGAAAGGAGGTTTTGTCATTTGTATCATCCAAGAATTGTTCACTTATGTAATGTAAAGGAGGTTGCCCCCTCGAAGAGGCTGAATTCTAAGGCGTTGATCTATCATTTCTATCTCTTCTTGAGCTGGTTTCATAACATTTGGTATCAGAGCTTTGGATTCTAGGGTTTCGCTGCTCCAAACAGGTCATCGTGGAATTTTCGCTATAACTTTTTTCCTGTGACGTTTCAGAAGTCGCAAAAAAAACCCATTTTAGAAGAAATCGTGTTGAACTGTGGGTCCGAATTTCAGAGCTTTTCGTGCGATAGTTGCAGAGATATGATCTGAGGAAGTTGGTGTTTTTGCAGACTCCTGAATTACATTCAAAACAGGTGACCTGGGAAAAATCGTCATAACTTTCTCTCTGGGGATCGGATTGAAGTTTCATAAGAAGGTACAGAAAGAGGACAGATTGTAGTTTCTTTTGTGTGTTTTTTAGATCCAAAGGTCGAAACAGTGACTCGTGGCACGTCGTACAAGTTCGCTCTACTGAACTAGTCTATAATCAAGTCACTGTGGGAGATTTCGCATAACTCTTCCTTGGAGAATCCAATTTGGGTCAGACTTGTGGCATTGGAAAGAGGACACAGAGGGCTAATACAGGTCACAAATTCAGAACTAGATAATCAGAAAGTACAGAGATACATCAGAGGCAATATCGAGCTCCTACAAAGTGAAAAAAGGTGTGTAGGTTTTCTTTAATTTTTACTTAAGCTTGGTTTGAAAATTTATTTTGAAGGAATTCAAAGGGCATATTAGAGCATTATTATCGATAAATGATGCCCCGAGGAAAGAAAATTCAAATACCTAGTAAGGAACCTGAAAGCTCTAGCATGACTCATGAAGAAGAAGAAGAAATGCTATATGATATATCAAAATTACAAGAACAAGTGCAACAAGTGTCACTTGCACAAAAAGCAACAGAATCTAAGATGGATGGTTTAAGGAAAGATGTAGAAGCTAAGATGGATGGTTTAAAGAAGGGTGTAGAAGCTAAGATGGATTGTTTAAAGAAAGGCGTAGAAGCTAAGATGGATGGCATGGAAGCTAAGGTGAATGGCATGGACGCTAAAATTGATGGCATGGATGATAAGATGGAAGAATTGAAGATAAATATGAATAAGTTGCTACAAGAAATGGTCACTAAGGGTGAAAGGGTACCAAGGGAAACTCATGATGAGAACAAAAGAAATGTCAATCATGATTCCATAGACTCTAATGTTGGATCGAAGACTCACCATATTCCAAAAATCGATATGAGGAAGTTTGATGGCAGGGATCCCGCCACATGGATATTACAAATGGAGAAATTCTTCGATCTCAATAATGTGCAAAACACACAAAAGGTACGTATGGCAACTTTATATTTGGAACCAAATCAGTTTGTATGGTATCAATGGCTTTGCTCTCGTAAATAATTTATCACTTGGGCAATTTTTACGGAAGAATTGATAGCACATTATGAGGATACAAAAAGCAACACTTTTTTTAGCCAATTGATAAGTCTCAAACAAAAGGGTTCAATAATGGAGCACATTGAGGAGTTCCAAAATTGAACATAAGGGTAAAAGATATTCCAGAGGAGCATAGGATTGATGTGTTCATAGGGTCTTTAAAGGATAATATCCAACATGATGTTCGCCTTTGGGAACCTGATTCATTAGAGAAGGCATTCAGGTTAGCAAGAAAAATGGAAAGCAAAATTATGGCAACCAGGAAGCATACCACTCACAACTATAAAGACGGAAGTGTTGTTGCCGCTAGTCTTCCACAACCTATAAGGTTGACACCACAACAATTGGAAGAAAAAAGAGCAAAAGGGCTTTGTTACAGTTGTGATAGCAAATACACTAAAGGTCATAAGTGTGCTGAGAAGAAATTATTCTACATAGATTGTGAAGAGGAAGAAGAAAAGGAGCAAGAAAGGTCAAAAGGAGAGGATATACTCCAGGAACAAAGCCTATATAAAGAAGAAATGAATCCGACCATATCTTGTAATGCATTGGCAGGAATTACCACTCCTCAAACCATCAAGATAGAAGGACAAATCAAGAAGAAAAAGGTAATAGTGTTGATTGATTCAGGAAGTACCCACAATTTTATTCATTGTAAGGTAGCAAAAGAATTGAATTGCTTCTTATATCCAGCACCAGAGTGTCAAGTGATGGTTGCCAATGGAGGAACAATAAATTGCTCTGGAAAGTGCCATAATATCAAGCTATCCATGGGAGAATATGTATTGACTAGCCCAATGCTTTCCATTCCAATGGGAGGTATTGATGTTGTACTAGGAGTCCAATGGCTACAATCCTTGGGTACAATAGCTTTTAATTTTCAAGAACTTTTCATGAAATTTTCTATGGAAGGAAAGGAAGTTGAATTAAGGGGTATTGCAGGGAAACCGGGAAAGATAATCAGCTCTAACGATATGACAAAGCTTCTAAAAAAGGAACAAAGAGGTGTAATTGCACAATTATGTTCGCTAGATGTTTCCACATTGGAATCATCTATTTCTCTAGATCTCCAAAAAGTCTTGGACAATCATTCCAAGGTATTTGAGACTCCCAAAGGTCTCCCACCTATTCGTGATCATGATCATGCTATTCATCTGATTCCAGGAAGTGTTCCTCCAAACATCAGGCCGTACAGATATCCCTATGCCCAAAAGAGTGAAATTGAACGTATGGTTGCAGAAATGCTAGAGGCTGGTATAATTCAACCAAGTCAAAGTTCTTTCTCTGCTCCAGTAGTATTGGTGCACAAGAAGGATGGATCATGGTGCATGTGTCTGGATTATAGGGAGCTCAACAAGCTCACTATTAAAGATAAGTTTCCCATTCCTGTCATTGATGAATTACTGGATGAATTGCATGGATCAATTTACTTCACCAAGTTGGATCTTCGTTCGGGATATCATCAAATCAGAATGAAGGTTGAAGACATTCCGAAAACAGCATTTAGAACTCATGAGGGTCATTATGAATTTTTGGTCATGCCTTTTGGCCTTACCAATGCACCTTCAACATTTCAAGGTTTGATGAATTCAATTTTCAAACCATTTCTTAGAAAATTTGTGTTAGTATTTTTTGATGATATACTAATCTACAGCAAGTCTTGGAAGGATCATGTTGAACATGTTGACAGGGTGTTACAACTATTGGAGGAGAAACAATTATATGCAAAAAGATCCAAATGTTTCTTTGGAGTACAAGAGGTGGAATATCTGGGTCATATTGTATCTCATGAAGGAGTTAAGGTAGACCCTAGCAAAATTAAAGCCATTAAGGAATGGAAAATTCCCACATCCATAAAGCATCTGCGAGGATTTCTTGGGTTGACAGGGTATTATCGCAAGTTTGTTAAGAATTATGGGAGAATAGCAGCACCTCTAACAACATTATTGAAGAAAGATGCATTTTCATGGACCCCAGAAGCAACAAAGGCCTTCGAACATCTTAAAGAGGCAATGTGCCAAGCACCGGTCTTAGCTACACCGGACTTCACAAAAACCTTTATTGTGGAATGTGATGCTTCAGGAAATGGAATTGGTGCTGTTTTAATGCAAGATGAAAGACCCATTGCTTTTGAAAGTCGTCCAATCAAGGGAAAGTTTTTACACAAAGCTATTTATGAGAAGGAAATGTTGGCAATACTCCATGCACTTAAGAAATGGCGACCCTACCTAATGGGAAGACACTTCAAGGTAAAAACGGATCATGATAGCCTTAAATACTTTTTAGAACAAAGATTATCCTCTGAAGAGCAACAAAAGTGGGTCACAAAGATGTTGGGTTATGACTTTGAAATCATCTACAAAAAAGGGAAGCAAAATGTGGTGGCAGATGCACTCTCAAGAAAGGATGAGGATGTGGAAGCATTGTTGTGCGCCATTTCTATTATCCAACCAGATTGGATAAATGAAGCAAGGGAGGAATGGAAGAATGACGAAGAAGTGTGGGCACTTATTCAAAAGTTACAACAAGATTCCAGTATGTCTGATACATTTAGCTGGAAAAATGATTCGTTATGGTACAAAGATCGCTTATACCTCTGTAAGAATTCCCAGCTAAAACAAAATATTCTTATGGAATTGCACACTTCTCCCTTAGGAGGGCACTCAGGATTTTTAAAAACTTACCACAGGGTTAAGAAGGAATTTTTTTGGGATGGCCTTAAATCAGATATTCAAAAGTTTGTGGCGGAATGTTTGGTTTGCCAACAAAATAAAGTTGAAACAATTAAGACACCAGGTCTATTACAACCTTTATCCATTCCAAGCCAACGTTGGGAGGAGTTTCAATGGATTTTATCACAGGTTTACCAAAGTCTGAGGGAAAGAGTGTCATCATGGTGGTAGTTGACAGACTTACCAAGTATGCACACTTTTGTGCATTATCACATCCATTTAAAGCCAGTACAGTTTCTACTGCATTTATGGAAACAATTCAAAAGCTACATGGAAACCCAAAGATTATTGTAAGTGACAGAGATCCCATTTTCACTGGAAATTTTTGGACAGAATTATTTTCTTGTCTTGGTACTCAGTTAGCTCATAGCTCATCTTATCATCCTCAATCTGATGGGCAAACTGAGATAGTAAACAAATGTTTGGAAGGATATCTTCATTGCTTTGTATCTGATAAACAGACACAATGGGTCAAATGGTTGCCTTTGGCTGAATGGTGGTATAACACTTCCTTCTATACAGCAACAAAAATGACCCCATTTATGGCACTTTATGGGTATCAACCACCATCCATCACATCATATTTAAGAGAAAATTCTAAGGTTCAGGCAGTGGAACATCACATCGAACATCAACAACAAGTCCTCCAACTCTTAAAGGATAACCTCATGTTGGCACAGAATAGAATGAAAAAACAGGCAGATCAACATCGCAGTGAAAGAAGTTTTGATGTAGGTGATTGGGTATTCCTATGGCTACAACCATATAAGAAAATGTCCCTCAAGCAAGCTAATAAAGATAATAAATTATCACCAAAGTATTATGGTCCGTACAAGGTGTTGCAAAAGATTGGTACTATGGCATACAAATTGGAGCTTCCTGCAGCTTCTCGATTGCACCCAGTTTTCCATGTTTCATGTTTAAAGAAGGTTATAGGCGACAAGCTCCCAGTTCAAACAATATTGCCAGAACTTGACGAGGAAGGAAAAATTATATTGGAACCGGAAGCAGTCACAGAAACAAGAACTCGACAGTTACAAAATCGATCAATTTTAGAGTATCTTATCAAGTGGAAGAACTTATCCGCTAAAGATTCCACATGGGAGGATGAGAATTTTATGCAGAAGTATCCAGAACTACTCAAGCGTTGAGGACAACACTTTTTTGAAGGAGAGGGGCATGTTGGGTCCCTATAATACTAGTGATTACTGATCCAGGTGGATGTTGGTGGCCACCCACCTATCCCATTTGGACCCCCACAACTGTCTCTTTCAGCTTTTTCAATTTCCTAAATTGTAGCACAGTTTACTATTTTTAGCAGTTTTTCGGGTCCTCAACTTCCGGAGCCGTTTTGAGGCCCTAAACGACATTTTTTTGGGAATCTGGGGCAACATGGGTCCATGGACCGATGTTTTCTCCCAAAGTGGTAGTACTCGGATAGATCTTTCTAACGAGCTATCGTACGCGTCAAACGGAGATCGTATGCCAAAGTTACGACCCCGGGAAATTGATGTACCAATTTACCCAAACGGGGCCCACAATTTGGCGTTTCATCTTCTAGGGTTAGGTTTCGAGATGTGAAGGGTTTTCCATTGTTTCTCAACAATAAATAGGCCTTCGAGCCTCATTGTAACACAGTTCAGAATAGTTCAGAGGCATGTAGCCGCACATCTCTTCTCAGAGATAAGCTACCATCGCCCTAGCTGGTTTATTTCCATTTCTGGTTGTAAGCATATTTCAGTATTTTACAGTAATGAAATGAAGTATTATTTCCACTGCATCTTTGTGTTTATGGTTATCTCTGTATTTCATTGCGTTCCTGTCTAAATCCGGATCAGTGGTATCAGAGCGGTCTGCGTTTTCTCTGTTTTTCTTTGCATGTCCCCAACGAGGTCGAGATATAAGGAGTTAGAGCTTGAACTGGTCAAACCTTTGCAAGACCAGCCTCGCAAATCCCGACAGCCTCCCATGGTGGATGAGAAGAAAGATGAGGGGGCAGGAGATCCTATCAAAATCTTGCTCGAAGAAGCGCTCGAGCGGCAAAGGAACGCGATGATGGATAGCTTTGCACAGATCCTTCAGCGGCTACCCAGAGGCGACGCATCGACTTCCAACATCGACTCTGGAAACGCCACACCATTTAAGGTACAATTTAATTTTGAAATCCCCATCTTCGAGGGTCAAATAGATGCAGATGCCATAGATAAATGGTTAAATCTACTAGATGGGTATTTTTCTGTTCATGAATTTTCAAGTCGGGAAAAGATTGTTTTTGCTCTTCTCAAAGCAACCCCCCACGTCAAGGACTGGTGGGAAACCTACTGCGAGCAGAAGGATGAAAGTACAGGCTCACTATTTTCAGCCTCACCTACCTGGAATGACTTCCGGGATGCCATCAAGGAGCAGTACTACCCTGTCGGAAGCTATGAGGACAAATACATCAAATGGACCACACTGCGGCAGGGACGAGACCAAGATGTGCCGGAGTTCACAAACATTTTTCATACCCTTCGCACACAGTTGGGTATCAAAGATTCTGAACTACATCTGGTACTCAAATACTGCGGCTGCCTACACAAATACATCCAGGAAGAGATGGGGTTCTTGAACATCTCCTCACTCGGCACAGCATACCGATGCGCTGTCAAAATCGAGCAAAAGTTCAAACAGAAGAAGCGAGACTTTGGATCTTCAAATCCGAAGCCCAAAGGACAAAGCCAAGGCGGGGTGACCCAAGACAACCCATCGAAGCCGCAAGAAAAGAACAACACCACGAAGCCGAAGAAGGACACAGGAAAGTGGTGTGAGTTCCACAAGAGTCCCACTCATAACACAAGTGAGTGTCGGACCAAGCAGTCGTTGGTGGCCGAGTTGAAGGTTTTTGAATCAGATGCATATTCTGACCCTAAGCCAGAACCTGACATGGGGAATGGCAAAGGAAAGCAGATCATTGATGCGGATCCCAGCGCCACTGTTGCCACTGCCAAGATCCAGAAGAGGGGGAGCGTCTTTTCCACTCACAAATGTGGGTGAAGGGTTCGCCGGTGCAATTCATTGTCAACAGTGGTAGCCAAAAGAACCTCATTTCAGCAGAGGTCGTGAAGCGGTTGGGCCTACCGAATACACCGCACCTACAGCCGTATAGTATCGGGTGGCTTCACAAAGGACGAGATCTGAAAGTTCGCCAGCAGTGCCGCCTTCCATATAGCATCAAGCCCTTCACAGACGAGGTATTGTGTGATGTTACACCTCTGGATGTTTGTGATGTATTATTAGGCCAGCCATACTTGTGGAGGAGACATGCTGTGTATGAGTCAAGGCCTCGTGTTGTCATTATTTCTTTGAGTAATTCATTATACAGGATACCAGAGGTAGCCCCACCTACTGCCACATCTTTGATCACTGCTAAGAAAGGCAGCAAGCTCATCTCACAGACCAGGAAATTTATCTGTCTGGTTCACTCCCAAAGTAAGGGGAAGATCGTTGCTACCTCCTGGCCCCTGCAAAGCGTTCCTCCATGCAGTAGCAGCAACAAAGGGATATGGTCATGACAGAACATAGGAACAACTTCTCCTCACCCAAAGAGATACCACACAAGTTTCAGGTGGGCAATAAAGTCTGGTTGCATCTGCATAGAGAACGTCTTACCAGAACCCATCAGAAGCTCAGACCACTCCGACATGGTCCTTACAACAGTACCAAGGCTGTGGGGAACAATGCTTTGGAGCACATCATTCCTCCATTCCTTTGCCTGCACCAAGTGTTCAATATGGACCATCGTCGACCATGCTTCCCACCATTACTGGACACATCAGAGATTGCAGGACACATTCAGCAGATGGAGGAACTCAACGCAATGGGGACCATTGCTTCCTAAGGGGGGAGGAATGATCCAGGTGGATGTCGGTGGCCACCCACCTATCCCATTTGGACCCCCACAACTGTCTCTTTCAGCTTTTTCAGTTTCCTAAATTGTAGCACAGTTTACTATTTTTAGCAGTTTTTCGGGTCCTGAACTTCCGGAGCCGTTTTGAGGCCCTAAACGACATTTTTTTGGGAATATGGGGCAACATGGGTCCATGTACCTATGTTGCCTCCCAAAGTGGTAGTACTCGGATAGATCTTTCTAACGAGCTATCGTACACGTCAAACGAAGATCGTATGCCAAAGTTACGACCCCGGGAAATTGATGTACCAATTTACCCAAACGGGGCCCACAATTTGGCGTTTCATCTTCTAGGGTTACGTTTCGAGATGTGAAGGGTTTTCCATTATTTCTCAACAATAAATAGGCCTTCGAGCCTCATTGTAACACAGTTCAGAACAGTTCAGAGGCATGTAGCCGCACATCTCTTCTCAGAGATAAGCTACCATCGCCCTAGCTGGTTTATTTCCATTTCTGGTTGTAGGCATATTTCAGTATTTTACAGTAATGAAATGAAGTATTATTTCCACTGCATCTTTGTGTTTATGGTTATCTCTGTATTTTATTGTGTTCTTGTCTAAATCCTGATCAATTACCCCATTACTATTGTAGTTATACCCCTTATTAATATTGTTGTGCCCCTATTGCCCCCATATTGTTATTACTGTGCCCTATAGAATCCCTCTATTGTTATTTTTGTGGCTTTATATTATTATTGTTAGGTCGGCTGGATTATATTGTGACTCCTTAGACTCCTATATATAGAAAGGAGGTTTTGTCATTTGTATCATCCAAGAATTGTTCACTTATGTAATGTAAAGGAGGTTGCCCCCTCGAAGAGGCTGAATTCTAAGGCGTTGATCTATCTCTTCTATCTCTTCTTGAGCTAGTTTCATAACAATATCTTTTTGAGCTGCGCTGGAGGCAGCGGTATCAAAATGAGTTAATATCTGTCCTTATGGCTCTGTGCTGTTCATTTAGCCATAACTGTGCTTTGGGCTCTGATCCCCTGCTCTTCAGTGGCTTTGATGTGCATTAACTGTGATCTGAGAGCCTTAAATGGCTTCACCGCTTTCTTTGACTTTGCTTGGGGGCCTTTAATGTTCACCTGCTTTGATATTGTCGATCTGATACTCTTTTCCGCTTCACTGATACTCTTTAATTTAATATGGGCTTCATCTTTCCTCTAATACTCTTGAAACTGTCAAATCGCCCCTTTTCGGCCCTTTCAAGGCAGAGATAACTGCTGCAAATGCTTTTCGTGGCCTCTAGAATGCTATCGGCGCTGGCCGATTGAATATGAACATATATGAAGAAATTCTGTTAAATGGTGAATTTTTGGGCCCGCTGGTAGCCGAGCAATATGAAGCCTTCCATTTTGGTCATTTTTTCTTAGCGATGCGCGATTAGCGCTAGGCACTAATCACACATCAAAAACTGCCTCTGTTTTTTGTTTCAGGCTTCCTTTGACGCGATTTTCGCCCTTTGCGCCTTTTCTGTGATAACGCAAGAATGACATCAGCGGGGGGTCCCAGGTACGGCAGGGTGACACGTAGTAGTGGCAGGCTCGTTGCGACTCGGGGGCTTGATCGGGCGGCAGCGATTAAATCGGCGATCGGCGATCGGCGGGGGCAGGGGCCGATGGCTTTTATATATGTGATGCGATGGGAGTGATCGCCGATATCGAAAAAGCGATAAGGAATGCGGCTGCGCGAAAATGGAAATAATGCGATTGCGATAATGAGTGGATCGCGATGCGATATGCTTTCGGGTGCGATAGCAATATCGCATCGGCGGATGAGAGGGGGGCATATATATATAGGTATAGAAACCTTGTGACTGCCGATCGCGAAGTCGCGATCGGCGGTTTGCCATTGGAGTGTGAATATATATGGGCCAACAAAGTCATTGCCATCTCCGACAGCGATATCGCGTCGGAGGGAGGGGAATACAGATCGGAGAAATGTTTTGTTAATCGGCGAAGGCCTAATGTGATCGGAAGAAGGCTTAATGCAATCGGAGATGGGTTTTAGTGCATCAGATGAAGATTTTTAAGCTTTATGAAGGGTCCTTAATGCATCAGAAGGGGTCCGATAGCATTTGAAGGGGGGTTTTGTGTTTGGAAGGAGTCCAAACACCTTAGGAAGATGGCTTTTGAGCAAAATGAGGGTTCTTACTAAGTTTCAAGTAAACTTAGTAATTCCCAAGCAATATTTATGGTTATATTTCAACCAGAGGAGGGGATATGTAAATAATGGGGATTTTTACTATATTTTTTAGTATGGGAAGGGGAAATAAGGAGGGATTTACATAATAGAGTTAGGAGTTAATATGAATTTTGTGAAGAAAGCACTAAGGATAGAAATCCTAAGCTTTAAAGGGGAAACAGGACCTGTATAAGAAATATAAGCATCCTTAAGCAAAGCAGATCTTTACTTAGGCAAATGCTATGGAATATGATGAATTTTTAAAGATATTAAGCAGATCTTAACATCTTTAGGGGAAATTAGTGAATGATTTGGGGGAAAGGAAGAAAGGGAAGTTAATCATGCCTCACTTGAGCTACTCCAAGGGAAAATTGCCTTGCACTTGTGATCTGAAGTAAAATAACACTTTGAAATATAAAATTGATTACACTTATTCATTCTGCAACCTCAAAACTACTTACCCAGCCTACTTACCTAACATTTTTTCTTATTTTTGGTTTGGGTGCACTTAGACTTGCAGACCCTGATTATCTTCTTTTCTTTTGACTGCCCTCCTATCTAAATGTACCCTTATCCCTTCCAAGGGCCCAGATTAAGCAGTTGGGCTCCTTCATTTCTCTACCTAGCTACTCATCTTCCAAGCTTAAGCTATTTGGACAGATATTCATTCTCTATCTTCTAAAACAAGCAATTTAAACCTAGGGGAGCCAAGATTAAGCTGTTTGGCTTTCCCTTAACTGTAAAACTCCTCAAAAATGGTGTGATTCTTCAAAATGGAACTTCTTGGAAATATGGAACCTTGCATCATGAAAAGATGACATATTTGGCATGTAAAACAGTCAATCATGAAATATGAAACCTATTGCAATAGGAGGCTAACAGTGGCTCCACTTGGGGATGGTTTTTCAAGATGAAAAGCCAAGAACAGCAGGTTAGAATGCCTTGATCTTCAATTGTTGCTGTAAACTGAAATTCTCCTTCTTAATGCCTTTGACTGAATTCTTATAAGATGATATGTAGTATCCTTTTGAGCTGAATTGCAGAAAAATTACGGCTCTGCTTCTTGCCTTTTGGGTGCTTGTAAACATATTGAAATCTGCCTAAGCACTTCTTTGGAATTATTTCAAAAACAGAGATCTGAAATAGAGCTTTCTTTGATCTTTCCTTCAAAACTTTTTGTGTTGTTCCCTCTTATTGGCCTGCTATAAGAAAAGTGCTGAAAATACAAATATTAATGTACAGATAGTACACAGAGTTGTGTTGCGTTCAACAAAAGGGATCATGATAGTGCTTTAGCATTCGGCCATTGACAGGGCCTTCTTCAGCTGTGCTGCCATCCAAACTCCTCAGAAAATATGTGTTGTTGCCTTGAACAACAGAAATAATAAAGGGGCCTTTCCATAGGAAATCAAACTTGCCATGCTTTCCTTTGTCCTCTCTTCTTGAATCCCATCTTAAGACTTTGTTGCCTATGTAGAAATCTTCAGTCTTGGTTCTTTTGTCAAACATTTTCTTGAGCTTCTCTTGTAAGATCTGAGCTCTGTCGTACACTTGCTCTCTTTTTTGCTGCAAATGGATGGTTTGGTTTATTCTTCTTTGGACATCATTTGGCTCTGCCTGAATCTCTTGCAGCAATTTGATAACAGGGATTCCCACAGAAGAGGGGAACTTGGCCTCCATGCCATAAACTAACTCATATGGGCTCATCCCAATGGATCTCTTGGTTGACAATCTGTCTGCCCATAGGGCATTTACAAGCTTTTTGTGTCAGTTCTTCTTGTTCTCCTCCAAGACTTTCTTAATGATGTTAATTAGACTCTTGTTGGATGATTCGGCCAAGCCATTACCTTGAGGGTAATAGGTTGTGGAGTGACCTAAGGTAATGTGGAGTTTGTGGCAAAAACTGATCATTTCCTTGGATTTGAAGGCAGCAACGTTATCCGTAATGATCTTCTGAGGACAGCCAAATCTGGACAAAATGTTGGTTTCAAGGAATTGGATGATAGTGGAGTCATTGGCTTGCCTACATGGGATGGCTTCAATCCACTTGGTAAAGTAATCTGTGGCTGTTAGAATCCACTTATGCTGGCCAGAAGAGGATGGAAGGATTCCTCCAATGAAGTCCAGACCCCATTGTTGAAAAGGCTTCTCGGTTGAAATGGGTTTAAGGGGCAAGGGCAGAAGCTTTTTTTTGCCTTCAAAGATTTGGCATTTGTGGCATGAAACAACAAACTTTCTCACATTAGCAAACAAAGAGGGCCAATAGAAACCAGCCCTTAGTATCTTATCAGCAGTGGACTTCCAATATAAGTGCCCTCCATAGTCCCCTGCATGGAATTCTTTCATGACACTGTCAGTTTCATTCATAGTTAGACAATTCAATAATATTCCTTCATGATTTTTCCAAAACAGGGCATTATCTAAGACACAAAACTTTTATGCTTTCATCTTTAAAAATCTCTTTTTGGTTCTGGACAACCCTGGAGGAGCACGCAGGTTTAACAATATAAAACATATATCAGCATACCATGGGGATTGTAAAAAATCTTGACTGATCTGTGGAGTCGCCAGCTCCTGTTCATTGTCCAGTTGATTAATGTCTAAGGCTTGAAAATTGGTTTCGGACATCAATTTGGCTAAACCTTGTCCCTTTATCAGCTTGGTGGGTTTTATCTCAATGTCATACTCAAGGATATTGGCAATCCACTTGCCTCTTTTGCCCTCTATGCCCTCTTGAGTTAATATGTCTTTTACAACAGCATTTGGCACATAAGCAATCACATGTGAATATAAAATGTAAATTCTGAAATATTTGATTGCTTTAACCAGGGCATATGCTTGTTTCTCCATGATTTGATATTTCAAGGGTGCATCTCTAAGGGCTCAGCTGAAAAATGCAATTGGCTTTTCATTTCCCTGATCATCTTTTTGCAAAAGGATAGCAGCAATGGTGTGTTCAGATGCAAATGAAAAAATGATGAAATCCTTATCAAATTGAGGACTTGTGAGGACTGGGGCTTGTGTTAAGGCAGATTTTATGCCCTCAAAGGCTTGCTTGGCTTCTAAAGTCTATTTTACCTTGGAATCCTTTTTTAACATTTTATTTAGCATTCTTATCAGCTCGGCCAAGTTTGGGATAAATCTCCTTAGGAAATTAATCTTTCCTAGGAATGCTTGCAATTCTTTGATGTTTCTCGGATAAGGGATTTGAAGGATGGCTTGAATTCTTTCAGGATCAATTCTAATCCCATCTTTTGAAATGATATGGCCTAGCAATTTGCCTTCTTCAAGGCCAAATAAAGACTTCTTGGGGTTCAAGGAAATGCCATATTTCCTACATGTTAGGAACACTTGCCTCAAATGTTTTAGGTGCTCTTGATCAGATTTTGAGAAAGGAGTAAGGTCATCAAGGTAAACCACTAGGAAATCATGGATTTCTTTCGCAAATGCAATGTCCATGGCCCTTTGAAAGGTGGCACCTGCATTCTTTAGTCCGAAAGGCATCTTCACATACTTAAATGTTCCCCACGGTGTTGTAAAGGCTGTCTTGTCTTGGTCATTCGGGTGAACAAGTATTTGATTAAAACCTGAAAAGCCATCTAACAAAGAAATTCTTGAAGACCCCACCACTCTTTGTAGAATGTGGTCCATTTTTGGCAGTGGGTAGTGATCTTTAAGGGAGACTTGGTTCAGATTTCTTAAGTCCACACATAGTCTAATCTTCCCTGTTTTCTTCCTTGTGGGAACAAGATTGGATACCCATTCTGAAAATCTAATGGGTTCTATGATACCAGCCTCAAACATCCTTTTCACTTCTTTCTCAACCAAAAGGAGAAGCACAGGATTGATTCTCCTTAGTTTCTGTTTGAAGGGCTTTTGATTTGGCTTTAAGGGAATGGTATGTTGAATAACAGAGGTGTCATAGGACTTAAGGTCCTCATAACTCCAGGCAAATACATCTTGAAACTCTTTAAATAAATCAACATATTTTGGTTTTTGATCGGGAGGCAAAGACTTGGACAGTTTAATCATTTTGGGCTTCTCTGCTGTCCCAATATTACAGTCTTCCACAGCAGCATTTAAGGGCTACATTTTTGGCTTTTTGGGGACATCGTTTAAATCAAATATGTCTTCTAATGGAGTGAGGCTAGCAGGTAGAAAATTGTCTTTTAAATCAATCACTTTGGCCTTTGCTTCAGCTCTTGCATGTTTTTCTCATCAAAAATGGTTGGGTGCAGCATTTGATTTGCTGCTTCAGCTGTTACAGTTTGCTCATTTTGGCTCATTTGCTGTTGTGGGTCATTCATGGCATCTTCATGAATGTTTGAGCTTGAGAATTCTTGCTGTAAGGTAAGAAAATTGTTGATTTGAGCATCATCCTCAAACACTTACCAATCTTTGATATTGTTAGGGATAGCAGGCATGTGCTTTATCTCAGCAGTAAAGTGGTAATTGGGCTCAAAGGGCAGCTTTCAAGTGCTAGCAAAAGTAGCTAGACTATGAGCATGCATGTTATGGTTTCTGGAAATCTTAGCAAGCTTGGATTCGGTGAAGGAATTTAGTATTTCTGTGGCAACAGACCTCTAAGCTCTCAGCCTATTGTCATTAGTAACAAAGTTACCTCTCATCTGTTGAATGATCAAATCGGAGTCACCTAGAATGGACACTTTTGTAGCTCCTAGACCTTTGAGCAGTTTAAGGCCTAAAAAGAGAGCCTCATACTCTGCCATGTTGTTGGTGCACTTGAAGTTTAATCTGTAAGCATGACCCTCTGCATGGTTGTTATGTGTATTGCGAATCCATATTCCTGCCCCTGCTCCTAGCTTATTAACAGAACCATCAAACTCTAAATACCATGTGATTTCTTGCTTGTGGTTAGTATTAAGAGTTTCAGTCATTTTAGGATTAGGCGGGCCTAGGTTTTGTGCTTCATGTGGTTCTTCTTGTATACTGGTTGCACTAATTGTTTCAACAGTTTCACAGGTATGGGCAACTGAATCTTGATTGATACATGTTTCTTGTTCTAAAGGCAAAGGCTTCTCATCAGTGGGAGGGCAGCTATCATTATTGAACAATATAAAGGAATCATATCAGAATGGATTGAGTAAATGGGAAAGTTTTGGAGTTTTTCCTCACTACTTACCACATACTTCATTAGTTTTTCTCTATACAGTCTCTTTGGTTGCCCAAAGACTGAAATAGTGGCATAGGAGAGGTCTAGTTGGAGAGGTCCTTGGAGTTTTGCTCCCCAAGATCTTGATAAGAGCATGCCATAATTTGGTGGAATGTCAGCAACCACCACGTCCATTAGGATCGTTTTGTTGGGAAATTGGACTAAAGACACACAAAGGTCTTTGATGAAGCCTAAACACTCGACTTGACTAGAATCGAATGAGAATAAGTCATTGTAGGGTCTAGTGACATCAAGGTTTAGCTTCTCCATTACAGCTGTGGGCATTAGATTGTGTGAAGCACGTGAACCAAACATAGCATTGTGCAACATTTTATCATGAATGTGCAAATTGACATAAAAGGGTAGAACAGCTCCATGTCCTGATTTACCATTGACCTCAGGACCAAAAAGTAATTCAGGTTGATTATCTAAGACATTAACATCATCCCTATTCTCTGGCATTTGCAGTGATCTTCTAATTTGTTGTCTGTACACATCATGTTTGGCAAGATCAGAGAGAGGAATAGATATCTTTAATTTACCAATTTCTGCTTCTAAATCAAAAGGTTTTTCTGACTGTGTTTTAGTATTGTGAATGGCAGATTTTCCCTTTTGAATTGTATCTTCAGTCATCTTCTCTTGGTTATCCGTGATTTCTTGAGATTGTTCTGTTTTGGGAAGGCTTCGAGGAGTGCTATTTGCATTGTCTTTTGAGGGAGAGGATACAAAAGGCTGGTTATTAGAGGGCTACATGTCAGATACATCCTCTATGGTCACTTCTTTTAATTTTGGGTCTGTTTTATCAGCAGGTTCTGCGATAACAGCCTTGTCCTTTACTTTCTTAGCTAGCTTTGCATCCTTTGGCTTGATGGGATCAGACACATCAGTGGTTCTTGTTCTCAATTTTTATTGTTTATGGACTTTGTAGACAACTGAATCATAGCCTTGTTTGAAGTCAAATGATTCTCCAGACTTGGTCTGAAATTGATTTATATCATGGTCATCTTGGTCTTCTTGGGTTAGAAATACTTGTTGTTCACTCTTCAAACCCATCAAGTTTATGTGAGTGTCCTCTATCTGCTCACTGGATGTGGATGCTTCAACATAGTTTTCATGAAAAGGAGGTCCTATATCATGGTCAGGACTTGCCCTTCCAACGTTTGGGTTCTGATTTTTTCTAAAGTTTGGATTTCTGATAGGATTGTTTTGCTGTCCTTCCCATGAGGCTTTTCTTTTAATAGTTCCCATTCTGTTTTCAAAGTTGTCCATACCTTTGATGATTGTGTCCAATTTTTGCTCAAAGGCTAAAGGTTCATCTTTGAAAGTGGTTCTTCTCTCAGCTCTTGCTCTATTTCGCTTGGCAATCAGATTTGCCTCCACACTAACAGCTACATTTTGCATGTCTGCTAAGGTTTGAGGGGTTCTTTCCCTTAACTGATAATCCATGTCTGAATCAAATCCATCAGGGAATTTGTATAAAGCAAGATCAGGTGGAGGTCTAAGGTTTTGTGGAATAGCGTTATAAACATTGTTAAACTTGGTACAATAGTCTAAGACAGCTTCTTGAGGGCCTCTTTTGATAGTGTCATACTCGGATAATATGTGCAGAGGGTCCTTCTTCTTTTCCCATCTGTTGAGAAATGTTTGGTAAAGGGCCTCTGGGTCAACTATTGAATTTGCAGCAAGTGATCTAAACCAAGGCCTTACATCTCCTGTTAAACTTTGGACAAAAATCTTCATTCTTACACTATCATCATCTATTTCATAACTCTCAAAATAGTCCTGCATTTTCTTGGTATGTTGCAGGGCTGTGCTAGAACCAGTACCATCAAAATATGTGATTTTGGTTTGATAATCCTGAGGCATAGCCCCTGGATTTGCAGGTAACTATAAAGGTGCATATCTGTTAGCCATATTTACAGGGATAAGTGGAACAACTGGAACAGCTGGAACAACTGTAATAACAGTGGTGGTAGTGGTAGTATGCGCAGTGAATGGAGGTGTGGAAAAGGTGCTTGGAGAGGTGGATGATGAATAAGGGGAAGTGGGGTTTGAACGAAACAAAACTTTAACAGGGGTTGGAAAACAGCTTGGCTGAACTGTTTCAGGACTAGAATCAGCAAACACTTCTTGTTTTTGTTTGCTAAGGTTTCTAGAGATTAAATTGGGATTTTCAAAAACAGCTGGTGGATTTGGGTCTGGATTTGACCTAGTATTATGTGTTTTCTTCTTGGGAGCCAGCTTCTAACTTGTTTTTTGGAATTTTCTGAATAAGGTCCCTAGTGGAGTTGCCAATGATGTTATCACTCAGGTTTTCCCTTGGCTCCTTAAGGGATACGACGGAGGTAACCACAAACCAATCTTTGGGTTGCAGGTCCTAGCCTACCTGCAGTCAGAGAGGGCTCTCTCTTTAAAATTTAACTTTGTTTTGGGTTGATTTTAGGCTAGTTATGGTGTACATGGGTTTTGTTTTGATTTTGGTGGGAAGGAGATGTTTTCAAGCAGAGTTGGGATGCATAGTGTGAGAAGTTCAAACCATTGGGCATGGAGTCATGGATTAGGGCTTGCTGTTGCGTTTTCTTGGTCACAAGAGGAATATAGAGCAGGATAGCTACACATAGAACAATATTAGGCTGGAATAAAGATGGAATGAAGGTCAGAGATGAAAGGCAACTAAGAATCTTTCATTAGCTAACAGAGAGGGAAGGTGAATGAAAGTTTGTCTAGGAGCAATCAAGAATTCCTAAATAACAGTCATATGTGAAAGAAACAGGGTAAACATGATCATTTAAGTATGCATATTCATAACCATTTCTCAAGAAAACATATAGAAATAACAAGAACTGAGCATAGGGTGCAGTCAAGCAAAACCTAAGCTATTCTTCTTTCTTGCTATTTAGTTGGTAACACAATTGTGGCATAAACATATGAAAACTGTAAACAGAGGTAGGAAAACGCTTATTGAGCCATGTAGTAGCACAGGAATTCCACAGTCACTCTTTAGTCATTAATAACACAACAGTCAGTTCTTCATCCAAAGCATTCCAGCAGTCTTTGATTACAGAGCTTCTCAAAAATATACAGCGCAAGTCTCGAATGAGGATTATCAACCAACCAACCCTTTAAACAATGAATTAGGGTGGTTTATATAGAGAAAATATCCAAAAATATCTATTACAGCAGACCTTAAACAGGTCTGAGGGAAATGAGTTCTTTAACCTAATCTTGTCCTGAAATTAATGCAAGAAAATATCTTTTTGAGCTGCGCTTGAGGCAGCTGTATCAAAATGAGTTAATATCTGTCCTTATGGCTCTGTGTTGTTCATTTAGCCATAACTGTGCTTTGGGCTTTGATCCCCTGCTCTTGAGTGGCTTTGATGTGCATTAACTGTGATCTGAGAGCCTTAAATGGCTTCACCGCTTTCTTTGACTTTGCTTGGGGGCCTTTAATGTTCACCTGCTTTGATATTGCCGATATGATACTCTTTGCCGCTTCATTGATACTCTTTAATTTAATCTGGGCTTCATCTTTCCTCTGATACTCTTGAAACTGTCAAATCGCCCCTTTTCGGCCCTTTCAAGGCATAGATAACTGCAAATGCTTTTCGTGGCCTCTAGAATGTTATCGGCACTGGCCGATTGAATATGAATATATATGAAGAAATTATGTTAAATGGTGAATTTTTGGGCTTGCTGGTAGCCGAGCAATATGAAGCCTTCCATTTTGGTCAATTTTTCTTAGCGATGCGCGATTAGCGCTAGGCGCTAATTGCGCATCGAAAACTGCCTCTGTTTTTTGTTTCAGGCTTCCTTTGACGCGATTTTCGCCCTTTGCGCCTTTTCTGTGATGACGTCAGCGGGGGGTCCCGAGTACGGCAGGGTGACACGTAGCAGTGGCAGGCTCGTTGCGACTCGGGGGCTTGATCGGACGGCAGCGATTAAATTGGCGATCGACAATCGGCGGGGGTAGGGGCTGATGGCTTTTATATATGCGATGCGATGGGAGTGATCGCCGATATTGAAAAAGCGATAAGGCATGCGGCTGCATGAAAATGGAAATAATGCGATTGTGATAATGAGTGGATCGCGATGCGATATGCTTTCGGGTGCAATAGCAATATCGCATCGGCGGATGAGAGGGGGGCATATATATATAGGTACATAAACCTTGTGATTGCCGATCGCGAAGTCGCGATCGACGGTTTGCCATCGGAGTGTGAATATATATGGGCCAACAAAGTCATTGCCATCTCCGACAGCGATATCGCATCAGAGGGAGGGGAATACGGATCGAAGAAATGTTTTATTAATCGGCGAAGGCCTAATGTGATCGGAAGAAGGCTTAATGCAATCGGAGATGGGTTTTAGTGCATCGGATGAAGATTTTTAAGCTTTATGAAGGGTCCTTAATGCATCAGAAGGGGTTCGATAGCATTGGAAGGGGGGTTTTGTGTTTGGAAGGAGTCCAAACACCTTAGGAAGATGGCTTTTGAGCAAAATGAGGGTTCTTACTAAGTTTCAAGTAAACTTAGTAATTCCCAAGAAATTACTAAGTTTCAAGTAAACTTAGTAATTCCCAAGCAATATTTATGGTTATATTTCAACCAGAGGAGGGGATATGTAAATAATGGGGATTTTTACTATATTTTTTAGTATGGGAAGGGGAAATAAGGAGGGATTTACATAATAGAGTTAGGAGTTAATATGAAGTTTGTGAAGAAAGTGCTAAGGATATAAATCCTAGGCTTTAAAGGGGAAACAGGACCTGTATAAGAAATATAAGCATCCTTAAGCAAAGCAGATCTTTACTTAGGCAAATGCTATGGAATATGATGAATTTTTAAAGATATTAAGTAGATCTTAACATCTTTAGGGGAAGTTAGTGAATGATTTGGGGGAAAGGAAGAAAGGGAAGTTAATCATGCCTCGCTTGAGCTGCTCCAAGGGAAAATTGACTTGCACTTGTGATCTGAAGTAAAATAACACTTTGAAATATAAAATTGATCACACTTATTCATTCTGCAACCTCAAAACTACTTACCCAGCCTACTTACCTAACATTTTTTCTTATTTTTGGTTTGGGTGCACTTAGACTTGCAGACCCTGATTATCTTCTTTTCTTTTGACTGCTCTCCTATCTAAATGTACCCTTATCCCTTCCAAGGGCCCAGATTAAGCAGTTGGGCTCCTTCATTTCTCTACCTAGCTACTCATCTGCCAAGCTTAAGCTGTTTGGACAGATATTCATTCTCTATCTTCTAAAACAAGCAATTTAAACCTAGGGGAGCCAAGATTAAGCTGTTTGGCTTTCCCTTAACTGTAAGACTCCTCAAAAATGGTATGATTCTTCAAAATGGAACTTCTTGGAAATATGGAACCTTGTATCATGAAAAGATGACATATTTGGCATGTAAAATAGTCAATCATGAAATATGAAACCTACTGAAATAGGAGGCTAACAAGGCACACAGGGAACACATGGGGATTTACGCCATAATCTGCAAATCCATGGGAATATGGCCCTCTGAGAAGGCTTTACAGACATGGATAAAACACCACTGGAAACCCAAAGGTAGTATTGATCTCCATCTAGGGTCAAAGGGTTTTTTAACCGTAGTATTCACTAACATTGAAGATAAAGACAGAATATTCGAAGGAGGACCCTACTTTTTTACAGCCGCGGACCTCTATATGCGGCCGTGGATGATGAACTTCATTCTAGAAATGGAGACATTCACCTCGGTACCTATTTGGGTAAGGCTCTATTCCCTACCTCTTGATTACTGGCAAAATGTTTCGCTTGCCGCTATTGGCAATAAACTAGGTCATTTTGTTAAAGCTTCGGAAGCCACTAGAAGGGGTAAATATACTTCCTATGCCAGGATCTGCGTAGAAATGGATCTATCAGGCGCTCTTCCAAATGAAATCATCCTGGAGGTTTTTGATGAGAAATGGATCCAAACGATGGATTATGAGCATATCCCGTTCAGATGTCGTAGATGCCATGAGCATGGTCACCTGATAAGAGACTGTCCTCTTAGTAAAGCAGACAACAAACGAAAACCTAACACAGTGAAGGATACTGAAGGCTTTCAGAAAGTGGATGGAAAGGGAAAAAGTGGAAAAAAGGGATCAAAGGAACAGCGCAACGAGGCGCAAAAGATCAACCTGAACAGATTTCAAGTACTAGAAGAAAATGAAGAAATGACAAGTGTAGATCAAACAATGGAGGAAGGCCCAAAGGAAAAGGAGAAGGAGGAAAACTATATTATAACACAAGAGATTTGTAATAGGAAAGAGACTATGATGAGTGAGACTGAACTAGAAATGGATATGGAAATGACCCAAAGTGAAACAGATCTGGAGGACCATGAAGTGCAAGAAATTCTAGAAAAGGTACACCTAGATCTGGAAGGGTTCTTGAAACAGGGAACCACGGGAGGGATCGATTCACTACCTTAAGAGGATTGCAACAGAATACAACAGTTTTTTTTATGGAAGACTCATGAGAGAGGGTTAGAAACAAGGATAACCACTGACAAGCTGGAAAACAAAGGAGTGAAAACAATGAAACCAACCCCTGGACAAGCTACCAAAAATGCTAGTAAGAAGAGAGGCCGTAAAAAGCAGAAGGAGCTTTTGATGGAGTGGGGAAAGCTAATGATAGATTTCGGTAAGATGAAAGACCTAACCAACTACTCCTTTACAAGTCTTTAAATATGAAATTTACATCTTGGAATATCAGAGGTCTAGGAACTAAAAGAAAACAAAGATTGTTTAGTCATAGAATGAAACAAGATATGCCGGTCATGATCTTCATCCAGGAAGTGAAATGTTCCATTCATAAAATAAGACTCATATAAAGCAAATGGCTCATCAGATATGAGTTTCTAGAGGTTAAAGCAGAAAACACAGTGGGCGGTATTTTCACTCTTTGGAATCCCCAAAGGGTTAGCATTTTGAATTATCTATCAGTGGTCGTTCAACCTATTGGGGTTTCAGAAACATTCCTAGTCACAAATGTTTATGGTCCTCAAAGAATAGAAGACAAAATCAAAATGTTAGAAGCCCTTATTGACCTCGGGAACAGACAGGCTGGAATTCCTTGGATCATGGGGGGAGATTTTAACATGATCAAATCTCTCTCTCGAAAAAAAGGAGGTACCAGAGCGCTTAACAAAGACTCATTAGCGTTCCAAGCTTTTACAGACAATATGAATTTGGTTGAGTCAGATTCAAATAGAATACAACCGTTTTTTTTTATGGAAGACTCAGGAGAGAGGGTTAGAAACAAGAATAACCATTAACAAGCTGGAAAACAAAGGAGTGAAAACAATGAAACCAACCCCTGGACTAGCTACCAAAAATGCTAGTAAGAAGAGAGGTCGTAAAAAGCAGAAGGAGCTTTTGATGGAGTGTGGAAAGCTAATGATAAATTCCGGTAAGATGAAAGACCTAACCAGCTACTCCTTTACAAGTCTTTAAATATGAGATTTACATCTTGGAATATCAGAGGTCTAGGAAGTAAAAGAAAACAAAGATTGCTTAGTCATAGAATGAAACAAGATATGCTGGTCATGATCTTCATCCAGGAAACTAAATGTTCCATTCATAAAATAAGACTCATACATAGCAAATGGATCATCAGATATGAGTTTCTAGAGGTTAAAGCTGAAAACACAGTGGGGGGTATTTTCACTCTTTGGAATCCCCAAAGGGTTAGCATTTTGGATGTAGAGGCATCAAGAAATTACCTATCAGTGGTCATTCAACCTGTTGGGGTTTCAGAAACATTCCTAGTCACAAATGTTTATGGTCATCAAAGAATAGAAGACAAAATCAAAATGTTAGAAGCCCTTATTGACCTCAGGAACAGATAGGCTGGAATTCCTTGGATCATGGGGGGAGATTTTAAATTTTAACATGATCAAATCTCTCTCGGAAAAAAAAGGAGGTACCAGAGCGCTTAACAAAGACTCATTAGCGTTCCAAGCTTTTACAGACAATATGAATTTGGTTGAGTCAGATTCAAACAACGACCTTTTTACATGGAACAACAAAAGAGGAGGTGAGGCATTGGTGGCGTCTAGGTTAGACAGGTTCATGATATTAGAGGAGTTGATGTTTATAAATAGAGATATAACAGCTAGAGTGCTTCCTTTTGGAGGTTCAGATCACTGGCCAATTCAATTGGAACTCAAGGGTATAGACTCTCCCAGGAATAGACCCTTCAGATTCGAAAATATCTAGCTCTCCCACTCGGATTTCATTAGTAACATTGAAAAATGGTGGTCTGAAGACTTGCAAATCCAAGGATCTAAGATGTACCTCCTTCATAAAATACTTAAGCACATTATGTTTAGACTCAAGGAATAGAATCAGAAGGATTTCGGTAATATTTTTGAGGAAAAAAAAATCAGTGGAAATCAAAATTCTAGAACTCAACCAGGCTCTGATAAAATATGGATTTGACAAAGCCAAAAGTGAGCAGGCTGACAAATTCCATCTAGATTGGGAAAATTTATGCAAACAAGACGAAATTTTTTGGAGACAAAAATCCAGAATTCAATGGCTCAAGGAAGGCAAGCAGAACACCAGATTTTTTCACAGAACCACTATGGCTAATAGAGCACACAACAAAATCTCCATGATCAAAGACGAGGAAGGGGAAATTCAAAACACTCATAAAGATATTGAAGCTGTGCTGGTCCAACATTTCCGGAACATCACTCGGGAAAACATTCTAGACAGGGATCAGTCCATCAGGGGAATTACTAGGCATATCCCTAAACTAGTGTCCAAAGAGGACAATTTTAACCTCAATAAACCAGTTACTGGAAAGGAGGTCAGCGAGGTTCTCAAAGACATGAAAAATGGCAAAGCACCAGGTCCGGATGGTTTCAATGTAGATTTTTTTAAAGCTTGTTGGCATATTGTCAAAGAGGACATGGTGAATGTGGTAGAGGATTCCAGAAGCAGCAAAACTATCATGAAAGCTCTCAACACCTCCTTCATCTCCCTTATCCCTAAACAGGACTCAGCTCAAACTGCAGACAAATACAGACCTATTGCCTTATGTAATGTGGTCTACAAAATAATATCCAAAGTAGTGGCTAATAGACTCAAACCACTCCTTCCCTCACTAGTGTCTGAGGAACAATCAGGTTATGTGGAGGGAAGACAGATTCTAGACAACATTATTCAGGCTCATTAGGTGGTTCACACACTAACCAAAAAAAAACAAGCGGGGATGATCATGCAATTGGATATTGCCAAAGCTTATGACAAGGTGAATTGGAATTATATCAAGAAGGTTCTCTCGGCCTTTGGGTTCGACCACAACTGGGTCAGATGGGTCATGGAACTAGTGTCCTCTTCTAGCTTTTCCATTCTGGTAAATGGTTCTCCCTCAGATATCTTCAACCCCTCTAGAGGCCTCAGGCAGGGAGACCCTCTCTCTACCTTCCTCTTTATTCTCATGATGGAAGGACTTGGGTGATCCATTAAGCAGGCCAAGGCTATGGGCAAAATCAGGGGCCTTCAAGTTTCAGAGAATGGTTCTGCGCTGACTCATCAACAATTTTTTGATGACACCTTATTGCAAGGAATTCCAACAGTCAAAGAGGCTTTGGCCTATAGGCAAATTCTTAAAGACTTTGCCCTGGCTACAGGTATGGAAGTCAATCTCTCTAAGTCAAAAATCTTCTTCTTAAACACTAACATTGCTATTCAAAGAAATATCTCAAGAATTCTTGGTTTCCAAAGAGATTCCCTCCCCTCCAAATATTTAGGAATCCCCCTCACAGCCAGACCCATGCACAAGAGTATTTGGGAACCGGTTCTTAACAAGTTGATGGACAGAGTTAAAAATTGGACCTTCCGTGCCTTGAACCTGGCCGGCAAGTTAGTTCTAACAAAGGCAGTTCTGCAATCCATCCCGGTTTTCATGTTATCAGCTCTCCCAGCTCCCAAAGGTGTCTTAGAGCAAATCAGAGACATACAAAGAGATTTCCTGTGGGGTAAGGAGGACACAAGAAAGAAATGGGCCCTGGTTTCCTGGGAAAAAATATGTAAACCCAAAAGTCATGGGGGTCTTGGCTTGGATGATCAAGAAATTATTTGTAAAGCTCTAGGAGCAAAGCTTTGGTGGAGATGGGTGCAGGAGCCAAAAGCCCAGTGGGCCACAATATGGAAAGAGAAATATGCTAGCTCTGGTCACACTAATAATCTCTTAAGAATGTCTAGAAATATAAAAGGCTCCTACATATGGAACAGAGCTTGGGAAAACAGAAGCCTAGTTCAAAAGAACAGTTTCTGGGAAATTAGAGCAGGAGATCTTGCTCTCTTTTGGGAGGACAAATGGCAGCAAGAACCAACGCTGTTAACAGAGAATTTTGTAAGCCTCAAGAAGGAAACAGATGCCCAAGGGTTAATCAGAGTAAAGGATTTTTGGGATCTTTCTCATACCTCCGGAAAATGGAGAAGCTAGAGAAACATTGATTGCAGAGAGGACAACCCCCTAAAAATCAAAGCAGAGGCTCTTGGGGACTTGCTCAAGCAAAGGATGATCTTAATAACAGAGGGGCAGGATAAATTAAGATGGGGTAATAACAAGAGAGGAGACTTTAATCTCAAGGAAGCAAAAGTTCTTCTCCTTGGGTTGGGTTCTTGTGTCCCAGACAATACCTGGTTGCATCTCTGGAGGCGGCAAGGCTGGACGAAGGTCAAGCTTTTTATGTGGTTGGTTCATCACAAGAAAATATTGACTTGGGACAACATTAGGAGAAGAGGAATTAGGGGGCCTTCTAGGTGCTAGCTCTGTATGGAGCAGGAGGAGACAATGGAACATATTCTCAATAGCTGCTCGTACACAACCTGGCTGTGGGATTCGTTCTCTTCAATTTTCCATCAGTCTGATAGGGACAGAGGAAGTATCATAAATACCCTAAATCACTGGAGAATAAACTTCTCGGAGAATGAATTCCTAAATTTAGCCTAGGCCTTCATACCCGGCTTCATTATCTGGAATGTTTGGAAAGAAAGAAACAAAAGAATTTTCAAGAATGGAAAGTCTTCACCACAACATCTACTTGATCTTATCTTGAAACAGCTCAAAGAGACAGTCAGCTCTACTGTTCGCAATATCCCCAAGAATTCCCCCTCAAACGAAGAGCAGAGAATCCTCAGGCAACTGGGTTTGCAAGGGATAACTCCTCAAGGTATAAACAGAAGGGATAAAATCATGGTTACAGAGAAGGACTACTGGCAACCTCCACCGAAAGGCTTTCTGAAATATAACATTGATGGGGCCTCCAAAGGTAATCCGGGAACTGCAGGTTATGGAGGAGCTTTAAGGGATGAAGAAGGCAATATTATCTTTATCTTCCACTGTCATTTAGGAAGAGCTACCAATAACATGGCCAAAGTGATGGCTCTGGAGCAGTGTCTAGAGTCTCTGACTCAGAACCATTGCTCAAATATCATTGTAGAAGCGGATTCTGAGATTACAATCAACGTTGTGAAAAGAATCAGTGGTGGTTCTCGGCCGGAAAGAGTCTCGAATCATTGGAAACTTACTTAGGTTTATCAAAGAATTCGAATTCATTTATAGGACCTTCGAACTATAAGTTTCAACCATGTGCGCCGTAATGCCAATAAGCTAGCGGACTTACTGGCCAATCATGGTGTGTGCAGTGCAGAAAGGGGGATCGCCAAAAAGTGGCAAGAAATTCCTCCATGTCGTCTAAAGGCCTTATGCAAGGATTATGCTGCTGAGGATAGGGAGGTTTTCTGGTTTCGGGCTAGGTTGAATAGCACGAATTGTGGTCGCTGGAATGTTCAACCTCAGCCCAGCAGGATGAGCCAGGAAGGTTGGTGAGTCATTAGTGGTCTCACTTTTTTCCCAGTGCACTCTGATTGGTTTTCCCTGGTTTCTGGTTGGCACTCTGTGGTATCAACTCCCAATTAAAGTCGGTATCGGGTTCTGGCTTCACAGCTCGAACAGGCAGAATAGGCAGTTATTGGTGTACAACAGTTGGCTTTCGCCCTCTTTCCGCAATCGGGCTAGAAATCCTGGCAATAGGCGGGTTTTCGGTGATCGCATGTCGGCAAAGTGGTAAGTGGTTTTGTTTTTTCGGAAGCGATCCCATAGGGCTCACGACACGTGGCTTGGTGGCAGTTACGGAAACCGCCCTTCATTACACGTTAAAGTTCGGTAGGGTTTGGAGCTGTGATATGGCTACTGGTCGTAGGATCCGGCAGCTTGAATGGACGGATGGGATTGACAGCGCCATTTAGTGGGGCCCGTTGGCGCGTCAAGTACTTTCCTTCCTGTGTGTTCCTTGGAGAGTCGGGGTTGACCGATGCTGTTGGTCGACTACGGGGGTGTTCTGTTCGGTTTGTTTTCTGTCCTTTGGGGTTTTTTCCTTGTGTTATGGGCTCTTGTGAGTTAGTTGGAGGGTCCTTGTCTTTGGCAGGATTACCTGGTCTCCTGGGTTTATCTAAATTGACATGTTTTTGTATACTTTGTAACTTATCTTTTGAATTAATGAAATAGAAGGTTCAGCTCTTGCTTCAACAAAAAAAAAACAATAGAAATCACAGTCTTCTTCTTGGAGTCCATGCACCCCAAGTTTACAAAGGTGCTCCTCCTTCATGTTTTTTCTATGAAGCTGATAGGAACTTCACCATCTCACTTGTCCCCAATTTCCCTTGTACCTATATGCTAAGAAAAACAATTCATAGGACCAACACTATGACCAATGGATAAAGCCAAAGGCACTAGGCCTATCCTACTCCCCTTAACCTTTGGCACTTTCAAGTTAGACTAATGGTGGTAGACGCGGCTGCAATTAGCATGAAATGTCCCTTCTATCAGGGTCATTAATTGACGGGATCACCCGATGCCTATTGGATTAGTTGGGAAAAGCTGTTATCAACCAACCTGATGCTGCCTTTGATCGTCGATGGTTGGTAGACGAGAAACGTTGAAGGAAAGGAGTTTATCAATTGGTAGGACCACCCAATGGGTTTTAGATTGGTGGCACAAAGGTTATATCTACAACGTCTATGCCAATCTATGATGGTTAATGGATAATAGACATAAATGTTGACAGGAAGGGCTTTCGTCACTCGACTGTTCTCCTAGTTTGATTTGAGCATGACGATTTAACTTAAAATTTTATAATCATTAATCTATGATGATTAATGATCCAATTTCCTCCACAGTGAATACATACTCACATGTTGATTCAAGCTTCCAATGTGCCTCCAAACCTGCAACTCTATGTGCTCTCACTCATGGCCTCTCCACATGTACATGCAACATATTACTTCAACATGGCTTCAATGCGTAGATTCATGCATAGAGACACACATAATTCCCATAATCACAAGGATACAAAAAAATCATTATTCTATTAATATCGAACTCAATCACATAATATGGCCTCACTAAGCCTAGTCATCCTTGGTCTGAACTTATATTATGTCACCCTCTTGACTTCTTTACCCTCTATGCTCGTAGGCTTACAAATATAAGAACGAACACTTGGATTGAATCATCTCAAACCCTATCTATCATCGACCTACCCTTAAGACTGCTCAATATTATAAGAATACATAGCAAACCCTATCATTTTACACAAATATTGAGGAAATCATGCCCTCTTTCCATAATGCACCTTCAAGAGGCTTCAAAATTTTGACTTTGATTCAGAGAGGGGGGAGTAATGCTCTTGCATCAAATTCCTAGGGTGCAATTATTCATGATCTCCTGATCATGTGTCTTCATTGCTGCACTTTATTCATCTTTAATGTCTAGTCTTTTTCTTCTCATGTATCATTGAGCTTATCCATGCTCAACACTCAATCATGAGTTGTAAATAGTCTATGTAGTAACAAGTTTGTTTCACCCTACTACACAATTCCTCACCAAGCTTCTCTCCCTAAAATTTGTCTTTTAGTATTCTTAGCTTCTTTTGCTAGAAACTTTTGAGCACTCATTGCTTTAGGCTTCTGCACTTTCTCACTTCCTCTTAAGAGGTTCACCTATGCTTTTCCTCTAGATAATTCTAACCATATTTGGAACTATGGAGTTGTTAACAACTTCTACCCAACCATTGCTAGAACTTATTCTCCTCTCTCTAACAAACATGAAATATTTTCTCTTCTCTTATACCACCTAATGAAGACCGATTTTGGGGGTCCTTCAAATCATTTTCCCAAGTGAGTTCTATCCTCAGACTCATGGGTGTGGACCCACAAAAATAAACTAATCATGCTTGTGGTACCAATAGAACTTACAATCTTCTTCTTGGATTCCATGCACCTTGAGTGTACAAAGGCACTCCTGCTTCAAGTTTGTTCCGTGAAGTTTATATGAACTTCACCATCTCAGTTGTCCCCAATTTCCCTAGAACCTAGGTGCTAAGAGGAACAATTCATAGGACCAATGTTATGACCAAGGGCCAAAGCCAAAGGTGTTAGGCCTATCAAACTCCCCTTAACTTTCATTGCTTTCAAGTTAGACTAGTTGCACTAGACGAGGTTGTACTTGGCATGAAATGTCCAATCTATTCGGGTCGTTAATTAACGAGATTGTACGGTGCTCATCGGATTAGTTGGGAAAAGGTGTTATCAGCCAACTTGATGTTATCTCTGATTTTTTATGGTCGGTAGAAGGGAAACATTGATAGAAAATAATTTTTCAGTTGTCGAGATAGCCCAATGGTTATTGGATCAACATAACAAAGGTTTTATCAGGAATACGTGTGTTAATCTCCTATGGCCAATGGTCGATAGATAGAAATATTGATGGGAAAGGATTCTGCCACTCGATTGTTCTCTCGGTCTTATCTGAGCATGATGAATTAACTTTTTTTTTATTGTTGATCTATGATGATCAATGATCATATTTCCTCCACAGGGAATACATACTCATAGGTTGATTCAATCTTCCACTGTTCCTTTATACCTATAACGCTCTGTGCTCTTTCTCATGACCTGTCCACATGCACATGCAACATATTAATTCAACAGGGTCTTAACGCACATATTCACACATAGACACATAGAATTCCCACAATCACAAGGATACACATAAATCACTATTCTATTAATATCAAGTTTAATTACATACTAAGGCCTCACTAGGCCAAGCCATCCTTGCCCCGAACTTACATTGTGTCAGCCTCTTGACTTATATACCTTCTCTACCTACATGCTTAAAAATATAAGAGCATACACAAGGATCGGATCATGTTAGATCTGATCTATCCTCGACCTACCCCTAATATCACTTAATATCATTACAATACAAAACAAACCTTATTGTTTTACACAAATATTGAGGAAACCATGCCCTCTTTCCACAATGCTCCTTTTAGGGGTTTCAAAATTTCGACTTTGATTTTTTTTTTGTGGGGGGGGGAGGGGGTGGGGTTACGCTCATGTATCAAGTGTTTATCCATGTGGAAATTTCCCCTCATTTCATAGAACTATATGTAGGTAAAGCTTCATTCCCTTAGTTTATTGGTCTTTAGCAAAAAAATGTTCATTTCATATAGACAAAATGTTTGTACACAACTTCATTGTGTGTTATAGTGAAAACTAATAGAATTTTATTTGAGGAATTAATAGATATGTTTGGAGGTAGTTTTCATTTACATGGGTAAGCCTATTGTTTGTAATTATAGGAGATCTAATTTTTGGAAGCAGGCTGAGATCAAGAATGCTAATCTCCTACATATTTGCAATGTCACCACCCATTTGAGCATGTGTCTTGACCATAACATTCATTTTTTGAAGCTTGTAAGCCTACAGTTTCCTTCCTTCCTTTCATTTGGTTGATGTTTGTGAGAATATACCTCCATTCATTCCCATATTAATGGCTTTTAGTTAATGTATGTAAGATATTACTTCCATTCATAGCCTTCTTACTTCAATCTTGTTGTCGCGGAAGGACCCCCCACCCCCCACCCCATCCTTGGTAACCTAGTAAATTGCACGAATATGCTAGATCTTTTGCTTTCTTTTACATGATGGCTTTAGTTGTTGATTTAGTCGTTTATTAAGAGTATTTGAAAAGTTTAAAATTTATGTTGTTATAACTTTGTTTCTTTTCTACAAGTCCTTATGCCACATTAATAGCCATAGGGTTTTCCTCTGCTTGGGAAGGACTCAAGCAAGATTACTTGGATAATTTCAAAGTCATCCATGAGCGGTGAAAGGGTGGGATTTACAATGAGGATGCATCTCCTTCATTTGGAAAGGGTTACTTACCTTCAAAAAATTCATTAGACAAGTTGAGGGGTCATTGTGTCTAACAAAACAAATCTCATAGTTACAAGGGATATATCTCCATCATGAGTGAAAATAAATAAACAAGATCAAGTTTGAAAATGAGTATATGGAATTATCTAGAAGCTTGTACTGATCATGATCCAAGTGCTACCTTCAAATAGGAAGGAAGAATTATTCCTGTGCTATCTACCCCAAGGTGTCATACCAAGTTTTAGCGCCAATTGGGGTGATTCCAAAAGTGTATTCTTACTATATCTATTTCTACAAATTTTTCTTATAAATGCACATGAAAAATAGGAGAAGAAAAACACATGAATTTCCAAATTCAATCAAATAATGCTTATTCTAAACTAATGAAATATGCATGGAAGTTCTCTAAGAATGAAGATAACATTATTTGTAACCTCTATACCAATACTATAGCAAGTAATCTACCATCAATCATCTTAAAATATTCTCATATAAATAATAAATAATTATTCACTTTACAATTTTTTTTAAATAAATAAGAATTGAAACACAATACCTCACTTAAACATTTGAATATTAAAAACATTATTCTTTATTTAAATTTACTTAATTTACAAAATGCTCATAAACACATTAATAAACAAAAAAAAACCAAAAAAAACCAAAAAAACTAAAACTAAAACTAAAACTAAAATTAAAACGAAAGAAAATTTGATAATAATAATAATATTTAAATTTACTTGATTTACAAAATAGTCATAAACACATTAATTAAAAAAAAAAAAAAAAAAAAAAAACAAAAAAAAAAAAAAAAAAAAAACCTCATAATAATAAAAATAAAAGCATGTAACCTAGATAATAATTGGAAAAATAATAAAACAAATAATAGATACAGTAAATCAAGTAAAAGATTTAATGTTAGAAACAAATCCATTAATTGCAAATCCAGTTAAGGGAAATATGGGTTCAAAACTAATTTCCTAAATAAACTACTTCTAAACCATGAAAAATAATAAGTAAATATGCTACTTCTAAACGATAAAGAATAGTCCCTGTAAATGCCTTTATAATTAATTAGGATACTTGCAAAGCCGGGAAGGAAATATCTTAAAAAATATTTTACCTTGATGATAAGGGGTAGTATTAGTTTTTTATTTATTTATTTAAAGTTTTGATAAAGGAATTATGATGGTTTTTTTTATTGTTTAAATTTTTTATTTAAAATTTAGATATTTTATAAATATAGTTTTTAATGTATAGTTATTTAAACTTTAAAAAATAAAATAACGATTAAGTTATTTTATAGGCGGTGAAAAGAGTTTTTTTTAAAAACTATTTTAGTTGATATGGTTTAATAATGAAGTTTTATTACTTTTGTAATTAAACATCCAAAAATATTTTACTTGGAAAAAATTTTAAGGATGGAAATTTATTTTAAGTTTAGAAACTTTGGTTAATTTTACTAATCTCTAATATACAAACTATAAATTTTTTGGTGATATATTTGTAAAAATATTCAAATTTATAATGATAATTTCGGTAAATTTTTAAAATAAATTAATTTTATATTGTAAAATAATTTTATACTATAAAATTGAGGTGAATTATTTTTAAAAAAATTAGATATTGATAAATTTTTTCTTTAAAAAACATCAAAGAAAATTTACTCGCTTAAGAATATTAGTCCCTAAAATTTTCTATACATCCCTATTTCCACATATCTATACAATGTGAAAAGTAATAATATATTTGACCAATTAAATTTTAAATATTAATATATCAACAACAAAAAATATTCATCTATTTATAAGAGAAAATATCATATTTAATTATATAAAAAAAAACCAACTTATCTCAATACATACATGTAAAAAAAAATTTGGAAAAACAAATAAAACTAACTAACTATGTATAAAATTTAAAGTTAATACAAAATTGGTTCATCTCATAATAATTCCATATTATACCAAACTTATTTCATATCATTAAATTTGTATTTCAATTTGAATATCTAATAGTATTTATTGTTAAAAAATATAAAATATATATAAATTAAAAATATTCGGAAAATAAAAAACTATAATATCACATTTTTAATTATTATTTTTTCCCAAAATTATATGTTGAGTAGCCCCAAAAAAAAGACCACAAATAATCCAACAATCATTAAAGAAGTTAAATCAATTTTGTATTTGATAAATAAGAGTATCCATATACATCACAACGAAACACTTTTACAATGGTTGGGAACCTTTAGTGTCTCTCCTACTTATGTAACTCAATTCTGACAAACATCACTTGACCGGATGTTAAACTCTTAACACCTTTTATGCTATGTTAACCTGGAATCAATCACTTTTTCACATCTCTTTTAAAATATACACATTTAAATTATAGTGAGCGAGTGATATCACAATTTCATATTAAATGAGCAGGTGATATCACAACTTTATATTTTATAGTTATATATTATATTTAGAAATAAAGAAAATTATTGAATTTTTTATGTAGCTATTTCATATTAAAGGTGATATCATACTTTTATATTTTATAGTTATATTATATTTAGAAATAAAGATTTTTTTTAGGTAATAATAAATTTGTAAATTAAACATTTTTATTCAATTTAAATGGTTTTCTCTCTAAAATCATATATAATATCTTCTCTAAAATTATATACTATAGATATTCAAATTAAAACAAATTATTTACTTTAAACCTAACAAAAATAAAATATTATTTATTAAAAAAAATATTATTTTTAACATAATAATAATTTAAGAATTATTATTATTTTCTCCTTCATTACAAATTTCGTAAAAATCCTTTAATACTTAAAAAAATGTGATATAACTATAGAAAATTATTAATAGTGAAGGGTTGACTATTGGATAATAAGATTCATCTTTTAAATGTATTTTAGAGAGTAAAAGATTAATAAAATTTATCCTTTAATATATCTTTAAAAAGAAAAAGATTAAATATGAATTAAATATATGAATCATATAACCTTTCTTTAATTCAAAGTTATTAAAATTTCTTTTAAAATTTAAAAGATAGAATAATATTAAAAATATAAACATCCTAAAATTTAAAGAGTTTTAAAAATTAAATATCATTATGTCAAATTTATAAAATAACTAAATTATAAAATATTATATTATTTAAGATAGATAAAGACTTATAAATCACTAGAATAATGATATAATTATTTTACTTGAATACTTATATTTATGACATGACCTAGACAAAGAGAGTTTTTTGGACCTTACCATTGGAGATCCCCTAGTTTGATAGACTATTATAGTGGACTCAGCGGAATCTTGTTCGTGTCTCCATCAATATGTTGATCACTACGTTAGATCACTGAAAATAACTAGCCTGCAAATGGGCATTAAATGAGCGAGGTTGTATATGCCCATTGTTGGATTTTGGCAGGCCAATTATCCAACGGTAGACATATACAACTCCTGCTCATTTAATTCCCATTGGCAGGTTGTATATTTGTTGCCATGTTGGATGCCTTCCCGGTGATAACATGATAATTACAACAAGTCAACTAAAGTACCAAGCGTCCCATCTTATCGAGCATCACAACAAAATAACATAGGGATAAATGACCTATTTCCATTGGTAAACGTAATTAATAGGTGTATTGCACGCCCCCACCCTCATATCCAAAGATAGATGTCAAAAAGAGAAATATAATTTCCATTGGTAAACGTAATTAATAGGTGTATTGCACGCCCCCACCCTCATATCCAAAGATAGATGTCAAAAAGAGAAATATAATTTTAAAAACTAAAGATCCAAATAGACTATTTCTAAACTATGAAAATAATCTAAATAATTTAGTAAGATAAATGTAAAAAAATATATATATAATTTTAAAAATTAAAAATCCAAATAAACTATTTCTGAGGTATAAAAATAACCCAAATAATTTACTATAAAAATAACCTAACAAATTTATGTAAATTGATTACTTCTAAATTATAATAAGTGTCATCTAACCCTTACAAATAAGAATTTGGCCCTCACAAATTCCATGATCCAATCCCAACTCAATACCCCTCTCAACCTATATTTATGCTATCCTATCCTCTTTTGTTTTTATATTTATATTTGGGTCCTACGGAACATGGTTCGTAAAGAAGACAACATATAAGGTGGTCCACGAGGAACATGGTATCGTCACAATGTGTACACACATGTTCATAATAATACGGAATTTTTTTATTATATCGAGTGGAATTTTATTTGAGATATATAATTCAAACTTTGCATCAATATTTCCGTTTAAAACTATGTGATTTATTTTCTTTATTTTTTTTACTAAAATGTATATTATTTATATTAACAGAAGGTTGTGGTTAAAATATGGTTGCGTAATATACAGCAAGTTAATATAAGACAAAATTTAAAATACTTTCACAAAAATTTAATATTTTAAAATAGTTATATACTATTCAAATATTTTTTTTTTTTATAATATAAATATAAAGTTTATTAGTATAAGGTTTGATAAATTAAGATAATAACAAAATTGCCTTTTGCTATATTTAAAGCTTTGGATTTACAAGAAAACATGTTGATTGAATTTCTATTTAATGTTCACTTAACAGTTGAATTTCAAGGATGGTAGAATTGTTTGTTTATCCTTATCGTGGTTCTAACAAAATTAATAGAAATCTAAGGATACCACAAGTAGAGTGCTTGTGGCCATTTATTTTTTTCTAAATTTTAAAGTTAAACCAAAATTGAGTGGTAGAAGTAATGTATATAATCTTTTGAATTAGATACAAATAGTATTTTCAGAAGGAGTTTAGACCACAGGGTTAAGTGTTGTAAATGGAAGGTCAATTTTCTTGAGAATATAAATTAAACAAAACCATGGGACCTTGCCATACCTCTCTAAAGAGAATAGGATTGAGTCTATAAACCCAATCACAAGAATATTTAAAATTAGTTGTAGAGATCATTTTAAAAACAACAATGTACAAAAAAATATTTGATAATCCTAAGACTATGTCTCTTTAGTGAGTGTGTGCGTGTATATATATATATATATATATATATATATATATATATATATATATATATATATGAGACAAGGGCTATAATTATAATAAAATGGGACCATGAAAGATTCAAGCCAACCTCCTAATATAACAATCAAACTAAAATGAATTCTTATTATGGACTTAATACAGAGCCCAAGGGCCATAACATAGCCTCGTCGTTGTAGCGGAAGTTGTTTCTTCATGAATTACTCATTTCCCCAAGAGGTTCTTCTAGAGTCATGGTCTTCCACTTAATTAGGTATTGTGTAATGGTTACATTTCACAAAGATAGTGAGCGTTGATCCATATAATTTTCTAGTTCAAGATTCAACTTTCCTTCTTCATCTCATTGTGAAAGTTGTATTGCATTACTATAGTTTGTCCAACAACCCTTTTTAGGAAAGACACATGAAAAATCTCACAAATGCAACAAGAAGACAAATCTAACTCATACGCTACTTGTCCAATCCTGTGAACAATCTTGTGACACATAAAATTTTGGAGCTAATATTTTATTCTTCTTTTCCTTGAGTATAGATTGGTTATAATGTTATAGTCTTAGAAATACCCAGTCACCCTCCTCAAGTTGTCTTTCACTTTGATGTAGATATGCTTGTTGCTTCATCTTGTTTTGTGCCATTTGAAGGTTTCCATAAGAATTGGCAAAATTCCTTTAGTCTTCTCCATATGCGACTCTATTGCTTTTACTTTAGATCTATCTTGTAAATAATATGAGACACTAGGAGTTAGATATCCATAAAGAGCCTAAAACGGGGTCATTTTAGTGGATGTATGATAGGTAATATTATATCACCATTCTGCTAGAGGAAGCCACTCTATTCATTGAGATTGTTTATCTGAAGAATAACATCATAGATAACCCTCTAAGCATTTTCTTACTATTTTTGTTTGGTTGTCTATTTGTGGATGATATGTTGAACTCATTGCTAGTGTTGTTCCACTCATATTCCCTCCATTAGCTACTAAAAATTGAAAAAATTTCACTAGATATAGAAAACAATTGAGGCAATCTACCAATATTTTATCAATGAAATTTTGGGTATGTCTAGAGTCAATAAGCACCGTGACTCTTTTCTTCTTAAGGTAACCAACAATATATAGGGTATGAGGAGCTGAAAAACCTAACAATGCATGAACATATATCTCACACATGTCTAAATCAATGTTGCACAATTTCCGTTTGTACTCCCTGCTCTTTCAAGCTAGGAATTTCTTCCTCACTTCTTTGTTTATTTGTTTTTTTTTTTTAGAGCTTTTTTAATTTGCCTACTCGTTAACTTAGGAAACTTAGCTCTAATATTTTAGGACAAATAGTCATTTTCCATTTCTTAACATGAAAACAAGTATAAATCTAATTCTCTACATATAATCACATGCTTCTACGTTTATGAACACTTGGATAGATTAAATTATTATGTCTTAATATATGCCCATAGATTAGCTTAACATTTTTGGCGTCGTTTCTAGGGAAGTACATGTTGAGTTAGAGCTATATCTAGAAGCTTTTCTTGAAGTTTTGCGTTCAGTTTTTTTTTTCTTTTCAAAATATAAACATTTAGGACCTAGAAGAGTGGAAGTGATAAGAAAAGAGGCACAGATCGGCACATTCATTCTACTTGAGTCTTCACAAATCTTAGTCATGTTTATATATGCAATTTTAAATTTGATTTTAGATTTTAGATTTTAATTACATTTATTTATTCATTCTTACATTAGACCTAAAGATAAGAAAAGCAGGTACATAAAACCCCCACTACTAATCAACTTTTAGTGGTACCAAAAACATCAAAAATTGAAAAATATTTAGAAGAACACCAATTGTCGGAAGAATAACTATTGAACAATTAGAACAAAAAAAATCTATAAGGAAGAGATTGACACTTGTAGAAAGACAAACATTATTGGTTCAACAAGTAACGCAGAAGCAAGTACAACCTAAAACCTCCTCAGTAAGGAAATTGATTCCTCAACTAATCCTTAAAGTACTAGGAACATCTAAAATATAACAACATCACTTGCCTATTAAAATATTAGAAGGCGATTTTGATTGGACTAAAGAATTTTCAAATTTGTTTGAAGGAGAAATAGAAATTAAAAATAGAGAATGAGGACACAGAGAGAGAGAGAAGAGAAAGAAAGGCGTGAAAGAGAAAGAGAAAGAGAAATGCTTGAAAGAGAAGAGAAAAATGAGAAGAGTGGGAAATAATTGAAGCAAAAAGAGAATGAAAAGTAACGACAAACCATGATCAAAGAGGATCAAATATAGGAGGAAGGAGAGCTAGAGTTAACGAAGAAGAATACCAAGATGATGAAATTAATTTTAAATTTCCCATCTTAGATGCACATGCAATCTTGGGAACTGAGGTAAAAATGAAGAATATTCATCCTTTTATTCTTGCAATCTTCTATGGTATGCATATTGAAGACCATGATACTTTCTTGTTTGAATTTGATATTTTTTAATGTACATATGGATACATAAGTGATCCACAAAACTTTGTCTATTCCTTGCTACTTTAAAAGTTTTTGCATTAAAATGGTTTATGGAATTAGGAGAATCCAATATACCATATTGGGATGATATGAGAAAGACACTTTTGGGAAAATATCAATCTTATTGTAGATCCTGAAATTACAAAGAAAACATTTTTAGGATGAGTCAACAAGAGGATGAAAGTTTAGAAGATTACTTAGAAATATTTACATACAATCTACATAAATATAAACAAAGTAAATTAAGTCTTGATTTTACCTTAACAAATTCCTTAAAAGGAACCTAGGATGATTATATAGGTGTGATTAACCTTATGGGGGCAGGTGATATTTCTCGATTACCTTATGATCAAATTACTGAATTATGCAGGAAATACTCTAGAGGAAGAGCTAAATCTAGTTAGGGACAATGAGGTGCTCTCTCAAAAGTGATTAAATTAGCTTCATGAGGAGTTACAAGAGCATAACTTGGCATTCTTTTAGAAAATTTTAAAATTGGCCTCTTAAATATTCTTGGTTCTCAAATTGACACATTAAAAGCTAAAAAGAGGAAAGAAGAACATAGTGAAGTATTATCTATATTTTCCCATAAATGTAGAAAGAAACATCTTTTATGTGAATATCCTTTGGAGAGAATTGAAATTTGTGTAATATGTGGAGAGAAACATTAAATGGAAAAATTTCCAACAATATTAGAGCTAAAGACAACCTATAAAATAGAAGGTGAAGAAACAAAATCACTCTATTATGTTGCACCACCAAGTAGGCCTTAGCAACCTTGATCTACAAGTATGTCTCAAGACCCCCAACAGTTTCCTTAGTATTCTCAATATCCTATGTAAAATACATGGAATACTCCCATGCCATGAGAGGTTTGGCCTTCTCAACAATATCCAAGCCAACGTTTTCAAAAAATTAGTGAGGAAATCCTATGGAAACCCATCTTCCTACAACCCTCAATAGCCTTATTAGCCATAATACCCCGAACAACCATACGAACAACAACCACAAAATCCTTATGTTTGGAAAAAAAATCCTGTACCACAAATATTTCATCCTCAACACCTTCAACTTCCATCTAATCAACATCAACCTGGACCTACATAAATACCAGCCTAGCTAATGGAAAATTCTAATAATAAAGTGGAAAACATGTATACAATATCCCACTTATGCAATTGTTTATGTTGAAAATATCCACTTAAGGTCAAAAATATATTTAGAACTGGAATATCCCATTATGATACAATAACAAGAAGAATAAATTGAGGAAATTCCCAACAAAATTGGCATAAATGAGTTACACAAAAGCACATAAGATCAACAAGATCAATCACTAACAACTAAATCAACTCCTTTCTAGAGACGTTGATTTTGGAAAAGCCAATGATCCCCCTTGAACATGATTTATTAATTGAAATAAATAATCACTTTATCAAAATTCCTTTATTTCAATCTATTAAGGAAATACCAATTTATGGAAAAACAATTAAGGAATCATATTTTAAGAAATATGGTAAAATAAATAAAGATCTAGATACAATTCATGTCATTGGAAACTTGGCTAGCTTAATGTAAAAAACAATTGAAACTAAAAAATATGTTGATCTTGGAATACCTATGGTAACAATTATTATCAACAATATTTCAATTCCAAATACATTAATTGACTTAGATGAAGCTATTAATGTGATGATTATGGACATAATGCAATGTTTGAATTCACATGATCTTCAACCACACCTACAATTATTGAATTAGCTAATAGATCAAGAATAAAACTGGAAGGTGTAATTGAATATCTAATAATCTCCTTGGATTCCTAGGAATATCCAGTAGACTTTTTAGTTCTACAACCTAAATCTAATTTGGGTGGACATCTTGTCATTCTCAGAATACCATGACTTGCTACAATTGATGCATTCATTAGTTATAGATCAAGAAAAATGAAAAATTCGAAGGGAAGTGAAAGTAAAAAAGTTACATTATATCTGCCCTACTAAATCACTCAATGAATTAGAATAATTATCATGGCTTGAAGAAACAAATTGAAAGGAAGAAGTGATTCAACCTATATTTACTATTAGTCAAGCTATTCATTTATTTATTTTATCGATGCAACAAAAGAAAATTTGTTAGATTATTTCATTTCTAATCCAGATATTGTGGAATAGTTAAAAACAACTCAATATATTGCTACAAATAATTTATTAGAACAAATATTTCAAGAAGATTGTACAACAAATTACTTATAGCCTTTACTTCAAACAATTTTTCTTGTAAACACAATGAAGAATTCAAATATAAAAATATTGAAATTGAACCAGGGAAAACTCTAAATATCACTTACGCATTAGAAGCATCTTAGGAAAGCTAATTGATTCAATTATTAAATAATTATCCCAAAGCATTTGCTTGGGATATTTATACAAATACGCAAGGAATTCATATTAACACATGCATTCATCATATCTACATAGATGAACATGCAAAACCTTTAAGACAACCTCAACAACAAATGGATCCAATATTAAAGACAGTGAAAGATGAAATCCAAAGTTATTAAAAGTAGATTTTATATACCTTATCTCCAATAGTGAATGAGTTTCTCCTTTAGTTGTCGTGCCTAAAAAGAATGGGAAATGGTGAGTCTGTGTTGATTATAGAGAATTAAGTAAAGCCACACTCAAAGATAATATTCCTTTACCATTCATTAATCAAGTCTTAGACATCCTAGATGGGAAAAAATATTTTTCCTCCTTGGATGGGTTTAGTGGCCACAATCAGATCAAAATAACTTTAGAGGAGCAGGACAAAACAACTTTCACATGTCCTTGAGGAACATATGCCTATAAGGTATTTCCCTCTGGTTTGTGTAATGCACTGGCTACATTTCAATTAGTATTCCTGGACCATCCTTTTTGATTTAATACATGAATGAGTTGAAATTTATATGGATTATTTTTCTGTATATGGAGATACTTTTGAAGAATCTTTGGTTAACTTAGAATTTTCATAGAAACCAACTTATCCCTTAGCAATGAACTTTTTTTATGATATTAACATAAGGGATTGTACTAGGACATCATCTATATATGGAAGGAATAACAATAGATCCAACCAAAATTTAAATCATTGCTAAATTACTAGTTCCATCAAGTCAAAGAGAAGTAAGAATCCTCCTAGGATACGTAGGGTGTTATTGTCAGTTCATAGAAAATTTTAGAAAAAATAGCCTTGCAATTGTTCAAATTTTTTATTGAAGACATTGAATTTTATTAGAATGCTAATTACAAAATTTATTTTGAGAAGCTCAAAGGAAAACTATCCACACACCAATGTTAAGAGGGCCTAATTGGGATTTACCATTTCACATCTGCACATATGCATACGATATAGAATTAGGGGAAACATTAGGTCAAAAGGATAACTTTAAGACTGATGCCATTTATTTTAATAATAAAAATATAACCCATGTTGAGCTCAATTACATTGTTATTGAGAAGGAAATGTTGGTAGTTGTTCATGCAGTTAACAAGTTCTGACACTATATCCTCGGTTATGAAATATTTATCCATACATATCATTCTACCATCAAGTACTCAATGAATAAACCTATTACTAATGGTAGAATAACAAGATGGTTATTGTTGTTGCAGTAGTTCAATATCACTGCCATAGATTGTACTGGAAGGGAAAATCAAGTGGAAAACTTTCTATCGTCCCTAAATAACCCTAGTGAGACTATTCCATTTTCTGATACTTTTCCAAATGAACATTTTTTTCCTTGTCTATTACAAATCCATGGTTTTCTAGTGTGGAAAATTACTTGTATTTGAGAAATTTATCACCCCATTTCACATCAAAAGAAAATAAAAAGATAATAAAACATAGTTCTAGATATTTTTGGATTAAATAAAATCTCTTTTACATAGGATTTAACTTTGTAATTAGATTATGTGTAAGAGAAGATGAAAGGATAGAAATGTTAATATCTTGTTATGATGAATCGTCTGGTGGGAATTTTGCAAATAAGAGAACTTCCTATAATATACTTCATTAAGGATACTATTGGTCATCCCTTTTTAAGGATACGAGGAAATATATCTGAAGTTTTAATAGTTGTCAACGCATGGGTTGACCTGTAGCATCCAATGAAATTCCATTGTAGCCACAAGTTCTCATAGATCCATTTGAAAAATGGGCTTCATATTTCATAGGTCCTATTAACCCTACATCAAAAGGAAAAAGTTACATTCTAGTACATATTGATTATGTTACCAAGTGGGAAAAACCAAAGGAATTATCAAGAGCTTCAAAAGAATTAGTAGCTAATTTTCTCTTTGAGGACATTTTTGTAAGATTTAGAGTACTTGTAGAAATTTTCACTGACTAGGGAGCACAATTTATCTCTAAAATTTCACATAGCATAGTGTATAAGTACAAGATAAAGCATCGAAAGTCCACTCCTTATCATCCACGGGCTAATGGTTAGGTGGAGTCAACAAACAAAAATTTGGAGACTGAATCATGATTAAGATATTTCTAATACATTCGAGGACTAGTAAAAAAGGATTCTAGAGGCTATGGATTATAAAACAACATGGAAAATTGTTGTTGGCTTTACTCCTTATGAATTGGTATATGATAAGATGATCATTATTCCCATTGAATTTCAAGTTCAAACCTTCAGACTAGCAATTGAATTAGGGTTAGATCTATCAAAATCACAAGAGGAAAGAATCATGCATGTGAACGAGTTAAATGAGATGAGACATGAAGCATTACAACAAAATACTTTATTCCATCAACAAAGATGAAAATTGCATGATAGTTTCATTAAGACAAATGAATTCAAAGTTGGTGACTGGGCTTTACCTTTTGATTCCATATTTAAAGATTTAAAAGTAAAATTCACCACTCAATGGCTTGTCCCATGTGAAGAAAGGAAGTATTTGATAATAGATTAGTCAATATAAAGGAAAATGAAGAAGGAGTTTTGTTTGTGATTAATGGCCATAGATTGAAACTTTACAACAAACCCCAGAATTAGGAAGAATTTATTTCCTTATTATTTTAGCAACCTGAGATGCATGATGTGGGTACTTTAAGGAATACTCCTATCCCTCTTTCATTTGGGGAGAGAGAGAGAGAGAGAGAGAAAGAGAGTATATGAAAATAATAATAATAATAATAATAAAAAGTTTGGTCGTGAAAATCTAGGTTCTTGGCACAAAATAAACTTGAATTCTAATTTGAAAACAAAGTAATTGGCTAATGGAAATTATAAATAAAATACCTAGATAGTGGTTTCATTTTTTCTCAAAATTGTTAGTAATCTCCAATGAATATCGAGTGAATATATGAGGAGAATACTCGTCAAAACAAGTTTTCAATTTGTGTGAATAAGTTTAAAGGATATTGCATGAATATTCATATATACTACTGCAGTTGAACTCTCTATTGTTGAAAAAATTATAAAAGCTCTAATTTGTTCCAATACAGAGGTACAACCAACATACTATTTATCTTTCAAGAAGCAAGGTTTTTCTTATTCTTGAAGAGAACATGGAAGCCCTTTCAAAGAAGCTAAGGCCCTATTCAAGTTGCATGACCTTCCAACGCCAATAAGATCATCATCAACATCAAGGAGCAATATAAAGTCAAAAACAACAAGAAAGTGAAGGTTTGGCAAGTTTATAATATTTGAATTTCATTTAAATTTTATGTTACAATTAAATGACAAATACGGTTACCTTGTTACCAACCTATTTCAAAATTTTGGTGGTATGGTAACCCCAAAATGTTTCAATTTACCTCATCAATTCATTAAAGGTCCTAGCCTATTTTATTTTTTTCCAAATAAAAACCTTCTCCTAAAGTTATACACCATGCATATTTAACCTATGTTATTTTTATTACTTTAATCATTCGTATAACCTATATCCTACCGATTATCTCCCACTATTCTTTTAGAATTTTCACGACACCCATATAAACATATTCTATCATATATCTCCACAATCTCATACCATTACCCCTATCCTATTACTCCTCATACCTTATCCCTTAATCATTGAAAATGATCTGAATTAAGGACATGGAAATCAACTTAAATTTAGGAGTTAATAACATGGAAAATTCATGATGAAAATGACATAGGAATAAGGAAAAATTTATAAGACAAAATCTATATTCATATGGAAAATTTACAAGTGAAACATCTATGCTTTAAGACCTAAAATACACTATGTTTTACTCATTTGATATGCCCTGCTTTCAATATTACATTCCTATTTTTCCATATATAATCTACCATCGATACTCAACCATCTCCTCCTCTATATTTTTCCATCCATACACATCACCTTGCCAATTGATGAGGCAATAGTTTGTGTTTATTAAAAACCTCATCAACACAAAATTGGGAAACAAAATTGAGTGAATACTTGGTTATTTTGTGGAGAACAAAAACACACATGGAGGCCATGTGGAACAAGGAAATTCACAAGGAATTCTGATAGTAGAGGAGGCTAACCTTACATGTATGTCAAGCTATGAAATTTGAAGAGAATGTATGAAACTCAGTGATGCATTTTTATGAAAATTGAGCTCTGAATGGTTAGGAAAAAAAACACATGTATAGACCTAGATTTGAATGAGGAAACATACACATATAATACATACCATTTAGTGTCTTAAACCATGCTCATAATAGTTTAAACAATATACATAGGTCAAACAAATTCATAGAGGAAAAAAAACAACTTCATTCGGGGTTAAATAAAGTTCTCATAAATAAGTTTCACTCTAAAATTGGACCTATGTTAAAGACATCAATTATGTTAAGAACCTCCGTGTTAACATAAAATCTAAAGCAACCATTCCATGAGAAACAAATATGCATTTTTGTCAGTATTATTCTCATTATTTTTCGTAAAAAATGCCCAAGTTTTTATAGTACTATACTCATAAAAGTTATATAGTTTTTCTCTTATCATCAATGGTTTCTTAGGGGTCCATACTTGATAGTTTAAGTAATTACATCTTTCTTTGCTCAGATAAAGAAACTATAAGAGTCATTTTGCAAAGTTACAAAGAGACTATAGGAAATTAATTTTTCTTAGGTTATATGTGGTTAGTACTAAATATTTGAAACCCATATTTTCTCAAGAGAAACTACATTCCAACCATAGAGAATTTTTGTTTTTCTAGTCACATTTTACTCCATCAAAAATAAATTTCGAAAGGGAAACCATTACTAAGGAAAATGGAAATTAGGTGAGAAGAAATTATACTCTACACAACTCTCATATTTTTCTCACATTGTGCTCAATAATATTACAAATATAGTAGCATTTTTTTATTGTTTTCCTTTTCAAAAACAAGAATCGTTAATAATTTTTTAATGTTACTACACAAAGTTGCTACACAATATTTTCTATACACGGAGTTTCTACATAAAATTGCTACACAATCACTACACAACTATTTCAGAATTCTTCTATGTGGGTGCTACATATAATTTCAACGATGGTAGTAAGAATTGAACCACTTCAATTTGAGATATCTAAATTTCATGTTGACACACTGAAAATTTTACAAGACACAATATGGTTGAGTTTCCTTCTAATGTTTAATGGATACAATATGGAGGATGCCAAATCATTTTCCTACACATTTAATGGGGAATGTGCTAGAATTGGAAATTTAATAATACATCTATTTGAGCATGTAATTTCACAAATCACATGTTTTCCTCAACATGGAGAAAGGTGGTTTAAAACCCACCAATTGGAGGGGAAGGAATGGACACCCTTCATAAATAAATCAAGGAAAAAACATAATTGGATTAGAGGCATGTCTAACAATTGGTTAAAACATCAAAGGGATGAATTAAACTTCTTGGTATAGAAATATGTGAATTGTGAAGAAAGGTTCATTTTCATTTACTTATACCACATCAAGGTCTTGTGAAATTTTAGGGAAGATAAAACACTGAATGTACCATATTATCTATTGCATAATTTCACTAAAATGGAAAACATGATTCAAAAGAATCTTGGAATTGCGAAAAAAAATTTATACCACCATGGCCTAATTGGGATGATTGTAGAGTGGGAACTGGTAAAGAATGAAAAAACATGGGACCAATTTTTGAAAGAAAAATAGTTTTTGGATATTCAAGAAGAAGAACCAATAATGGAGGAATAAGCCTCAATGGAAGATAGAAGAAATGGTTGAGATGTCTCCACCTCGACCTCAATAGGTACAAGAAACAAGAAGAAAACCCATTACATCTACTATAAGAGTTAAAGTTCCATGTCAAGAAAAGGCCAAGATGAATATAAAAATATGTATTTACCAAGGTGGAAAAATAGCCAAGGACTAGATTCTCTTCAAGTACCTTGTAGGTGGATAAGGACCAAAAAACATTATATGACTACATTGAATCCTTGGAAGCTAAGGAAAAGGAACAACAAGTACCATAAATGACAAATAATTAGAAGATACCAAAGGAGTATATTCTCATAAATGAGGAGGAAAATACCACCACTAAATTTGAGCTTCCAAACATTGTGAAAGATATGCCTCAAAAAGAAAAAGGAAAAAATGTTATGATTATGACTATAAATGAAGAGGCCATGAAGAAAAAGAAAAATAAAATTAGAAAGCTAAAAGGAATTGTTGAAGAGATGAGTGACTTGGAGTGGTATATCAAGACACACAATGAATTTCTCATGAAGCATAGTCTAACTTTGATGGAGGAGAATGAAAGATTGAAGGAAGAGAATAAGAAACTTCAAGAAAAAAAATCTAATGGTATTTAAGCAAGCATATAACTAGTACCAACAAAAGAAATAATTGAAGGAAAATAACAAAAGCCTTAAAGTGATATTGCTAATGAGAAATTCAAGACTAATAGGAAAAACCTCACAAATCATCACAAAGAGATAAAGTGGGTGTTCTTCTTCGGCCAACATGGCCACTTTAAGGACAATGATATAGTTTTGAGCATGAGCACATGTTGTATCTTCATCTTGGGGGAGATGTTAGTCCTCTATTTTGACAACATTTTGATATGATAAAATACCAAATTCCAACCCTAATAAACCTATTTCTTACCACTTTTATTACATTTTGAGTTCATTTTGATCAATAAACCATTTCCTAATCTATGGTGAGATTCTCCCTGGTTCCACAAAAGACGTCTCATAGAGGTATGGTCAACATGCAATCAACATGGCCACCTTTCCTGCTAAAACTTAGAATTACTCAAGAATTTCACCCATATCTACCAAAACATGATTTACCCCACAATCTTTGCCATGAGGAAGGTTGAATTTATCAAGAGTGAAGCTTGTAATAGTTTCTTGTTAGCTACAACGAGAATTTTTAGTAGTTTGTTTCAAAACTTGTGTATAAAAGCAAAGTTAGTGAAGCTTTCCAAACAATTTTTTTTTTTCAAACTCTTAGATTTGCATTTTAAGCTTATCACTTATAAAAATTTTCATTGAAACTTTTATTTCAACTTCTTTATGAGTAATACATGCATCCTTTGTGATTTTTTATTATTTGGTAGCCTTCAGTGTGTAAGATAAGTCGTGGAGGGCCCCACAGTCTCAACATGTGCACTTTTTTCCATTTATTGTCGATAATTGTAAACATTGGTACACATGTTTGTGTTTTCCTTTTATGTTTATACATATTCATGCAATAAAGCCTTTGATTTTGCAAAATTTCGAAATTTCAAGTGTCTTGTTCATTTTAACATTCTCATGCTTTTTCTTGTCGACATTTGTGTATAATCCTCTAATTTAAGTTGTTAGCTTTATTGATTTATTTATTTTTAACCATAATGAGTATATATTATATTACAAAGTCACACCCGTTCATAACAAAATCAGGGATTTACAACAATTTATCCATGCTTCAACAAGATGATAAGAATTTATTTTCCCATATAGACTGTTATAGTAGATATGGCTATCCTGCTTACAAAAGTTTCCCATTCTGTGATATTTACAAGTATAGCTTTGACAGAATTGAAATAAGAGGTATATACATTTATAGTTCATCATGTTGATAAAAACAAAAAACAAGACAAAGGTGATCAAACATCCATTAGAGCAAGGCAGTTTAGATCTAGGCCAGGAGAAGCATCTTTTGAATCTTTGGTGATCCGGATTTAAGAAGGAACGCAATAGATTACAGAGATAACCATAAATGCAGAGATGCGATAACCATAAAAACAGAGATGCAACGGAAATAATACTTCATTTCATTAATGGAGAATACTGAAATATGCTTACAAATAGAAATAACCCAGCTAGGGTGATGGTAGCTTATCTCTCAGAAGAGATGTGTCGGCTACATGCCTCTGAACTGTTTCGAACTGTGTTTACAATGAGGCTCGAAGGCCTATTTATTATTGAGAAACAATGGAAAACCCTTAACATTCCAAAACCTAACCCTAGAAGATGAAACGCCAAACTATGGGCCCCGTTTGGGTAAATTGGTACATCAACTTCCCAGGGTCGTAACTTTGGCATACAATCTCCATTTGACGCGCATGATAGCCCGTTGGAAAGATCTCTCTAAGGACTACGACGGAAAAGACAATTTTTTATCCAAAGAATCGCGGAAGGTAGATTACCCAAAAAACGTCGTTTAGGGCCTCAAAACGGCTCCGGAAGTTTAGGACCCGAAAAACTACTAAAAATAGTAAACTGCGCTATAATTAAGGAAACTGAAAAACTGAAAGAGACAGTTGTGGGGGTCCAAATGGGATAGGTGGGTGGCCACCAACATCCACCTGGATCATTTGGAATTCTCTTGGTTTGTCACGCCCTCCATGTTTTCCTCCATGGTTTCCACTTTGATCTTCAAAATTTCCAGCTTATGGCGTAGTGCATCCACTTCGTCCTCCAATTGCCTGATGCATTCCCATTTCTTGAGCTCTCTTTCCTACATAATCATGTTCTCATGCATTTGTTGGTGCATGCTACGTTGGAGTTCGTTAAGGGCCTCTCACAGGTCCCAATGGTCATTTACATAGGTGAGGTAGGAAGATCTATTTCTACCACCCTACCTCGAGAAACCGAACCTCTGCCCTCCAGACCTTGGCCTATGGCTTCCCCATGTGCCTGACCAAGAACTGTCATCTGTACCTTGCATGCTAGCTTCCAAAACTTCACTTTTTTCACTGTTTTCCACGTTCTCCTACAACCAGGAACCCTCTCTAGCCCTCCAAAGACTGCACTGTTCCTCAGCTAGTATGCACCTCCCAACCTCACTCTAGCTCCAATTCTCCTCCCACTTCCAGAGAGAATTACGAACCCACCTAGTGTCCCAAATCCAGTATGACTGCAAACACTCAGAACTACCGAAGCCCAGACCTTCCAGCGCCCACGACCCCTTAATTATACTTAGAATTTCGTTGCTTTCCTTTAAAACCTTAGACATGTAGACCTTTTGACCCTCATTTCGACTTTTCATAGCATACATCCCTACCTCCATGACACATAAACTAATAATCAGCAGCCTCGGCTCTAGCCACCAGGATTTTGCAGAGGCCACCGTCCCACTCTCAAACCTTAAAACATACAAAATCCACATACCATTTTGCACTTTATAATTGCTGCCTGACCGAGAGGTGATGCAGAGATGAGCGAGGAGATTGTTGTAATAAAGATCCCATGAGTACTCCATCATAACTCTACCATCCTCCATTAATTTACCACCAAGCTCCTGATCTCTATCATCCATCCCCACTATTATCCCACGAGCGAGCCTAACTTCATTGAGAACCTGAATTAAATTATGCTCTGTAATTCTCAAATCCCTGCAGACACTCAGGGTGATGCGCCGCCCAATGCTCCAAGAACTAGGGCAAGAACAATGATGCCACACATTGTTAGTACTTAAACTTGGAACAGGTGTGGTACTAAAATTCCATATGACGCCACGTCTCGTTTGAGTGTGATTGTCCGGCTTGCCACAAGTCTTCATGACTGGCTAGAACTTGTAGAGGATTATGCAAGAGGGGGAGGAGGAACCTGGCGTGGTGACTATATCGTGGAGATACATAGGAGAAAAGGGAGGGGCCACAGGGGAGGGAGAAGGGGAGGGAAATGAGGAAGGGGAGCGGGAAAGGGAAAAATGGGAAGGGAGGTGGGAGGGGGGGCAGGGGAAGGAGGGGGGAGGGGGGAGGGGAAGGATGGGGGAGGGGGGAGTGGGGAAGGGGAGGAAGCGGCAAGGGGAGAACTAGGGGGAGGATGAAGGGGCTTCATGTCTTTATGATAAGCTAAATGTGACTTTTCAACTTTCTTAACATTCCTTTGAGACTTTAATATCAGCCTACATATGTCTCTCTTCATTTTCTTAAGGAATATTTGTCGTGCCCACAACATCGTTTATTACACTTTTTTCCTCCTCCAGATGGCATGCCTTATTAGCCTGTCTATCAGCATCTTGGTTATTTAGCTTTATTGATTTATTAGGTATCATATATTTGTGCTTTTTCATGAAAACATTGAGTCTTTTTACCATACATTAGTTAATGCTTTGGAGACAAGTTTATTCATAGATTGGGTAAAAGACTAGGAGTGTCCATCCATTCGGAAAAGGCCATAATGCATGCAAGTCCACTAAACTAGACTTACTCAAACATTCTTTCCGCTTCTAAATATGTATTTTTATTTTAATACTTGAAATCAACCATGATATATAAGTACAAAAGATAGGAGTCAACCGTTGTATACCTTTGAATCCAAAGAAGCTAGAACTTGTGGGATGTTAGTGCGCGCTTGATATTCAAAAATATTTTAAGTAAGAAATTTTCTTTTACTTTCAAGAAGTGTGATTAGTTTCTTTAGTTGTTTGAGTTCTTAAATCATAGTTTAGATTCATGCTTTCTTGTTTAGATTTCTTTAATTCACCTACTAGTTAAATTAAGCAACTTAGCTCTAATATTTTAGGACAAATAATCATTTTCCTTTTCTTAATGTGACAACAAGTCTGAGTCTAGTTCTCTACATATAGTCATATTCTTCTAAGTTTATGAACACTTGGATGGATTACATTATCATGTCCTAATATATGCCCATAGATTAGTGAGACAATCACTTTCAAATGTTTCTACAAATTTTTTATAGTGACTCTTTAAGATTTCTCTCCTTTATAGTAAATGAGGATTTTGTTTATAAGCATTTACCTCCACTGGGCTATGTCTTAGCCTCCACCTAGTCTCACATTCTTCAAAGAATTAAGAAGCATCAAACATGCTCAACAACCACATGTATTGTTATTCCATCGCAATCCACTCTATTTCATGTATCTCCATGTACCTGTTATCAATTTTCACTATTGCTATCAAACTTGTGTTTGTATGCATGCCACCAATGTTGTAGTGTCCATCCATGTGGCGATGTTTCCTAATTACACAATACTATATGAAATTAAGGCTTCATTCCCCTAGTTTATTGGTAGTTAGCAAAAATACATTCCTTTAATCTAGATAGAACGTTTGTACACAACTTCATTGTGTGTCCTAGTGAAAACCTTTAGGATTTTCTTTGAGGAATTATTAGATATGTTTGGAGGTAGTCTATATTTATATGGGTAAGCATGTTGGTTGTAATTGTAGAAGGTCTAGCTTTTGGAACTAGGCCAAGATCAAGAATGCCTACCTCCTACATATCTGTAATGTTGCTACCCATTTGAACATGTTTCTTGACATTAATGTTCATTGTTTGAAGCTTGCAAGCTTGCGCTTTCCTTCCTTCCTTTCATTTGGTTGATGTTTGTGTTAATATACCTCCATTCATGTCCATATTAGTGGCTTCTAGTTAATGTCTATAAGGTGAGACTTCCATTCACAGTGTTGTTACTTCAATCTTGTTGTTGTTGAAGGAGAACCCCCTCCTTCTCGTTGGTACCCTAGTAAATTACACAAAAAGGCCAGAGCTTTTGCTTGCTTGCTCATGATGGCTTTAGTTGTTGTTAAGTTGTTTATTAAGAGTGTTTGAATAGTTTAAAAACTATGTTGCTATGACTTTGTTTCTATTCTACAAGTCATTATGGAACGTTAATAGCCACAATGATTCCCTAAGCCTGGGAAAGGCTCAAACAAGATTACTTGGAGCATTCAAAGTCACCCATGTGTGGTGAAAGGTGAGGGTTGCAATGAGGACTAATACCCTTTATTGGAAATGATTCCTTACCTTCAACCAATTCATCGAACCACTTGAGGGGTCATAATGGCTAACAAAACAAATCTCAAGGCTACAAGGGAAATATCTCCAGTGAGTGAAAACAAGTAGACAAAAGCAAGTTTGAAAATGAGTAGATGGAATCAGCTAAAAGCTTGCGTAATCCCAATCAAAGCACTTCCTTCCGCTAGGAAGAAGATCATCCATGTGTTATTTTCCCTAGGGTGACATACCAAGTTTTAGCATTAGTTGGAGTGATTCCAAAATTGTCTTTTTACTAACGAATATCTATTCCTACAAAAAAAATACTATAAATGCCCATAAAAAAACACGAGTTTACAATTTCCATCAAATAACACTTATACTAAAATAATGAAGCATACATTGAGTGTTTTTTTTAAAGAAGAAAATAACATCATTTGTATTCTTTATACCAATACTACTAACTAGTACTCTACATTCCATAAATTCTCATATAAATAATAAACCATTATTCACTTCTTTATCATATATTTTTTTATTCTTTATACCAATACTACTAACTATACTCTACAATCTATGAATTCTCATATAAATAATAAACCATTATTCACTTCTTTACCATATTTTTTTAAATAAATATAAATTAAAACAAAATACCTAACTTCATTCTTTACTCTTTATTTGAATTAGCTTAATTTGCAAAATACCAATAAACAAATGTGAAAAAACCAGAAATAAAGCTCACTCAAAAGCTTATAACCTAAATAATAATAACAAGTAATAGATAGAATATGGATTTCAGAGATCTGTGGCTTGAATCTTTTGAATAATTGACCGGAGAATCCACAGTTTTATCATTTTTGAACCAACGTTTCAAATCCCAAGTGGGATCCATCTTCAGGATGAGAGAATGATGAAGAAGATTTGATGTTAGAGAGAGATCCACTAATTTTAAAAAGGGAGATATAGATTTAAAAACTAATTTATGTAAACCAATTTACGTAAATATGCTACTTATAAGTTATAAAGAATAGGCATGTAACATGCCTCTTTAATTAATTAATCGGTGTATTGCATGCCTCGCCCGCAGATCCAGTGAAGAAATAAGTGTGAAACATGATACCTGACTTAAAAACCCTCTATACGTGTATTGATTATGCATCTTTCATCACCCACTTATGCTATTCTCTTTTCCTTTTCTTTCTTCTTTTTAATATTTCAGGCCCTACGGAATGTGGTCTCTTTTTTTTAGGCCCTACGGAATATGGTCCTTTCCTCTTTATCTTTTTTTTTTTTTTTTTTTTCATTTTATTTCAGCCCTACGGAATATGGTCATTTCTTTTTTATTTTTATTTTTTTCATTTTATTTCAGGCCCTACGGAATATGGTCCTTTCTTCTTTATCCTCTTTTTTTTTTTCATTTTATTTCAGGCCCTACTGAATATGGTCATTTCTACGGAACACAACTAAAGAAAGTGGTCCACGAGGAACATGGTCTCGTGATGCCTGTCTCCTTGGAATGGTTTTGTTTTTGTTTTTTTAATATTTTTGACCATATAAAGATAAATTTCATTAATATTATGTTATATAAGTTCAGATAATAATAAAATGATTTTAGATTATTTAAAAACTTAGATTTAGAAGGAAATATGTTAATTGAATTTCCATTTAATGTTTATTTGAGAGTTAAATTTTAAAGATATATTTTTATTTACTATGTCTTTTTTGTTTGTAGAATTGTTTCTTCATCTTGGATCATTATTTTAATAAACTAATATAAATTTAGGAAAGAGAAATAATAAATTTAGGTAAGAAAAATAATAGAATGTGACTTTATAGCAAGACTTAAGACTATTTATTAAAGTATATTGAAATACTATTTATTAAAGTATATTGAAGTTTGTGTTCAATTTCTCTATATGCTTGTTTTGATGAGGTTCCAATTTTTAATAATTATGTATTTTTAATTTCTTTGAGATTTAAATTGAGTTGTCATCTTGCTATTGTAATGAGAAAATATCACTTATCAATCCTCAATTTGTCTTGTGCTTTAAGAAGGTTTGAAATTTCACAAGGGATACCATAAGTAGAGTGCTTGTGACCCTCCATTCTTTCTCAAGCCTTCAAGTTGAACCAAAATTGAGAGATAGAGGTAACACCTATACTCTTTAAGATTGGAGACAAACAATACCTTCAAATTGAGATTCGACCATAGGGTTGGGCACTAAGAATGGAAGCCTAATTTGCTTAAGAATACAAACTAAAGCCAAACCATGTAACCCTACCATACCTCTAGGCCAAAGAAAATAAGATTAAGCCTATGAACCCAATCATACCAACATTTAAAAGCACCTATAGAGATCATTTTAAAAGCAACAATATTTAACCTAGTAGGATTTATACATGGAATGCTGTTAGGGTCCCACCCTAACCCCCTTATTTATGTCATGGGATCACGTCATAGTCAAGAGTCAATAAAGCCCATATTAATATTTGTAAGTGGTTAACCCGCAATTAATGACGGGACCACAGTTAGTTGCAAATGGGCCGTAGTATTAGATAGATGGTATTAATAAAACCCACGGTATTGGCCCGTGGTATTGCATGTATGAGTCATATATAAAGGATAGAGACTCCCTGCGAGGAGCATTGTGTCTTATTTTGTAGTCGAGCTCTGCTCTATTGGAGGTTTCCCTCTCGAAGAGGCAAGTGAACATTACTCTCTGAATAATAAAATCAATGTTATTCTATGTTCTGGGTATCTTTTCTTCGCATATTCTGTATTTGGGTATCATTTTGCAGGTTAAGAGCATAACAAGTGGTATCAGAGCACTTTCCAGGGCCGGTGGGATCTCCAATTCTTAGCAAAAAAAAATTCGGCTAGAGACGTGTTCCGGCGTCTTTAAACCACGGGATCTGTCGTTGAGCGCATAAACTTGCAGATTTGGGGAGGCATGCACACAGGAAATACAAGAGGTGGTCATGTCTGTTGGACTCCCTTGTAACCCCTGTGGGTACCCCTTCGAGTAGTAGCGCATTAGACAGAACCGCGCACGGACTGTCTTCCACGTACCCTCTGGGTATATCGGAAGCCCCCTAGGCTCCCTTGAAACCTCGCCATAGATAAACCGTCGGTCGTCTTGTGGCTACAGTACACCAAGAACAGCACTCGGAGAGATTACTCGCCCGTACGATAGGGAAGTCGGTTTGTACGGCTAAGGGTACGGTCGATCCTCCTTAGTTAGAGCCCTGAAACATTGGGCCGAGTATTACTGCCAGAACCTTATGTATATTGCGATCTGTAGCACCTGACACTCCTCACGACCATAGTTTCCTTTTCTATCGGGGGATCACACATCATCTATTCCCGATCCGCGTGTGCAAAGAGGTGCAGCAGCAGCAGACATCAGTCCCGCAGATCCATCAGATCCGCCGCAGCAGTTGTTCGGCCATTCAAATCTCTCAGACCCACCAGATCGGAGTTGTTGTGAATGGTTCCTATACCGGGGTATACTTTTCGCAGGACGTTTGGCAGCATTGACATTTTGAGGATTTGGCGACTGCAGTATTGATCAAGAAGGAGTAAAACTCCGTTAGGAGTTTTCCAAAAAAAAAAAAAGAGTCTGAGATCTTCCGGGGCGCTTATTGGTGATCTAGCCCATCAGAATCAGGACGACGAGTTGAGCAAGGTGGTACCATTCAATTTATTAGTAAAAACTTTTTAGGCGGTCCCAATTTTTCATCAGGTTGGTGTATGGTAGAAACTAGAGCTCAAGCGATGGCCAATGAAAGGATGGACAAACTTGAAGACACTGTGAACTCCATCCAAACTACGATGAACTCCATCCAAACTGAGATTCGTGGACTAAGTCTCCAAATACAGCAATTCCTCCTGAAGAGCAAGGAGCAAGCCCACGAGGAGGCGTATAATGGCCATGAATACAATGAGGGTGAGTCTAGCCACTCTCCTCACGTCTAGCACACCCATCCACCACCCAGTCAGCGACCTCCCAAGTTGGATGTGCATAAATTTGACGGTTCTCACCCGTCCGCATGGCTAGCACAAATGGAGCAATATTTCAAATTGAATCATATCCCAGATGATGCGAATAAGCTTATGTTGGGGAGCATGTACTTAAACAATGAACGGTGGCAATGGTGGGAATGGCATCAGCGTTGCAATGGACCTTTTAGGACCTGGACCCAATTTACCAAAGCTCTTCGAGATCGCTTTGAACAGGAAGACTCTTTTTTGGGTCGTCTCACTAAGCTCCGACAGACTGGTACAGTGGATGAATATATTACCGCTTTTGAAGCCTTAGCCTTCCGCACTAGGGGTCTCACAGATGAGTTCTACACGGAATGTTTTATCAGCAGTCTTAAAGAAGCCATCAAAGCTCAAGTTCTACTTCACCACCCTCCCACGTGGACGGAGGCTTGCCAGGTAGCTCGTAAGGTGGAACGTGCATTAGCAGCCCAATACAGTCGCCCAAATTTCCTCGCTAAAGGTCGTCCCCCACAAGCTCACAACACGACTCAAACACTTAAGGTCCAAAAGGTGTCACCTGCCGAAATGGCCGAAAGAAGGAAGCAAGGACTATGTTACTACTGTGATGAAAAATACTCCCCAGGTCATAAATGCAAGGAGCCCAAATTTTTTCAAATAGATGCCACTGACTACAGCTCAATAGAGGAAGATCCATCACTTGAGGAACATGAGGCGCTAGAAGAAGACAACCCAAAGGAGAATGTCTCTGACGAACTAGTTATTTCGCTGCATGCGTTGGCAGGGATTTCTTCCCCTCAAACTCTCAAAATCCGGGGTTTTCTTAAACATCGCCCAATAGTAGTCTTGATTGATAGTGGAAGTACCCATAATTTCATCCATCAAAAAATCGCAGAAGCAGCGCATTGTTTTGTACGAGCAGTTTCTAACTTCCAAGTCCAAATTGCGGATGGGGACACAATGAAATGTGAAGGCCGCTGTGAAAATGTCAAACTCCAAATGGGGGATTATCAGTTGAAAACCCACATGTTTGCCATACACATGGGGGGTTGCGACATCGTCCTCGGCGTTGAATGGCTCCGCACTCTTGGGCCAATCACAATGGATTTCCAAGAGTTATATATGAGTTTTAAGCAGAACAACTCCACACATACCCTCCGTGGACTCCAGGCGGGAGCCCCCTCTACAATCAGCTCGCATAGGATGGAAAAATTGTTAAAAAAGGGCCATCATGGAGTAGTAGCTCAATTTAATGCCATCCAGGTAGTTGAAACCATGTCTCTGCCAATTCATCATGAGATGCAACATATTTTAAATAACCATCGGACAGTCTTTGACAAGCCTAATGAGCTTCCACCCTCGCGAGGGGAACATGATCATAGCATCACCTTAGTTCCAGGGGCCCAACCCCAAAATGTGCGGCCATACAGATATCCGTTCACCCAAAAGAATGAAATAGAAAAAATCATCAAGGAACTGTTGGAAGCAGGTGTCATTCGTCCCAGCATTAGTCCTTATTCATCCCCAGTGGTCATGGTGCTCAAGAAAGATGGGGAGTGGCGGATGTGTCCCGACTTCAGGGCCCTCAATAAGTTGACAGTCAAAGATAAATTTCCCATCCCTGTGGTTGACGATTTGCTGGATGAACTCAATGGGGCTCAATTCTTCACTAAGTTGGATCTTCGCTCAGGCTACCACCAAATTCGCATGAAGGAAGTCGACATTCCCAAGACGGCTTTCAGAACTCATGAAGGCCATTATGAGTCCCTGGTCATGCCATTTGATCTTTGTAATGCCCCCTCTACTTTTCAGAGCCTTATGAATCACATTCTCAAACCATATCTCAGAAAATTTGTCCTTGTCTTCTTCGATGACATCCTCATCTATAGTGGCACTTGGGCTGCACATCTTCAGCATGTAGATCTACTCTTGCAACTGCTCCGCAAGCATAAATTATTTGTCAAGATGTCCAAGTGTTCGTTTGGCATGGAAGAAGTTGAGTATTTGGGCCACATTGTGGGGTGTGAAGGTGTCAAGGTGGACCCCAAAAAGATCCAAGCAATGCAAGAATGGCCTCAACCTAAGACCTTGAAGAGCTTGAGAGGATTTTTGGGTCTCACAGGCTATTATCGTAAATTTGTCTGCAACTATGGCCGCATAGCGAAACCCCTCACTCAACTCCTAAAGAAAAATTCCTTCTTCTGGAACGAGGAAGCACAACAGGCATTTACCGCTCTCAAAAACGCCATGTGTTCCACTCTAGTCTTAGCACTACCTGACTTCACCAAATCCTTTTTCATTGAATGTGATGCTTCGGGTACAGGTATTGGGGCGGTCTTAATGCAGGAAGGGCGACCATTGGCCTTCACAAGCCAACAACTCAATGGGAGGAATTTGGGCCAATCTACCTACGAGAAGGAAATGATGGCCATCTTACATGCAGTCGAGACCTGGCGACCTTACTTATTGGGGCGACGTTTCCAAATCCGCACAGATCATCACAGTCTTAAATATTTTTTGGAGCAACGCCTATCCTCCCCACAAAAAAATAAATGGTTAGCCAAAATGCTGGGATATGATTATGAGATCATTTACAAGAAAGGGAAAGACAATAGTGTAGCAGATGCATGATCTCGCCAATTTTAGGAGGAAAGTACTCTGCTCGCAATTTCCCTCCCCATTCCAGACTGGATTGAAGAGGCTCGCAGGGAATGGTTTTTACACCCCGGGCTCTCCCAACTCATTTCTCAATTGCAGGTAGATCCTAATTCCACCAAGGGCTACTCGTGGCAGAATGATATTCTTCGCTACAAGGACAGAGTCGTAATCTCACCAACACCCACCCTCAAAAGTCACATTTTGGCAGAATTGCACTCATCTCCCATTGCAGGACATTCGGGCTTTCAGAAGACGTATGCTCGCACCAGAAGATAATTTTTTTGGACAGGCATGAAAAAGGACATCCTCACCTTCGTAGCAGAATGTGATGTCTGTCAACACCACAAAGGGGAAACCATCAACACACTAGGCACATTACAACCATTGCCCATTCTGGCATCAATTTGGACGGAGGTTTCTATGGATTTCATTACAGGTCTTCCAAAGTCAGGGAACAAGTCAGTCATCATGGTGATGGTGGACCGACTGTCGAAGTATGCTCATTTCTGCGCCCTACCCCACCCGTTTACACCAACTTTGGTTGCTCAATCTTTCATGGATCAGATCTTCAAATTGCATGGCATGCCCACTTCTATTGTGTCCGACCGCGACCCGATCTTCACTAGTAATTTTTGGCAGGAACTCTTCAGAATACAAGGCACTCAACTCAAACTCAGTACTTCATATCATCCGCAAACAGATGGTCAAACCGAAGCAGTCAACAAATGTCTAGAAACCTACCTTAGGTGTTTCACTTCAGAAAAGCAACACCTTTGGGTACAGTGGTTACCTTTGGCTGAATGGTGGTATAACACCAACTATCATGCCACCACCAAAATGACTCCCTATGAAGCAGTATACGGTCAATGTCCGCCTTCCCCTACTTCTTATCTCAAGGGGTGCTCCAAAGTACAAGCAGTGGATCAACTCCTACAACACCGCGCAACCATGCTCGCCCATCTTAGAGAGAATCTTCATCAAGCTCAGAACCGCATGAAGCAACAGGTCGACCAGCATCGCTCAAAGTGCCAATTTCAAGAAGGGGATCAGGTCTTTTTGAGGCTGCAACCATATAAGCAAACATCACTCAAAGACAAGGGTTGTCAAAAGCTCTCTCCAAAATTCTACGGACCATACCAAGTACTTCAGCGCATTGGAGAAGTGGCTTACAAGTTGGCTTTGCCACCTATGGCAAAAATCCATCCAGTTTTCCATGTATCGTGCCTCAAGAAAGTGATTGGGAACAATTGCCGAGTTCAAACCAGTCTACCTGAATTGGCGAAGAAGGGTCAATTTGGCTTCAACCCGAACAGGTTCTAGACACACGAGACAAGCACCTGCGCGGCCGCATGATTAAGGAAGTCCTCGTCAAATGGAAAGACACCTCTCCGGAAGATGCAACTTGGGAACCAGCCACTATTATTCAGCAGTTTCCGCAGCTTCAGCCTTGAGGACAAGGCTAGTCTTAAGGGGGAGGGCATGTTAGGGTCCCACCCTAACCCCCTTATTTATGTCATGGGATCACGTCATAGTCAAGAGTCAATAAAGCCCATATTAATATTTGTAAGTGGTTAACCCGCAATTAATGACGGGACCACAGTTAGTTGCAAATGGGTCGTAGTATTAGATAGATGGTATTAATAAAACCCATGGTATTGGCCCGTGGTATTGCATGTATGAGTCATATATAAAGGATAGAGACTCCCTGCGAGGAGCATCGTGTCTTATTTTGTAGTCGAGCTCTGCTCTATTGGAGGTTGCCCCCTCGAAGAGGCAAGTGAACATTACTCTCTAAATAATAAAATCATTGCTATTATGTGTTCTGGGTATCTTTTCTTCACATATTCTGTATTTGGGTATCATTTTGCAGGTTAAGAGCATAACAAATGCACCCAGGTTAAGATGCTCTTAGAAAGAATAAGTTTCATAGCCTCATAGCTTAGAAAAGTAATAAAACCAAGTGACTTGTAACTAATTTCATGGTCCCATACATATGGCTACATAATGTCATGGTCCTGATACATATGGTTACTGTGGGAAACATAACCATTCCAAGTTATATTTTGATTCTATATTCATGCAATACTTTGATTCACTTTGCAATGCAAATATTATCAAAGCACTAGAGTTTTAGATGTTGATTATTCTTGTTCATCCTAACACAATACTTCATTCACTTTCAATGCAAATATTATCAAAGAATTATGTAATAATGAAATTTTTTAAATGATAATTATTCTTGTTCATCCTAAAAGATATGTACCTTCTTGTAATCTATAAATAAAATAAAACTATTGGATATCATTTTGCAAATTTACTCTTTACTCTATCTCCCTCATCAAAATAAAACCCATGTAATGGGGGACTTCATATACTTGATAACTATGAGAATAAGTACATCAACTTTGATTCAAAGTTTTATCAATAAGTTTTTAGATGACTTCAAATCATTTATCAAATCATGTAGATTCTTAGAGATGGTATTGCAAGGCTCAAAAATGTATTATAAGTAAACCGAATATTATATTATAAAAATAATGACCTTTCTTGTTGTATATTTATTAGAGTGATGTACATCTTGAAACAACACTCAAGAATATGATGTCTCATACAACTAAGATGATTCACGCTGACCATGAATCTTAATAAATTTATAGCAACAATGATAAGAATAAGATTCAAAATTTTAAGTACCATAACAACTCACATATTCTCAGGGTTATATATATATATATATATATATATATATATATATATATATATATATATATATATATATATATATATATATGTTAGAGCCAAATGCTTAGTCATTTCTCATTTGTAGATACATTGAAGCTAAAATATTTGTGATTTCTTAAGCATAATTCTCCACCATAAGGTACATCAAAGTTAAAATGCTTGGTGATTCCTCACTAATGTATATATCAAAGCTAAAATACATAATGACTACTTCAATGGGTTCCCCATCTAAAGATACTCTAGAGCTCAAATTATAAAGACAATGATGTAGGGAATATATATACAACATTATTACTCTTACGTTCTAAAACAAAAAGAGTTACGATTTCATCAAGAGGAGAAGGAGATGACATTATTACTCCCAAAAAAGGAAGACTATTGCATCAAGGGGAAAGTGACCCTATAAATTTGTGCACCAACTTTAAGGTGTTATTACCAAAATGTTGATCATCTAGCCTAATTTACTAGATGGATCAAAGTACACCATGTAAAGCCAATTTTACCATAGTAAAATTGATTTCACTGTGAGAAATTACTTAATAAACCACCTTTGTTAAATAATTTATGGTTAAAACCATGAAGAATAATTAAATAAATCACTATTTATTTGATTTTCTTCTAGGAAGAATTAAATTAAACCATTGTTCAATTATTATTCCTTGTCATATTTGACCCAATCATGAAAAATAAACAGATAAATCATTGATTATCTTATTTTTCTCTAAGAATAATTAATTAATCACTAATTAATTATTATTCTTTGTCAAATTTGACTAAATCCCTTAGGAATAATTAAAAAAATCATTATTTGTTTATTATTCCTTAACTAATTCATTGAGATGATAAATAAATGATTTATTTATTTATTATTTCTAAATAAAAGTTTAAATATGTTTCACCTTCTAAACAAATATAATAAAATATCCCAGCTGGTTATTCCAAGAATGAGATCAATAATATTTTATTATTGCTCATTATTTGAGTATAACTCAATATTTTGTTATAAATAGAAGGGTATTCCATTCATTATTCACTTTTGATTATTTTCATTGTTGCACTCACTGTTGTAACTCTGATTATTTTCATTGTCGCACACCATATTTTTGTTGGGTTTATACATTATAGAGGAGAGAGACTTTACACAAGCTTACGATGTTTGAGGATAGCCAAGAACCCATCCCATAGAGGGGGACTAGTAACATCTATTTGTTCCCTTCACAGATGTTATAATAAAAATTATTCTTTGCATATCTGGTTTCCATTAGATGATTGGAGTTATTACTCTTTCTTTTTGTTGTTTAACTATGATTGTGGCATAGATCTAGACTTTGGCAGGTTTTGTTTCTATCAGTTGCTGTGGATCTACAATGTTTATCAACCATTTATATTTTTGAGATTGTTTGTCATCCACAATCTTAAGTGGGTTCTTTTCGTACATCTTTGAGAAGAAAACACTACAACACAAGGAGTTGCTCAAAACATGAATAATTCCTCCCTGATTCATTGTGATGAAAACACATTTATACACTCTAGCTTGGTTACTTCTTCGAACTGGAAGAATATTTGTCTCGATTCAGTAGAATATTTGGCAACACCAATAACATTAGAAAACAAGCATATAATAACACTTTTATCTCTTACTCTTTAATAGATGAAGCCAATAGAATTAGCATTTCCATTGGGGCCACTATTGAGGTTTTTCCACATGCTCTTCATTAGGTGAAGATCAACCTCCCTAATTAGAGGATAAAATTGTCACCTTGATAGATAGAGGATTAAATGAAATCTAATTGACAAAATAGAAGGCCTCCCAATGAGAAGATAAAATTGTAACCTTAGTGGACATATGATTAAATGATCCTTGGATGTTAAATCAAAGGTAGTCAACCAAATACGAGAGGACTAAATGATCCATAGCCAACAAAAGGTTTCTAGCCTTCTTTAAAAAGACAATAAAACTATCACCGTGATGAAAAGAGGACTAGACGATCCCTAGATGACAAATCAAAGTTTGCTAACCTCCTTGACAAAGAGGATGAAAGTATGATCTTAGTGGATAGTGGTCAAAACAATCCCAATTATCAACCTAGTTGTCAAATCAAAGGTAACTCATTTTGTATAATCAATTGTGACATTGGGAAATGTGTTGATTGTTTCCCCATATGGGATGTTATATGTAGGGACTCTCCTTACTTGGATGCCATCTTTTGGTACATTAGATAAATAAGAATCATAATATATCTTACCCCTATGTTAATTACAAGGGAGATGTGGTGTATAATAATGAATTAAGTCTCCTCCTCCTCATCATTTTATTCATAATAAATAATCATTACTATTATATATATATTTTTAACCAAAACGATCATTTATATTAAGTGAAAATTTGTGTTTGGAGCACAATAGTTATGTAAAATTACATCAAATTAAAGATATGTTTTCTAGTTGGCTTGGTAAAAATATTCTTCTGACCAAACTATAACTTCAAGATACCAGCTAAAGACTATATCTAAGCTAGACAACAGTGTTGTGTAGCTTTTGGAGTAAGGATATCCCAAAATCCACTCTATTACAAGGTTGTTGTTCCATACATATAACCAACAAGAAATTGGTTAGAAATAAAAACACACAAACAAATGAAAAAAGAAACTATATCTACACAAGATCGTGATTTACATTGTTAAAACAAAGAAAACAAAAAATGGGGGTAGGAAAGCAAGAAATCTCTTTATTTTTGGATGAAAATAGTTACAATATTATCCTAGAGACACTAAAGGGAATTGATATGGAAATTGACCCTATGAATCTCCTTAAGGATGGTCTATTTTCTCCCTCTCTTTGAAAGAATGATCTCTCCTAAAGAAGTCTCTTGAGAGCTCTCCAGTGGTGAAATCTAAGAACACAAATCTATGCCAATTATGAGACAATTTGGCAACATAACATTCCTTTGAAACTTATTGTTCTAATGGTCCCAAATGCAATGATATTTATATGCCCAAGCTCATGCCTTTCCTCCACTTTGCTCATTGATCTTTGAGTGAGCTTGTGGGAGACAAGGGGGGTCCATAGGAGGTTCCTTACCTCCACTTTAGTGGTGTTCTAGCTCAAGACAAAGCTCCTTGATCTTGTCCTTTCACTTGGTGGTTTCCCATTTAAGTTGATTTGGATCATGGGATGTTGAAATGTCACTTCAACGGATCTTTATTGTTGTCATAAAAAAAACCACAATGATCCATGAAAAACTTCTTAGGTGACATTTCCCAATTTGATTTTTTAAATGACAACCTTAGGAACCTTTAGTTTTTACCTATTATTTGATGTTTTCCAACAATCACTAGTGAATTTACACAAGCCATTCTTCAGTGTTGAGTGCCATGGCTAGTGCATTTGGGTGCACAAACTTTTAGTAATAACAAAATGGAAAGTGAAAACTTTTGGGAAAACTCCCAAAATCCTACAAACCTTTACTTCTATACTACTCAAACATCATGAGGAAAAGTAGAGTCATCTTGGGAAGAACCTATTTCTCTATCCATAGCTAGTTCATTTAGATTCGAGACAACTGACTAAGGAGAGTTAGAAGAACTTTTTACCGGGGAAGGTTATAAACGATGATGTCCCATAGATTGCTAAATTTCTTCAATTTTCTGAAATAGGGTAGGGGTTTCATCCTATAAATTCTTTATCCTATTATGGTGTTCTATTAAGATTTCCATAGAAGAAGTAATATTGGATACCGATTGGTTCCGATTTAGTTGGAGAGAAAGAATGTCTTCCTGATTTTTTTGCAACTCATCATGCAGAGGATCATACTTGGCTCTTGTACCACCTTCCAGTTTCATGGTTATTGGGTTGTGACCAATGTAATCCTGCTTAACCTCTTTTTATTCCTAACTTACATTATTTCTGTTGACACTAATAGCCAAAAACCCATTTTTTATAATTCAAATAAATTTAGTCAGGTAAGCTAAAACACTAAAAAAATCCCACTTCAAATCCTTAGCTAAGCATGTTATGTTGCATGTGCTAGAGTGTTTAAATTCAACCCCTAATTTCAAAACATCTTCATAAATACATATTGAATCATGAACCAGAATAATCACAACACAATAATGTTGCATGCAACCAAAAGTAAAGAGAAAATAAATAGTAGGAACAAAACCAAGAGATAAGAGTTAGGATGTAGCACCACTTGTAATGCTATCTTTTCTATGCTCAATGGAAGCTCAATAACCTTTAATTTGCAAAGCTCTCAAACCCCTAATTGGTCATAGATTTAAAATTAGAATGAATTCTTTGGGCAGTCTGAGATGTCATTTACAATCCTTTCCATGCCTTTCTTGAATGTTTCCCATATGTATGACACAAGAAAGGTAGAATGAGAATGAAACCAATTGCCTTTCAATCACCCATACTTATCCCAGAGAAAATCAAATTATGTCTTCTCTGGCACAGTGTTGGCACATCACTAATGGAATTTATTGTCCCCCACACTACATGGAAATATGTACTAAGATCCACATTAGGCACGATGCATAAGACGACTCATGTCCCTTTTTTATATTCTCCTACTCCACTTGTTGTCACTCACTTGATATGGAGAGAGAAGCAACCAAACAAGGCTTGAATTTCACTTCCATTCCCCTTGCCATAGGATTCACCTAATGCAAAGTGTCCCATATCAACAAACTGTTCGAATCCATGTCATGACAGTATAAATCTAATGTGACCCATCCTAAAGAGACTAGAAAGTAAAGGAGGGGTAGAGAATGTGTTATGTCCTTCCACCCATCACGAACTTGATCCCAAATTAACTAAGGATCATGCTATGAATTAGTCACGAAAATGGAAAATATTTGACAAAACCTCCTCTCTATTTTCATAATTGCCTCCATGATTATCTAATTGATGTTGATTTTCATTCCCATTTCCGATTAGGAAGGGGGCTAAGGTGAAATAATGCCCAAGAAATTTCGAATGAGTGCCTTTGCATGAATCCCACCCAGGACATTTGCCACAACTCTAATTCTTTGGCTTTATAGTTGGACCCTGAAGGGAAGGGCCCTTTGTTTAATTAAACTCACGAGAGCTAGATCAAAGGGGAGGGCACAATGAGGGTTTCCTATTGACCCTCAATTCAACCATATTCAAATGCACCCCTTTGTTTGCCATTCTTTCTACTTCTTGATTAGTTTCTTGAGTATATGATAAGCTTTAATGGAGAGAAAAAATGAACCTAACTTTGATCTTTTTCAATAAGTTCTTCAACCTATACTTGTGAGGTAGTGAATCAACAACTATAATTAGAAAAGAGATATGATATTCTCTTGCAAACAATATTCATTGAAGTAATGCATATTCTTACACTTGATTATTTGATATTAATCCCATACCTAAACATAAGACAATTCTATATTTATTTTTGGACAAAAAAATAATTATTACAACACCCCAAATTATTATTATATACTTTATATATTAGTCACTCTCCAATATATTACATTATATAATTGAGCTATTTCTTATTATATATTATTTATAAAATATTATTATTATTTATACATCTATTTATTAATATTCTTTAATATGTAATTTAAAACATCATAAATATGTTGCTAAATAGTGAATCCATACAGGTGAGGATGGTTTTAGATAGAGGAGGAATGACCTGTTATAGAGTTTTGTGAACCCAACGTTTCAGACTGCCAAGTGAGTCCATCATCAGGGGATGCGACAATAGATAATCTTCAACTGTATCCATGAGCTATGTTTAGGGTATATATATATATATATATGTTGTTAAGGAATGAGTTTAGCTCTGGATAATCTTAATTTTTCGAAATCTGATGCGCTGTCCATCATATCCCTTCCATGGTAGGACTTGATGTTGTTAAATATAGGTTGGGTTCACAAAACTCTATAATAGGTCATTCCTCCTCTATCTAAAACCATCATCACCTGTATGGATTCACTATTTAACAACATCAAGTCCTACCATGGAAGGGATATGATGGACAGCGCATCAGATTTCGAAAAATTAAGATTATCCAGAGCTAAACTCATTCCTTAACGACCTATATATATACCCTGAACATAGCTCATGGATACAGTTGAAGATTATCTATTGTCACATCCCCTAATGATGGACTCACTTGGCAGTCAGAAACGTTGGGTTCACAAAACTCTATAACAGGTCATTCCTCCTCTATCTAAAACCATCCTCACCTGTATGGATTCACTATTTAACAACATCAAGTCCTACCATGGAAGGGATATGATGGACAACGCATCAAATTCCGAAAAATTAAGATTATCCAAAGCTAAACTCATTCCTTAACAACCTATATATATATATATATATATATATATATATATATATATATACCCTAAACATAGCTCATGGATACAGTTGAAGATTATCTATTGTCGTATCCCCTGATGATGGACTCACTTGACAGTCCGAAATGTTGGGTTCACAAAACTCTATAACAGGCCATTCTTCCTCTATCTAAAATCATAAATATGTTTTAAATTTTACCATAATTTAAACATATAAAAAATAAAAATAGAAAAAATATACTTGATAATTGAAAATAAACCATCCCATATTTGTTCCAAGAAAAAATTCAAATTAACCACCGTGTATTTCAAATCTTATCGATATTTCAAATCCGAAAGTAAATCCATCATCATAATATACAATATTTTTGTATATTTTTATAACAACCTTAATTAACCAACCTAACCTACCTTATATTTAAGAATGTAACCAGTTTTAGAGTGACACCGAATGTATCGTCAATAAATAAAATTGTAAAACAATACACGACGTTTGAACTCGATTCTGGATGATTGTTGATTACACAAATCAATTTGGTAGCTTTTATCAACCTTAACAAAACCATGAATAACACATACTCATCAATTTGGTAGCTTTGGTAATGAATAGCCTCTTCATCAGTAATGATGGACAAAACCATGAGTAACACATATTAGATGGTATTATTAAATCAAGATATGATGAAAGTAGTTACCCCTCACAAAATAATGGAATGGAATGGAATTAGTTTAAAATTAATATTCAAACTTTAATATAAAAACTAAGTACTTTTACTATATACGTGTTTAATTTTTTTATTATATGATAGAATGAAAGGTTAAATTATGATAAACAATAAAACAATACAATAAATTAATAATTGATTTATTGTTTTGTGGGATGAAATGAAAAAATAATAATAAACCACATTTATACTTATTGGTATCCTTAAGTTATATTCTTATGATACACACCATTATTAAAAATGACTTCATATAATTGCTACATTATCCAATTATCTAATTTTTCTATATATTGATAATATCATAAATTTAAGTAATTTTATAATATTATTATAATAATAATACTAATAATATATATATAATCAAAAAAATTTAAGGTATGTTTTAAAATTGTTTCTATTTAGTTAAAAAAATATTTTTCTTAGAAGTAAGGAAACAAGTTAATTTAGACTGAGAAGTTAAAGGTTGCCTTTTATAGACTACTAGTGGTAATTTTAGGTGGCATGGTTTTCCTTGAATAACAATGATGAGTTGCAGAGCGAGTGATAGTTATTTGGGATGTTGGTTTGACAACTAAGTTATGATAAGTTTTCCCACTATGTAAAAAGAACAAAACCAAAAAAACAAAAATTATTCTCAAAAACTTATATTACATGCGAACATGGATATAACTTCATAATAAATTTGTATATATGCATATGATAAAAATATTTGTTTATGAATTTTTAATATACTAGCATAGATCCATCTTAAGCATGAATGTAACATGAGTCGAGAGGGATCAAATTTCTTCAAGTGCAAACTTATTTTAGAGTGAAATAAACGAGTTAAAATATTTTTGAAAAGTAGAAGGTTTAAACATCTTACTCATATATATATTTTTTTCTTTCTAATTACTTTACATAAAATTATATTAGGTCATATGGACGACTAATTAAACATGCATGTCATATTCGTTTTTATTATCATTGACATTGCTTTTCTATTTAGAGAATATTTAGAAATCATTGTTTTACAGTTGATGTGTGTTAACTCCAAGTTGAGCACGGACATACTTATACATCACCTTCACACTAGGCTATAGAATGAGCCTCTGGGCTCAATTAACTTTTGAATTTTTCAATTAAAAGTAGATAATCAAATTTTTAATGTAATTTTTCTTTTCTGTTATAGATGATGTAAATAGTGAATTTAATAGTTAAGAATATGTGTTTTATTTTCAAAACAAATTGTTCAAATCATTAAATAATAGAGTATGTAAATCTTTTTAATTATTTGGAATAATAATGAATTGGCGGGATATGTGGGTGAGGCTCATGATTAAATCTTTTGGCTATCACTATAACATCAAGTGTATATCCAACAACTTGCAAGCCAAATATAGCAATAACTTATGACTTAACAAGAGCCAAGACATCATGTGGTTAGGGGTGCCTACTCAAGTTATAACTAAAGTAACAATAATGATTAAACCCATATATTTCTTCATACTCTTTAAATTTTACTAGCTAGATTACTCCACTAAGGAAAATCCTTCATCCCATAAATTAAAAATCTCATACACTAATTTAATATCTAACTTAATTATCACATTAACACTAAATTATTATGTCTATAATATTCAATTTAATTATAATAAAACATAGTCTCGGGGGGCAGCTCAATTGATAATTCGAGATATGTGAAATCATTGAAACTCGAAAGACCTAGGTTCAAATCCCCCTATTTGTGACCTGGTTTACGGAGAGGAGAGGAGGACATACCATAGACCCCTACATGTTTACTAGTAGTTACGTGTTAGGTAGGCTGCTAGGTTCCCTTGGGTCACCAAAAAAAAATTATAATAAAATATATAAAATAACTATTTAAAATAATATCATTAAAACAATAATTTTATCATACACCAATTTAATATCTAACTTAATCATCACTTTATTATTAAATTATTATTATTATAATAATATTATTAATTTAATTATGATAAATTATACAAAATAGTTTTAAAACAATATCATTAAAATTGTATTTTTTTGTATGAGGAGTAGTTTAATTGGTAATTATGTTGTTATGAAATATTATATAAACCATAAAATTTATGTATATCATGAAATTAAAGTTTCAAATTATATATGCTCAAGCCAACAAAGAAAAAAAATTCCTAAATAAATTTGTGACATCTTTTTTCAATCTTTAATTATCACATTTCATTTTTCATTTATAATTGAGTTATATTTTTCAATTATATATATATATATATATATATATATAAAATAATAAATTTTTAATATAAAAAAATATATTATTTTAATATTATAATGCGTAACTAAATACAAAATAATTTATAATATAAATAATTTAATTTATAATATAAAATAATTATAATATATATATATATATATATATATATATATATATATTATAATATGATATTAAAATATGTATCTATATAAAAATAAAATATTAATGTGTAATAAAATTTTAATATAAAAATAAATTATTTTAATTATGATTCATAACTATTTTAATATTTTAATATATAATAATTATAAATTAAAGAGAATATATAAAATGTGATATTAAAATTACCATTTATTATCATATATGAGAATTCACGAAATATTATGGTATTCATATAAAAAATTAAGAATAGGTGATCATATTAAAAGTTTTATTTAGATATTCAAAGTAGGAACTTTAAGGATAGTCACCCTTTTTGATAAATTTGGAAAAAATGAAGGTCTTATTTAGGTGGTGAAAATATGTAATGGGGTATGTTAATTTTGGTTGACGATTTGATTATGAAAGGTGATGATAAGTTGATTAAGTCTTGCAAGATAATTCGAAATGAAGGACTTGGGGCTCATGCACTACTTTCTAGGCATGGAAGTATGGCAAGGTGATGGGGAAATTTTGTCTCTTAGGGAAAGTATGCCAAGGCGATACTGAAAAGGTTCCACATGGAGAGCAGTAAACCCATGGAGACTCTTTTAGTAAGTAACTGGAGGAAGGGTGAAGAGCGACGACAGGATTGAAACCCTGCAGAACCCTGAGCTCGGCTCGGCAAGCTAGCCTGCAACACCAACCATTACAAGACAGATCTGCAACGGAGCTCTCACCTGATTCGCTCCATGCACAACTCCGGGGGGGTTCGAACCCCCCTTCTTTTACGCCTTTCATTTTCGGCAGCATCCCTATGGAAACCCCCAACTTCCCTACCAGCTCCAGATCTAAGGGAATCAGCCACGAATTGGAGCCAAAAGGAACTGCATCAGCGGGGCACAATCCCAATCGACACAACGAGCAAGAATCGTCCCCATGCAAGCCCATCTCAAAGGAAATACCAAGACTAATCATTGAAGATCCATGGATAGACGAATATAGAGACCACATGAGCAAACACGCCCTGATCTGCAGATTCATGGGGGTTCGACTAAACGAAAAGGCTCTATGCTGGTGGATAAACCAGAAATGGAAACCCAAAGGGGATTTCGAGCTTCAGCTGGGATCGAGGAGCTTTTTCACCGTCATCTTCACCCACAGGGATGACCGAGATCATATCTTCGAAGGAGGACCATATTTCTACAACTCTGTCGGACTATACATCACGTACTGGAGGCCAAACTTCGCTCTAGAACAGGAGGATTTCAAAAAAGTTCCAGTATGGATTCGCCTTCACTCTCTGCCTGTGGATTACTGGAACAAGCGAATCTTGGAGGCCATAGGAAACCAGCTGGGAGTCTTCATCAAAGCCTCAGATCTAACATCACAAGGTAAGTACACTGCTTATGCTAGAATCTGTGTTTACCTGGATATTTCAGGACCCCTCCCAGGCCATATGGAGCTGATCCACAGAGGAGTGCACTGGAAGCAAACCATTGATTATGAAAATATCCCATTCAGATGCCGAACCTGCCGCCAGCATGGACATCTCAGCCACGGATGCCCTGTCAATCAACCACAGCCCAAAGCACAACAGGAACAAGTGGATACTCCAGCACCTGGCTTCACCCCCGCTTCAAGAAAGAATAAAGGGAAGAGAAGCAAAAAGGCTCCAAAACAACCCACCAACACTACCCCCACTAATAAGACCTCCACCCAGCAAAATAGCTTTGAAATTCTGGGCAATCTTGACTCATCGGAGCACCCATCAGCTCCTCAAGCCCCCACTAATCATAATCTAACAGATTCAAGCCAACCCACGCCTACCACCAAAGCCCTAAGCTCAACCTATGATCAAACCCAGGCCCAAGCACCACAACACCAACAGGACTCCTCTTCCCTCCAGAATATCACCAGCCAAACCTCAACGCAAACCCAGCAACGCATAGAAATGCAATTAGATCAGCCCTCCACAACCCCCTCAAACAATCCTCTAGAGGAGATCCTTGGTGATCTAGATCTTCAAAAGGTCAACAAGCAATGGACCAAATTAGGAGTTGATGCCATTCCTCAAGACCATTTGGAGAAGATAGAAATGGCCTACTTGCAGCTGGAATACATCAACAGAATGCAGCCAAAAGGCAATGGGGAAATAATAGCCAAACAGGTATACAAGCCAACATGGATCTGGATCAATATAAACCACAGGGACCAGGCAGAAAAAGAGGGCACAAATCCACAAGACAGTAGATACAAGAGCTGGGCAGACACCTAATCAATGAGGGGAAAATCAGGGCATTGGTCCTTTCTACTCCAAAGGCTGCTCAATGAAAATCACAACCTAGAACATCAGGGGGCTCAACGGCACCTCCAAAATAAGGATCTTGAAAAATCGCCTATTCTCGCAGCACCCAGACATCGTCCTACTGCAAGAATCCAAGTGCTCTTCCAAGAGCACGGAAACTCTCAAAAAACTTGTTTCCAACAGTCATCAATGCATCAACATAGATGCAATCGGGAAAGCAAGAGGGTTGATCACATTCTGGAACAAAAGCAAATTCATAGTACAAAATGCTCTGTCCACCAAGCACTCTCTATCGATGATTTTTAACATGCCAGATTCAGGGCAATCGATCTGTGTTACCAATGTATATGGACCCCAACGACTTCAGGAAAAGCTGGAGATGCTACTAGACCTGGATGAAGTCAGACAACACCACGGGGTAGATCACTGGATTTTAGGAGGAGACTATAATATGATTACCAATCTAGCAGAGAAAAAGGGAGGCCTACGCAGACTAGATAAGGACTCAGAAGCATTCAACACTTTTATTGCTGCTTCCAAACTCATTGACATCCCCACCGTCAATGGTCTACATACCTGGAACAATAAGCAAGGAGGAAACCGACAGATAGCTTCAAGGCTTGACAAATTCCTCATGTCGGAATCCATTCTGTTGCAAAACATAGACATGGAGGCCAACATTCTGCCCATAGGAGGATCTGATCACTGGCCAGTGGAGATCCACTTCACCAATTTGGATAAACCCCAAAACAGACCTTTTAGATTTGAGGCCTTTTGGACAGAGCACCCATCATTCATGCAGAATATACAAAACTGGTGGACTCAATCCACCATAAGGAGCGACAACATCATGTACATAATCTAGCAGAAGCTCAAAACCATAAAGACCAACCTCAAACAATGGAACAAAGATACTTTTGGCGACATAATTCAAGCCAAAAGAGAACTTGAGATAAAAATGGCGAACCTCCAGCAAACTTTGATCACAGAAGGGCCCAATGAGGAGCGGAACACTCAAGAATCAATTCTGCAAAGGCAATGGGAAGAAAGACTAAAACAGGAAGAGCTACTGTGGAGACAAAAATCGAGAGTACAACGGTTAAAACTGGGCAAGCGCAACACCAACTTCTTTCACAAGTCTACTATCCAGAATAGAGCTTTTAATCGCATCCTATCCCTCAATACTGCAAATGGCGATCAAGTATTCTCAAAGGATCACATCGGACCTGAGCTCAACTCCTATTTCACCTCTCTTCTCAGCGAACCCCTTCAAGATCGATCCCAAGCCATAAAGGAAATTTTGGGGGCCATACCCATCTTAGTTACAGAGGATCAAAACACCCTGCTTCTAAGAGAGTTTACTGAGCAGGAGATTGAAGAAACCATCTTCTCCATGGCCACGAACAAGGCCCCCGGACCTGACGGATTTACAATTGAATTCTTCAAGCCGTGCTGGCCCATTATTAAAGCTGACCTTCTTATTCTTGTAAGAAACTTTCACATAACTAAGAAAGTCCTTCTTGCCATCAATGCCACTTTCCTTACCTTAATTCCCAAATCGAACCAGGCTGACTCCCCTGACAAGTTCCGCCCCATAGCCCTTTGCAATGTCCTCTATAAAATCCTTTCCAAATTGATGGCTGACAGACTTAAATCCATCCTCCCCTCAATCATTTCTCAAGAGCAAACTGGCTACGTCGAAGGAAGACAAATCACTGACAGCATAATCCTCACCCAGGAAGTATTGCACTCTCTCAAAACAAACAGATCTCCAGGCATGTTAATCCAGCTTGATCTGTCCAAAGCCTTTGACAGAATCAGCTGGCAATACATGAAAACAATCCTCCAAGCTTTTGGATTCAGTCAGTTATGGACAAACTGGATAATGGAACTGGTTGCAGGTGCCTTCTTCTCTATTATGCTAAATGGAGGACCCCTACAACCCTTCAGTCCATCCAGAGCTATAAGACAAGGAGACCCCCTATCTCCTTTTCTCTTCATCATAATGGCAGAAGGGCTAGGAAGATCCTTAACCAAGGCAAAGCAGCAGAACCAACTCAAAGGCATCAAAACGGTACACCAAGGACCCACTGTAACGCATCAGCAATTCGTTGACGATACCATGCTCATGGGCGCCCCCACAGTACAGGAAGCTCGCACCATCAGCAAGGTGTTAAAAACCTTCTCAGAAGCCTCAGATATGGAAATCAATCTAACCAAATCAAAACTTTTTTTCTTGAACACATCCATTCCTGTGTAGAGAAATCTCAACAGAATTCTGAATATTCAAAAGAACTCCCTTCCTACCAAATACCTTGGCATACCGCTTTCGGAACATGCCTACAGATCGAGCAACTGGGAAGTCCTTCTCAACAAAATGAGAGCTAGGCTAAGCAGCTGGACCCACCGGGCACTAAACATGGCCAGCAGACTGATATTGATAAAGTCCATCCTTCAAACCATGCCAGCCTACATGTTCTCAGCACTTGCAGCCCCTAAGGTGGCTTACAAGACCATCCGAAACATTCAGCGCTCCTTTCTCTGGAATGGACCCTCTAAGAAATCCAAATGGGCCCTCCTCAAATGGATAGACATTTGCAAACCAAAAATGGAGGGAGGTTTGGGCCTCCGAGACCCTGAGATATTAAGCAAGGTCGTAGCAGCAAAAATCTAGTGGAGATGGGTTGAAAATTCTGACTCCCTTTGGGGCACCCTGTGGAAAGCGAAGTATACAACCCAAATCAGGAACAAAGACCTCATCTGGCTTACAGGCACCACTCAAGGATCCCCAATCTGGAACAAAGCCTAGGAAAATAGACATATTGTTCAGCAACATAGCTTCTGGGAAGTACACCAAGGCAACACAGCCCTATTCTGGGAAGATGCTTGGCAGCAGCTTCCAACCTTGGGACACCCAGACTGAAACACTCTTAAAAGAGCCATGCAGGAGGAAGGCAAGATTACGGCAACAGACTACTAGCAACTAGAAAGCGAAGCAACCATATGGCAGAACTGGATTTCTAGAGAACAATGGCATACCCCAACAGGCCCAAGGAATGTAGACCTTTTTCCACAAGACTTGGACAAAAGAAGAATCCTCAGATCCAACAAAGAGGGCATCCTAAGATGGGGAAGTAACCCCAAAGGCACGTTCAATGTTATGAAACCAGCTCAAGAAAAGATAGAAAAGATAGAAAAGATAGATCAACGCCTTATAATTCAGCCTCTTCGAGGGGGCAACCTCCTTGACATTACATAAATGAACAATTCTTCGATAATACAAATGAAAAGACCTCCTTTCTATATATAGGAGTCCAAGGGGTTATAACATAATCAGAGCCGACCTAACAATAATAATGTAAGGGCACAATAATAACAATAGTGGGCTTCTATGGGGCACAATAGTAATAATATGGGCACTACATGGGTACATCAATATAATAAGTGGGTTGTACTAATAACAATAAGGGGTTACATTAGTAGTATAGGGGCCTAACATGCCCCTCTCCTTCAAAAAGCGTTGTCCTCAACACTTGAGTAGTTCTTGATGCTTCTATATAAAATTCTTGTCCTCCCATGTGGAATCTTCAGCGGGTAAGTTTTCCACTTGATGAGATGCTCTGAAATTGATCGATTTCGTAGCTGTCGGGTTCTTGTTTCTGTGACTGCTCCAGGTTCCAATATGATTTTTCCTTCCTCTTCAATTTCTGGCAATATTGTTTGAATTGGGATCATTTGCAACTTTTGAATAAGTGGCCATACTTCTTCGTCCTTCTTCCATTCATCCCTTGCTTCATTTATCCAATCTAGTTGGATAATAGAAATAGCACAAAACAATGCTTCCACATCCTCATCCCTGAAGAGTCTTCCCCTTTGGTAAGGTCTCCATTTTTTAAGTGCATGTAGTATTGCCAACATTTCCTTCTCATAAACAGCTTGCTTGAGATGTAGTAGTAAAAATACCCAATCACCTACATCAAAACATTTTTCACTACGATGTTGATCTACCTGTTGTTTTGTTTGATTTTGCACCGAAGTGGCATTATCCTTTAAAAGTTGGAGAACTCTTTGTTGATGCTCAATGTGATCTTTCACTGCTTGAACCTTTTTCTTCTTGATATGTCCTTCTATCTCTAGAGTTTGAGGAGTGGTAATTTCTTCCAATCCTTTACAAGATATGGTCGGATACATTTCTTGATGCTCGATGTGATCTTTCACTTCTTGAACATTTTTCTTCTTGATATGTCCTTCTATCTTGATGGTTTGAGGAGTGGTAATTTTGACCAATGAATTACAAGATATGGTTGGATTCATTTCTTCTTTCTCGATGTGATCTTTCACTTCTTGCACCTTTTTCTTCTTGATATGTCCTTCTATCTTGAGCGTTTGAGGAGTGGTAATTCTTGCCAATGCTTTATAAGATATGGTTTGATTCATTTCTTCCTTCTCTGGGGTGGGGTCCTGGCGTATATCTTCTTCTTTTGATGTTTCTTGATCCTTTTCTTCCTCCTCTTCATATTCTATGTAAAATAATTTCTTCTCAGCACACTTATGACCTTTAGTGCATTTGTTATCACTATTGTAACAAAACCCTTTTTCTCTTTTTTCTTCCAATTGTTGTGGTGTAACCCTTGTAGGTTGTGGAAGGCTAGGAGAAACAACACTTCCATCTTTATAGTTGTGAGGGGTATGCTTCCCGGTTTCCATAATTTTTCTTTCCAATATGTCACAAAGCCCTTTTACTCTTTCCAATTGTTGTGGTGTTACTCTAAAGAAGGTGTTGCTCTTTGTATCCTCATAATGTGCTATCATTTCCTCCGTGAAAATTGACCACGTAACAAGTTGTTTACGAGAAAAAAGCCCTTCATACCATAAAAATTGATCTGGTTCTGAATATGAAGATGCAATACATACCTTTTGTAACAGTTGTACACCATGTAGATCAAAATATTGCTCCATCTGATGTATCCAATTTACCGGATCCTTGCCATCAAACTTCCTCATCTTGTTTTTTCTTGATTTTAGGAGCTCGATCTTGAAATGAATCTAACTCTGTACTTTTGGATCTTTATGTTTTGAAATTGTGACTTGTAGTATCCCTCTATGTCCTCTTTCGAATGCCACAAGTTTGACCCAATTTGGATTCTCCAAGGAAGAGTTATGGGAAATCTCCCACAGTGACTTGATTATAGACTAGTTCAGTAGAGCGAACTTGTACGACGTGCCACGAGTCCCTATTTCAACCTTTTGATCTGAAAAATGCATACAAGAAACTATAGTCCGTCCTCTTTTTGTACCTTTTTACGAAATTTCAATCCGATCCCCAGAGAGAAAGTTATGACGATTTTCCCCAGGTCACCTGTTTGGAATGTAATTCAGGAGTCTGCAAAAAGACCAACTTCCTCAGATCATATCTCCGCAAATATCGCACGAAAATCTCTGAAATTCGAACCCAAGGTTCAGCGCGATTTCTTCTCAAATGGGTTTTTTTGCGACTTCTAAAACGTCACGGAAAAAAAGTTATAGCGAAAATGCCACGATGACCTGTTTGGAGCAGCGAAACCCTAGAATCCAAAGCTCTGATACCAAATGTTATGAAACCAGCTCAAGAAAAGATAGAAAAGATAGATCAACGCCTCATAATTCAGCCTCTTCTAGGGGGCAACCTCCTTGACATTACATAAATGAACAATTCTTCGATGATACAAATGAAAAGACCTCCTTTCTATATATAGGAGTCCAAGGGGTTATAACATAATCAGAGCCAACCTAACAATAATAATGTAAGGGCACAATAATAACAATAGTGGGCTTCTATGGGGCACAATAGTAACAATATGGGCACTACATGGGTACATCAATATAATAAGTGGGTTGTACTAATAACAATAAGGGGTTACCCTAGTAGTATAGGGGGCTAACATTCAATCTCAAAGAAGCTTATAAGATCTTGGCGGCCTCCCCGGATCAGCAATCAGACCACAAATGGCAAACCCTGTGGAGCAGAGGAACTTGGCCAAAAATCACACTTTTCTCTTGGCTAGTCCTGCATAACAGGGCTCTCACATGGGAAAACCTTCAGAAACGAGGTTTTGTAGGCCCTTCTCGATGTATGCTCTGCGAGAATGGTTCAGAAACGCTCAATCACCTGCTCAATACCTGTCCCACGGCTTGCTCTCTGTGGGATGACATGGCCATGGTCTTCAGACAATCAGATAGAGACAAAAACTCCATCCAAATTTCACTAAGCCAGTGGAGATCTTCCATATCCTCCAATCCCCTGGTCAACAGTGCCTGGAATCTAGTTCCGGGCGCATTAGTTTGGATCCTATGGAAAGAGCGAAATGCAAGAATATTCAAAAACATAGCCACAGGAGTACACATGCTGATAAGGAAAGTTCGACTGCTCATCACAGAAACAGTCAACGCCATGGGCATACAGAAGATAGAGGGCAACACATCTCCAAACGAGGCAAGAATAATACAGATCCTGCATCTTCAAACAAGGACCAACTCTGCTGGAAGGAACCAGACCTCAACAGGAACGACATAGGACAAATGGACCCTGCCCCCCTTTAACACATTCAAACTCAATTTCGACGGGGCTTCAAGACAAAACCCGGGCATGGCAGGCTATGGGGGAGCAGTATGGGATCACACAGGAGAAATTCACCTCATCTATCACGGCAATCTCGGAGTGAACACCAATAACGCTGCAAAACTAATCGCTCTCCTCCAAGGCCTCACTCTGGTTGGTCGATACAAACTCCTACCTTTGATTGTGGAGGGTGATTCAGAGATAATAATAAGGCTGATCGGGAAACTCCAGATGGGTGCACAGGTGCACAAAGTAACCCCAAGATGGAGGCTGTTAGCAATACTAAAATATCTCCAAGGCCAACTCTGCAACATGAAAGGGATCACCTTCCAAGCCGTTCGAAGGAAAGCAAACAAGCTAGCTGATGCATTGGCAAATGAAGGGATCGACTCTAATCTGGCAGAGTACCACAGCCTTTAGCAGGATCAGGAGGCGGGATAACTCAAAGAAACTACCACAATATCCAACAATTGGATCTGCAAGCACAAGCCTAGGCCACAAGGGGTCCTCGTTACAGGAAACCATGGCAAACTCAATCAATGCCCGATCAATTATGAGCAAGTCATGCCCAAGGGAGAACACAGCCAACAAGAGCGGGCAAAATCAAGCAGCATCTCGTCACACCGGTCTCTGGAAACGAAAATCCGCTCTGCAGAATGCTCGATCACAATCTTCAGACAGCGCAGCTCTGTGCTGACCAGACTTTCTAGACGCGCCGGAGCGTATTGAGCTACAAGGACAGTTCTACTGGCCAAGCGACCTCAATCTTCAGCAAATATATCCATTGGAAGCAATATCTTCGGGAGGTCACATTGACTCCCAAGAATCTATGTATTTTTATGCAACAAAACTAATATAATCTACTTAACTTTACAAAAAAAAAGTAACTGGAGGAAGGATGATGCTACTTTAGGTGATGTAGTGGAAGCTACCATTTACAGGAAACTTGTGGGTTCACACATGTATTTGGTGAACACATGACCGAACATATGCTATGCAATTAACCAGCTTATCAAGCGACGGTTAGGCTGACCACGCCGTATTGGAAGGCGACCAAGCATGTGTTGAGATACCTCAGAGGCACTACTCAGTATGGTTTATGATACTAACGGACAAAGGGAGTTAAGATTTAAGGCTTCACTGATGCAGATTGGATAGGTAGTCCATCTGATAGGAAGAGCACATAAGGAGGGATCTTCAGTATTGGGTTAGCAGTTGTTTCTTGGTATTGCAGGAAACAGAGATCAGTTGCACTCAATTCAGCAGAGGCAGAGTACATGGCTGCTAGTCAAGCAACTTGTGAGGCCATCTGGATGAGGAAGATTCTGGTTTATTTCTTTGGTCAACAGATGGATCTAGCTGTGATTTACTGTGATAATAAGAGTTGTATCAAACTCTCTGAAAATCCAATTTTTCATGATCAGTCCAAGCATATTGATATATGGTATCATCATCTTCAAGATTATGTGCAGAGGCAGATTATGTTGTTGGAGTACATTCCCACAGAGGAGCAGGATGTAGACATTTTCATAAAGGCATTGTCAAGATGTAAATTCGAGTTTCACAGAGATAGGATCATGGTAGCTCATAATCCCTTTCTTGTTGAGAGGGAGTGTTAAAAATAACAACAAGAAATTCTAATTTAATTTGTCCTTGAATTAAATTGTGAATTAAAATTGTAATTATTTTCTCATAGCAACTTGTAATAGTTAACTAAGTTAAGTTGACTTAGTTAGCTTAGGAAATCCAAGTTGGAAGTCCATCTAGATTCATGTAGAGTGATCCCTATTTTAGGGATCCAGGTTGAGTTATTTGGAGTTGTAATTAGATAACATAGTCTAAATGAGTTATATTCAGTTAAACTAGTTCTAACTGTTGGAGGAACTAGTAGAGGTCTAGTAGTGGATTAGTGTACCAGTGCATTAACTAGTACCACACTAGTTAACTGAAGATTCACTCACAAATAATTCATGCATGTAAGTTCAGAAGAAGACCTAGTTGAGATTGGAGTGCAGGGACAGTGTACTATCAGTTGTATAATTTTACGAGTTGTACAGATGGTGCATGCAATCAGTTGAGGACCAAGTTTGTATTGCACAATTATGGAGGAAGAATTTACTATGTAGAATTGGCTAAGTGTTGGCTACAACAGTCTTCTGAGGCAGAGAGTTAGATCATACGTGTGCATGGATTGTTCTAGTGTGAACAATCATTGTATTTTCTTCTCAGATCTTCTTGTTAATGCAATATAGATAGTCGGGGTTTTGAGTAGTTTCTTTCCCCAGAGAAATATTATGTTATGTGCGATTGATATTCTTCCTCTTTCTAATTATTGTTTTCATAGATCAGTATTGGTTTCTACTGTAATGAGTAGAGTATATTCTTGTCTTACGTTTTAGTATATCACATGAGTTGTTGAGTATAGAAAAAATACATTCCTAGCTAGTAATGGCTCTTGTCTCATTCCATTATTTTCACCAAATACCACATAAAATAAATTAGAATCCAAATGTGGATCCAATTCAATTATGGTATCATGTGTTATGGAAGCATAAGGCTCCATTCCATTTTTGTCCAATTCAAGATGTATTTGTTAAAGAGGTCAATTACATGCTAATTGGGCAAGAGACCCAGAGAATTTCTACCGAAGCACAAACTTTCCTATGGGGAAAGGGAGTACATGAAGAGAGGGAAAACCGTACCTTGGTTGAAACCAATGGATTTCAAGAAAAACCCTTCTTGTTTCCCAAGTTTTTGCTTCATAGATATTTTGTTGCTGACATTCGCAGACAAGACCACCCATGGTTGATTCTATTTGAAAGAAAGAAGAAAAATCAATTCATTTCTTTACCATTTACCATTGGGGACATTACTGTAAGGAATTCTTCTCATCTAGTATAATTTTTTGATTCGTTGAATTCTTTAAATTTGATTGAAGCAGAACCTATCTAAAGATTTTACTAGAATGGTATATTTTCAAGACATCTGGTTATGGTAAAATATGAGAATTTTTTTACAAAAATTTCTTGAGAAAGAGGAGAGTCACATAGTCCCACCCAAAAATAAGGAAGTATCCACCCCGACCACACAAGAAATCATGGAAACCAACACCAATATGGGAGAAAAAAACTTAATAGAGGGGAAACGAGTCTACTATTTCTTAACCAACTTCAACACCATAGCTTTGGTTGAGTTCCTCTTCTATTCATAGGAAGAAATATATTTTCCATAGGTGCTCTGGTGGAGGAGATGGAGATGATCCGCCTCCCCAAGTGACTTTAGAAAAGTCACATCTTATCAGTTCATCTAAAAGTAAAAGGTCTACAAAATGATGGCCCCAAATTGCAAAAGGACCTAATGACGATAATACTACCATGCCTAATTGGATTACAACACATATGGCCCAAACCCAAAAAAATGATCGAAGAAATTGGTACTAAAGAATTGGTCATCCTTGAGGACAAGTCTTTGATTATAAAGAAAACCCAATATGACAAGACAACTAAGAAGTTGTGATTTGAAAAAGTTAAGATTTGAAATAGGAAGGTGACGAACCAATGGAATTCTGAAGTTGTTGTTTGTAGATTTGGACCCACGAGTCTCTTAAAGTTGCCTAAAACTATAGGTTAGGCCCTTGCTCACTCTGTTACTAAACAAGAAATAGAAAATTTAAAGCTTAAGAAGTAGATAAATGAGCTTGAAGAAGTTGTAAATATTGCTCCATTATTTATGATTCATGTGGCTATTAAAGGACCATATATTATAGTCACTACTCCATACAAGCCCAAAGAATTAATAAAGAATCACACATAATGAAACAATTAATAAAGAATCACACATAATGAATGTTGTCAGATTACATTTCATAGATAATATTAGTAAGAGACTATAAATTATCAAATAAATATGGAAAAAAATTGCATCTAAGGAACTTATCCCATAGGATCTGTTCATTCGTTGAATATATGAAGAAATATCTCTAGAATTATCAAAACTTTGTTGATAATTAGTTATCCACCTTTGTGAATAAATTCGACTCTTTAAATGGGTTCTGAAGAACTTGAAAAACAAATCGTAATACAAAGATAATAAAGCAAATAAAAGATGGATTATTTTCTCAAATAAAAATGTTAAAGGATGTTATTGTTGACTATTCAAATATTGATGATCATAGAAGTAATACTTTTCTTAAAGTTATTAAATTTATCGAGGCCCTTCAGGGCCCACATATAATTATAGATTCCATGATGATTCTCATAGATGTATTAAAATATGACCTACAAATTATTAAAATATCATTGGGCATTGAATTCGAAAACCTAACATATTTTCTAGACATCGAGATTAAAAGTGTTTGGTTATCTTTGTTAATGACAATGAGGGCCAATTATCTACGATTGGAAAACTATGATCAAATGCATGAGAAATTGAGGACGAGATATTTGAGCTACGTGTAAAGCAAGATATCATAGTTCTCCCCATGAACGAATATATTGAAGAATGACTACAAAAATCGTGAAAAGAAATTGCTAATCCCCAATAACTACCTAAGTAGTTGGGATAATGATATTTCATATAACCATATATGTTGGACACTTCTTCTTCTTCAAGAGAGAGAGAGAGGGATCATTTCACATTTGACTCTTCTGCAGTTATGTACCTTTTTTCATTATTATTCGAGAGTCAAATCCCAATCCCATTAGGGGGGAAATTCATATACTTTTACAATTAAGTAACAAGATTTTTTGAACTATGCTTTAGGCGCTAAACTCTATTCTAAGACTTCAAGTCCATAATATTATTTTTGACTCTCACGGAGAGCTTATTTCAAGAAATCATTTCATTTGTGGTTTTGAAACTTTAATTTTCAAATAAGAAGTAGGAATATCGTGGATGTTTTCCTATGCTCTTGTGATTCCAAATGTATGATATAATTTTTATAATTCATTGAATATGTGGACCAGTGTTCTATTTTTCCTTCTATTGAATTTGTCTTAATTCACGCTTCCTCACATTTTCTTATGGATGTCAATGTGGAATGAGATTATTAGAATTTAATTATTCTTTTATTTTATTTTCTTTCCAAATAACACTTAGTCCACTCACAAGTGCATGAGTTGAATGTTTGATATTCAAGTTTTATATGTGTGTTCAAATGGAGGAGAACCACCTCTCTAAAAACACAAAGGCATTCTTGAAATAAACCCTACGAGATTGAACATTTTCCTTGTTAGAAAGAAATGTCAACATTCTTGGTGATCATATTGAGTATCGAAAAGTCAATACTCATTTCCTAGTAGATGGTTCATCCTCATCCAATCCAGCCTAATATTCCCAATGGATTGAAAGACCCAAAGGAGCATATTACATTAGCCATGCACCTTGGTCTTGGAAAGTACACAAAATCAAGAAGAGCTTGAATGATTGTGGAAAGTTCTAGCCTAGTAAGAACTACCTACACCCTGAAATCTGGAGAGGTGCCTTCGTTGAAAGAAAAATTTGAAACTGGAGGAATCCTAGAATCCAAAAAAGGTCACTAACAAGGTGCCTAAGAAAAAGGCTTGCTGAAAGGTTGGTACCTATGAGAGTGAAGAAAGTTATCCTTTCTTTCCACCTAAAAAGGAAAAGATGTCATATCATGAAGAAATATGGAAAGAAAAATGAGAGGCCAACAATCAAATACAAGATGTTGATAATACGAGAAGAAAAAGGGTGAGACATCTTTCCCTGCAAGGTGAGAAACATCCTCTTCCTACTATACCTCCATGAGTTCTACTTATATTTAATGGAGATGGTGCTATGAACACTAATAACCATATGGACCAATTCCTATCCATTTGTGATATCCAAGGAATTGTAACACGAAGATATTATGGTTAGAGTATTTCTTCAAAATCTAATAGGACCTACTCATAACTAATATCTCCCATTGCCTGTTGTCTCAATTACTCCCTTTAATTATATTGGACAAGCTTTCTTAAGGAGATATTCCTAGCTGATTGCATATCATACTGTGCTTACTCAGTTCACCTAGATTCATTTAGAAACGAATGAAATATGAGAGATTTCAATCTCAGACTCTTTAATAGCCTACAACATATACCATAGGAAGCTCTCCTTAATAAATTAGTTGTGCTTGGTTTCTATAAAAATACCATGCCTGCAAATATCAAATATTCTATAAAATCTACGCATAATTAATACAATGCAGTAAGTTATGAAAAGAACACAAGAGATGGAAGACGATATGTTAGAAAGCAATGTTGATCCATATATTACTCTAGGACAAATACAAAGAGACACGTCTTGTTTGAAGATAATAGAGAAGAAAATAACATTGGTGTGAAATGAAAACGTTACAACATTTGGAGCAAGGAAATTTCACTAAATCCCTCCCAATGTATGAAATGCCCCTACATTGGAAGAACCATCTTCTTCAAGGGTCAATTTAGAAATTTCTCAACTAAATATAATGGTTAAGAAGAATATAACTAATAAGATGAGACAAGAAGAGGCCACAACCTCAACAGAATATTAGAGGACAACATATGGTTTTAGAGAAAGGAATAATCAAGGTAAAAATGTCATTGAAGTGCCTCTGAGGGACAAATCCCACCAATATTTCAAAATCCAAGCACTCAGGTGATGGATGAAGAAGAAACATTATTAAGACGAGGAAGAGATAGATTCACATAAAATTCTTGCAAATGATAATCTGACCACCTAAGAATCCACATAGATGGTAGATGTCCAAATATATTCATTGAATAAGAGCTTATTGAAGAAATTTATGAGCTCATGGAACAAGAGACACTTATTCAAACATGAGCATAGTTGAACAAAGAAAAAGTGAAGGTTCAAGTTCAACATGCCAATACGAGGAATCAAGGGGAAACATCGACATAAAGAAATACATAACAAGAGAAATATGGATGAGATCAAATCAAGACTAACAATAAATTTGATCAAACTAATATGTCTTATAATATCATAGATGACTTTTTTAAAATCTAGATCTCTTTACCATTTTCATAAGTGATTAAGATTCCTCAACAAAGAGAAACCTTATCAAAGATATTGCAAATGAATATGTATCTAGTGCGAGGGTAGAACAATCCATTCTATCACACCAGCCAAAGAGTTCTACCCCTCCTATCAAGCATTAAGGTAAAGTTCCTCCTTTCTATATCTCATTGGAAACTCCAGCGTTCATATTGCATAATTTTTTAGTGGATAGTGGTGCAACAAATAACATCATGCCACCTCACATCATGAACACAATATATCTATATTGCCATAAATATTATGAAATTGGTGAAATTATCTATGCGATCAATTCAAGAAAAGTATCAGCTTATGATAAAATTAAGGATTATTGTGCTTCTATAAGTTCGACACCAAAAATCATTATTGTCTTTACTATAGTAGTGATGGACCTCCATGTTTCTTATGGACTTATTTTTGGAAGAGAGTGGTATTTTTGTTTAGGAGGATATCTGATGAACGACAAAATTTGTATGATGCTTCCAGATAAGGATGGCCATATGATAAGGTTATTAAGAGAATTGAGGAGCCAAATATTTTTCGAGAAGAAAGAGACTAATTGAGGAATTGGATATATTGATAATGGTCATGGAAACTATGCCATATTAAATGATGTAATACTATAAATACTAGTGGTGTAAGTTAATATCACAACAAATGGAAAATGTTATTTTATGGTGCTTCATCAAACATGGGATTAGGAGTTGGAATAATATTCAAAATCCCAAATGAAGAATGGTTTCCATATGCCTTTTCTTTGCAATTTTTGTTTACAAATAATGAAATTGAATACGAGGCACTAGTTTAAGAATTACGTTTAGCTCATCGAAGAGGGATTAAAAACATTACTTTTTTTGGAGATTTGAAGCTCATTCTCAAACAAATAAGAAAGAAGTATAATATGATGAAGAAAAAATTAAAATCCTATGCAGAAAGAATTTGGGAGCTAATGCATAATTTTGTTTCTTTCGACATATATTTTGTCCCATTGGAACAAAATAAAAATTTTGATTATTTAGCAATGACAAATTCCCTATTCAAATATGAGTCTATAAATAATTCATATCAAGTTGAAATTTTGTTTCGCCCATTTACCCCAGACAACCAGAAAAATTAGCATGATTTTTATAACGAATAAAATGTCATTGAATTTGTTTCTCAAGAAGAATTGGAAGAAAATGAAAATTGTTGGATAGAAAAGAAGATATCAGTATCTTTGGAATCAATATTTAATCATAGTTATTGAATACGTATGTTCCAATTGACAAAAGAATCATCGAGTAAGAAAATTCAAGAAGTTAGAAAGATAAATATTAGAACTTTTGAAGCACCCAAATGGTTAAACATTGGGGAAACATGTACTTAGTATGAATTTGACCAGTATGCCAAGGTGCTTAATAAATTCTAGAACGTAATAATGTATACATATAAATATTTGAAGGAGTATGATAAAAGGATCATCCAAAAAAAAATGTCATTCCTTTAAAATAATGGTCTAAACCAACCAGACAGAAGCCACAAACAACTAATCTAAAACTAAAACCTTTGATTAAGTTGGAAATAGAGAAAATGGTAAAAGATAGAATTATTTTTCCAATAAGACATTTTAAATGGATTTCAAAGCCAATCGTTGTTAGGAATAAGAATGGAGAAATAAGGTTATGTATTTTTTTTCGTGATCCTAACGAAACATCTCTTAAAGATAATTATCCCCTTCAAAAATGGAAAGGATATTGCAACAAGTTATTGGAGTGGTGGTAATGTTGATGTCAGATGGATTTTTTGGATACAATCAAATATTAGTAACAAAATAGGGTAGACAAAATATTGCATTCACCACACCGTGTGGATTTTATGATTATGATCAAATTCCATTTGGACTAAAGAATGTTGGGGCTACATTGCAAAGAACCATTGATTACACATTTAAAGAAATGATAGGGAAAATTGTAGTATATTATTAATACAACCTAACTATGTATTCTAGACTCAGGACGTCTCATTGGGCTCATTTACAATATATTTTTCAAATATGTATACAATACAAATTATACCTTAATCCTAAGAAGTGTTTATTTGCATTGTTAGGAGGGAGATTTATTGGCCACATAGTGATTCAAAAAGGGATTTACATAGACCTAGAGAGAGTCAAAGAAATATGCAACTTGAATCCACCTACTACAAGGAAAGTGGTCCAATCATTTTTTGGGAAAATCAATTTTGTGAGATGATTTTTTCCAAATTATGCATTTATTGTCAAACTTCTCAACAAATCATTGAATAAGGACACTAAGTTTGAATGGACATAAGAAACTCAGAAGGCCTTCAATGATATCAAATTAGCAATAACCTCTACTCCTATTTTAATCAACCCTGACTTCAAGAAATATTTTGTCTTATACACCTTTGCATTAGACAAGAACATTGTTATAGTCTTTACTCAACATAAGGAAGTAAAAAAATACCATCGTATTTCCTTTATGAGTAAATCATTATAATAACACAAGTTAAATTATTATTTTTATTGAGAAACAAGCTTATGCCCTAGTCAAAGTTATTGCATATTTCAGAAGCTACATTTTGACATCGTACGTGATAGCTTATGTATCACATCCGCCTATTAAAATGATGTTAACACAACAATTGCAAGAAGGTAAATGGGCTAACTAGTTGGCCAAAATACAATAATACTATATTGAGATCAAGCCCTTAAAAACTATAAAGGGACAAGGATTATGTAAGATAATTGGAGGGGCCAAAGAATTGAATATTGAGTCTTATAATGAAGAAGATAAACATGATTTCCTACAAATGTTTGAATGGTACAAAGATATTTTATTTTATTTGAAATCAGGACAATTTCTGAATGGGATGACACGTAAAGAGAGAAGATCCTTGAAAATGAAATTTAATTCTTATGTATTGGTATCCAAGATTTTATTCAGAAGAAACATTAAAGAGCATTACTAAGATGCCTTCCTTAGGAAAAAACCTTTGGAAACATTAGAGAAATGTATGAAGGTGTGGAGGGATTTGCTCTCCTATCATCACAACTCAAAGAATTCATAGAGTTGGATTTTATTGGTCTATGTTCTTTAGAGACACTCATGCTTATGTAAATAAGTGTCTCTCAATTCAAAAGTTCTGAGGAAAACAAAAGAATTTTGTTATGTTTCTAAAGACTATTTTTGTACGATCTCCTTTCACTCAGTGGGCATTGGATGTTATTGGCCCAATAAACCCTGGATCAAGCACTGGTTATGCTTATATCATAAAAACGACAAACTACTTCACCAAGTGGATAGAAGTGGTGGCCTTAAAGCAAGCTAAAATAGATAACTTGATACAATTTCTAGAAGAAATCATCCCCACAAGATTTGGTGTTCCAAAAAAATTATCACTGATAATAGAACTATCGTATGTATTGTATCTAAATTTACAAAATTATGTGGAAATTATGGGATAATCACATTTTTAAAAGCTTTATGGTCTTGCATAGTTAGTCCAAAAGTAAGCATCGGCCAAACACCATTTCATTTATTATATGGAAAGGATGTTAAGATACATATGCATGTGAAAATTAATGCATTCACCATAGCATAGAAAATGCAGGATGAAGATGGAACCACACCTACTCAAGTTAGACTTCAACGACTAACTCAATTAGAAGAACAAAGGGAGAAAGCCTTAAGGAAGATTTAGAGTAGAAAATAGGTTTTAACCAGAAATTTCAACAAGAGAGCAACAAGAAATTCTTTTTGAACAAGACAACTAGTTCTATTGTGGAATAAAGCCAAGGAGAAACCTTCAATGCATAATAATTTTGAATTTTTATGCATTAGACCATACATCATTGAAAAAATCAATGGTTTCAATTCATATATTTTAAAGGGAAATCATGGATGTTAAATTGTTGATATTACCTGTCAACGTGAAACATCTCAAAAATTTATTTTCCTAAAGGGTCTTCAAACATTTTCTTATATATAGAAGTGTATATTATTATACTTATCCACCCCTTATCTAGTTTCATTCGCTTGTATATTTTGACTCCATAACCCAATGGAATAGGCCACTGGTCATGTTGTGGGTTCTTAGTAGCCCGCAAGGAGGTACTTATCCATAGTAGGAGTTAAATGTTGATCCAAATTCTATGCATTACAACCAAGCTCGATACTTAGTCATTTTCTCATGGGTCTATGGAGAGGAAACTTGCACAAGTTATCTCTTTGTATCAGTTTTCCTCCGCACACATATTTCTCACACTCAATACTTAGCCAAAAATCTAATGCGTGGAAGACTTTATTGCATATGACACCCCCACCCCCCCCCCCCCCCCCCCCCATCCCACATATTACTTTCCCTGAACATATATACCTTCACACATCTTGCCTCCGCACATCCTTCACTCTTGCACATTCTAGCCTTCCACACACCCATTCCTTTGCATACATTGATTCCTATGCATGACAGTTCTCTGTATGTGACACATCAAAAGGAAACTTCACCAACTTTACTTCAAGACTTTAAGTAAAATTGCCATTTTCTCATATCAAGGTTAATTAAGATCCCATTTAAAGGAGTTCAATCCTCGAGGTAAAGGAAGCACTCGGTGTGTTACAATGTGAATAGCTCTTCAGGTTATTAATATTGTACTACAAAAATTACTCCCCATCACCTCATGAAGGGAGTGGCCATAAGAATTAAATTCACATTATTGGTTCACATTTCCCAACGAGAGTGGTATGAAAGATAGTAACATCCTATTGATTGTACCAAAGAAAGAGGATTTAATAGCTAAACTCCACTAAAAATTTATTAATTTATCATATATTTCTAAGCACATTGAACAGATGGTGGCTAAAAGAAAGAAGGAGGCATTTTGTTTTTGATATAGTTAATTCACTCACCTTACTCGACAAGATATTTTGCTAGTCCATATCATACAATTGGTATTTGAATTTAGCCCTTGAAGAAAGGAAAAACAAAAACAAATGGGACCATGGGGCTAGCAAATGTTGCATGTGTTCCTAAATTGTTTGAATTTAAAGAAGTAGTTTATCTTTATGCTAGAAATTTATACCTTAAGACCAAGACTATCAAGCTCAGAATAAAAAGAGTCCAATTCCTCTAACTCCCAAGGTCTTCAAGAAAATATTGCAGTTTCCAGATCCCACCAGGTAGCTCAAATTATCTGAAGCCGAATTTTTTCTTCACTCTCAAGGTAGCGAGATAAATATCATCCAAGAATTTTTGCCACACTCAACATTAATCCAACCCAGTATTAATTTAATGTACATTTCTATGTTTGTGGATCCATATAGATAATTCTCTTGGTTGTTCGTGAGGCTAATGGAATGGGAAATAACAATGATAGTTCCTAGGTTATTTTTAGATGTATTATATTAGTCTTTCAAAAGAGATGTCATCTTCGACTAAGAGGAGGTCATCTCTAATGGTGTTTCATTTTAGTTAGTGAATTTGTTCAAGACTCAAAGATTTTTTCTGACTGCCTATCGAGTAATGACTCTTGTCTCGTGCCATGATTTTCACATACTACCACATAAAATAAATTTGAATCCAAATGTGAAGCCAATGCAATTATGGTAACCTGTGTTATGGAAGGATAAGGCTCCAATTTTTTTTTATCAAATTCAAGATGTATTTGTTAAAGAGGTCAATTACATGTTAACTGGGTGAGAGACTCAAATAATTTCTACTAAATCATGAGATTTCTTATGATGAAAGGGAATACATGAAGAGAGGGAAGACCATACCTTGGTCAAAATATATGGATTTCAATATAAACCCTTCTTGTTTCCCAAGTTTCTGCTCAATAGATATTTTGTTGTTGAAATCTACAAAAAGTACCACCCATGGTTTATTCTATTTGAAATAAATAATAATTAAGAAGTTCATTTCTTTACCATTTACCATTGGGGACATTATTGTACAGAAAACTGCTCATCTAGAAAAAAAAATTGATTCATTGTATTCTTTAAAATTGATTGAAGCAGAACATATCCAAGGATTTGACCTTAAAGGTATATTTTGAAAGTATCGAGCTATGGTCATATATGGGAATTTTTTTACAATAATTTCTAAAGAAGCAAAGAAATTTGCATAGGCCCAATTATTGATTTGGAGTCAATAAGTTTGGAATAATTGTTGTTGTTTATCATTGTAGTCTAACCCTATTGTTTTGGTGTTTTACTTATTGCAAAGGATCCTATAGAAATATAGGGGATCCTGTAGAAGTGTTGTAAATCAAAATTTTATTTTTGCTAAGTGTGAATGGTGTAATAATGATGCTTTGTTTAGAGTCTGTAGGTATAGAAATGGATATATCTATGTTTTGTAGATTTTTATGATTCTTAAAGGTTTCCGATAGAAATATAGGAATTCTATAGGTAACCTTATAGATGGCCACCAAATTTTTCAACAATTGTATAAAATGGTAGAAAAGTGGCGGAAAAGGGTCGGATGGATAAGAATTATGATGAATGAGTATGGTAAGATAGTATGGTGGTATCTTAGTAAGATCTAGTGTGTGTTATGGACTGGTTATTTGTGAAATGGAATATGTGAAATGAAAATGGAAATAAAGAAAATGTTGAAGTACTGAGCCTATTGGTGAGCCATTGCATGATTTCATGTGGTGTGATATTTTTTCCTGGTACTAATATTTGTTATTCCCTTTTGGTTGGAGGTTCTTTATGGGGGTACCTGCATTCAAGAAGATAACAAAAACATGTTTTTCTTCTTTTCTTTTCTTTTTCCCTTTTTCACAAGATAATGGTGTCATTTATGGTTTTCACCATTTCCTTGCTCTATTAGGCCTAAAAAGGTTTTCTTGGTATAAAATTATTGCAAACTCGGAGACCCTTTTATGGCCACACAATTTCCAACCACCATGTTTATCTATTGTTGATAAAATTTTACAAGTGCTTCCAACTTGGGTTCTCATTAAGTCACCTCAACGAACTAAATAGACCCATGCATTTGGCGCTTTGTCAATTAGTACGATCTTTATACTATACTAGTTATCTTTCTAGTTGTTAAATGTATCAATCAAAACTTTAGATGGCCACATAAAAATGGATAATTGATGCCCATATTCAACAATTGACATAATAGCTCTTCTGTAGTTTCTACAATCAAATATCGAGCTTGAATTTCACTTAATGGAATAACTAAAGGTTTCCTTCGGTTGACATGCAAACTTTAAACCATTCATATATGTGTTAAAGTGATTCTCAATATTTGCTTTTGGCATTGGAGAGCTCATAAAAGGTTGGATGCAATGTTGTTGTCACAATTTGGGTTGAAATATAGATTCATGGAGATTCCTATAGGTTGGAGGGGATCTTATAACATCTTGAAAGGGGTGTCTTTCCTTTGTTGAGTATTCCTTAGGTCATGATGATATCCCCTAATGAAGAATGAATACATTTTGATGAAAAAATCTATTTGTTGTGCCTTTGGTAGTAGTATGGAGGTTTCATGTAGAAACTTGTAGGTTTCCTATAGAAACTTGTGCATTCTATTTTTTTCCACCAAATTTATGATGAGAAGGGATGGAGAAGGATGGTAGGTGATGGGAATGGTGTATAGTGGTATTTAAGGAGAATGAAGAATGAAAAATATGTGATTGAGTAGAAAATGAGAGGATAAAAAAATACAGAAATCTCCTGTAAACTTTTATGTTGATTTTGTTCTTTTTTTCATTTGCCGGGAATGATTGAGTTGCTACATAGCTAAAAACAATTGATTTAAAATTTTCCATTTTTTTATTTCATTTTTGTTTTTCTCTTTTTCCTTCTTCTCGAATTACTAAGCCCATTGTTGGTTTTCACCAATGCTTTTCTTCATGGTACCTCAATTAGGTTTTCACCATGAGGAATTATTTTTTCTCTCCTTTTTTCCTATAGGCATAGACTTTCCTCAAAGATATTTTTAGGTAGAGGCCTATCCTAGATGCCTCAAGGAGGTTTTGATTATGGGAATTTTTATTCATCTTCTTTTTTTCTCTTTTTCCTCTTGAGATGTTCCATAGTTTTTGCACTAAAGGCAATGGTTGTATTCATTTTTTTTAATTATGGTAGTCCTTGTGATTTTATTGGATATGTACTTGTGCCATGGAACCAATTTCTCCTTCTTGCACTTCTTAAACCTTTGGTGCTTTACCCTCTTCACACAACTCTTTTAAATCACCTTGTTGACCCTTAGAAATTTGTACAAGGGTAGCAATTTTCATGAAATGAATGGTGAGATTATGGAAAATATATATATAATGACTCTCTTGTTTCAATGAACATAAAAATACTCATAAATAATGCAAATGAAATATATTTGGAAAGGATTCATGAAATAGTTTTCATTTTAACATGTTGAGGAGTGATATCTAACCTAAACTACCCAACATTGTTTCAATGATAACTTTTTCATTTGATATTGAATTGAGTGATTCAAAAGGAATTAGGGAGTGTATTTAGAGGGGGATATACATTAGAAATATGGTTTTAAAGTGCATGGTTGGTATGTCAATTCTTCTAATAGGGAACCTATGTACGAGAACTATTTACATTTTCTAGTTTCTACCGGTAGTTACAATTTTTAGCATAAATTTTTCAATTGATATTTGATTAACATGATTCTAGTGGGAGAAAGAGCTATATTCGTATATTTATTTCCACTAGAAATAATTTTTAATAATTCCTTGAATTGACATGTGTGAAGAAATAGTCAACATGCAAAACTGGAATGGTGTAGATTTTTAGACAAGAAATCACTATTTTGGGTGTAATATGTTCATAAAATGTTGAAAGAGTGATTTCAATTGCATTGCAAACTATGCTTAGAGATCTATATTTTATAGAAACATACTTTTTAAATCTCTCCATTTTCCCCTTCAAAAGATGATTGTCCTGAACGTATTTTTAACAATTTCATCCTAGTTTTTTTTCACAAAAATTCAAGGATGTAGGAGATATACCTGCAAGTGAGTGATATTGATATTTTGGCGTTCTTGGGTTGAAGATATATGATTTTTAGTGCATCTATTTTACCATAGAAGTGTTGAGGGTATTGCATCTTCCTTTAGGAGAAATCTTTATTTTTGGTTTTCAAAAAGTATTTTGCAAGAAATATATTAAAAACAGTGCAAATTCCAATATAAGAGAGTCCATCTCAATGTAGTTTTAAGCACCTCCCTAGACATACTGCCAAAAATTGATGGGCCAAAGAATTGCAACAATAATGTTGAATTCCTCAATTTAAATGTCAACCTAGGGTTCATACAAGCTTACAATATATTGTGCATTGTATGTGTAAACTACATTGAAACAACTATATTTCAAAAAAGAAACATACTAATTTTAAGATTGTAAGAACTAAGCAAGGAAATGAGCATTAAGAAAATGTTAATTCTATTGCAAAGAAAGCTACAAATTGAAAGCAAACTACTCTAATAACAAGAAATGAAAGATGCAATAGAGTAAATGTGCATAAAGGAAATGAATAGAAAGTAAATTGCATTAATTAAACTATTCTAATTGCAAGAAATAATAAATCATAAAGCAAACTATTCTAATGACAACCATAAAGCAAACTATTCTATTTACAAATTATAAAGCAAAATCAATAAAGGAAATATATGAAAGGAAATGATTGTTGAAAATGAAAGTACATGAATTGTCAAATAAAATCACGTCTCCTGGAAGAAACTAAATCAATTGTCATTCAATTCATAGGTAGAGGAAATTCAACCTCCATTGCATGTCCAAAGTAGGCTCAAACCATGAATCAAGAAATAGGGTGAATCCTTCAAGATAAAGACACTATTTTAAGCAAGAAACTTGAACCAAAAGTTTGTATTACTTCCAAATTCGAACTTATACTTCAAAAAGAATCCTATCTAAGTTCAAGCAATCCCTTTATTTATGAAAATTTTCCCAAAATCCCCTAAAATCATGCATCGTATTTTGTGGGATTACTCTAGTCGTCTACAGAAGGTGAAGGGACATTGATGCACTGACATTGGCTCTCAAAGATCATGCTCAAAGTATCTAGTCGAACCTAAAGGTCTAGTTGTTAGCCCAGAAGGGGCCATTGTAAAATTTCATGTAAAACAATCTTTATTTCTTAGCAAGCGTAGATAGGGAATCTAATTAGTGGTTCATTTAAAATTAAGGCCGGCTCAACCATTTTTAGTTTTAAATTAGGCAAGCAGATCAAGGTAGGATTAGTTAGGAACTAGTTAGAAGAAACTGTTGAGCAACTGAAAAGTAACTGAGGAACAGTTCCTCAACTGTAAAGAAACTGCTAATAATGTATTGAAAAGGAAAAAATAGAGGTTGGAGAGGTTAGAAAGTTAGATAATTGGCTGGTTAAGCTAGGGTGTGGGATTTAAACCTACAGTCAGACTGTAAACAGAGGCCACTAGCATTGAAGATCAGGTCGAAGAGAGTCTTTTATGTAAATATTTGTTTATTAATATAATCAACTCACTTCTAAGTTCAAATGTGTATTTCGAGTGATTGGATGATAAATGCAATGTGAACCAGAGTTCTGTGTGATACGTATATGTAGGCGGAGTCGTGGCGAATATACTGAGCAAGAGAGGAGGCAGAGGACCAATCGGAGAATACAAGTGATGCTTTGGAACGATCTAGAGTAAGAATTCAGAGAGTTTAAGTTCAAGTGGACGCGAATTAAGCTGTGGAAGAGCCAAGGGCTGAAACCCTGAAGAAAACCCAACACCATAGAAAACTGAAGAAATGGCATAAAATTCAAGTAAAGAGTAGGGTGAAAGAGACAAAGTATCAATGAACCATAGCCACTGGATCTTTGTGATCAACAATCAGGATTAGATCGTGCAACGCAAAGTCAAAGAAGTGAATGGCGGAGATCAAAGAGCGTCGCCCGTCGATGGTATAACATCTACGGTCATCGAGTATAAATTGACCGAACGTTAACCAAAAGGTGCAGACCTGAACTTTATTAGGTTGGGAGTTTATAATTCTCATCAGGTCCGAAAGGGTGTTAAGTGTCGCGCTTGTTATCAACTCGAAATTACTATGGACCGTTAGATCCGCTAAGCACAAATCAACGATAGAGAATCGTCAAAGCAGCTTTGGATATCAGGAGAGTTAATGACCATTGGATCAGGAAAAGGTCAATGGTGAAGAGTTAATCGTTGATGGCATTTTGAGGAGGTTAATTGATGGTGCGAAGGAATGCTGTTAAGCGATGCACCGATCCCGATGGAGCGGACCCAATAGAGTTGTATGGCATTTTTAATGGCATTTGAAATCCGACACTGTGTAATCGCATATCGGATGCGAAGGAGGCATGTGTTAGTGGAACCCGTGGAGGAGCGATACCCAATTGCGATAAAGGGATGCATCAGAAAATGTGCAAAGGCCGTAACAAGGGGAAAAGGTATGTTTTACTATACTTCCTTTGTAAATGGTTATAAAAGGGATTAAAGCGCCGATAGAAGTGTTTTTCCAATTATAACCCAAAGTTATAAAATGGGTTTGGATATATGTGTGGCATGGGGACTAAAAAAGGTTTTGTGAGGATTTAAAGAGTCCCAATAGTGAAAGGAATGAAGGGTTAGACTATATGGTCAGCTTAATAAATGTTTCCATATAAGTTCTAATGAAAGGAGCCTTAACCTACTTTTGATTATAACGAATCTTTGACCGAAAGGTCATATAATTCCTGGGCAGAAATGGTTATGCATGGTTTATATGCATACTGTGGGTAAAGCAGGGTAACCCCTGTGTCAATTGGTATCAGAGCGGTTAAAGCTTTTTGAGGAAACTTAGCAAGTTATGTTTTTTTAAGAAAGAAGATAGACAGGAGGTCTGTAGAGGAAAAGAAATCAGATTATAAATCTGAAAAGGTGGAGGAAAATGCAAAAAGGAAAGTTAGACAGTAAAATCTAACAAAGCGACAGTTGATTTCTTGGGAAGAATGAAGATCCATTTGAATGTTGAAGAGTGGAAGCAGATTGCCTTGTGAAATCATGCAGGTAGTGTTTTATGTTAACTCTGGTTTGAATTTTACAGGTTAACGACAGATTAAATATTGATAGTAATAGACAAACAAGGAAAGTTGTATGTGTTCTAAGGAACAAAGTGAATGAAAGTCTCTAGAAAAAATAAAGTAGCAGTGAACTTGAAGAATCCAATTGAAGGTTGGATAGAGAGGATAAGAGTATTCTCAAAAGGAAACTGAGAAGCAAGCTTTTGAAAGCTTGGGATTGATCTCTGGTTTGAATAACATTGATATTCAGGTGATAGCAAAGGGAAGTGAGAAGGTTGCAGCAATAGCCTAAGAGCAAAGAGTGCTCAAGAGAAACTGAGAACAACTTCCAACTGCGGTTGGGTAGAAGTTGTTGAGGCAACTCCACAGTTGTGATTGTGGGTAGAGTTGTATTAGAGATAACAATTCCAACAAAAGAAGTGTTGGGTAGAATTGTTAGTCAGTAAGAGTTTTGAGGAAAGAACCAAAGAGATGCTGAAAGATTGAGCTCAGAGGAGAGAAGCTTAGTGAAGCATATGTAGCAAGAAGGAGACTTGTTACTGCAGAGGTATTGTTGCAGCTCACAAAGGTAATTCCACTAAGGATGTGGTAGAATTGTTAAGGTAAAGAAGGAAGCTGGTAAGACTTTCTAAGTAAAAGAAGAAGTGGTCAGAACCAAGTATTTCATGCTAATTGAAATACAAGAGGACAATTGTGTTCTTGAGAGGTGCAGATGAGTTGAAGCCTAGAAGGAGCAGATAGAAGTGCTCAAAGGAGGTTCCAGAGATAGAGAACCAAGAATTTGCCAAAATACCAAGTGCAAAGGAAATCTGGGTGAAGTAAGTTGCAACAAGGAGGACTTGTTGTTGCAGAGGCTTTAGTGCAACTCATAGCAAATGAGTGAGGAACTCATGAAGATGGAGAAGAAGATGACTACTGATAGTCATAACAGAGGTAACAAAGGTTCTGAGGAAGGCCACAGTGGAAGAAAAGTGAAGAAAGAAGATGCCATGGCAAATGGCATATGGAAGCAGTTAACTGATGAAGAATATGAGAGGGAGAAGGTTGAGATAAGAGTCCATCTTGAAGTACTGATGGAACTGTTACAGAGGAAAGAGAAAGACCAAAGGTATGGTTATATAATGAGAAAGAAGGTAAAATGACATAGGCTACAAAAGGAGAGAGAGCAGCAGGTGAATACTCAGTTAATAGAGAAGCTTAGGAAGCTTGAGCAGATAATGGATGTTCAATTGAGGTGAGAGAAGCTTAAAGGAGTTGAACTACAACAAAACAAATTTGCTGGAGAAGAACAAGTTCCTTGTGAACTTCAAGATGGAGAAATGATATCCAAAACATCAGTTGAGGCTGTTGAGCCTTATGTTTTTGAAATTAACAATTTGTGTATGTTTGCAGATGTAATACATGATGATGGACGATCTTTGGGTATTGTCGAAGAAGAGGAAAAGGAGAGATAGAATTTGAATTCTGTTTTAAAGAAGAAGGATGAGATAGTTAGGTCTCATGAAGAAGCTTATGCACAGTTGGGGGAGAATATTGCTTTTCAGCATACTGCTAAAGTTGTAAACAGGGGGAGTTTGGCTTATATGGGTAGCCAAAAGCAAGAAGAAGAGAAGGAAAATGTCAAGCATACAGATTTAACAGTTGAAGAAGCTAACAGAGAGATGTTAATGTTAGAAAATATGTTAAGAAAGTCTGATTCAAGCCATGAATTGAGACCTCAGGTAAATGATTTAAGTTTTAGTAATTTTGATGAAGAAATGAGCTTTTTTGAAGAATGCATAGGTAGAGATGTGAATGAGGAAGATTCAGTCAGCCCAGAAGGACAGATGAAAGTGTCATGTAACAGTGACAAAGAGAAGAATAGAAATGTACAGGAGGATGGGACAAATATGTCTCATGCTAAAGAAGAATCAGTCTTAGAACTGAAGGATACTGAACTGACTACCAAGATTAGTCAAGGAGCTGAAGGATAGCTATGGAATGTTGTCAAGGAAAAGGAGGAGATTTATGCTGGAATTGATAAGCAGCATAGTGATGAGGTGTTTGAAAGGAATCAGGTAGAAAGTGAATTGCTGAACTATTTGTTGGAAGCATCTGAGCATGAGAAAGGGATTGCAGACATTGACAGAAGAATGTCTCAAGTTTTGACTGAGACAAAAGTAGATATTAGTTTGCTAAACTATGTGATGTTAACTAATATACAGAGTAATGTGAGTGAATATGTTACTGTAGTCAGGGAATTGGAGAGAAGTTTACTTTTTGAAAGTAAATTTGCAGACAAGGAGTAGCAATTGGATATTGCAGAGGGAGATAACTTCAAGGATACTCAGGAAGTTTGGGTAGCAGCAATATCTACAGCAGTATCTGGAGCAATTTCAAGAATAATAACAGAAGTTGAAGCAAAAAAAGATGAAGGAAGTAATCAACAGTTTAAATATGAAAGGACAACATGCAGTGAGATGCAGTGGCAGAGTAATAAAAGCAAGATTTGTTATCAATAGAGGATTGAACTGCAAGAGGCCATAGATGAACTATGGGATTTGATGCGAGTACCTAAGAAAAGCTACGGCAGATCCAAGTAAGTAATCCATTGTAAAGTTGAATGGAGGGTGAAGAATGTTGAAGGTAAAGACAACAAAGCACTACAACATAAGGTGTGGAAGCCTGGAAGGTTACAACCAAAGAGAGATGAAGACAGTGAAGCTTATGGACAAAAACAAACAAAAGTCTGGGACCCTAGAGGTTTTCCATTTAACTTATGAAGGCACATGATTAGGAGATCATGAATGTTTTCAACTTTTGGAGTCTAATGTAGGAGCATTGGCTCTCAAAGATCAAGCTCGAAGTATCTAGTTGGACCTAAAGGTCTAGTCGTTAGCCAAGAAGGGGCCATTGTAAAATTTCATGTAAAAAAATCTTTATTTCTTAGCAAGCGTAGATAGGGAATCTAATTAGTGGTTCATTTAAAATTAAGGTTGGCTCAACCATTTTTAGTTTTAAATTAGGCAAGAAAATCAAGGTAGGATTAGTTAGGAACCAGTTAGAAGAAATTGTTGAGCAATTGAAAAGTAACTGAGGAACAGTTCCTCAACTGTAAAGAAACTGCTAATAATGTATTGAAAAGGAAAAAAGAGAGAGGTTGGAGAGGTTAGAAAGTTAGATAATTAGCTGGTTAAGCTAGGGTGTGGGATTTAAGCCTACGGTTAGAGTGTAAACAGAGGCCATTGGCATTGAAGATCAGGCCAAAGAGAGTCTTTTATGTAAATATTTGTTTATTAATATAATAAACTCACTTCTGAGTTAAAATGTGTATTTCAAGTGATTGGATGATAAATGCAATGTGAACCAGAGTTTTGTGCAATATGTATATGCAGGCAGAGTCGTGGCGAATATACCGAGGAAGAGAAGAGGTAGAGGACCAATCAGAGAATCCAAGTGATGCTTTGGAACGATTCAGAGTAAGAATTCATAGAGTTTAAGCTCAAGTGGACGCGAATTAAGTAGTGGAAGAGCCAAGGGCCGAAACCCTGAAGAAAACCCAACACCACAGAAAACTGAAGAAATGGCATAAAATTCAAGTAAAGAGAAGGGCGAAAGAGATGAAGTATCGGCGAACTGTAGCTGTTGGATCTTTGTGATCAACGACCAGGATTAGATCGCGCAGCGTAAAGTCAAAGAAATGAACGACAGAGATCAAAGAGCATCGCAACCGTCGATGGTATAACATCTACGGTCATCGAGCATAAATTGACTGAATGTTAACCAAAAGGTGCAGACCCAAAATATATTAGGTTGGGAGTTTATAATTCCCATCGGGTCCGAAAGGGTGTTAAGTGTCACGCTTGTTATCAACCCGAAATTACTTTGGATCATTGGATCCACTAAGCGCAGATCAACGACAGAGAACTTTCAAAGCAGATTTGGATATCGGGAGAGTCAATAACCGTTGGATCAGGAAAAGGATCAACGGTGAAGAGTTAATCGTTGATCGCATTTCGGGGAGGTTAAGTGACGGTGCGAAGGAATGTTGTTAAGCGATGTGCCGATAGCGATGGAGTGGACCCGATAGAGTTGTATGGCATGGTTAATGGCATTTGAAATCTAACATTGTGTAATCGCATATCGGATGCGGAGGAGGTATGTGTTAGTGGAACCCGCAGAGGAGTGATACCCGATTGCGATAAAGGCATGCATCGGAAAAAGTGCAGAGGCCCTACCAAGGAGAAAAGGTATGTTTTACGTATACTTCCTTTGTAAATGGTTATAAAAGGGATTAAAGCATCGATAGAAGGGTTTTTCCAATTATAACCCAAAGTTATAAAGTGGGTTTGGATATATGTGTGGCATGGGGACTAACAAAGGTTTGTGAGGATTTAAAGAGTCCCGATAGTGAAAGGAATGAAGGGTTAGACTATATGGTCAGCTTAATAAATGTTTCCATATAAGTTCTAATGAAAGGAGCTTTAACCTATTTTTGATTATAATGAATCTTTGACCAGAAGGTCATATAATTCCTGGGCAGAAATGGTTATGAATGGTTTATATGCATATTGTGGGTAAAGCAGGGGTAGCCCCTGTGTCAGACATAATCCCTTAAAAATCTAAAAAATATTCAAGTTTTCCTGGAGAAATGATGAGGGGAGACCAATCTTTTCTTCTTCACTAATTCCTTATGCTTACACCTTGGGGATCACATTAGCCTTCATATTTGTAACATATGCAATTATCAAAAAAAAAATTCACTTTAAGATCAAGAATATGTCACATTTCAACTTTAATTAAATTAAATATATATAATTACAGAAACATTATTCATATAAAAGGATGTATTTTCCTTGAAGGTTGTGGCTTAGGGGAAATAATGTATGGAATGTAGATGTAGAATGGGTCATAAAGATAAATAATTTGGAGGCCCATCAAGCCTCAATCCTTTGATTAATTGAAGTGTTTCTCATTGGATTTCTTACACGACATCACTGTGTCGCCAAAGTTGAGAATGAGTATAGTTCATTGAAATCCATTGTTTCTAACCAAAGCAACCAAGACAACAATGAGAGTGCAGAGTGAATTGGGATATGAAGCTTGATGTATGCCAAAGTAAAAGAAGTCGATACCTAATTGAAGAAGAACAACGAACTATTAGCTTGCATGACAATTGAGCTTTGTTGGGGGACAACAACAGGAGATATCCCACACGTGTTACATGTGATAAGAAAAGGGGGTTTATTTCCCATGATGCATTGGAGGAACGATATGAGTTCTAAGGGAGTGGGAGTGAGTTGTGAGGGGTGCCTCTCATGCTAACTGTGAGGCTCCATCCTAGGGTCCTCTACCATAACTAAATTCTCTAAATTCAAATACAATAAATGGGCAATAATTTATTTGCAACTCTTCCAAAAAAAAATTTACCATTTAAATTTTATTTCCTACAATCAAATAGTGAGCATTTCATTTCAATCACTTACATGAGTAATCTATAAATAGAGGAATACCTGTCCTGATAGCCTGGTTGAGATGCCCCTGAGCTCCTAATCCTACTAAGATGCTCCTCTTGACTACCAACTGGATTTACCTCCCAGCCAACTAGGAATTATTTCCTAGCCCAGGAAACCTCCACATGTTCCCTAGCCCTCCGAGCCCAAGTCCAACTAGATGTAGTGTGTGTCCAAGATAAACAATACTCTCCTTCTCTCCCTTCTCCCTTCTCCACCTTCATCCCAAAACAAATCCTCCAAAACCACAACCAAACCTAAACAAAAATAAGACCAAGGATCCCCCCTCCTCCCCGTTAATGTTTCTCCCTCATCCTTACATTTGACTTCTCTTCTCCCAAGTAAACATGAGAGGACATTTGGGGATGTGACATGAATATAAAATTGGGTAATTAATTGGAGAGGACCATGTCTTCTCTCAAGTAAATGTGAGAGGACATTTTGAGGATGAGAGATGAATACATAAATTGGTAATTAATTGGAGAGGACCATGTCTTCCCCCAAGTAAATATGAGAGGACATTTTGGGAATGAGGTATGAATATATATAATTTGGTAATTAATTGGTGAAGACTATGTCTTCTCCCAAGTAAATTTGAGAGGACATTTTGGGAATGAGATATGAATATATATAATTTGGTAATTAATTAGAGAGGACTATGTCTTCTTAAAATTTAAAAATTTGGGGAAAATTTTTATCAATACTAAATTTACAGTTTCACTAATGTAGGTATGTACCAATATTTCTTGATAATTATAAGTCAATATTTTAAGGTGATTTAAACCCTAGTAAAATTTTCATGACAAGATTAAGTAGGCATTACACTAACTTAATATGAATCGCTACCTTTCGATGGATCTTTTGAGGGTGACATTTTTCGTTCTAATCATGTCATGGAATTAATACATTACCATGTTGGGTATTATAAAGAAATCCCCCTTTTGCTTCAAGGTGGATGGTCATGTCGGCTTGAATCTCTATGAAGTTGTTGTTGTCTCTTTGAATATGAAACCACTCAATGTGACACTCCATCAAAGCAAAGAAGTCTTTGATGATGGAGATGATAGCTTCCATTTGGAGATCCTTTGCATGGGTCTTTTTTTTGCATATGATGAATGAGGATTAAAGAGTCTCCAAAGACAATGAGGTGGGAAGGAAGAAGAAAGCAAGATATAGGTATGCTTTGGTAGTGGGCATAAGCTTCAGTGAAATTATTGATCATGACACCTAACTTGCAAGAAAACTTGCCTTCTAAAATTCCTTTGAGACAAAAAAAATTACCTTACCCCACCCTTGTTATTAATAATAAATTATTATTATTATATACTTAATATGTAAATCACTTTCCAATATATTACACTATATTTCTTATTATATATAATTTATAAAATATTATTAATACCTACGTTTACTTACTAATATTCTTTAATATTATTTCATAAATATCTTGTGTGTTTTTCCCACATAACATATGAAAAGAACCAATACAATATTCTTTCCTTACTTTGGAACAATCTTGATGAACAAATTTACCGTATGTTTAACAAGGATGTAGCTGCAAAGCAGCTTATCCCTGTCGAGTTTTTATAAGCACGTGAATTAGACTTTATGGACAATTTATGCTTACGCTTTTATGCATTCGAGTTATTTCCACCTTCAACCGTCTAATGCCTAGCATTGGGCTGACCAATTAGATTTTTACAATCCAGTTACGTTATGAATCTCGGATTTCACGGATTCAACTTCCAAAGTATTAAAACCGTGTAGCATAAACTAAGTTACAATTTCCTTCCCAGATTTCAGCTTGATCCAGGCTCCTGCTATTTCCTGCATTTAAAGTCTTGAACGCTGTCATGTAATCGCTTATTATATCTTCTTAATATAATACTATTTTGATTTTCTTTCTGAAAAAAAAAAAAAACTAAGTTACAATTTAGTTTTGAAAACAATAGAAATTTTGGTATGATTTTGAAAAAAATGAGTGGATTTTTTTTTTTAAATTTTGGGTTATAGTTCTCATTTTCAGGATTTTGAGTACCTCCAAAAAAAAATGATTTAAACACTCTCATCATCAAATTTCTTGAATAATTTTTCGCTAAAAATTGGCCATCCTTCAAAAATTATAACTTAATTAAACAAGGTCTATTAAAACTCATAAAGATTCCAAAGAAAAATTAGCCATCCCGGAGAAATTGTGACCTAATTAAGCTCATAACACATTTCAGCAATCAAAATTGGTTCACCTATGCTAGTGTGCAACCAAACAAGGGCTATGTAATGTGGATCAACATGACCAAATGGAGTGTGTAGCAGATAAGTGATCAAAGGAAGCACTTATGCTATTTTATATGTGACTCTTCTACAACTTCCACATCTTCTTAATCTGAATTGCTTTATGAATCACATCCTATAGTACAACATTTTGTCACATTAGTGTGCTCTTTATTGGTCTACCTTTAAACACTCTTATCCCTTACCACTCCCTTCCACTGTATGCTTATTGGTCTGCACTTTACTTTTCGTGATCCCTGTGGCTTGAAAAAAGAGGGCATCAATGAAAGATATGCATCAAGTAAGAGTAGTACAATATTTCTTTGCAACATTATTTATTGTTAATTAACATGTATCAAGTTTGGAATTGTATGGCAAATTTTTAACTATATTAAGGAACCATATAAACTTAATAACGTTATTTATTTGATCTCCATTTTTCAATTAGCTTGTTAGTCAATTTTGAGGTCATCAATTACATGTCATCGATTAGTTTGTTGAATCAATGACATTAAAAATATACAGTTAGGATTGCACATGAGGAAACAATTATCCAAGCACATGCCCCAAGATTTCTACAACAACTTGTAAATATTCCTCAATCTAAAACATGTGTCAACAAATTAAACAAGTGTTTTTCAATCTAATACGTGTGTCAACAAATTAAATAACTTGAGTGGGCCTAATGGTTAAGAGCATGTGTTTCCCCCTATGAAGTCATAGGTTCAAAACCAGAGGGGTAGAGTATGTATGCCTTCATAGACTTCGTAGTGAAATTGCTACATGGAACCCTATTACCAATCATTGAAACTATACTTACTATTAAAAATTTCCACTGGATGTTCAACTTTCAACTTTCCTACCACAAATATGTGATGATGCATCTTACCAACCCTATTACCAATCACTGAAACTATACTTACTATTAAAAATTTCCACTAAATATTCAACTTTCAACTTTCCTACCACAAATATGCGAAGATGCATCCTACCAACCCTATTACCAATCATTGAAACTATACTTTCTATTAAAAATTTCCACCAAATATTTAACTTTAACTTTGAACTTTCCTACCACAAATATGCGAAGATGCATCCTACCGACCCTATTACCATCATTGAAACTATACTTACTATTAAAAATGCCTATTGTTCACATGCAACTTCAACAAAACCCACAAACGGGTCTACCTAAAATGAATTAGCCCTAATGCATTGCAAAGCTTTATACCAAATGCCCCAGTGGGCAGACACGACCTTTTGCAGAAATCGACACTGAACGAGTTGCATCGGCAATTATTGCAAAGCTTTAATGTAATGAGGTACCAAATTCCTGGCTATTAGACAAGGCCTTGTGCAGAAATTCACACCAAAATGAGTTGCATTAACAATTATTTTAATATTTATGATATGTTGAGCAAGTCTTCATATAAATCTCTAATGCTGTTTGTTCCAAACCCGTTAACTCCGACGAGACATTTGATGCCTTGTGTACAGGCCAAGGGTGAGGAAAAGCAGAGCATTTTTGTTAATAGTCGTCAACCTCCCTTAGCTGCAACTCTAATGCAAAGATTTGTAAGATTTTTCAAGGATTTGGATTAAATTGCAAGTGATATTGGGTATGAATGCACAATGATTATCCAGGTTAAGAACTTCATACACAATGGAAGTAACCGTTGCCTCCTAGTTGGCATTCCCAACTTTCTCCACATGCCTTAATACATTTCTGAATCATCATTGCTCCATGAGTATCTTTTTCCTAATGACACTTTAGTGCACTGAAAATTATCTTTTGATACACATTTAAGAGGCCATTTTTGCGATGGAAATGTTTCACATACTCGAGCATAATGAGATGGATTATCAAATCAAGTACTGAGGAATGCATGACATTAATGTGAGAGATTTAAAATTTATAAAATTAATGTGAGAGATTTAAAATTTATATTGAAGTTGTAAGATACGAATTAAGTATTTCTATTAGTATGAAAATAATTTAATAATTTATTATATATTAGAATGAACATGATAATTAATAAATATTAGGTAATAAATTAATTATTAATTAATTATTATTTTTTTAATTTTTTATTAAATAAAAATTATTTAATATTTAATAAATAGGATAGAAAGATAATAAATCAATCATTAATTTATTATATGATATTTTTTTTAATTATTTTTTTTATAATATTATAATTATTAGAAATAATTTTATGTAATTACCATATTATTTAAATTATATATATATATATATATAATAAATAAAGAAATTTGTTAATATTAATTTAACAATAAGAATTAAAAACTAATCTTGAATGAATAATTATATTAAAAATTGTTTTGGAAAATAAAATTTTACATATCAAATCTTAAATATGATTAAAAACTCATACCAATTAATATAAAACACTCCTAATTAAACCCATACCAATTAACATAAAACACCTATTTCATTAATTGAAATGGGTTATCTAATAATAATAAGGTTCAATAAGTATAATATTTATCATATATATTTTCTATCACATTATTACATGTAAACATAAATATCACTTTACAAAGAATGACATATATGTATATGTATAAATGATTTCAATTCTCATAATTTTTTGATGATGATGATGATTAACGTCCACTAAGACTAAACTTTGGTCTATCGGACCTAAAGAAACGAATTATTTAGTTTAATTTAAAATTTTATTCCTATGCTCAAAAAGCTTGGAGAGAAGCCTCCCGAGTTCACTGTAATTTTGACAACGTAAAAGGCTAGGAAGGTCAGTGTTGCAACAAAGATTTTGAAACTGAGATCTAATCTGGTTGTACACAGGGCACTCTAAGAGGAAGTGATTTCATCCTCGATGTTCATATTCTCACAGAGATGGCAGAACCTTTCCATCCATGGTGTTTTAGGAACTGCCCAACGACCCGTTTCACTATGGAGCTCATGAGAGTTCGTTCTAATCTTGGCTATATTAATTTTCTTCTTTGAGCTAGTTAAAACAAAGAGATATTTTTGATCTTCTAGAGTGGGGTTGATGGCCTCCTTATAATATCTTAATTTTCTTTTAGCTGCTAAATCTTTCTCACACCACATTTTTTCTTTGAAAATTTTAATGTAAAAATAGATAATAATTTTTTTGAATTTTATTGCATGCTATATATGTCAAAGATATATATATATATATATATATATATATATATATATATATATATATATATATATATATATATATATATAATTGTTTAATTGGGAAATGATAAAGTATATACACTTTTATCAATTTTAAGAATGTTTTATTTATTTATTTATTTATTTTTTATATAAAAAAAATAATTTTCTTAGAGACGAAATTTTTCATACATAATGAGAGAGATGTTGTCACAAATGTATGTGTATAAATGTATACAACTCTTATAAATTTTTATATATAGTATTTTTGAAAATTTTAATTTAAAAATAAATAATAAGTTTTTAAATATGTTTTTTGAGTTTTGTGATGTGCTATGTATAAAGTGGATTTAATAATAAAAAAACTATTACTTTTAAATTTAATGGTTTGAATTGGAAGAGAATAAAGTATATACACTTTTATAAATTTTAAAAGTCAAATTTTTATATGAAAAAAAATCATTATTTCACAAACTAAAAGTTTTATAGAACAATTTAATATTTAATTTATTCGTAATCTTAAAATTAGATGATTATTATTATTATTATTATTATTATTATTATTATCAATTTAACTAGCCTAGATCCATCTTAACTTCGTACTTACTAAGCGTCCCGAGGGATCAAATCTCTCCTTTCATAGGAAGAAAACCCAATGTTCTTGACAATCACTATCAAGGGGGGAAATTCCAATAACACAAGAAAATTGTATTATCTTCAAGACAATGTTAGAGAGATCAAATCATTAGGAGAAAATTGATTCTGAAAGCTTCAACAATAATTAGTTAAATAATATAATTCAAAGTGCACTTGGGAAGTACAAAAGAGCAAAAAATAGGAAATTATAATCAAATTGTTTTCCTGTAAATGCTTGGTTTGATGAGGAATGAAAATGGAAAGGAGAACCTTGGAAAAGGCAAGCAAGGAGAAGATGAATGTAAAGTTATATAAGTAGATCTTCAAAAGGTAAAAAGATAACTTCATGCAAACAAGGCGAGAAGTGTTAATATATCTAGGCAAGAATACCAAAATCTTTTTTGGCAGAAACTTCAACCAAGGAAGAAGAAAATGAAAATAATATTACAGCCAATCAATTGTTTGACTATGCAAGACAACTCTATGAGAAAGAATAAGAAGTTGTGCCTCCCACTAGGTTCAATACAATTAAAAATCTTTTCACGTTACAAGAGGTGGAGATTGGAATTAAGAATATGAAAATATGAAAGGCAAAGGACTTCGTTGAACTTCAAGTAGAGTATCTAAAATGGGGAATGGGTATTCTTAAGTTGCACATCATGGAAATATTCAACAACATCATTCGAAAAGGATTCCCAAGAGACTGGACAACTAGCCTAGCAATACCCCTTTTTAAGAGTGGAGACATTAATAATCCTTCCAACCATTGAACGAGTTCTTTTGTAAGATTGAATTTATATTATGCTCACAAATTCAGGAAAACATACAGAGATAATAACCATGGTTGGCTTGATTGATAGCCCAACCATATACAAAAGGTTTTGGTCTTAGAAGGTCTATATGATCTGATACATCTCACCCTACCGACATTATTATTAGCATTATGTACAAAATTTAAGGCAAAATACTCCTTGAAGGAGCTTCCTGAGAGACCACTGTTCGAATGACTCTTGAAACCCTGAACCAAATATTTCAATTGACAGGTTCACCAGGCTAATAAAAAAAAACGAGACAAAAATTCTAGAACATGGACTTAGCTTAGCTATGTTAAACTTCTTTGACCGCGATGGGCTTCTCTAGCAAATCTCAAGTAGGAACACCATCGATCTTCACATGGTCGACCGAGACACCTCCTTGCTCCATCTTGTCGAGGTTGGGGGGCGTGCTATATTTCCCTGTTGAATTCATCACTGCTCGCCACTTGAGAAGATCATAGTGCGGCGAGTCTTTGGTTACAAATTTCCTGTGGTGAATCGTTTTAACAAAAACAATGAATTTATCATCTAGTATGTCTAGTTTTTTCTCCAAAGCTTGTATGGCTTAGATATTCTCCTGAATAGCCAGACCCATGATTGTTTTCATTGTCTAGATGATTTCAATAGCACAACTGAACATATTTTCTCTGGCTTTGGTGAATCCAGGGTTCGAATCCACTTGAAGTCCTCATCCACCTCCTCAGTGTTAGTATTCTACCTAATTTTCATAGCTTGATCCTCTAAATGGTTGATGTGCTCTTGAATTCGTTGAGGAATGATGTTGTGGAAATTAAGTGCAGCTTGATGGGCTATAGTTTCATCCCTGGTTCTCAGCTTCATGTCTCTTTGGCGCCATTAGTCCATGTTTTGGGAGCAGACAAAAATGCTTGAGACGTTGAGGGTGACAAGCAAGGCAGAATTGGGAGGGGGTTATCATAATGTCTCTAGGGATTGAGAAGTTCGAGGAGAGTAATGAGAACATCAATGCAAGAGAGGTTGGCTTGTATGACGATATCAACCCTGGGGATGGAACAATCCATCATACTGGTGGCGGAATGGGAATGGCAGCGATTGTAATCCATGGTCATTCGAGGGATCAAATGTGCATTAAGAATATCATTATGTGTGGTGTGAGTGATGGATTTCACTGCACAACCTTCAAATATTTCGTATGAATTTGTTAGCGATGATGTCTGAGCCGCTAGGATGGTTTAGAGTCTCATTATTACTGTAATTTTCTCTGTCCTTTTGATGGATCTCTTCACACTCCTAACGAAGAGGGTTGTTAGATAATTCATGCCATGATTGGGAGGTTAACATGTTGTTTCCAATCGTTCCTTTGTTTTCCAACCGGTTAACCATGGAGTTGGCCTTTCTCCTGACCGCTTAGAAGTGGACCCCAACTATATAACCATTATAATCAATCCTTTGTTTGTAAATCTTTTTGGCAACATGGTAGAAAATAGAATTAGTAAGTGGACAGAAGTAAAATAAAAGAGGAAAAAAGGGCAAGCGGGTTTTAGGCCAAAGCATTCTATAGTGGATCATGGTATCATGCTTAGACACATTATTGAAAAGGTTTGATGTGATGTCCCCAGAAAACTGTAAATATTTTATTTTACCACAGTAAAAACAAAACTAGATATTATGGTTATTGTTTGAATTAAGTATTTAAATTTGATAATTATAAAGAGAAAAACTATTTTTGGAGTGTTAACAAATCTTGTAACTTTTCATATCAAGAAAGTTAGGATAGGCAGTTGCCTAACCCTAACTACCTCCCTGAGTATGAATTCTCCAAGGAAAGGACTCAAAGGGGCACTGGGAAACCTGAGAGTAACAGAGGAGAAAGGGAGAGAATCTGTGCTGAAAGGTCAGACGGGAAAAGAAGCTAAGTATGGTGGTGACTAGATAGTTGTGGCACTGTGTGCGAAGTCTTGCAAGAAGACATTGGTCTTGTGAGTAAGCTCAAGGGGAGACTTGGACCTAATGACAAGTCTCATGGTTGGGAGGATTGAAATCTATAAATTACAGAGGTGACTTCAACAATTGATTTTTCCTTTATTACAACTTTACAGGTAAGTAAAAAAAAAGGTAGAAATTTTTTTATTTTATTTGTTTTTAAATGAGTTGGTAGAATAAAATGTTTAGATCTGGAAAATGCTGTAAATAACACTTGAAAATTTAATATTGTACAGTAATATCTTAAAAATAGAAGTAGATATTCCTAGTTAAAATATAGATTTGAGAACGTAAGTACAGACTCAGGAAAACAAGTTTCGAAAGAAAAGAATAAAACTGTGCATGAATTAGTAATATCAGAAAAGAACTAAGTTTATTTTTCCACAAGAAAGAAGTATGTACTATTTACTTGCCAGAGCTGAGATTTTATAATAATTATAGATGGAAAATCGGCCGAGGCCTGTTCTAATTATTAATTTGGAAATCACTGTAAAACATTTTATATTTACATTTTATAATACCGGCAAGAGACCCGAAAGTTTATATGGTAGCGCTGAACTGTAAAACCCTAAAGAAATTCAAGAAGTAATGACAATATAGAAATGTCGACAATAACCAGGAAAGTCATCACCAGACCCTTAGGACCCGATACGCCCACGAACCCGGGGCAAGAATCCAAGTCCTAGGCCTGCATTTCCGCAAATGACAATCTTAAACATATGTAAAACGTTAACAGAAGATTAGCGGCTTACAAACCAACAAATCCAGATATACATCATAGAGAAAGAACTGGACAATATCATAAACCAAGAAACAATATGAGGCATCGATTACCCATATATTGAAAAAACAGAGTTTGATTCATTGCATAGAAGCTCGCACGCATCATGCTCCGGTAACCAGAGAGATGCTGGAGCTGAGGGTTATCAAATGAAAACATTATATAACAAATGACAGAGCTAAGTCCGATAGCAACATACATCAAACGGCCCAGCCATGAGAAAACTATGGTATGCATATATTATAAAGAGGACGAAGCCCCAAAACAACAATACACTTTAGAGCGTCGTGGAAAAGGATTTCGGGACCTTCCAGTGTAACCCTAAGGGTTGCCGGATAAACCCAGAATCCATATCGTTTACCAGAAACAGAGGATATGTGCATTCTCTTAAAACAGAAAATAAATACAATTTAAATATAGCCGTAGTAGCGAGTTTCCACGGGAAAATCCCTTTTGTCCAGAATAAACTTAAATACAAATTCTTCCTATGTATGATTAAACACCATAGCTAATACTCTAAACCTTCCGAGAGTTTCATCTAAGGAACAGTCGGTCTCTCTACTCGGTCATTAGCAGACCGCGGCTAAACTACAACATACCCGAAAACCTTTGAAAGACTTGAGCAGGAGGATGGCGGAAGGACCAGTGCAAACTACTTCAGGGTTTCCATGGAACACCGAGACCTCACCAGCAAATCCTGCATTTCAATTTCAACGAACCGTCAGGAGAAATCTACAAACTGTAATCTTAAAAAACCAAGGAAATTGCTAATTCGTTTTAGAATTACCTGATAAGGGTCATGCATGGGTAGTGTAACCACCTATTTCAAGAGCCATTATGGATGCCATGACATTCTCAACACTACACAAACCCTCCAGGAACGAAACCCTGGTATCGTAGCTCGCGATAAATGAAATGAAAGTCCATCGAATTTCCCAAAGAAAGTTTCCAGAAGACCCATCGTCCGTTGGATCAGCTCCAAGGCTTGTACATCGTCGATGCAACGAGGAGAACGAGGCAAGAGGGACAGCTGGAGGGCAGCTGGCGAGGTAGTCGAGGCCTGCTTCCACCACAACTCAGCGACAAAGCAGAGACATTAATAACACCATAAATCGCGTGATACGAATTATGTACAATGCAAATCAAAAGTGCCAGTTTGATTGTAAAAATATATTGAATCATATGAACATTAGTACTGTGTATTAATTAGAGTTATGATTGTATATGGCAATCTATATAAGGTTTGTGGTAAGTGCATTTAGAACTATGGTAGAAAGTAAATTAGTTATTTATTTATGAGTTATAGGGAGATGTGACATTTGGGGGCGGATGAAGAAGTATTTTGTTGTTTTGTTGACTTCAAAAAGGCATTTGACATGGTCTATAGAGATAAGTAGCGGTGTAGAATAGAAGAACTTGAAATTCCTTTGCATTGTAGAGTTGTTGTCCATAGGATCTACGAAGAGGTGAAAGTCAAAATTATAACTTCAACAAGCATTTCAGAAAGCTTTAGAAGTGACATTGGAGTCAAGAAAGTTTTCCCTTTATCTCCTACTCTTTTTAGTTTATATATTAATAAACTAGAAGCATGGCTAAATTTGCAAGGTGGAGATGGTGTTCTATTGGGGGGAGTTTGCGATAATGCTTCTTTTATATGTTGATGACCTTCTATTGATTGCTAAATCGATCCACGTAGTGTAGATGCACCTATATTCCATTTATCATTTTTGTAGATGATGTGGAAACATCTTACCCAAAGTCAAAATGTATTTTGAATAGGCTAGGGAGTCTTCCTTTTACCAAGGGAGTTGGTTCCCTAAGTGGGAATTATTTAATTTATTGTATTTTCTACGCTTATTAGATAATTATACATAAATGATTTAATGTGAGGAATTGATGTAATTAGGTCTCTTATAAAAAGAAAGATTTCGAGAGTAATGGGAGAGATTTTAGAATTAGTTGGATTCATGAGAGGATTTTGTGGATCTAGAGATCTAGAGATAGGGATTTTTGTAAGAATTTATGGATCTGGACTAATTCTAGTTCACAATTCTCTTTTGTGTATATTTTGTAGCCAAAATGCATGTAGGGGGAGATAGGAAAGAGTGTGTGTACAGAGAGCAAAGAGGCTTTGAGGGCCGAGAAAGGCCATAACGCCAAAGAGGGCCAAAACGATGTATTTGCAGGCCAAAGGCCTTTTGTAATTATTTGTAAACAATGCAAAAACACTTTGTTTCGAGTGTATTCTAAGGGAGAGTCTCTATTCATTGTGAATGTTGAGCATTGGTTTATATATGTATGGAAAATATATTTGATTGCAGGCTTTAAGATCACGAGGAAGAGCGTGCAAGAACGAGAAAATGTGCATAAGTGTATAACATCGGAGCTTATTGAAGGGAGGATTATATCAGAGTGGCACAACAAAAGCATGATTGATAATAGAGAAGTCGATCAAGTCTAAAATGCAATTCCGGATGGAATAGAGACGAGATCAGAGTCTCCTATACTGATTGGAAAATCTTAGGAGAGATAGTCGACTGTTCATTGAAGTCGTAGAGGTTTGGACAAAGCTCAAAAGCGCAAGAAAGATTCGCGTTTTTTAGTTACAGAACTGAGTAGTGCCACACGCACAGTACAACCGAAAAAAGTCACAAGAAAATTGTGTAAAAAATAAAAAAATAACAAATCAATCATTAATTTATTACATGATCTTTTATTTTTAAACTGTAATTTTTATAATAAAAAAATATTAAAAATAATTTTATGTAATTATGAGATCATCTAAATTATCTAATTTCTATATTCTTAAGAAAAAAACTTGGCAATTTTAATTTAATAATAAACACTAATCTTCATCAAATAATTATATTAAAAAATATTTTGTAAAATAAAATTTGACATATATGATTAAAAGCTCATACCAATTAACATAAAACACTCATGGCCCATACCAATTAACATAAAACACTCACTTCTTTAATTGAAATGGGTTATCTAATAATAATAAGGTTTAATAAGTATAATATTTATCATATATATTTTCTATGACATTATTACACGTAAACATAAATGACACTTCACCACAAATTCCATGACATACATGTATATGTATAAATGATTTTAATTCTTATAAATTTATATTTATATATATATTATATTTGATAATTTTAGTGTAAAAATAAATAATAAGTTTTCTGAATTTTGTTATATGTTATATATATAAATTAGATTTAATAATTAAAAATTTATATATATTTTTAAAATAATAATTTAATTTGAAAAAATAAAAAATATACAGTTTTATAAATTTTAAAAATTAAATTTTTATATAAAAAAAATCATTATCTCACTAACAAAATGGTTCATATTTTAATTTAATATTTAATTTAATAATATTTTTAAATTAAATTATTATTATTACTATTATAATATTTGATTTAAATATAATAAAATTGATTTAAAATCACATCTTTAAAATTTTCAATGGCTTGTTCTTTTTCTTCCTTTTTATTTGATTGGTGCGAGAGAGGCGTTCTACATCCCATAATGAGAGACGTTGTTATATATATATATATATATATATATTCCGTTCTCATAAATTTTTATATATTTTAATTTTGAAATTTTTATTTAAAATTAAGTTTTTTAATATTTATTTTTGAGTTTTGTGATATTTGATATATAAAGTAGATTTAATAATAAAAAGTTATATTTTTCAAAATTAATGGTTTAAATTAGAAGAGGATAAAGTATATATACTTTTATAAATTTTAAGAGTCAAATTTTTATATGAAAAATTCATTATTTTCCAAACAAAAAGTTTTATATAACAATTTAATATTTAATTTATTAGTAATCTTACAATTAGATTATTATTATTGCTATTATAATATCTAATTTCAATTTTACCATGGTATATCTATTTAATTCTAGATTTATCAAGCATGGTGAAGGATCAAATTTCTCTTTTCATATTAGGAAAACCCAATGTTCTCGACAATCACTATCAAAGGTAAAAATTCTTATAACACAAGAAAAGTGTAGTATCTTCAAAACAATGCTAGAGAGATCAATTTAACGTGAGAAAATTGATTCCCAAAGTTTCAATAATCAAGAATTAACAAAAATAATTCAAAGTGCACTTGGGAATTGCAAAAGAACAAAAAAAATAAGAAATTAGAACCAAATTATTTTTCTATAAATGCTTGGTTTTATGAGGAATGAAAAATAGTAAAGAAAACCTTCGAAAAAAACAACAAAAAAAAAGATAGAATATAAAATTATGTATAAAATTAATTTAATAATCCAAAATTAATATTTTCTTAAGATAATAATTTAAATTAAAAAAATAAAATATTACACTTTTATAAATTTTAAAAATCAAATTTTTATAGCAAAAGAATGATTATCTCACCAACAAATTTTTTTATACAATAATTTAATATTTAATTTATTTGTAATTTTAAATTAAATCATTATTATTACTATTATAGTATTTAATTTAAATATAATAAATTTATTTAAAATATATCTTTAAAATTTAAAAAATTTAAAAATGACGTGTTCTTTTTTATCCTTTTATTTGATCGTTGCCACAGAGGCGTTCTACATCCCCTAATAAGAGAGAGATGTTGTCACACATGTATATGTATAAATGTATTCCACTGTCATAAATTTATATATATATTATTTTTGAAACTTTTAATTAAAAAATAGATAATAAGTTTTTTAATATGTTTTTTGAGTTTTGTGTTATGTATGTTTAAAGCGGATCTAATAATAATAAAATTTATAATTTTAAAGTTAATGGTTTAAATTGAAAGAGGATAAAATATATATATGTTTATAAATTTTTAAGAGGCAAATTTTTATATGAAAAAAAATCATTATCTTACAAACAAAAAGTTTCATAAATATTTAATTTATTCGTAATCTTAAAATTAGAATATCATTATTATTATTATAATATTTAATTTCAATTTAACTAGCCTATATACATCTTAATTTTGGATTTACCAAGCGTCGTGAGGGATCAAATCTCTCTTTTCATAACCCACGGGGCTTTGGATTGACGGTGAATGGGTGCATTGTTAAGGCACACCTTGCGATAGGTCACTAGTTCAAATCCCCTGTGGGTGCTTACCAACCAAAAAAAAAAATCTCTTTTCATAGGAGGAAAACCCAATGCTCTCAACAATCACTATAAAGGGGAAAAATTCTTATAACACAAGAAAATTGTACAATCTTCAAGACAATGCTAGAGAGATCAACTCAGCAGGAGAAAATTGAATCCGAAAGCTTCAACAGTCATGAGTTAACAAATATAATTCAAAATGCATTTCGGAAGTGAAAAAGAGAAAAAAGTAGGAAATTAGAATCAAATCATTTCATGTAAATGCTTGGTTTGATGAGAAATGAAAAATGAAAAGGAAAACCTTGGAAAAGGCAAGCAAATAGAAGATGAATGTAAAGTTATATAAGTAGATCTTAAAAAGGAAAAAAGATAAGTTCATGCAAACAAGGCTAGAAGTGTTAATATATCTAGGTAAGAATAACCCAAAGCTTTTTTGGTGGGAACTTCAAACAAGGAAGAAGCAAATCGAAAATAATATTACAGCCAATCAATTGTTTGACTATGCAAAACAACTCTATGAGAAAGAATCATAGGTTGTGCCTCCCACTAGGATCAACACAATTACAAATCTTTTCACGTTACAAGAGGTGGAGCCTGGAATTAAGAATCTAAAAACAGGAAAGGCAAAGGACTTGGTTGAACTTCAAGTAGAGTATCTAAAATCCAGGGTCCGAAATCCACTTGAAATGCTCATCCACCTCCTCAGTTTTAGTATTTTGCCTAATTTATGTAGCTTGCTCCTCCAAATGGTTGATGTGCTCTTGAATTTGTTAAGGAATGGTGTTGTGGAAATTAAGTGCAACTTGATGGACTGCAGTTTCAACCCTAGTGCTCGGCTTCATGTCTCTTTGGCTCCATTTGTCCATGTTTTAGCCTTTTCTCTAAGAACTTGATGAGGGCTCATGGGCAGAGTGAGAGGTGTGATCCATGCTTGTTATAGCCAAAGGGATCAGACAGAGAGACTTGGCATGCTAAGGGTGACGAGAAGGGTGGACTTGGGAGGGAATTATCATAAGGCCTTTAGGGATTGAGAAGGCTGAGGAGAGTAATGAGGACATCAATGTGTGAGAGGTTGGCTTATATGAGGAGATCAACCCTGGGGATGGAATGATTCATCCTAATAGTGGAGGAATGGGAATGGAGGAAATTGCAATCCATGGTCATTATAGGGATCAAATGTGCATTAATCATATCATTATGTGTGGTGCGAGTGATTGAGTTCATTGCACAACCTTCAAGGTCTCGTACGAATCCGTTAGTGATGATCTGTGAGCTCGTAGGATTGTTTGGAGTCCCATTAATACCATAATTGTCTCTCTCCTTTTAATGGATCTCTTCACACTCCTGATGATCCAGGTGGCTCAAAAAACTCTCAGAATTCAGAATTGGCTTTGGAAAAGCTCAAAAATCAAAGTCATTAGATTGAAGTCGAACTAGGGTTAGAGCAAAGATCTCGTTGCAAGCTTTATAACGGCGTGACCGACACCTCAAACTGAGTTTGTCTGTGAAAGTTATGGCTAGCCAAAGTTTTGGTCAAACTAGACCCAGTGGCAGCCACTAACGAGGAAAAAAATTGACGCTTACCAGCGACGAATTCTGACGGCCAGAATGGGTGAATTTGTCACCTCTTTAACTTTTTCGATGAACCCAAAAACTTGGTCAATTTTTTTTGGCCAATTTGTTTTATAAAACAAAAAATATATTAAAAAAAGGGGCGGTGGGCTACCATCCCTGCCAACGGTCATTTATTAAACATTAAAATAAGGTTTGGGGCCTGCAAATTTGACCCGAGACCCCACCCACCATAACGGTGACCCATTTATAATAAATAACAGAGTCGGTAGGGCTCGAACCCGTGTCGACCACATGGTCAACTTGCCCATTGTGGCAGCTCCACAACCAACTAACCATCGAAATCCCAATATTAAAACATGCCAACGCAAAAATTCCAAGTGGGGAGGCTGCAGGGTTGGAGTGTGGGCCTCCCACACCAAATTTAAACCCCTTTGCCAACAACCTAATGGGGGCACCTTGAAATTTCTGTCTGAAAGTTTATATAAGAACCACAATTGCTCATTCAACAGGGGAGAGGACAGAACGGAGCGCATGGAACCCAACCCAGGAAGGGCACATTTTTCGAGGTAGGAATATTTTTCTAGGGAATATTTGAAGGAATATTCTTATGCAAAATGAATGAGGAATCTAAAAGATTCCCTTGAGGGCAAAATTTCACAGTGACTGTTATAGACATTTTTGTGCCTTACAACATGAAGCATGAAATGTCCATAATCTAAGGGATCCAAAGTCCCTAAACATGTTGTTCCTACCCCTAGAGGAACAAGGTCAGCAAACCACAACACTGAATAAAAGTTCTCCACCTGAAAACACTCAAAAACAAGGCAATTCTGGATCATGTCAACTGCTCCACTGAGCATCTGCGCTGAATGTCAAGTGCTCCACTGTCTACCTGCGCTGAATGTCAACTGCAAAGAAGGCTACCTGCGCTGGGCGAGTTTGGACATGTGGCACAGTCATTCCTCAAGGTGTCAATGCCCAGGAAGCTTCCAAAATGACACTTGGATCAAGGAATTCGACTGGTGATGAGTAAGAGGGTCTAGGTCTCCAAGTGGAAGCAAGAACCTCCAAGTGGACTCAAGAACTGAAGAATAACTGAAGTGAGAGAGGACACTAGTCAGCTCTCAAGCTGACTCATCCTTTCTCCAAAAATCCTATATATAGATCTCTCTCATGAGGTCTAAGGAGGCTGGAATCTTGTGAATGTAAGGAAGTGTTGTTGGTTTGAGTTTAGAACTATTGGGTGATTTGCTTTGAAGGAGGTGAAGAGGAGATTTCTTTCTGCTGGGAAGGTGATGCTGGATTGGGCCTCTTATGGTTGTATCACTTCCTGAACTTTACTTCTTCCATTAATAAAGCATTTGAGGTTCTTCTATATGCATGTGTTTCAATGGTGTATTGTTATACTTGTGTATTTGATTTATTCTAATCCTTGGATCAATTATGAATGTATGCTTCTTGTAGTTTCCCTCTCTTGCCTTTTTGCAGGATCTTGGTGTAGCTGGGCCAATGAAAGAGCAAGGAGCTGGGAGCAAGCAGCAAGGAGAGAAGATTGGATCAACCATTAGCGAAAGACATCGGTTAGTGGACCTCTTTCTCCCCTATTTTACTTTCATAAAGAAGAAATCTTAGATAGCTTTGCTTTGATTGTTGCTGAGGTACTATCACCCTTAGAGTGGGATAGGGTCATTCCGTATTGGATACTTTTCCCAACAACAAATTGGCGACTCCGCTGGGGATCGTATCTTGTTGGTTGTTTGTGTTTTTGCTATTCATTTCCTAAACACCGGGAGTACCGAATCGAACTGCATTTGGATCTTTCAAATGCAAAGTAGAGGGCAACTACTCTAGCTCAGTTTCTGGGCATGTTTATGATTTGAAGAGCTGATCCAAAAGGACTCTGAACAGCTCTTAGTGATAGCTTTTCATCCTCCTTTTCATCCTTTAGTGTGTACTTGATTGGTAGCTTTGATTTGGCCAAAAACTGTTGATTTTTGAGCAATCTGTAACCCGGAAACCAAGAGAAACGAGAGTTTCTCTCTTCATTGCAGGCACTGTGAAGGCAGTCTGCATTTCATCGCAGGTCCCGAAGGGGCTACCTGCACTGAATGTCAAACTGACAGTGTTCTACCTGCGCTGAACCAGTGTGGCCTTGTGCAACTGGGGTTCTCTGCTTTCTGTTGCCCTGTTTTCATCCCTGTTTTTGCAGCCTGTTATCAGTCAATGTACCTATCTGAAACCACCTTTCTTTGCCACTATTCCGCCTCGGTTGTATAAAGAAACTGTATTTGTTCTTTGTGTATTTCTTACATCATTTGCAGTTTCCCATAACGAAAGTGAACTAGTCTTGCTGTGACCTCTTAGATCTAGACCTGTGATAAGTGTTGTTCTGATCATAAGAGTTAGTTTGTTTACTGTTCATAGCTGATTGAGCTTTTGCTTTCATCATATGGTTTGAATTTATGTATTTCTAGTGTTGAAACAAGTAAATCTTAAGGTTTCTTTTGATTTTGGACAAAAGCTTGTTTGCTTTCACTTAAAATTGAATTCAAAGTTATACAACAGCTTTCTTTTTGTAGTACATCAACATTAAGAAAGAGAAAAGAAATACCTGCATTGTGCATGTGCATTTTGACAGTTTGCATGTTGATTTAGGAAAAAGTGCATTAGTGTGTGCTCTATGATCTGTGTGAAAAGATGATGTCTTTCTTTTCCCTCAGTAGTTAAGATTTTCATAAGTTGAAAGATTGAAAAGCTTGCTTATCATCTTAGACTGCATTTAGGAAGTTGTATTATACATCTCGTGGTGATCCATAAAGGCAAACTGCTAAACAAGATCAACTTAAAATGAATTGAATTTACATAACAACGCTTTGAAACATAACGCAAACACATAGAGGTCTAAGCTAGAGACGTGTTCCGACGTCGTTAAACGTGATATCTTAGCGTTGAGTGGTTGGGTGATTCCTCCACGGTGAAGCGATAAGTATCAATACGGACTTGTGCTCCCACGTACCGTCGCGTATATATTGGGAGACCCCTATAGGAACAAAGCCTTTATCCATAGGAAGCCGTGTCAGCCGCCCTACTGATCGCAATGCAGTGAACACAGCATTCACGAAGATCGACCACCCGTACCGTAAAACGTATTCTGTGGTTTTGCGAAAAGTTTGGCACACCCTCTGCCTAGAACTCCAGAGTAGTTTCTTTTGGCCTTTTTCAAACTCTATAACTGAAAAAGTCCATCTGAGCATTTGTCACTTCGGGCTCGTTAAAACATCGAAGGAGACTAGAGTCATCTTTAGCTTTTTCTCGACTCTTAAAAAGTGAAAAAGCAAGTTGTGTCTAAGCGTCGTTAAAATTTATTTTAAACGGGATAATCATCACCATTCCCTCGTTGATCTTCGAAGTTAGTCTTTTGGCATCGTAAGTTCTTGAAGAATCGCTAAGAAATCTTTTGGATAGACTAGATATGTCTGAACAACCGTCGGCATCTAGGACTGTGTCGTCTGACACAGCAGCAGCAGAGCCTCCTGCTGCTACTCCAACGATGTTCGCTGGTATACCATCTGTCCCGGCAAATTGTCAACAACAAGCCGGAGTCCAATCAGGGACGACGACATGGTTAGTTCCTATTTCTTCATCCGGATTATCATCTGGTATTTCTTATGTTGAAACTCAACAAATTGATCCGATGTGTCTTCAAAGGCCAATTTACCCTTTAAGTACTGGATTTCCACCATATGGAGGGCAGTATGCTCTTTCATTGTTCCCTCCCAGAGAACAACCATATGGGAGTTTACAACAAAGTTCAGGTCAAACTGGAATTACATCCAGCGGTTGGGTACCAATACTGCCTCAACAACCAGGGGTTGTATATTCAATGCAACCAGTCCACCCTGTGTCGAATATTCCCACCATACCTGCTATAGTGAATGTGTCGCAAGTACAAGCTCCACCTGTTGTATGTCAACCCCAAGTTTCTCAGGTTGCAATACAACAACCTCTTGTCTCAACGACTCAATCACAATCTCAGGGTAGTGCCTCCTTATCTGGAGCGACTCAGGCTCAAACAAGTACTGTGACTCCTCATCCTGGTCAATCATCCAGTATTGGTCAACAGCAAATGGTCCAACAAACAGAGCTGGTTCAATCTCAACAACCGCCATTCCAGCAATCATATCAAGGACCTGAGCAACAAGTCTTTGTAAGTAATGGGCAACCATACTATAATGGTTGTGCCCATCAACCTTGTCAAAGTTGCCAGCATTATGCTGGTTTGCAAAGACCCATTGCTCAGGCGATCCCATCTTATCCTGGGTATGCTTCGCCTAACCTGAATCAACAGTTGCCCTTTGTAGCAACTCTAGAATTACCAGATCTAAACCAGCTGACGAATGATCCAATTGCTTATGCCCCTTGGTGGCCAACGATTCCACATAAACTTCCGTCAGATATTCCTAACTTTAATGGAAATCCGGGTGAAGACCCGTCGAATCATGTGATGACATTCCATCTATGGTGTTCATCGAACACCCTGAATGATGATTCGATAAGACTTCGCCTCTTTCAGAGGACGTTAACGGGTCCAGCGACAAAATGGTACATTGAATTGCCTAGAGCTTCGTTCGACAACTTCAGTACCTTAGCCACAACCTTTTTAACCCATTTTCAATTACCAATAAGGTATGAAACGGGAACAGAACTCCTTACCAACTTCAAACAGACGAATGCCACCCACATATCTGATCATATACATGAGTGGCGACGTCGTCGTAGGATGGTAAAAACGTACGTTCCCGATCAGCTATTAGCTGAATGGTTTATCAAGTCATTACTTCCTGCCATCGTGGAAGATGTGGCAAAGGGGGGAGTCGTAACGGAAGAGCAGGTTATTGCTCGTGCGCAATATCTGGACTTGGTCTATACTCAGTCTGGCACGCTCTACGACAAAATACCTGACGCCCCTAGACCGGAATTCTCAATTCCTCCTCCTCCTAAATCAAACAATGACTCTCACGCCGGTGATGGCGTGATTAGAAAACACAAAATTTCTAGTCAAAATGCAAATGAAGAACTTCTTGCCTCAGAAGTAAATGCCATGTCGACCGACAAGGGCAAACAATTGAAGCAACCAGAGGGCAAGAAGAAAAAGAAAGGGAGAAAAAGGAAACCCCCGGCAGGGTGTCATATATGCGATGAGGATCATTGGACGAAAGATTGTCCACATATAGCTGAAGTTAAGAAACTCTTTAAGAGTTCAAAAACCCCAGTAGTATTGGCTGATCCGTTTCCCAACCCAGGTCAAAATCTGGTTTCTAATCAAAATGCTTCCCGATCCCAAGTGCTTATGTTTTCTGTCTCGAAGCAGCAAAATGATGCTTTGACAAGGAATAAAGATTACGGGAATCCACGGCTGTCGAATAACAAGGCTAATGAACAACCTAGTAGTTCGACAACAACTTTGACCAAAGTTGTGCCACCCATCGTTCCTGAGCCAATGATAAAGATGCAAAAGAGAGCAGTACACAAATCGACATTTAATCCTCGTGCCAAAGTAGCACAGAATTATAATTTAGTAGAGGACCTGGCCCAATCGCCGTCCGCTATGTCGACACTTGAGGTACCGCAAAATTGCCTCTCCCAAGAGCAAGCTTTATTATCAGCAATAGGTGGGATTGGCCCAATAGATTCCAATCTTGTGGCGTTTGATCATAAAGGATATGACCCTCGATTACCAGCTCAACTAGCTTTCCTTATTCAAGTGAAAGCCCTCAACAAAACTGTTCATCGAACAATTATTGATGAGGGGGCATCTACATGTCTTATGTCGATGAGTTGCTGGAAAGATTTAGGCTCACCACCCTTGTCGAAATCTTCAACGACGTTAAAAGCATTTGATGGACGATCATACACTCCATACGGGATTTTAAGTAACTTGCAAGTTGAACTGGGGGGAAAAACAGTAGGAATTGATGTTGAAGTAATTGATGGAAACCTCGATTACAACATCCTACTGGGAAGGCCCTGGATCTATGCCATGGCCGCAGTTGTGTCGACCTACTTCAGGAAGATTGCATTTCCCTTTCAAGGAAGAATTACAGTCGTCAACCAACAAACTTTCCTCCCTGACAGTTCACAAGTTACGGGAAGCATTCCAATGATCCATGGAAGCGATCATTCGCTTCAAAATATCGGAGTAGGTCTCCTAAAAGACCCTACCTTAATGGGTAATTTTGCCCTACCGCCTCCGAGTAATCTGGCGGAAGTGGCCACAGTGGAATATGAAACCTTCCATTTCTAATGGATCTAAAACCTCGAGGATAGTTCCTATCTCATGTCAACCTCGTTAAAAAATGAAGAGTCGAGGATAGTTCCTATCTTGTGTCAACCTCATTAAAAAATGAAACAAATCCTCGAGGTAAACCTTCATTCCAACCACCGAGTTGAATGCAATGAAGCTTGGGGGGCGTGCACCTCGATTTGCATTATTATGCTGGGGGCATGCAAACTTATGATCGAGCAGTTTTAGCATAAAGTTCATGCTCGTTAAAAAATAAACGCAAGATCCGAGCAGTTTTAACGCGGTCTTCATGCTCGTTAAAAAATAAATAAAAGCAGTGAGCAATGTTTCCCCCAGAGTTTAAGCTCATTTTTAAATAAAAAATGAACCTATCTCGGTAAATAACCACTGTGATCGTAAATTTATCAGCCATAAAAGCCTTGGTCGTGTTTGCACCTGCCACCTCCACTTTCATTTGGCCGATCGTTCACCTCCATATGATTGTTTACCCATTTTGAGGAACAGCTGCGAAGAGTGATTTCACCTAGCCATCCTTGTGACACTGCCGTGATTGGAAAATTCCAACCTGTACCTGGAATCAGTTGCTATCCCTGTTTATCACTCGTTCCTCAAAAGACGAGTCTTCTTTAAGCTCTTTTCATCTGACTCGTAAAATATGAAAAGATTGCCGAGTTTTGGCCTTCCAGCTCGTTAAAAGAACCGGAAGAGCTATCCCTCCTCTAGATTTTAATCTTTTTGGACCTGAGGGATTATTGCACAAAAAGGTCGAGCGCTTGTTTTATTCGGCTCGTTAAAATTATCGAAAACTCATCCCTTTTGTATTGTTTTATACTTTTTCGGACTTAAGGGATTAGATGACGAAAAAGGAAGTTTGGAGTTAACTTTATGTACCTTTTCAGACTCTCTAAAAATGAAAAGGACCGAGTTTTCCTTGTCGTTAGACTCGTTAAAATGATTAAATAGCGACAAACTTGTCTTTAGATGAGAACGAGTTTCCCTATCGCTAGGCTCGTTAAAACATAGCGATGGGCTTGCCCGAAGGGCAGGTTATAGAACAAGCATATGTTATCCTCCTCAAGCTTGACAAAAATAAAGAGGTACTGGTCAGAAATGACTGGGGAAAAATTGGGAGAACCTCAAAGCTTTAATGGTAGCAAGTCGCTCTTGAACATGACACTTTTCCTCCGCACCACATCGGGTTGGGTTGTTTCATTCACCGGTCTCATCACCATGGTCTCGCCAAACCATCCACATTTGGGGTAATGCTACCGATCCATCGCATCAATGTCGTTATATGTTCAAGAGATGTTGTTCAGAAAGAGTCAATCGTGTCCCATCCACTGCCATACATTATCCTTCATCCATTCATGACCACCACCCTGAATCATATGTCACAGATTGTTTTCACCTCCATTAAAATCATTAGCTCCATTCCGTGTCACTGATGTAGGATTCATTAATGCCCTCCTTTGACGGATCGCTTCTTGTCGACTTCAGCTAATTATCCAAGAAGTTGATCTAGGAACAACCCCCTCAGTACTTTGAAGCTTGCATGCCTCAATGGCAAGTTTCTCACTTCCGGCGACAGGTATACATCAATGACCTTCGACCGAAAGATTTTGCGTGGTGTTCGACGCCAAGTCCTTTAGTCACACCACGTGAATTGTACTGCAGTACCTTGAGGGTCATTATCATTATCGGTGATTCCTCTCGCGCTTGTTAACGGTTTACATCATTGACCGGTAATCAAGCGATGTCTTTCCATGTTCGACTTCAGCGCAATTCTCACATGGATCGACTTGTACTTAGAGTGAAGATCGAACGAGTTTGAAGACCCCGGATCTAGTTTCATCCATCCGGGCTGCGATAAATATTCAGGAAATATAAAGACATTTGACATGTACATCATTTCAGCAGATGATCATCCTACTCAAAGGATGATAATTTCAGCAGAGAATTATCAGTCTACCATCAGACGATCGTCTGTTCTATGTACCAAAATGAATTTATAAAGCTGAGCATGGGAATGCCCGCCTCAGCTAGATCATGAAAGCAGAATGAAAAATAATGTATTGTATTGTATTTTATTACAGGTCACCTCTCAGCGATTGAATGAACTTCGGATCCTCCTGATAAAGCATTTCACCCGATAAACGACCTCATACTTTAGGGGGCAACTGTTATAGACATTTTTGTGCCTTACAGCATGAAGCATGAAATGTCCATAATCTAAGGGATCCAAAGTCCCTAAACATGTTGTTCCTACCCCTAGAGGAACAAGGTCAGCAAACCACAGCACTGAATAAAAGTTCTCCACCTGAAAACACTCAAAAACAAGGCAATTCTGGATCATGTCAACTGCTCCACTGAGCATCTGCGCTGAATGTCAAGTGCTCCACTGTCTACCTGCGCTGAATGTCAACTGCAAAGAAGGCTACCTGCGCTGGGCGATTTTGGACATGTGGCACAGTCATTCCTCAAGGTGTCAATGCCCAGGAAGCTTCCAAAATGACACTTGGATCAAGGAATTCGACTGGTGATGAGTAAGAGGGTCTAGGTCTCCAAGTGGAAGCAAGAACCTCCAAGTGGACTCAAGAACTGAAGAATAACTGAAGTGAGAGAGGACACTAGTCAGCTCTCAAGCTGACTCATCCTTTCTCCAAAAATCCTATATATAGATCTCTCTCATGAGGTCTAAGGAGGCTGGAATCTTGTGAATGTAAGGAAGTGCTGTTGGTTTGAGTTTAGAACTATTGGGTGATTTGCTTTGAAGGAGGTGAAGAGGAGATTTCTTTCTGCTGGGAAGGTGATGCTGGATTGGGCCTCTTATTGTTGTATCACTTCCTGAACTTTACTTCTTCCATTAATAAAGCATTTGAGGTTCTTCTATATGCATGTGTTTCAATGGTGTATTGTTATACTTGTGTATTTGATTTATTCTAATCCTTGGATCAATTATGAATGTATGCTTCTTGTAGTTTCCCTCTCTTGCCTTTTTGCAGGATCTTGGTGTAGCTGGGCCAGTGAAAGAGCAAGGAGCTGGGAGCAAGCAGCAAGGAGAGAAGATTGGATCAACCATTAGCGAAAGACATCGGTTAGTGGACCTCTTTCTCCCCTATTTTACTTTCATAAAGAAGAAATCTTAGATAGCTTTGCTTTGATTGTTGCTGAGGAACTATCACCCTTAGAGTGGGATAGGGTCATTCCGTATTGGATACTTTTCCCAACAACAGTGACAAAATCATGCCAAGTTTATACTCAAATGAACCAGAATTTCACAGGGAACATGATGGTGTGGTATGTTTCCTCATATGAATAGCAAAATTCCAGTCAACCAGTGAGGAGGAATCTTTGGGGTAATCTTTGAGATTCCTAAGGGTTTAGATTTTGACAGTGTCATAATAGGATCAAGTTTATAGTCGTTTGACATGAATTCATGCCGCAAATTCAATGGTGATGTCTATTTCTATAGATGAGCTTTGCATTTTCATACCATTTTGGAAAATGGAGGTATAAGGGTCATTTATGTGACTGATTGTAATTTATTTCTGTTGCCATTTAATGAAAGAGGCCTCCCCACATTGAGCAGGGCCCGGAGACGTAGCTCACATTGGGTGAACTCCATTATCAAATTATATTTTTCCTTTGATCTCTTAGTTGCCTTTGATTTCTACTTCTTTCATGTGTTTATGTTACTTGGTTACATGCTCTTTTAAATGCAATTTTGTATGCATCCTTGAAGTAAAAGATCTAGATCAAGTTTGGTATCAGAGTAGGTATTCTTAATGTGAGTTGCATGAGTGAATTATAAATATGAAAAAAGATCCAAAGAGGAGAAGGGAAACTCAAATCCTTTGATCCCGAAGAGGGGCGTGCATCACGAAGATGGAACATGGCAGATAAGGAAGCTCGAATGGAGGAAGAGTGAAATTTTCACAAGATCTTCTTCACCATGGTATAGAAATTTGACAATTTGTTTGCAGAATATGAGAAGCAAATCAAGCTTGAGAAGAAAGAACCAAATCATCATGCCTTGGTAAATCACGAAGGAGGAGGAAAAGAGCCTCTTGAACCTCCCTCTCCATTTTCTAGCGAAATTTATTTTTCATCCACTTCTCGTCACTCTAGAGGTAGAAGAACTCATAAAAATCCATTTTTCAAGTTGGATGTCAAATTTGATTTACCTGTGTTTAATGGAGAATCTAATGCAGAAAAGCTAGACAACTGGATCAGACAGGTTGAGGTATATTTCCACATACAAAGAATCAAAGAGGTTGAAGCCAAGATCCAACTAGCATCCCTTCGATTGAGTGGCACTGCACTCGTCTAGTGGGAAGTAAAGTTGCAGAAAGGTGGTAAGAATAGTCATAAACTTCTTTCATATTTGTTTGAGTTCGTTTCTTCTTTAAGGGGATAGTTCTACCCATTGGGTTACAGACAAATGAGCATGATGGAATGACAACATTTGAATCAAAGTATAGGTCAAATTGTTCATAATTTTACAAAGGAGTTTAGTAAACAAGCATTAGCATTGAATGTTCCACTAGACACTTCTCAGACGTTGATGAAATATAATGGCTCTTTGCATAGTTGTTTGTGTCATTCATTGTTATTATTTGAGCCTAAAAATCTTGATGAAGCTAGTGTGAAGGTTGTAGATCTTGAAAGTAGAGAGAAGCATGAACAAGATGACCGCCCAAAGAGGACATCAACAACTAAGAGAAAAGAAGCAAATCCCTCTTGTACTCATTGTGATAAAGAAGGGCATGATGAGGAACATTGCTAGAAATTGCATCCAAAGTTGAGGCCAAAGAGGAACGACAGAAAGGAGAAGCAGAAGACAATTGTAACTGTGCAACAAGAACAAGAATTTGAATCAGAGGATGATGAGAAGATCATAGCTACATGATTTGCAGGTGTTGGAAAAATTGACCTGGGATCAGACTCAGGTGATGAAATGAATAGTTCCGCTCTTGGGATTATAGAATATGGACCCATCGACTTGGGTTCCAATTCGGGCGATGAGACAAATATTTCATAAAATGTTGTGCCAAAAATGAAAAGGGCACAAAATGTGGCATGTCTCCAAGAACTCGAAGGAATTAACCAAAGAATCCAAGTAGAGAATTTTGAACTAAAGAGACACCTACAAGAAGCAGAGGAGGAGAAATAAAGGTTGCAACATCAGTTACAAGCCAAGGAGAAGGCCTTGGAAAAAATGCAGCATAATGAGCCTGAGGTAAAAAGTGATTCTTCAATTTCATGTTCCTTTTATGATGATTGTTTCGCTGCTTTTGAGAAACATACTACAGGAATTTGATCAAAATATTTAAAGAAAATAGGGTATCAAGGAAAGGGCCTCGTATTAATGGCCAAGGCATTGTGAATCCCATCAAAGTGGAGGAGCTGCCTAACTATAAAGGACTTGGGTATGTCATAAGAGAGGTTGGAGAATGCTCCAAAACAACCACTGACCAACCCAAGACAGATGATGAGAGCACTTGATCACAATCTAGTGATAGTGAGGATTCCACAAGCACTTATGAGAGGTGCACCAGGAGTAAGCATTCCAAGAAGATCCAAAAATTTTGGAGGAGAAAAAATCATTATGGTTACTACAATGAGTATGGACACTAGAGAGCCACATGTCAGATAATCCATGCCCAAAAAACCCCTATGAAGGAACCAGTTGGTGAATATGTTCATCAAGAGAATCTGCCATAGGGAGATGACCCATTCACTTTGTTGAGTAAGAGATGGTTTTACTAGATATAGTAGCTTGTCATGGCCACATTTTGTAAATCATGTGTTGCGATATAATTGTAAAAGTGATGATGTGTTTTCCATTGCTCATTAAAGCAACGATGATGATTTCGGCCTTTTTGCTGATAGTTGGGGTATTGGTTTCTATTATGATGTATACTTGACCAAAGCGTGTGTGTTAAACTCTTGGAAAGTATGGGATTGTTTGAGTCATCTTTGGTTTTGCATGTGATTGCATAGAATGTACCACAGATTTGCATGGAATGCAGATGTTGAAAGTGTGGCTTCTCAAGTACACATGAAAATTGTAGGATGTGCTCATTCTTTTGGAAGACCAAAAGCTCCTCAATGGGGAGGAATGATCGAGATGGCTCCAGAAATGCTCGGAATTTAGAAATGGTTTTGGAAAAACTCAAAAATCAAAGTCACTAGAATTAAGTGGAATTAGGGTCAGATCAAAATTCTCATTGTAATATTTCCAGTGGCGCAAACGACACCTCAAACTGAGTTCATATGTGAAAGTTATGGCCAGTCAAAGTTTTGGTCAAACTAGGCCCAATGGCTGCCACTAACAAGACAATAATTTAGCGCTTATCGGTGAATTATTCTGGTGGCCGAAATGGGCGAATTTGTCACCTCTTTAAATTTTCCGGTGAACCTAAAAAATTGCTCGATTTTTTTTGCCAATTCGTTTTATAAAACAAAAAAATATATTAAAAAAAAGGGTGGCGAGTTGTCACCCCCACCAACGGTCATTGATTAAACATTAAAATAAGGGTCGGGGCCTGTGGCTCTAAATCGGGACCTCACCCACCATATCGGTCGCCCATTTATAATAAATAACTGTGTCGGCGGGGCTCGAACCCGCGTCGGCTGCGTCGCTAGCCCACCCATTGCAGCAACTCTACAACCAACTAACCATTGGCAACCCAATATTAAAATGTGCTAGCGCAAAAATGCCAAGTGGGGTTGTTTGAGTCATGTTTGGTTTTGTATGTGATTGCAAAGAATGTACCACAGGTTTTCATGGAATGCAGATGTTGAAAGTGTGGCTTGACAAGGACACATGAAAGTGAGTGTTTTATCTAGTGCAGTATTTGGTTTCCACGTCATTTTATTTTGTGCAGGTTGCAGTGTATGTATTTCCATATTTCTCATAGAAAACTACAAGTAACTTGTTTAAAGTAATTTAACAAATAGGAGAAATATAATCAGTTTGCTGCAGTAGGAATCAGGTCACCGATTTTTCACAAAGACCCCATACTACTTCTCTCTTAAGGGTTCCTCTACTACAACAGTTTCCAAACCCCTCTATGATCAGGCATATACCTTTGACACTAATGTTGAGAACATGTAACATTATTCTGTGTGGCATGAAAGATGTCTAACCCTTTTGGTTGAGTATTATGATTGTGGATTTACTCCTACCTTCTTCATATGTTCTTCTACCCTACTTTTTCTTCTCCTGCTCTAACATTATTTACTTTCTATGCACTATGGTGTGTCTCCAATGGTCTCTATTTATTATTATGGCTCCTTGTCTAACTCGTTGTCGTTGACCTCTTTTTCGTCGCACGAGAGTTAAGCTTACTACTAAGGAAATTGCCTAGTCCTTCCACCACAATGTTTCTCCTAAAACTCATAAAAACTAATATTATGGGTGGAAAAAGTCAAATCAAAGAAATTTTCCATCCCCCAATGAAGTTATCTAGGTTAAAATTGAGGAGTTCACTCCAAACATGGGTTTGAGTATACCCATGACACCCAATTTTAAAGTATTTTGGAATTGTATTGGAATACCAAGTTGTTGGGAGTGCATGCATTTGTAGGCCTAGATTTAGAATGTTGGGAGCTTCATGTATGACTAGATATGTTAGAAAAGTAAGGGTCAGTGTACCTTTGCAAATTATTGGCTAGGGACAATGATGGAATTTCAACCTCGAAATCAATTGTTAGTTCCAGAGACGACCCAATTGAGAATACAATGGATGTGCCTTCAATATTTGTTGCTTCAGTGGTGTAAAATCAGGTTTTAATGTTTTTTTTACAAAGTTTTCCTTTTTTATCGACTTTTATGGATCTGCTAGTTTTGGTTCTAATGTGGTTTTGCTTTCCATTTTGGAAAAACAAACCTTACAAACAATATGTATATGTCAAAAGTCACTTTCTCAATTTTTGTCCCACTTAGTTTCTGTATCATGTAGCCTTCTAGGACTTCAAATAATATTTTTAATTGGATTCTTAGTCATATATTTATTCACGATAGCCCTCTTAACAAAGTTCATATGGGCACCTAGAAGCAAAGTCAACTATCTTGCCTTTCTATTTTATGTATCAATCTAAAAATTTGTTAATAAAATAGAATTCCTACCACAAAAGGAAAAAGAAAAAAAATAATATATATATATATATATATATATATATATATATATATATATAGAGAGAGAGAGAGAGAGAGAGAGAGAGAAATCATAGGAAGACAACATTTAATATGTGGATAAAGTTATACATATTCTTGAAAACAATCAATTATATGTAGAAAGATCCAAATGTGCTATTCGGAAACAAGAAGTAGAGTATTTAGGTCATATTGTTTCAAAGGAAGGATTTAAGGTCGATGTGAGGTGAACCCTCAAAAGATCCAAGCTATTACAAAATGGCTTATTACTACAAACATTAAGAGTCTTAGAGGATTTTTTGGTCTTATAGGATATTATAAAAAATTGTCAAGAATTATGCACATTTTGTGGGCCCACTCACATCTCTCTTGAAGAAAAATTAATTTGTATGAGTGATGAGGCTACTTTGGCATTATTTCTCTTAAAGGGTGATTTTTCTTCTACTCTAGTATTCAAAACATGTAATTTTGGTAAAAAAATTAATAGCCAAAAATGATGCATCGAGACAAGGAATTAGAGTAGTATTGAGAATAAGGGAGACCATTCTCTTTTGAAAGTAAACAATTCAAGGGATAAGATTTGGTGAAATCTACATATGAAAAGGAAAGGGAAACAATTTTACATGTAATTAAAAATGTTGACATTATCTCATTGCGAGACACTTTAAAGTCAAAACAAACTATGATAGCCTAAAGTACTTTTTAGACAAAAGATTGTCATCAAAAGAAAAACAAAAATGGGTAGCAAAAATGCAAGGGTTTTATTTTGAAATAATCTACAAAATGGAGGACAATGTAGTAGTGGATGATCTTTTCATAATAGAAGAATCCTCAAATTTATATTCTAATTACATCTTTTATTCCTATATGGCTAGAAAAAGCTTGGCATGAATGATAAAATGGAAATAGTACTAGACAAAAAATATAATGTATAAAAGAAGGGATGAGCTCTATAGAACATTGAGAATGGAAGGGATATATACTTTGTTACATGGGTGGAATATTTGTATTCCCTCAATCAAAGTTGAAGCAACAAATATTAAGGGATTTCCATGACTCTCCAATGACAACACATTTAAGGCTCTTAAAACATTTCAAAGCATCAAAAAATATTTTTTTAGGGAAGGAATGAAGAAATATATTCAAAAATTTATAAGAGAATGTTAGGTTTACTAAATAAATAAAGGAGGGATAGTAAGAGCTTCGGGGTTACTTCAACCATTACACCTACCTAATCAAATATGGGAAGATATATCATTGGACTTCATTACTAGGTTACCAAACCCAGAAGGTAAGGATGCCATTTTTGTGGTCATTGATAGACTCAAAAAATATGCACATTTTTGCAAAATTAAAAACACATATATAGAAAGCCAAGTGGTAGAAATTTTCATAAAGAAACTCCATAGAATTCATATATTTCCTAAAGTAATATTGAGTAACAAAGATCTAAATTTCACAAGAATATTTTGCAAACAATTGTTGAAGATCAATAGAGTATGGAACATTACTAGATTTGAGTTCACCATATTTTCCGCAAACAAATGGTCAAGCAGAGATAGTTAAAAATGTTTAGGGGTTATCTATAATGTTATTATTGAAACAAGAAACCTTAATGGATGAAGGGGGCTTCCTTTGGCAGAATGGTGGTATAATAGCTCCTATCACACATCTACTAAAATGTCCCCATTTGAGACCCCTTATGGATATTTGTCTCCTATTATCTCATACAAGTTTGCGAGATAATACCAAAGTACAAGCAATAGAGGCATACCAAGAAGACTAAATAAATGTTAACAATAATTAAGGAAAACCTTCAAATGGTGTAGAATAGGATGAAGTAGAAAGAAAATAAACATCAAAATGAGACAATTTGAGGGGGTGATATTGTTTATTTTTAAGACTGCAACTTCTTAAGTAATCTACACTCAAGAAAAGGAAGAATCACAAATTGGTTCGAAAATTTTATGAACCCTATAAGATTATTCATGGAATTGGACAAGTGGCATATGCATTACATTTTTCTTCTTCTCACATTCATAAGTTTTTTTCATGTATCTTGCCCAAAAAATGTTTTTGGACAAATTATGTTAGTGCAAATAGAACTTCTAGAAGTAGAAGAAGAAGGTAAGTTTATTCTTGAACCAACAAAAACTATAGACTGATGTTCTCTATCTCATCGGAATAAAACCATTGAAGTACCTAATAAAAGTGAAAGAATATTCTCTAGAAGAAGCTACATGGAAAAATGTGCAATATGTGAAGAAACACCCTTAATTACAAGATTTGAAGGAAAATATTTTTTTGAAAGAGGGGGTTATGTGAAGGCCCTAATAAGCGTTCATTATTAATTTATTAGTTATGGTTAGTTAGGCCTAGTGGTAAGTTACATCATGTCACTTTACCTCCTATTTATAATATAGGAGACCCATTTGTATGAGCATCATATCTTGTTTTATGTATTAGATTCATTGTAAAAAAAGGTTCACTTTCAAATAGACTATATTGTTCATTAACCTTTTATCGTTTTTAAAATATTAAGTCATAATAAAATTGATTGTTTCAAAGTCACTATTTACAATATCAAAATATGTTTCCTTCAATAGATATGACAACTAATTTGTTTTAACTAATTATTTATTTTAATTCAATGAAAGCATTAGTGGTATGAAAAAGGTTAATTATTTTTCCATGTGAAAGTTCTCTTGTGATAGAAATGTTGTTGTCAAAATATTGAAAAAAATAGTACTATGCTCTTGAATGTCAGTTATTAGTGAAACTCACAGAAAGACATGCTAAAATACACTGCAACAAATACCACTATGAAAAATTCAAGCTTGTAACAACAACTCTATTCAAAATGGAGGCAATTGGAAATCCTTTTAATAATTCAACAACACAATCGCTTCCACTTTTTTATTATTTTAATTTGAAAGAAAAAAAAGACCCTCTTTTCAATATATATTTTTTTTTTTCACTCATTTTTATTTTGAAATGAGAATTTTAATTGCCATATAATATATTATGAATAATTTTGAGACAAATGGAGCTATTAAAACCCTTGCGGTGACTACGATTTTTCCTTAACCAACTGATCTATGCTTAGATTGCATGGATATTTTTGTGTATCTCTAGTATATTTTGAACAATGGTGAATCTTTGTGATTTGGTGAAGAAGATAATATACTTTGTAGGAATGGTTGCTAGTATAGAAAGCTCTTCTTTAGTTTCGTATAGAGCCATGCTAAAATCCTGATATGTTCTCATGGTAGTTCAATAAGTTCCTTCCCTCAATGTTCCTTTGGAGGAGGAAGCTTTTAGATATGAAAAATATTTTTAAGAGCAAGGTTTGGTCTGCAAGTTTAATGGTTTTTGGTCCTGGCTGACTAATATAAACAAATGGATCTCTGAGACATGGAAATATATCTTGATGAATGATTTGAATATTTATCCTATGACACAAGGTTTTTATGTTGATGTTTTTAACATTATTTAGGACAAGAAGGCCATTTGCGAATCTGGGTCGTGGTTCTGGGGTAGTGTCAATCTCTTCTTGTAGCGCTAGTCTCCCATCTTTGATCCAATTACAACATCAATCTCCACAACTCCAGTTTGGGAAAGGATTCTAAATCTTCCTCCACATCTTTGGAATCTCCAATCATTATCCTCTATTGGGAATGCATTAGGAAAGTTTTATTGCCATAGCGAAAAAAACTAAAAAAATTATAAGACTATTCATTCTTGAATATATGTGGAGATTGAATTTAATGGGGGTTTTCCTGTTGAGATTAATATGATGGCTCTATACTATGCCTGGGTTCAAAAGATTAAATATGGAAATTTTCATTCTGATGGAGAGCATGTTATGAAACAGGGCATGTAATAAAAAACATACCCAAGCGTTTGCAGAATATTAAAGATTAGAACAAAAAAAAAACAAAGGCCCAAATGGTGTGAAGAACCTCAGGCCAATCACTATACAAAGAAGAAAAGTCTCAGGATAAAAAATAACCAAAAGATAAATAGGAAGCAAATACTATCAAAGAAAATGCATCACAAGGAAAAAAATAGTCAGGAAAACATGCATGCCAGTGAGGATCCTCCAGACTCAGCAAAAGTGGAAAAGTAGCAAGCCCTCATGGAAAACAGATCCCCTCCCGAATCCATAAGGAATAATGCTAGAAAGGTGACTTCTTGGGTAGATCAGGTAAATGAGGAAGAAATCAATAATATAAACTCTCACTTGTTGAAGAATGACTTGTCAGAATTAGCAGAAAACATGGGTCATATTCAAGTTGTGAAGGAAGGAAAAAGTATTTCGCCAAGGAAAAAAATAAGTCAGACTTAATCAAATCAAAAGTAGTGAAAAATGAAATGTAAATGTGTTTGGATATTAGTTTTTTTTGGGAAACTTTTAGCTAGAAAGGGACTGAAAATTTTGTATCATGGGGTACTTGCTTGAGGGTTTGGATTGAGCCTATGTGCTCAATCTTAAACCTGAAGGAAGATTGGAATATGTAAAGGTTTTGGACTTGTCACCAAATTAATCGTTAATACAGATCTCTATTTGTTTCTTATATATATATATATATATATAGATATATAGATATATAGATATAGATATATAATTTTTCATGGTGGTGAGAGATATATGGTTTATAAAAAAGAATATATTTTATATTTTAATAATTGAAAAGTTGTTTTTCATGTGTTGGTGTTTTACTATGATATTATGTTAATTGGGATATTGTTTATTTATTTTGGGAAACTTGTGGGCATTAAATATATTTTGAGTTTTTAGTTATGTTTCATTTTTAAAATATGGTGGTTTTCCTTAACTAGTGCTTTACCAAGAGTTAGGGATGATGTAGTCCCCTAATTGGGAAATTCGAGCTACAACAAAACTCATGGTTAGTGCTCAATTCACTTAGAAGGGAAGTGCAATGTTCAAGTTTGGTGGTTCATTCAACTGTGGTGTTCAACAACATTGCCCTAGCTTTGAGTTTTATAGTGATAAAGCACTATCTTGCAAGCTGAGAGTCTCGAGTCAACTCTTGATTAATTTCATTAAACAACTAATGCTTCTTATAGATGTTTCCTTTCATGGTTATCTACTTGTCCATGTTTTAGGGGTGGTGTGTGTTATATCCAAGGATTTTTCCTTCTGTGTATTCATATTTATTTTTTCTCTTGGTTTAATTATCTTCATTGGTAGTTGTTGTATGTATTTTTCTTAGCTAAAATTGGGTTTGAGTTTATCTTTGGGGGAAATTTCTTTGGTTATGAATTTTATTTCCCTAGCTCCAATAATCCAAGCCTTTCTTGTAACCTATTTTCCCTTAACATCCTACTTGAATCTTTTGTGTCTCTTGTTTAATCATTGGAACTCCCTTTAGCTCCAGTTTCATGCTAGCTTCATGATCCAAAAATGGATCCTGGATAAACCTATAAGTCTAAAAGACTTCATGCAAGAGGTAAAAGGTGCCAAATGGCACAAATCCTTTGTAAATCAGAGGAAAATGAAAATCGCAGGCTTCTCTCAGAAATAGTCTCATTGCAGGGATCCCTCTATTCTGAATCCAACGCAACTTAAATGGGCGAAAACGGACTTCATATGGGAAAGCTATCATAAAATGAAGCTGCCCTTTTTCAAAGGAAAAAGAGGCAAAATCCCTTGAATAATGGGTCTAAAAACCCTCTAAGTCTTACAAATCTCCCAAAAGGGAAAAACCAACAAAAAAGGAGAAGTCTTGGACTTATTGGATAACACCATCGGGCCTTAAAAACATGAAGAAAACCATGAAAACAAGGCTATTGGAGGCAGTAAAAAGGAACCGTCAGATCTGGCCGATCAATGGTCCACATCCGATCGGCAATCGCAATCGACGGTAACAGTCAGGGGATATTGCTGGCAGAATACGAAGGGGACCAGGCTGATGCTATACCGTGATCGACAATATTAGCGGATCGCAATCGGCGTTGGCATAGACCCTATTATATGAAGAGGCCTCAGACTTATACGATCTGCGATTGTGACTTGCCGCATCGCAATATCACGTCAGCACAAAACATTGGAGCGAGGCCACATATGTTATATATATGTGATGCGATCAGCCGGACCCGATGGAAAAATAGGCACTATCTCATAAGATTTGAGATCTGCCAAATGCCATTTTTCAATGTATTTACGCATATTTCGTTATTTAACGAAATACAAAGGGGTAGGCCAATTGCAATATGTGATAGCAATTCCCAGGCGGACCCGATGGCACTATAAAGTGGGGTTATGAGAATTTCAAGTCTAGATGAATAGTGTTCTGCGGATTTTTCCGTGTATTGCAGCGTTCTCTATGTAAACACAGAGCGACCGTTTTTTAAGGATTCAAAGCACCGATAGACCCCTTCCGTTACCAAATAGGTGGCATTCATCCCAGAGGGCATTTAGCAATGATTTCTAATGCCCAGAGACGGGATTTGAACGGACTGTGGTAGGAAGACAGAGAACCCAAAATGTAAAACCAATAGACAACGTTGATTTGGCTTTTAAGCCATGAATGTCAAAGAATGTGGGATGCTGAATTGTTGATGGTGGTCGGGGTTGCTATTGATGTTGAGGTCACTGTTGGGGTTTTGTTGTGAAGTAGAAGCCAAAGAGGCAGCGTAGAAGCCAAAGAGGCAGCACAGAAGCCAAAGAGGCAACACAAAAGAAAAAGAGCAGCTGAGGGAGCCTTTGGGGTCACTTGAAGTTCAAGTGAAAAGCCAGAGGGTGTGAAGGTTGCATAAGGCAGAAAGAAGCCAGAGCCGAAGAGCCAGAGAGTCAGAGCCAGAGCCAAGAGCCAGAGTTAGAGCTAAGAGCCCGAACCAGACCAAAGAGCCAGAGTTAGAGCCAAGAGCCAGAGTCAGAGCCAAGAGCCAGAACCAAGAGCTAAAGAGCCAGAGCCAAGAGCTAAGAGCCAAGAGCCAAAGCTTCAAGAGCCAGGGGATTAAATGGTGTCTGAACCCACTGTTTTTGTGTAGAACAATAGGAGTTGGGCTAAGAACTTGTAAAAAAGACTAATACCATAATCCCAGAGAGCCTAGTTGAGTTGACTAGAGCTCATGGAGATGTAGCCCAAGAGTTGTAGGTGAACTCCTAATTAAACTACTGTCTCATGTGTTTGTTTTACTGCTGCATTATTCACTGTTATATGCATTTATATATATGTTCAAGCACATTTAAATATCAGCATACACAACAGATTTTAAAGCACATAAACAACCAACAATAAATACAAGCATATGCCTATATTTTCAAGCATTTCTTAATTCCGCATTGGTTAATCATTAAAGACTTGGGAATATTCAAGCTTTGGAAGTGGGAGAGGTTCTTGTAAGCTAGACAAGAAGCCTAAGTGCCCCATTTTTAGATCAAGTGGTATCAGAGCTTAAGATTGATTAACCACACCTTTAAGAAGGTTATATCAGAATGCTTGATTGATAGAGCAAAGACTGCTTGTCTGAAAGGTGTTTGAACAACAAGAGGCTGATTGTATACTTGTTTTGCAGACTGACTATTTTTTGAGTTTGCAGAGGTAAAGGGAAAGTTGTTAGTAGCTCATTCCAAGAAGGAAAAATAGGAAGAAGGGCTGAAGGCATTCTTCTATCCCAAGGACCTCAAGGCAATCCAAAGCACAAGAGGTTTGTTTCAAGAGGTTGCTTAAATAAGCTCTTTATTTATCTTGTTGAAGTTTTTTTTTTTGGTTCATTGGCATAATGACAACTTCTACAAGTGGTTCCTCAAATTCTGCTCTCTTCACAAGACTCTTTGATGAAGATATGAAGCAAGAATTTTCCACCATGATGGATATGGTGAGAGAAATGTATGAGGATGGAATGAAGAGCAGCATGCTTAGAAAGAAGTTGAATTCCATGAAGGAAGAGAAGTAGTTGCTTGCTGGCAAATTGCAGGAAATGGAAAGGCAACTTCATATTGCAAATGTGAACTTGAAAAGGATGCATGAGTTGGAAACACAGCTCTTTGTAGCCCAAGAAACCTTAGTCAAGTACTAGCTTGAAGAAGAGGTAATCCATTCTAGTTTGTCTTCAAATTCTTCTGAGAATGCTTGTATTGGTTCTTTTGAGAAACATACTAAAGGCATAGGTTCCAAGCTAATTTCCAAGATGGGCTATGAAGGAAAGGGCTTGGGAAAGCATATACAAAGTATTGTTGAACCAATAATGGTTGAGGAAAGGCCTAAATATTTGGGTCTTGGCTATGGACAGTCTTATGGAGAGAATTCCAAAGCTTCCATGAAAGCCATTGAAACAGTCCCACGAAGGAGTTTCATTTCATGTCCTCTACCTCAGAAGTGTGAAGGTTGTCCAAGAGGAATACAATAGCTTGAAACATCAGTTGCAGGATGCAGGTGTTCAAAAGCACACACTTGAACCAAAGAGTTTGGGAGACTCTAACATCCTTGAATAGTTTGATGGTGTTACAAAGGGAGCCACTCCTTCATTTGCTTCACCTCCTCATGAAGGCAATAAAGGTGAAAGAGGCAGGTATAAATCTGGTTCTAATTATATTCCTTTTGATTTTGCAAAGCATGATAAATTTCCACATAAGTATGGGGAAAGAGTTGCATGTTCCTTTTTTGGTTTGGAATAACCATGGTGTTTCTAGATGTTGGAAGAGAATGGCCACATACAAGAAGCAGAAGAAGGAAAAGAAGCAAGCAGCCAAAGGTCCATTGGACAAGGCCAATCATGCTATCAAGAGGATGCACATGTAGTGCACTTACTGCCATAAGCAAGGACATCTTGCTACAAAGTGTTGGACATTGAATCCAACAATGCTTCCACCAAAGTTGAAGAAAGTGGGAAGAGAAGATGGTAGAAATGGAAGTGAAGATTCCATGAATGATGTGTCTCAAAATGATTCGCATGTTGATGCTAACGTGCAGGCAAGGGTAGTACCTTTGAAAGGGAATCGTAAAGAATAGTTAGAGTTCTTATTCGATTAAGATTGCATGTCTATTGATGCATCTACATTATATTTCATTACAACTTCGAAAGTACAATGTGCTTAAGTGAAAGTTGAAGGATGAAATGCATGCATGAGCATGAGATGCATGAGCACAAGGATGTTGATGATTTCCTTGTTTTTGAACATGTATGTGTAGTTAACTTGCAGGGTTGATTGCTTTGACATGCATGTGATAACATGTTGACTTGAAAGAAGTTAACATGGTCTCCAAATGGAGATAATGATGAAGTGTTTCATCTTTTGAAAAAGAGTCCTAAAGGTCTTTTTCTACATGCTTGACTTGAAGGGTCATTTGTTTTAAGGGCATGTTTTGTGGGCTTGTTAACTAGTCCATCATTTGTATGCAGATATAAGACATGGAGGTGTTCACAAGATGTGAAAATTTGTTTCTTTTGTTGAAGCAGGAGTTAGTCCATCAACCTTTCAGACAGGTACAAATGAAAGTTTTGTGGAGCAGATGAACTTCACATTTGTTTGAGCCACCTTGGATCAATGATCAAGGCAAAGAAGCTCAAACTACCTTCTATGACCATTTCAGTAGAAGTTCTGCAGGAAGGCAAGGAGGAAGATAGTTCTTCCCAAGAAGACCAGCCCATCCAGAGAAGGGAAGTGGTTAGAAACTTTGGTTCAGAGGCACTATGCAAAGGAAAGTGTAGGGAGGCTGAAAGAAGAGGGTGAGTCACTCTCATTTACTGTTCAGATCAGTATATCAATCTTTTGGAGACCAAAAGTTCTTTTAGTGGGAAGGCGTGATCCAAAAATGGATCCTGGATAAACCTCTAAGTCTAAAAGACTTCATGCAAGAGGTAAAAGGTGCCAAATGGCACAAATCCTTTGTAAATCAGAGGAAAATGAAAATCGCAAGCTGCTCTCAGAAATAGTCTCATTGCAGGGATCCCTCTATTCTGAATCCAACACAACTTAAATGGGTGAAAATGGACTTCAGATGGGAAAGCTATCATAAAATGAAGTTGCCCTTTTTCAAAGGAAAAAGAGGCAAAATCCCTTGAATAATGGGTCTAAAAACCCTCTAAGTCTTCCAAATCTCCCAAAAGGGAAAAACCATCGAAAAAGGAGAAGTCTTGGACTTATCGGATAACACCATCGGGCCTTAAAAACATGAAGAAAACCATGAAAACAAGGCTATCAAAGGTAGTAAACAGGAACCGTCAGATCTAGCCGATCAACATTCCAGATCCCATTGGCAATCGCAATCGACGGATATCGGTGGCATAATATGCGAGGGGACCAGGCTGATGCTATATAGCGATCGCCGATATCAACGGATCGCAATCGGCGCTGGCATAGACCCTATTATATGAAGGGGACTCATACTTGTGCGATCTGCAATTGCGAATTGTCGCGTCACAGTATTGTGTCGGCACAACACATTGGAGCAGGGCCACATATGTTATATATATGCGATGCGATCAGTGGGACCCGATGGAAAAATAGGCGCTATCTCATAAGATTTGAGAGCTGCCAAATGCCATTTTTCAATGTATTTACGCAGATTTCGTTATTTAACGAAATACAAAGGGGCAGTCCAATTGCGATATGCGATAGCGATTCCTAGGTGGACCTGATGGCGCTATAAAGTGGGTTTATGAGAATTTCAAGTCTGGATGAACAATTTTCTGCGGATTTTTCCGTGTATTGCAACGTTTTCTGTGTAAACACAGAGCAACCATTTTTTAAGGATTCAAAGCGCCGATAGACCCCTTCCGTTACCAAATAGGTGGAATTCATCCCTGAGGGTGTTTAGAAATGATTTCTAACGCCTAAAGATGGGATTTGAACAGACTGTGGCAAGAAGACAGAGAGCCTGAAAGGGAAAACCAATAGACAATGCCGATTAGGCTTTTAAGCCATGAATGTCAAAGACTGTGGGTTGCTGATTGTTGACGGTGGTCGGGGTTGCTATTGCTATTGAAGGTCGCTATTGGGGTTTTGCTGCGAAGTAGAAGCCGAAGAGGCAGCATAGAAGCCAAAGAGGCAGCGCAGAAGAAAAAGAGCAGCTAAGGGAGCCTTTGGGGTCACTTGAAGTTCAAGTGAAAAGACAGAGAGCGTGAAGGTTGCAGAAGGTAGAAAGAAGCCAGAGCCGAAGAGCCAGAGAGCCAGAGCCAGAGCCAAGAGCCAAGAGCCCGAACTAGAGCCAAAGAGCTAGAGTCAGAGCCAAGAGCCAGAACCAAGAGCCAAAGAGCCAGAGCCAAGAGCCAAGAGCCAAGAGCTAGAGCTTCAAGAGCTAGGGGATTAAATGGTGTCTGAACCCACTGTTTTTGTGTAGAATAGCAGGAGTTGGGCCAAGAGCTTGTAAAAAGGACTAATACCATAATCCCAGAGAGCCTAGTTGAGTTGACTAGAGCTCATGGAGTTGTAGCCCAAGAGTTGTGGGTGAACTCCTTATTAAACTAGGTCTCATGTGTTTGTTTGACGACTACATTATTCACTGTTATATGCATTTATATATATGTTCAAGCACATTTAGATATCAGCATACACAACAGATTTTAAAGCACATAAACAACCAACAATAAATACAAGCACATGCCTATATTTTCAAGCATTTCTTAATTTTGCATTGGTTAATCATTAAATACTTGGGAATATTCAAGCTTTAGAAGTGGGAGAGGTTCTTGTAAGCTAGACAAGAAGCCTAAGTGCCCCATTTTCAGATCACTTCATGCATCTTTGCAATGCCACCACCCATTTGAACATGTTTCTCAACCCTAATGTTATTTTTTTAAAGAATCTCAACTTATTCTTTCCTTCCTTCCTTTCCTTTGGTTGATTTTTTTGAGAACATACATCCATTTGTGTCCCTATTGGTGGATTTTAGTTTACATTTCTCAGATCAAATTTCCATTCATGACCTTGTTAGTTCAATCTTTTTGTTAGGACCTCCTCCTTCTCCTTGGAAGCCTAGTAAATTGCATAAAAAGGCTAGATTTTTTTCTTTCTTACTCATCATGGCTTTACTTATTTATTAAGTGCTAGAAAAGTATACAAATTATGTTGCTATAACTTTTTCTTGAATCTATAGGCCTTCTGGAACATTTATATCCGATGACTCATTTTAACTGGGAAGGGCTTGAACAAGACTACTTGGAGCATTTTACAATCGTCCAAATGTGGGGAAAGGTGGAGGTTGCAATTAGGAATTATCCACTAGCTAGTAATGGTTCCTCACCTTCAACTAATTTTTCATACCACTTGAGGGGTCACCATGGCTAGAAAAATAAGTCTTGGGGCTACAAGAATATATATCCATCATGAATGGAAACGAGTGAATGGAATTAGTGAGAAGCATGCAATAACCTAACTAATGTGTTACCCTCGAGTAGGTAAAAATAATCATTTATATATCATACGCCCCAAATCCTCATACCAAGTTTTAGCGTTACTTAGGGTGATTCAAAAATTATCTTCTTGTTAACTAGTCATTTCCCCTAAAGAGAATAGTATAAGTGTCCATAAAAAAAGAGAAGAAAAAAACACAAGTATAATTTCCACAAATAACACTTATAATGAGCTAATAAAACATGCATATAAAACTCTATAAAGAAAAAGATAACATCATTTATATATATATTAATATTAGTAGTAAATAGTTTATAATCAATTAAAGTAAAAAATTCGATATAAATAATTAAGTAAATATTTGTTTTTCTCCAATTCTTTTTGGAGTTGTCTTTAGTGCGACTTTTTGGAAGCTTTTACGATGGGTTTTTCTAGTCAAATTTCTCTAAAATCCAGCTGAAATTTATTGAAATCACAAGCTTGATGGGTAATCCTGTGCAATCGAAGTGCCCTAGGGGTTTTCTAAGGTGCTGAATCTATATATACAGTGAAAAAACTAGTTTAAATAACGCAAATCAAGATTTCACCTCAAATTTTTCCACCAGATTCTGGCATCGAAAAGTCCCAAAAATCACACTAAAAACAACTCCATTCTTCTATATAATTATAAATTGAAACATAACATTTTATAAAAAAATCAACCATGAAATATCATTCCATATTTAAATTATCTTGATTTACAAAATACGAATAAGTTAAAAATATATAAAACAATATGAAAAGCTACACACAAAACCCTGTAATCTGAGTTACTAACGAGCAAATGAAGAAAATCCAAAATCAGAACCTGCACAAAACCTTGTAACTTATATGAAAATAACCATAATCAAAGAAGCAAAGGAATAAGTAATAGATCGAATAAATTTATTACCTAATTTGATATTAGGAAAATTATTTTATTTTAAAACAATAAAAAGTAATTTTATATATATATTGAAAATATGTCACTACTGCAACGGTAAACGTTGTAACTATTTCATGGTAAACGTTTCTGTTAAAAGATTTATTCCAGAGTAAACGTGGCAATTATTTCATGGCAGTTGAGATTTAGATAAGGAAGAATCTTGTGATATTATTCAATATTTCACACCACCTATATAAAGAAGAACATTTGTGATAATATTAGTTATTGACACAGATAGATGTGACATGATAAGGAAAAATGATAGAGAGTATATTATATTTCTACGTGTATTGATGCACCTCTCAATATTCGAAGGGACATGTATTTATAGGGTTAGTCGGTCCCATGGAACATGGTTCTCAAGGAAGATGACACAACTAGAGAACATGGGATCGTTATGCCGTCGTTTCCTTGGAAACCTCATGGCAATGTTTACAACATTTTTAAATAGCTATTTAAGACATTTTTGTGGAATTTTCGTTGTAGCTAGGTGGAATTTTTTTTTGGGATACATAATTCAAAGATTGAATCAATATTCTCCCTTTTATAGTTATATAGTTTATGTCTTACTACTTTTATTAAAATGTTTAAGATGGTTGTGATGATATTATGATGATGATGATTAATGTTCACTGATACCAAATTTTGGTCTATCGGACCTAAAGAAAACAAATTATTTAGTTTGATTTAAGATTTTATTCCTATGCTCAAAAAACTTGGAGAGAAGTCTCCCTAGCTCACTATAATTTTGACATCGAAGAAGGCTAGGAAGGTCAGTGTTACAACGAAGATTATGAAACTGAGATCTAATGTGGTTGTACGCGGGGCACTCTAAGAGGAAGTGATTTTCATCCTCGATGTTCGTATTCTCACAGAGATGGCAGATCCTTTCCATCCATGGTGTTTTAGGAACTACCCAACGACCCATTTCACTATGGAGCTCATGAGAGTTCGTTCTAATCTTGGCTATATTAATTTTCTTCTTTGCGCTAGTTAAAACCGAGAGATACTTTTGATCTTCTAGGGTGGGGTTGATGACCTCCTTATAATATCTTAATTTTCTTTTAGCTGCTAAATCTTTCTCACACCACATTTTTTCTTTGAACTTAGAAGTAACAATATTTTTAATGTTATTAATGTTTTGCAATGCAACATTCTCGTTGATCTCCCATTGGTTTAACCAGGCCTTGGTGTCTTTATACCAACCTTGTTTGAGCCTTAGGTGGTTTTGGTTGGAATTTAAAGCTAGCTTAGGAAGTCTATGGTCTCCTATGTTATTGAGTTTGTGCTTGTACAATAGAAGCCTAGTCATAGCTAGGCTCTCGATAGGGGAAAGACCCACTTCTGTAAGGATAATAGGATAGGGTGTATTGATTTTAATTTTGAGGTTATACGTTATAAAATGCTTTTGCATTTGCTCAATCTTTCTCCAGGATTCTCTAGAGATGCTGCAACCCCAAACCTCACATCCATATAAAATAACAAGAGTGACTAAGGTTTCAAAGAGGAGCTTCTTTCTATCCCACATTACGAGGTTTGTCGTTTTACAATTATTTTCAAGACCAAAATAAGCTTTCCACCCTCCATTAATCCTTTTCTCAATGCTATAGTTCCAGTTGAGCTTGTGATGAATATCAATTCCTAGGTACTTGTAAGAAGACACTTCATCCAAGTTACTATTGTCATACATATTAGCGTAAGTGTCCTTCTTGGATTTGATAATCATAACTTTTGTTTTGTCAGTGTTAACAGTCATACCCATGACAGAGCAGAAATCCTTAAGAAGTCTAAGTTGCTTATCAAGATCAGATGGGCACCTTGCGAGAAGAAGAATATCGTCAACATAGAGAAAAAGGATGATGAATATCCTAGCTAAGATCGTGCCAGCACAGCCTGCTTCCTCTAAACAACCTTCTAGGTTGTTGATGTAAATGCCAAATAGAGTAGGGGAGAGGGGGCAACCTTGTTTAACTCTGATATTACACTTAATATCTTTCGACCACCCCTCATTTCTATTCAACTTGGTAATTACATTCTCGTATAACCTTATAGAGACAACTCTCAACTCGAAAGGAACCTTTATCTCTTATAATATATTCCATAGGTTGTTTCTAGGAATCGTATCGAAAGCCTTTCTAAAGTCCACAAAGCAACAAAAGGGATTAGATTTATCATTGCGGCATTCCTCCACAATGATCCTAAGCGTAACAAAGTGGTCCATTGTTGAGTGCTGCCTTCTAAAACCTGCTTGGCCTTTAGTCCGCTTACCTTCACTTTCAAGCCATATGCTCAACTTATTTTCCAAAATAATACCATATAAGTTGGCTAAGAGAGGGCTGATCATAATTGTCCGATAATTAGAGGGGTTATTTGTATCCCCACTTTTAAAAATAGGGATAATGAGGCTCTGAGTCCAAGGCTTAGGGAACCCTTGCTTGACCGCTTGATTGAAAAGCTTTTGGATATGGGGGATGAGGACAGGACCTCCAATTTTTAAGATTTCTGCCTAGTAACCTTCAATGTCCTTGACTTTCCCATTTTCCAGGTGTTTAACCCCAAAATCATTGTCTTCTAATGAGAAAACTTCTTTCGTTGTGAGCAGGGTTTCAAAGTTATCCATGACATTCGGAGATTTGTAAAGCTTTTTAAGATAGGAGTTCCAGTTGTGTAAATCTATTTTATTATTATTTTTAGTTTTCCTAGTTAGAACCTACCTCTAGAATTTCTTAGGAGCTACCTTAGAGAGGTGTAAGATATTCTCTTGTCTTTTACGAATATACTGCCTTTTTTTCTTTTAGTTAGGGCTTTGTATATTTTTATCTTGCCAATTTTAAGAGATTCATTAACAACTTCCTTAATTTCTCTCCTCGCACTTTTACAATCTTTGTCATACTATGGATTGGTTTTGTTGTTTCTTTTATTACTTGAAACTTCAATTGAGAACTTGTTAATAGAATATGAGAGGGTTGTACTAAAATTATGATAGATGTCTTCTATGTTGTCTATACTAGATAAAGGAAGCAAATTAGTTTTTAATTCCTTTAGAAAGAGATCGTTTTTATTTCTATCAAAGATTAATTTCTTTTGTCTATAAGGATTATCTTCTATGGGATCTCTATGTATGATAAAATTGAGAATTATAAGTAACGACCTATGATCAGAGTCAGGCTTGTGGTCGTTTAAGATGTCAAAATTTATTATTTCGTTGTATAAAGGGAGATCGGAAATAACATAGTCTACCACGCTGCTACCAAGCCCATGGATGTAGGACCTCATCTGGCTAGAATTGGGCCACTTCTTTAGACCGTTGCAAATTATGAGATCCTGAGCACTATAAAGCTTGAATAGCTTCGACCCAAACAAATTCATATAAACTAAAATTTAAAATTAAAATTTAAAAATATAAAATAAAATAAGTGTATATTATTTTAGTAGTTCTTATACTTTTAGCAATATGATTATAAAGTTTATTAGTATGATGCTTGATAAATTATGTTGGTAACAAAATTAGCTTATCATATATTTAAAGACTTGGACTTATGTTGGTAACAAAATTACCTTATTATATATTTAAAGATTTGGACTTAAAAAATTATAAGTTGATTAAGGATTTTTTTTATTTAATGTTTATTTAAGAGTTGGACTTTGAGGATGGGTTTTCATTTACCATGTTCTCTTACACCAGCAACATAAATCTAGAGAAGATAAATCATAGAAGCAGAACTATTAGTAACATTGAGACCAATTCATAAAGCATATTGAAATTTGCTTCCAATTTTTTTTTGATAGGTCATAATTTTTGGTAACTTTATATTCCTAGTTTTTTAAAGATTCAATTTTATTTTTCATATTGCTATTATAATGAGAAAATGTCAATTATAAATCTTCATTTGATTGATTTGTTCTCATCTCTTGTGGCCTCCAAAAGTCTGCAATTTCACAGAGGATACAATAAGTAGACTGTGTGTGAGCCTTGAGGGTTAGTTTAACTGGGTAAGTCCCCATTGTTTAAGCACCTTTGCTATTGAGAGGTCACGAGTTAAATTCTCTCGACACTCTCAGGGTCAGGATCTGTGGTTGAACTGACAGGAAGTGATTACTTCGTGTGGATATGTTTGGTACAAATATTTCGTGGACCTAATGGTCACCAATCTCCGAGGTTTGTGAACCACAAAGAAAAAAAATAGAGTGCTTGTGGCCCTCCATGATTTACCCTTGTATTCATTACAAAACCTTAAAGTTAGTCTCAAACCAAGAACTATAGGTTATGCATATCATCTTCGCGATTAGAGACAAGTAATACATTTGAAATGAAGACATACATACAAAACAGAGCACTTAAGATGTGTTGATAGTGTTGGACCTGCCAATATTCAAGGGGATCTCCTTGATATGAGGTCCTAATTAGACCTCACACCGTTTGGGATAGGAGCCCCATCCAGAATACGACTCGGTTGTCATTTACTTGAAGATTTTCTATGGCTTTAGTTGTCAATAAGAGAGAGAATCTCATATGTGCCTTCGAAAAGCAAGCTAGTGTGCTTGGAGAATGTTCAGTTGTAGGTGCATCAAGGTTCTTCTATTGCAGAGGGGGAAGATGGTGAGCCTCTAAGAGAGAGGTAATAGTACCACCCTAATAAAGATGCATGTAAATACGAGTATTTCGTCTAACATCCTGCGGAATAGTCCATAGAGACACGACAATTGTTATAACCATTACAAGACATTCTCACAAGATAAGCACTAAAATAATCGAAATATTTCAACTACGTCAGTACTAGTGAAAGCAAACATGAACCATAAGCATTCACATAATAGTCTTACAAACATTCATAATCCATGTATGAAAATGTGTTCATCATCGGGCTTCAAATATTAAGTAAAATTCCCAAAATGCATGAATACAACAAACATCACTTGCACCAATAGTGGAGTGTTGGAGCCACTACTTGCTCCCCAAAAGTACTAACTTTTCTCTCTTATGCCTTATGGGAGAAGCCAAGGCTAAAATTCCTTTACATGAGAAATGAGGACCTATTTATAACTTAAGGAGTGACCTTTCATATCCTCATGAATCTTGAATTTCTAACTTCTAGTGACCTTTGGACTTCTACAACCTTTGAAGTTCCAAATGAATTTTGGAATTACATGTGAATTTTGGTATTACATGTCCTTTGGACTTCTGTGACTCTTGAGTTCACTTATGACTCTTGGAATTTTACTTGTTTGTCTTATATAATGATTACAATGATACATTTTTTCTTCCACATCATCATATGATGAAACTTGACATGTCACTATCTTCAATGACTGGGACTGGCAATTATTGATGACATGGGTTTTTTTTAGTAGTGACATGGCTACCATTATGTCTGTTCTTTGTCATCATCTTCTCTTGGTGCTTCCACCCTCTAAAGGGTCTTCAATCTTGGAGTCTTCATGGTGCTTTGATCATCAAGTTTCAGGTGTGTTTTTGGTTCTTCTTATGCTTCCTTTGTTCATCCTATTTACCTAATCTTCCTTGCATGCACTTGCCATGAGGTCCCTAGAATACCTATTTCTACAATCACTCATGTGAGAAGCTATTAGTTTAAAAATATCCTACTCTACTAATTTTTATGCATATTTTATTGTTCGTGCTCTTTTTGTGCACTTAAAATGGTTAGTGGAGCTTTAGGGCACAAGGGCACACTCTGAAAGGCTGAAGGATAGAGGAGGAGGAGCTTCGAGGCTTCGACATGCACTCAGGTGCCCTAAGGAAGAAAGCAATCAAGGTAGGGTGTATGTCGCAAGTCTGAAGGACGAAGGGTAAACCTTTGGGCTTCCCAAGTGTGTTATGTGACTAAGGGAAAGAGGGAGGGTGTTGGTCACACTCTCGAAGGTTGAGGCTTCATGTCTTTGGGGTGTGCTCATGCACCTAAGACGCATTAGGAAGGGTGTAGGACACACTCTTAAAGGTTGAAGGTTGAGGCTTCATGCCTTAAGGGTGCGAAAATGTGCTAAAGTTAGTTCAGGAGGATGCATGACGCATCGAGGAAGGTTGAAGGGTTGAGCTTCGAGTCTTTATGATGTGCTAGTCCACTCAACAAGGGCACACTTCTTCGAGTCAAAGGAGTGCGCTCAAGGAATACTTAGTCATTTTTTGATGGCACAGTTCGGAACAGCGAAGGGGCTTCGTGCTTTTGGAGTGTGCCCTGCTCTGTGAGAGGGTAAAAGGCACACTTCTGAACATCAAAGGGTCTCCCATCAAGGCTTTGGAGTGCACTCATGCGCTCTTGGCCTTAATGGGGTAATTTTGAAACCGAAATTTGCCTAAATCTAGATGATTGGTCAAGGGGTGAACAAGATGAGTTCTAGACATAAAACCATGTGCGGCACATACTAACTCATCAAGAAAACTTAGACAATCTTGAAAAACAATTACTATACATCAAAATGCCACTTTATGCACATTCCCCAAGTACAAATGGTGAAGTGTGTGCGGCCATGACTCAAAAGTGTCGTTTTACCACAAGAAAGGTTTTGTGACCATGAAATGCATATAAGGATATTCAAATCAATGTGACGAGACTTAAGAACACTCAAAACATATGAAACAACACACAACGACACTTGACATGGCAATGAGGTAGGCTCCAAAATCAGAATGTAGTGAAATTTTGGAAGGTGTTGTAGCAGCGAAAACACTTGGCGATGCACTGGATGAACTTTAGCTTCTCTATTTAGGAATTAGGTTTTAGTTAGGGGTCATAACTTTAAGAAGTATTTATTTCCTCAAGTTCCCCTTTCAGCCTAGTTTTATACATAGCAACCTCTCTTTCCTCTACTTGGTTGAACTCACACAAAGATACATTGTATCACAATCAGTTCAATTCAGAAAAGGGTATTGTGCGCGGTGATTTTATAATATTTAGAGTATAGAGTTTTCATCTCTGGTGTTGCTTCGCTACTAGCGAGCCTAGACAGTACCTTGATGGAGTGACTTTAGGAGCACAAATGTTTCTTCACTTCCAGTGAGCCTGGACAGTACCCCAGTGAAGTCGCTTGCTTCACCTCCTTATGTAGGAATCCTTTTTCTTCTTTCACCCTTTATTTTCTTATTTAATAGGACTTTGCATTGGCACTTATTATTTTCAACAGTCGGAAGAGGGATCCTGACTTATTGAGAGTAGAGGAGGTTTCCCCTTCAGAGAAGTATTTTAAGACCTCTAATTTAGGTTTGGATCACTTTATATTTCCCCTTGTTCCTTCTAAACTAGATTGGAAAAGAGTTAACACACAGGTAGACATAGGCCAAGTTGAGCAGTTCAAGTGCTACCATAAGCACAAATCTAATAGGTTCCCTCAAGGTTCTCCTATTGGACGAATCGTATTTTTCATTTGGACTTACTTCAACCTATGGAACATTCCCAAACAAAGAAGGAGAATAATCAGAAAACCAAGTGTTATAGTTGTCACACTTCTCTTTGATTACACTACAAAGTTCTTGGGCCATGCACTTTCACACATAGGTCTTATTTATGTACAATGAACAACAATTAGACATGACATGATAGAACATAATAAAAGCATGACACATGACCGACTTAAACAAAAGAAAATAAAATGTAATAACAATATGTACAAGTACAACTCGTAGCTACTACTGAAAATAATGATTTAGATCTCGGCCATTTATGGGTAAGGGGTCAATCCTCCTGTCTAAATATTTGAGCTTGAAAGCATTATGGTTGAGTTTCTCTTCAACTGTGAATGGTCCAATCCACAATGGTTGGAACTTTGTATGTTTACCTTTGTCTTCGTGGGGTTTATCCCATCTCAAAACTAGGTTGCCCACATCAAAGCTCTTCGCCCCTGCAGATTTTCTATCAAACCAACGCTTTATATGGTTTTGATGCACGACAAATTAGTCCTTAGCTTTGAGCCACTCTTCCTCGAGTTTTAGTAAAGTGTTTCTCTTTCTCTGAACAAATTAAGCAAGGTTTACCTTATGACTCTTGAGAGAGTCACAAGGCCGAGAGGTAGAGGTTCAGAGGTAAGATAACTTCTTTACCATACAACATAAAGTATGGGGAGGTCTTCAGGGAAGGCCTGGGGGTAACACAGTCGGCCCAAAGTGAAGTAGTCAAATAATTATGCCAGCACTTCCTTTTAGAGAAAATAGTCTTCTTAATAATGTGAATAAGATTTTTATTTATGGATTCAACTAGATTGTTACCCTGGGGATAATAATTAGATGCATGCTTGAGGAAAATATTGTTTTCCAATGAAAAATCATAAAGTATTAATGATGAAAAATAAGTTGCATCATCAAAGAAAAGTGGCATGGGAACATTGAACCTAGTGATGATGTTTTGTTGTATAAAGTGAATGACTTCTTGTTCATTTACTTGTCTAAGTGGAATTTCTTCCGACCACCTAGTGAAGTAATCTGTAGTTGTGATGATATATCGATGTTTCTTTGACGAGCGTGGAAGAATATATTTGATAACATCAAGGCCTCACTATTGGAATGGTTCTTGCACTACTACCAGGAGTAGTGGGGAGGAGGACCTTTGATCATGACTGCTGCATTTTGGACAAGCTTGGCACTTATAGACATAGGCATGAGCATCCTTAAAAAGGGTGGGCCAATAATAACCATCCTTCATAACTTTTTTCTTTTTGGTATTTCCCACACAATGGCGACCTGCCATTCCATAATGTAGATCCTTGAGAACCTTCTTCATATCTTGTGGCTCAAGGCACCTTATCATAACTCCATTGTGGTGGTTTCATAAAATCACAACATGGACTAGTTGATATGATAGATCCTTTAAGCAGATTCCCCTTTTATGTTTACTTGATAAGTGTGAGGGCAAGGTGATATGTTCCAAAAGTTATCGTAACTTTGCATACCAAGGCATTGTGGACGTGGACTTAGGAACGTGATCAACATGGTACATCTCTATTTACTACCCCCATCTCGATAGACCTTGTTTGCGAAAATCCTTTTGTTTGGCTGCTAGTTTTCATAGGTTGTGACCCTTTATAATATGAGCTGGATTGAATTCCAGATCATATTCTTGAAGACAGGTCATCCAATTAGCCCTTTTCTCACCCAGTTCTTGTTGCACAACCAACTTTCTTACTGCTAGGTGAGGTACAGATACAGTGGTGTGAGCTTTTAATAAGTAGGGCCAAAAATACTTCACTACCTTGTATACTACGTATGCATTTTTATCAACAGAAGGGTAATTTAATTCTGGTCCTTGTAGAGTAGTGCTCATAAAAGAGATAGGCCTCTCATTTCCTTCATTGTCCTTCTCAGTTAATATAGAAGCAATCAATAAATCTGAATCAAATGTATAGAGAAGGAACTCCTTACCATAGTCTGGACTGAATAGTGTGGGTGAATTGACGATAGCTTGTTTGATTTGAGTGAAAGTGTCTTTCTCCTACTTCTCCCATTTTTATACTGCACCTTTCTTGATCATCTCATGTATAGGCTCGACTATTTGAGCATAATTAGAGATTAATTTTTAGAGAAAATTGATTTTTCCCAAGAAAGACTGCATGGATTTCTTGTTCACCAGAAATGGGATCTATGTAATATCCTTGACCCTTTTGAAGTCAATCTTGATACCACTCTTTGCTATGATGTGTCCCAGAAGAATCCCTTCAGACACACCAAATATGCTCTTCTTGGGTTTCAGAGAGATCCCATACGTCCGACATCACCCAAATATCTACTTTATATGATTTACATGATTTGACCTTTTCTTAGAAAATACAGTGACATCATCTAAGTAGACAATATCGCTCTAACCTATAAGGCCACAAAAGGCAATATCCATCGCTCTTTAAAAAGTTGCACCAACATTGATTAGTGTGAACAACATTATTTTGAATGCAAATGTTGCCCATTTAGGTCGGTACATAGTCTTCAACCTGTCTGATTGAGCTACTAGCATTTGATTATAGCCTAAAAATCCGTTTAGTAGTATAAACATTTTAGAACCAGATACTATCTAGAGTATATGCTTCATGGATGGAACTGGATAGATGTATTTATTATAAGCCCGATTAAGATTTCGGAAATAAACACATAAGTTTTTTTCACCAAACTTCTTTCTTACTGGGACCAAGTTGGACATCCACGTGGAATGTCTGACTTTGAATATGATTCAACAATCCAAAAACTTTCTCAATTCATCTTGAATGAGGGGCTTTAGTGTTGGAGGAAATTTCTATAGCTTCTGTTGGAATGTTTCACCCCTTCTTTCATAGGAATCACGTGTTGGATGATAGGAGTATCATAAGTCTTTAAATCATTTTATGTCCAAGTGAACACATCCCGAAACTGCTTGAATAGACGAATAAATTCTTTTCACTCCTGTGGGGAACAACAAGCACTGAGATTGACATACTTCAGATCTTATGGGGTTCCCAAATTTAGTTGTTCTGATGCGAGCTTTGAGCTCTGAGTCTTTTTGTTTGTTGGCCCTATAAACCATTTTTGCACGTCATATAATTTCTCTAGGGACACTACACCTTTTTTCATAATTTTTCCTTTCGGTGCTTAAGATGCGTCTTCCAGATCCTACTCGTTCTCATCTTCCTCTATGGCAGTGTCTTTAAATACATCAACATTCACCATAAAGTGCAGTATTTATTGGTTGTCATTGAAAATGCATAAATTAGTAACATTGTTGGGAAACTATGGTTTATATATAAAAAATCACCCCTTATTTTATAGGAATCACTTGTTGGATGATACAAGTATCATAAGTCTTTAAATCATCATATGGCCAAGTGAACACATCCCGATAATGCTTGAATAGATGAATAAATTCTTGTCGCACCTGTGGGGAACAACAAGTACTGAGATTGACATACTTCAGATCTTATGGGGTTCCCAAATTACTTGTTTCGATGCGAGATTTGAACTTTGAGTCTTTGTGTTTGTTGGCCCTATAAACTAGTTTTACACGTCATATAATTTCTCCAGGGCCACTACACATTTTGGCATAATGTTTCCTTTCGATGCTTAAGATGCTTCTTGTAGAGCCTGCTCGTGCTCATCTTCCTCTGCGGTTGTGTCTTTAAATACATCAACATTCACCATAACGTGTAGTATTTGTTGGTCGTCATTCAAAATGCATAAATTAGTAACACTGTTGGGAAAATATGGTTTATATAAAGAAATAATAGAAAAACCATTTTTCAGTAGCGACATTGTAGTAGTAGCATTTTCTAATGTATCTGTAATGACGTTTCTCTCTCTTGGAGCAGAAACAATATTGAAATCATTAAAATGATTTATCAAACGCCATACCTCCTGCTGGTAGTTTTTGAGATGAGGTGAAACACAATGTATAGTATCTCGTACCTAACGAGTGACTACCTCTAAGTCACTGATTACCTTTAGAAAATATACCTTTAGGTCTATAGAATTCTTCAATCCAACAACAACTGATTCATATTTTGTAGTATTATTAGTGCTCGCGAACTCGAGATGACATGAAAGTACATGTTTCTTATTAGCGAGTCTGTAAGGACACAACTGGCTCAAGAACCGTCTTGTGTCTTAGAACGATCGAAATAAAGAGTCTACTCAGCCATTTCTTGTACAATTACTACTATTACTACTAGTAATAATATGTACATCGCTATTACACAAATCATTCACACCAGTTTCAAAGAAAGGAAGGGGCTCTAGTTGTGTATCTGGCGGAATAGGTGACGGTTGTGCAAGATAACACCCTAGGTTAGTTTCCAAAATGCAATTACCAAAAATTAGATCTGTGAATGCAACTGGCTCATTTTTCCCTTCAAAGGGTGTAACGACAGATTTCATGTAAGGTTATGATTCTACCCAGATCTGATTATTCTTTCCCCTGTATGGAAGCCACAGATGTGACTAGTTAGTGGCAAAATAACCTTGTAATTTGCTTGACCAATCTTTACTAATGAGAAAACCATATGCTTCTGGTATGTCCATAATTACAATACTTATATATTTATGAACTCGGTCATCTTTAGATAATCTGATAAGCACATTTCTAAGTTCACCAATAGCCTGGACCAAGGATCTGTCCAGCTGAATAATTTGTGCCTCTGTTTGCCCCATTTTTCATTTTTTTTATTTGCAATAGATAGTGGCATTAAATTTACGAATGCACCAGAATTAACTAAAAAATTGTGAACATTGTAATTGAAATTTTTGAAAGCAAAATAAATGGAGAGCAAAGAGTATTAGCTTCTAATCTTGAAGCGTCAACAACTAACTCTAGGGAACCATAATTACTACTAGAGACTTTCTAGGAAGAAGAAGCATTATTCCCTGAAGAGGATTGGGCAAGTGCTTGGACAAGCAGTTCCCGTTGGCTTGCTATCCTTGTAAACTCAAATATTGAAATATTTGTGCGACATTTATCCATATCCTCCACTATGTTATAGTCTAGCATAGAAGGCATTGCAGTAATGTTTGTAGGAGTGGCTTTGTATGAAACTTCTAGAGTGGTAGTCTTCCTTTGTTGTTGGAAGTGATATTTGGTGGGGAAACATCTCCATACTTGCTCTAAGCTTGGTTGACACGCAGAGTAAGTTTTCTCAACATATGTTTTTTCAACTTTTTCCTCGTCAACTCTTGTTCTGGAACATGCCCTTGACTTCTCAACTTATATCGACTCTTTTTCTTCTTAGCCAGGGCCTCATTCGGTGGTGGTTATTTAGTTTTTTTTCTTAGCATTGAACACACAACTGAAAATATTCACTACATGTCTGACACTTGCGGTTTCCTCAGTTGCAGTGGATTCTACCTTTTCTTCTATTTGCTCAGTCTGTTCATATGAAATTATTGATTCAATAATGTGAACGACCAAATCATTCATGTTGTGATTCCACTGTGGGCATGTATTTTTTGAATGATATTCTTGATTAAAAGAACAATATTGGTCCATTCCCATGCTCTTGACATTCAACATGACATTTGAGCTTTGTGCAGACTTAGTCGGTTAACTACTTTTGTTGTTGTTGTTATTGAACTTCTTCAAGAAGTTGAACTTCAGGAGATTGCTACTGATAGTGGTCTCGCTCGTAATTTGTTTCATTTCTACCAATTCATTGGAAATATTCTTGATAGTATGCATCAAGCTTTCCATATCATTAGATTATTTATCCTTGGCCTTGTTTGAAGAGGCTTCAGACCTTTTTCCTATCTCCTTGGAGTCTTTGGATGATTCATCGTCGACAATGACTATGATTTCACGCAAGTCCTTCTCAACAACAATGGCTTCTTAGAAATTCAAAGCTAAATTCTCTTTCACCACTCTCTTTAGGAATCGTGATATACTTGTTGTCAAGGCATAAGTATAGTAATCAACTGTGATGGAGGCATGAGGTGTCGTATCCTGAGGAAATTGGTTCAATACTCGATTTAACCTATGATTAAATTTGTTGACCTTTTCTTTTTCCCCCATCTTCAAGTTCCCTAACTCTTTTAATAACATGGCTAGGGTTTTGTCATCCGCGAACTTTTCCAGGAACAACTTTTTGAGCCCCCTCCAATTGTGAATTGAATTTGTTGGAAGACTATGATACCAAGAATTTTCTCTACCATCTAGGGTACAAGCAAAGAGTATGCATGCAACATCATCATAACATACCTCGAGCATCTATGAGTGTAGGTAGAAGTTGTCTAAATGGTATTCCACTTTGATTGCCTTATCAGGGTCATATTTCATTAACAACTTTTATAGGTATCTTAGCATCTTATGTAAAATTCCCGGAAGGTCAAGTGGGCCCCAAGTCATCAAATACATACCTTGGCCTACCATTTCTTCATCTTTATACTCCTCTTCTTCAAAAGCTGAGGAATCTTCTTTATGATCACCTAACCCGTGGAAAGTGTCATCTGAGAGCACAATGTTGTCTTTGTCACCCTCGTTGAAAGATGGAGGTTGATCTGGTTTATTTGTGTTGTTTACAAATTCCGCCAACTCTTCAAGGGTAGCGAAAAAAAAACATTCCATTATAGAAACTACTATCTCGGTAGGGGTTTTTATTTATTCTTTGGAAAATAAGGAAGATTGTGTGCTCCAATAATTAATCCAATAGCCTTCATAAAGTGATGGGTTCTAGGTTGGGTTGCCTAGATGTGCTCGTAGGAAATTTTGCAACTTTATTTAGGGTCGGGCTTAGAAGATCTGCTTGCTTCAGGAATATGAGTTAGAGAGGTGCTAGGAATATTTTTGCCTTGTCCATAGGTATTATGGTGTAGGTGGGTGGAGTTATTAGCCATAAAAATATGGCTTCCCTCATTGTAGTGCCAAAAATGATGATAGTGTTGGACCTAACAACATGCAAAGGGGGTCTCCCTGATATGTGGTCCCAATTAGACCTCACATCGTTTGGGATTGGAGCCCCATCTAGAATATGGATTGACTTCCGTTTACTTAAATATTTACCTTGGCTTTAGCTATCAGCAAGAGAGAGAATCACATATGTGCCTTCTAAAAGCAAGCTAGTGTGTCTGGTGAATTTTCAGTTATAGGTGCATCAAGGTTATTCTACTGCAGAGGGGGAAGATGGCGAGCCTCTATGAGAGAGGTAATAATACCACCCTAATAAAAATGCATGTAAACAAGATTGTTTTGTCTAACATCCAGCGGAATAGTCCACAAATAAGTGATGATCGTTATAACCATTACAACACATTCTCAAAAGATAAGCACTAAAATAACCGAAATATTTCAACTACCTTAGCACCGGTGAAAGAAAACATGAACCATAAATAGTCACATAATAATATTACAAACATTCATAATCCATGTATGAAAACATGTTGGCCATCAGGCTTCAAATATTAAAAAAAAGTCCCAAGATGCAAGAATATAATGAACATCACTTGCTCCAATAGTGGAGTGTTGGAGCCACTACTTGCTCCCTAAAAGTATTAAATTATCTCTCTTATTCCTTATGGGAGGAGCCAAGGATAAAAGTCCTTTAAATGAGAAATGTGGACCTATTTATAACTTGAGGAGTGACCTTTCATAGCCTCATGAATCTTGACTTTCTAACTTCTAGTGACCTTTGGACTTCTACAACCTTTGAAGTTCCAAATTTCTTTTGGAATTATATGTGACTTTAGGTATTACATGTCCTTTGGGCTTATGTGATTCTTGAGTTCACTTATCACTCTTGGAATTTTACTCATTTTTCTTATATAATAATTACAATGATACATTTTTCTTCCACATCATCATATGATGAAACTTCACACGCCACTATCTTGTATGAATGGGACTAGAAGTAACTAGTGACATGGGCTTGTTTTAGTAGTGACATGTTTGTCATTGTGTATGTTATTTGTCATCACCTGCTCTTGGTTCTTCAACCCTTCGAAGGGTCTTTAATCTTGGAATCTTCATGGCGCTCTGACCATCAAGTTTTAGGCGTGTTCTTGGTTCTTCTTGTGCTTCCCTTATTCATCCTCTTTGCCCAATCTTCCTTGAATGCGCTTTCCGTGAGGTCCCTGAAATACATGTTTCTGCAATCACTCATGAAAAGAAGCTATTAGCTTAAAAATATCCTACACTACTAATTTATATGCATATTTTCTTTTTTGTGCTCTTTCAGTGTGCTTAAAATCGTGAATGGACATTTAGGGTGCAAGGTCGCACTCTAAAAGGCTGAAGGATGGAAGAGGATGAGCTTCAAGGCTTTGGCATGCACTCATGTGCCTTAAGGAAGAAAGCAATCAAGGTAGGGTGCATGTCACAAGTGCAAAGGATGAAGGGGAAATCTTCGAGCTTCCCATGTGCGTTATGCGTCCAAGGGAAAGAGGGAGGGAACAGGGCGCACTCCCAAAGGTTGAAGGTTGAGTCTTTGTGCCTTCAAGATGCACTCATGTGCCTAAGAGGCCTCAGGAAGGGCGTAGGGTGCACTCTTGAAGGCTGAATTTTGAGGCTTCATGCCTTCAGGGTGCAAAACTGCACGTGAAAAACTGCACTCAAGTCAATTTAGGAGTGTGCATGGTGCATCGGGGAAGGATGAATGGTTGAGCTTCGGGTCTTCAGGATGTGTCAGTGCACTCTAGAAGATTGCACTTCTTCAAGTCGAAGGAGTGCACTCAAGGAAGACTTAGTCATTTTTTGAAGGCATAGTTCAATACAGGGAAGGGGCTTCATGCTTTTGGAGTGCACCCATCTTTGTGAGAGGGTACATGGCACACTTTTGAACAACGGAGGGTCTCCTATAAGGGTTTTGGAGTGTGCTAATGTGATCTTGGCCTTAATGGGATCATTTTGCAACCAAAATTTTTCTAATTGTGGATGATTGGTCAAGGGGTGAACAAGATGAGTTCTAGACATAAAACCATGTGCGAAACATACTAACTCATCAAGAAAACTTAGACAATCTTGATAAAAAATGAATATATATCAAAACACCACTTTATGCAAATTCCCCAAGTATAAACGGTGAAGTGTGTGTGATTGCGACCTAAAAGTGTCATTTTACAAAAAGAAAGGTGTTGTGGCCATGAAATTCATATAAGGATACTCGAATCAATGCAACAACACTTAAGAACACTCAATTACACTCAAACCATAAGAAACAACACAAAACAACATATGAATATAAATGTACATGCGTACCTCCTATATATGTTTTCCTTGAAAATTTTAATTAAAAAAATAAAAGTTTTAAATGTGTTTTTTTTTTTAAACTTTTATTATGGGTTATGTATATTATTTAATTCCACTAGAAATAGAGAGAAAAATACCAATGTCATGTTCATGAAAGAGTTTATCATGGTTTGTTTCTTTTCATTTTCTTTAAAGCTTTAGTGTTTATTAATCAATAAAAAAAGAGATACACATGTATAGCTATAATAATGTTTTTTCATTCTGATTTTTTTATTGAGAACTAGACCAGCGATAGAAAATAACCTTTTTTCCCAAGAATCACATAATACTTATAGTAACCAAGTCGCATCAAAAGCATGCTACTAACCTATGATTTACTAATGTAATACGTAGATTTAAACTTAACAAAATTGTAGTGATGTTTCCCATAAACCATAGAAACGAAGAACATAAAAGAGTTTAGAAGAGAGTTGTCACAATAAAATTTGTGTTCAATGGTGATGCTCAAGTAGAGGTGGAAACATCAATTGGAGTTGTTGGAGTACTAAGGGATGCTACGCCTTCGCCTTTAGAAAGCGTAGCCTCAATTTGGGCAAGCCAAAGGGCCATGTCATAATTCTCAAGAGACATATCCCAATGTTCTATCTATATATCGTCCAATTGAAGAGAGATTTCTCTATTGGCTTCATTTCTCTTTAACAATATTTTCCCTGAGAGAGCCTTAATATGATAATATAACTCAATGGTACAAAGATATTGATTCTACCTCCATGATCATGGACCCACTTAACAAGTAAGGCTAAAATGTTTGCGTCTAAAAACTCATCCTTGTTAGCCATGTCTTTTACTGATGCATGGTTAATTTCTAACTAAATGTGAACTAGCGTCTAAGATTGATATCGATGGGCAGTAGAATGGGCACACTAGTGACCTCTCACAATGCCCTCAATTCTGCTAGAGGATTATGTTATCACTGAGAAGTATCCCCTAGAAGTTATCAAAAGAAGGAATAATCCGAGGTAACCACAAACCAATCTCCAGACTCAGGTTCTAGCCAACCTAAGTCCAAAGAGGGCTCTCTCTTTATAATTTAACTTTGTTTGGGTGGGATTTTAAGCTAGTTCTTAGTGTTCATAAGGTTTTGATTTTGGTTGGGTGGTGGAATTCTAGGAACAGATGGGTAGAACTAGCTTCTTCAAGCCATTGGGCTATGGAGTCAATAAAAGGATAGCATAACTGGATTAGATCATTAAAGGGAGTGTTTCCAGGGAAGGCCAACAAAGCAAAAGGCAAATCTTCAAGGGCTGATGGATGGAATGATTCTAACCAGGGTAAAAGGGCACTTAAGAATCCTTGGACCGGGATCAAAATGAGGAACAGAGGGTGATCATCAACAAAGGGAAATTAAGAATCCTTTGCTACATAGACCACAAGGAAAACCACGGAAGCTAAGGAGCAGCTAATAATTCCCTAGCTAAGATAGTTTAGCAGAAAACATTAAGAATGTAAACAATCAAGACAGAGTGCATTGAAGCAAATTTTGAAATATCATTCCTAGTTTAACATTCAAATTTCATAGAAATACATATGATTATTAAGAAACATAAGGAAAAACAGTAATACACATGAGACAATACTTATTTGATTTTCGCTTTACACAACAATCATGTAAAATGTCTGAACTTTATTCCATGATCCAGTAAGCTAATCCAGTTTTTGATACAATAAGACTTTGATTTGAATGAAAAGTCTACAGAAATGTCTTTGAATCTACTCTAAATACTTCGAAATATGAAGTATTTATATAAAAGATATTACAAAAGATCTCATAACAGTTTTGAGATTTAATTAAGGAAATAAAAATATCTTTAAGCATGAAGATAGAGACAGATGGAAAACTACATCATGTTGTCCCTTTTATTGTGGTAGTGTTGGCTGTTGCAGTTGAGTTTAATCCCTTTAAGCTGGTTGATATTTGTACACTGGAATCATCTTTATCTTTAATCTTTCACTGATACTCTTTAACCTGCTACTTTTTGACCCTGTTTACCTGTCCCTTACCTGCTTTCAGATTTACTGTGGTAACTTGTAGTAAGTCTATCATCTTTTCCCACCATTCATCCTCAGGTAATTTTACTTTGAGCATTCTTTTGTAAATATCATCTTCCTCTGTGTATTTGGAAAAATTAGGCTTGGTGACAAACAATTGTTTCACCTCATGCTCCAGAAAAACAGATTCTCCAAAGTATCATACAATACTTTCCCAGTTGGCAAGGCTTTGATACCTGAAGTGCTTTCTTAATCCTTGGCCAACTTCCTTAATATGTCACTGTAGTCCAATTGGGTCATAATTTTATCATGGATGACCATAGGACTGGGAAGGCCTTTATCCCTCAAAATTTGAAACTTGGCCATGAATCTGTCAATGCCCACCTGCATGTTATGGCATTTTCCCTCTAAATTGACCATGAGGTTTCTTTTTGAAATAACCTTTTTGACTTCTATGATGGCTTTAGTTCTATCCTCCATACCAAGCTCATTAAGATCATGTCTCTTCTTTCTATTCAAAAAGTGGATGAGTCGATTGGCATCCTCAGGTTGATCTCCCAAATCTTCCCTTAATTTCTTAACCACTTTCACCAGTTTTGTTTGCTCAAATATAACTTGAATTGATGGCCAAATATCATTGCCAGAGTCAATGATATTGGCCCAGAGCATCTCCTTGGTCTGTACTAGTGGCTTTTGTAGAGTTAAATCTTTTTCTAGTACCTTTATCTTCTCACCCATCCTTAGGGCTTTCTGTGTTTCTTCTTTCTGCTGTAATTGGGGAAGCTTAGAGTCAGTTTCTAAGCTTGCCACTTTCTCTTTTAGCCTTTTGAGCTCTGTTTCCTGGATGGAAATTTCCTCCATGACTTTTACCAACTCTGTTATTTTCTCTGTAGATGTACCTGCTGCTGTAGATTCAGTAGTGACTGGCAGTGCTGTGGCAAGTCGAGCTGTTTGTGCCAAAGATGCTGCCAATGTTGAAGGAATTGTAGTTGTTACTGTGGAAATGGCAGTTGTAGAAGTGGTGGCCAATTCACTTTGTTTGGACTGAATCAATGTGTCCAATTCTTTCTCAGTTTCTTTTAGCTAATCATTTAGCTTTAGGACCAAGTCCATAAACTCTTCTTGTCCTTTTTGTGTCTCTAGGACCTCTGTTGTCTGTGGGTGTTGTAATGGTGGAATCTTAAGTTGCTTCTTTAAAGCAGCTATGTCATCGTTCTTCTTCTTTATCAATTTTTCTGTGGCCTTTACATCTTTGGGATCATGTCCCAACTCAATGATTAAGTCCTCTAAGAACTTGATTATGGTGTCTTTGGCCTATGAAGAGGCCTTCTCCAATTGGAACTGAGCTGATATGTTATTTAGGGAATTTTACAATTGGTGGGCTGCGATGGCTTTCCCTGTCAAGGTGGAGTAAATCATCTCCCCTGTCTACTTGTGCAGCTCAATCTAGACAATAAGATGTATTTCCTTTGCCATTACTTCGAAATCTATCTTTTTGAAGTCAGCTACTTTTCTTGGTTACTGAGTGGTAGGTTTCACAAATGTCATCTGCATTTTGCCTTCTTTAACATCATAGGCTGACATAAGCCTTGTCTGGTTTGTAGGTGCCATCTTTAGGTACTATGCATAAGTCTGGGCTTTTAGCCTCTCATTCCTGGCTTTTATATCCTTGTACCTTTCTCTAATGTCTTGGTCCCTGTCAGCTGGCATCCTAAATGAGGACACTTCAACACTCTGTTGCCTTTCCAACATCTGAGTATGTGATGTGGAAGGTTCTAGTGTTCCCCCAGAAGGAGTGGTAGGCCTACTTCTTTCTCTTTCTATGTTGGTGGCCCTAATTGTTTCTTCTATGAATTCCTATTCAAAGACATGATTCAACCTTTTCCTTTTGACCAGGATGGTCTTTGCATATGTTTGTGTGGTTGCTTTGCCTGATGTAGTGGCCTCTTCCCTATTTCTTTTGAGGCTTTTATCCTCATTTAGAGGAGTTTGCAAGGTAGGGGGAGTACTCATATTGGGCTCTGGTATACCTGTTTGATTTAATTCCTTTGATAGGCCTAGCTATTCTGACTCTTCTTGCACCTGGGATTCTTCTTCTATATGTGATTCACTTTGTGCCTAAGATTCTCCTTGTGCCTGTGATTCTTCTTGGATTTGAGATTCTCCTTGGACCTGAGATTCTCTTGGCACCTGCAGGAAAGAACCCTCATCAAGCCTTTTCTCTAGATCAATTAGAGCATTTTCAACTGCAACTTCAGTGCTATCCCTGTCTACTAAAGTATTCTCCACCCATTCCAATTGATTTGCATATTTCTCTATTTCAGGGATTCGGTGGTGAATGTAGGGAGCCATCTTATTTTTCTGTCTTCTATTGCAGATGAAGTCACATGGATCATATCTCCACATGAAGCTCTGTTTTAGTTTAAGTCTTTGAAGGATTTCCTCTGCTTCTTTTCCAGCTTCTCGGCTATTACATACAAAGGGGCCTAGTTCATCTTTGATTCTGAGTTGAGAATTCTTTTTGGCTTTAACAAAGAGCACCTCATCTGAATTGATTATCTGCCTGTAGTACTCCAGAGCAAATAACCTCATTGGGAGGTATTTGGGCAGTTTATATGGGGCCAACTCACAACCATAGATCCTAATTTTTGTGTGATTTTGGTACAAGTACCACTCTCCCACTTTGTGTTGTTTTGACAGTTGAAGGATCCTCCTGATATCTAAATTGATTCTTGGAGGAGGAATTCCTAGTAGCATTGTCACTACAGGATGTAAAAAAAGATCTATGAAGTTTGTGTATGGATATGGAGAATCATACTTATGGATCAAAGGAGTCTAGAAAATCATTGACCTAGGTGACCTTTAGTATCAAGCTTTTGGAGAGTAAATGGGAACTTGTCAGCTTGGTAATATAGGAAAAGGTGGTACAAAACTGAAGAATACTTAAATACTCTCTCAGTACTATTTATAAGGAATTGGTCATGCATTTTACTAGCTATGAACTTGGCATAATCATACATGATAGCAGGAGGTTGTCCTGGAGAGAAAATGGACATGAAGGCTAAGATGATTTCATCCATGTACTCACTGGTGGTATAGCCTAAAACACAAGAAATCATTGCTACTATGTCCTGACCGAATAGGGAAAATATGGTAGCCACATATGGGGGAGGGTCTTTTGGGATATGCTTTTCCTCCTTGATGAAGGTTTGGAACATCTCAGCAATTTTGGCAGTGGTAAGCTTGGGGAATCTGTCTAGTAGGTCTCCAATGGAAATAGGGGTTAAGTTCTGTCCTGGTTGTAGTTGTAGTATTTCATTGATTGACTCGGATGTGATGGTGAAAAGTATGGTTTGGTCAAGGGACATCACTGCTCTTTGACTGGGAATGTAGTTTGTATGGCAATAATGGAGAATTTCTAGAAATATGTGTAACTCGGGAAATTGATACTTGGGAAAATTAGACTCCCAAAGACCAATTTTATTAGCGTGGTTGAGGTATTGATCTCTATATTGGCAGTATAGTTTGATAGGGGATTCAATGAAAGAGGTGTCCTTGATTTAGAAATCTTTATCAGCAAGGGGAAGGTGGTCCAAGTCCAGGTGAGGGGTAGAAATTGGTTTGACATCCATGACAATTAGGGTTGCCATTCTCAGTTCTTATGGATTTGAGAACGGGGGAGGTAAATTGTCAGTCTTTAGGGTAGTGGTGGTTCGATTCCGAGTGGGTTTTAAGTTAATAAAGTTTCCCTTTAATTTCAATTAAGAAAACTTAGTGACTGGTTGGGAAATTAACAGGGCTTTCAATGGATTCTAGTTTAAAAACCTGGAATTGAAGAAACCGGGTCTGAACCAAGTAACTGGCAATTATGAATGGTTGAAAAGGCTTCAATCAGGTTGGAAGGCAATCTGGGAGCTTTTGGCGTGTTTAGAGTGCAATTTTATGTGGGTTGACGACTTTCAATGTTCACTGGCGCTTGCATGTAAAATTACAGTTAAAAAAGATTAAAACAATGATTTGGGGCTTTTTTTGGATTTATGCGCAAAAAGTCAATTTGGTGGGTACAGGTGTACAGTGACCGTTTGTCGCATAGTGAGGTGAATAGTGGTAGTTTTGGCGTGTAGCGGGCTGGCAGTAAGTGGTTTACTTCACACAACTTTTGGGCGCTTGGTGGTATTGGGGGGAGGTCACCTGATTCGATTCATCGAGCGCCATGTCACTTCGGGGGCCCAACAGAAAACAACCCATTTCGGGCAGGTATCGTTCGGATTTTTGGCCCTTCCGAAATCAACATGGGTCATCAGATGGGGAGGGGAGAGATCGTGTGGTGGTCGGGTGCGGGAGTTGCACGGAAGGTAATGGAGGGGCCCAACGGGCAATTAAGCGCGGCGGTTTAGTTTTAATGCGTGATTAAGGTGGGGGTTAAGGCATCGGGCAGGCTTTAATTGGGTTTATTAGCTAACTAATCGAGGATCGATTAATTAGTGGGTCCAGGGTAAGAAACCTTAGTTTATATAATTAAGCTGGGGTGGGACTAATTAATAATGCGAGATTTAATATATATACGGGAAATGAGTTTTATTAGGGATTTAATAAATACGTTAATAACTTAGTCAAATGAGCAGAGGTAGGATCATACCCTAAGAATACGATTTTCATGTTTTTAATGCTTTTCGATAATCGCATAAAACTTAGGATATAGTGTTTTTTGTGGGTTTTTGATGTGATAAATGGGTTACGTGGGGGAATAAATACTTTCCCTAAGTAAAAGTGATTTAACCTTAGGAAATAATATTATTTAGGGAAAATGAATGAATTGAATGGGGAATGAATGTTTATGAGGGGATTTTAATACTTATTGCCTATAAGTCATTGAGTCGAGGGTTGAGTCTCTCCAAAAGTCAGAGAAATGCTCTGAGCCTCTTTGACTTAGGGTTTTTAAGTACCTTGATCTTTATTTTGGGAAATTAGTTAAGTAAAAAGGTGAAAATGAATGAAGGGGGTTAATTAATTGACTTTGATATCCATCTACATGCTTGAGTGCCTATTCAAATTTGGAACTTTTATGCTGAAAAAGATGATGCACATGCTTTTGTCTAATCAATCATCAAAATTCTGCAACATTTATTCTACTTACCCATCTACTTATCCTACCATTTTTACTTCTCTTTATTAGGGTGCATTTGAGCTAGCAAACCCTTATCAAACATTTTTCTTTTTCTTTACAATAGTAAACTAACTAAATCTATCCTTATTATATCCAAAGGCTCAGATTAAATAGTTGAGCTCCTTTTATTTACTCTACCTAATCTACTTATCTACCAAGATTAAATAGTTTGGTCAGATTTTATTCTCTATCTATGGACATGAAATTTAAAACATGAAATAGCCAAGTTTAAACATTTTGACTATCATGGATTGTGGCAAAGATTACAAGCTGCACACAATCATTTATTTTTTACAAAAAGTAAATAGTAGTGGCATTTTGACTTGCACACTTTCATGGTCTTTTTATTTCTTGGGGTTCATATTTTTTATCTTTTTTTTTGACCTTTTTATTCCTTTTGTCCTTTTTTTTTTCTTTTAGGACATACCCTCTTTACATTTTTTAATTTCTTGAATATGGAAAACATTTGCAAAAAGTAAAGGTATGTACATATTACAGGTTTAATCTAAGTCATTCAAAAATTATGACTCCTATTGGTAAGGAACCTAACAGTGGCTCCATTTGGGGATGGCATTTCCTGGTGAAATGTTAAGGAATTTTAGATCAATGGCCTTCTGAATTGTTGTGATGTTACTCTGCAACTTTTTCCTTTTTCACTTTTCTGCATTATTGCTATTTATGACAGTAAAACTTTTGAAGCTTAGGGCCTTCTCTTCGGGTTTCAACTTCAAATAATCACTATCCAATAAACTCTAGACTTTTGAAAAACAGAATATGTACAAATGATTAGTGAAATCAGTAACTAGGTTCAATGTAGTGTTTAAGCATTCGACGATTAACTGGTCCTCCTTCTTCTTCTGTGCCATCCATTTCTCTAAGGAAGAAAGCATTATTACCTCTTAATTCATAGATGACATATGGGCCTCTCCATAGGAAATCAAATTTCCCATTTTTACCTTTATTCTCTCTTCTTGAATCCCATTTCAAAACTTTGTCCCCTAGGTAAAAATCTTCTGCCTTAGTCCTTTTATCAAAAGCCTTTTTTATTCTTTCTTGCACAACTTGAGATCTGATGTACACTTCTTCCCTGGTCTACTGTAAATGAATTGTTTAGTTGATTCTTCTTTGGATGTCATCTGGTTCAACCTACAACTCTTGGAACAGCTTCATCACTGGATTTCTTTGTGGTTAGCCTGTCTTCCCGTAAGGCATTCACTAGCTTCTTATTCCATGTTTTCTTGTTGTCTTCTAATAACTTTTTGATGATATTCGCTAAAATCTTGTTTGAGGACTCTTCTAGTCCATGTCCTTGAGGGTAATAAGCTGTGGAATGGCCCAATGTTATATGGTACTTATTACAGAAATCAATCATTCTCCTAGACTTGAAGGCTGCTGCATTATCAGTGATGATCTTGGTTGGGCACCCAAATCTAGATAGGATGTTGGATTCAAGGAAGGTTATTATAATAGTGTCAGTGGCTTGCCTTGATGGTATGGCTTCTATCCATTTGGTAAAATAATATGTAGCAGCGAGGATCCATTTGTGTTGGGCAGAGGAAGGTGGATGAATTTCACCAATGAAGTCAAGACCCCATTGTTGAAAATGTGCTTCAGTAGTTATTGGTTTCAGGGGGAGGGGTAAAAGCTTTTTCTTTCCTTCAAAAATTTGGCATTTATGACAAGAGGTTACAAATTTCTTTACATCAGAAAACAAAGTGGGCCAATAAAAACTGGCTCTAAGAATCTTGTCAGTAGTGGTTTTCCAGTAAAGATGTCCTCCACAGTCACCTACATGAAACTCTTGTAACACCTTGTCAGATTCTTCTTTCAATAAATAGTTAAGAAGGATACCTTCATGATTCCTCCAAAACAAAGCATTGTTAAGTATGAAAAATTTTAAAGATTTCATTTTTAAAAACCTGCTTTTGGTCCTGGATAATTCAGGAGGAGTTTGTAAATTTTGTAAAACATATATGATGTCAGCAGACCATGGTGATTCACTAAAGGCCTGGCTGATTGGTGGAGTCACCATCTCCTCTCCATTATCCATTTTTGTAATAAAATTTATATCAAAGGCCTGACAGTTCGATTCAGCCATGAGCTTGGCTAAACCTTGGCCTTTGATTAACTTCGTTGGCTTAATTTCTAGGTCATATTCTAATATAGTAGCAATCCATTTCCCTCTCTTTCCATCTGGACCATCCTGAGTTAGGATATCCTTGACTACTGTATTGGGAGCATAGGCTATTATATGAGAATATAAAATGTAAACTCTAAAATATTTGATAGCTTTGACCAGAGCAAAGGCTTGATTTTCGATTATATTGTACTTTAAAGGGGCATCTCTCAGGGCTTTGCTAAAAAAGGCAATAGGTTGTTCATAACCTTGATCATTCTTCTGCAGTAGGACTGCAACAATTGTATGTTCTAAGGCAAAAGAAAATATAATGAAATCCCTATCAAACTTTGGACTAACCAAAATTGGGGTTTTCGTTAAAGCTAGCTTAATATCTTCAATGGATCTCTTAGCTTCAATGGTCCATTTTATGGTCGAATCCTTTTTTAACATGTTATTCAATGATCTAATTAATTCTGCTAAGTTAGAAATAAATCTTCTAAGAAAGTTTTTTTTTCCTAAAAAGGCTTGTAATTCTCTGCTGCTCCTAGGATGTTGTATCTGTAAGATGGCTTCAATTCTTGCAGGATCTATTTGGATACCATATTTTGAGATTATGTGGCCTAACAATTTTCCCTCTTCTGTCCCAAATAAGGATCTTTTAGGATTCAAAGAAATTCCATACTTCCTACATTTTATGAAGACCTGCCTTTGATGATCTAGGTGTTGTTTATCATATTTTGAGAATACAGTGATATCATCTAAGTATATTACTAGGAAGTCATGAATCTCCTTAGCAAAAGCTATGTCCATAGCTCTTTGAAAGGTGGCCCCTGCATTCTTTAATCTAAAGGGCAATTTCAAATAAATGAATGTGCCACAAGGAGTAGTGAACATTGTTTTAGCCTGGTCATTTGGGTGAACTAGAATCTGATTGTAACCAGAAAACCCATCCAATAATGAGATTCTGGTTGACCCTACTACCCTTTGTAATATATGATCCATTTTAGGGAGAGGGTAATTGTCTTTGAGTGAAACTTTATTGAGATTCCTGAGATCAACACAAAGTCTGATCTCACCAGTCTTTTTCCTTGTTGGCACCAAATTTGAAACCAAATAAAAGAATCTAATTGGTGCTATTATCTTGGCTTCATACATTCTTCTGATTTCCTTCTCAATAGAAGGCAATAGAATAGGATTAATCCTCCTAAGCTTCTGTCTAAAAGGTTTTTGGTTTTCTTTTATGGGATGGTGTGTTGTATTATGCTGGTGTCATAGGACTTGAGGTCCTCATAACTCCAAGCAAAGACATCTTGGAATTCCTTTAGCAGTTCAATGTATTTCACTTTTTCAGTAGGAGGTAAGGACTTTGAAATTTTTATCAATTTTGGATTTTCCTCAGTACCTATATTACACTCCTCTATATCAGATTTTAGAGGTTCCATTTTTGGTTTTCTATGGACATCATTTGAATAAAAAAAGTCCTCCAAAGGAGTTAATGTAGAATTTTGTAGAATTTTTCTACACATCAACTAGCTCTGATACCATGTAGAATTTTTCTACAAATCAGCTAGCTCTGATACCATGTAGAAATTTCAGATCAAACTGATATATGCAATGTACCAAAGAATAATACTAGATCTACTTCTACAACCAATTTAGTGGAAGCTTAATAGAACATGAGCAACATCAATAAGAACACATATAACTGATATGGAGAAATCAAACACACATAAAACAGAAGATATAACTAGGGCAAAGCACTAGCCTAAAACCCCATCTCTGTATTATCATACAAGTGGAAATATGTCTAGATTACACAAAGCCTTAGCTCGGAAGCTATCCAGATCTCAGTACAATCCCTCTGCTACTCATAGACAGTCAAAGGCTTCTCATAAACCTTCTCCTCTTCCCTCCAAGCCTCCTATTTCTATGCACAGTTTTTCCTGGGTCCTCCAGCTGCAACCTGTGTGATTCTCACCTCACACAACACTGACCTCTGAAATAACTGCGCAAACCTGAAGGAGATAAATCCTCATCATGGATGAGCTTCCTTTATAGGAAAAATATTCATCCAACTGATAGTACACTGTCCCTTCTCTGATCTCAACTGGGTCTCTGTTTGAACTGACATGCATGAGTTATTTAATCTATAATATTTAGTTATCTAAAAATACCAATTGTTACATGCATGCAAGCATTATCAAACTGAATCTCATTAATTTAACAACTTGTTAAATTAATCTAACTGGACTTGACTCAGTTAACTGAGCCAACTAATTACAACTCATAATTACAACTCATCCTCATCCTTTAACTCTATGGATAAATCCCTCAATCAAAGGAGAAACTATTGCATGTCCTCACATAGACTTCAAGTTCATAATTCCTTAACTAATTAACTCAAACTGAATTAATTAATTAATTTATAAACTGTTGTTAATATCAAATTTGAATTTTACTTCCTATTTTAGACCAGGGACTGTCTAAAAATAGGAATCCAACTTGAACTGCTAAAAATAGAACTTCTATTTTTAGCACTTCCATTTTTCATTCCATGTTGCTTAATCCAACACTGATGCCCAAACTGCTATTTTTAGCACTTCTATTTTTAGCAATTTCTTGTTGCCAATTTTCAACAGTTAATCCTTTGGGCAAAAAGTTGTCTTTGAGATTGATGATTTCAGAATCTTCATTAATTATCTCATCAATTTCAACTTGCTTTAGGTTTTGTACATCTAATTTTGTAAATTTAGTGGGATGGAATCTATCTATCTCTTCATATTCTAATTTGTTAATTTCTATTTTATCTTTAAAATCAGGATCTACTGTTATGTCAGTATCTATATTACTATTTACAAATTCTTCTTCTAAGGTTAAAAAATTATTTATCTATTGGTCATTAGTGAATACTTGCCAGCATTCAAGTTATTTGGGATAACAGGTCTGTGTCTAACCTCAACAGTGTACTGATGGTTAGGTTAGAATGGTAACTTACAAGTGCTGGTAAACATTGCTAAACTATGAGCTTGCATATTATGTTTCTTTGGGATGACTGCAAGCTTAGTTTCTAGAAAAGTGTTCAATATTTCTACAACTGTTCCTCTATAAAAACTTAATCTAGGGTCTTTGGTCATATATACAACATTAATTTGTTTTATAACCAACTCAGAATCTCCCATAATAGACACTCTTATGGCTCCTAACTTTCTAACCAATTTGAGACCTAAAATAAGTGCTTCATACTCAACCATGTTGTTAGTGCATTTGAAATTCAGTCTGTAAGCATAACCCTATGAGTAATCATTCTCTAAATTGTAAATCCACAGTCCTTCTCCCGCTCCTAATTTATTCACTAACCCATCAAATTCAAGATGCCATAATATTTCATGTTCATAATTCTTACTGTTTGGGGGGACAAAATCTTCCTTGATTAAGGTGTCTGGATCATCTTTTTTATCTGAAATATCTTGAGTTTGGACAATTTCATTTTGGCTGTAACTACAATTTCTTTTGGTTCTGAAATAATGTTGTTTGCAGTAGTTTCTTGTATTTGTTTAGCATTGTACAGAATAAAAGAATCATTGTCAAAATGCATGGAATAGATATGAAAGTTTTGAGGCCTATCCTGGCTACTGACTACATATTTCATTAAAGTTTTTCTGTACAATTTTTTAGGATGTCCAAAGACTGAAATTGTGGCATATGACATGTCAAGTTGCAAAGATCCTTGGAGTTTAGCTCCCCATGATCTAAACAATAGCATTCCATATTTAGGCAGTATATCGGCAACAACTATGTCCATGAGAATGGTCTTAGCAGGATATTGTACTAAGGAAACACACAGGTCTTTGATTATCCCTAGGCAATTTACTTGACTTGAAACAAATGAAAACAAATCCTTATAAGGCCTAGAGATATCCAAGTTCAATTTTTCCATAATAGATTTAGGCATTAAATTGTGTAAAGCCCCAGAATCTAACATTGCATTGTGTAAGATTTTATCATGAATGTTAAGGCTAATATAAAAGGGTGGTATCCCTCCTTCTAATGGTTTTCCATTAACATCAGGACCAAATATCAGCTCAGGTTGATCATCATACAAGTTAATAGAATCTTCATTCTCGACGAAGTTTAAGGATTTGCTTATTTGAGACTTATAGGTTTCATTTTTAATCAGCTCTGTTAAGGGGACTGGGATTTTTAGCTTAGCCACCTCTGCTCCCAAATTGAAAGGCAAAGGGGCTTTCTATGTTTGAGGATTTAGAATTTTCATGGCAGGATTTGGAGTAGGTTGCTCTTCTTGTTTTTCATTTGAAGTCTTTTTACGTGGATTTTCTAATATGATGTTTGGAGATTCCTCCACTGTCCCCTTGGAGGGGATTGAAGTGGATGGTTGATCACTAGAGGGTTGGTCATTGGTTATATCTACAATGGTGGGACCAGAAGGGTTCTGATTTGGTCTAGAGAAGATTTGGAGAGTTTTAGTAACTGGAATTGTCTTGATTTTCTTAGGTTGATTTGGCACTGCTTTCTTGTTTTGGTCAGGAGTATCAATGTTCTTTTTACTCCTCAAGTTGTACTATTTGTGTACTTCAAAGATAACATAATCATGCCCTTGATTTTAATCGAATGATTCTCTGGATTGGGTCTGCAATTTCTGAAGCATATGTAATTCCTGATCATCTTGAGTCAAAAAGACAGTTTCCTCATCATCTAATCCCATTAAGTTAATTTGTGTGTCTTGTTCAGGGTCTTCTGAATGGGAAGTTTCGGCATAGTTTTCTTGAAAAGGAGGCCTAATATTCTGATCAGGTCCATTTTTTCCAGTGTTTTGATTTTGATTCTTTCTAAAGTTTGGATTTCTCATTGGAGGTGCTTGTTGATTATCCCAGTGAGGCTTCCTTTCAATGTTCTCTATCCTGTCCATCAGTTTTTCCATTCCTCAGGTTAGGGCATCTATTTTAAGGTGAGAGGATGAGACTTCATCTTTCAAGGGTCCTCTCCTTTCATTTCTAACCCTATCTCTTTTTGTTAGCAAATTAGCTTCTACGCTAACTGCTACACTCTGCATGTCTTCTAAAGTTGGAGGATTTCTCTCTCTAAGTTGGAATGCCACATCAGTATCAAACCCATCAGGAAACTTTATCAGAGCTAAACCAGGTGGGGGTCTAAGATTTTCTGGGATTGCATTGTATATATTGTTAAATCTGGTACAGTAATCCCGGACTGTTTCATTTGGTCCTCTCCTGATGTTTTCATATTCTGAAAGGATCTGCGGAGGGTTCTTTTTCTTTTCCCATCTATTTAAAAATTGCTGATAAAATAATTCTAAAGTGTCTATGCTATTAGTAGGTAAATATCTAAACCATGTTCTTACATCACCAGCTTGATTCTGAGCAAAAATTCTTATTTAGACATCTCCAATATCAATTTCATGTAATTCGAAGAAATCTGTCATTTTGTTTGTATGTTGTTGTGTTGTGTAAGTTCCTATGCCATCGAATTGGAAAATTTTGTTCTGGTATTCTTGTGGCATGGAACCACCTGGAGCAGGAAACACAAGGGGAACATATCTATTTTCGATGGCTCTAAGTTGGGCAAGACTAAGAAGTGGGGTTTGGGTACCAGGAGGTGATACAGTGGGTAATGGAGAACTAGGAGTAATGGGTGACTGATATGTAATGATAGGTTGGTGGGGAAGTGAAGGTATAAATGGAGGTGAGGAATGAACTTCAGAGGTGGAAGGGAATAATGGTGAACTAAAGGGATTTGAAACTGTTTAATAAAGCTCAGGGATCTTAGTAGTAGTAAGGGATGACTGAGGGGAATTTAGAATGCACTGATCAATTGTCAGGTTTGCCTTTTGGACTTCAATATCTGCAATAAACTCTGGATCTAGAACTATGTCATCAAGTGCACTTTCAGACCTGGTTCTAAATAGGGAAAGGTCAAATGGATCGTCAAAGGGGAGGTATTCTAAAAACAACCACACGTTAGGGCATGACTCTACTTTGATTGAAGGTGTAGGACTAACTGAACTTTCTTGTCTTCTGGATATTATCGAAATTAGGTTGGGATTATCAAATACTGGGGGAGGATTTGGATCAGGATTGGCCCTAGTATAGTGAGTTCTCCTTGAAGCAAGAGTTTAAAAATTTCCTAGTTACTTTATTTTTGTGAAATTTTTGTAAATAACTTCTAATAAACCCTTCAAGAGGCTTGAAATAAATATTTGAATTTTCTCAAAGGTTTATTAAGACCAAGGATTTGAGTTTCCTTAGTATGGTCGCCACTATTTTATCACTCAGAAGTCTTCCCTAGAAGTTATCAAAAGAAGGAATAATCCGAGGTAACCACAAACCAATATTTAGACTCAGGTTCTAGCCAACCTAAGTCTAGAGAGGGCTCTCTCTTTATAATTTAACTTTGTTTGGGTGGGATTTTAGGCTAGTTCTTAGTGTTCATAAGGTTTTGATTTTGGTTGGGTGGTGGAATTCTAGGAACAGATGGGTAGAACCAACTTCTTCAAGCCATTGGGCTATGGAGTCAACAAAAGGATAGCATAATTGGATTAGATCATTAAAGGGAGTGTTTCCAGGGCAAGCTAGCAAAGAAAAAGGAAAATCTTCAAGGACCGATGGATGGAATGATTCTAACCAGGGTAAAAGGGCACTTAAGAATCCTTGGACCAGGATCAGAATGAGGAACAGAGGGTGATCATCAACAAAGGGAAATTAAGAATCCTTTGCTACATAGACCACAAGGAAAACCACGGAAGCTAAGGAGCAGCTAAGAATTCCCTAGCTAAGATAGTTTAGCAGAAAACATTAAGAATGTAAACAGTCAAGACAGAGTGCATTGAAGCAAATTTTGAAATATCCTTCCTAGTTTAACATTCATATTTCATAGAAATACATATTATTATTAAGAAACATAAGGAAAAACAATAATAAACATGCGAGAATACTTATTTGATTTTCGCTTTACACAAGAATCCTGTAAAATGCCTGAACTTTATTCCATGATCTAACAAGCTAATCCAATTTTTGATACAATAAAACTTTGATTTGAATGAAAAGTCTATAGAAATGTCTTTGAATCCACTCTAAATACTTTTAAATATGAATTATTTATACAAAAATTATTACAAAATATCTCATAACAGTTTTGAGATTTAAGTAAGGAAATAAAAATATCTTCAAGCATGAAGATAGAGACGGATGGAAAACTGCATCATGCTATCCCTTTTATTGTGGTAATGCTGGCTGTTGCAGTTGAGTTTAAACCCTTTAAGCTGGCTGATATTTGTACGCTGGAATCATCTTTATCTTTCATCTTTGACTGATACTCTTTAACCTGCTACTTTTTGACCCTGTTTACCTGTCTCTTACCTGCTTTCAGATTTACTGTGGTAACTTATAGTAAATCTATCATCTTTTCCCACTATTCACCCTTAGGTAATTTTACTTTGAGCATTCTTCTGTAAATCTCGTCTGCCTCTGTGTATTTGGAAAAATTAGGCTTGGTGACAAACAAGTGTTTCATCTCATGCTCCAAAAAAACATATTCTCCAAAGTATCACACAATACTTTCCCAGTTGGCAAGGCTTTGATACCTGAAGTGCTTGCTTTATCCTTGGCCAACTTCATTAATATGTCAGTGTATTCCAATTGGGTCATAAGTTCATGGATGACCATAGGACTGGGAAGGCCTTTATCCCTCAAAATTTGAAACTAGGCCATGAATTTGTCAATGTCCACCTGCATGTTATGGCATTTTCCGTCTAAATTGACCATGAGGTTTGTTTTTGAAAGAACCTTTTTGACTTCTATGGTGGCTTCAGTTCTATCCTCCACGCCAAGCTCATTAAGCTCATGTTTGTTCTTGCTATTCAAAAAGTGGATGACTCGATTGGCATCCTTAGGTTGATCTCCCAAATCTTCACTTACTTTCTTAATAGCCTCAGTGGCCACTTTCACCAGTTCTGTTTGCTCAAATATAGCTTGAATTGATGGCCAAATATCATTGACAGAGTCAATGATATTGGCCTAGAGCATCTCCTTGGTCTGTCCTAGCGGCTTTTGGAGAGTTAAATCTTTTTCTAGTACCTTGATCTTCTCACCCATCCTTAGGGCTTTCTATGTGTATTCTCTCTGCTGTATTTGGGAAAGCTTACAGTCAGTTTCTAAGCTTTCCACTTTCTCTTTTAGCGTTTTGAGCTCTGTTGCTTGGATGGAAATTTCCTCCATGGATTTTACCAACTCTGTTGTTTTCTCTGTAGATGTACCTGCTACTGTAGATTCAGTAGTGATTGGTAGTGTTGTGGCAGGTGGAGCTGTTGGTGCCAAAGATGCTGCCAATCTTGAAGGAACTGCAATTGTTACTATGAGAATGGAAGTTGTAGAAGTGGTGACCAATTCACTTTGTTTGGACTGAATCAATGTGTCCAATTCTTTCTCTGTTTCTTTTAGCTGATCATTTAGCTTTAGGACCAAGTCCATAAGCTCTTCTTGTCCCTTTTGTGTCTCCAGGACCTCTGCTATCTGTGGGTGATGTAATGGTGGAATCTTAAGTTGCTTCTTTAAAGCAGCTATGTCATCATTCTTCTTCTTTATCAATTTCTCGGTGGCAACTACATCTTTGGGATCGTGTCCCAACTCAATGATTAAGTCCTATAAGGACTTGATTTTGGTGTCTTTGGCCTGTGAAGAGGCCTTCTCCAATTGGAACTGAGCTGATATGTTATTTAGGGAATTTTGCAATTGGTGAGCTGCAATGGCTTTCCCTGTCAAGGTGGAGTAAATCATCTCCCTTGTCTGCTTGTGCAGCTCAATCTGGTCAATAGGATGTATGTCCTTTTCCAGTACTTCGAAATATATCTTTTTGAAGTTAGCTACTTTTTTTGGTTACTGAGTGGTAGGTTTCACAAATGTCATCTGCATTTTTCCTTCTTTAATAACATAGGCTGACATAAGCCTTTTCTGGTTTGTAGGTGCCATCTTTAGGTACTATGCATAAGTTTGGGCTTTTAGCCTCTCATTCTTGGCTTTTATATCCTTGTACCTTTCTCTAATGTCTTGGTCCTTGTTAGCTGGAATCCTAAATGAGGACACTTCAACACTTTGTTGCCTTTCCAACATCTGAGTATGTGATGTGGAAGGTTCTAGTGTGCCCCCAGAAGGAGTGGCAGGCTTGCTTCTTTCTCTTTCTATGCTGGTGGCCCCAACTTTTTCTTCTGTGAATTCCTGTTCAGAGACAGGATTTAACCTTTTCCTTTTGACTAGGCTGGTCTTTGCATATGTCTATGTGGTTTCTTTGCCTGATGTAGTGGCCTCTTCCCTATTTCTTTTGAGGATTTTTTCCTCATTTAGAGGAGTTTGCAAAGTAGGGGGAGTACACATGTTGGGATTTGGTATACCTGTTTGATTTAATTCCTATGATAGGCCTGGCTGTTCTGATTCTTCTTGCACCTGGGATTCTTCTTCTATATGTGATTCACTTTTTGCCTGGGATTTTCCTTATGCCTGTGATTCTTCTTGGATTTGAGATTCTCCTTGGACTTGAGATTCTCCTGGCACCTGCAGGAAAGAACCCTCATCAAGCCTTTTCTCTAGATCAATTAGAGCATTTTCAACTGCAAATTCAGTGCTATCCCTATCTACTAAAGTATTCTCCACCCATTCCAATTGATTTTCATATTTCTCTATTTCAGGGATTTGGTGGTGAATGTAGGGAGCCATCTCATTTTTCTGTCTTCTATTGCAGATTAAGTCACAGGGATCATATCTCCATTAAGTCTCTGAAGGATTTCCTCTGCTTGTTTTCTAGCTTCCCGGCTATTACATACAAAGAGGCCTAGTTGATCTTTGATTCTGAGCTAGGCCTTCTTTTTGGTTTTAACAAAATGCACCTCATATGAATTGATTATCTGCCTGTAGCACTCCAGAGAAAATAACATCATTGGGAGATATCTAGGCAGTTTATATGGGGCCAATTCACAGCCATAAATCCTAATTTCTGTGTGATTTTGGTGCAAGTACCAATCTCCCACTTTGTGTTGTTTTGATAGTTGCAGGATCCTCCTAATATCTAAACTGATTCTTAGAGGAGGACTTCCTAGTAGCATGGTCACTACAGGATGTACAAAAAGATCTATGAAGTTTGTGTATGGATATGGAGAATCATACTTATGGATCAAAGGAGTCCAGAAAATCACTGACCTAGGATGACCTTTAGTATCAAGCTTTTGGAGAGTAAAGGGGAACTTGTCAGCTTGGTAATATAGGAAAAGGTGGTACAAAACTGAAGAATACTTAAATACTCTCTCAGTACTCATTCTAAGGAATTGGTCATGCATTTTATCAGCTATGAACTTGGCATAATCATACATGATAGCAGGAGGCTATCCTGGAGAGAAAATGGACATGAAGGCTAAGATGATTTCATGTATGTACTCATTGGGGGTATAGCTTAAAACACAAGAAATCATTGCTACTATGTCCTGACCAAACGGGGAAAATATGGTAGCCACATATGGGGGAGGGTCTTTTGGGATATGCTTTTCCTCCTTAATGAAGGTTTGGAACATCGCAGCAAATTTGGCAGTGGTAAGCTTGGGGAATCTATCTAGTAGGTCTCCAATGGAAATAGGGGTTAAGTTATGCCCTGGTTGTAGTTGTAGCATTTCATTGATTGACTCGACAGTGATGGTGAAAAGTATGGTTTGGTCAGGGGAAATCACTACTCTTTGACTAGGAATGTAGTTTGCATGGCAATAATGGACAATTTCCAGAAAGATGTGTACCTCAGGAAATTGATACTTGGGAAAATTAGACTCCAAAAGACCAATTTTATCAGTGTGGTTGAGGTATTGATCTCTATATTGGCAGTATAGTTTGATAGGGGATTTAAGGACAATGTTGAAAAGTGTGCAACAAGAAATGCTTGTTGAGAATGCAACAAGATGATGGAGCTTAGTGAAAAGAGTCACCTTCACTAAGTGGGCCCGCAGGCAAATTATGGCGCAAGTTCTATTTTTGGATCCCAGCAGGGATGATCACAGCATGAGTGATCACAGTATGGGTGATCACAGTATGGGTGATCACAGTATGGGTATGGGTGATCACAGTATGGGTGATCACAGTATGAGTGATCACAGTATGGGTGACCACAGTATGGGTGACCATAGTATGAGTGATCAAAGTCTATTTTTAGACTAGCTGTCAAAAATAGAAAAGTCAAATATTATTGTCTCATAATAATATTTGGACTATAAACTTGATCTTATTCTCTTGGAGCACTTCAGGATGAGCTACGGATGTGGTACATGCAGATCCCAGAAGGAAATACGTGGCTACCTATGGGATGACTAATATTTGCATGCAGGACTTCAGTTAGAACTCAAGTGAATTGAGTTTAGTGGATTGGAGGTGCAGTTGATGGAGTTGTGTTCAGTTTAACTTTGTTAAACTAGTTGTATTTAGTCTAACTAATCAATAGACTAGAGATGAGTTGGGTGAATTAGTTATTAATTAATTCACAAGTTATTAACTCATAATGCAACTATATAATACATCAGTTAACTTAGTTTCATGTCAGTGCATGTTTAGTTCAGCAGGGATAGGAGTTAGAGGATCAGATTGCTATCAGTTGTGACTATAGCTGTGCATGATGATTTGCACAATTAGAGGGATTGAGTATGCCAATGAATTGGCCAATACCAAGAATTGTAGCCTGTGCTCACGTCCAACACAGTGTGAGTGATTATTTGCAGGTCAAATACGAGTTTGGTAAACCATTCTCATCAATTCTTGAGCAGGTATTGAGCTGTGGAGGCAGGCAAGCAATGGGGGAGATTTGGAGATCAGATCTGAGCTGTATTGTGTGTAGCATGAGGAGATAGTACTGAGTACTTGGGATGAGTATTGTACTATGTATTGTTACATGATTCAATCACTATAATATACAGATAGTTGGGGTTTTTAGCGAGATGCTTTCCCCGGGAAAATACTGTGTTGATATGTGTGATTGATGCTTCTATGTGCGCCTGTGAATGTTTATGCTTTTGTAAATTGATGATCAACGTAGAGGAGGTTATTTATTATGCATGTTTCGCTTATAAGTGTATAATCAGGATAATCTCTGTGAATATGTGTCATATTATTCAAAATTTATACATGGTATCGGAGCAGCTTGATTTGTAGAAGAGATTTCTACAGGATATCAAAGTGAGGATTGATCATCGGATCTATTATTCAAGAAGTGTTTACATTTTATTTCTTCAGGCAGAGTTTGTGATCGGGCCAGGTAGCCTCTAGATTCATCCTTCTTTTGGAAGGTGAGATATCCGGTGAATGCCCATACAGTCGATCTTTGTACAAGAAATACTTTGTTCTCACGAATTCTAGATCGGAAGCGGTTGAGTTTTGTGCTGGTGGAATTCGAATTTAATTCCAAAGCAAGAGATGAAAATCAGAAACATTAAGTGTGAGAATGGAGATAGTATGCCCTAGTATCTCACGAAGTTCACCTAATTCCGGGATGAGCTGGAAAGTGTGGGGGTGACTGTCGGATGAGGATGGTGAGTCTAGCACTCCTTGACCTTCCTAAGAGTTGGCATAGCTACCAGGACTCGGTGAATGGAAGGGAGAAACTACCAGGATGGGAGAGAATTTGGTCGGATCTTGTGCAGGAGGATATTAGATGGAGCACTGGAGACGGTTCTTCATCCATGCAGGATGAGGAGAACTGTGCCTTAGCGAGTAAGGTGAAGAAGGGGAAGGAGAAGGTTTCTCTTTCCGAATCTTGTTCTTCCAATGATGGGAAGAAGGTTGACAAATCGAAAGTGTGATGCTTTCATTGTCATGATGGAGACTTGGTGGTTGAGAGGGAGCATACATTACCTCTCAACATGCAGAGCCAGAAGAAGTCTCAGACGATTGTGGAGGAGCCACGATTGGTGCAACAGCTTCAGGAGGTTGTGGAGTAGCCACAACAAGGGAAGCTGAGTGGAGATCGAGTAGAGACATATACTCATGTAGAGACCTCCAGTAGGGGGAATCTTCGAGCCAGGTGGGCTGAGGGATCGCATGCAGCCATACCTCTAGGTAGGAGGTGGGGTGATGTGGATTGATCGTCCCAAGGAGGAGGGGCAGGATCCTTGAGGTACCCAACCTCTTGGATGAGACCTTGCTATGGGAGCCCTGATGTGGAGTAGCAGGAAATGACTGATTGGGTAGAGATAGATGCGGATGGAGTGGCAGAGAGAGTGACATTGCAAGGAATCCCAGGACAGCGCATAGCTAGCAGGCTGCAGCAATGCGAGAGGCACAAGTGTTTTGCACAGTGCTAGGTGGCACAAAGAGGTGTGCAATGGTGCCAGATGCATGGAGATGTTGCAGTAGCACAGATGTCAGAGAGGGAGCACTTGTCAGCAGCAGGTAGAGCTTCAGCATCAGAGGGTGTTTCTAGCCCAACAGGGAGGTCAGTTGGGAGGTGCAGTGCAGATGCAATGCTGGGAGATAGAACTAGCAGCAGTACAGATGTAGTCAGAGATCAAAGTGACAGATGCTAGAGCAGTCAGATACTGAAGAGCATAGAGATGCAGAGTTTTCAGTTGACAGAGGCAATAGTAGTCAGAGACTTTGATGACAGAGCAAGTGGACTGGTCATATGTGTTGCATGGAGAACATTCTAGAGTTACAGGATCGGGTTTGAGAGGAAGCCTTTCTTGTTGATAGGGAGTGTTGAAAAGTGTGCAATAAGAAATGCTTGTTGAGAATGCAACAAGATGATGGAGCTTAGTGAAAAGAGTCGCCTTCACTAAGTGGGCCCGCAAGCAAATTATGGCGCAAGTTCTATTTTTGGATCCCAGCAAGGATGATCACAGCATGGGTGATCAGAGTATGGGTGATCACAGTATGGGTGATCACAGTATGAGTGATCACAGTATGGGTGACCATAGTATGGGTGACCACAGTATGAGTGATCACAGTATGAGTGATCAAAGTCTATTTTTAGACTAGCTGTCAAAAATAGAAAAGTCAAATATTATTGTCTCATAATAATATTTGGACTATAAACTTGATCTTATTCTCTTGGAGCACTTCAGGATGAACTACGGATGTGGTACATGCAGATCCCATAAGGAAATACGTGGTTACCTATGGGATAATTAATATTTGCATGCAGGACTTCAGTTAGAACTCAAGTGAATTGAGTTTAGTGGACTGGAGGTGCAGTTGATGGAGTTGTGTTCAGTTTAACTTTGTTAAACTAGTTGTATTTAGTCTAACTGATCAATAGACTAGAGATGAGTTGGGTGAATTAGTTATTAATTAATTCACAAGTTATTAACTCATAATGCAACTATAGAATACATCAGTTAACTTAGTTGCATGTCAGTGCATGTTCAGTTCAGCAGGGACATGTGTTAGAGGATCAGATTGCTATTAGTTGTGGCTATAGCTGTGCATGATGATTTGCACAATTAGAGGGATTGAGTATGCCAATGAATTGGCCAATACCAATAATTGTAGCCTGTGCTCATGTCCAACATAGTGTGAGTGATTATTTGCAGGTCAAATACGAGTTTGGTAAACCATTCTCATCAATTCTTGAGTAGGTATTGAGCTGTGGAGGCAGGCAAGTAGCGGAGATTTGGAGATCAGATCTAAGCTGTATTGTGTGTAGCATGAGGAGATAGTACTGAGTACTTGGGATGAGTATTGTACTATGTATCGTTACATGATTCAATCACTATAATATACAGATAGTTGGGGTTTTTAGCGAGATGCTTTCCCCGAGAAAATATTGTGTTGATATGTGTGATTGATGCTTCTATGTGCGCCTGTAAATGTTTCTACTTCTGTAAATTGATGATCAATGTAGAGGAGGTTATGTATTATGCATGTTCCGCTTATAAGTGTATAATCAGGATAATCTCTGTGAATATGTGTCATATTATTCAAAATTTCTACAGACAAAGGTGTTCTTGATTTGGAAATCTTTATCAGCAAGGGGAAGGTGGTCTAAGTCCAGGTGAGGGGTAGAAATTGGTCTGACATCCATGGAAATTGGGGCTGCCATTCTCAGTTATTGTGGATTTGAGAATGGGGGAGGTAAATTGTCAGTATTCAGGGTAGTCGTGGTTCAATTCCAGGTGGGTTTTAAGTTACTAAAGTTTCCCTTTAATTTCAATTAAGAAAAATTAGTGATTGGTTCGAAAATTAATAGGGCTTTCAATGGATTCTGGCTTAAATACCTGGAATTGAAAAAATCGGGTCTCAACTAGGTAACTGGCAATTCTGAACGGTTGAAAAGGCTTCAATCAGGCTGGAAGGAAATCTGGGATATTTTGGCGTCTTCAAAGTGCAATTGTACGCGGGTTGATGACTTTCAACATTCACAGGCGTGTGCATGGAAAATTACTGTTAAAAACGATAAAAACAATGATTTGGGGATATTTTGGATTTATGTGCGAAAAGTAAATCTGGTGGGTACGGGTGTACAGTGACCGTTTGTCGCATAGCGGGGTGAACAGTGGTAGTTTTGGTGCGTTGCAGGCTGGCAATAAGTGGATTACTTAGCACAAATTTTGGGCACTTGGCGATATTGGGGGGAGGCCGCTCGATTCCATTCATCGAGCGCCACGTCGCTTCAGGGGCCTAGCAAAAAACAACCCATTTTGGGTGGGAATCATTCGGATTTCGGGACCTTTCGAAATCAACATGGGCCATCGGATGGGGAGAGGAGAGATCGTGTGGTGGTCGGGCGTGGGAGTTCCACGAAAGGTAATGGAGGGGCCCGACAGGCAATTAAGCGCGGCGTTTTAGTTTTAATGCATGATTAAGGCGGGGGTTAAAGCATCGGGAGGGCTTTAATTGGGTTTACTAACTAACTAATTGAGGATCGTTAATTAGTGGGTCCAGGGTAAGAAACCTTAGTTTATATAATTAAACTAGGGTGGGACTAATTAATGATGCATGATTTAATATATATACGGGAAAAAGGTTTTATTAGGGATTTAATAAATACGTTAATAACTTAGTCAAATGAGCAGAGGGAGGACATACCCTAAGCATACGATTTTCATGTTTTTAATGCTTTCCGATAATCGCATAAAACTTAGGATATAGTGTTTTTTGTGGTTTTTTGATATGAAAAATGTGTTATGTGGGGGAATAAATACTTTCCCTAAGTAAAGTGATTTAACCTTAGGAAAGAATATTATTTAGGGAAAATGAATGAACTGAAGGGGGGAATGAGTGTTTATGAGGGGATTTTAGTACTTATTGCCTATAAGTCATTGAGTTGAGGGTCCAGTCCCTCCAAAAGTCAAAGAAATGCTCTGAGTCCCTTTGACTTAGGGTTTTTAAGTACCTTGATCTTTATTTTGGGAAATTAATTAAGTAAAAAGGTGAAAATGAATGAAGGGAGTTAATTAATTGACTTTGATATCCATCTACGTGCTTGAGTGCCTATTCACATTTGGAACTTTTATGCTGAAAAAGATGATGCACATGCTTTTGTCTAATCAATCATCAAAATTCTGCAACCTTTCTTTTACTTACCCATCTACTCATCCTCCCATTTTTACTTCTCTTTATTAGGGTGCATTTAAGCTAGCAAACCCTTATCAAACATTTTTCTTTTTCTTTACAATAGTAAACTAACTAAATCTAACCTTATTACATCCAAGGGCTCGGATTAAACAATTGAGCTCCTTTTATTTACTCTACCTAATCTACTTATCTGCCAAGATTAAACAGTTTGGTCAGATTTTATTCTCTATCTATGGACATGCAATTAAAACATGAAATAGCCAAGTTTAAAAATTTTGACTATCATGGATTGTGGCAAAGATTACAAGCTGCACATAATAATTTTTTTTTTTTTACAAAAGTAAATAGTAGTGGCATTTTGACTTGCACACTTTCATAGTCTTTTTATTTCTTAGGGTTCATATTTGTTATCTTTTTTTTTTTTACCTTTTTACTCTTTTTGTCCTTTGATTTTTCTTTTAGGACATACCCTCTTTACATTTTTTAATTTCTTGAATATGGAAAACGTTTGTAGAAAGCAAAGGTATGTACATATTACATGTTTAATCTCAGTCATTCAAAAATTATGACTCCTATTGGTATAGGAACCTAACAGAGTATTTGTGGCTCCTTTGTCATTTTCGAGGCGTGTTTGTCAAAAAAGGGGTAGAAGTGATACTGAAAGGGGTTGAAAGGTGCCACTCAGGAAAGGGAATAATTGTCAACTCAACAAGGTAAGGCTAAAGGGCACGAGGACTCAACAGTGCGGATTCAAGGTGGCAATAAAGAGATCAAATAGGTTGGCTAGAGTAGGGGTCTAGGTCATATGAATGAGAGGCAACCCTGAGCACTAAAGCAACAAAACGAGAGGACATGCCCATGGACCTTCAAGATAAAAATGACTAAGTAAAGCAAATACAAGCCAAAGAAACCAAAGAAATAACTCACATGAGGTAACACTGAGCAAAAATTGAAACAGGTGATCATATTTCCTAAATCTGAGTGCAAGGGAACTGGTGGACACTACACACTGAGGGCCAGACTAATTCATGAATCGGATTGCTCCAAAACTAGCTAGCCACCTCGATAATGAGCCCCCACCACCCACATTTCTCACACTACAAACACAATCTCGATTCTAGGGCCACCACCACTTCCTTACAAATATAGACAGGTCTTGAATTGATGTTCACAGGGTAGGTTAAGTCAAGGGGACCTGGTCCTTCACCCCAAGGAAAGATAGAAATAACAAATGGGAATAGTAAGGCATACTGAAGTGTGGAAAGTTTCCATAGTGACAAAACGAAAATGGAAAATCCATCCCTTTGGCTCAACATAATGAAAATCACAGGCATTTCTAAATCCTTTGAATCAACCTTCATGCTACACAATGAGTGAGATGTGTGGAATACCATTGAATTCATAGTGAAATCATATGAGGGACAAGTAGAATATGGGATGGTTATGCCTCCCTCTCTATTCAGTGAGGTGACAATTAATCTATCCCAATGGCATCTAAAATGAAAATCATATTTATTAATTAAAAAATAAATGATAAGTTTTTAATGTGTTTTGTTAACTTGTATTATTAGACTTTATATATTTAATCCAACCATAAATATAGAGAGAGAATGGCACTCTAATCAAAGCAATGTTTCTAAAAGAGTTTATCATGGTGTTTTTTCCAATTTCTTATTAATCATATTTATTCATTATTTATCATTATATGATTTTTTGTAAATAGATTATATTTTTTTATTTGATGTAGATACTATAAATGGGTATTTATTAATATATATTTATTTTAAATTTATATTTATTAAAATTAAAAGGATAAAAAAATAGCGTGTAATTTTTATCATTTAATTCTTTTATATTAATTTATTTATTAAAAAAAAATATTTATCTTGATGTTTGATGAATGAAAATTTTAAGATAACCTAAATTGGTTTAATTTTTATATGTTGTCGCATACATAATATATATGTAGGTAATTATTTTTATTTTATTTTGCACCGAGAGTAGAAAGGTGCTTTAAATTATTATTTTTAATATAATTTTATGTACATCACTTCGTACTAGAGTGGATGACATCTCTTAATGTTATGAGCCTTAAGAAGAAAAATATTAATGTGAATTAATTTTTTAAATAAAAGTATACCATTTTAATACTGAAAATTATGATTATTATGAGCATTAGATAGATAATAACTACAGATTAAAAAGGATATATACTACATGATACTAGAATTACATTTATAAACAATAAATGAGATAGGAAAGGAGAATTAGTTCATTATATTTAAAGAAAGTCCATTTTATTCAATAAAAAAACCCAAGGCAACCTAATAAATTAAAAGTTTTATCTATAAACCAAAAGGATGAATCGTAATGGCAATGGTATTTCTACATTGTCTAGACAACTTAGTAAGTACAACATAAATGAGATCTAAATAAAATCATGAATGTTGAAACATCTCATTTATAAAACCAAAATTGATGAAAAAGAGGAATGAGGTGATCATCTAGGAACAATCTCTAGAAATGGGATCACATGGATTTTCTTAAATTGTACATAATATTGTGCAAATTTGTAATGTACCTTTCTAAATGATCACTCCATGAGAACGACTCAATAACCTATTATGATTCCCATAGGTTATAGCTGGTTAAAAAGGGAATCAATTAATTATTTAAATGTGATTTGGATGAAAAGGCAACATGTGAAGGCTATAGTTGGTTAAAAAGGGAATTAATTAATTATTTAAATGTGATTTGGATGAAAAGGCAACATGTGAAGGTGACATTGATTTAGTCGAAAAGGTATATATATATATATAGAGATGATTATAAAGGTTCAATTTTTGATTGTTTCTTTCTTGCTTTTACAACAAGTATTCTAGCTCTCAAATTAGATAAAGCATTATATGAATGATTTTTCTGTTTTTCTTGGCCTGGATGATGCAACTAAGAAAAAAGAGAGGAAAATAAATAATTATTTTGAATGAAATGAGTAATAATATTATGACACTCATGGTATTTTGACCCATGATATAGATCCATGACATTCTGATGATAAAAGAGAGACCAGAGCTCACTCTTGCAACATGCATAATCATTTCCTCATATTTATTTGGAGAGCTCTTCTGGTTTTAGAGTGCTAAGGGTGAAACTCTTGAGCGAATTGGTGTTGGGTGCAGTCTTTAAGCATATCTTAGACACCTCTTTCCCTATTTTTGATCATTTTCTCTCTTTAAACCTATGAACTTTATGTCACAAATGCCACTTTCCCTGGTTATAAGAGCAATATTTTCTCCAACATATTATTTTGCCATTTTCTATTAAATATTGAATGAAGTAATGTCTTTTTGGGATGACTAACCAGGGTAATTGTGGAAGAGGTCTTCTGGTTATTTTTCTTTCAGGTGTTGCCCATATACTAAGGACTAAGGGATGAACAATTGTTGTTGTTACTTGTTGTTACACTCTGAAGATTTGTTGTTACATTCTGAAGTTTTGTTGTTACACCTCGAAGTTGTTGTTGCACCATGAGGATGTTGTTACACCACAACTGCCAAGGACTGTGATTGTTGTCTTAAAAGACAGTTGTTGAGAATCATGAAATTATCTACGGGTGGTTAAAGGATCTGAGCGATTATGATTGTAGAAGATGGTGTAACTTTGATAGGTCTTTTATTTGGAAATTGTTTGTAACGATTTCTATTTTACTCTTAATATTGATCAGCATGAGAATTGTGAGATTCTCATGACTGATATGTTCCCTAATTTTTTGGGCTTGTAAAACTTTATAAAAAGGGGACGGAAATTTTTTAAACAACACCGCTATTTTGATCTTGTAACTTTTAGTCATTTCTAATACAAAACACATCTGGTGATGTTTACACAGATTTCATGTTGAGTTTTAAACTAGTTTTCGTTCTATCCCTGCACCCTGCTAGGGAGGAAGGGCCCTCCTCTTTAGCAGGGATCGCAACAGTAGTAGATTAATTGTTTTTATTTCTTTTAGTGTGGATTTATTATTGTCGTTGTATAAATTGTAGCACATATGCACTTTTGTTTTCAAATTCGTTATATGTTGTTACACAGGATTGGATAGAACTACAATATTTAATCAGTTTGATAAACTTTCATTAATAATGTGTGGTGTGCTTGTTCTTTGAGAAAAACACGAAGTGTGATGAGTGGGTTTCATTCCTGTAGTATGTTTTTTTTTTAATTTTTGCATGAGTTCTTTAAGTTCTGCAATTGTGTTCAACAACATTTCTTTCATTTCTTTCCCTGGTTGTTATGTATCGGCACAAACAGTGCATACACCTTTGAAATAAAAAGACTTACCCTAGTTGACAATTAAATGATTATAGTTCAGTCAAATTAAAAAGTGATTAAACCGTCTAAACATTTTGGCATCATTTCCAGGGAAGGTTGTAGAGATACAACCAGCCAGTGATTTTCTTTTGAGTTTTTTTTATGTTCCTAATTTTGCAGGTGTTGAGTGGTAAGACGAGAGGTAAGAACTTGTACATCACTCTAATATACTTGAGTGGGCTTGCCCCTATAATAATTAAGATACTTAGAGTGTGTTAGTGAGTTTATTTATTTATTTATTTCACAATGTGTCTCTAATTTTACAGGTGTTGGGCGGTAAGATGAGAGGTAAGAACCTGCACATCGCTCTAACATACTTGAGTGGGCTCACCCCTACAATAATTAGGACACTTAGAGAGTGAAAATAATTATACATTGGGTCCATGTATAGGATGTATGAGTGGAAAAGAAGCAACCCATAGAGATAACAATAAACCTACAGGAAAGAGGGGTCGACCTAAGAATAAGAAAAATATTGATCAAGGGAGGACTACATACATTCAAGAATTGATCTCAAAAGTAGAGAAGGAACAATCAACATCGCATAGAGACGTAAGGAAAATAGGGCCACAAAAAGCTACTACATCTGTATCAAAATTAGGAATCTTTGGTTCCTCTATTCTAGGACCCCATCCTCCTCAAACCAGTCTACAATCTCCTAGTACTGCAATTCAGGAATAACAAGGAGAGACTAGTACTCAGGACTTTGGATTAGAAGGACAAGGGGAAACCAGTGGGAATTACCAGGAGTCAGAATCAGAACAACATTCTTTCACTTTCCAATACCCTGATTTAGGAAGTGTAGTAAAACAACCAGCCCCTGAACACTCTGAGAAATCATCACAAGAATCTTTATATGCGGACCATCAATATGAAAAATCTCTAGAAGAACCTTCACCAAAAGAAGAATTAGGATAAAAATCGACGGGGAAGGCCCTGGTTTGCCACTGTGGATGCATTTATAGGTTGTAGGTTGGGCTTTATGAAAATTTAGATGGCTAGGCCAAAACCTCAGCCTTTATCCCCCTGCAAAACCAAGTAAGGATTTAGGAAATCCCTTATGGGATGAATTTGAACCCGAATCAAATTACTCCCAGGCACTTCTTACCCTCGGTAAAGCCCAGTACTTTAAGAATGAGACAAAAGATGATATTATAAATGGTTTTATTAGTAATCCTATTTCTGTTACTTCTATTGAGGACTCGGGGGGGAGGGATGTTGTGGAATACTTGAGCCTTGAACATATGAAAACCACTCCAAACATCAAGAGAAACCCGATCGAAATAGATCTAAGTTAAAATCTGAATGTTAATCTGAACCTGACTTCCAAAGAAAACAAAATGTTAACAAAATGTTGTTACAACTGTTACAGAAGTATAAAAAGGCATTTTCATGGGATTACACAGACATGAAAGGAATTCATCCTAGCTTATGCACTCACCATATCTATTTAAAAGAGGATTTAAATCTAGTTAGGCAGCCACAATGATGTATGAACCCAACACTTAAGGAGGTAGTAAAAGAAGAATTGTAAAAACTCCTAAATGCCAACTTCATCTATCCCATTTCTGATAGTCAGTGGGTATCCCCACTTGTCATCATTCCTAAAAAGAATGGAAAGTGGAGAGTCTGTGTAGACTATAGAGAACTTAACAAGGCCACCCAAAAAGACCATTTCCCTTTGCCATTCATAGATCAGGTCCTTGATACCTTGTCTGGAAAGAAATTATTTTCATTTCTAGACAGGTTTAGTGGTTACAATCAGATACAGATTGCCCCAAAAGATCAGGATAAAACCACCTTTACCTACCCTTGGGGAACCTTTTCATACAGATTTCTTCCTTTTGGACTCTGTAATGCGCCAACAACTTTCCAAAGGGTGATATTGGGGATATTCTCAAATTTGTTAAATGATTGTTTAGAAGTATTCATGGATGACTTTACACCTTATGGTGATGCCTTTGAAACAACATTAGTTAATCTTGAAAAAGTACTAGAACGATGCGTACAAACTAATGTTTCTTTAAGTACTGAAAAATGTCACATGATGATGAATGAAGGAATTGTGCTGGGACATTTTATCTCTGCTGATGGAATTAAAGTGGACCTTGCTAAGATAGAGGTAATTTTGAAAATTCCAGTTCCCAAAACACAAAAAGAGGTACGTAGTTTTTTGGGACATGCAGGGTATTATAGAAGGTTTATAGAAAAAATTTCAAGAATTGCATCCCCTTTATTTTCTCTTCTTATTAAAGATGTGGAATTTGTTTGGACAGGGAAATGCGAGCAAGCCTTTACAAAATAAAAAAATTGTGTATCAGTAGCCCCTATTTGTTAGGAACAAATTAGAGTTTTCCATTTCATATATCCACAGATGCATTTGATACTGTTGTGGTAGATGTATTGGGTTAGCTAGAGGATAAAAAACTATATGCCATCTACTACATAAGCAAGAATTTGACTCCAACTGAACTGAACTACACAGTGATAGAAAAATAATTTCTTGCAGTAGTGCATTCCATCAACAAATTTAGACACTACAATACAAGATATCAAGTGTTTGTGCACACTAACCACTCTATCATTCGTTTTCTAATGAATAAACCAATCACTAATGGTAAGGTTACACGTTAGTTATTGTTGTTACAAGCATTTGATATAACAATCCTAGATAAACCTGGGAAAGATAATGTAGTGGCTGATTTTCTTTCTAGGATGACTATTGGTAATGAATGAATTTCTGTTGAAGATTATTTTCCTGGTGAATATATTTTTTCTATTTCAAATCACCATGGTATGTAGACATAGCTAATTATCTTGCTGCGAGAATATTCCCACATGATCAAGAGCTCAAGATTTGCCAAAAAATAAAAGTTGTTAGAATGGTGTGGAACCTAAACGAAAACATAGATATCATCATCCTGAATCCCGTGCAACTTGTTGCACGTGAAACTAACATCGTATGCTCCCAGAAACGCGATCTATTCACTTTGTCAAACACATAAAAAAAATTTATAGGTGGCTGACAGGGATGATGACTGGGCATCAATACCACCTAGGTGGCAAGGGGAATATACTCTTTCTCTTTAGTTCTTTAATTTAATATTCTAATTCCATACTATTAGACTTCTTTAATTTAGTATGAGGTCAATTGGTTAATCTACTTAAATAAACTTTTATAAAAAAACTGCGTTAATATTACTGATAAGATATTGCCATGATCTAACTATCAGGGTATGTTGGCCCCTTAATAAATAATTCTAAAAATTTCTTATTATTTCATTCTATATTAATAATATTATTTTATTTGTAATTTATATAGCTTTAATAAGAATAATAAATCTATTAAATTAAACCTTAGTTAATTATTAAGATGGTGTAATAATTAATATAATTAGTTTCACTTTAATAAAGAAATTTAATGTTTAGGGCTAATTACCCCATTATATCTTTAATATAAATGAATAAGAAATTAAAAATGAATTTAACTAATAAAGGTCCTTAGATTTAATATATAACTAAATAATATTAATTTATTTGGTTTATATTATTTTAATAATAATAATAATGAATCTATTATTAGTTTATACTCATTTAATATAACAGTTAAATTTATTCCTATTTAGTAATTAAGTTAACATAGCAAAATTTTTTCCCGGATGCGGGTGGTTATACGGCATAGCAGGCTTGTGGCTCGTCATAAGGGCATGTGTCCGCCCGGACGAGCCACGTACACCAGAAGGATTTGCATTAGTTATAGCAACAGGCAGCATTTAAGAACGCAGGTTATGGTTCATGGCAGACGAGTCCCTTCTGCATTAACTGCACGTCTTGGTAACTGGAATATGGCGCTTCAAAGCCACAGGTTCTCGGACATTCTCCCGCAATTCGCGTTTGCTCATGCTCTGGTCCTGAGGGAGGTGGTGGTGGCTCACTGTGTTGGCTCCTGTTCGGGTTCTGAGAGCGGTTGTGGAGGTTCTGAGGCCGCGAGGGGGTATTCTTTCAATTCGAGCAATTCGGGGAAGTATGACATCCATGTCATTCACCCGCAGTCTGGTATAAGGATTGGGAGCTCGGCGGTGGTGTATACCTGCTACCCGCAGTCTGGTATAAGGATTGGGAGTCTGGTTCCGAGGGAGGCTACGCGTGAATATACCTGCTACCCGCCCAATTCAAGGATGCAGCGAGAGCGCCAACGCGGGATAAGTCGGCGTGGGAGTTATAGAGGCAGGGCCTCGTCTCAGAGGCAAGCCCCCTCCCCCTCCTCCTCAATTGAGGTTTCTTCTGAGCGCAGACGAACCAGGGGAAGGGCTGTGGGCAGAGGAAGAGCAGCGGAACACCAGGAACGGATGGAATGTGGGCACTCTGAGCATCCAATGGTAAGATACCGCATTCCATGTACACTGTCAAATTCCACTTTCTTTGTAACGGTTTCGGTGGAGCACTGCAGCAATCCTCGGGGTCAAGATGAGGCTCCTCGTGCCAGCCCTCCGCGGATGCCTGGGTTGGCTCCCACAGTTGACATGCAACTTCCCGCCATTGACATGCTGCGCCCTGTTCAAGACAGCTTCTCCCCAGACCCTGGGGCAGGCCCAAGTGAACCTGTGCAGCGCAACGTTCCCACCGAACAGGACATCCACCAGCCTCCCAGATGCAAAATGGAGGACGACCCGCACACCACTGATGATGAATAGCTCGCCCAACATTTCGCTCCAGGTTTCTAAGCAAGGAATTTTCTCACTGTCTGCTCTCACCGCTATCTTATATGTGTCTGCTCTATGTCATTATGTAATTCTGTCCTTCTCTGTCACAGTGTCGGCTATCTATAGTTGTTTCAGACTCCATGTGTTTCAGTCTCAGCTAAATATGTATGTCGGTCTCATGAATGTCAATCTGGTTCAAGTGTCAGTCTTTTGTAATCCTGAAGATGATTATTCCTGAGTTTACTGTCAGTCCTACGACAGGAATCATAGGGCTTCGGCTTTGTTGTAATACTGCTGATGTAATTTTTGCTTTTTTGTAATATAATAGATCAGTCTTATTTAGAAAAAAAAAACATAGCACAATTTTTCTTGAATGGCCCTATCCCTATCCCTTGGTCTAGTACAGTTTCCCGGTCAAATATAGTTGTTTCCTGGTACAATTTCTTGGTCAAATATAGTTGTTTCCTAGTCAAATATAGTCATTTCCTGGTCAATTATAGTTGTTAGATGATCTGCTCTCCCTATTTAAATTGCTTCCATGATCTAGTTCCTCAACTTGTCTTGACAATGAACCGCACTTGTTGGTTTGAAACGCGTTGACAAATGTATTATTATGTGATTTTCGCTGAAGAATCTCCTCAAAAAGGGGAATATTCTTGGAAAATTTCGTTTTGTTGGCATCATCCTATTGGTCCATGTGTTTTTGTTTGGGCCAATGAGTAGGTGACACGTGGATAAGTGAGAGACCACCACGTGTCCTCCTGAAGGCACATTAAAATTTTTATGGCGGATAGGGCAGAGGTCGGGCTCGACCTCGTGACCTCCCATTCAATAGGCCAACGAATTACCAATGCACCCAAATTTTGTTTCTTAATAGTCAAAGGTGGCGAATTAATGTTAAGGAATAGTGTCACCAAGGTTGGGGGGTCGGGCGGACTTAAACACCCCCCAATGTGAACACCAAAACTGCCAGGTTAACGTTTGTTGTGACCACAAAGGTAACTACCACTGCTGACCATCAGACAACCATCCATGTGAACACTCTTTGCCTTAACCATCAGCATATTATGTAACTGTCGGAGGGAGGGGGCTAGCCCCTGGGTGCATGGCCCCCCATATGACCAAGCTTTTGGTTCTAAGGCCTCGACAGAAAAATTAACGGTCCTACAAATTCGCTTGAAATCCATGGAATTTTTCGCTCTGTTAGCGAAAATGGGGCGAATTTGTAGGATGATGCCGGATTTTGTGCAATTTGTAGAGGGAATAGTGGAGAAACTAGGAGAGGTCATAACTTCTCCATTTTTTGACCAAATTGGGTGCAAAATGAGGCTAGATAGCCATTTTTGTACATTCTAGACTCACTGGAGTAGGTTTCAGGATCAAATGAGAACTTCTAGATAGTATTTTTGCAGATTGAATCTTATGGTTGCAATTGTCAACCAGAGTGTTGATTCAGTTTATGGAGGAGTTTGAAGATGGAGATGACCTTGCAAGGGTTTTCCAGCCTCCATGTGCTTTCTGCAACAACCATTACATCAATGTTGTAGCTTTTATTCCTCTTTTCTCTATATGTGTTTTGGAGAAGAGACTTGTTTATGTACTTCAAGTGGATTGTGGTATTGTTTATGCTCTTTGAAGTTGAAGTATGGGGTCTTGGTGTAAGGTGGCTATGTTTGCCAAAGGTTTACATGTTTGAATGTAGGCTAACATGTGTATGGAGTGAGAACTCTTGCAAAAGTTGTTTCTTTGAAGGAGAAACTAACCATTCCATTTCAACACTTTATGTACTCTTATTTTTCTAGACATTGAGCATAATGAGAAGGGGTCATGACATTTGATTTGATCCAAGGAGATGTAGCCCAGGTGGGCTCCTTTAACAATGGCTAGTGTATTACTGATTGATGCATGCTTCCATTCAGTGTTTTGATTTCATGTTTAAAGTTTTTCATGAAATTAACTTAGAAAACGCACAGAAAAGCTCATGTTTTTACTTGCTATTTTGGAGTACAAACCTCACGCACATTTTTGTATTCTAATGAGGATCTTAGCATAGAAATTTGATATTCCAAATTCAGATCAAGTTGGTATCATAGAACTGGTTTTATTTGTGCAAGTAGGAATTGACTGTTGTTTGCAAGTGAATTTGTCTTGAAGCTCAAGTGAGGAGAAGGTTTTGGAAAGGAAAGCAAGATTGTTACAATCTCTACCACCAGTCCTACCTCAAGTTAAGGTAGAAGCTTCAATCAAATCACATCCCAAGGAGGAGAGCCTACAAGAATGTCAGAGGATGTGAAGGCTTTTAGAAAGGATTTCTTAGTAATGGCAGAAATGGTGAAAGTCCTCTATGAAGAGAGGAGTACCAAATTGCAAGGTGAAATATCTAGACCTCCAAGAGGGGAATGTTCTCCAAGGGAAGAAGGTAACAAGAATGGTGATAAACCACCCTCTTCTCCACAATCTGCATGTTTTTCTACAACCACTATGCAAGATGCTAGTGTAGAAAGTCCCTTAGAGATGGTAGATGGACAAGTTTTTACCTTTTGTCCACGTGATGTGGAGGATGAGGTTCTATCAGCACCCAAATTCAAGGAGCTAAAAGAAGAGAGACAAAGAGTCCAAGAGGACACATCCAGAATAAAAATAGAATTTGAAAACATCTTTGTATGTCAATCAAAAGATGAGGCAAATGCTAAGAATTACATGCTTCTTCTTTACATGAAAGTGATAATGTAAATTCATTTGCAACCTTTAAAAAACATAGTAAAGGCATTGGATCCACACTCTTGACCAAGATGGGTTATAAGGGAGGAGGCCTTGGAGTAAAGGCATTCAAAATCCAATTTAGGAAAAGGAGAGGCCTAAAAATGAAGGCTTAGGCTATGTTGCAAAAGAAAAATGGTCTTCTAGCGACATCTCATGGGTATCATGTTCCTTTTTCCATAAGACATGACATGAGGAGGCAAGATGTTGGGATTTTCATCCAGAATTGATACCTGCTTGGTTCCTCAAGAATAAGGAGGACTTGAAGTGAAAAAAATCTCTGAAGAGAGATGAACAAGTTGAACAAGAAATAAAACTAATAAGGAGGACTTGAAGTGAAAAACATCTCTGAAGAGAGATTAACAAGTTGAACAAGAAATAAAACTAAGTTCTTATTGCCATGCAAGTTCGTCACACAAGAAGTGTAAACCAATGGACAACAAAAAGAGGTATAATCGTCTAGTTAAGTCAAATGATTTTCATAATGGAAAACATGCTGATTTGAATAACATGTTGAGGAATGTGTTTCTATGCACCTTTTGTCTTTCATCTAACCATTGTGTAGATAAGTGCGATAAAAGTAAAGAAATCATCAAGAATATGTTCATATCGAATAGAATTGAGACCGAAAAGAGAAAATCTCATCCAAGGTTAAAGACATATGATCCAAGAGAAGCTCAAAAGAACTTGTGCACTCACTGTAATATCAATGGGCATTGGGTCGAGAAGTGTTGGAAATTGTTTCCACAACTTCATCCTGGTAAGGGAATGAAAATTATGCAAGCACCAAAAGAGGAAGTGACAAAATAAAAAGTGGCGCAAGATGTGACCATCCATGAAGCAGCTTCAGAAGAAGAAAAAGTTCAAATAGAGGGTTCATTTACTTGGATAGGTAAGAAATGGGCGGACTATTTTTCCAACTAAAGTTTGTAAATCTTTGTTTTTCACTAGTTGCATATCCCCATAGTTGGGAAAATTGTAAAAGTGATGTTCATAAGAAAATCACTTGTATGCAACAATGTTTTCTTTGGGAATTGTTATGCTAGTTTGGCTTGTTGATAGTCAATTTGAATGGAAAAATTGGGAGTCAAGTTTATTCCATCTTGTAAAATGCATTTCTATTTGTATTTTAAGAAAGCATTTTAAAATGGTTGTATGAGTAGTTGCAACACATTTAGCATATTACAAATGTGCTAAGCACTCAAGTTATAAAAGTATTCATAATGAGAAACTTGTTTTGGTTCATTTGTCAAAGTCTTTTTGGGATCTTATCCTTGATAAGGATTTTGAAGAAGAGCTCCATGTGATTTCTTCTTGGGATGGATGTTGTTGTGGATGGCCATAGTGACATGGACAAGCCAAGAAGAACATTGAATTTGAATTCTTTGGTGAGGTTATATTTCAAGTTTAGCTTGAGAAAGAGCCAAGACAAGTACAAGTCAAGGCACTACAATCATCAATTGGATCGAGTTTGGAAAATTGAAGGAACTATACCTTCAAATGTTGAACAATTTAAAGTAAACTTTTGGGGACCAAAATTTTTCAATGGGGAAGAGTCATCAGGAGCTCAAAATTTGCCAAAATTAAAAGTTGTTAGAATGGTGTGGAACTTGAATGACTACATAGATCTCATCGTCCTAAATCTAGCGCAACTCGTTTCTTGTGAAAAAGACACTGTATGCTCCTAGAAAGATGATCTATTCACTTTGTGAAATAGGTAAAAAATATGCAGGTGGCTGACAGGGATGCTGACTGGGCATCCGTACCACCTAGGTGGTAAGGGGAATATTCTTGGAATATTTCTAAAATATTCTTGGAATATTATGTTTTGTTGGCATCGTCCTATTGGTCCATGTGTTGTTGTTTGGTCCAATGATGAGGTGACACGTGGCTAAGCCGGAGGCTGCCCCATGTCCTCTTAAAGGCATATTAAAATTTGTATGGCGGATAGGGCAGAGGTTGGGCTCGACCCCACAACCTCCCATTCAATAGGCCAAGAACTTACCAATGTGCCCAAAGGTTGTTTCTTAACAATATAAGGTGGCAGGTTAATGTTAAAGATTAACGTCACCAAGTTTAGGGGGTCAGGCAGACTTAATCGCGCCCCCATGTGAACAATGAAACCACCAGGTTAATGTTTTTTGTGACTGCTAAGGTCACCACCACTGCCAACCATCATATAATCCTCCATGTGAATGATCTTTGCCTTAACCGCCATCATATAATCTAATCGTCAGAGCGAGGGGGCCAATTCTGGGGGCTAGCCCTTGGGCGCATGGCCCCTTATATGACCAAGCTTTTGGTTCTACAGCCTCAGCATAAAAATTAATGGTCCTACAAATCCACCTAAAATCCATGGAATTTCTTGCTCCGTTAGTGGAAAATGGGGCGAATTTGTAGGATGATTCCAGATTTTGTGCAATTTGTAGAGCAAATAGTGAAGAAACTAGGAGAGGCGATAACTTCTCTAGTTTTCGACCAAATTGGGTGCAAAAAGAGGCTAGATAGCCTTTTTTGGACATTATGGACTCATTGGAGCATGTTTTAGGATCAAAGGAGCACTTATTGATAGGATTTTTTCATATTGAAGCCTATGGGTACCATGGTCAACTAGAGTGTCGATTCAGTTTATGGAGGAGTTTGAAAATGGAGATCACCTTGCAGGGGTTTTCCAGCTTCCATGTGCTTTTTGCAACAACCATTACATTAGTGTTGTATATTTTATTCTCATTTTCTCTATATGTGTTTTGGAGAAGAGGCTTGTTTATGTACTTCAATTGGATTGTGGTACTGTTTATGCTCTTTGAAGTTGGAGTATGGGGTCTTGGTGTAAGATGCCTATTTTTGTTGAAGGTTTACATGTTTGAATGTAGGTTAAATTGTGTATGGAGTGAGAAATCTTGTAGAAGTTGTTTATTTGAAGGAGGAACTAACCATTCCATTTCAACATTTTATGTACTCTTCCTTTTCTAGACATTGAGCATAATGAGAAAGGGTCATGCCATTTGAGCTAATCCAAGGAGACATAGCCCAGGAGGGCTGAACTCCTTTAAAAATGGTTGGGGCATTACTGATTGGTGCATGCTTCCATTCAGTGTTTTGATTTCATGTTTAAAGTTTTTCATGAAATTAACTTAATAAAACACACATAAAAACTCATGTTTTTACTTGTTATTTTGGACTACAAACCTCCTGCACATTTTTGTATTCTGATGAGGATCTTTGCATAGAAATATAATATTCCAAAATAATATCATGACATCACCTATCCTCAAAAGAAAATAAAAGGGTTGTTTATCAAGGTGCAAGATATTCTTGGATCTAAGGATATCTCTATCATAGTGGGTCGGATCATCAGATCAGGCATTGTGCGAGGGAGGATGAGATCTTTGATATCTTTAAAGTTTGTCATGGAGAGCCTTATGGGGGACACTTTGTAGATAAAATGATAGGGTATAAGGTGCTTTCAACAGGGTACTATTGGCCTACTATATTTAGGATGCAAAGAAATTTGTGAAGGGATGTGACAGTTGTCAAATAATGGGTCAACTGCACCAGTCAGATGAGACGCCATTGCACCCTTAAATAGTTTTAGAGACATTTGATAAGTGGGCCTTGGAATTTGTAGGGCCACTTAATCCTTCATCTCAATGAAATTCCTAAATCTTGGTCTGCACAGGTTATGTTACAAAGTGGGTTGAAGCAAAGGCACTAACCAAAGTCACAGAACACGTTGTTTTAGACTTTTTGTTTGAAGACATTTTGTTTTCTTTGGGATACTTCGGGAAATAGTGACAAACGGAGGACCACAATTCACATCTCATTTGATCCATAAGCTAGTTGAGAAATATAAAATAAACCATAGGATTACTTCACATTATCATCCATAGGAAAATGGCCATGTGGAAAGCACTAATAAGGCCATTAAAGGAATTCTTACCAAGATTGTGGCTAGCCACCAGAGGAACTAGTCTGACAAACTTCCAGAGGCACTATGGGCATACAGGACTACATGGAGGAACACTACAGGATCCTTTCCATACAAATTATTATATGGTAAAAATACTTTATTTCCCACAGAGTTCGAAGTAAAGACACTCAGAACAAAACTACAAGTGAACCTAGATTTGGCTACAACACAGAAATAACGGTTGAATCAACTAAATGAGTTAGATGAGAAAATATTGGTTGTTATCCAGTAAACATATATCATCCAATATCAGAGGGCTAAGTGGCATGATAAATTTATCAAAAAGAAGGTGTTTCAAAAAGGAGATTGGGCTCTACTATACGATTCGTGATTCAAGGATTTCAAAGGGAAGCTCTGCACCAGATGGCTAGGTCCTTATGAAGTTGATATAGTCTTTGAAAATGGGACTGTGAATTTAGTCACCATCGACAATGCCATGACACCATTACTTTCTAATGGGCATCGTCTTCAGTTATATCATAAACCAGCTTCAAGGGATTCATTTGTCAACATTGTCTCGGAATCTGACCTTCAAATTATAGGGGTGGGGGAAAATTCTCCTGCACTGCCAAATTTTTAATCTTCAATAAGTGTAATAGTTGAAAACCAAATTTTGTTGGCGTCTGACACACCAAAATATATAAAAATAGAAAAAAATTAATAGAAAAAAAAAAATCTGCCTGTGAAAACCTCTTATAGGGTTGCACGAAGATAATGGTAATAGTTGAAAACCACTATGTGGCAGCTGTTACACATTTTTTTCCCTGTAACAACATAATTTATTTCATATATTTTATACTATGTTGTTACAAGCTTAAGTTTTTTCTTCCTTCTTTTTAAAAGTTTTTAAAGTACCCTCAAAAGTATTGTAAATAAGAGTTCTGTTGTAAAGAGTAGTATTAGCGATTACATTTGCTGTTACACCTGTAGCAGCTAACAATTTGCAGCAGCAAATTGGGCACAACTGTCTACTTCAATAAACGATATCACTAGTACGTTTCCACCGAAATAAATGACATCACTAGTATGCTAACATCGGTATCAATCACATCACCAGTACTTTTCCACCACATCACCCTCCGATAAGTCATTCAAAAGGTATATTGATTTTTCTTTATTTAACGATTATGGAAATTAATATGATGTTCTATTTGATGGCTAAGGATGACCTTTTCATTAAAATTTGGGGGAGGGTGAATCATTTCATGATTCGTAATTTAACCAAAATTAAAGCAACGGACTTTGTAATCATTAGCAAATCCTGCAATCATTATCATCTTTTTATGTCAATCATGCCATTGGTTTAAATTATACTTAAGATAGATTTCCATGACCCTAGATTAATAATGAGACAATAACACATATCGTATGACCCCCTGATCCGACATCCTTTCCTTTACTACCCTGATATCTATCCCAAACGAAGCATTGCATCTTCATTTCACAGAATTCTCATAGAGAAAGTAGACAAAGCACAAAGGGTATTGTCTGAAGCGAAGACAGGGGGCAAAGCATTAAGGCATGAGCCTAATTCCACAAAGGCATTGGAGAATTTCCTGGAGGCATGTCAGATTTTCAAAGAAGCAGGGTGGTTCAAATTTTTCGAATGACTCAAAGGGTTAGAAGAAACTGTTGCCCTGGAGTTTGCTAAGAATTTGAGCAGGAATCAGACAGAGGTTAGAGGGTTGAAGTTGGAAGTCACCGAGGAAGTAATTGCTAGAGTATCAACATTGCAACTTAAGGAAAGAGATGGTTTAACCGGAAAATCAACGACCCTTCCCTCAAAGTTGAATTTCTACAAGGGGAGGAACAATTGGTTAAGAAGGGCAGGGGAATTGATCGACTGTCACTTCCTCAACCATGGGGAGATGTTTCTTTATTCATCATTAAGTATATTATATGTGAAGGACAAGTGACAATAGTGTTTAACTATCATTTTCCATTGTTAAATCATCTCCAACACAGGCAATTGATTAACCTTCCTTACTTCTTGTTGGAGAATTTGAAGCATATGTCTGTTGTTGTGAAAGTTGCTTCACATCCGGAAAGTTGTGTCACCAATCACGACCTTATAAAATTAATCATAATGGAGGCCCTGGAGTGCCAAGGCCAAAGCTGGGAAGATTTCATGAGCAAAAATACAAGGACTTCATGCCGGAAACAAGTCAAAACCTCCGTTGACGCTCCGAAAGAAGTTGGGGTAGCTAAGGAGAAAAGGAAACCCTCTGGAAGAAAAATCAAGAAAAGGTCACTAGAAAATCCAATAGGTGGTAGAACACCAAAAAAGAGGGTTAAATTTAGCACCCAGCCAGAACCCTCGCCTCCATCCAAAACAAATTCAAGAAAGCATGAGTACGCAAGGAAGAAAAAGAAAGAGGAACATGCCAAGCAAGAAGAGGTTCCTTCGCTAGGTAAGAATGAGACCCAAACCCTACTGCATAAAATAAAAGAGTTAGGAACAGAAAATAAATAACTAAGGCAGAAAATAGAGGGTAATAAAGTGGAAACAAAGATCCCAAGACTTGATACTTTGGCGGAGGTGGTTGAAAAGATGAGAGCAGAAACTACATGAGGTTTTGTATGTATAGCATGTCCTAAGAATTTAGCAACAACAGGGTATAAAGTTTGTGTTGCAAGTACCATCTAGGAAGAAACCCAAACAAAACCCTGGGAGGTTGTTAGACAAGAACCCGTTGATGACACTGTTGTTACACAAGAACCAGCAGTTGAAACAGAGCATCCCATGGCGTTTGACCTGAAAATTGAAACACAAGAACTTGTGGATGATGTTGTTGTTAAGGCAGAGGTTCCTCAAGAAAAAGAGGTAAGATTTGATCCACAATAACTTGATGATGAAGTTGTTGTTACATAAGAAACACTAGCCAAAGCAGAACAGCTTGAATCACGAGATGTTGTTACACCCCCTACCGATGTTGCATGTAAGATAATACGATATCCTGAAGCAAGGTGGTGTTCACAGAAATTTTTGTTGATATCAGAGTTACAGAAATGGAAGTAGCTAGCACTCTCTTTGCAAAAGGGACTGGTTTCTATGGAGGAACATCAAAAATTCATATATACTCTCAAAAAATAGTGGCCTAAGATGAGGTTGAGGGAAGAATGGACAAAGTGGGAAAGGAAGAAAACTGAGAAAGAGAAGTAAGAATGGATGCAACAATTAAAGAAAAAGGTTGAGGAATTAATAGATGAAAAAGGTAAACTATATAGACTCGTCTTGAACCTTTTAGGGTGCAGAAGGCCTTCCCTATCTTGTATAATATTTTTGTGGAGATATTTTATCTTTTTTAGTTAAAAGTTGCCTATGAGAATAGACCCTATCAAGGTAATTCTACCTAAAATTTCTAAGATGTTTTTTGCGCATGTGATTTTGATGAGCAGATCTTGTTGTGTGATATTTTTCTACATAACATGATTTGTGAATATGCTAGCCTGCACATGATTATACACATCTTCTCCTATATGGGGGACTTTCAGTTGTGCACCTTCATCTCCTTCATGAGAAATTAGGTGGAGTGGCATCTTTCCATGAAGTCATCTAACACAAATGAGGAGAAGGTAGCCTTGTGGATAAGAGCAGAACCGAGCATGGCCACTGAAATGACGCATGAGTTTAGAAGGTTTCTTAGTACTCCTAATATGGTGGAACAATCAACCCTCTACAGAAGGAGGATTGTTGGATTTTTCCTCAATGTCTTTGCACAATTGAAAAGCCAAGCATTGACTGGATGCCTGAAACGTACAGAGGCTGGTAGTGCAAGTCTGCAGGAGAGTGATCCTTTTGGGTTTTCTAATTTTTTGGTTGCTATTACACGAGTCCAGGAATATGCCCGAATTGTGAAATCAATGGGAGATTTCTGGATAGGACTTAAACTTAAGTATCCCTTGATCTGGCTTTTGGTTGAAGACTATCAACCCCATTACCAATTGTGTAATTATGAAGATGAATCATGGCTGCATTAGTTGATGGCTACTCAAGGTTACAGATTAGCTAACAAAGATACTACTAGTGCTTATAATTTGACAGAGTTACATCGGCGATACAACAACGGTACTTGAAGATTCTGCATGAGGACATGTAGTGGCTTCAGTTGGGGGGAGATGTTGGGTGTAGTCTTTAAGCATATCTTAGACACCTCTTTCCCTATTTTTGATCATTTTCTCTCTTTAAACCTATGAAATTTATGTCACAAATGCCATTTTCCTTGGTTATAAGAGCAATCTTTTCTCCAACATATTATTTTTCCATTTTCTGTTAAATATCGAATGAAGTAATGTCTTTTTGGGATGACTAACCAAGGTAATTGTGGAAGAGGTCTTCTAGTTATTTTTCTTTCAGGTGTTGCCCATATACTAAGGATTAAGGGATGAATAGTTGTTGTTGTTACTTGCTATTACACTCCGAAGATTTGTTGTTACATTCCAATTTTTTTTTGTTACACCGCAACTGCCAAGGACCGTGATTGTTGTCTTAAAAGATAGTTGTTGAGAATCATAAAATTATCTCAGGGAAGTTAAAGGATCTAATCGGTTATGATTGTAGAAAATGGTATAACTTTGATAGATATTTTATTTGTAAACTGTTTGTAATGATTTCTATTTTACTCTTAATATTGATCAACATCAGAATCGTGAGATTCTCATGACTTGTCTATTCCCTAATTTTTGGGGCTTGTAAGACTTTATAAAAAGGGGTTTGGTCCCATAAAAAGGGGATGGAAATTTTTGAAATGTCACCGCTATTTTGACCTTGCAACTTTCAGTCATTTCTGATATAGAACACATCTGGTGATGTTTACATAGATGTCGTGTTGATTTTTTAACTAGTTTTCGTTCTATCCCTGCACCCTGTTGGGGAGGAAGGGCCCTCCTCTTTAGCAGGGATTGTAGCAGTAGTAGATTAATTGCTTTTTATTTATTTTAGTGTAGATTTATTATTTTCATGGTATAAATTGTAGAACAGATGTACTTCTATTTTCAGATTCGTTATATGTTGATACACTGGATTGACTAGAATTACAATATTTAATCAGTTGATACACTTTCATTAATAATGTGTGGCGTGCCTGTTCTCTAAGAAAAACATGAAGTGTGATGAGTGGGTTTCATTCCTGTAGTATGTTTTTTAAATTTCTACATGAGTGATTTAAGTTCTGCAATTGTGTTCAATGAAATTTCTTTCATTTCTTTCCCTGGTTGTTATGTATCAGCAGAGACAGTGCAGACACCTTTGAAATAAAAAAGGCTTACGCTGGTTGACAATTAAATTATTGTGGTTCAATCAAATTAAAAAGTGATTAAACCATATGAACAATTGGTTTCAGTGGTGAAACAAATACACCCTAGCTAATCAAAAGTAAATATCACTCACATCTTTCATAGGTATTTATTGTTGAAGATTCATCTCATTGCCAAGATGTTGATATAGACAAATATTGTGGAGTTTTTTGGAGGTTTTATTTTCCATTTGTAGTTCATGTGGGAAAAGGGGGGGCGATTTACTCATTCCCAGACCATGTGATCACTTGAGGAGGATGTAATAGTTATTATTAGAAAGTTGAGGGAATATTTTGGGGGAAATCATCATTCGTTGGGTCATGGCATCAAAAGGGAGGTTTGAACCAACAAAGAAATCTTATCCAATGTAGTAATTTACATCAGTTTAATGGCACACTTCAGCGATGTCATCATCTCCTATTTTCCTTACAAATCATGCCATCATTTAACTCTAAAGGTTGCTCCAACATGTAATTCTAGGTTGGATTAATAAAACATATCATAATATATTGGCTAAGTTTGTTTGCTATGGTATTTTTATTATGGTATGATGGATGAGTTATCAGTTTAGAAAGAAGGGATTTTACAATGATATTAATAAACAAATATGTTATATTGGTTGAATTTATTTGTTGTGATATTTTTTTTTAGTATGTTTGTTGAGTTGCTTGTCTAGAAAGACATGATTTTATAGTGGTATTAGAGCTTAGGTTTTTCATCCCATCCTATGAGTGCATGACCATGAATGGGAGATAACAAGAGTAAGACGTGGGGAACATGAATGAACAACCCAGGGGAAGTACTATGAATATTATAAATGACCTTTCAAAGGGGCAATAATAGTTGGTTTAGCTTATCACCTAGCTTATAGAAACAAATAAAGGGAACCAAAAAATGCTAGCTACAATGGTTTAAGAGGTTCAAATGGTAAAAATGGGAACTGTGTTGAAGGGAGAAACAACCATATCCCAATTTAGAATATTAACCCTTGGAAAGTGAGTGGAGCAACCCATAGAACTCTCTTACCTTAATTCTTGGAAGAACAACCAGAAGGAAATTAGGGACCATGAGGACAAAGTGAAGGGTTCTCTTATTTTTTGAGGGGGTATCAAGCTCTTGGTGAATAATTCCATTCATCCATGTCCTTATAGTATTTTTGTACCATTAAATATAGGAATAGGCCAAGAGAGTCCAAGTTGGGGAGGTTTTCCATCCCTTCCTTTGATGGTTCATCCAAATGCACTTCCAAAGCATGGGTTCAAATGTTGGACACATATTTCCAACTTAACAGTATGTTGAAGATATATGTTATGAAACTAGCTCACAAAAAGATAGAAAAGATAGTTGAATGCCTTAGAATTCAACCTCTTCGAGGGGGAAACCTCCTTTACATTACACAAATGAACAATTCTTGGATGATTCCAATGACAAAACCTCCTTTCTATATATAGGAGTCTAAGGAGTCACAATATAACCCAGCCGACCTAACAATAAAATATAAAGCCACAAAAATAACAATAGAGGGATTCTATTGGGCACAGTAATAACAATATGGGGACAATAGGGGCACAAAAATATTAATAAGGGATACAACTACAATAGTAATGGGGTAATCACTAGTATTATAAGCACCTAACAATATAGGCCATCAAATTCGCTACATTGCATTTAGAGGGAGAGGCTCATGAGTGGTGGTATTATGGCCTAGTCACCTTGGGGCATGGTGGCGTTACCTCATACCTGGACTTCACATAAAGACTGATTGTTTGATTTGATAAGGACCCAGAGATACATCTCATAGAATAAGCATAGCTCAAACAAGTAGGTACAATAGATTCTTACACTTTAGAATTTCATAGGCTCATAGTCATGGTAATAGATGTGTTGGATAATATATTAATTATTCCATTTCTTAAATGATTATCTAAACCCGTGCATGGTTGGGTAAAGGCCTTCAAAGTGGAATCTCTACAATATGTTATAATTAGAACTAGAGACATGGAGGACGTCGTACTAAATAATAAATTCTCTCTCAAACCCTTCCTTGCTTAAAAAAAAACAACAATAAGTCCTTCTAGAAGGAGTGGATCGCAAAAGAAAAATTGGATGATGAGACTTGGAAGAAATTGAGAAGGAACAAATTGTGCTTTAGCTGTAAGAAGCCTTAGGAATTGGGTCAAATGTGGATGGGGAAGGACAAGGTTCATAACATAGAGGTGCTCTCCTATAGTGAGGGAGAATGGGAGGTAGGACAATCTCATGGAGATGAGCATATAGGTACAAATTATGAGTATCCATGTGTGGAGACTAACTGTGGAACTATAACCTCTCTATCAAGAGTCCCTAGATATCAAACTTTCATAGTCAGGGGAGTAGCATAGGGACAATGTGTCATAATCTTGATTGACAGTGGAGCGACCCACAACTTCATTGATGCAACTTTTTTGGCCAATAGATGCATTCCCATACAATACTTTGAGGGATTTAATGTTGTGGTAGTTGATGGGTATAGTATGACATTCACAAAAATGGTTCTACGGTTGGATTTGACGATGGGAAAATACAATTTGATCGATGACTTCTATGTGGTTGAACTAGAAAACAATAATATCATATTGGGTGTTCAGTGGATTTATTCTATAAGTAAACACTCGAATAACTACTAAACAATGCAGATGGGATTCACTTTAGTATATGATAAGAGAGTAGTTCTGAGGGGCATGTCTAATGGTGCCCCTAGGATTGTTACAACCAAGCAAATGGAAAGCATATTTCGGAATGGTGATGTATTATAGAGTGGAATATTTTCTAATTATGACACAAAAACCTTCAGATAGCAGCCAACGTTATCACGTATACATTCGATTATTGTTGAGCAAACATGACTAGGTTTTTGGGGAGATCCCTCCAGGAAGACCTCCTGACAAAAGCTTTGAGTACACCATTGAGTTAGAAGAAGGGGCCAAACCCATAATAACTACTCCATACAGACACCCAAATAAGTTCAAAGATGAGATAGAGAAGTAAATTAAGGATTTGTTAGATATGGGACATATTAGACCTAGCTCTAGTCCATTCACTTCTTCATTAGTCTTGGTTAAGAAGAAGAATGACACCATGAGGAGGTGTATTGACTATCGGGCTTTAAATAAGTAAACAATAAAAAATAGGTATCCCATTCCCAAGATTGATAAATTTTTGGATGAGTTGCATGGGCCAATATACTTATTAAATATTCATCTTTGATCAAGATATCACCAAATCAATGTTAGGGAGTAGGATGTTCCCAAGACTACCTTTTGGTGTCATTATGGGCACTACTAGTTCTTGTTCATGCAATTTTGGTTTACCAATGATCCTTCCACTTTCTATTCATGCATCAACCACATCTTCAGTAAGAAATCGTAGAAGTTTCTATTGGTATTCTTTAATGATCTCCTTATATACAACATGACATGGGAGGGTCACTTGAGGCATTTAGAATGACATATTTGGTATTATGGGGGAGCAGTCATTATATGCCAAGGAAACAAAATTTGAATTTGGTTTAATAGAGATTCTATATTTAGGCTGTGTGATCAATGTGAAGTGGGTGAAGGTACATTAGAAGAAGATCTAGGCCATATTGGATTGGCCACCACCTAGGACTCTTACAGAGTTGCAGGGATTCTTTGAAATATGCTACTATTATAGGCACTTTGTTAAGTGGTTTTCTCAATTGAGTGCACCATTAATATATATTAGGAATAAAGGGTAATTTAGGTGGATAAATGAAGATCAACAAACATTCGACAAGCTCAAGGAGGTGATGAGAACTTGTCTATTATTGGAATTTCCTAATTTCACTCAAACTTTGTGCTTGAGTGTGATGCTTGGGGAGAGGATATAAAATTTGTATTGATGCAAAATAGACATCTGATAGAATTTGGGAGTAAGAATACTAGGGAACCAAAGAGGAACTACTCCATCTATGAAAAGGAGATGCTCACTATTATGCTTTCTTTGGTGAAGTTCAGATAGTATGGGGTCGATGGCAGATTTGTGGTTAGGATAGACCACAACAACTTGTGGTATTTCCTAGAATAGAAGAACTTGAATGAGAGTTAGTAGAAATGGGTAAGTAAGATACAAACATATGATTTTGACATTGAGTATATGAAATGCAAGAAAAATATCGTTATTGATTCCCTTTCTAAGAAATTGGAAACATGTTCCCTTATGGATATTTCAGTGGATTGAAAATCACACATGGGAGTGGAATATTCCAAGAATAAGTTTGTTTGTGAGTTAATGGATGGTCACATGAAAGCTGAAAGGTATGGAATGGTGGATGACACTATCTTCTACAAGGATAGAATATATTTAATCTTTCAGTCCACACTTAAGGAGAAGATTATGGGGGATACTCATGATACACCTTTGGCAGGAGACCTTGGATACTTCAAAACTTATAGGCATATTAGAAAGAGGTTCTCATGTAAAGGCCTTAAGGATGATGTGTTGTGATACGTGAGGGAGTGTATGACTTGTCATCGTAACAGGTCAAATTATAATTATCCTACAGGTTTATTGCAACATTTTCCCACTCTAAAAAAGTGGGAGAGTGTGTCAATGGATTTAATTATAGGTCTATAGAAGGTTTAGGGATGAGATTGCAATTATGTAGTTGTTGTTTAGTTGACAAAATTCGTGCATTTCTTTGTGATTTCATCAGAGTACAAGGTAGTGCAGGTCATAGAGTTATTGTTTAGGGAATTTTTTAGGCTCGATGGGTTGCATAAGTACATTTTTAGTGATCAGGACAATAGGCTTTTGTTATGAAACCAACTCACAAAATAGAAGAGGAGATAAATCAACGACTTCAAAATTAGCCTCTTCGAGGGGGCAACCTCATTTACATTACACAAATGAACAATTCTTAGATGATTCAAAAGGAAAAACTTATTTTTTATATATAGGAGTATAAGGGGTCACAATATAATTATATCTGACATAACAATAATAATGTAAGGGAACAAAAAAATAAAAATAGTGGGCTTCTATGGGGCACAATAATAAAAATATGGGGACTACATGGGCACAAAAATAACAATAAGGGGGCTACACTAACAATAAAAATGAGGGAATACACTACTATTATAGGGACCTAACATGCACCTCTCCTTCAAAAAAGTGGCGTCCTCGACGCTTGAGTAGTTATGGACTCTTCTGTATAAAATTCTCATCCTCCTATGTGGAATATTCAACAGGTAAATTCTTCCACTTGATGGGATTCTTTGAAATTGATCGATTTCATAGCTATCGAGTTCTTATTTCCATGATTTCTTCAGGTTCCAATATGATTTTTCCTTCCTCGTCAAGTTTTTGAAATATTGTTTGAACTGAGAGCTTATCTCTTGTAACCTTCTTTAAGCATGAAACATGGAAAACTGGGTGCATTCAGGAAAATGCAGGAAGCTCCAATTTGTATACCATAGCACCAATCTTTTACAACACCTTGTAAGGACCATAATACTTTGGTGATAATTTATTATCCTTATTAGCTTGCTTGAGTGACATTTGTTTGTATGGTTGTATCCATAAATATACCTAGTCACCTACATCAAAACTTCTTTCATTGCAATGTTGATTTGTCTGTTGTTTCATTCTATTATGCGCCAAATTGAGGTTATCCTTTAAGAGTTGTAGAACTTGTTGTTGATGCTCGATGTGATCTTCCACTACTTGATGCTCGATGTTATCTTTCACTACTTGAACAATATCTTGAATGAAGATCCAACTTGGTGAAGTAAATTGCTCCATGTAATTCATCCAATAATTCATCAGTGAGAGGAATGGGAAATTTATCTTTAATAGTGAGATTCTTGAGCTCCCTATAATCCAGTCACATGTGCCATGATCCATCCTTCTTGTGCACCAATACTACTGGAGCAGAGAAAGAAATTTGAAGTGGTTGAATTATAAAGAAATTTGACGTGGTTGAATTATATTGGCCTCTATCATTTCTACAACCATATGTTCAATTTCATTCTTTTGGGAATGGCGATATCTACAAGGCCTGATGTTTGGAGGAACACTTCCTGGAATCAAATGAATAGCATGATCATGTTCATGAATAGGTGGGAGGCCTTTGGGAGCCTCAAATACCTTGGAATGATTGTCTAATACTTTTTGGAGGTCTGGATAAATAGATAATTCTAATTTTTAAACTTATAGTGAACATAATTGTGCAATTAGCCTCGTTGTTCTTTCTTTAGAAGATTTGTCATGCCATTAGAGCTTACTATATTTCTTGGTTTCCCTGTGATACCCCTTAATTCCACTTCATTTCCTTCCCAAATTTTTTTCAAGAAAAGTTCTTGAAAATTAAAATTTGTCGTACCCAAAGACTGCAACCATTGGACTCCTAGTACAACATCAGCACCACCCATTGGAATGGAAAGCATTTTACTATTCAATACATATTCTCCCATGGATAGCTTGATATTATTGCACTTTCTAGAGAAATTTATGGTTCCTCCATTTGCAACCATACTTGACACTCTTGTGTTGGACATAGGAAGAAATTGAATTCCTTGGCTATCTTACAATGACTAAAATTATGGGTACTACCCGAATCAATCAACACTATTATTTTTTACTTCTTGATATGTCCTTCTATCTTGAGAGTTTTAGGAGTGGTAATTTTTTCCATTGCAATACAAGATATGGTCGGATTCATTTATTATTTCTCTAGGCTTGGTTCTTGGTGTATATCCTCTTCTTTTGATGATTCTTGTTCCTTTTCTTCCTCCTCTTCACAATCTACGTAATTAATTTCTTCTCAGCACACTTATGACCTATAGTGTATTTTCACAGTTGTAGCAAAGCCCTTTTGCTCTTTTTCTACCAATTGTTGTGGTGTAAACCTTGTAGGTTGTGGAAGGCTAGGAGAAACAACACTTCCATATTTATAGTTGTGAGTGGTAGGCTTCCTTCTTGCCATAATTTTGATTTCAATTTTTCTGGACAACCTGAATGCCTTCTCCAATGAATTAGGTTCCCAATGGCGAACCTCATGTTGGATGTTATCGTTTAAATTCACTATGAACACATCAATGTTATGCTCCTATAGAATATCATTCACCCTTATATTCAATTTTTGGAAGTCCTCAATGTGCTCTGCCATTGAACCCTTTTCTTTGAGATTTATCAATTGTCTAAAGAAGGAGTTTCTCTTTTTATCCTCATAATGTGATATCATTTCCTTTGTAAAAATTGACCAAGTGACAAGTGGTTTACGAGAAAGAATCCATCGATACAATACACACTGATTGGGTTCTAAATATAAAGTTGCAATGCATACCTTTTGTGTGTGTTGCGCATTATGAAGATAAAAATATTGCTTCATTTGTAGTATCCATGTTACGGATCCTTTCCTTCAAACTTCCTCATATCAATTTTTGGAATATGGTGGGTCTTCAATCCAATGTTGGAGTCTATAAAATCATGATTAAAATTTCTTTTTTTCTCATCATGAGTTTCATCAAATACCTTTTCGCCATTACGAAGCATTTCTTGTAGCAACTTTGTCAAACCTTCCTTCAAACCTTCCATGTCTGCTTTTAAACCATTCTTCAAATCTTGCCTTTCATTTTTTATTTTATGCCATCCTTCAAACCTTCCATGTCTAATTTTAAGCTATTATTCAAACCATCAATATTAGCTTCCATTTCATTTTTGGTAACTCTTTGTGATAGTGAAATTTGTTGTACTTGGTCTCATAATTTTGATATATCATGTTGCATTTTTTCTTCTTCTTCTTCACGTGTCATAGTAGATCTTTCTGGTTGCTTATTAGGTGTTTCTATTTTCTTTCTTTGAGGAATTTTTAAATCAAACAATGATATATATGCTTCACTATGCCTTTTGAACCACTTCAAACTGGTTTTTTAAAGCAAAAGTTATGCAATTTTTAAAAAAATACACACCTTTTTTCTTGCTTTTAGGAGCTCAATCTTGAAACTATTGTAACTCTATAATTTTGGATCTCCCGATTTTGAAATTTATTCCTATGGTACCACTATGAGTCATGTTTCCAACCCCACAAGTTTGATCGAGATTCAATTCTTCAAGAAAGAGTTATGCCAAATATCCCACGATGACATGATTATTGACTAATTCAGTAGAGCAACATTGTATGGGATTCCACGTGTCATTGTTTCAATCTTAGGACCTGAAATTTTACAAAAAAAAACTACAATCCATCAAATTTTAGCCACTTTTATAGAATTCAAATCTGATTCCTGAAACAAAAGTTATGATGGTTTTCCCTAGGTCACTTGTTTGAGACAGAATTCTGGAGCCCGTGAAAACCCTAACTTCCTTAGATCATATCTCTAAAAATATAGAGAACCAAGATCTGAAATTTTTACACGAAGTTCGTTGAGATGTCAGCTCCATGTGGTGAAAATTTCAGCTTCTGAAGCCTCGTAGAAAAACATTTATAGTGAAAATTCCAAGATGTCCTGTTTGAAGAAGCGAAACCCTACAATCCAAAGCTCTGATACCAAATGTTATGCAACTAGCTCACAAAATAGAAGAGATAGATCAATGACTTCAAAATTAGCCTCTTCAAGGGGGAAACCTCCTTTACATTACACAAATTAACAATTCTTGGATAATTCAAATGAAAAAACTTTTTTTCTATATGTAGGAGTCTAAGGGGTCACAATATAATCAGAGCCGACATAACAATAATGTAAGGGCATGACAATAACAATAGTGGGTTTTTATGGGGCACAATAATAACAATATGGGGACTACATTGGGACAAAAATAACGATAAGGGTGCTACACTGACAATAAAAATGAGGGAATACACTAGTATTATAGGGACCTAATAGTTTCTCAAAACATTTTGGAAGGAGTTGAGTTGACCCTTAATACCAATTATCACCATTAGACAGATGACTAGAGAGATATTGTGAATAAATGGGTTGAGGGGAATCTACGTAACTATGTGTCATGATAACGAAAGGCTTGTGTTAAGTGGTTTCATTTAGGAGAACATCACTACAACACCACTAACCACATGTCCATTGGTATGGCCCATTTCTGAGTATTGTATGGCTATGATACTTATTCATTTGTGGATTTATCATTTGGGGATAGAAGGGCTCCCAAATCCAAATATTGGATACAAGAAATCCAATATATCCATAAGATCATTAAGGAAAACTTGTATGCTTCCCAAAACCAACAGAAGATGTATGCAGATGGGCATAGGGTTGAGTGTAGCTTTTAGGTAGGAGACTTAATTTTCTTGAGGTTGCAGCCATACAAACAATCTTCTTTGAAGAAAAGTGGTATAGTTTAGTAGAAACCACACTTTATGTTCCCTAAAAAGTAATCAAAAGAGTTAGGAAAGTAGCTTATGAACATGATTTTCCAAAGGGGAGAAAGATTCATCATTTTTTTTTTGGTATCATGCTTCAAGAATCCATTGGGACAACAGGCTATTATTTTAGCATATTTACCTCCACTAGACGAGGAGGGGAAGTTAGCATTGATCCCTGAGGAGAATTTGGAAGTTAGGGAAAGTAAATTAAGGAGTAGACTAATCAAAGCGTATCTTATCAGGTGGAAATAATTTCCAGTAGAGGATGTTATGTTGAAAGGAGTTTGGATTTTGAAAAATCCTAGTTTTTAGTTTCTTGAGGTCAAGCAATCTTCGTAAGGGAGGATTGTAATGTCCCTCTCCAAATTATCACTCCATGAGAATGACTCAGTATCCTATTTGATTTTATTTCAATATACTCTTCAAAAAGGGGATCAATTAATTATTTCAATGTCATATGGGTGAAAAAGCAATGTGTGAAGGTGCCATTGATTTAGTCAAAAAGGTAAAAGGAATTATTTTTAAATTATAAAAGAGAGAACCATCGTATTTTTATGACACATGATATTATGATGACCTATGGTATAGAACCATAGTATTCTGATGATAAAAGAGAGATTGAATCTTAGTCTTTCAACATTCATAATCATTTCCTCATATCAATCTAGAGAGATATTGTGGCTTTGGAATGTTAAGGGTGAAACCCTTGAGTGAACTAGTTTTGGTAGTGAAACAATTCACCCTAGTTGATCAGAATGAAATGTCACTTAGAAATTTCACGTGTATTTATTGTTAAATATTCATGTCATTTCTAGGTCATGGGTACAACAAGATATCATAGGACTTTTAGGAGGTTGCATTTCGATCTACAGTTCATGTGAGAAAAAAGGGGTCGATTCACTCATTTCCAGACCATGGGGTCACTTGAGGAGGTCGTACCAGTTATTATCAACAAGTTAAGGGTATTTTTTTGGGGTAGTTTCAGCCCAGATTTTTGCTTCCATATCCAACACCAATTTTTTTCCCAACAATTCTAGCTAATCATTTGTTGGGCCCTGACATCAAAAGCAAGGGTCGAACTAGCCATCAAAACTACTCTAGTATAGTAATTTACATTAGTGTGAGGGGACAATTTAACAATGTCGTCATCTCCTATTTTATCAAAAAAATGTGCCATTAGGCATGGCTATTTATGGGTTTACAAAAATCCAATTTTGTAACTAAAAATGCCACTCCAACATGTAATTCTAGGTCATATTAATAAAACATATCAAAATATATTGGGTGAGTTTTTGTTGTGGTATTTTTCTTATGGTATGATGGTTGAGTTATTTATTTAAAAAGAAGGTATTTTACAGTGGTATTATTAAACATATTTTTTATATTGGTTGAATTCATTGGCTGTAATATTTTGTTTTGGGTATATTTTTTGAGTTTGTTATCTAGAAATAGGGGATTTTACAAAAAAATATATCAAAAAAGACCATGGTCCATTCTAAAAAAACATAAACAATCATGTGCTTTGGAGAGTGTGTGTTCACACTCTAACGAAAATGGTTACAATGCTAATTTGTCACATAACTCAAATGGATAAGGGAAATTCAAAAATATTAGGAAGAAAATATCACAACTAAGTCTTAGATCCAATTAAGGGAAGATGTTAAAGCCATAACAATATCCTCCCTAATGAAGTTTCCATGCTATAATTAGAATTTTCATACAAAGTGTGGTACTTGCTTCCCATAGGAAAATAATTCAACTAAATTTAGTGACATATGAGTTTTTCTCTATCAATAAATACAAGATTTCAAAATATGATTTTAGGGAAAGAAATGCAAAATACCCATGTATTTCTTTCAAGGAAAAGTCCTTTAAGCAATATTTAAGCTAGAGGAGCAACATAAGGAGAACAACCAGATCCAACTAACATGAACCAAAGACAAGAAAAACCCTTCAATATCCTCCACTAGAAATCTTAGATCCAATTTAAAAGATTAATATAAAAACCTTCTAAGATACTTAATTGAATTTATCAAAGAAAGCAAATGTATTCAAGCAACAAGAAAATATAAAGGGTAGATAAAGGAGATTCCATTACCATAGTGGGGGGAGTAAGTGAGGTTCTCTTTTACCCAAGAGGAAACATCAAGTTTACTTTCTCATGAAGTCTATATTTGACCTCTAACAACTAAGAAAAATCCTAAGATTTGTATTAGGGGATCAAATTAGCCTCTTCGCTCACTATTCAAAATCTCATCATATGTGGAGATTTAAATAACACCATTTGACACCTACACCTAGGATTAGAGCCTCTTAATGGAAATTTAAGTTCAATTTTCCACTTTATTCAATCATATATTCTCTCTATCCCTCATTTGTTTCTTCGATGTGCTTTGTGTCAACAATGCTCAAGTATACCTTTAGGCCAACATTTCACTTCAAGAAAAAGTGTGTGACATTTTTATCAACGACCAATGTCTTATCCAAACAATTATATGATGTATCTGTCATTAAATAGGGCTTTTCAACTGAGATCCACATCGTATGCCTATGTCTTCTTTGCTTCACACAAGTGACATGCTCTCCATCACCCCTTGTTAATTAATCATGCCCCACATGTGGTAGATTTACCTATCTAGAGGTACCATAATTGTGGAATAGCTTAATCCCTAATGGCAAAGGCCATGATGGATTGGTTGAAACATGGAAACCTCCTAGTTGTATGGTGGCTACATTACAATTTTCTGCTTTTTCCCCTACCTCCCTTTTGTCTGCTTTATTTGGTCTCGTAGCCTATTATGGAGTTGGTTATCTTAAGATAGCCCTCCATTAGCAAGTAGGAATTATTGAGGAGCTCCAATCCTCTCTTTGGGCCTCCTCCAAATTCAAACTGTAAGTCTAGAAGCTCAATTACAATCTTCCATTAGCATTCTAATTCAATACATATGATCAATTCAACATGTTTAAGATGAATGTGGGGTGCTCTGGTCTCAAACAAAGGATATTTAGGCTAGAGACCATCTCAAAATTCAAATCCTCTCCCCTTCATCTCACTCTAGAATGGCACCATTAGCTATGGTAGAATTAATTATTCCAAATATTATTGCTTTAGATCTAGGGACATCTCAAGAAAATAATATTTTTGGCAATCCTCTCCACTACATTAGTTTTCTCTAATGTAGTGTGTTTTTACCTTAATCCTTGAAATCTTTTCTTGCTCTACTCTTTAAAATTTCTCTCTAAACCTCTACATTTTCTTATTATCGTTTTGTTCAGTAATTTTACAACTCGCTTTGTTTTGGACTGGAATTTCCCAAATGTTGCACTCACATTTTGTACTTTTTTTGTGTTCTTTTGATGTATATTATTTGAGTATAAAATCTCTTAGTTCTTGTAAAAAAAAAGAAAAAGGTTTCATTAACAATAAGAAAATATTAGATCCATAAGGTCGTGCATTTGAGTGACGAGATAGTTCCAATTTCCTGATCCTTGGGGATAATTTCTCTCAAGTCTTTCTCTTTTCCAATGGTCTTTAATGCCTTCAAGTCCTTAATATTCCACAAGAAATTTGGTTGAGTAGCAGCAAAGGTTGAATTTAAGAAAACTTTTGAATCTAAAGAAGATAAATATATCATTATATGTTTTCTACTACATAGAACCAAGATACCAATCCTATGTGAATCATACCTTTTATAAAATTTCATCCTTTTAGGGTTTTTACATGAATAAATGGTCCATATTCTAGAATGTTCTTGAAATATTCATTCTTTGGGCACACTAAAGGTGATAAAAAATGACTAAATGAACCTTGGCATGTGGTGTAATCAAGTTTGGATACATTTAGGGATAAGACAAGGTTTAACTCATTATGAGCTTGACCCACACTTGATCAAACTTAAACACTTAGATCAAACAAACCAAATTCAATGCAAATTTTATCAAATATTTTGGACCACTCTACAATTCTAAACTTTATGGACCATATGCCAAGCCATTTTGGAGTTAAGAGTACTTGGTACATATTATAAACTCTAATGATAAAAAAATTAATTTAGACAATAACACATATTAAAATATAAACATACATAAACATAAGAAAAGGTGACTACTCCAAGAGGATTTCCATTAAAAAATACTCAAAACCTAATTCAAAAATAAGAGTTTCCCATAAACCATGAAATATGTATAAAATCTACAAAGAAAAAACCATCCAATTTTGTCCCATAGTTGGAGAAGTGACTCCAAGAATTCAAAATAGAAAAGAAAAAAATGAAGGAAATCGTGTATCTATATGTAGAATAAGTACATGAGTGGTTTAAATTATTTATGCTAAGACTTAGTAATCCATTGTCGCAATATATATAACACATAACATGTTTTGAGGAAAGTATAACACAACACAATCATGATTTAAAAAGGGGTCTATGTATTAAAATACAAAGATAAAAAGTTACTAGAACACATATATCACATGTGGTAAGGAGGGTAACAAGTGAGGTTGGATATGTGCAAAAAATAATTTGAAAATGATAATTATTTAACCAAGTAAGTTTTTGGATAAAATAAAATAAGTTATAAACAACTTAGAAAATAAATTTTATAATGAAAAATATAAATGAACATCAAATTTAAGGTGAGCTCCAAAGAGATGTTGTATAGAGATTTGAAAGTGTCAAATTTAACAATCAAAGACTAAAAGGGTTCAAGACAAGGATAAGAGTTTCATAGCATCATAGTTCATGCCTCTTTCTGTGGGGTTTTCGTTTTTTCGTTATTTGAGATGCCTCTTTCTATAATTGTTTCCATAAGCCGCACCTCCGCATTGCTTACAATGAGATATTTTATGCATCGTGATGTTATTATAGTTTCCCCCAACTGCTAGAGATATAGAAAATTAAGTAGCTAGATTGAATGGAGACAAGGCAAACACTTAGGAATATTATATAGGAAGCAAGTGCATGCTTGGAAATTTAAGTGGCACAAATATAATATATCAATTTCATGCGGAGGTGCAGAGGAAGTTTTCATTGTGTGGAGTGTGGAGATGCAAAGTAAGCTTGCATTGTGCAGAGTGTAGAGGAAGCATAATGAAAGCATCATCCACACTTCTCCAATTTTCACAATAAGTGATAGATGGCATTACAACACATTAGATACATGAGACTTAGTTATTCATTTTCAACATGAACTCATAGTATATCGTTTAGAGCTGGCAAAATGTGTAGCCTAATAGAATTTGTAAGATGATGAACTTTATGTCATGTAGCCAAAGAATTAGTGTAGGTGTTTATCTAATTAACACATGTCACTGTTATAGGGATTACCAAAAAAATTAAAGGTTTTTCTTTGCAGAATGAAACATTAGTGTTAATCATTGAAACTAGAGCATTAATCATATTTTAACTACATATTATATTACGAAATATTTGTAATGAAAACATGTGGTGTACAAACTCTTGTAATCATTTAGTACCAAAACATAGGAGAAATGATAAGTGTGCAGGGCATCCATCTATGGGAAAACTGTGTCAAGACAAAAATGTTTGCAAAGGTGTGGAACCTTTAGTGATGGATACTGACAGTGATGCAGACAACTCTACACTCAACATTAAAAATTTAATTAAGGCTTAGTCGTACTATTACATCTATTTAGGGAATCAACAAGTAATAAGGGAATTACTCAAGTTCTTAATAACATTTACTCTGATGCATTGAGTAATGATTATTGTTTGTAAAAATATCAATAAATTTCTATCCATCAATATTATTAAATAGTATTTTCGGCATTTATTCGGTGAATTGAACTATGTGTGGACCCCCTACACACACTTCTTCGACACATTACCTTGTATGGAGGCAACCTTATGCGGAACATATAAAAAAAACTAATTAAGACTTAATTTTACGATTAACAGAACTTTCTTTGGTGGTAAATGGAAAATCAACACGTAATCAGGACATCGTTCAATTTCTTAATAGAATATTAAAATAATATTAAGGATTAATCCTACGATTAGAAAAATCTCCCTTGCCAGTAAACGTAAGCATTTATTGGGTGAATTGACGTGCAATCAACATATCATTCCAATGCTTAAGAACATTTACTCTCACACATTGTGTAATGATTACTGTTTGTTAACCAATCAAGAAGATCATATCCATCGATATTATAAAATAGTATTTTCAACATTTATTCAGTGAATCAATGCATAATCAGAACATTGTTCGAGTGCTGAATAGTATTTACTGGTCATAAAAAATTCAATAAGGTCTACATGGCTCCACAACCAGTATCCATTCTAGCATATTGGGAGGATGTGAAAAAGAGGGATATGTGCAGTAGAACCTTTGTTCCCTCATTTCTATTTCTCTGTATACTATTACCCCTCTGCAGATATCAACCCTTTGTAGCATGGATTAGAAAATATTAAAAAACTTAATTAAGGCTTAATCCTATGACTAAGAGATATATTTTCAAAACTTAATGGCAAGTATTATCAAAATTATAAGTGTTTGTAGTAGAGTAATGGTAAAATCATCATATATTTAGAGCTCATGCGAATACCATACTATTGAATATTGCTAGTGGTTCTTGTTTGTTCGTGCTATAGATTTCCCAGAGAAACAAGGAAGAAAAAAATATCATGAATAAAATGATGTTATGGCATTTTGGAATCAATGATTTGTCCACATATTATGTTATTTTCCCCGTAGTTTTACTTGTATTAATTAATTTTCTAAAGTTTAATTGTTATAATTGTTTTTTAAATAGTTATTGAGTGCGGAGGTGCAGAGGAAGCACAATCAAAGCTTCCTATGCACCTACACACTATACACAGAGAACTAGATTATTATAATTATTACATTACAATGAGAGAATATTACATTGTTTGAGTTCTTAATAGAATTTACTTTGACACATTGTGCAATGGTTACTCAATGTAAACATATCAATAAGATTGTATCTATTGATATTATAAAATATTATTTTTGGCATTTATTCGAAAAATCGATGCGTAATCATCTCATCGCTCAAGTGCTTAGTAGAATTTACTGCTTGTACACAAGTCAAGGAGATGCATTAGGATCCACAACCAATATTTGGTATAGCATTTACTCTAACGCATTATGTAATGATTACTATTTGTGAACAAATCAAGAAGATTGTACGCATTGATATTATAAAGAAAAAATTTCAGTATTTATTCAGCGAATCGACACGTACTCAGGAAATCGTTCGAGTGCTTAATAGTGTTTATTAGTTGTAAACAAATAAAGAAGCTCTACATGGCTCTGCAGCTAGTACATGTTGTAGAAGACTAGAAGGATTTGCGAAAGAGGGATATGTGCAACAAAACATTTGTTCCCTCATTTCTACACCTTCGTATAATTTATCCCTCTACACAAATAAACTTCCCACACTACAAATTAGTGTGTATTAAAAATTTAATTACAACTTAATCCTATGATTAACATATATCCCTTCATACTAATATTAGCATTAAATAATAATCTCCACACGCGCGCTCCTCTCTGCGGCTAGGTCAAGCAGCGTTCTGAACCGACGCCGCCATGGGAGATCCTGGGGGCGGAGAGGCTTCTCCCCCCCCGCCAATCTCATCATCAGATGCATTCCGGAAACTGTTGTCTCAGAAAGGAAGGAAACGACCCCCTCCTGAGGTCCCAACATTTATTAAAAAACTGGAAGAAATACCTGAGATCGCTCTGCCTGAAGAACAGCCGATCAAAATTGCTCTTGCCTTGGCTGACAGAGCGCTGGTCGGGAAATTTATGGGTAGATGGCCTACAGCAAAATCGACAGATGAATGGGTCCAACGAAATTGGAGGCCTTTACTTTCAAACAGTGTGATTAGTTATCCTGTCGGTAGAGGATTCTTCATTTTCGAATTCACTACCAAGGAGGATCGTGACCCGGTGTTCAGAAACAGACCGTATTTCATGGGGAACCAAGGCCTCTTCCTGAACAAATGGACCCCAGACTTTGACCCCTCAGTCGATGTTCCAAAAGAGGTTCCTGTTTGGGTCCGGCTCCCCAATCTGCCAATACACTGCTGGAGTTATCAATCCCTTCAAAAAATTGGAAACGGGCTGGGTCGATTCATAGACAAAGCTGACAATAGAGGTCAATACACCTGCGCAAGAATCTGCGTGGAAGTCGACTTGGAAGCTGGTCTGCCAGAAGCCGTTAAACTATCAGTTGGAGATTGGCATCACTACCAGAAACTGGACTACGAGCAACTGCCATTTAAGTGTAGAATCTGTCATGAGCATGGTCACTTCCAACGAAACTGCCCTAAAGCACCATCAAAGGACAAGGTGGAAGAAGAAGGATGGAAAGAGATAAAAAAAGGCAAAGCAGTCTCAAAGCCTGCTGATCAGAAAAAAACTGGAACAATGGGGGAAACCCAGCCCATCTCTCAGACCAATCCAACAACAAAAGAAGGCCCCCCATCAGGTGAAAAGGCGATTGTAACAGAGAGTCACGAAGAAACGAAAGATCAACCGAACAAACTGAAAGAAAACGAAGAAAGTCCAACCGATCCTCCATCTACTGCAGATCAAAGGGGCAACAAAGGAGTTGAGGAACATATTATCCTAGCTACTGACTTGGGTGAAGAGTCAGAAGAAAGAGACACCGAATCAGATGGCTCTCAAATCACGCCTATCAAGTCGGCTAGGGGCCGAAAATCTAAGAAGAAACAAAGAGAGGAGAAAACTTATCTGGACGTCCTGCAAGGATCCCAGAAAACCCTCAAAGGAATGATGAACACCAGATCCGGACGAAAGCAGAGCAAGGCTCCAAAAGGAGCCACCTCCTTCCAAATCAGTAAATAATGAAGTACGTCTCCTGGAACTGCAGAGGGTTAGGCAACAAACTGAAAGAAGAAGCCCTGAAAGATATTGTTAGGATCCATTCGCCTGAAATCCTTCTTATCCAAGAGACAAAGATGGAGGATAAACTTCTCCTCCAAACTAGCAAGACATTCTGGCGTAAAGGTCCCGGAAGTGCTGTAAGTGCCAAGGGCGCCTCTGGTGGGCTTGCCTCCTTCTGGGACAGCTCCAAATATGAGTTGATTCAAGAAGAAAACTGTTCTCACTGGATCTTCACTCAGCTCCTTCACAAAGACTCTGGTCAGCAAGTAAGTATGTTCAATATTTACGCTCCGGTCCTTCCAACGGAGAAAAAACTTTGCTGGAACTCGATTCAGTCCTTTTTATTATTGCACAATCTAGAAAATATCATTATTGCAGGTGATCTGAATGTCACTTTAGCCATTGACGAGAAAAAGGGAGGTTCCCCAGTAAGGGACCCAGCTAGAGAATGGGTGGAAGACATTATGCTAGACTGGGATCTTGAAGATATCAAGCCCACCGCAGGAAAATTCACCTAGTCTAACAAAAGACTAGGGCCTAATCATATAGCTGCTCGTCTGGACAGATTCCTTGTTCAATCCTCTTTTCTTACTTGTGGTCTTTCAGCCTCCTCTAAAATCCTTCCAAACTGCACCTCTGATCACAAACCTATTAGCCTCGAGCTCTCCCTTGATGAAAACCTTGGGCCAATACCCTTTAGATTTAGCCCTATGTGGATCCAGCAAGATGGGTTTCATGAAATGGTTTCAGAAGCTTGGAATAGGCAGATCTTGGGATCCCCATTCTATGTATGGGAAGAAAAGTTGAGGGGCCTTAAGAGAAAACTCAAGGAGTGGGCCAAAACTCTAAAAACACCCATTGCCAAGAGAAACGAATCCTTAGAAAACCTTGCTGCCCACCAATCTGCAATGGAGAACTCTGTTGCTTCTCACAGTCTGATGCAAAGAGAAATTGAGCTGCAAAAAATTCTCCATAGAGCCAGCAGGGATGAAGAGGAATATTGGAGGCAAAAATCCAGAAACCTATGGTTACAAGCTGGCGACAAAAATACCAGTTTCTTCCATAAGAAAACCGAAGCCCGCAAGCAATTCAAATCTATTTCAGAAATTCGGTCCAAAGATGCCATGGTCAAAGATCCTGAAGGCATCAAAAGAGCTGCCTTCACCTTTTTCAAAGAGCTTTACACGGCTCCAGATAACCCTCCTCTAGACCCCCAAGCCCATCCCTTTGATCTAATCCCTCATTGTGTTCAAGACTCTGTTAACTCTATGCTTACCGCTCCGATCAGCATGGAGGAGCTCAAGAAGGCATTGGACTGCATGGAGCCGGATAAAGCTCCTGGGCCAGACGGGTTCAATGCCAGATTTTATCAAACATGCTGGCCTATAATTAATAAAGATCTATTAAGAATGGTCAGGAAATCACAATCACGTATCAAGATTGGAGGCAGCACCAACTCGGCCTTCCTTGCCCTGATTCCGAAGGAGAAAGGAGCTACTGATTTTGGTAGATTCCGGCCCATTTCACTGTGTAATACAAGCTATAAGCTGATCACCAAAACAATAGCCAATCGTCTCAAGAACGTGCTGCCGGACATCATACCGGAAAATCAAGGTGGCTTCATCAAAGGGAGAAAGATTCTGGACAATATTGTGCTGGTGCAAGAAGCAGTTCATTCAAGTTGCCAGCGAAAAGAGAAAGGAATGGTGATAAAGCTCGATCTGGCTAATGCCTTTGACAGGGTGAGACATGATTTCCTCTATGCTGTTATGGAGAAACTGGGCTTCTCTTCAAGCTTCATCAATTGGGTGAAAGCCTGCATTGCCTTCCCTTGGATAGCGCCGCTGGTAAATGGCCGATCAACCAAGTTCTTTAATGCCTCAAGGGGCTTAAGACAAGGTTGCCCGCTCTCCCCGCTCCTCTACGCCATTCAAGCCTCAGTGCTCAGCTTTCAACTAAACTGCTGTCAACAAATCCAATCTCTGCCTGGACTCAGAATGGTTCCCAACGTTAAAGATATTAACCATGCCCAATTCGCCGATGATACCCTTCTGCTTGGAGGAGCGAGCATAAATTCTGCAAGATCCTTTAAGAAGGAGTTGGACATCTACAAGGAGGTCTCGGACAACAAGATAAACTATCTAAAAAGCACCATCTACAGCTGGAACTGCTCGGTCAAGGATCTCGCTGATATTGCCAGGCTTCTAGAGATGAAAGGAATTCAGACCTGGGAGTTTTTCAAATACCTGGGGATTCCAATCTTCAAATCCATTCCTAAAGTGGCCCACTGGATGCTAATGCTAGACAAAATAAAACTCAGAATCCAAGCTTGGGGAGCCACCTGGCTGAACAATGCGGGGAAGGTTATCCTGATGAAATCAGTGCTCACAAGTATGCCTCTTTACCAACACTCCATTCTGCTTGCTCCCAAAACCTTCCTCAGTAAATTGGACAGTCTGCTGAGAAGATTCCTCTGGGAAGGGGGGAAAAACAATGAAAAAAGACTTCATTTAGTCAGATGGGACACTATTAAAAAGCCAACTTTGGAAGGAGGCCTTCACTTAAGAGATCTGGGTGCCCAGAATCTCTCCCTGGGCTCCAAAATTCTATGGAGTATTGTTGATGGGAAGACTAGCTGGAGTAAGAAAGTGCTGTGGAAAAAATATTTCAATGGACAGCGGCTGAGATGCTTGGACCAGCCTCCAAAAACCAATAAAGGCTCTCCGATTTTCAAACTCTGCCTATCAGCTATGGAGCACTTCAGTCACAATCTATAGTGGATTCCAGGTAATGGGAAAAATATCAGAATTTGGGATGACCCAATCCTCGGTGATCATTCATTGAACCAGGTTGAAGGTCTGACAAACATTAAAATATGGCTACAGTCAAACAATCTGAATACTCTGTGGGACATCTTAACCTGGACGGAGGATGCTGGAAGACGGTGGGCTAGTTGGAATCTGGGAGAGGTCCCCCAACAGCTGCAGGTTGAAGCCTCGATTCTGTTAGACAAGCTTCAAGGGAAATCTCCAATCAAAGCATCAGCCAAAGACAAAAGAGGGTGGGGCTCCCTCTCTGGAAAATTCACAGTTGCTGAAGGTTACAAAAGCAGGACAGCGATTCCTAATGTTCCCCCTGATCTAGCTCAATGGAGATTTATCTGGGCCTTTCCCTCGCTGCCCAAAATCGACTTCTTCTATTGGACATTAGCTCACAACAGCATTCTCACTAGAGATACCTTGAGAAAACGTGGAATGGAAGGACCTTCCAGATGTCCACTGTGTATGTCCGAGGAAGAGTCCGCTAATCATCTGTTATTGCTCTGCCCCTTTGCCCGTGATGTCTGGAGGGGAGTCCTGAGAACAGGGGCTGACAAAGTCGAGATCCCTGGTAATATTAACTCCCTGCTTCACAACTGGGCCTCTTTAACTCCGTTTGATCTCTCAAAAAAAAGCCTCCTCAAAACAGCCTGGATTTGGATACCTAAATTTACCTGTTGGAAGCTGTGGTTGGAGAGGAACAATAGAATTTTCAGGGATGAAAATTGTACGCCGGGCAAAATTATAACTAAAATCCAAGCTTTACTGGGAGAAACTCTGGATACCAAACAGGAAATAAAAAATGAAGCAAATTTGGACAGCGAGGAGGAGCTATGGCTCAAAGAACTGGTTCCACACTATGACACCAAGCCCCTGTCCCTTGCAACCCCCCATGCGAATTGGGAAATCCGCCTGGAAGAACAGATGTTTATTAAATGGCGCTCTGCCCTGGAGGAACACTGCCTCTTCTTCGACGGGGCCTCTAAGGGCAACCCCGGAGCTGCGGGTGGAGGTGGGGTTCTACTGAATCCGGATGGTTCCACTGAGCTCCGATATCAATGGGGGCTAGGCATCGAATCCAATAACAGAGCTGAGGCTTTGGCTCTGTAGCAAGGGCTCAATCTGGCTCTCAAAAGGAACATTCTAAATCTGTCAGTCTTTGGAGACTCTAGGCTAATCATTCAAGCGCTGAATCTCAACACAATCCCCTCTCAGATCCACTTAGCCTCCATTTTCAAGAAAATCAGGCTTATCCTGCATCTGTTCCAGAAAATAAATTTCTTTCACATTCTGAGGCATCTGAATGATCAAGCGGACCTTGAAGCCAATTTGGGCTCCACCCGATGTAGAAGATCCCTGTTAGTCAACTCCGACGAGGACTACTGCACCATCCCTTAATCCCCTGTATTCGATTTTCTCTCATTTAGTCCTCAAATCCTAGCATTCAGTGTCACTAGTCTCATTCTGGTCATAAAGCCTTTTCCTATCTAGAAAGGAAAGGTCGTTTCACAATGTATTAATTTGACTGATGAAGGTCATTCAGTTTCCAAAGTCTTCCACTCAGTAACGAAAGTGAGGATGAAGGCTCCATTTTCAGATCATCCTCTTGGAATTCTGCTTCTGTTTGCGCCTTCATGTCGATGCCCAGGCTCGGACGTTAAAACGATAAGCTGTTTTCGCTCAAACCCCTCAAATCAGATGTGTTGATTAAGGAACAGGGAAGCAGAAGGACCTGTAGGAAGAAGGTTCAATGAAAGGTTAAAGCGGATTCTGTCTTCATGAAGGAACGCCACCATCTCAAGCCTGAGAAAGACCGCAAAGAGCTGGGCGTTACGCATATCTGTCATCTGGCAAACCGGGGATTGATCTCAGCTGGATCTGGTTCAAAAGAGAGATACGCTTCTATGCATTAGGATTGTCAACTCAGAGACTGTTGTAATGTTCAAGCACGCGGTAGCTGGTTTTCCGCCTTAATGCCAATAACCGTTACAGTCTAAAAAAAACATATATCGCTTCATATATTAATGTTTAGTTAGGTTATGTAGATATGAAGAGAGGTTTCTGAAGCAATGTAACCACAATGATCATTTTAGGAACACTACCTTAAAATCCATGTCAGTATATTTCTACCTGTTACACCAGTTACTTGGACATAATCGCATTGAATGTAATAAAGCATCAACTGTAATTTGTTCATTTCATGAATTATGGCCTTTGTCCTAATGAATGTAATCTAGTTTGTTTACTAATTTTTCTATTTGTATTTATATCAATATTGAAATTTTCAATGATTATCGAAATATAATAATTATGAATTAATTATGTTTTTTCCATTGCAATTGTTTTGATAACTATTGAAAGAAACACAACTAATGGAGCACATAGATTTATCATGCATATTTGGTCTTGGAAGTAGGAAACTGGTCAAATAAGTTATGTTCTTTAAGTTATATTTGGTTTATCAAAAGATGGGGAAAATAATTTTTTACAATCAAAGTAGGGTAACAACTATTAAAAACTTAATTAAGGCTTCATCTTATGATTAAAAAATATGTTTTCAAATATTAATGGAAAGTACTATCGAAATCATAAGCATTCGTAGTTGAGTAATGGTAAAATCATTATATGTTTTGAGGTTATTCGAATAAAAGCCTATTGCATTTTGCTAGTGGTTCTTGTTTCTTGGCTCTTATTTATTTGTGTTGCAAAGTTGTCGCATTGTTACCTTGTTTATATTAAGAAGAAATTGTAATAGGTTTCTCTCATCCAAAGGTTTTCCAAGTTAGAATGAACGAGGGAACACGAGTTAATGAAATATGGAAATTTTTTTAGAATCGAGAAGTGAAATGGAAGATGAACTTTAAGTATTCTTGTTTAAGTGTTTCAGAAAACAACATGGCACAATTTGCATCACTAAGTAAACCCATAATGTTTACAACCCAAATTTTAGTACATAGGAAGGAATGAAGCAGCAAGTTCAATTGACATCTCTAAGAAACTCATAGCTTATAGATGTAGTCTTTATGGAAAGAGAATTTATAGTACTATTTGTATTATCTGGTCAGTTATTGTCTTGTTGTGAACAAGGATTATGAAGAAGTTGAGAGACGTTTGTAATGAAATACAAAAATAGGAAACTAATTCTAATTGTAGTTTATTCAATACTCAAAGATAATATCCATTAAAGGCAAGAAATTAGAGAATGGGGTGACAACAACTTTAGGATTTCTTAGGAAAAATACATGTGTGTGTGTGTGTGTGTAAAAGACTCAATCTAACTTCATGAAAACTACCTTAGAACCCATTCGGGTATATTTCTATATGCTACATTGGTTACTTAGATAGAATCATATTGAATGTAATAAAGCGCCAACTGTAATTTGTCCAAATTTCATGAATTATGGCCTTTGTTCTGATTGCATGTAATATAGTTATTGTTTACTAATTTTTATATTTGTATTTATGTAAATATTGAAATTTTCAATGATTATACAAATATCATAATTATGAATTAATTGTGCTTTTCTTGTTGCAATTGTTTCAATAACTATTGAAAGAAATGGAACTAGCAGAGCATGTAGATTTATAATTCATACTCGATCTTAGAAGTAGAAAACTGATCAAAAAGGTTTAGTTATGTTATTGAAAACATTCATTAAATTACAGAATATTTTTTGGTTTATAGAAATATGGGTAAAAAAGTTATTACACGGGAAATAGGGAAATGGATAAATCAGTGGTGATCTGCGTTGACATAAGGTATAGTCAAAGAATTAAACATAGGTATATAAATACATATTACTCAAGGGAATTAAATGTTATTTATTCGGAAATTCTTATAATATGCTATTATGTGGTTCATCAAAGGGCATGCTGAGAAATGTAGAGTAGCCCTCTTCTAGATTCCCAGCTCAATAACGAGATAAGGTGGAACGCTTATATCCTTTTTTCTCATTTGATCATTTTTGTTGTATTTCATTTTTTAAATTGGGTTGTTTAAATATTCTCTATTATTATTGGGTGGTAAAACGATTTGCATATTTATGTTTTTGTTTGGATTTTGAAGCTTCGATCTAAGTAGGAAGTTTAGGACAATGGCTTTATGGTTTTGTATAATTGTTTTGACTGGGTTCCTGGGGGTTCTGTAACTTTTATTTTACAATGTGTGACTTTTCATTTATATAGTCTTTTTTTTTCATTGCAGTGTAAGACTAGGTGGGTTGTTGTTGTTCTTGGCTAGGTTCGTGTTATGTTTAACATAAACAGTTTTGTAATTTTATCTCGTCCATATTGTTCTTGTATTCGTGCATTTTTTGTTTTCTGGTGAAATACAATATGTCCTGTTAGCGAGGCAAAGTAAGGCATGGAGTTTGTGAATGAGGGGAGTCAAGCCAACATCAGTTGGAGAGCATTGGTCAAGGTTAGGCTATAGATCCCAGCCCTATCAATAGAACTAATTTTAATGATGTTGCATTTGATCAACAAAACTTTGGCAATCAACTTGGATATCTCAAGATTATTCTAGAACAACTTGTAAGAGACAAGAATGATGACTAGAATATGATCAACTCATTCATGAATGATCACCAATGCAACCAGTGGTGTATTGTTATAGACTTTTTTGGGCGCTACAACCCCAATCATATATGTCCATAAACCAAGGGTTTCTGAGTCCCTAAAAGTGTTGTTTCATGCCCTAAAGGAACAAGGTCAACTGATTACATCATCTCCCAGAAGTTCTCCATAGGAAACTGCTCAGAACTGGTCAAAACAATACCATACAGGTTGCTCAGTGCTAAGGGTGCGATGCATCTCACCTGCCCAGTGTAAAAGGTGTGATGCATACTGGAAAGCCCTTCTATAGGGTGTGATGGGTGAGAATGGACAAATGGCAGAGACAGTTTGCGAGGTGGATGATCATGGAATCTTCCAGAAACTTCTCCTGTGACACTTGCCTCTCTGAATTCGCCCAAGGATGAGTAAGAGATAATCAATCTCCAAGTGGAATCAAGAACTATCATAGAGAAGACACTAATCAAAATCCTAGAAGCTGACTCACCTCCTTGCAATCATCTATATATGGATCCCTCATCCCAGAGATCCAGGGGCTGGAATTTTATATCTTGTAAGGAAGTGTTGTTGGTTTCCTAGTGGAATATCATAGTGTTGGGTGATCTAAGCTTTTCATGAGGTGAAGAAGGGCTTTCATGCTGGGAGGATGATGCTAGGTCAGATCAATGGGTTGTAATCCTCTCTTCTAATCTTTATATCAATAAAGCTATTCAAGTTTTCCTCCGCATTCTTGTATGTCTGACAATATATGCATTTGTGTGGTCAATATATATCTGATCCTATATTGTTTATGATTGTAGATCTCTGCACTTTGAAGGCATTATGCTGCTTTGACTTTACAGGTACTATTTGAAGCGGAGTGGCCAAGGGAGAAGTGACAAAGACCTATTGGTGAGGAGAAGGAACAAGCAAAGAACCAAGTGCAAGATCGAGGTTGGTATTCTTTGATCCTCTCCTATCTACTTCTCATAAAGGAAAACAAAAGTAACTTTAATCTGTTTGTTTCTAAGATAGCTACTCGTCTTAGTGGGACTAGCAGCTCTGCATAGACACTAGATTTCCTGATAACACGTATGTAGGACAGATTAGTGAATATACAAAGGGGTTAGGAGCATTTACAGGAAAAACTATATAGCTTTGAAGGCAGATTGGCTCACATGGAAAAACATGTACACTGTCTGTTTCAACCTCTGCAATCACTTGGTTTAGGACCATAGAATCTTATTGGGTAACTACCCCTCATAATTAATGGCTCCTAGTTGTGTACTGATCCTAATTTTTTTTTGGATCTATGTTTCTTTTCGTATTTTGGATAATGAAGCAATTTTCACAATTGGTAATGTTTTTTTCTCTAATTAGCTACTAGCCAATAAATCTGGTAAGAGTGAGGCTGGTAATATTTTATCAAGTTGTTCTTGACATGTAATCTTTTTTCATAAATGAAAACCTAAAATGCACAAAAGCTCATAACATTCTATATTTTGGAAAAAATAATTCATATTACAAGTTCCATAAATGCAACATAAACATAGAGCCACAATTCCCCATAATTATATAATTAGAGGAACTTATTACTTGTGTAGTAGAAGACTCAAGGCATGTGACTATGTGCAGAGATAAAGCAATTGATAAAATTGTTTTACCAAACATTAAGCCTTAATTAATTTTTCAATATTTTCTAATCTATAGTGTAGGAAGTTGATTGTGTCTATGTGAAATTTCATCAAAACGTTGTTGCAGAACGAGAAAATGTTTCTATCAAATAACATGAAAATGGATGATTTGCAGTGTGTAGCATTTTTTTATGGAGGGGGAATATGTGTGGAGTGTGCAAAGTAGATGGAGCTTATGTGACATTTTTCCAAAACATTGTTGTGGAACGGGAAAATATGTGTCAAATACCATGAAAGTTGACAATTTACAACATGCAGAAGAAGAGTGTAGAGGGAGAGCCTATGCAGAGGTGTGGATGTGGGTGAATAAAGTTTCACCCCCACATATCTCTCCTCTACACATTGTTTTAATATCCTAGAATAGACACTAGCTACGAAGCCCGATGAACCAAAGAACATTAAACAATGTTTTAGAGTAAACACTATGAAGCATTCGAATGATACCCTGTTTATGCCAAAACCACTAATTAATTCATTAATTTGCGGGAATGTTTGTGCAAGCATGCAACATTTCCAAAGAAAGTTTATGTTCCTTACTTCGAACACTCGTTCTCCTGCACAACACTTTTCCCTCATACACATTAAAAAGACACTTCATTTAATATAGCTATTTAATTGAAAATTGTGAAATCGCAAATGCACTTAGTATTCGGTAAGCTCAAATAAAATGAACACTTCAACATAGTAGTGGGGATAGTTAATTGTCAACCATTGTTTTTCTCTCAATATACACGTAACCAAAAATTTTCATACTCCAAACTTTAATAAGACGAAACCATTAATTGATTGATTAATATGTAGTGTGCACAGATGTGTGTGGAGATACAAAACATTTTGGAATAAAGTTTATATTCCTTGCTCCGGACACCATTTTCCTACACAACACTTCTTATTTAACACACATTAATAAGTCAAAACTCTAATTAATTAATTAATTTGTTTCCCAAAAAATGTTTAAATCTTAAACACTTCATTTTACTACTCAATGCATTTTGTTTAAGATTCGTTCAATGCATTCTTGTGTGGGGGGGACTTACGTTGATGGTTTAATAGTTTAATTATCCCTGTGTGGAGAATAATAAAACATACCTCCTTTCCTAGAATATTTGGAAATTCAAAAGGTCAAACATTTACATTGACCAATAATATGGAGTCAGTAAACACGCTCAAACCAGGATTTTAATTTCACATCATCATACATATTGATTTTGAGGGTGAGCTCTTGTTGATCATTCCCAAATCAGGATGGAATTTATTTCCCTACACAATTCTTCAACCTGTCCATTAGCAATATCAAATGGTTTTCCTTTCGATTGAGATATATTCTTATGAATATGAACTCCTACCAAGGTACATAAACAAGCTAATCTATGAGGATAATAATCTCTATTTTGGTGTTTAGAGAAAAGTTATGTGGGGAGTGTGGGAGAAAGTGTGTGCAGGGAATGCATATGGAATTTATTTCCCTACACAGTTCTTCAACCTCTCCATTAGTAATATCAAATGGTTCGCCCTGTCATTGAGATATATTCTTAGGAATATGAACTCCTACCAAGGTACATAAACAAGTTACTCTATGAGGATAATAAGCTCTATATTGGTGTGTGGAGAAACGCTGTGTGGGGAGTATGGGAGAAAGTGTGTGCAGGGAATGTGCGTGTTTAGCAAGGGACACATACTCTCCCACACACCCTTTCTCTACACACTCTTTCTCGGTACACCAAAATATTTGGTATTTATGTGTTGAGTGGGGAAGGTTTTTGTTACTTTCTCCGCACACCCATCATACACTCGCTACACACTAAAAATTTTAAAAATATATTAAAATTAAAGAATTAAAAAATTGAGAATAGTTTTAAAATGTTAGTTTTTAGCCTAACGCGAATCAATAGAACAATATCAAGTCAAGAAATTGGGTCATGGATATAGTTAATCATCTACCCTTATTATGCATCTGATATACACATAAACAAAATTTTTCATGCCCCAACCTTTAACAAGCCAAAACGTTAATTAACTGATTAGTGTATATATAGTATTGTGCAGAAGGGAAGTGTGTAAAAGAACTATGGAGAGGGACAATGTATGCAGAAGTACGAAACAATGCAGAAGAAATTTGTGTCAGTTGCTCCCAACACCTGTTCTCCCACACAATGCTTCTTCCTCACATGGATTAAAAACACACTTCATTTAATATTGGATAATAAGTGTTTAATTCACAGATGTGAAATTGTTAATGCACTTAGTATTCTAGAAACATGATTATCAAGATTTTCTAACTCTATTTTGATAGTAAAACTAATAGCAAAAAAAACTAATAGAGTAAATGTTATTAAGCACTCAAACAATGTCCCAATTATGCATTGATTCACCAAATAAATGCTAAATGACTTATATTTATTGGAAGGGCACCTTTAGTTAATCGTAGGATTAAAACGGATTTTTTTTTTTTTTTTTGTAACAAAACATTGTTCCATGTTTTTGTATAAATTGCTCGAGATTTGTGTCCCAGATCGAACATCGGGTTTTGTTGATGGTGTTAGACCCGCACACATGTCAGGGGATCTCACTGGTAAGAAGTCCCAACTACCTCAAACCATTTGGAATGGGAGTCCCAGTAGTGTATAGTAAAGAAATGCCTTGACTGTGATAGGAGCACATCTAAGTGTGATATCTTTATCGGAAGCAAGTGTGTGAACTTGCAATGAGTCAAGTGAGATGCATGGGAGTTCTAACACATGGAGGGGAAAGGAAGTGTGTCCCTTAGAAGCCTATAATAGTATGCATCCTGAAAGGAACACACGAGTTGAATGACATCACGAACTGGAAAGCAAAATAGTCCACAATCCAAAGTGATGGGTTAAACCAACAACACGACTTCAACAATATTCATACAATCATATACAAAATAATTCATACACAAATGTGTAAGTTAAATAATATACATTGCTAAAGAAACTAGAATAGTCCAACTACAATAAAAATATATGCATGAAGACAATGACTAGCCCCAATAGTGGAACATTACGGTCAACACCATCTACTCCTCCAAAGAGATGTACTTGCTTTTCACTCTAGAGAAGCCAAAGCTCATCGCAATACTCTCCAAGCCTTCTCTAAGCAATGCCTAGCCAAAACCTTGGCTCCCAAAAGCCTGTACTGTGATTTATGAGATTCTATTTATAACAAAAGGTGGGGTGACCCTTGACATTCCCCTTTGTGACTCTTGGACTACCCTCATGACTCTTCACATTACATAGTGACTATTCACATCACATTAATGACACTTGGAATTTCACTTACAACCTGTTTACAATAATAAAATTTCCACATATACCCATGTGGGACAAAAATAGGCTTGAGTCAGCCTGACAAGAAAAACAACATCACTTGGGGTCTTGGGGAAAGACCAACTCGATAACCTCCTCATGGTGATCTTCGGTGACAAACTGATACCAAGCTTGGTACTGTGCTATTGTGTCCACGTATTGTTTGATGAATAATTTGTCAAAGTATGATCTTGCCTCCATGGCTTCCAGGTATATGGTTTTGAAACCTCTGTCCAGCTCATTTTGAAGCATTCACAACACTGTCCTGAGTGTGGCTAGAACAATGATGTAACTTTTCATGTTCTCTGTGCTGAGATGCAAGTCATCGTTGGTCAATTCACGCATCAACTGCTCTATGTACTTGTCGACATCCAGCATGACTTGGTTCTTCCTCATGTCCTGGTTGAGGATTCCGATGGAAGGGATCTTGTGCATTCTCATTATGATGTCCAGACTCTTGAACAGTTGTGCATAGGAAGCCTCAATACTAGCGATGAGCAGAGGGAGCTGCTCATAGTTCTGGATTAACATCTAAATATGTGATTTGTCTAGCTTAGCCTCTATCTTCATCCTCTTGTGCAAGTTAAATGGGGCTCCCTTGTACCTCCTTGTCCATTCTTGCATGTGCACAATAGCAATGTGAATGTCTTTTAGAGTTTGTGTTGTCTACGTGCACTACAAATGTGAACTATATATATGGACAACTACTGTGTACACGATAACAAATCTTCTATAAATTTTCTGCAAGGTGGCCTACAAAGTTGATATACTCACCATTATTGCTTTCTTCATCTCTGTCATGGCAGATTGTGCAGTCTGCTCATTCTCTGCCTGACCTCTTGAAATTCCTTCGCCATTCAATCATTCTATCCTATCAAGAACTTGTGTTGAACTCGTGGCTTCTGCATAAGCCTTAGAAGCCTTGGCCATGGCAACTAGATGTCTTCTAACATCTAGTAAAATGACTCTTTCTTTTGTGTGCATAGGTGATGTATGACCATCCGGGATCTTCTTTCTTCGTGCCTGTACAATCCTCTATTGTGACTTGTCAAATTCCAGATTGTACACATCTGTCTCCAGATCATCTTCAAGGAGAAAAACTTCTCCTTTCTCATTTGGGACTGGTTGTGGTTCTAGAGTTGGTTGATACTATGGTGCGACCTCAGATGCCCTTGGCATGAGATCTATGTCTTGGTCCTCTAGCTCTTTTTCTGTATCCATGTTTGTTACCTCAACCAACTACTCAACCTATTAAGCAAGTTCTCAAACCTAAATCTACTCACCCTGTTCATCATCTGTTGTATGCTCTATTGTAACAACCTGTATCTGTGCAGTTTTCTTTGTTAGTGTTCCTTGTCCTTCATCTTGTTCCTATTTCTACCTTTCTTCCCTTTCTCTCCTCCTTAGCTCTTGTTCTTCTTTCAGCTTCTTCTCTGTCTCCTACAATCTCCTTTCCATCTCCTCCAACCTTTGCTTCTCTCTTCTCTCCCATTCTGTTATCCTTTCATGTTGTCACCTCTTTTCATCTATCTCCAAAGCTACCCTCTTAACAAGTGGATCTTCTTTGAACTTGTAGCTTTTCTCAACCTCTGTGCTCTCGATAGTCTTTTGCTTGCCTTTGTCTTGCGTCGGTTTGCTGCTCACTACTACTATTGTTGTTGCTTCCTATGGTGTTGTTGCTTGGAGTGCTTCTTTCCATTCTACTGCTATGCTGACCAGTTCATTGAGCCTATAGGAGTTATAAGAATACCTCCAAGGATCTTCCTCTAACCAATGACACGCCCTGTGGATCCATGGGTAGTACACCTTTGAACAATATTTCTTGCATATGTAGTGCAGATCATACGGATTGAAGCTCTTGGTGCCGAACCCAAACTTCTTCAAGTCCTTGACCTCGACATCTGCATCTTTCAAGGTATGGATCTCGCACAACCCAATCCACAAAGGAAGAGTAGGCCATGGTGCCTTCTTTCTCTTATGCATTCCTGCTGATAACCCTGTGGAGATGTGGTATGCAATCTCTTGCATGACCAACTTGTCCGTGGAAAACCTCAGTAGCTCATACAGAGTCTTCTGCATGCCAAACATCCTGATGAAGGTTCCACCAGGTGAGGCATACCAATATGCAATGTTAACTAATACTTGCATCGCTTCCTGGCACATGCAAGGTGGATCTTGTTCAAATATCATCCTATATAGTGGGGAAATGAAGTGGTTAGATAGCCTTGCCATGACTCCTCATTAGCTGCACTCAGAGAAAAACTTGCAATAAACATTCACAACTTCCTCTAATGGTTTCCATGTCCACCCCATGCCAGGGAACTCCTATTGGGCACAGATTTCATCAATAAGGTACGCAGACATATAGAATCTTGCTTGTCCATCCTTAGGCAGATTCTAGGCATTTGACACATGAACTTTTAGCTGAAGAGCCAACATGTCCAACTAGTTGAAAGGCCTTCCTTCATTTTCCAACTGATCTAACATAACAACCCAACTCTGCGAGAAGGTATCCATGCTCTCTTGACCATACAAGCGACATGTGAAGATGACCAAGAGTTGGTAAGCCTTCCTGAGTGACTTCGTCTTATAGACCTGGTTGGGTGTTGTCCTAAACTTCGATGGCTCTTTTACCCAATGCTTCATGATATCTCTAGAGTTTACATTGCTATTGGGAGTGAAGAATAGTGCATCCATGTAGTTCACCAGCTGCGGTAAGTGATCCATCTAATGATAGTTTTCTAACCTGAAGGTGACAAGTTGTGTTCCACTGGTATTTCTCAATGTCATCGTCTCAGGATAGGTATGTGAGACAACACAATGAATGGTATTCGTGCCTGGAAAGGCAGGGTACTTGCATGTGACCCTTTACAAGCCTGCCTTGTGAATGTTGACATAGACTTGTCGATCTTCCTTGAAACTGCCTGCAAATATGTCCTTTATTTCTTGCCATTTGATCTCCATATTCTTCTCTAGGAACAGTTGTGTGTCTGCATAGATGGGCAAGTTCATTCTCACATGTTCAACGATGTCTCCAATGTTTCTCTCTATAGTGTCCTTTGATCTAGCTCTCTTGGAAACCATGATGTCTGTACTGCTAAGAGACTTCTCAACAACTGATGTACCTAGAGACATAGAAAACACTCACGACAAGCAAACATCAGTTAAAAAACACAAAGCACTTCAAGGATTGATCATGCAAAAAACTAGGTGACTATTGGGCAATATTATGTGGTGGTCACTCTCAAAGGCTGGGAGACTATCAGCTTAGACTGCGCATTACGCAGTCCCAACTACCAGTGAAACCTACTACTGATTGGAAATGCAAAGAGCACAGTCCAGCTAGGTTGACTATGCACTAGAATTGCACAGTTCAGTCTGGCTAGACCACTGGATGGGATTGTGCATTGCACAATCCTAATGGGAAACTAAGCACTATCTCCCAGAATTGTGCAGAGAACAACTGGAGGCTAGTGACTAGCAGCCTTTGCGCAATTCCTGGGGCCAAGGCAAAGCCTCGATAGAGCATGCCAAGGAAAGCAAGATCTGAGCCAAGGTAGGCTAGATCTGCCCAAGGGTGACTTGAAAACGAGTAGATATGAATGCATGAAAGAAGGATGGTGCATAAATGAGTGAATGATCATGCATGCAATCAAAACTAATGCAGAAATCGGTCAAATGGATGAACAACGAAGCTAGTGGAGAGGGTCACCGCAATGGCGATCGTTAGTGCAAAAACAGTGTTATGTGTGTGACACTTAAGAAAGATAATGAAAAAATTGAAACAATGCTTATACAAGTTAAAACAAACTAAAATGACAGTGGTCATTCAGTAAAGCATACGAAACAACACTCACAAAAGTCAAGGAAATAAAAGCGACAGAAAAAGCAGCAAAAGACTTGAAAAGCAAAACTTACTCGGAAAAGTTGTGTCGACTGAGCCAAAGGTTCCTTGATGCCTAGGGAATTCTAGAGCTCTAAGATCGAATGTGTAGAATGAGCTCTAGGGTTTCTTTTAAATAGACTTGTTAGATTCAGGGTTTATGATGCACATGCCAAAAATCTAGGAAAAAACAACAAGTGGTGGGAAGTTTCTAAAATCAACTTGAGTGTAACTCCTAGTGCTAGAAATAGATCCCTATTTTTTAGGGATGCTTTTTTCTTTTCCGAGAAAGGTTTCCTATGAATGCATGGGAATATTGCATAGTTTTGGAGGGAACCAAACAACTTGTCAGCACATGCATTGGACAACAACTTATGGAATGTTGTTGCACAATTCCTGGGTTAAGTGACTTTGGCTACCTCTCATGCTTTGTGCAATCTCCCAGCTGAAGACAAACTATCAGTTGAGTCTGCAAAATTCTTGAGGCGAAGCCTAGTGTCAGAATGTTCTACATAATTTCTCTGAGAAAGGTTGTTTGTTGGATTGCTTTGTGTTGGGTTATGTTATATTCTTTCCACGACTACACCATGCGCGAGGGGTCACAGGGGGGGATGGAATCTTGCCCTGTACATTGTGTCGGGGGGTATGTAGGGGGGCAGTAGTCCCCTTGCATGGGGTCCGGGGCAATGTCCCGGGAAAAAAATTGGGCCCTATATTAGGTGGGCAGACCTACCTATGGTTTTTTGCATGGATTGCGCACATGGTTTTGGGCATGATGTTTTTCAGTCCATGGCATTTTGTAGATCTGGTCAAGGGAACTGCAGTTATGTTCTAATCCAAGGTTAATCGATTGGGATTTATGGATGCTTGGGCATGTATATATATGTATTGTAACATTGAAAGGAATATAATGAAAAATCAATCTAGTAGCCCCAGTTTTGGGAACCAGGGGAAAATCTTTTTGTATATCTGTTTTATGTTTTATGCTTTTGCATTGTTTTTTTTTTTTTTTAGAATTCATATGTAGGTAATTTCTATACGGGGTTAAAACCTACAATTGGTATCAGAGTTGTTTTGGCTTCAAGGGGATGCCTTTCCTGTTGAGGGGTTTTTTCTCGGGCCTGTGGTGGACCATATTCAGTGGGAGATCTACGGGATCAATTATTACAATGAATAAAGATGGTGAGCAGTAGAAAGATAGAGATCAAGAAATTTAATGTCCAGAGTTTTGAGTTGTGGAAACTCAAGATGGAGGATTTACTGGATAAATATCAGTGGATCACAAAAGATCTGGGTACTAAACCAACAACAATGCCAGCTGAATACTGGGCGAAGTTGGATCAGAAGGCAAAGAGCAGATTCGATTGTGTGTCTCAGATTCAGTATTGTTGAATGTATTAGGGGAAGCTTCGGTGAAGGCTTTGTGGGACAAGTTAGAGACTTTGTACCAATCTAAGTCTCTGGTGAATAAATGGTTCATATGGAAAAAGTTGTGTAACCTGAGGATGAAAGATGGAGACTCAGTAACAGAGCATCTGAATGCATTTAACACTATGGTAAGATAGTTATTATCTATTGATATTAAAATTTCAGATGAAGATAAGTGCATCAGTTTGTTGTGTTCTCTACCAGATTCGTCGGATAGTCTGGTTGTTGCGATAGGTAGCAACGCAACTGCCTTGTAGTTTGATGAAATAGTCTCATCCTTGTTGTTGGAGGAGATGAGATTGAAAAATATGGGGGCCGGAATGGTGATGCCTTTTCTTTACGAGGACAATCCTAGAATAGAAAAAAATATAAGTCCTCGAGTGGGAGGTCTAAATCTAGAGGGAGATCTAAATCTCTAGGAAAACCTGTAAAGGTGTGCTGGAAATGCGGAAAGGAAGGGCACTACAAAAGGGACTGTAAATCTAAAGCTCCTAAGAAAGGAAAGGGATCTGATGATGCTCCTTCTACAGAGGTGAAAACCAACTCAGATGAAGGTGGGGATATGTACTTGGCTTCTTCTTCATGTACACATGTAGATCATGAGGAGTGGTTGATTGACTCAGGTGCATCCTTTCACTTCACTCCCCATAGAGAGTGGTTTTGCAAGCATAAAAAATATGATGGTGGTGATGTCTTCCTAGGGGATGACAGGAAGGCTAGAATCATTGGTCACAGAAAATTCAAGTTGAAGTTGCAAGGTGGAAGGATTAGAACACTTTCGGGTGTTCTGCATATTCTTGCATTGGCCAAAAATCTAATTTTTGTAAGCAAGCTGGATGATGCAGGTGTAAAAATAGAGTTCGATAAAGATACCTACAAGATGGTTTGGGAAGCATTGGTATTGATGCAGGTATTTCGGATTGGAACTCTATACAAGCTTCAAGGTAGCACTGTTATTGATGGGTGCAACAGTTCTGTGGTTCCTTAAAGTGGAACATAAAATCTAGTGGTCTCTGTAGAAAGGACCATGCTATGGCATCAAAGGCTTGGGAATATTGGAGAGAAGGGCCTTCGAATACTTCATGGTAAAGGTATGATAGAAGGTATGTCTAATAGCTCTCTGGATTTTTATTTCTGTGAAAATTGTGTATATGGGAAGCAAAATCAGGTGAGTTTCCCCTTTGGTGGTAAGAGGGTGAAACAAATATCAGAGCTTGTGCATAGTGATGTGTTTGGACCTGTATCGGTTCCATCACTGGGAAAGTCTGTGTACTATGTATCATTTATAGATGACTTATCAAGGAATACATGGATATATTTCCTCAGGAAGAAATTTGAAGTCTTTGAAAGGTTTAAAGAATTTAAGGCTCTGGTGGAAAACAAAATAGAGAAGAAGATAAAGGTGTTGAGGGCAGATAACGGTGGACAGTTTTGCAAGAAGGAATTTGAAGAGTTTTGTAAGAAGTGTGGTATAGCACAGTATAAGACTACTCCATACACACCTGAAAAAAATGGAGTTGCAGAAAGAATGAACAAGACGTTGATGGAAAGGGCAAGAAACATGCTCAGTGGTGTCGGGTTAGGACAGGAATTCTGGGCAGAGGCTGTGGAGACTACATGTTACCTGGTTAATAGATCACCTTCATAGGTGTTGGAGGATAAGACTCCACAAGAGGTATGGACTGGTAAGAAACCTTCTCTTTCACATCCGAGGGTATTTGGATGTGATGAATATGTACATGTTCCAAAGGAGGAAATAACAAATTTGTATAGTAAATCTAAAAAGTGGATCTTTATTGGGTATAAGGATGGTTTAAAAGGTTATAATATTTGGAACCCAAAAACAAGGAACGTTGTGTACAACCGAGATGTGATGATTAGAGAGGTGAAAAATGTTATTAAACATGAATTCCTACCAAACGAACCTGAGAAGATAGATTTTGACCTAAAGGAGGAAGAATCAGACTCTACAGCAGAAGAGGAATCAGAAGATGAAGAGCCACAAACTCAAGATGTGAGAAGATCGGTTCAAGAAAGAAGGCAACCATAAAGATATAGTCCATCTTCTTTCTATTCAAATTTTTCTTTATCTATTACTAATGATGATCTCATAATTGTGAGGGAAGTAGTAGATTCAGAGGATGGAAAACTCTGGTAAGAGGCCATGGTTGATGGAATGGCAGCTTTACACAAAAATGAGGCTTGGGATCTGGTGGAGTTTCTGGGTAGAAGGAAACCCATTGGAAACAAATGGGTGTTTAAGAAGAAGATGAATGCAGAAGAAAAGGTGGAGAAATACAAAGCTCGGTTGGTAGAAAAATGTTATTCCCAAGTGTCACGAATTGATTTTGGTGATATTTTTTCTCTTGTTGCCAAGGTAGCTTCTATTAGATTTCTTTTATCTGTTGTTGTTGCTTTTGATTTTGAGGTAGAACAAATGGATGTGAAGACAACATTTCTTCATGGGGATCTAGAAGAAGAGATCTACATGAAGCAACCTGAAGGCTTTGTGGTTAAGGGTAAGAAAGAACTGGTATGCAAATTAAAAAAGTCTCTGTATGGGTTAAAATAGTCACCAAGGATGTGGTATCAGAAATTTGATACATTTATACGGGGACTTAGCTTCACCAGAAGCAAAGAAGATCATTGTGTGAATTTTAAATTAATTGGTGACCGTGTTATTTATCTGGTCTTGTATGTGGATGATATGTTGTTGGTTGGAAATGACAAAGAAATTATCCAGGATTTGAAGATCCAATTGTCCTCCAAATTTGACATGAAAGATATTGGTGCTGCAAACTATATTTTAGGCATGGAAATTAAAAAAGATCGAGCAAAGAGGAATTTCTAGTTAAATCAAAGGAACTATGTCACGACAATACTACAAAGGTTTAATACGCAGGATAGTAAACCAGTGAAGGTTCGTCTTCCTATATGTGTAAAGTTATCTGTTGAATAGTGTGCTAAGACACAAGAAGAGGAAGAGGACATGTCCCATGTTCCATATGCAAGTGTAGTTGGTATCCTAATGTATGCAATGGTCTATATTAGACCAGACATTTCACATGCAGTGGGAGTATTGAGCAAGTTTATGTCAAAAACAGGGAAGGAGCATTGGACAACAGTGAAGTAGGTTTTCAGGTATTTGGGTGGCACTAGTGATTATGGTTTGTGCTACCAATGAATACTAGGATTGAACAGAGTTCTAGACATCCATGGCTTTGTTGATGAAGATTGGGTTAGATATTTGGATCAGAGAAGATCTACAAGTAGGTATGTGTTTAAACTATTTGGAGGTGCAGTTAGTTGGATGAGTAAGAGACATTTTGTAGTGGTGCTTTCAACTATAGAGGTAGAATACATGGCAGCCACTCATGCAAGCAAGGAAGTAGTTTGGTTTTAGAGATTGTGTTCAAATATGGAGTTAGTACAGTGAGCTATAATAATAGACTATGATAGCCAAAGTGAAATTTTCTTGGCAAAGAACCCTGCTTATAATTCAAAGACAAAGCACATTGATGTTTAGTATCACTTTGTGAGGGATATGGTTGAGGACAAAAAGGTGTTGACAGTAAAGGTGGACACTTTGAAGAATACTACATATGAATTGACAAAGTTTGTGAGCATTGAGAAGTTCTCTTGATGTAGAGAATCAGTGGGCATTACAGGGTTGGATCAATGATTCAGCTCTCATGTTGTCCCCTGTGGAAATAAAACAACAAGTGGGAGAAAACAACGTCGAGTCGGGTGTTCTCGGGGGGTCACGGGGGGGTGGATAGCCCCCCTATTAGGGGGCATGCAGGGGGGGTGGTACCGCCCCTGGAAATTGTTTTTGGACCCTATAATAGGTGGGTGTACCTACCTATGGTTTTGTGCATGGATTTCACGCATGGTTTTGGGCATGATGTTTTTCAGTCCATGGTATTTTATAAATCTGGTCAAGGGAACTATGGTTATGTTCTAATCCAGAGTGAATGGATTATGGTTTATGGATGCTTTGATATGTATGTATATGTATTATAACATTGAAAGGAATATAATGAAAAATCAATCTAGTAGTCTTGGTTTTAGGATCCAAGGGAAAATATCTGTGTATATCTGATTTATGTTTTATGCTCTCACCATTTTTTATTTTCTATTTTTAAAATTTGTATGTAGGTAATTTTTGTACGCAGGTTAAAACCTACACTCTACACATTTTTAGAGAGCATGGCTCACTGTCGGGTTTCTCAGAGAAATTCCTGAGAGAAAGGCAGGTTTCCCTCTAGGATTGTGCCATTTTCCAAGATAGCACAAGAACCATATGTAAACCAAGTCACGAGATCAGTTTGTGGTTGGTCAGCAAAACATGTAAGTGAACACAAGCTGCAAAATGAAAGATAAATACAAATGAAACACAAGTACCTGAGCAGTGCAAGACATGCTACTGATATTTTTAGGAGGGAGGCTCCAAAACAAAGAAAAGGAAAAATTTTGGAGGGTGGTTGTAGCCGCTATAACATTGACGACACAATGGTAGAAATCCAGCTCTCTGTATGGACCTTGTTTCGTGTAAAGCGATTCTCACTCCTTCGGAAGTATTGTTCGATTCTTTGATCGTCATGGCTTCTTCACTAGCTTGAGTTAAATATATAGTCCCCGCCATTCTCTTGATTGGTCAACACACATACCAAGCCAAGTCAACTGAGTTGTTTCGATTAGGGAAGAGGGGTATATTGGTACACAAGTAATATATTGTTAGAGTTTTAGTTTCATCTTTGGTGTTGCTCCGTTTCCAGCAGGCCTGGACAGTACCCCAGCGGAGTCACACAGGAACACAAGCATCGCTCCGCTGCCTGCAATCTTGGTCAGTACCCCGGTCGAGTTACTTGCATCACCTCTCTACGCAGGAAGCCTTTTTCTTCTTTCACCTTTTTTTTTCAGAGAACTTTGCATAGGCACTTATTTATTTTCATGAGGCAGAAGAGGGATCCCAACTTATTAATAACAGAAGAGGTTTTCCCTTTAGATAAGTATGTTATATATACCTCTGACATATTTTTTTAGGTTTTCCCCCTCACCTTACTCTACTTGACTGAGCTAACAAGTGTTAATCGAATATAATAAAAAAAATCACTAGAGTAGGCAGTACTAGTTAAAGGTGCAAGCATTGTGTTTTCACCAAGACTCGCTCTGAACAAAACATGTTTTCCATCAGGGTATCATTGACATAAGACAACAAGCTCTTCATAAAGAGAGAGGACAACAAATAACCAATCATTGATAGTTGTGCAAGTCCTCTTGTACTTCACCTTGCTTGTCTCAAGAGCTAAACACAGTTTCATGTGAAACTAAGCCTACAGGTGCATAACAAACAAACCAAACAAGCAATCAAAGAAAAGAAGTAAACGAAAGAAGAAAATGAAAGAAAATAAAAAAATGAAAGCAAAGAAAAACATGTAAGTAAAGAAAAACAAGAAAGCAAACACTGCTCCTACTCCTAAACTAAACAATGCATGGGTCTAATCATGTAAAGTGATATTTCCAATGTAGCCACCATCGCATTGGTTTGCCCATATTGGTGAAGGCATAGTCAACCAGAAAGATATTCAAGTAAACCAGCACACAAGGAATATAAGACAGTAAATACCAACACACTTGAATTTTGAATCCATCCACAAAAAATAAAAGAGTAAAAGTGCAAGACAAACACTCTATGGACATACCATGGTGTTGTAATACACTGTGCACAGACGATGAGCATGTACACTTTTTTTACCATGACAAATGAACAAACATGAAAAATAAATACAAATTTCGCTTCACAAGAGTTCTCATTGTGTATGATTCCTCCAATGCATGAGAAATAGGGTCATGTGATTTAGGTGGTGGATGTGCAATCTATAAACTAGATTGGTCTTCAATGCAAACAGGAGAGTGATGAGGATCCTAGGGTGTTTCAACAAATTTTTGATCGGAAGTAGAACTGAGCTCAAGACAGCGAGGACCTAACATAACCATCAACTTAGGTTGAAGTGCCTCGATAGCTTAAGGGGTTTCCACTTCATCATCAAGTAGATTGTCAAAGATCGGTGGCTTAGAAATATCAATAGCAAGTGAATCAATGTCGGTATCGAATGAAAGAGTAAAGAGATCATGATATCCATGATCAGAAAACTCAAGATGTTCATTGACATCCTCATGATCTGACGAATCATACAAAAGGGTTGTTGAGAAACAAGAATGTTCACCCTCTGAGTTTCCAGAAAGAAAGTATGATAGATTGGTAGGATTTGAAAATAAATTTGTGTCCTCCCCACAATGCAATGACAAACTAACATCCGGTGTGTTCTATTAATGATTGGAAGTGAAAACATCCGGGGATGGATTTTCACAAGACAAATAAAAAATGGCAGAATCACAAAACATGTCAGGAAATAGTGGATGAGGTGCGGACAGAAGGAGGTAATCCTTCACCACAGGTTCTTCTTCAAATTCCCACACATACTCACCATAAATGACAACGCAAGTTGGCTTCTCAACACCAACTCTATCGACAACTTGATCCTCATGAACAACAAGTGTGGAGTCTAGAAGGAGTGAACACAACACAGTACAATATGGAGGATCAACAGAACAGAGGACGGAGGTTGAGACAACAAGTTCAAATGACAACAAACAGGCTTGCAAGCGAAATTTGCATAGATATCTTGAGAAGGTGGGGTAGAAAAATGTGATAGTTCAATAGATGGGTTCGCAACTTCTCCCACCTCGCACTACGATGTTATATTTGTTTAATGAGAAGCAGATGGAGGCTCATGTGTGACAACAACCTTATCCATCTTGGGTTTGGAATCTCTAACACCTAGGTATGTTGGGAGGGGTTCGAATAATTCTAACACATGAGGATTTGCATATATGTGAAGAAGATACTAAAATATTTCATGAATAAATTTCCAAACAATTTCATCTTTCTGGGATTTGAAAAGCTATATTTTGGAAACATTTCCAAAATTTCAAAATGGATTCATCAACCGCTTTCCATAATTCCAGAATTTTTTTATTGAGTGCTTTACGATCATAATGATAGAAAGCACGGGCCAACTCTCTTATCATCTAGTCATAAGAGTGGATGGAGGCTGTGGGCAATGTGACACACCATTGTAGTGCGTGCTCTCGAAACTGAATGCGAACAATGAGCATGCAATGTGATCCTCACGGTTTTCATTTCTTTCACAAAAGCCCATGAAGGAAACACCGTGAATAAGCAAAGTTTCTCCACCTTCACCATCATATGTGTTATGTGAAAAGTCATTGAGGATATCCTATGATACTTCAAAATCACATCCATGAAACAAACATGTCGGAGGATTAATTGTAATGGAAGTCATGAAAGATGTGCAGAGATTCAAAATAGATCTTAAGGACTCAGCTTGTCATCTGGTCCTCCTTCTAGCGCCAGAAATGTTAACGGTATTGGACCCGCCAACATTTCAAGGGATCTCCCTGGTAAGAAGTCCCAACCAGACCTCAAACCGTTTGGAGTAGGAGTCTCGACAGTGGGTAGTAAAGCAATGCCTTGACTACAATAGCGCGCAAAGGAAAATGTGATATATTTGTTGGAAGCAAGTGTGTGACCTTGCAGCGAGTCAAGTGAGATGCATGGGGTTTCTAACACACGGAGGGGAAAAGGAAGTGTGTCACTTAGAAGCCTATAATAGTACACAGCTTGAAAGGAACACACAAGTTGAATGACATCACAAGCTGGAAAGCAAAATAGTCTACAGTCCAAAGTGACCGCTTAAACCAACAACACGACTTCAACAAGATTCATACAATCATATACAAAATAGGTCATACACAAATGCATAAGTTAAATAACATACATTGTTAAAGCAACCAGAATAGTCCAACTACAATAACAATATATGCATGAAGATGTACTGACTATGTTATATATATATATATATATATATATATATATATATATATAAAGTGAAATTTCCATCCATACATACACCATTGACAACCACTAGCCCCAATAGTGGAACATTACAGTTAACACCACCTTCTCCTCCAAAGAGATGTACTTTCTCTACACTGTGGAGAAGCCAAGGCTCGTCACGATACTCTCCAAGCCTTCTTTATGCAATTCCTAGCCAAAAGCTTGGCTCCCAAAGCCTGTACTATGATTTATGAGATTCTATTTATAACAAAAGGTGGGGTGACCCTTGACATTCCCCTTTGTGACTTGTGGACTACCCTCATGACTCTTCACATTACATGGTGACTGTTCACATCCCACTAGTGAGACTTGGAATTTCACTTGCAACATGTTTACAATAATACAATTTCCACATATACCCAGGTGGGACAAAAATAGGCTTGAGTCAGCCTAACAAGACAAACAACATCACTTGGGGTCTTGGGGAAATGCCAACTTGGTAACCCCCTCGCGATGATCTTTGGTGACAAACTGATACCAAGCTTGGTACTATGTTATTGTGCCCCTGTACTGTTTGATGACATGTTTTTTGAAGAGGACTCCTGCCTCCATGGCTTCCAGGTAATATATGGTTTTGAAACCTCTATCTAGCTCATCCTAAAGCATGCACAACACTATCTTAAGTCTGGCTAGGCCACTGATGTACATTTGCATGTTCTCTGCATTGAGCTACAAGTCATCACTGGATGCTGTACGCATCAACTGCTCTACGTACTTTTCGACATCCATCATGACTTGGTTATTCCTCATGATCTAGGTGAGGGTTATGATGGAAGGGATCTTGTGCATTTGCACTATGACATCCATACTCCTAAAAGACTATGCATAGGAAGCCTCAATACTAGGGATGAGTGGAGGAAGCTTCTCATATTTTCAGATCAATATCAAACTTCATGCTTTGTCTATCTCATCCTCTGGCTTCATCCTCTTGTGCAAGTAAATCGAGGCTCCCTTGTACCTCATTTTCGATTCTTGCATGTGCGCAATAGTAGTGTGAATGTCTTTGAGAGTTTGTGTTGTCTGCACACACTACAACTGAAAGTCGTATAGATGGACAACCGCTTTGTGCATGGTGACAAATATTCTATACATTCTCCTCATGGTGGCCTCCAAAGTTGATATCTCTGCCACTATTTCTTTCTTCATCTCTTTCATGGTAGGTCATGCAGACTGCTCTGTTCTCTACTTGGCCTCTTACAAGTCCTTCATCATTCGATCATTCTTTTCTATCAAGAACTTGACCATTGAACTCCTGGATTCTATATAAGACTTAGAAGCCTCGACCATGACAACTGGATGTCTTATAACATCTGGTACAATCACCCTTTCTTCTGTGTGCGTAGGTGATGTATGATCATCCGGGAGCTGCTTTCTTTGTGCTTGTACAATCCTCTGTTGTGACTCGTCAAATGCCAAATTGTACACATCCGTCTCTGAATCATCTTTAAGGAGAACAACTTCTCCTTGCTCTGGTTCTGGAGGTGGCAAAGACTGTGGTGCGACCTCAGATGGCCTCGGCATGAGATTGATGTCTTGGTCCTCTAGATCATGTTCCATCTTTGTGTTTGTTACCTCAACCAACTGCTCAGCCTACTAAGAAAGTTCCCAAACCTGCACCTGATCACCCTGTTCATCATTTGTTGGTTGCTCCGTTGTCTCAAACTGTATATGTGTAGTTTTCTCTGTCAATGTGCCTTGTCTTCTTCCTATTCATGTTTCTTCCTTTATTCCCTTTCTCTCCTCTTGAGCTCTTATTCTTCTTCCAACTTCTTCTTTGTCTCTTGCAATCTCCTTTCTGTCTCTTCCAACCTTTGATTCTCTCTTCTATTCTGTTCTACTCTCCTTTCGCGTTGTCACCTCTTTGCATATATCTTCAAAACTACCCTCTCAACAATTGGATCTTCTTTTAACTTGTAGCTTTGCTCAGCCTCTGCACTCTCGGCAATCTTCCTCTTGCCTTTGTCATGCGTCGATTTGTTGTTCACTCCTACTGTTGGTGTTGCTTCCTATGGTGCTGCTAATTGGAGTGTTGCTTTCCATTCTATTGTTATGATGACCAATTCATTGAGCCTAGAGGAGTTATACCAATACCTCCAAGGATCTTCCTCTGACCAATGACATGCCTCGTGGATCCATGGGTAGTACACCTTCACACAGTGGTTCTTGCATATGTAGTGTAGATCATATGGGTTGAAGATCTTGGTTTCGAGCCCGAACTTCTTCAATTCCTCAGCCTCGACATCTGCATCTTTCAAGGTATGTATCTCGTACAACCCAATCCGCAAACGAAGAGTAGGCCATGGTGCCTTATTTTTCTTGTGCAGTACTACTGATAACCCTGTGGAGATGTGGTATGCAACCTCATGCATGACCAACATGCCCGTGGAAAACCTCCTTAGCTCATGTGGGTGGCTTCTCCATGCCAAACAGCCTGATGAAGGTGCCACTGGGTGAGGCATACCAATCTACAATGTTAAGAGATGCCTAAATCACTTCCTGGGACATGCAAGGTGGATCATGTTCAAATATCATCTTATACAGCAAGCCAATGAAGTGGTCATACAGCCTCGCCATGACTCCTCAGTAGGTGCATTCAGAGAGCAACTTGCGATAAAAATTCACAACTCCCTCTGATGGTGTCCATGTCCAACCCATTCCAGGGAACTGTTGTTGGGCACATATTACATCAAGAAGGTGCACAGGTATATAGAATCTTTCCTGCCCATATTTAGGCGGATTTCGTTCATTTGACACATGCATTTTTAGTTAAAGAGCCAACATGTCTGACCAGTTGAAAGGCCTTCCTTCATTTGCCAACTGATCTAACATAACAACCCAACTCTGCGAGAAGGTCTTCATGCTTTTTTAGCCATACAAGTGACATGCGAAGATGACCAGGAGTTGGTAAACCTTCCTGAATGACTTCATCTTGTATACTTGGTTGGGTTTCATCCTAAACTTTGATGGCTCTTTTACCCAATACTTCATGATATCTCTAGAGTTTACATTGTTGTTGGGAGTGAAGGACAATGCATCCATGTAGTTCACCAGTCGCGGCAAGTGATACATATGGTCATAGTTTTCCGACCTGAAGGTGGCAAGCTATGTTCCAATAGTATTTCTCAATGTCATCATCTCAGGATCGGTATGTGAGACAACCTAGTAAATGGTATCCGCACACAGGAAGGTGGGGTACCTGCATGTAAACATGTACAAGCCTGACTTGTGAATTTTGACATAGACTTGTAGATCTTCTAGCTATTCCTTGAAACTGCCTACAAAGATGTCTTTTTTTTCTTTCCATGTGATCTTCATATCCTTCTCTACAAATAGGTGCGTTTCTGCATAGATGGGCAATTTTATTGGAAATTATTCAACCATGTCTCCAGTGCTGCTCCCTACAGTGTCCTTTGATCCAGCTCTATTGGAAACCACGATGCATGTACTTTTGAGAGACTACTCAACAAATGATGTACCTAGAGATAGAAAGGACACTCATGGCAAGAAAATGTCAGTTAAAAAACACAAAGCACTTCAAGGATCGGTCTTGCAACAAACTGGATGACTACTGGGCAAGATTGCACAGTAGTGACTCTCAAAGGCTGGGTGACTATCAGCTAGAACTGTGCATTGGGAAGTCCTAGCTTCTAGTGATACCTGTTGTTGACTGGAACTATGCAGAGCACAGTCCAGCTCGGTTGACTGTGGAATGGAACTGCACAATGCGCAGTTCAGTCTAACTTGACTGCTAACTATGACTGCGCATTGTGCAATCCTAGTGGTCAAGACTAGTCCATGTCTCCTAGAATTGCATAGAGCACAGTTGGAGGCTAGTGATAGGCAGCCTTTGCGCAATTCCTAGTGCCAAGGCAGAGCCTCGAGTTTAGGAATGCGCAGAGCATGTTGGGGAGGGCAAGATTTGAGCCAAAGCACACCAGATCTATCAAAGGGCAACTTGAAAACTAGTAGATCTAAATGCATGAGCGAAGGATGGTGCGAAGATGAGTGAATGATCATGCATGCAATCAATACCAATGTGGGAATCAGTCAAATGGATGAAAAAAGAAGCTGGTGGAGAGGGTCGGCGCAATGGCGACTATTAGTGAAAAAACAGTGTTATGCATGCGACGCTTAAGAAAGACAATGAAAAACTTGAAAAAATAGTTCTATAAGTTAAAACAAAAAAACATTAGCAATCATTCAATAAAACATGTGAAACAACACTCACACAAGCCAAGGAAATAAAAGCGACAAGAAAAGCAACCAAAGACTTGAAAAGAAAAACTTACTCGGAAAGGTTGTGCCGGTTGTGCTGAAGGTTCCTAGATGCCTTGGGAATGCCAGAACTCCAAGATCGAATGTGTAGAGTGAACTCCATGGCATCATTTAAAAAGATTTGGTAGATTCAAGGTTTATGACATGCATGCCAAAAATCTAGGAAAAAGTGACAAGTGGTGGGAAGTTTCTATAATCAACTCGAGTGTAACTCCCATTGATAAAAATAGATCCCTATTTTTTAGGGATTCTTTTTTCTTTTTTCAGGAAATTTTGCCTATGCATGCATGGGAAGATTGCACAGTTATGGAGGGAACCAAGCAACTTTCCCACACATGCATTGGACAGCAGCTAATGGAATTATTTTATGCAATTCCTGGGCTGAGTGTGTCTAGCTACCTCTTATGCTCTGCGCAATTTCCCAACTGAAGACAACCTTCCAGCTTGGTCTGCATAATTATTGAGTTGAAGCCTAGTGTCGAGATGTTCTACGCAATTTATCTGAGCAAGGTTGTCTGTGGGACTGATTTGCGCATTTCTAGAGAGCAAGGCTCATTGATGGGTTTCTCTGCTCAATTCCTGAGAGAAAGGTAGGCTTCCCTCTAGGATTGCGCAGTTTTCCAAGACAGTGCAAGAACCGGATGTAAACCAAGTCACGGGATCAGCTTGTGGTTGGTCAGAAAAACAAGTAAGCAAACACAAGTTGCAAAACAAAAGATAAATTCAAATGAAACACAAGTACCTGAGCAATGAAAGATGTGCTGCTAATATTTTGAGGAGGGACGCTCCAAAACAAAGCGAAGGAAAAATTTTGGAGGCTGGTTGTATCCACTACAACGGGTTCGAACTAATACGGAAAATAACACTGCCCTAACAAGCAGTAACCCGATGTAATAAAATCAATATTTGAGCGTCACTGTATCATTACATAAATCAAAATAGAATCAAAATTAGGATATTAATAAAATAGTATGTTGATATCGATTTCTAAAGCATGCCAAATGCAGCAATCATGAAACGTAATCCTATGAATTGGACTATCTCGAGTGGGAATTTAAGAAAAGAAGATATGGTTTATAGAAAACCAATATCAGAACAGTATTTTCTGATTGCATATCAGGAAAATCAGTACTAGTCAGATTGATGATGATCAGTGGTAAATGAATACCATTAAAATCATATCAGTCAAATGTCCTTTCAAAAATTTGATGTTAATTAATGATTTAGATGACTTATGGCATTTGATGCACTATATGTAGGCATGTTGGCTTTTAATTTGTTTCTAAAATCTCTGGGAAAGTGATTTTCTTCATTTATTCTAAAACTGATGAGCGTTATCGTGGTTTTACTTATCATATGTCTATTATCTTTTGAATTTCCTAAATCTTGTTGTAGGACCGCTAGCACTGAACTCGTTTCTAAAAGCTCTAGGAAAGCCATTTTCTTCATTTATTTTGTAACTAACAAGTGTTATCAAGATTTACTTTATCATTTGTATATTTTTTTAAATTTCTAAGTCTTATTGATATCAACGTTGTCAGAAATATTTTTCTAGTGAAGTGCTTTTTGAAATTGTTTTTGTTTTAAGCCAAAATTACTTTAAATGGAAACTATGCCAAGATTTTGAAACATGATTTTGATATTCTTGGCATTATTAATTTGGTGTTGCCCTAGACTCTATCGGTGTAGTTCCAAGGAACTGGTAAGTTGAACCAAGGGGGGAGGGGGGGGGGGGGGGGGAATGCTCTATCACTCAGAATACCGTGGTTTAGCTAATACTATTGCTCTAAGATATATGATTGCTTAGCCAAGATATGTTAACTCTAATGAGTAGTATATTGGAACTTCAGCAAATGCTTGGGTGACTGAAAGATGAAATAGATGCCATAAGAACTGGAAGATGAAATAGATGCCATAAGAATGCAATTAGAAGAGCTATTGCAAAACATGAATGGAGAACAAAAACCTCCATTCTTGCAACACAATCGGTAGGAGCGCCAACTTCTAGGAACTATTGTTGATTAATAAATAAATCATTACCAAATTTTGCTACTTGCTCAACCAATTTTGAAATTCGGTATATGCTAAAGGCTATTTATTATAATTTTCTAGATGCAGTAAAACACATAATTTTTTGAAACATATAATAGAATAGTCAAATAAAATTGCATCACCTATACTTTGATCATGTTCATGGGACACAAATTTTGTAAACTATGCAAAATTGGATCATCAAACTAATGTAGATGTTATGTGTAAAAGTATTTAATTTGATTTTCTAATCAAATCATACAATTGAAAACAGATGGATCTTGTTCTCTCCTTTCTGAAAAGTTACATGCTAACAATTACAAACAAACAGATATCGTTTTTTCCCTTAGGAAAATTTACATGCCAACATTAACTTGTCTTATTGCTTCATTTGAGAAGTCATGTACGATGGCAAAATTTACATGCTAGCAATTACAAACAGACAAATATTGTTCCTTCCTTTAGGAAAGGTTACATGCTAACATTAAATTGTCTTATTGATTTGATTAAGAAGTCATATGTGCTAGCAAAGTCTATGCAAACATAAATATGTGTGAAGGTAAAACATTTTCTAATATTGTTTTAATAACCATGGGATTTTCAAATTTGATAAATCAATAAAACTTGTAAGAAATCACATTGCAAAAAAACACAGACGACATATGATGAGCTAGCTACACATTATATACTACGAATGTCAGAGTATATAATGAAAATAGCATAACAGGAAACATGGAACTTAAATAAACAAATTCATTGAAATATGTCTGTATACAATGTTAATAGCTACATATCGCGTAACCACGAGATGAAATCAGATCCCAATCATCCAAAAACTAGAAAATTTCTCTGGAAATGGCACGGGGATTCACTCAATGAACCTCTGAAATATCACACACATCCATGGCATACTAAACAATACCATTAATTTGACTACATATTGGAAAATACCTCTAAAGTCACATTATTTAACCCACTATCAAGACGAACCCAATACACCCTCCCAATTTAAAAAACCCATATTTTCACTAGATATTGTAGGTATCCATTTTTTCATGAACTTTTTTTATACCCCTTTATATTTTTTCATTAACTTTGAGCTCCATTTGTTATACCTGCCAATATACAAATCGTTTACCCCCTATTATATGCTCAATATATTGTCATTTTTTCCTCAATATATATCCCCCAATATGAATGCATGTGGTATGGTATTACTCCCCCAATGAAGACCCCATGGGAAATGGTCATTTTCTTCAAGCAAAAAAAAGAAGCTGGTGTTAATATTGGAACTATGGAGATGAGTAGGTGTAGATGGGTGGACTCCCCTCCACCCCTCATGACTAGTCAATGGTAATTTGGTCTTACTAGTTACTCATAATAGGGATATCCACACTTTCCATATAATACTTATTGATTTTAATAACTCGGCAATAATACATGTTCGTGAAATTGACTACATTATACCATCTCTATAATAATGTTATGTTGACGGTGTTGGACCCGCCAACATGTCAGGGGATCTCCCCGGTAAGAAGACCCAATTAGACCTCAGACCTTTGGTGTAGGAGTCCCAGCAGTGGGTCGTATGGTATCGCCTTGACCATGGTTTCACACAGACGCAAGTAATATTTCCATGTTGGTAGCAAGGGTGTGGTAGCTGTAGCAAGTCAAGGAAAGTGCATGAACGGTTCTAACACACGGAAAGTGGGGTGAGTGCGCCCCTTGGAAACTTGTGGTAGCATGTAGCTTGGAAGGGAACACACGAGCGAAGATGCATCAAAAACTGGAAAGAAATTTAGCTAACAATCCAAAGTGATGGTTAAACCAACAACACATTTTAGTAAGATTCATACATACTTATACAAATAGTCCATACATGCATGCGTAAGCAAACATATATAATTTAGAGTAAAAAAGATAGCTTGAATACAATATTACATATGCATGAAACATGATGGATTTGTTATATTAAGAAGTGTAAGTTCCACTTATTCCATACATTCATGTCCAACCACTAGTTCTGACAGCGGAATGTTACAGTCACAACCGCTTGCTCCTCCAAAGAGATATACTAGCTCTGCGCAGTGGAGAAGCCAAGGCTTGTTACAATACTATCTAAGCTCTCTCTAAGATACTCCTATCGAAAGCTTGGCTAACCAAAATCATGTACAATGAGTTATTTGGGACTATATATAGCGAAGGGTGGGGTGGCCCTTGACATTCCCCTTTGTGACAGTTAATCTACCCTCATGACTCTTCATCTACTCTATGTCTGTTACATCCAACTATTGACACTTGAACTTACACTTGAAAAAACATTACATTACAATGCACATGTACCCATGTGAGACAAAATGGCTTGAGCAAGCCATGCAAGACATCACTATGACTTGGACAATTGTTGGAAGCCCAGCTCTTCAACATCCTCATAGTGGTTGACAATAGCGAACTGATGCCAAGCTCAGTAGTCCGTGATGGTGTCCGTGTACTCTAATGTGACATCTTTCTAGAAATGAACTCTTGCCTCCATAGCATCCGGGTACACTACTCAAGATCCTCTGTCTAAGTCGTCTGATAGCATGCACATCATTGTCTTGAGTGTGGCTAGAACAACAACATACTTGTGCATGGTGTCTGCACTGATCACCAAGTCTAGGGTAGTGGCTATGCGCATCAACTCATAAAAGTATGAGTCAAGCTCCAATTTGACCTGTGCCTTTTCCTTTGCCTAGGTGAGTGTCCCAATAGATGGGATCGCATGTGCATACACAACAACATCCATACTCTTGAATACACGTGCATGGGAAGCCTGTAGACTAGTGATGAGCTATGGGAGATCTTCGTAGTTCCGGATCTAACTTCGGATGCATGCCTTTAGCTTGACTGCTCTGGGCTTCATCATCTTAGGTAAGTGTAGACGGGCTCCCTTGTACCTCATTGTCCATGTTTGCATGTAATCAACAACATCATGCACATTCGACAAGACACATGCTCTTCTAGCACATCGTTGCGGCCAACCGTTGAGATGGACGACTGCCTTATGCACGATACCAAACATGGAATACAACACCCACATGACTGTGTCAAAGGAAAATACTTCATCCAGTATTGCCTTCTTCAATTCTTCTCGGGCTGATGTTGTAAACAATTCTCCTCCTTACCAAGGTATGTGGGCCAAGGTGCCTTCTTCTTCTGGTGCAGCCTAGATGATAACCCTACCGAGATGTGATATGATACTTCCTTCACGACGAGTTTGTCCAGGGAAAACTTCGGTATAATATGCGGAGGCTTCTCTGTGTTGTACATTTGTATGAAGGTGTCAGACGGTGAGGCATACCAATCAGCTATGTCGATCAGTGCCTCCATTGTTTCCTTCGACATGCAGGGTGGATCCTGTTCGAATATCATCTTGTAAATCGGGGTGAAAAAATGATTGGACATCTGTGTGATAACTCCTCCGAAGCTGCATTCAGATAACATCTTACAATAGGTGTTCACAGAGGTCTCCGTCAATGTCCATGCCCACTTCAAGCCCATGAACTCCTGACAGGCACAAATTGCATCCAAGATGTAAGCGGACATGTATATTTCTTCTTGCATACCTTTGGGTGGCTTTCGAGCCCTTGCTACATGTTCCTTTAGCTACTGAGCCAACATGTCAGACTAGTTGCATGCTTTTCCTTCTCTATCCAGTTGGTCCAAGTGATCACCCAACTCTATGGGAAGGTTTTTGTGCTTTCTTGGCCATACAGACGATAAGAAAAGATGGCCAAGTATTGATACACCTTTCACAATATCTTCATTTTGTAGACCTGGTTGGGTGTCATCCTGAATTTAGCCGGCTCCTTCACCCAGTTCTTCAAGATACCTCTGGAGTTGGCATTGCTACTGGGTATGTTGAAGGGAGTCTCCATGATGATCACGGGCTTCGACATATGATACATCTGCTCATAATCCTATGCCCTGAAGGTAGAAATCTTCGTCCCACTGACACTACTCAATGTCATCATCTCAGGATTAGTGTGCGAGACAACCCAATGTATCATGTCCATGCATGGGAGAATGGGATACCTGCATGTAATCTGGTACAGGCCTGACTTATGGATGTTCACATAGACTTGGTGGTCTTCGAGGTCTTCCCCAAATGTGCTTGCAAATGCATCATTTACCTCTTGCCATTTCAGCTTGATGTCCTTGTCTACAATCAACTTGGTGTCTTCATAGATCGGCAGACTTGTAGACACTTGCTCAACTGTTGCTCCAGTTGCACTTCAGTCAATGTCCTTTGATCCTGCTGTCTTGGAGGCCATTGATCTTGAACTACTATGAGGTGGAAGAGAACCTACTATATCTAGAAACAAAGTGACATGCATGGAAAGAAATCTATCAGCTAAAACCAAAGAAAACTTAAGGAATGAAATGCAACATACCTAGGGATTGACTGGAAAGGATTGTGCTATTTTTCCTAGGAGGCTAGGAGACTGGTTGCAAGAACTGCAAAAAAGGCAGTCTGGGTTATTTGGGGAGGCTGGCTCATTGCTGGAATTACGGAATGCGCAATCCAGGCTGGCCTGCTGGCTGCTAGAATTGCATAATGTGCAGTTTCAGCTGGCAATGGTTGTGGGCCCAGTGACTGCATTGCGCAATTTTCTGGGCCAGCAGTCACTGTCCCCTAGAATTGTGAAATGCAAGACTGGAGGATAGTCACTGGGCAGAAATGTGCATTTTTTTAGAGGAAGACAGAGCCTTCCCTCTCAGGATTGTGAAATGTTGTCTTGGTGAGGCAGAGTCGAGGCCAAGGTTGCCCAGACCCAACAACGGGCAACTGAAAGAAAATGTGAATGTGATTGCATGGTGATATTGAGTGTAAGAAGGAGTGAATGATCATGCATGCAAACAGTGAATGAAAGATTAAGAAAATGGAACAACATGCATGTGGGTGAAGCGAGTCGTCGAATCGACGACATTCGTGCAAAGTAGTTTCATGCATGCAACAATAATAAGATGCTAACAAAAACCAAAACAGTGCTAGTACAAGCTAATATGCATGTAAACGACACCAAATGTTCATAGAATCAAGCAAGCAACACTCACGCAAGCCAAAACACAAAAAGTGATAGAAATGCTGCAAAAGAAAAGTTAAGCCAACTTACCCGTGGATAGTTGAGCTGGATGTGTCGAAGGCTCCTCGATGTGTTGTGGGATTTCAGAACTCCAAAATCTATGTGATGAAATGAGCTCTGAAGCATCGAATAAATAAGTTTGACGCGCATGCCACAAATCTAGGAAAAAGCGACACTTGGAGGAAAGATTCTAAAACGATCTTTGCATGTAACCTCCATCTACTAAAAATAGCTCCCTAAAATCTAGGGATTCTTTTTTCATGTTTATTTTTTATTCCGGGAAAAAGAAACCCATGCATGTAAGTTAATGTTTCTCAATCCCGAGTGGAACCGGTCAACTCAATGGCACATGCAATAGCCTGCTCAGCTGAGGGAGAAATTTGCGCATTTCTGGGAGGGAGCTGGGCTGGCTACCCAGAAGGATTGTGCAATTTCTAAGCTGAGCAACTGACTGCTACCTAGAACTGTGCAATTTTTGGGATGAGCAGTCTTGATGGGAGATATTGCACAGTTTTTCCAGTGAAGGCTAACATGTAGATTTGCGCAATTCTAGAGCCCAGTAGGCTGCCAGACACGATTTCGCAATTTCTAGAGTGAAGGTTGGTTCCCCTCCAGAATTTCACAATTTCTTGAGGGAGTTTCTCAACCTACAGCTAGACTAAGTCTGAAGAAACAGTTTGCTAGAAAATCACTGAAACTTGTGTACTTGACAAGGTAAGACATGCTGCTTAGGAAGGTTGGTAGGGAGGCTCCAAAATTAAGCTAAGGAAAACTTTTGGAGGGTGCTTGTAGCTGCTAAAAAACTTGCCGACAAACTGGTAGAACTCTAGCTCTCTGAATGGACCTTGTTCGTGAAAAGCAAGTCTAACACCTCTGGAAGTATTGTTTAGTTCTTAGTTCATCTTGGTTTCCTCACTTGCTTGATTGTAATATGTAGCATCTACCAAGCTCTTGGTCAATTGACACACATTCCAAGCCAAGTCAACACATTTGTTTCAATTGGGGTTGAGGGGTATATTGTTGCAAAAGTAGTATAGTTGTCAGAGTCTTAGTTTCATCTCTGGTGTTGCTCCACTGCCAACAGGCCTAGACAGTACCCCAATAGAGTCACGCAAGAACACAAGCATCATTCCACTGCCATCAAGCCTGGTTAGTACTCCGGCGGGGTTACTTGCATCACCTCTCTACGCAGGAAGCCTTTCTCTTCTTTCACCTTATTCATTTTTCATTTTTTGAAATTTTTCACTTTTCATTTTTTCATTTTTCATTTTCATAACTATGCATAGCACTTATTCATTTCAGAGGCGGAAGAGGGATCCCAACTTATTGAGAGCAGAAGAGGTTGTTCCTTCAGAGAAGTAGTTTATTATATACCTTTGACATGCCTGTTAAGGTTTTCCCCCTCACCTTACTCTACTTGACTGAGCTGCCAAGGGTAACCCAAAAACAACCGACTAGAGTAGGTGACACTAGTTAGCATGCAAGCGTTGTGTTTTCACCAAGGTTCACTTCAAACAATACATATTTTCCATCGACGTATCATGGACCAAAAGTAACAATTTCTTCACATAGAGGTAGGATGATAGATAACCAAGTAGTGATAGTTTTACAAGGCCTCTTGTACTTTACCCAGCTTGTTTCAAAAGTCGCTCATGGTTTCATGCGAAACTAACCTATGAACAAAAACAAGTAAACAAACAACAAAGCAAAGCAGAAGCAGAAGTGAAAGCAAAGCGAGTAAGAAAACAAGCAAGCAAACAAATAAACATGCAAAGAAAGTAAGCAAACAAGCATGCAAGAAAAAACTACTCCTACTCCTAAGCTAATGGTGCATGGGCCTAATCACGTGAAGTGATATTTCCAATGTAGCCACTAGTGCATTGGTTGACCCATGTTGGTGAAGGCTTGGTCCGCAAGCAACTCGGTTGTGCAAACCAGAAAACAAGAAAGATATAACAATGAAGACAAACACACTTCATGTTTAAAAGTGTCCACAGGACATAATTGAGTGCAAGTACAAGACATGTAGTATGTGGACTTGTCACGGTGTTGTGCGACACTGTGTGTAGTTGTGAAGCATACACATATGCTTGACTGTGACATGTAAGCAAATGAAAGCAACAAACACAACTTGCGTCGTTCACGTGTGCTTGCAATGTATGATTCCTCCAATGCATGAGAAATGGGATTGTTTAGTTCGAATGGAGGAAGTATGATCTATGTGTGAGATTGATCTTCAATGCATACAGATGAGTGATGAGGAGCCTTGGTTGATTGAATAGTTCCCTAATCGGAAGTGAAACCAACCTCAGGATAGCAAGGGCATGACATAACCATCAACTCGAGCTGAAGTGCCTCAACAGTCTGTGGGGCTTTGACTTCATCGTTAGATAGATCATTGTAAACATGTGGCTTTAAAAAATTAACTATGATAGAATCATGATCATGGTAGAATATGGGAGTAAATGGGTCATGACAGCTATGACAAGAAAAATAAATGATTTCATTGGCGTCCTTGTGATCTGATAAATCAAAAAGAAGGGTAGATGGGAAGCAAACAAATTCATCCCCTGTGTTTTTAGAAAAGGCAAATGAAAGGGCAAATGGATTTTCAATGAATAATTTATCCTCTTCGTTGTTGGATGGTGGACTGACATCTAGTGTGTCCTGCGATTGAACAACAATGGGTGCATTCATAGATGAAGATACACGTGTGAAATCATGGATGGCAGGTTCACCGAAGATGTTAGGAAATAACAGAGGGGGCTTGGACAAAAGGGAGTCATCCTTCGCAAAGTGTTGATGCTCAAGCTCCTAGTCATACTCTTCATGAATGACAGCGCATGTTGGTTGTGCAACACCAACTTTGTCAATGGCTTGATCCTCATTCACAACAAGTGTAGAGTCTAGAATGGAAGAACACAAGACAGTATCATCCAGAGGATCATCCGAGTACAAAGACAGAGGTTGTGGTACAGAATGCATATGACAACTTGATGGAATCACAACCAAATCTGCACGAAAATTAAGCGAAGTGATGTTGGAAGGATGTGACAGCTCAACAGATGTGTGTGCCTATTCTCCCACATCACTCTGCAGTGGTGGGGCTGTTTGATGAGGGGACGATGGATAGTCACTTGTGACAGTGACCGCGTCTGTTTGTGATTGTGCAGCTCCATCACTGTAGTATGTTGAGCGAGGCTTGGGCTCAAAATTCTTCTTGGGATGGATTGATTTGTTAAGACAGTACTCGAATCTATCCCAAAGTTAGGGAAATTTCATCTGGTTTTTCAGAGATTGAAACTCCAAATCACGGAAGTGATGCCAAAAATCCATAGGTGATTCATGCGAAGCCTTTCGTTGTTGTAACATTTTGTGGTCAAGATGTTCTGGATCAAAATGATGGAAATTATCTTCAATGAGATCATAGAAGTGCTCAAGTGAGTGCATGTTGCCAGCTTGTAGGCTACACAGCCACCGATGTGGGGATTTGTGATGTGTGTATGCAAGCAGCAAACTAGCTTGTTCATCATAACATCCAGGTTCCTCGTCAAGCATGGTAAGGAAGTCATGTAAGAACACAGGCCAGGCCACTTCACCTTCACCATTATACGTGTATGCGGACAAGAGATAAAAAAGCTCCCTCATGATGTGGACAAGTTAGGCATGTGAAAAACATTGTGGAGGGTTGAGTGTGCAAGGCTCCATGATAGATGTGCAAAGGTTCAAAACAAGATGAGAAGACACAGCTTGTCATTTGGCCCTCCTTCTAGTGCCAGAAATGTTGACAGTGTCGAACCCACCAACATGTCAGGGGATCTCCCCGGTAAAAGGTTTGAATTAGACCTCAGACCATTTTGTGTAGGAGTCTCAGCAGTGGGTCATATGGTATCACCTTGAGCGTGGTTTCACACAGAGGCAAGTAAGATGTCCCTATTGGTAGAAAGGGTGTGACAGTTGTGGAAATTCAAGGAAGGTGCATGAACGGTTCTAACACATGGAAAGTGGGGTGAGTGCACCCCTTGGAAATCTATGATAGCACGTGGCTTTGAAGGGAACACACGAGCGAAGATGCATCACAAACTAGAAAGCAAGTTAGCTAACAATCCAAAGTGATGGTTAAACCAACAACACATTTTAGTAAGATTCATACATACTTTTATAGAATAGTCCATACATGCATGCGTAAGAAAACAGATACATGTATCATTTAGAGTAAACAAGATAGATGGAATACAATACGACATATGCATGAAATGTGTTGGATCTGTTATATTAACAAGTGTAAGTTCCAGTCACACAATACATCCATGTCCAACCACTAGTTCTGACAGCAGAACGTTATAGTCACAACTGCCTTCTCCTCCAAAGAGATATACTAGCTCTGCGCAGTGGAGAAGCCAAGGCTCATTACAATAATGTCTAAGCTCTCTCTAAGATACTCCTATCGGAAGCTTGGTTGACCAAAAGCCTGTACAATGAGTTATGAGGGACTATATATAGCAAAGGGTGGAGTGGCCCTTGACATTCCCCTTTGTGACAGTTCATCTACCCTCATGACTCTTCATCTACTCTATGACTGTTACATCCAACTATCGACACTTGAACTTACACTTGACAAGACGTTACATTACAATGCACATGTACCCATGTGAGACAAAATGGCTTGAGCAAGCCATGCAAGACATCACTATGACTCGAACAATTGTTGGAAGACCAACTCTTCAACATCCTCATAGTGATCGATAGTAGCAAACTGATGCCAAGCTCGGTAGTTTGCGATGGTGTCCGTGTACTTTAAGGTGAAATCTTTATGGAAATGAACTCTTGTCTCCATAGCATTCGGACACACTGCTCGGGCTCCTCTGTCCAACTCGTTTGATAGCATGCACATCATTGTCTTGAGTGAGGTTGGACCAGCAACATACTTGTGCATGGAGTCTACACTGATCACCAAGTCCAGGCAGGTGGCTATGCGCATCAACTCGTCAAAGTATGAGTCAAGCTCCAGTCAGACCTATTCCTTTTTCTTCGCCTGGGTGAGTTTCCCAATAGATGGGATTGCATGTGCATGCACAACAACATCCATACTCTTGAATACACATGCATGGGAAGCATGTAGAGTAGTGATGAGCTGCGGGAGATCTTCGTAGTTCTGGATCTGACTTCGGATGCGTGCCTTGAACTCGATTGCTTTGGGCTTCATCATCTTAGGCAAGTGTAGCGAGGCTCCCTTGTATATCATCATCCATGTTTGCATGTAATCAACAACAGCATGCATGTTCGACAAGATACGTGCTCTTCTAGCACATCGTTTATGCCAACTGTTGAGATGGACGAATACCTTATTCATGGTACCAAACTTGGAATACAACCCCCGCATGAGTGTGTCAAGGGACAATACATATTCCTGTATTGTCTTCTTCAATTCTGCTCAAGCACACGCTGTAACCAATTTTCCTCCTTGCTTGGTGGTCTGTAGCTACTTATCCATTCGATCGTTCTCATCTATCAGGAAGCGAACACTTGAGCTAGTGGCTTCAGCATATGCTCTGGTATCATCGACCAATGTTGTTGGATGTTTTCACATGTAAAACACGACCACTCATTCCTCAAACTACGCAAGAGATGTATGATCATCCAGAGTTGACACTATGTGAGATTTCACAACTCTATGTTGGGACTCGTCGAATGAGATGTTGTGCATCTCCTCCTCTGGATTGTCTCCAAGGATTTCAGTGTCTCCTTGTTTGCTTGGGACCTATTCCTCTTCTGGACATGGTGAAGCTGGTGGGTCGACCTCTTGGTGGTGAGGCATGAGGTCTATGTCTTTCTCTCACTCCTGTTGCTCCATATCCGTATCCATCTATTCAAGTGCTTGTCCTATCTCTTGAGCAAAGTCCTGCTCCTACAATGGTTGACCCTGTTTGCCTAATGCCAGCTATTCTGTTGAGTCTACTATCTATACAGGCACAGTTTCATCTATCTATACAAGTTTCACCCCCTGTTGTACCTATTCCTAATGCGCTTCCTTCTCTTGTTTGCGCAACTCCTTGTTCCTTCCAGAGTTGCTCCTTCAACTCTACAAATCCTTCTCTGTTTCCTCCATTCTTCATTTCTCTCTCTGCCTTTGTGCGTTTCTATTGTCACGTTATTTCCTCTTCGCCTCTATTGCCAAAGCTTCTTTCTACATAAGTGGGCTTGCTTGGAACTTGCAACTTTTCTCTTCCTCCATGTTGTCGACAATCTTCCTCTTGCCCTTGTCATGTATTGGTATGTTTACCTTTGCTGTTGCTACTTTTGGTGCTCTCTAGGATGCTGCTTCGCTACCCATTCCATAGCGAGGTTGACCGGTTCATTGAGTCTGGAGGAGTTGTAACAATATCTCCATGGGTCTTCCTCCGCCCAATGACATGCCCCATAGATCTAGTTAAATTGTACTCTTGTGCATTGTCTTTCACAAGACAATGCGGGTCATATGGATTGTAACTTTAGGCATCGAATGGATATTTCTTCATCTCCTCTACTTCGACATATGCATTCTTGAAAGTTCATATCTCATAAAACCCGATCCGCAACAGAAGAGTGGGGCAAGGTGCCTTCTTCTTCCGGTGCAGTCTAGCTGATACCCATGTCGAGATGTGATATGATACTTCCTGCATGATGAGTTTGCCCAAGGAAAACTTTGGTAGAATATGCGGAGGCTTCTCCATGTTGTACATCCGTATAAGGTGTCAAACGGTGAGGCATACCAATCAGCTATGTCGATCATTGTCTCCATTGTTGCCTTCGACACGCAGGGTGGATCCTGTTCGAATATCATCTTGTAAACCAAGGTGACAAAATGATTAGACAGTTGTGTGATAACTCCTCTAAAGCTGCATTTGGAAAAAATCTTACAATAGGTGTTCACAAAGGTCTTAATCAATGTCCATCCCCAATTCAAGCCTGGGAACTTCTGACGGGCACAAATTTCATCCAAGATGTAAGCAGACATGTATATTTCTTCTTGCACACCTTTGGGTTACTATCAAGCCCTTGCTACATGTTCCTTCAGCTGGTGAACCAACATGTCGGACCAGTTGCATGCTTTGCCTTCTCTGGCCAGTTGGTCCAACACGGTGTTGAGAATGCAACAAGATGATGGAGCTTAGTGGAAAGGAGTCTCCTTCACTAAGTGGGCCCGTAGGCTATTTTTGGCGCAAAGTCTATTTTTAGACTATGTCTATTTTTAGACATATGGATCATGGTCTATGAGTTGTAGGATGCTATTTGTGGATGATTGATCATGTTGGTAAAAATAGATGGACTTCTATTTTTAGACATATGGGCAAAGTCTATTTTTAGACTGCCAGGCTAAAAATAGAACAGTCAAATATTATTAGCTCTTAATAATATTTGGACTATAAACATTATCTTATCCTCTTGGAGCACTTCAGTTTGAGCTACAGATGTGGCACATGCAGCTGTCAAAGGAAATACACTTTTCTTATGGGTTAGTTGAGCTATTTCATGATGGAATTCAGTTATAACTCAAGTGATTGAGTTTGGTGGAGTTGATTGAGGAGTTGATGGAGTTGTGTTCAGTTTGACTTAGTTGAACTAGTTGTATTTAGTCTAACTGCAGAATACACTAGTGATGAGTGATGTGAATTAATTATTAATTAATTCACTAATTATTAACTCATAAAGCAACTAAAGAATACATCAATTAACTCAGTGCATGGACAGTTCAGTAGAGACAAGTGTTAGAGGTGAGTGAAAGGGCAAGACAACTATCAGTTGTGACTATAGTTGTGCATGAGATTTGCACAATCAATGGATTGAGTATTGCTAATGAGGATTTCGTGGTTCAGCCAAGGGAAATACGAGTTTGGATCAGCCATTCTCATCTATTCTCATGCAGGATTGTGTAGTGGAGGCAGGCAAGCACCGGAGGAGATTTGAACCCGTGATTGATTCAGATCTGAGCTAGTTTGTGTGTAACAGGTGGAGATAGTACTGAGTACTTGAGAGGAGTATTGTACTATGTATTGTACTATGTATTGTTACATGTTCTCTATCATTATAATATACAGATAGTGTGGGGTTTTCAGCTGTATGCTTTCCCCAGATTACATACTGTGTTAATTTGCGCATGCGATTGATGTTTCATTGTTTTTAATTCCGCAAAATTGATGATCAATGTAGAGGAGGTTATGTATTATGCATGCATTCCGCAATAGTGTATAATCAGGATAATCTCTGTGAATAAGTGTCATATTATTCAAAATTTCTACACACGGTCACCCAACTCTATGGGAAGGTTTCTGTGCTTTCTTTGCCATACAGACGATGAGCAAAGATGACCAAGTATTGATTCATCTTCCATAGTATCTTTGTCTTGTAGACCCGTTTGGGTGTCATCCTGAATTTAACTGGCTCCTTCACCCAGTTCTTCAAGATATCTCTGGAGTTGGCATTGTTGTTGGGTATGTTGAAGGGAGTCTCCATGATGATCACGGGCTTCGACATATGATACATCTACTCATAATCCTATTCCCTGAAGGTAGCAATCTCCATCCCGCTGACACTGCTCAATGTCATCATCTTAGGATAAGTGTGTGAGAGGACCCGATGTATCGTGTCCACACATGGGAGCACAGGATACTTGCATGCAATTTGGTACAAGTCGGACTTGTGGATGTTCACATAGACTTGGAAGTCTTTGAGGTCTTCCCTAACTATGCCTGCAAATGCATCATTGACCTCTTTCCATTTTAGCTTGATGTCCTTGTCTACAATCATCTTGGTGTCTTCATAGATCGGCAGACTTGTAGACACTCGCTCAACTATTGCTCCAGATGCCCTTCTGTTAGTGTCCTTTGATCCTTCTCTCTTGGAGGCCATTGATCCTAAACTGCTAAGAGGCAGAAGAACACCTACTATATATGGAGACAAATCGACATGCATGGCAAGAAATATGTTATGTAAAACCAAAGAAAAGTTGAGGAATGACATGCAACATACCTCGGGATTGACTGGCAAGGATTGCATAATTTTTCCTGGGAGGCTGGGAGACTGGCTGCCAAAACTACACAAAAGGTAGTCTAGGCTATCTGGGTAGGTTTGCTAGCTGTTGGAATTGCACAATGCACAATCTAGGCTGGCCTGCTAGCTGCTGGAATTTTGCATTGTGCAATTTTAGTTGTCAATGGTTGGGGGCCCAGTGACTACATTGCGCAATTTTATGGGCCAGCAGTCACTGTCCCTCAGAATTACGCAATGCAAGACTGGAGTACAGTCACTAGGCAGAAATGTGCATTTTTTAAGAGGAAGACAAAGCATTCCCTCTCAGGATTGCACAATGTTGTCTGGGTGAGGTAGAATCTCGGCCAAGGCTGCCCAGACCTACTGACGGGAAACTGAAAGAAAATTTGAAAATGATTGCATGGTGATATTGAGTGTAAGCAGGAGTGAATGATCGTGCATGCAAACAGTGAATGAAATATTCAGAAAATGGAACAACATGCATATGGGTGAAGTGAGTCACCAAATCGGTGACCGTTCGTGCAAAATAGTTTCATGAATGCGACAATAGTGAGATGCTAACGAAAACTAAAATGGTGCTAGTACAAGCTAGTATGCATGTGAATGACAACAAGCATTCACAGAAATCAATCAAACAACACTCACACAAGAAAAACACAAAAAGCGACAAAAATGCTACAAAAGACAAGTTCAGCTGACTTACCCGTGAATAGTTGAGTTGGATGTGTCAAAGACTCCTGGATGTGTTGTGGGATGTCAGAGCTCCAAGATTGATGTGAAGAAATGAGCTTTGAAGCATTGAATAAATAAGTTTGAGGCTCATGACGTGCATGCCACAAATATAGGAAAAAGCAACACTTGGAGAAAAGATTCTAAAACGATCTTTGCATGTAACCTCCAGCTACCAAAAATAGCTCCCTAATATCTAGGGATGCTTTTTGCATGTTGATTTTTCTATTTTGGGAAAAAGCAACCCATGCAGGCAAGTTAAGTTTTCTCGGTCCCTCTTGGAACCGATCAACTCAATGGCACATGCAACATCCTGCTCAGCTGAGGGGAAAATTTGTGCATTTCTAGGAGGGAGCTGCGCTAGCTGCCTAGAAGGATTGCCAAATTTTTGGGCTGAGCAGCAGATTGCTGCCCAAAATTGCACAATTTATGGGCTGAGTAGTCCTGCAGGGAGATATTGCATAATTTTTCCATTGAAGGGTGACAAACATATTTGCGCACTTCTGGAGCCCAGCAGGCTGCCAGACAGGATTGCACAATTTCTGGAGGGAAGGTTGGTTCCCCTCTAGAATTACACAATTTCTTGAGGGAGTTGCTTAGCCTATAGTTGGACCAAGTCTGAAGAAATAGCCTTTGAGGGGGATGCAACAAGCTATCATGTATAGGCTAGCAGTCCACTTAAAAATCACTAAAACTTGTGTACTTGATAAGGCAAGACATGCTGCTGAGGAAGGTTAGTAGGGAGGCTCCAAAACAAAGCTAAGGAAAAATTTTGGAACGGGGTTGTAGTCGCTACAACATGTTAGTATATTTCTTGACAATGAGACTAAAGTGAATTGTACCATCATTAGATTTCTTAAAATTGCAAATAAAGAGAATCGTCATTGTATACACAAAATCATGTTTTGATGGTTTATTTTAAATATGCCATGGACCTCGAAACTAGATAACATATCAATAACAATTGATTTTTACACACAATATTGTTGATAGGAAACTTTTTGTAGATGTGGCAATACTTTCTCCAGTTCCACCCCTCTCCAAACACAATAAGTTGTAGTCTTGTCACTTCCATGTATCATACAGTTTAACCGATGGAAATAAACAAAGTGACAGTTTTCCCTGCAAATGGTACAACAAACCATAGTTTCATCCATAGTTATAACAGTTGTAATTGGACTACTCCATTTCACACATACAGTCTCAAATGGATTCATATATGCACTAGTTGTTTTCAGTAGTCCTTGCAAGTGTTACAAAATTGATATATAAAATAAAGAGTTATCAACTTGAAATCAAATTTCTTTCTATCTTTCTCTCTTTATCTATATCTATCTATGCATATATAGTTATAATATAATAAGGTTTACCATGCATACTCCACTTGTCGAAGAAACTAGTTTTCTCAGACTCTCCACTTTCTTCTATGATTTCAATGAACATATAAACATTTATTATGAAATTTAGAAAACTCTTTATTCTTTTTTAACTATATTTTTGTAACCATCTCACCTCATATTTACCCACTTTAGCCTACTCACTAGCGTAGACATGAGATAAGAGTTACTATGTGAGACCCGATCTCCAAGATGCACTTATGGAGAATGGGGTACACACGTCCAGAACTGATTGCAAACACCCAGTGACACATGATCACACTTTTATCGGCCTAACTTTACCCAATGCTATTTATTTTCAGTTTCGTTTCCTTAAATTTAATAGAACTTTCAATATTGGCAGTTTTTCTCGTTCTAAACTTTTGAGGTCATTTTGATGGCCTAAACGACATTTTCAAGGAAGACAGAGAAACTAGAGAAGAGTCAAAATATGCTTCACATATTTTTCACTCAGCATCCTCGTGGATATCTTCGAAACGAGGTATTATTATATGTTGAAATTTCTAAGTCTGACACATTATAAATCCCTGTCGCATTGTCTAGTTTATTTTCGCCTACTTGTTCTTTTCATTAACAAGTTATTTATAAATATAAATATTGAAAATAAACACAAATGAAGAATTAACTAATATATAGATCAAAAACTGAAATCACTGACACAAACACACAAGGGACACCGTTATTTTAGACAATCATCCTCGGAAAAACCTAATTCAGGAAAATCGGTGTAGCAGATATGAGGGTTTTATTATTATGAAGTTTATGAATACAACTAGGGTGCCAGAAATGGCTCACACAACAGAGAATGCCCTCAGCATTAGTACTTCTCCTCAGAGACAGATATTTCCGCTGATTAATCACTGGATGAACAATCCTACAGCAACCATGGCAACTTCCACTGCTCTGTGTCACCCTCTCAGATCACCAGCACTCAATCTACCCCACAAAAATCTCCTGGTGCTTCGTCTTGGCCATGTGCCGGCTCTGCTAGCCTCTACACAACTACTAAATCCTTTGCGTCAGCCCCTTGGCTCCGTACGCCATCCCTCAGAACCTCTGCATCACCCATGCTGGCATCTTCAACCTCTATGTAGCTCCCAGTTGCATTTGTGTCAGCCTCTCCAGGCTCTACATTGTCTCTCTGGAACTATCTCTACCTCTCTGTTATGTATTCTTGGCCTTGTGCCAAACTGCCCCTTCCTGTAACATATCACTTGCTCAATTCTCTCAGCAAAAACCCTGCTCCAGAGAATCGAATTGACTAATCAATTTGGTTTACCTCCAACTAACCCTCAAGCCTCCTCTTATAGTTTTCCTATTCAGTCTTCAATGGCTAAGATTAAGCCCCTAATCAACGGCTAAGATTAGATTTGACTTGATCCATGTCATTTATAACATTCTCACCCAATTTTATGTCAATACCATTGATATTTTAACTTTCCTAAGTTTAGACTTAGGAACCCCATTAAAAATATTTATTATTTTAATATCTCTCCAACCGGGTGGAATTTCCCCAAACAATTTCTATGTCTTGGAGATCTTATGTGCCTTAGCCTCTCCACCACTTTTCATGGCTAGAGCACATTTGATGCTACCACAAATCAACATTATATTCAAACAAAAATTGTATGCCAAAGTTACGACCCCGAGAAGTCGGAGGTCCAAATTACTCATTTATACAAACACTTTATGTACATAGTACCTGTAGGTTATAAATAAATATATGTTCATTAATTCAATAATCTCATCAGAGAATCATCAAGAAGGTTTTATGCCCTCTCCACATAGCTGCAACAACACTTATTAGTCCATATATTCATCAACGATTTATAACTAAACAATTCATGACAAGAGCCACAAATGGTACACATCATATAACCAACATATAACCAAAAAATAACCAGAGCAGTAATCATGGCAACTCAGTTATAATATCACCAATATAATCACTACAATTATACATGAATCATAGTAGGAGAATAGATCTTATTAATATATGAAAATATCAACCAAGTCGGGTACTTCCATGTACCACTCGACCATAGATTGGAATGAACCAAATCTCTCTTTCATCCAATCACCCCTGCATCATATTCCAAGCATCAATATGACATCTCATGGAATAAACCAAGACAAAATCAAAACAGGGAAAACCACCACAACCCTCAACCACAATGACTCCACCTCTATGATTGGACATCACAAATACCAACCAGATTGGTCTCTACCCATGTTATCCAAGGCTCTAGGAACTAGTAAGTCAACCCACAACATTCCAGGGCTTCCAGAGAATTTTTATAACCTGTCTCCAAGGACTTCTAACTCAACCCATCATGGCTCTGAAGTGTTTGTCCCAACCTAGGCTCCAGGACTAGTAACTCAACCTGAGTTGTTCTAGGGCCTCCAAAGCATTTGCTCCAACCCACAACCATAAGGAATTATGAGCACCAATCATAAAACAATCAAGTGGAAAACCCACAACACCATGACTATCCAAGAAATGGCAAGGCAAGCCTAAAACTACCATCAATCCAAGTAATCCTCCATGCCAATGACAACACAAAACCAAAAAATCACATGCATATGCCATGCATCCATAAATCAACAAGGAAATCACACATACAACCTATCACCTACAAAAAATCCAGTTGTAGTTGTTGATCCAATTGTTCCCTTGAATTTTCTTGCTTCCCTTTGTCTTCTTTCTCCAAATCTAATGTGCCATAGTGATCCAAGTATGCTCCAAGATTTCTCTAAGTGTGCAAGAGTGTGAGAGAATGAGGGAATAGAAGAGAGCCCCAAAACTGAGCTGACAAAAGCTAACAACTGATTCTCTTAAGCCTTTGTTGGCTTGTTGGGGCTTGACCCAAGTTCAGAGTTAATTAGCCAAACAAATCCCTGTGCTACTGGCCCTTTCGGAAACAGTCTGCGGAGTGCGGACTGAGGTCTTACTTGAAGCAGTATGGGGGGATGCTGGAACCGGGTTTCCATACCCTTGAAATGTCTAAGGGGTTGATTTATTCCAACTATGAATACCTTCGTACAGGTTACTTCACGTACTTCCCTGACCTGCAAGGCCTTCCCACCCTGTTATACTCGCTTTTGCGCAGCCCTAACCAGGGGTTATGGGGCTTTCGCGCTGCGGGAGAAATGATCTACACTATTTCCCCAAGTCACACCCTGGATCTTACTTATCTTCTTATAAAAATTAGTTATCTTCGCATAAACAGATATTATATTCACTTACTCAACACATTTATATAAGTTCGCGCAGTAAATAAACAATAAACTTGCAATTCATACCCAATATACTTCAATGCATAAAACAGGAAAAGATACACAGAAATATGGTAAAACTTCTCTTTATTAATGCTTCCAACGGTTACAGACTCAACCTACCCTGTGCACTCAGTTGCAAGGGTCTGCGAACTCAGCTACGGACTACTAGGCCTCTGCGCACTCCGCTGCAGAGCCTTCTCCTACTCTACGACCCAAAGACATGACTCTACACTTCAACTCAATGCTTCATCAATTGATTTCCTTCTATCATTTTTCATATGTATTTACACTTAGAGCTTTGCTCTATTTGTACAATCCCATGGTCCGCGGACCATGGGTAGATCTATCAAACTGACACTACATTTACAAAAGTAAGGGCAGACAACCCTATGACTCTATTATAACTTCACGCTCCGCGCCCACAAATTACGGATTCTTTTGAATGAATTTAGTCAAAACTTGGGCTTTAAGCCCCAAAACTTTCCTTGGGGCGGATCCCACGCCCAAGAGGCCCCCAATACAAACATCGTGACTCACCCTCGAGTCACTCTGTCGGTGAAAAGATATTTGCGCAGAGACCTCCCAACTCTGCTCGGACTGTTGCAAGGTTAGCGACGCACTCGGCGGCTGCCTTCTGTATCTGATGTACATGTTGTTCCGAGACCATGGTGTCGGAATTTCTCCCCTGTATCTGTTCCTATGTCCCCGCATCTACGCGAACTTGCCTTCAATTGTTGTTGTGCTTATGAAGGCATCATCGATCCAAGGCTGAACATGCGCCTTCAAAACTACTTCTTTGTGCCGTGCTGTGTCTACTTGCTCTTTAAGCACTTTGGCCTATTGCATTCGTGCAAGCCTCTGAGTGAGGTCCACCGTCTGTGTGGTCCCTTTGATGTTGTCGTACTGCTGTTGTAGCTCACGTGCCTCTGTTTCTAAGCGTTGTATGTTCGGGTCCTCCTACAGATTTGTGAGGACCTCGAATGATTCTTCCAACATTCTAGTGTAGTCCCTTACTGCACTGCTAATCTCCTCCAACCCTGATGTAATGGCGTTGGCACGCTATTCGCTTACCTCTGGAGGAGTTGAAGGTGGTGCCTTCAACCACAGCTCTGCGATCTGAATTTTTAGCTCCAGCTGAACCTTAGCCATTTATTCTCGCGCCTCACGCACCCCTACTACTAATCTCTGGATGCGCGCCTCTACTGGTGCTTCTGCTGGGATGGCCAGCTCAGGGACCATCTGGTAGGCTTCTTCAATTACCTATACCATCTGCCTGTTCTGAGACATGACCTCGTCGTGTTGCAAGCTCAACTGCTCCATGTTGATCTTCTGTTCACTCAACACCTGCAATGCACGGCTCTCCCTAGCCCATAATTCTATAGTAATCCCACCCTGTAGAACACAGAGCGTCTCCCGAGGGATCACAACCATGTTGATCCCTATCCCCTTCAATGTACTATCTGTAGGTCGATTGGCCTCATTTGTTGTAACCAATGCCCCTTCTGGTAGCACTATTGTGTTGGTTGTACGAGTGCGCAACATTTCCTTGGTTGCGGCTATTCCGACTACGAAGCTGGTCGAGAGGGTACCAGCCCGAGGAGCATACACCTGCAACTCCTGAATCTATGCTCAGAGGGCCCCCAACACAATCTGATTCTCCTCCACAAAGTTCTGGAGGGCCTCTGTGGTGACGTCGCGCACTGTCTCTCCTATATCATGCAGATCCCCCTCAGTAAGGGTGATTAGGTTGATAGATAGCTTAGATGCTTTTACCTTCTTTCGTGGCCCCATTCGCTTGCTCGAGCACTGGCACTTCAATTGTGTTAGCACTGTGTGGGGGTCCACACCGCCCTCCTCTACCTCTGTTCCCATCTCTTGCTCCTACTTAGGCAAAGGTGACTTCTGGCCCTCACGCTCCTTCTCTACTACTGCAACATTTTTCTATTTTGCTGATGTCTGCGCAGTGCCCCATGCCTCCTATGCCTTTGCTACTACTGCTTCTTTCCTTCTCTTTTCTGCCAATTGCGCCACATGCAGTTTTGCCTCCTCATTTTATTGTGCAACAAAATTTTCCAGCGGAGAGTTGTTTGGAGCGTGCCAATCCAGTGGCCACGTCTCAAGTACATCGAAGATCACATCATATGTGGCTATATAAGGAAATTTGTTCCACTTCTTTGCAGGGTCCTTTGTCTTCTATTTCCACTTTTAGATAGTGGGTGATAATTGCGGCTTGTGGTTAATCCCCATTCTAATGTTCATCTCCATGAACACCCAGAATATTTTACTATTGTAGATATAGTTCACGTCTTTAGTGGCCCACATTGAAGTGTACTTCGCAGCCTCCGGGAGATCCCTTGCAATTGTGGGGAACTGGCTGTCCTCTGGCAATTCCCCAGCCACTAGCACTATGGACAGCAAAAGCCATGCATAATGGAAAGTTTTTCCTTGTTCCTGTGCCTCGCAGAAATTCTCCACGAACTCCTTGCATAAGAATTTGGACCAATTAAACTAGACCCCTTCCATGCATTGCTCAGCGAGTGCCACCACTGGCGTGGGCACCTTGTCTGCGTTGCACTTCCACATGACCTTACCCGCCAGTATTTGAGTCGCCACTCTGACTACTTTTTTGTTGATACTAGAGATCACGTAGCCCCTCTTTTTCTTCTCCATCTTGTATTTCTTTTTCATGGCCTACGCGATGGCCAAATCACTACTCTTCCCCTCTAAAATGCCTGCGGGGTCTTCGCCTTTACACGGGAGTTGGGTAACTTGATGGATTAGGTGGTTCGTGATGGGGATGGGCTCCTCTAGCCACAAATACCCACCATGCACGAAGCAAAGCATTTGCCTAATGACGAAGATAGTCATTGGGGTGCGATGGTAATGCAGCACCCAGAGTAGGTTCAATAACCCTGCCTTTTCGACTCCACGTAACCACTTGCACGGCTCCGACTCTATGACTCCCATCGTAGTGTGTTCCTTTGGATTCATGAAGTGTGCAGTCGCTAAGTGAGGGAATTTCTCATGGTCAGCAAGATCCTAGTCTTCGAATTTTAAGCTCGGCACCCTTCCCAAGTGCGTTCCTTCAAAGATGATATCATCCGGGAGGAGCGGAGTCTACAGAGAGATCTTGCTCTCATCGAGGTCCTTGGGCACCTTCGCCTTCCCCTTCTATGGAGGGACATATGTGAGCAGCTTAGTTAGAGAGACTACGCCCTCAGTTTCTTCCTCCATGCCCTCGTCCTCATCCTCTTCAATTATGAGATGCTCCAGGTCTTCTACCTCCTCATCGGTTTCCAGGTTAACTGCTTTCCCTTTTTCCTCCATTGTTAATCTAGTTCGCAGCGGGTTTCAGGGGGACACACACACTAGAATAATTGGCTATTTGTATTTCTTTGGTCTTGGCGTGCGCGGTGATTTAGGGATTTCCACAACGATCCCAGTGCTCTCAGAGGCATATTCTATGGTCATGGCATGCGCATCTTCTTCGGCGGTCATCTCTGTGGTTTCCCTGGGTTCTTCAGACGCTGCCATCTTGTTCATCCAGAAATCTGTCAACCGTTCAATCAGGGGCTCAACCAATGCTCTGCAAAGGACAAACAAGTCTCGGTTCAGAATACTCAGGGCGCACGACAGCTCAATTCGCAAATGACCAAGTGTTTCTTGCTGGGCAACCCTTTGTATTTTATAGCGCCTTTTGAATTTGAATTGAACCATTCCCCCCAAATCTGGTCCATTAATGCTCCCTTAGTGGCAGATTTTCCCAAATCTTGCCCATAAAGCTCGTCTTAAATGCTCGCCACCCGCTCCACTTGGTCTCAAGTCAAGCATCACATTGTGAATAGTGACTACAATGGTCACTTTCCAGCCAACTCGTGTGACAGCACAGCCCCCCTGCGCGGTCGCGGACCTTGTGACACTTTGCTTCTGCGCGCATCCCCGACATCGCACAGCTCTTCAGCAAAGTATTTTATAGTCCTGTGCCTCCTTTCAATTGGTAGGAGCACTAAGACTATACTTCTTGCAGCTAGTTAGGTGGCCTCGCCACCTGTATAGGGTTCCATCTGGTCATCTGTCACTTTTCCTGGAGAAAATCCACCTTTTATTTTTACTGTCCACGTCGCGCACTTTACCCTCTGCATCACGCCACCATGGGTGATCCTTCTAGTAATATATGGTCCAATCCAAGGCATCAAACTAGTCAACTCTCGGTAGTAGTCCCTAAATTTGTCAGTGTAATCATGCGCACCCTGTTTGGTGACCCTGGTTTTCTTATCGAGAAAATACTTCTTTATTTCTTCCTCAAGCATCTTGACTTCCGCTTCTATCAAGGCACTTTTCTCCCTTAATCGCACCCTTTCTTTCATGAGTTCTTGGAGCCTAAGATCACTATGTCGGATTTCTTCCTCAGGTCCCAAGTGTTCTACTTCGGTTAGTTTTGCAATCACTTCTTCCAAGGCTCCGCGAACCGTCATATCTACTGGCTTTGCTATGTGCAAACTAGGCACACTGTGCTCTATTGGAACTATAGTGTTTGCTCCATAGGCCACCGTAGAAGGTGTCTGCCCTGTTAGTTTCTTGCACATTGTCCTATAATCCCATAGAACTACTGGTACGTGCAGGTCCCAATCACTCTGCTACACATTATATACCCTATTCTGCACAAGCATTCTTTCCAAACTTCATCATCCTAACTAGAGGGACCGTTTGCGCAATTGCCTCGCCAACACCTCCTTATTGACCGTGTTCCTGAACGTCAAGCCCATGTGCATCCATGTAGGTTGGTTACCATATGCTTGTACCCACCTAGACATATGAATGCGCGTATCATCCAGTCCATCATTCTTATTTTCTAGTCGCATCTGAGGCTTCCCAAAATGCATGCACGTCATTCTCCTGCATTCACATTAGTCCTCAAAGCTTCCTTGGTGCGTACCCCACCACCTTGTGGGTGTAGCGTGTAGTACCCATTTCAAAGCCTCGAAATGTTGTTGTTCCGGCACCTCTCTTTCAAATCTGTTCAGGAAGGCATCTACCTCACTTAACCCATCATAAGTAGGCAGATCCCTTACTTCCGTTGATACGCAATGCAACGATCTTGTCATCATGTTGCACTTCAACGTGGTTACCTCGTGTAATCGGTTCTGCCATCGCTCTATCTCTTCATCCGAGTCCAACGTACAGGAGCTTTCGCGCACCCATGAAATTCATCCATCCATGGTGGGATTTACCCAGTCTGGCTCTCGCGCAGTTATCTTGTAAATGCAATCTAAGTCATCGTCGCTTTCATAGTCGCGCATTGGCTCCATGTAGCGTGATCCTTCTATAGGGTCCAAAGGTATGACTACACGCAAAGACTTTTTCTCTAAAATCATCTTGCACTTCTTCATATTTATCACCCCATTCATGTCAATGACCCAATCTATTCCTAATGGCGTGGGGTAGGGATTATTGTCATCAAAAATCTCTATCACTTCAAAGTCTGCTAGCATGCTTACTCCTTCAATATCCACAGTGATTCCCTGCAATCTCCCCATAGGTATGATTTTTTGTTGGTTTTCCATTCGCAGTTGGATAGGAGACCATTGTAGCGTAGGCCTTCCCATGCGCTCCCATGTCTGCTTCGACAAAATGTTCACGTCCAATCCTAAATCTAGAATCACTTGGTCCATCTCATATTCTCCAATCTACACGATCAATCTCATTTCTCTTCCCATCCTCGTCGCATGCTTTCCAATCTTCCAGACTATGCGGGGTTCTCCTGGTGCAGTCCCAGCGCATCTATTTATGAGTTCCTGTAATCCCTTTATAGCCTTGTTGTCACGCAGTAGCTTCATGCATGTTTCTAGGAACGTCGTGAGCATTGATGGGTCCATTTCTGGCTCTGGTCTATCTTTGCTTCCTGAAGTGGAGGCATCAGCGAATCTCTTCCTAGCTTCCATGAAGGTTTCCTTAGCATGCTCAAAATCAAACTCTGGTTCTTTTGTCGGAGCCTTACGAACCCAAGTACTATCTTCAGGCTGCTTGCCTTTATCATCCACTGTCGTAATTCCACTTCGGAGCACAACATTCACGTTAGGGTCTTCCTCGCGTTGCTCAAACCTCATCATTTGCAGGTTCTGAGTCAGCAGAGGTTGGAGCACTCCATTGTCACACAACCTCGCTATCAGTGTGGGACAACCCTCCGTCCCATGATCAAACAAGGTATAATACAAGCATGATGGGTGCGTTGGATTCATACAATCACGGGCATAATGTCCTGGCCCCCCGCAATTGTAACATATCAGTTGTCTGCGACCTCTTCTAGGTCCTTCTCCACCTCAGCCTCGGCCGCACCCCTGAAATTCGGTTCGCACCACTCCTGTGTTCTAGTCAAGGGGCCGCATTTTGGCCTAAACTCTATAGGTGGGAGTCATATCCATCATTAGCTCATAGCTTATACAGGTGCACTCATCATGTCCCACTGATCTACAGAAATTACAGAATAACTGTTGTGAATTCTGCGTGTACCTCTGCAACAAATGGTAGTTGTCTGTAGCATGCTTTCCTCCTATTTAACAAATCATGCACCACAACGTAGGCGCCATGCTAGGTCTTGCTTGGGCCTCTGGTGTTAACGGCATCGGTCCTCCTCCTGCGAGGTAATTCGCGAACATTGCATAGTGGTCCTTGTCATGACCTTGACCCTTACATTTAACACACCATACCTCTTCGTGCACTTCTGAGCGAGTTGTCCTATCCTGTTTCAGACTCTGCATCTCAAGGAATAAGTTTTTAACCTACACGTGGATCTGCTAAACTCCCAGGTTAGGAGCTTGTATCGGGGTCTCATGCAGCCTCATCGTGATCTCCAAGGCCTATGCCCAAGTTGTTAACCTTTGTTGTGATAGCACATTCCTCAAATGCGGCGTTAGCAATGCTACAAACCATTCGCGGTGTTGTCCATCCGTCAAAGTCATATTAGATTTGTGAATCGTGCACTTCAGTCTCTGATCTAATTCCCAAGGGGTCTCACCTGGTAGCATCATGATCTCCTTGAATGCAATGATTGACTACACCTTTGACTTCGGCCTGCTAAATTCTCTGTTCAACGCAATTTGGATATCCGCGATCCCCGCATTCGGATTGTCATTAAAATGCTTAATATACCAGGTCGACGCACAATCTTGTAGAGCACTGACCAATGTTGCTTTCTTTATATTTTCATTTGTAACTCCCTGCACTTCCCATATAGCTTTTATCACGAACCAAAACTAGTCTGGATCTTCATTTCCTACTCCCTTGAACACCGACAACTTTATCATGCTTGCCATATTGACTCGTGGTGGTGGCGGAGGTGGTACGGGTGAAGATGGGGGTGAAGGTGGTGAAACTGGTGGTGGTGTGGGTGGGGGTGGTATGTGCAGAATCCTCTGCCTTATCAAATTGATCGCACTTCTTGGTGAGACCTTCGCGAGCTCTTCCTCATCCCCTTGCGGAGGTGAAATCAAGGGGCTAGTTTCTAGTTCTGCACTACCTTCGTTTCTGTAAATTCTCCCACTTCACGTAGCCCCGAACATCAATGTATTCGCATAATATTCTTTTCACACAGTAGCATTTTAATCCAAGTGTTCAAAGACTTAACGTACTTACCTCGCAGTCCTTCGAAGAAGCCTTGCTCTGCCCCGCTATAGCTAATTGAAGTATCTACCACGAACTCAGTAATGAATCCTCCTATAATTCGATCGAGCTAGTGATCAACAACGTGTGTGATCTTATCCTTCGATGCTTCCAATCTATTTACCAACTCTGGGGTCCACACAATAGGACTGTCGATCTTGCACCTTCCTTGGCTATCTTCTAACTTTACGATCGACTCATACAACTCAGTAGGGAAAGATGTGAAGAAAATTTCGTGGATCTCTATGTAGAGGTAGTAGTCTAACCACCCTTCTTTTGATATTCATGGATTCCTATTCTCCTATGCCACGAATTGATGAATTCTCCTATCCAACCAACCTTCAATTTCTTTCTTAGTTGAATTCCAATGATACGACATCAGACATCTCTATGCAGATTCCGATCTCGGCAATGGAACCATTTATTGGCTTGTTGGGGCTTGACCTAGGTTTGGAGTTAATTAGCCAAACAAATCCTTGTACTACTGGCCCTTTCAACAAAATTCTGTGGAGTACGGGCTCAGGTCTCACTTGAAGTAGTATGGGGGGATGCTGCAACTAGGTTTCTGCACCCTTGATATGTCTGAGGGGTTGATTTAGTCCAACTGTGAATACCTTTGCATAGGTTAATTCGCGCACTTCCATGACCTGTGGGGCCTTCGTGCCCTGTTATACTCGCCTTCGTGTAGCCCTAACCAGGGGTTGTAAGGCTTTCGCGCTGTGGGAGTAGCGATCTGCACTATTTCCCCAAGTCACACCGTGGATCTTACTTATCTTCTTATAATAGTTAGTTATCTTCGCATAAACATATACCTTATATTATATTCACTTACTCAACACATTTATATAACTTCACGCAATAAATAAACAGTAAACTTGCAATTCATACCCAATATTCTTCAATGCATAAAATAGGAAAAGATACATAGAAATATGGTAAAACTTCTCTTTATTAGTGCTTCCAACGATTACAGACTCAACCTGCCCTACGCACTCAACTACAGGGGTCTACACACTTAGTTGCAAACTACTAGGCCTCTGCACACTCAGCTGCAGAGCCTTCTCCTACTCTATGACCCAAACACAAGACTCTACACTTCGACTCAATGCTTCATCGATTGATTTTCTTCTATCATTTTTTAGATGTCTTTACACTTACAGGTTCACTCTATTTATACAATCCCATGGTCTGCGGACCATGGGTAGATCTCTCAAACTGATACTACATTTACAAATGTAACGGCAGACAACCCTATGACTCTATTACAACTTAGTGCTCCGCGCCCACAAATCGCGAAGGCTTTTCAATGGACTTAGTCAAAACTTGGGCTTTAAGCCCCAAAACTTGCCTTGGGGGGGATCCCATGCCCAACAACCTTTTTATCATTAAGGCCTCTATTTTCTTCACTTTGCTCATTTTTCCTTCAATTTCCCTCTCTTGCAAATTTGTGACCTTGCATCTCCTTTTTCTCCTATTTTCCTTTATTTCATAACTAAAATGCCAATTATTGCCACTTTTCCTTTGCCAATTTCCATAGCAATTAATTAATCTACAATGATACCGATCACTATGTTTTTCACAACATTCAACTTGGAATACGTGTCCCATGACATTGGTCTTATTTTTACTTACATGGAAAATCAACCAGGGTTGTTACAATTTTTAGCAAGATAAGCGGGAAAACATTTTCTTGCAATTGCCTTTGGATTGAAATATATACTGGAAGAAGTTTGTCATGTAATTGAACTTGTCGCATATGCAGTATTTGTAAAACAATATATGTAAATTGTATGATAGGAGGACAATAACTTACTATTATTGAAACTTTCAAATATATCTAAGCTTACTATTGCCCTGTCCTGATCAATATTTCCGTCTTTGAATTCTAGTACATATTGCATCCCTATCTGTGTTGTTGAAATTGCAATGCCACCAATTGTGCCAACTAGAAATGGAACTCAACTACAAGATAGATTTGCAATCATCATATTTGGTAAAAATCAGTACTCTCCAAAAAAAGGACAAATGTTTTATACAATGCTAGAGCTATTTAGTGAAATATATTTCTCACAGTCACCACTATCATATTTGTATTTTGAAATTATTTCAAAATTTCTAATAGAAAAATAGCATTTGCAATAAATTTTGCATCATGTTGTTCAATAAACAGTGTTGGTGCAAGCAATGTTATTATCATTTATGCCTTCTTATGTGTCAAATTTGCACGAAGTATTGGCCTTGTCTTATTTTTTTTGTCCAAACATATTTGATACGTAACTAACACGATGCTATGGAAAATGATTCATGTTATGTTGTTACTGGTATCTTCAACTAATAATGCAATAGAATCAATATTTATTGCCTAGTCATGAGCATTGAGTTGAAATTAATTCAAGAAAACAAAAAGAAATATGAATATGGTTAGATAAACTTGGACAGAACTACCTCTGTCTATGTTTCTTCCTTGTTTTATTCTCCTTTCACTGTGTCTCCTACTATATTTGATTTTTTAATTGTGTTCATTGCTATCTCTACTTCTTCATCCATGTCTATCATCATATCATTCGCAATATCTGTATTTGAGACCAATTCAGAATATGATATTTTTTTCTTGTTCACAAATACTACACTCAAATCATTGCTTAAAGGGGAATTATAATTGATACTAAGTAAGAATTGGGTTATGAAGATAGAACCGTATATCACAAAGTCATTGTTAATGTATATTATGATATCAGGTTCATAGTTACTAGATAGAATCTGATTTCTATGCATGCACGTAAAATACTAAATAGATTTTAGTTTCAACAAATTCTAATTTATAGTTCCTTGTTCCATCTATTAAATTGGAAAATGAACAAATGTACGAATTCACGTATGTTTTATAGAAAATTTAAAACTTTTTCCTTGTAGTTTTTCTCCTAGATTTGAATCTCTAAGTGTTACATGTTTATTGAAAATTTAAAAAACATTGTTTTTAGCTAGAGTACATAAAAAAATATAGCAAAAAAATTGAGTTGTATAATGTAATAATCAAATGAAGATAAATAGAGCATAAACACACCTTAGAAAAGTTATGAATGTATTTAACTGCATCTATTCTATTTGTGTTCATCTTCCCTACTCTAAATATATGAATTAGATCAAATATATGTAAATTAGAAAAAAAAAAGGTTCTAAAATCATAGCACGAAAACAATTCAAGCTTAACTGCTACACAATAGCAATGTATATTGTATAAATGTTTTTAGCACTAACATATTATCCACTTTTTCAACTATAGATCTCATTGTTACATGCCTATAACGTATATTGTATAAATACCTTAAGCACTCACATACAAAAGGAACAACGCACCACTTACCTGACAAAAATGCTACATGTTTTTCGCCTATGTTCAAAATTGAGCTTGCAGATAAAATCCCTCACATCATGCAGCTACCAAAATGACCATCATACAACCCGGAGAACAAATCTTTTTGTAACCAACTCCCTCGAAAAGTAATCGAACATGCGTTGGAAACATGTATGCTAAAAATTGCATGATAAATGCCTCGCCAATGCACATACAGACAACATAACTAGAACTAGTGGTTACAATTGTCACATTACCTTTTAAAATTTCAACATATGTATTAGATACTAACTAATGATGATATGTTATTCATGATATCTTATTTTGAACATCTTACCAATGCACCTGCGGACAAAATAAATAGAATTAGTAGTTAGAATCGTCACATTACCTTTCAAAATTTCATGATATGTTTTAGATACTAAGTAGTAGTAGTAATAATAATGACAATATCTTAAAGCAAATTGTTAGAGCCCTTATTTCGCACCAGATATACACGTAACCCAAACTTTTCATGCCCTAAATTTTAATAAGCCAAAATGGGTGATTATTAATTGATGAATATGTATTTTGTGGGAATGTATGCAGAGGCATGGAACATTGCCAAAGAAAATTTTTGTTCCTTGCTCCACAACCCCATTTTCCCGCACAACACTTCTTCCTCACAGGGATTAGTAACCCAAAACCCTTAATTAATTGATTAATATTTATTGTTATGGAGAAGGGATATTTTTTGTGGAAGTGTGTGGACAGGGAATGTATGCAAAGGGATGGTGATTGTGAATGAAAGTTAACCCAAAAAAGGTTATAGCTACATAACATCATTCAAATTAAATGGACACCTCATTTAATATAACTATTTAATTGAAAAATGTAAATCATAAATGAACTTAGTAATCGTAAAGCTCAAATAAAACGAGCCCATGTCGACATAGTACTGGGGAAAGTTAATCGTCAACCCTTATTTCGCACCCAAGACACACATAAACTAATATTTTCGTGCCCCAAACTTTAATAAGCCCAAACATCTAATTAATTGATTAATATGTAGTATGAAAAAATGCATGCAAAGACATGGAACATTGCGGAAGAAATTTTATGTTCCTTGCTCTACACTCTCCTTCTCCCACACAACACTTCTTCCTCACATGCATTAATAAGCCAAAACCTCTAATTAATTGATTAATATGTAATGTTATTTGAAAGAAAGATGTGCAATAGATGTGTTTAGGGTGCGGGGGGGGCGCGCGAGGGGAAGTTTATGTTACTTTCTCCACACACACATTCTCCTGCACAACACTTCTTCCTCACATGCACTAATAAGCCCAAATTTCTAATTAATTGATTAATATGTAATATTATGCGAAAGGGAGGTGTGCAGTAGAAGTGTACACGGGGAAGGGGGGAGTTTTGTACTGGGCACCCATTCTCCCGCAAAACACTTCTTCCTGATACACATTATAAAGACACTTCATTTAATATTGGATAATGACTATTTAATTGACAAATTTCAAATCTAAGCAAATATCTTCTAGAGAAATCACGTAGATATCTTAGGGTAGATGCGTTTCGAACCTCTACCGAAGCTCATCAACAGGACAAAGTTCGAGAGAAAGATCAACAGATTAAATATTTATATCAGAGATGCAACGGTCATTTTTAACAGTAAAAAAGATAAATAATATAAAATAAAATGGAACATTATATGATCCAAATAAATAATTAAAATAAGTAATTTATTATTTATTTATTTTATTTATTTATTCTAATTTTTCTAATTTCATTATTAATATTATTGATACTATTATTATTATTATTATTATTATTATATATAGATATATATTTGAATGATTATAGTTGAATCTTATTATTATATTACAAGTTATGAATAAGTATTAATATTTTTCAAAGTCATGTAGGAATATTAGGTAAATAAAAATTATAAATAAATAAAATCAAAATCAAAAAATAAACTAAAATCAAATCAAAGTAACAAACATATAAGGAGAACATAGAAAAATAAATGATTAGAAAAACATAATCAGGACAAGAGAATTTGAGTGCCTCCTAGTCTCTTAGGCTTTACCGCAATCCACAGTCTGATCCAAGGATCACTCAACCCTACACCAAGACATACTCTCCATGATTTACCGTACATCCCATCCTGGGACTACTAGGCCCAATGGAGAGAAAATCCACCTCTTGGCTTACTGTATATCCCACCATTCACCAGTAAGGATTCCTAGGCCCACCGAGGCACACAATCTGGCTTTACCGCAACCCAAAGTCTGCTTCAAGAGTTACTATGCTAGTGGCTTTACCATGATCCACATTCTAGTTCAAGGACCACCAGGGCATGTGTTTGTCAATTCAGAGATCCACCCCACTCAGCTTCAAATCCATCCAGCCATCCCACATTAATTGAATATGAGAACCCATCTCATCAAGGCTATCATGAAATGGCAAGGCTAGGTTGAAGAACATTGTCACACCTGGCAAAACCCATGACATGATAGAAAAGAACCACATTCAATCCCATGCATACCAAATCTCGCAAGGAAAATACACATGCAAGTTGATACCTGTAATGAAGCCTCTTGTAGTTTCTTGATCCTACCTTTCCTTGCTTGACCTTTGCTTCCAATTGGCTTCTTTTCCTTTCTTTCTCTAATTCCAAAGTGCTCCAAGAAACTTTGTGTCCAAGAGTGAGAGAGAGGGAGAGAATAATGAGAGAGCTCCAAACTCAGTTGACAAAACGGTACCAAGTGATCCTCAGAAGACTTTTTACAAATGAGGCCTCTATTTTCTTCATTTTCCATTATTTTCCTTCATTTCCTCCTCACATGCAACATGTGACCTTTCACCTCCTTTTTCTCCTAATTTCCATTATTTTCATAAATAATTGTGTCAAAATTTTCATTTTTCCTTTCCAAAGCCTTAGTCATTTCCTTTGCCAATTTCCTTAGCCATAAACAACCAAATGAACACCCCCTAGGATGTCTTGCCCAACATTCATCTTGGAATGAGTGTCCCATCAACCTTGGTTATTGTTTTTAACTTTTATTACATGGAATTTTCACCAAGTCTATTAGAAAACCCTCCCCCTTGGGGGACACCGTCCTTAGTGTTCAATCACACATATACCTCAGCAGCCCACTAAAAGAATACATACTACTCATGGATCTTTATAACATAGCTCATTATGGTATTTACAATGATCATCCTACTGAGTGCCAATCCACATGACATCAAAACATCATGATAACATAACCACATAATAGCATAGTAACATGAAAACATAATCATAATGACATGACACCCATATTGGTTAGTGGATCTTTATAACATAGCTCATGGCAGTATTTACATCCATATGCATATGTACATATAGAAATATCACCAAAATATATACCAAAACATGTACCAAAACATATATCAAAACATCATATCGAAACATATACCAAAACACCATATCAAAGCATATACCAAAAAACCATGTCAAAGCATATACCAAAACACTATATTAAAGCATATACCCAAAACACCATATAAAAGCATATACCAAAACACCACATCAAAGCTACTTTGCCTCAACCAGAAAACAAGGAAGGATATATAGCCTGCATCTAATCCACCATCTCCCATGTAGCTTCATCAGGCCCAAAGTGTTTCCATTGCACTTTAACTTGCTCAATTTCTCAGTTCCGGAGCATGAGCTTCTTTTTCTGCAATATACACTAAGGCTCCAGCTAGAATTATCCATTTGGTTCCACTTGCAATACAGACCAGTCAATCACGTGATCATAATATTTAACATACTTCTTAAGTAAAGATACATGGAAAACATCATGGACTTTCACTGTCGGAGGCAGTGCAAGTCAGTAGGCTACTGGCCCAATTCTCTTAATGATACTGAAGGGTCCACAAAATCGTGGTGCCATCTTGGCACATGATCCAATTTGCAGGGAGATCTTCTTCAGTCTGATGTGCAAGTACACCTGTTCCCCAGCCTGGAACTCCTTGAATGACCTATTCCTATCTACATAACTCTTCTGCCTATCCTGTGTTGCCTTTATATTCTTCTTGACCACCTACATTTCTTGTTCCATGGCTGCCAACATATACGGTCCAATCGATACCCTACTACCCAGATCAATCCAACTGATAGGAGTGTTACAACTCTGTCCATATAATGCCTCAAAAGGACTCATCCTCAATGACTCTTGATAACTATTGTTGTATGCGAACTCTACCAGAGGGAGATACTCTTCCCACTTCCATTACTGATGCATCACATACATCCTCAACATGTCCTCCAATATTTTGTTGACCCTTTATGTTTTTCCATCTGTTTGCGGATGATAAGTTGTACTGAAGGCAAACTATGTGCCCAAACCTGCAAATAACTCCTTCCAAAACTTGGAAGTGAATTTTGCATCCCTGTCTAACACAATCTTTTATTGAACACCATGCAATCTAACCATGTCTCTACTGAATACTTGTGCCACATCGCTAGCTGAGAATGTAGACTTCACTGGAATGAAATGTGCAACCTTTGTCAACATGTCCATGATAACCATGATAGAATCATGTTGTCCGACTGTCTTCAGCAAGCCTATGATGAAATACATTGAAATAACTTCCCATTTCCATTCTAGAATTGCGATCGGTTGTAGCAGTCCACCTGGGTGCTTACACTTTGCCTTAACTCGCTAACAATCAAAACACCTAACCACAAACTCTGCTACATCCCTCTTCAGATTCAGCCAATAATAAAATTTCTTCACTATTTTCAGTGTCTTTTGATAACCTGGGTGACCTGAATAAGGCTTCGCATGAAAATCTCTCGAGATCACCTTCTTGAGATCGTTTCTATCTGGAACATATATCCTTTCTCTGAATGTGACCAATCCATCCATTGTAAGATAATAATCCATACCTTGTGCACCTGCACCTATACCCGTACATGTGCTTGTACCTATACTATCACCTATACCTGTACCAACACCTTGCTACAACCTGTGCACAATATCCATATACCGAACATCTTGTTGCTCTGCTTGTAAGATCTTATCCTGTAGATCTATCCCATATGAGCATAGTTGCTAAGTGATTTACCTATACCCGTCTTCTGAGAGCATCTGCCACCCTGTTCTCTTTACCTTTAATGTGCTTGATCTCGAAATCAAACTCGCTGATCGTGGCCAACCATCTAGCCTACTTGGTGTTCATATTTGGTTAATCAAACAAATACCTCAACCCGATATGATCACTCATAAGTACAAACTTCCTGCCAAGAAGATAGTGCCTCCACATCTTCAATGCATGTATGATCTTTTCTAACTCAAGGTCATGTTTTGGGTAGTTCTGCTCGTTCTTGTTTAGTTTCCAGACTCATACCATCATGCATAAGGACTCCACCAAGCCCTCTCTTGCAGTCATCTATGCATACAACAAAATCTTTTTTCTGAATATGCAATTTGTAGCACTAGTGCATGTTTCGACAACTGCTTAAGTTTCTCAAAGCTAGCCTCACACTCCTCTGTCCATTCAAACTTATTACCTTTCCTTTACAATGATGTGATAGGATAAGAAATCTGCGAGAAGTTCGTGATGAACCTCCCATAATAGTCTTCCAGACCCATGAAATATCTCACCTCGTCTACACTCTTAGGAGCTACCCACTCCATGGTGGCCCTTATATTCTCTGGATCTAGTGCAATTCCCTCATTGGAGACAACATGCCCCAATAAATGTACCTCAGTCTAAAAGAAACTACACTTGTTGAGCTTAGCATACAACCGATTCTCTCTCAACAACCATAACACTGCTGCTAAATTCTCGGTATGGTCTTCCTCATTTTTAGAATATACCAATATATCATCAGTGAACATAATAACAAACTTATCCAAATATGGATGCAACACACTATTCATCAAACACATAAATGTATCTAGAGCATTAGTCAAGCCAAATGGAACAACAACGAACTCATAATTCCCATACCTGGTTTGAAATGCAGTCTTGTAAATGTCCTCCTCTTTGTTGCATACTCGATGGTATCTGTATCTCAAGTTGATCTTTGAGAACATTGTTTCTCCCTTCAGCTGATCGAACAAGTCATCAATCCTCGACAAAGGGTACCTGTTCTTGATGGTCACTTTGTTCAACTTCTTGTAATCGATGCATAGTCTAAGAGTACCATATTTCTTCTTCACAAACAATATTGGTGCGCCCCAAGGTGATACACTTGACCTAATGTATCCCTTGTCCAACATTTCCTTCAACTGCAACTACAACTTTAACTCAACTAACTCAGGTGTGTTCATCATGTGCTTTTGATGTTGGTGTTTCCACTAGAACTAACTCAATAGAAACGTATACCGCCCTATGAGGTGGAAACCCTATAATATCATCGGGAAATACATCCCGAAACTTTTGAAAAACTGGGTGCCTACTCAACACATCTGCATCCTCAACCTCCTTACCCTTATCACTAGAAATGTGCACTACAAATAACATACACCCTTTTCTGCGAATACGCTTTGCCTTCATAGATATCACCATCCTAACTAATGTGGCTTTCTTCTTACCCTGCAAGACTCTTGGTTCCCCACTGTCATTAACACACTCAATATCTTTATCATATCAGTCTACCTTGGTTCTATGAAGATACAACCAATCCATGCCCAACAACATATTGTATGATCCCAATAGTAATATATTTATATGTGTTGCAGTAGACATACCATTCAAGTCAAATGTGAAAGCTCTTACTCCAATGATGAACTCGCTTCTTTGTACCTGTAGCCAACTACACTAACCAAGATTTTGCATGCAATTCCTTACTCAAGCCACACTTATCCACCAAGTCAGGACTAACATAGTCATAATTAGATCCAAAGTCAATCAAAATAGAAATAACTTGATCACGAAGCTTACCATCCATCTCAATGATACATTCCTAATGTTATGCCTACCTATTGTCCATTGTTTCATAGATACATAAAATACTATGACCAACATCCCCAATATTCTATGCCTCCTATGCATTGTATATCTTAGGCCTACCACCTTAATGTTGTGGATAGTCTCTCCTAAGGTGTTCCTCACCACATGTCCAACACTCCAATCGACCAGTTCCCTCACCTTAATGTTGCTGCTGTTGTGACCCATGTCCCTGTCTAGCTGCAGTAAAATTCTTTTGTGGTGCCATATTTTCTTTCCCATCTCCATTTTGAGGCCTTGTTCTCTTAGGCTGTCATTTACCTCTAACTTTGTCTTTTCCCTTCCATCCTTGTTGAGATTCATTCTTACCCTTTGAGTGTTCATAGCAATGATTCAATTTCCCAATGACTTCCTCAAGTGACCGAGTCTTGTCATACTCAATCCAATATCTAAAATCTAATGGAAACCCACTGACAAATCTCTAAACTTTAGCCTTCTCATCAGTAAGATATGGTACGTACCTCAATAGCTCCAGAAACTTGGTCGTGTACTCTTCATCTGTCTTTGATCCCATCTTTAGCTCATAGAATTCTTTGGCCTTACTGTCGTAGTACCTCTATGACAAGTACTTCTTCCTAAAAATCCTCGTAAACTCCCTCCAACTCAAGTCATATGTGTTTATGCCTCTAACCCGATTAACATCTTCCCACCAAATGTCTACTTTATCTTTCAAGTTGAAGATAGCTATTCTGGCCTTCATGTTATTTGTGTACTCATGCAACTCAAATAATTTGTTCATCCCAAGTATCAAAGCCTCTGCCTCTTCTGGCTTATTCACATCTCCATCAAAGTAGGTGGTTTTTCTTTCTTGAATTCATCCGGAAAGTACCTATCATTCCTCCTACAAGGATGATAGAGAAGAAAATCATGATGTCTATCAGAACCAGAACTATAATAGTACATGTACTCATTACCCCTCCTATCTGGAGTGTCCAACAACCTACCATACCTCACTATGTCAAATTTATCTTACCTATGTCTACCAAGAGACCTACTGCCATATGCCCCATTAGTTCCATCCTCGTGTCCATGGCTAATCTAAAGCAGCCCTTGTCGTTGCAAGTCTGACAAACTCCGAAGAAGTATAGCATTAACCTTCACTTACTTCTCTTGTGCCTGTATGATCTGGTCATTATATACCTTACAACTCCTTATCTCTTCCTTCAAGCTTCTCAATGTATCGGCCAAATTAGAATTATGCCCCGCACGACACTTCTCATCTGATGCATAGGGAGATTCTAAATAGTCTACCACCTTTCTATCCATTTTATCTCTTTCTTGCAATGCATAATACGTCAGATAAACCAAATTACAATAAATCAGCATACCTTAGTATAGCTCTGGGAGGATACCTTGTCTGCAAGATCACCAAATCAGCATGATACATGTATAACATTATCATAACAACATATAGACATACACAAACAAATGTGTCAACACATAAACATCACTCTAGTGAGGTTTCAGTCGTCAATGCAAGGCCATATCAACAATGCATGCTATGACCTCATGCATGGCAACAACCATTACTCCATTGTACACATTTCCACATGAAACCATCAATATGCATAAGCAATGCCTAACCAACTACACATACGCATAAACACATGTAGTGGAGCTTAAGCGATCAATCCTTCTAATCAACCTACAAGACTGATATATGTAATCAAATATACAATAATGAAACATAACAGACAAGGATGTATGTAGGCGACATATGACCATATACAACCAGTCATATACTCATGACAAATGCATCCCACAAAATCAACATCAAATTCTCCATGGAAACCTTACTACAACCATAATCAATCATCAAGAAAATGAAACAAGCACATGGAATGCAAGTGTAAGACACACACATGCAACTGACATGCATGCATGACCAACACATACCACCCATCCATTCCAAGGGTTTAACCATGCTTTGATACAACTCTGTAACACCCTCCTCCCACATCTACCCAAGTAACTAGCCAACCAGGGTAAACATGAGATGAGAGGCTACTATGATTGGATTTGACCTCCTATGTGACCTTAAGGAAGTGGAATCAATGGAAACATCACACACAGTCATCCAACATCAGCTTCAAAATCCTCAAGAGACAAGTCAACCACTCAGACAGCCTGTCCCTAGGTCCCACTGATGTTATGGACATCTTAGGCCTCAGTCGCTCCCATGCTATGGGCAAGAGAGCGTCTAGAAACCCAAAGTCGCTCTCAAGGGCTTGCCTATCAGGGACCGGAGACTAAAATTTCCAGTTCTATGCAAGCAACCCCGATATTTAAGCCAATTTTTCAGGCCCAAAGCCCAAGTCACTGCCCAAAATGGAGTGATAGCTTAAAATCAGTAAAAGTACAGGGAGACAATGATGAAAAATAAATAAGTTGAACAAGACCTTAACCAACCCCTACTAGCCATGACAGGCATTTCATCAAATGTATCAACGACATGTAACCTATAGGTATAAACAACATAATTAAGTGTAGGGGTGTCATACTTATCTGAGAATTGCTATGAGCCATTGTTCACTCATGTCATTTGCTTCATTATCATCTATTAGGTCATAGACACATTTTCCATTCATTTACAAGTAAAAACATGTTGAGAGCCATACATAGCTGATGTCATAAAACATACATATAACCAATATAATAGGGACAGAAATATCGTAAACATATCAACCATAAAATCCACATATACATCACTACATTTATACATGAAAATCAAGGGAATGGATTTCTCATTAATGAATGCAATAAACCAACCGGAGATGGGACTACCACGTTCCACCTGACCATATATTGGCTAATCCAAGTCTCTCTTCATCCAATCACCCCCATGTCATATTCCAAGCATGAATATGGGACTCATGGAACACACCAAAAACACCAACAAGCATAGATGCCACTGGAGTTCTTTGCCTACACTGTGAGGAATTTGAATGCCTCCTAGTCTCTTAGGCTTTACCGCAATCCACAGTCTGATCCAAGAATCACTAGGCCCTACTCTGAGACATATTCTCCATGCTTTACCATACATCCCATCCCAGGACTACTAGGCCCAACGGATAGGAAATCCACCTATTGGCTTTACCATATATCCTGCCATTCACCGACAAGGATTCCTAGGCCCACTGAGGCACACAATCTGGCTTTAATGCAACCCATAGTCTGATTCAGGGGTTATTAGGCTAGTGGCTTTACCGTGACCACAGTATAGTTCAAGGACCACTGGTCCATGTGTTTGTCAGTTCAGAGAACCACCCCACTTACCTTTGAATCCATTCAGCCATCCCACATTAACTGAATATGAGAACCCATCTCATCAAGGCTATTAGGAAATGGCAAGGCTAGGCTAAAGAACATTGTCATGCCTGGAAAAACCTATGCCATGATAGAAAAGAACCACATGCAATCCCATGCATTCCAAATCTAGCAAGGAAAATAAACATGCATGTTGATACCTTAAATGAAGCATGTTGTAGTTGCTTGATCCTGCATTTCCTTGCTTGATCTTTTCTTCCTCTTGCTTCCTCTTGCCTTCTTTTCCTTTCTTTCTCCAAAGCCAAAGTGCTTCAAGAAACTCTAAGTGTCCAAGAGTGAGAGAGAGAGAGAGAATAATGAGAGAGCTCCAAAACTCAACTGACAAAAGGTTACCAACTGATCCTCAGAAGCCTCTTTATGAATGAGGTCTCTATTTTCTTTATTTTCCATTATTTTCCTTCATTTTCCTCCTCACATGCAACATGTGACCTTTCACCTCCTTTTTCTCCTAATTTCCATTATTTTCATAAATAATTGTGCCAAAAATGTCATTTTTCCTTTCCAAAGCCTTAGCCATTTCCTTCACCAATTTCCTTAGCCATAAACATCCAAATGAACACCCCCTAGGATGTCATTCCCAACATTCAGCTTGGAATAAGTGTCCCATCAACTGTGGTTATTGTTTTTAACTTTTATTATATGGAATTTTCACCAAGGTTATTCCATAAACCAAAATTTTCATGCCCCAAACTTTAATAAGCCAAAAAAACTAATTAATTGATTAATATGTAGAATTATGTGGAAGAAGTGTGTGGAGGGGGAATGTATGAGAAAATAAAAAACATTTAAGGGGGGAGTTTTTGTTACTTGCTCCACACACTCGTTCCCATGCACAACACTTCTTCCCTGCACACATTAAAAGTACACTTCATTAAATATTGTATAATGAGTATTTGATTCACAAATGTGTGATCAGAATTGTACATAGTATTCGAGAACCATGAACACTAAGATTCATTGTTTCTACTTTGATACAATTTTTAAATGATCAAATCCTTTGAAGATAGTTTTGAAAACTACACATCAAAACATCAACAATTTTTTTTTGCCACAACTCCATTGCATCCCGATATCAAATAAAATAAACCCACATCAAAATAATGCAATATACACGGAAAACAAACTTTTCATACCCCAGAGGGAAAATGTATATGGAAATGCAAAACAATGTGAATCAAAGTTTTTGTTCCTTGCTCTACATAATTGTTCTCCCACACAACACTTATTTTTCACATGCATTTAAAGTTCACTTCATTTAATATTGGATACTAAGTTTTTTCTTGAAGTTAAAATAATTTCATGTCTACAGGAAAAGGTCCCCTCTGCACCCTCATTCTCTCACACATATCCCCTCTTCCACACACCCTCCATTCCGCACACATTAACGGATCCATACACCTATTCACCCACACATACTATGTCTTCCACACACCCTTCATTCCACACACACTAACAACTCCATGTCAATGTCAATGTCCATGTTTTTCCTTCTACACCTCCACACACATTCCCCACATTGCATTGTAAAATTAGACTAAATTAGACTTTTAATTCCCCAAACTTTAATAAGTCAAGTTTTCAAATTAATTTATTAATATGTAGTGTTGTGTGGGAAGAAGTGTGTAGAGGGGGAATGTATGCAGAGTTATGGCACATTCTAAAAGTAAGTTTTGGTTCCCTGCTCCACACACTCATTTTCCCACACAACACTTCTTCCTTGCACGCATTAAAAATACATTTCATTTAATATTGGATAATAAGTATTTAATTCATAAGTGTGAGATCACAAATGCACATAATATTTAGGAATTGTGAATACTAAGATTCATTGTTTCTATTTTGATACAGTTTTTAAAAAATCAAAGCCTTCGAATAGGGTTTCCATGTATATCAGGTTATGTCTATGCAAGCTCATGTTATTTGATATAGGGATGCAAAGAAGTTGTGGCAACAATGCTTTGTCCATCATCCAATGTGTGGTTTTCAAAACTATGTTTGAATGCTTAAAGTTAAAATAATTTCATGTCTATGGGAAAAAGTTTCCCTTTTCACCCCTGTTCTCTCACACATACCTTTTCTTCCACACACATTAATGGATCCATACACTCATTCTTCCACACATACCCCCTCTTCGGGACACCCTTCATTCTACACACACTAATGACTCCATATGCATGTTCTCCCGCACAACTCAATCTATAAAATTTTAAAATAAAATAAGAGGAAAACACACTAGGACTCCCTTCACTATCAACGTCCATGTTTCGCCTTCCACATCTTCGCATGCATTCCCCTCCACACAAATATTTTAATCAAATATATTAAATTTTTAACTTTATCATCTTCTACACTTCCGAACTATGCACAATGAAAGAGCTAGGTGTGCCACATAAGTGTGTGGGAGGGAGAAAGTTCCCATTCCTTGTTTCAAAAACTCGTTCTCCCGTACATCACTTCTTTATCATGCACATTACAAAGACACTTCATTTAATATTGGATAATGACAATTTAATTGGAAAATGTCAAATCACAAATGCACTTAGTCAAGCTTCCTTTGCATACTTGTTCAGACCCCCCACCCCCCCTGCTTATATAAGTGACCTGCAATCCCATCAATCCTAGCATCATTGGGCAGAGAACTAGCAATGTTAGTGTCAAAGAACTCTCTGACGGAATAGCTGCTTACAAAATTAGCCTTTTTTATTTTAAAATAAGTTGTTAGGCATTGACACATACTAAAAATAAAAATCCCTCCACTAGGGGAATTATGTCACATCAAGGCTCTTTCAACCAATGAAAAATTAGAAATAAGGTTTCCAGAAATTAGAAAATTATTTTTGAATTTATGGGAAAATAAGAATATTCAACGTTTTCCCTAAACTTTAGTTTGCAAAACCTCAACAAAATAATCGAGAGTCAACGAACTTTGACTACGAGGAAAGTGCTATAATTCGTGATAAAGCATAGACTAATAAAAAATAAAAATACTTGTTAATTTAATAATTAATCTAAATAAGTATTAAAATTAAAATAGAATACTCTAAAAATCATAAAATTAAACTAATATTATTTACCAAAAAAAAAAATAAGGAGAATACTCAATTTTGAGTTTGATGTGGTAAAAGTCCTCTCTATCATCTTAAAATAAGTAACATAAAAACTATAAAACATAAATTCAAATTTATAATTTACGTTTTAAAAATTATGACATATAAAAAATTTATTAAAATGAAAATGAATATTATTACATTAACTTCCACCCAATTATTTATATATATATATAAACTACATAAATAGAATACATTATTAAAACAATATTATTAATATAGTACATAAATGGACTGCATTAATTAATATGATACATTATTTCTATTGTTTTTTTGAATAGTTCCCAAAATCCAAAAAAAATATAAAATTTTTGCATGAAATAAAGGTTGGTATAGGATGAAGGGAGATTTGATGGTTTAAAGGTCACATGTTACAATATAAAAGATATATTGCGGTTAATACATATCATAACCACCTTAATACATATCATAACCAGTTAGAAGATATATTGCCCTTAATACATAGATAATAGTTTAACTAGTTATTATTTTAATTAAAAAGAGTTACCAATGGTATGAAAAAAGTGAAATAAGTTTTTCTTGGTTGAGGAAATAGTACCATTAAAGTAATAAAATGAAAAATATTGAGGCAATATTTTTAATGTAAATAATTTGTTTAGATTTATTTTAATCTTAAATTTATCAAGTGTGGAGAAGGATTAAATTTTTCTAAGTGTAAATATTTTTTCAAGTTTTTTATTAAAAAAGAGGTTTGATATGCCAAATCAAGTAAATCACATATATCGAGGTAGTGGGAAGCCACTGTAAGTGCAAAAAGAGTGAGTAGATCACCGATTATAGGTGTCACAAACTTGATATTCTATATTCCACACTATTGGTTGTTGCTGCATTGTGGCCATGATAGTATTTGCAATAATCCTTAACCATTATCAAAATTTTGCTTGAAAATTTATGCACGCAAATGATGGGTGTCATAATCCCCTGAATCCCAATTGACATCTTTAGAACATTCAACATCAATGTCATAGGCTTCTCCACCTCAAATATTTCGTCCTCTGAGCTCTATAGCATAACCACCTTATTTCTGGACTCTGCTTCCTTAGACATGGTTGATTATAATATCTGTAGATATAAGAGAAATATGGTGACACCTTATATTCCAATGAGGTTTAGATTCCAAAGCATCTTATAGTTTCCATCGCTTCTAGAATATTTATATACAATTTTAGTATTCTTGTTTCTAAATAAATAATGAGATCCCACAACGATCAATACTACTATATAGGAATTTGAAGTGTGTGGAAATGCTTTTGAAAAGCGATTCACTTGGCTGGCATAGTCGGAATTTTTTTATAAAAAAAAAAGTTACTTGGTAATCCATCAAACTCATCGAACAAAGGGGACAAATTCAACAAGTGGATGATTGCAATGGGAGAGTGAGTGATTGAGTGATCAATGGATAGATTATATGTTGTATATTTATTTATACATTTACTTTTAATTTTTTGAAGCTGAAATTTAATTGTGTTTAGTTGTTTTTTTCTCTATATATGTTTTTTTTATGTGTATCTCTGCCACATATAATATGTAATAGAGTCGATATTTAAAAATTGTTGACATACTTACATTATACTTCAACATCTTCCTCAAATTGGGTTGTAAAGCATCGGCATAATTAATAAAACTGATAAAAAAACATACTAAAGTACACATTTTCTTTTAATAAAAAACTATGAAAAATTTAAACTTTAATAATAGCAACAACATTATCAAAGAATGGAAGCAATTAAAAATCATTTTAATAAGTCACCAATGAAATGACTCCATGTTTTTATCACTTAAGTTATTTGCACATTTTATTTTAATAAAAAAACTATGGAAAATTTAAACTTTAATAATAGCAATAACATTATCAAAGAATGAAGCAATTAAAAATCATTTTAATAATTTACCAACGAAATCACTCCACGTTTTTATCATCTATGTTATTTAAAAAAATTAACAATTTTCTTTATGTTTTATTTAAACATAAATATATATTATAAATAGAGATATAAATTTTACTATGCATTCATACACCCGTAGTGTAGAAAGATACGAGCAATAAAAAAGCAAGTTACATCACCATATAGAGTTTTGGTGTTTGGGATCGATTTCCAAAAAATCTCACTCGTGTTGTATGCACATATAATTATTTTATTTTTTTCATTTAAGTTATCTAAAAAATTTAGCAACTTTTTTTATTTTTTTATTTAAACATAAATATATATTATAAATATAAATATAAATTTTATTATGCACGGATAATATTTTATTTTTTAATAGTTAAAACTTATTTTTCATGCAGTGATGTTTTAAGATGATATTTTTTTCATGTGCAAGTGTTTTAATATCTTATTATTCTTTCTTATTTTTATCTCTCTAAGATAAATATATATCCATGTAATTGGTTTTTTTTGTTTGATATTGAATGTTTACAAAGGAATTTATATGTGTTGTTATCCATAATTTTAATCAGATTTTATTATTTAAATTATTTAAAAGTTTATTATCATTGTTATAAGTATGGATATATGTATATTTTTACTTTTTAGATGAAGAGATATTTGAACCATGTTATATATCTTTTTAATGTTCCAACAAATTTGTCATACTATTTTTTAAATTTTCTATTCTCCATAATAAATGAGATTTTGTTTTTATGAATTGATTTTTAATTGGTATGTCTTAGCTTTCATTTCATCTTTGCATGTTTCAAAGAATCAAGAAGCATTTTCAAAATCTACATTTACTGCTCTTCCATTGCAATCAATTCCATTCTATGTATCTCCATGTATCCATTATCAATTTGTGTTGTTGCTATCAAAGTTGTGTTTTTATGCATGGCATCAATGTCGTAGTGTTTATCCAAATGGTGATGTTTCGCTATTCTATTGAACTATATGCAAGTAAGGCTTCATTTCCCTAGTTTGTTGATTTTAGTAGAAAAAGTTCAATTCCATATAGACAAATCACTTGTACACAACTATATTGTGTGCCATTGTGAAACCCTATAGAATTTTCTCTGAGGAATTATTAGATTTATTTGAAGATAGTCTCCATTTACATGGGGTAAGTATGCCCTTGTAACTGCAAGAGATCTAGTTCTTGGAATTGGGCCAATATCAAGAATGTCAACTTCCTAAATATTTGTAATTTCCTCACCCATTTGACCGTGTATCTAAACCAATCACTATTTGAAGCATGTCAGCCTATACTTTCCTTTATTCCTTTCATTTAGTTGATGTTTGTGAGAATATATTTCCATTCATGTCCTTAGTGATGGCATTTAGTTAATGTTTTTGGGATAAGATCTTCATTCACAACCTTGTTACTTCAACCTTTTCATTGTTGAAGGAGAACTTCTTCCTTCTCATGGGAAGCCTAGTAAATTGCATAAAAAGGCTAGAGCTTTTGCTTTCTTTCTCATCATGTTTTTAGTTGTTTATCTAGAATGTTAGAAAAGTCTTAAAATTACATTGTTATAACTTTATCTCAATTCCATAGATCCGTATGGAACATTAATAGCTAGTGATTCCTTCTACGCATGAAGGGCTTGAGTGAGATTACTTAGAGAATTTTAGAGTTGTCTGTGGGCAAGGAAAGGTGGGGGTTGCTACAAGGACTTATCCCCTTGGTTAGTAAGGGTTTCTTACTTTCACCCAATTCATCAACCACTTTAGGGGGGTTATTGTGGTTGAGAAAGCAATTCTTACAGCTACAAGGAATATATCTCCAACATGAGTGAAAATGAGTAGACATAATCAACTTTGAGAATGAGTCAATGGAATCAAAACGAAACTTGCAGTGATCCCAAGCTAAGTTATTCCTTCCAATCGGTAGAAGGAATCATTTGTGTGCTACATACCCTAGTTCCTCATATTGAGTTCTAATGCTAGATGAGGTGATACAAATTGTCTTCTTATTAGAGAATTCATACTCCCATAGAAAAGAGTATAACTGTGCATAGAAAAGAGAGAAAAAAAAATGAATTTGTAGTTTCCATAAATAGTGCTTATGTTGAACTAATAAAGCATGCATGGAGGGTTCTCTAAAGAAGAAGATGATGCCATTTGTAGTCTCGATACCAATATTGGTAGCAAGGAGTCTACAATCAATTAGAGTAATATTTTCATATAAAAAATAAACAATCATTCACTTCATCACAATTTTTTTTTAATATAACTATAGATTGGAATGCAACACTCAACTTGAGATATTTTAACATTGGAAGAGAGTGACAAAAATTAGAGAAAAGTATACAAGATAGCTTATAACCTTGGTAAAATCATAAGTAGTTTGAGAAGTAGAGCAAAAAGCAGTAGAGCAAATAAGAAATTTGATGTTAGAAGTAGATACACTAGTTGCAAGAAGAAAAGTATAGGTTTAAAAACTAATTGCTTAAATAAACTACTTCTAAGCATGTGGGGAAGAGCCTTATTAAATATGCCTATCTATTTATTTGTGTTTACACTACATATATTCTAGTGAGTTCAGTTGACCACTTCTATTCTAGTAGCTAAAGGAATAGATCCTAAGCCTCCTGGTCACGTCCAACCTATTGTTTTCTTCTAACTGGGCATGGGGTGTCGACAACACCCTCCCCCCACATCTACCCAAGTAACCAACCAACTGGGTAAACATGTGACGAAGAGTTAGTATGATATGATTCAACTCCCTATGTAGTAGTTAAGGAAGTGGAACCGATAGAACACAAACAACCTGACCTTCTACATATGCAACAGAACCCCTAGGATCCATCCAACCCATCCAGGTGACCAATCTCTGAGACAAATTGAATTTTTGCTACATTAAAGCCTCAGTTGCTCCCTTGACATGGACATTCATGCGACAAGGACCCTACAGTCACTCCCACAATAAGGAGTGCATGTGATTGGGGACTTTTCTAGGTAGTTCTGTTCCAGAGATTCCGGATTATGTGCCACTTTTTCAGGGCCATGACTCGGGCCACTACCCATAACTCCATGAAACTACCAGAAATGAAAAATAACATCGAAAAAATGATACATATGAAAATACATGAATAAGGACTTGTCTAGACCCCTACTAGCCATGACATACATTTCGTCAAACATGTCCTAAAAATGCATTCTACATGTTTAAACAACATATCTAGGCATAGGGGTCTCTCACTTATCTGAGAATCACTAAGAAGCATTGTTTCCTCATCATAATAACAACATTTCCATCCATTAAGCCATATATTCATTGTACATTCAGTGATTAACCAAAACATGATGAGAGGCATAAATTTTCACTGTCATAAAACCCACTCATAACCATCATATAATCAACAGAAATATTAAGGATATAATAGCCATATAAGCCACATATAAACAAGTATATTTACCCATAAAATACCAAGGAAGAAGAGCTCTTATTGATGATTGCATAAGTCGGCCAGGTATGGGAATTCCATGAACCACCCAACCGTAGACTAGGCCGAACCAAATATTTCTTTTAGCCAGTCACCCCCCTACCATATTCCAAGCATGAATGTGGGATCTAATAAAACAAATCAATCAAAACCATGCAGGGCTTCGAGAGGCCAAACCGCCTCAACCCTCAACTGGTGATTCCACCTCACAGTCGGACATCACTAACTATCACCAGATTGGTCTCTACCCAAGTTGTCAAGGGCTCCAGAGCATTTTTTCCAACCAGGGCTTCCAGGACTAGTAAATCAATCCACAGCTGTTGTCTGGCTTTCAGAGCGTTTTTCCAACCAAGGCTTCCAAGACTAGTAAATCAACCCACCAAGGGCATCCAGAGAGTTTGTCCAACCAAGGCTTCCAGGAAGTAATAACTCAACCCACAACCAAAGGCACAAGAAAACCAACCAGGAAAAAAAATAAAAAATAAAAATAAAATAAAATAAAATAAATAAAAATAAAATAAATAAACCCCACAACACCATGGTTATCCAGGAAATGGAAAGGCTAGAAAAAACCACTGTCAATCCAGATAATCCTCTATGTCATTGACAGATCATAATCAAAAAGCCACATGCATGTGTCATGCATGCCAAAATTAGCAAGGAAATCATACATGCAACTCGGTACCTGCAAGAAAAACCCATTGTAGCTTTTGAACCCGATGTCCTCTTGTGCTTTCCTTCTTTTCCTTTGCCTTCTTGCTCCAAATCCCAAGTATGCCACACTCCTCCAAGAGTGATCCAATAAAACTCTAAGTGTGCTAGAGTATGAGAGGGAGAGAGATAATAGGAGAGAGTTCCACCAAAACCTATCAAAAGCTTGCCAACTGATCCTTAGAAGCCTTTTTATTAATTAGGCCTCTATTTTCTTCATTTTAAATTATTTTCCTTCAATGTACTCCTCACACGCAACTTGTGACCTTTCACCTTCCTTTTCTCCTAATTTCCATTATTTTCATAAATAAAATGCCAATTAATTCCACTTTGCCTTTCCAAAACCTTTTCCATTGCCTTTGACAATTTCCTTTAGCCATAATAACCGAAATGAACACCCATTAGGATTTTTTTCCCACCATTCAACTTGGAATGTGTGCCTTATGACCATGGTCTTATAATTTTACATGAATTTTTAACAAAGGTTGTTACAAAACCCTCCCCCTTGGGGAAACACCATCCTCGATGTTCAATGATACCTGTAAACCAGCAAACCATCGAAAACAAAACATATTTCCTACTGAGATTTATAAAAAAACTCGTTGCAGTATTTAAAATGACCACTGTTGAAATCATGACAAACATACCATTTACTGGAGCTTTATAACATAGCTCATTATAGTATTTACGGTAACGACCACATATACTCTTATACACATTTTCTTCAACTAGAAAATAATCATATTATCTATGGAGCTTTATAAATCCAGCTCGATACAGTGTTTACAATAACATACACATATACATATGCACATTTTCTCAACCAACAAATAAAGGATATGATACCTGCATCTACGACAAGGGAATCCAGAGGCTCACACCTCCACCCTCAAAGTAACTCTAGGATTCACCTCCTTCCCAGGAAGTCCAAAATCCTCTACCAAATTCAAAGTTGCATCAAATGTCCATCATTATAATCCTATGAAATTTATCCTCTCAGTGAATAGTTATCGACTCGTTGTTCCAGGGTGCACTCCCAATGTGCATATGATTCCTTCTAGCAATGCTAGTGACCAAAACAATCCATCCCCTGCCTTTCCTTCTCTGCTACACAGTCCCTCTAGCAATCCGGCCACCCCCTTCCATGCAGTCACACACCTTCCAAGTTTTGTTGGCACCCCCATCATGGGTAATCCATCCCTTGGCAAGTTTTCCTACCATCGAAAGGTCCAAAAACCAAGGCATATGCCTGCCTCAAAAACATCATGCTGGTAATAGCATGCTCATGGAAATCAATGGACATATTGGTTACTAATGTCCCATAATGGCCCTTTTCTTGAAGTGATTTACTAGCATATTGTTGCTTATTTCAATTCCTTTCACTGATGCTACTAATTCTTGCACTTAGTTTCAATCATCCAACCAGGCATTTCATGTTTTCCTGAACCAAGCACATACTTTCCATTAGACTCAAAACGAATTGAAATAAATTCAAATCATACCTCATTGGTGGTCCGTCAACAAGGTACACTTGCAATTTTGTTTACTTCCTATCACAACAAGTCAAACTAGTTGTTTGATCAAATCATCATGTATAAACACATCACATCTAGTTAGTTCAAAACTTAGCCATCATAGATCAAGAATAATAAATCACATGTAACCATCATAAACCAGAGTCATAAATCACTTGCATAATCAAAAATAAAATAAAACACTAATACATATCCTTCAATCGGTCCTTTGCTTCTAACTTTATCCTTTGTCCTTTTCGTATGTACATCGGATCAGCTGCCACACCTAACAAACACCGAGTGCCTTATCTTCAACCACGTAACCATACACACAATGTACAACACACACTATACATACATCCACACATGGCATACAACACCATACCATACATACACCCACATAGAGCGTACAAGACCACACAATACATACACCTACTCCTGATATACATCATGACATGTACACCTACACCCGATATACATCACGACACAATACATACTCCTACAGTCCGTGTACAACATAATACACATATGTACACATAATACAACACAACGAATACACATGTCACGATGCTACGACTACAAAATGCACATACGTAGTACCACATGCCCACAACACAACATGTACGACATGCACACAATACCACATGTACACCAGTACCATATGTACAACATGTACATAGTACCACCTGTACACATCACCACTTGCACAACGTGTACACAACACCACATGTACACTGCACCACCTGTACAACATGTACACAATACCACATTTACACAGCACCAAATGCACAACATGTCCATGGCATCACATGTACACAATGCCACATGCACGGCATGTACACAACACCACCTGCACACATCACCACATGTACACAACACCACATGCACATAGCACCACATGTACAATCATGCACATAGCACCACATGTACAATCATGCACATAGCACCACATGTACAATCATGCACATAGCACCACATGTACAATCATGCACATAACACCATATGTACATAGCACCACATGTACAACATGCACACAACACCATATGTACATAGCACTGCATATACAACATGTAAATAGCACCATATGTACACAACACCTCATATCCAACATGTGCACAACACCATATGCACACAACACCACATATCCATCATGCGCACAGTGGAATATGTGCACAACACTGCATATCCAACATGTACATATCACCATCTCTACCTAGCACTACATATGCAATATGCACACAACACCATATACACAACGGGCAGACAACATCATACGTACACAATACCATTAATACATAGCATTGCATAAATAACATGTACACAACAAAGCATGCACACAACATCACAGGGGAAACATGTACAACATATATACAATAGTAGCACTGCACATCCAAAACCACACTATCTCTACCAAACAACCTTGCTTCCAATGTCTCTCTTCCATCCATGCCTATCCTAGCATGTCATGGATCACGTTGTTTTCATTCTGTTGATGTATCTCTCAGCGTTACCTGTCCAAAACATAGGCATATTATAATCACATAATATCAATTAATATCCACATGATACTGACCTTGTAGATATGTAAGGGTTACTCTTCCCACTTGCTTCCTTATAAGACCAGGAAACTCTTCATGCCATTCACTTGCATAAGTAATCATTCCTCCACAAGAATGACCCCTGACAGCTCTGCTAGGCTATGAAATTTATACATACATACATATATATAGACATTAGCATAAAAACAATCATGATCCATGATGACCATGTCAGACACGACATACATACATACAGGTATACATATATATACATCAACATAATCATGATCACAACATAATTACCAAATATCATAAGGTCTAGGTTAAGAGAACTCCCTTTATCCATGCATCACATGCAAAACATCAAGAACAATAGTTCCCAACATAGCTAAGGCATCTGATGCGTCAAATCCATTTACTCTACCTTTCATGTTACCTTTCTCATTATTCCTCTGTCATTGTCTATTTATCCCAATGAAGCCAACCAACTCAATGGACTATCATACTCTTGCCTTTAGCTACCTTTATACATGCATTGAGCTTCATCTAGGTCTTTCATTACCTGTTAGACTTTTTTCAGCTCTCCCCAAGCCCCATCAACTTTCCCCTTTCCAAACCAAATACCAAGACCCTCATAACACAAAAGGCAAGAACAAGAAACAAAACAAGAAGAAAACCATGAAAACTAATAACAATACGACACCACAAACAAAGTGGCAAGGCCTTGCACCAGACGCAATAAAAACTCATAAATCAAGCTCAAACAAATCACAAAATACTAAAAGCAAAAAACTAGCAACAAACACCATGAATCAATTCCCATGTTTCCCAATGCCTCCAAGGGAAAGCTCAACTTGAGCCTTTTTCAATATTTCATAGTAGTCTCTTTTTTCCATGCAATTCCCTGCATCATACTATCATAAACACATAACTGTCAGTGCATAAATAAATATAAAAATATACCAGTTATCTTACCTTGTTGTGCCAAGCACGTTGCCTTATAATTGGACACATCCATGTCATCTCTCAAGGGACTCTAATTCCCTTGACAGATCTAGCTATAACTAGACACCAATTGTTATACCTGTCAAATACATTTCCATGACTATGGCACATATCCACATAATTTCAGACAAAATCAAGGTTAAGAAAACTTCTTGCATGCAAAGCACTCATATGTTTGGAATTAGGGTTTCCAAGAATAGCCGGAAGAATTCTCACCCAATTCCTTTATTTTATATTTACCTTGCTGCGATCAAGTCTTACTATCTATTGTTGCATCACCCAACTATTAGCTATATAAACACGTCAACTATTACCTTGTCATGCTAATACCAAGCATATTTCCCTGCAATTGTTCACACCTGTCAGTCACATGTTCCATAAATCAAGGCATCATGTCTATCAATTTGAAATCAGCCTTTCTAATACTAACAACCATGTCATAATCAATTAATAGTCAAAATCATAATATTACAACTCTCACACACTTACACTCAGGTACATATGAGTTGTCTTAACACATAATGCATTGGTACAACTATCTTAAAACAATACCATTTATTTGTGCAATCTTTCAAACACATACTCATATCATGTGATTAATAAAACATTCAAGAAATAGATAGATTACATAATCAAACATTCAAGAACCAAGTAGGTGACAAAAGAAAACTCATACCTTAATGTATATCAGGGGATGCTATCTTGTCTGCACAATCAATCTAGATTAGCATGATATAACTTCACAACATATCAACTCAAACATAAATAAGGTCATGATAACCCTAAAAGTAATTAGCTAATATGTTCACATCATAAACTCATAAATGATTATCATTCATGCATAACAATTACATATGCATAGTCAGTATAGATTAGTACCACACAATATCACAATTATATTGACTCATACCTAAATGTCATAACCCTACCCATTTTCATAGGCCAACCCAAATTAGCATGATACATATTACATTAAGATCCTAATTGTGATGACCATAACCATCATGCATATGACCATAATGTGTATAACAACAAGTTACTATCCTTCATGACTAACTGGTGCATGTACATATGATCACACTGATTAACTAACGTATATCATACATGTAACCACAACAACAATAAAATGAAAAACATGTATATAACCCTAATGCATATAAAAATCCATTAACTAACATACCTGCATGCCAAACATACAATACTTGTATGACGATCTTCTCTTACCCCGAAATTCTAGTGTTGCAACCTCACTATGATAGTCTACATGTCCTGCTCCATCTCATCCAACACATTAGCATCATAACATACCAATAGCATCATGATTACCTAATTGCATACAATGACCTCATGATGCATGTCTAATCTACTATACATGCATAACCATAACCATGACAATGCATGCATAAAAACACAAATATATATACAAATGGAATGTATTCATGACAAATCCATCCCACCAACAACATCATCAACCTCTACATGTCAAAACAACTACAACAATGACCATCACCATGCATACACAACAAACACATAGACCATAAGCATGAAGAACACATATGCAACCAACATGTATGCATGACAAACACATTCTGCCCATCCAGTCCAATTGTTGAACCATGCTTTGATACCCTTCTATGGTATTAGATATCACACAATGAGAATAGAAACTAGACACCACCCAAAGAGAATGAAACTCGCTCTAATACCACTCTGTAACACCCTCCTCCCACATCTACCCAAGTAACTAGCCATTACTATGATATGATTCAATTCCCTATGTAGTAGTTAAGGAAGTGGGACCGACAAAACATAGACAACCTAACCTTCTACACATGCAACAAAACCATTGGGAGCCATCCAAACCATCCAGGTGACCAACCCCTAAGAAAAACTAATTTTTTGCAGCATTAAAGCCTCAGTTGCTCCCTTCACATGGACATGCATGTGACTAGGACCCTCCAGTCGCTCCCACAGCAAGGCGTGCATGCGACTGGGGACTTTTCTAGGTAGTCCTGTGCCAATGACTCCATATTTTGTGCCACTTTTTCAAGGTTAGGACTTAGGCCACTACCCAAAACTCCATGAAACCTCCAAAAATGAAAAATAACATCAAAACAATGATATAGATGCAAAGACTTGCACAAGGACTTGACTAGGCCCCTACAAGCCATGACATACATTTCATCAAACATGTCACAAATATGCAGTCTACAGGTTTAAACAACATATCTAAGCATAGGGATCTCTCACTTATCTGAGAATCACTAAGAAGAATTGTTGCCTCATCACAATAACTACATTTCCATTTATTAAGCCATATATTCATTATACATTCAGTGATTAACCAAAACATGATGAGAGCCATACATTTTCACTATCATAAAACTCACTCATAACTAGCATATAATAACCAGAAATATCAAGGATATAAAAGCCATAGAAGCCACATATAAACAAGTATATTTACCTGAGTGATAAAGCCATGGATCCATCAAAAAAGATGTTAGGGTTTGAGCACTCTCCACGGCTTCCCCTGAAGCCTCTGGTTCAGTCCTTCAGTACCCTGTCCACCATGGTGGATCCACAACAACATCCTAGCACCCACTCCTTCAAGGATATGGTCTCTAGTCAGTCGCCAGACCAGGCTTCATTCTTCACCAAGTTTGCCTCTAGCTCTGCCTTCTATACACCACTAGGAGGAAACTCTAACAAAGAAGAAACAACACATCCACAACAAAAAGAGTTGCCTAAGAGGAACAAAGACACAGTGCAAAGGATAATCAAGGATACTCCAACAGAAAAAGGCAAGGTCGTAGACACGCCATTCCTTGCTAAAGTAGTTCCTTTAAAAACTCAGGAGCATCCGCAAAATCAAGGGAAAAAGACTAAGAATAACTGCAACCCCAAAGCCAAGAAAATCCCAGAACTGGAAATCCAGAACCCTGTGGTAGCAGTATATAGATATTACATGCAAGAACACACAGTAATATGCAAGTCCATGGGCATATGGCCAACTGAAAAAGCCCTGAACTGGTGGATTCAAAGAAAATGGACACCCAAAGGGGAGATCAGACTTTAGTTGGGCTCCAAAGGATTCTTCACAATCATCTTCGACCTTCTAGAAGATAGAAACAAAATATTTGAAGGAGGACCCTATTTCTACAATTCAGCCAATTTATACATGAGATTTTGGAGGGAGAATTTCACATCAGAAAAAGAGGATTTTACGAGGGTTTCAGTCTGGGTACGCCTCTACTCCTTACCAACTGGTTATTGGGCTCATTCAGTCTTAAAAGGTATAGGAGACCAGCTGGGGTAGTACATCAAAATGTCTGAAGGCACCAAAACGGGTCACTATGTTTCCTACACCCGAATTTGCGTATATATAGACGTCTTTGGTGCCCTTCTAGAAGAAATTAAATTAATCTTCAGTGACGAAGTCTAGCTGCAAAGTATAGACTATGAACATATTCCCTTCTGACACAGGAAGTGTCATGATCATGGGCATCTCTTCTGAAACTATCCAATGAATAAAACCCCTCAATCACAAGAGCAAGAAAGTAAATGAAAATATAGCAAAGGATTTACTAAGGTCATCTCCAGGAACAAGAACAATAGGAAAAATGCTATCCCCAAGAAGAACCAATTTAAAGAAGCAGGCCAGAACCAGTTCAATGTATTGAATAGTACCCAGGAGCAAATGGATCCTAGCGAGCTGATAGGAGATGAAGTAGGAGAGGAAGAAATGATCCCAGTAGACAACTATCACGATGAGAGGGATATAGGTCACACCAACAGAGGAAAGGAGCATGAGAAAGAGGATACAGAAATGGAGCAAATAGAAATAGAGGAAACACTAGAGGAAAACACCATAGAGGAAGCTCTGGAGGGGGTAGACCTTGCAACAATTGCAAAGGAATGGAAACAAAAAGGAATAAATTCCATATCAGAACAACAATTACAAAAAATCGAAGGAGCTTATCTCCTCCAAGAAGAACTAAAACTCAAGGCTCACCATCCAACACAAAAAAGCACAGTTTCAAAGGGCATATTAGCAAATATTCTAGTAGAAGGGAGTCAACCTCAAAGGCTCATGCCAAAAATGAGGTAAAAATACCACTAGTCATCTCATCCAAGAACTACGCACCAAATTAATCAATGAAGGAAAGGTAAAGGATCTGGCTCTATAACCATCTCCATGTCAATGAATTCCATCTCTTGGAATATTAGGGGATTGAACGGTCCTTGGAAGAAATGTATCTTAAAAAACAAAATCTTATTTGACCATCATGACATCCTGCTAAATCAAGAAACTAAACTTGATTTGACTCACCCCCCCTCCTTCTCAACTCTTGCTTCAAACATTACAGCTCCTTGGCCAACACGGCTACAGGTACTGCGGGGGGCATAATGACCTTTTGGAAAAACTCCAAATTCGACCTAATATCCTCTCTTGCCACTCATAATTTCATAACAGTGATCCTGAGAATCATAAGTACCAACGAGATTATTTGCATAGCTAATATTTATGCCCAGCATAAGGTGACAGACCGTATCACTCCAATCTCCTTGACGCTCTTCACCATCCTCTCAAAATCATAGCAGGTGATTTTAATATGATAACTAACTTGTCTGAGAAGAAAGGAGGTATCTGAAAGCTCGATAAGGACTCTGAGGATTTCCTCACCACCATAGAAAAACTCAACCTCATCGACATTCCCACCAGCAATGGAATTTTCACCTGGAATAACAGAAGAGGAGGAGACCTTCAAATCGCCTCTTATTTAGACCGCTTCTTTTTATCCGAGGCAACTTATCTCACCTCTTGGGAAACAGAGGTGAGAATCCTAACGCAAGCAGGCTTTGATCACTGACCAATCTCTCTCAAGATTCAAATTTCCAATGGTCCGAAAAATAAGCCTTTCATATTCGAGGCCTTCTGGTTGGATCATCAAGACTTCATGGAAAAATGAAACAATGGTGGACTTACACTCCCACCAGAACTGGAAACAAAATGTACACTTTCCAACCAAATTTAAAACATATCAAAGAGAAAATAAAAAAATGGAACATAGAAACATTTGGCAACATCATCACGGATAAAAAAAACTTGGAGCATCAACTGAAACTTCTCCAACAAAACATAATTGAAGAAGGGATAACAGAGAACACTAAGCAAGAGGAACAATGATTACAATAAATCTAGGAGGAAAGAGCCACCCAGGAAGAAAAGTTGTGGCAACAAAAATCTAGGATAAATTGGTTGAAATGTGGGAAAAGGAACATGAATTTTTTCCATAAAACAATGATACAACATAGGAGAAGCAATAGAATCCTGGCTTTTAAGAACAATATGGTCATCTCATTTACTCTCAAGAGGAGTTGGAAATAGAGCTCAATCACTATTTCATCTCTCTTCTCAAAGAGCCAAGGAATGACCAAGATCATGACATAAAAAAAATCACCAAGCATATCCCCAAAATCCTCACGAAGGACCATAATAAAATTCTCCTAGGAAAGGCCTCCCTCTAGGAAGTGGAAGATTTGGTCATGGGAATGCCCAAATGCAAAGCACCATGTTCGGATGGTTTCACCATTGATTTATACAAAGATTGTTGGCCTATCATCAATTTGGAAGTGCATGCTCTTGTGGAAGAATCTCGAATTCTAAAGTCTGTCCTTAAAGCCCTTAGCTCCACCTTCCTAACTTTGATTCCCAAGGGCAGTTCCGCTGATTCCCCGGACAAATTTAGGCCCATAGCCCTCTGCAATGTCATCTACAAAATAATCACCAAAGTTCTCGCCAATCAAATGAAAGTCATCCTCCCTCTCCTCATCTCCCATCAACAGTTTAACTATGTGGAAGGAAGAAAAATCATGGATAGTATCATCCTCTCTCATGAGTTTATCCACTCTCTTAAATCCCCAAAAAAACGGGTATGATGATTCAACTTGATATGTCCAAATCCTTTGACAAAATTAGCTGGAACTACATGAGATATGTCCTGGCAGCGTTTGGGTTCCACAAAGAAAGCATCAAGTGGATCATGGCTATGGTGACGGGAGATTTTTTCTCCATCCTCATTAATGGATCCCCTTCGCATCCCTTTAACCCTTCCAGGGGTATAAGGCAAGGGGATCCAATCTCTCCTTTCCTCTTTGTTATAATGGTTGAAGGACTAAGTCGCTCTATCTCTGCTTCCCTGCAAGATAATAAGCTATTTGGTTTGTAGCCACATGCCTTAGCTCCCCCATCAATGCACAAAAAATTTATTGATGATACCATTCTCATGGGCCTCCCATCTATCAAAGAAGCCTACTCTTCCATGTCCATTATATCGAACTTCTCTGCTGCATCTGGAACCTCCATCAACACCGTGAAATCCAAGTTGTTCTTCTTTAACACTCTGCTGCCCATTTGTAGGAACATCTCCAGACTCTTGGCCATTCCCATTAGTACCCTCCCCACCACTTACCTTGGTGTTCCCCTTACATACAGGCCTCTCTCTCAGACCATTTGGGAGAACCTGATTAACAAGATGGAGAAAAGAATTGCCAAATGGACATTCAGATCTCTCAATTTGGCATGTCGCCTTATCTTGGTCAAATCTATTTTACAAGCCATCCCACTCTACTTGTACTCGGCTCTGGCAACCCAAAAAGTGATTTCAAAAAAAATTAAAAACCTTCATAGCAACCTATGGAGAGGTGAAACAGAAATGGGCTTTGGTGGCATGGGAAAAAATTTGCAAGCCCAAAAAAGATGGTGGCCTGGATCTTAGAGACATAGACCTCCTGGGAAAGGCCCTGGGAGCCAAAAACTTATGGAGATGGATTACAAACCCCAACTCCCCCTGGGGAATCCTATGGAAATCAAAGTATACCCCCTCCCTTTCGTAAGAGAAAATCATCAAGCTAAATGGAAATATCAAAGGTTCAGTCATCTGGAACCAAGCGTGGGAGAACAAGAATATCATTCAAAATCATAGTTTCTAGGAAATAAGCAACAGAAGCAAAGCTATTTTCCGGGAGGATACTTGGAAACAAAGGACGGAACTCAATCAACATCATTATCACCAAATAAAGGTTGATATGAAAAACAGAGGGAAGATCAAAGTCAACCGGTACTAGAAAATGAGTGACGAAAAGGACACATGGAGAATTTGGATGGAACAAGAGAATTGGACTCCCCATATGAACCCCCAAGCCTGGTCAGACCTCTCATCAGAACTACAAAAAAAACGAATCCTCCTTGACTCTGCTAAGGATAAACTCAAATGGGGGAAAACTCAGTTGGACGCTTCAATTTAAAGAAACCTACAGATACATAGCCAAGCAAGATCAACTTCAACCAGAACCGAAGTGGAACACAATTTGAGACAGGAAGCACTGGCCAAAAATATCCATCTTTCTATGGTTTTTCATCCATAGAAAGATTTTAACGTGGGACAACCTAAGAAGAAAAGGTTTTATTGGCCCATCGAGATGCCCTCTCTACTAGCAAGAAGAAAAAAACCCAAATCATATGTTAAATGTATGCCCATTCGCATCCAATTTATGGGATTGGAATTCTCTGGTCTTCAACAGCTCTTATTGGGACCCCTTATCTATTCAAAGTATGATCACGAACTAGAGATCTGTCTTCTCCTCACATCCTCTGGTTAACTGTGCATGGAATTTAATTCCTAGTCTAATCTTTTGGGCTCTATGGAAGGAGCACAATGCAAGAATCTTTCGTGGCATCTCCACCTAGGAGGAAATCATAATCTCGAAGATCAAAAGTGTGATCTGGGAAACAATGAACTCTCTACCCACTCAAACTGTCAAATCCCCTCCCACCTTCTTCGAAGGGAGAATTATCTTAATGATGGATCTCCTTCAGATCAAGTTCCATGAAGTTACCCCCCTCTCTAGGCTTGAAAATAAAAATAACACGTGGAGGCCACAAGAGAAGAGGACTTTCAATCTCAACTACGACGGAGCAACTAAGGGGAATTCGAGACCATTTGGTTTTGGAGGAGTCTTCAGAAACTCTAAAGGAGAGATAATCTAGATTTATGAGGGAAATATAGGTTCAACCACAAACAATGCCACAGAACTTCATGCTCTCGAAAATGGCATCATCACTACACACAAGCTAAAGCTCAGTCCTCTTATTATAGAAGGAGATTCCACGCTGGCCACTCAGATTGGCAAAAAACTTCAGCAAGGCATCGAGGTGGACAAAATTTCAGAAAACTGGTGCCTAAACAAAATAATACAATGGATCAAGCAAGGAATTGATAGCATGGCTGGCATCCACTTTCAAGCAATCAGACGGAAGGGAAATAAACTCGTAGACAGACTGGCGAATGAGGGTATGGCTGGTACCCTACGCTTGAAGTCCCTAGCTTGGTAGGAATTAGAGGAAGGTGAACTCTATCAGAAATGTGCATCAATCAATGATGAAGATAACCACTCTACTTAACAATATCTATTCGTGTACCCTTCATCATTTCAAGGTCGATTCTCTGTTCCGTTCGAAGGGTAGGTGGATGGCGCATGCGCACAGGCTCATCCTTGGCTCGCCTAATTCTAGCACTCACGATGCCACCTCCCCTCTCCCTTATGTGACCACCACCACCCAGTCACATCCTCTCTTCTCAGACATTCCTCCACCACCTTGCATCAGAACTTTGCATGCTACCCCTTCCCACCCCTTCTCCCTTCTCATGGCCTCCCACCATCACCTGGCTTCTATATATTTTCCCCTCCCCCTTCTCCCCCTCATTCTTATTTCTGCATTTATCCCTCTCTTTTGGTCCTTTTCTCTTTGGTTTCCCTCACTCCCTAGCCCTTCTTCTTCTCTCATGGGCCCGAAGAATTGTTGTACCCCTTGTTCTAGTCAAGTAGGTGCACGCAGTTGCGCAGCCTCCCACTGGCAGTCCCTGGATTCACCCACCACCACTTGCATGGAGACCTCTGCAAGGTGCACAGCACTGTGTTACGCGGCGGTGGTAGATCCTAAAACTTAGTAGGGCATTGCCGAAATAGAAGCCCAAGAAAATGTTCTTCGTAGAGAGGTCACTACTGAGGAAGTAAATGCTGACTTTTCCTAGATTTCAGACCCTGCCTTCACCCGAGCACGCGAAAACATCTACGCACGAACCATCGAAACATGGTGGAAAATGAAAACCATCATGGGGTTAGCTATGCAGTAGCAGGAGGAGCACACCAAGGCTCTCGAAACAAAGATTGACCGACTGATTAAGAAGTTTGTGGTGTATGTTGAAGCAGTCCACCACTGTCGATTCATTACTCGGGATGCACTACAATACATTGTTATCAAGAAGAAGTCAATATCGAAGGTCCATTCAGCTACTGAAGGATCCCCAAGCATCAAGAAAGAGGCCACTGGGGCCTCCACGAGTTGATAGAACACCACCGCGTAGCAGGAGGGAAGCTCTTAGGAGACTCACATTTGTCTAGACGAGGATCTGGTTACCATCAACCAGGAGTGACTTCGTCAGCTTCCTTTTTATTTTTCTTCCTCCACAAAGGGCTTTCTGTCGTGAAGAAAAATGAATTTTTCTTGGTTGACCATGCTACGGTTTTCTTCTCTTCTCTCGGTTTCTATATTCTTAGTTTTGAGAATGTTGTAAAGAGGGTTCCTCTCGGTTTCCAACTTTGTACTCAAAACCCACTTTTTTCATGGTTGCACTATAAAAAAGACAATTTTATGGGAATTTCAGGGATTTCGGTAGGGTCTTGTGTCAGGCTCTCTCTCCCACACAACCCAATTTATGTAATCTATTAATTTCCATAGTAATATACTTTATCTTATTCACAATTAAAAAACAATTATATTTACCCATAAAATACTAAGGAATAAGAGTTTTGATTGATGATTTCATAAGCCAACCAGGTATGGGAATTCCACGAACCACTCGAACGTAGACTAGGTTGAACAAATTCTTTCTTTGAGTCAGTCACCCCTGTTCCATATTCGAAGCACGAATGTGGGATCTCATAAAACAAATCAATCAAAACTATCCAAGGCTTCCAGAGGCCAATCCACCTCAACCCTCAACCAATGATTCCACCTCACTGTTGGACATCATTAACCATCACCATATTGGTCTCTACCCAAGTTTTCGAGAGCTTTAGATCATTTGTTCCAACCAGGGCTTCAAGGACTAGTAACTCAACCCATAGTTGTTGTCGAACTTCCAGAGCATTTGTCCAACCAGGGCTTCCTGGACTAGTAACTCAACCCACCAAGGGCTTCCAGAGAGTTTGTCCAACCAAGGTTTCTAGGACTAGTAACTCAACCCAAGATGTTACAGGGATTCCGGAGCGTTTGTCCAACCAAGGCTTCCAAGAACTAATAACTCAACCCACAGCCAAAGGCAGAAGAAAACCAACCATAAAACAAAAGTAAAACCCACAACGCCATGACTATCCATGATATGGCAACACTAGGAAAAACCATTATCAATCTAGGCAATCCTCCATGCCAATGACATATCATAACCAAATAACCACATGCATCTACCATGCATGCCACAACTAGCAAGGAAATCATACATGCAACTCAGTACCTACAATAAAAACACGTTGTAGTTGTCAATTCCGATGTCTTCTTGTGCTTTCCTACTTTTCCTTTGTCTTCTTGCTCCAATTCTCGAGTATGCCACACTCCTCCAAGAGTGCTCCAAGAAAACTCTAAGTGTTGAAGAGTATGAGACAGAGCGATAATAAAAGAGAGCTCCACCAAAATATTTCAGAATATTGCCAACTGATCCTTGAAAGCCTTTTTATTAATAAGGCCTCTATTTTATTCATTTCCTATTATTTTCCTTTAATTTCCTCCTCACATGAAACCTGTGACCTTTCACCTTCTTTTTCTCCTAATTTTCATTGTTTTCATAAATAAAATGCCACTTTGCCTTTCCAAAGCCTTTGCCATTGCCTTTGCTAATTTCCTTTAGCTATAATAATCGAAATGAACACCCAATAGGATGTGTTACCCACCATTCAGCTTGGAATACATGTCCCATGACCATGGTCTTACATTTTTACATGAATATTTAATCAGAGTTGTTACAATAAAACTTACTAAAGCGGTTACTTAGATGAGAAACACCATACATTAGTTGTAAAGATATGCTTGTGCAATGTTAAAGCCTTTCGGAAAACTAATAAATGTTGCAATAAGGAATTACTGGGTGGGGTGAATCAATGATTAATGTTAATGTTAATTTTAATTCCAATTCTTATTTTCTCTTTTAACTTAGAAATCACTCATGTGAGCATTCATAGCTAAATATATAAGAAACAATGTAAACCATTCACATGAACACACACCATTGATCTAGACTTAAACAGGAACGCAACAAATTACAGAGATAACCATAAACATAGATATGCAACGGAAATAATACTTCACTTCATTAATGTAAAACACTGAAATATGCTTACAAACAGTAATGGAAATAAACCAGCTAGGGCGATGGTAGCTTATCTCTGAGAAGAGATGTGGTGGCTACATGCCTCTGAATTGCCTTACAATGAGGCTCGAAGGCCTATTTATTGTTGAGAAACAATGGAAAACCCTTAACATTCCAAAACCTAACCCTAGAAGATGAAACGCCAAACTGTGGGCCCCGTTTGGGTAAATTGGTACATCAACTTCCCGGGGTCGTAACTTTGGCATACAATCTTCGTTTGACGCGTACAATAGCTCGTTAGAAAGATCTATCTGAGCACTACCACTTTGAGAAGAGAAACATTGGTCCATGAACCCATGTTGCCCCTAGATTTCCCAAAAAACATCGTTTAGGGCCTCAAAACGGCTCTGGAAGTTTTGGACCCGACAAACTGCTAAAAATAGTAAGTTGTGCTACAATTAAGGAGACTGAAAATGCTAAAAGAAACAATGGTGGGGGTCTAGGTGGACTTGGCAGGTCACCACCAATATCCACCTAGATCATTCCTCCCCCCTTAGGAAGCAATGGTCCCCATTGCATTGAGTTCCTCCATGAGATGAGGAAACTTTTGCTGAACTTGGTCCCTGGTGAGCCACTTGCCCTGGTGAAGGAGTTGGCCTACTTTGACAACTCGATACAGTTGGATATTCTGTTGGCGAGTGTGCTTGATCTGTGTGTCCATGATCCAATCAGTTGCAGCTTGTTCCATGCAATCTGGATTTAATTCTGTGGGTGTGAGTTGTTCTACAATGTCAGATGTGTCTAGCAATGGTGGAAAGTATGGCCAAAGGCGGTCCACATTGAACACTGGGTGTAGGCCAAGGAATGGGGGAATACTGAGTTCAAATGCATTGTCTCCCACAGCCTTAGTAATGGTGTAAGGACCATATCAGAGTGGTCTCAGTTTCCGATAGGCTCCAGTAAGGCGTTCCTTTTGCAAATGCAACCAGACTTTGTCGCCCACCTGAAACTTGTGTGGCACCCGATGTTGATCATGTCGTTGCTTGTACTTGGCATTTGATTTCTCCAGAATGTCATGGACCTGCTGGCAAATATGTTCGATGTGCTCAATGAAGCTGGTTGCCTTATCTATTTGGGACTGGACATGAGTCGAATCTGTGTGAGTAGCTGCAAGTGGCATGGCCACATCAATGGGGCATAATGGTTGGAATCCGAAGCCCACCTGAAAAGGGTTGTGGCCAGTCGAGCTGTGAAGAGCTCGGTTGTAGCTGTGCTGAACATAGGGTAGTCTCTCGTCCCATGTGTGTGGACGCTTTGAGTTGTACATGCGCAGAATGTGTACAATCATCCGATTGACAACCTCTGTCTGGCCATCAGTTTGAGGATGGAAGGCTATGGACTTAGTGAGTTTGGTGTCCAGCATTGACCAGAGACTAGACCAAAATGTACTGAGGAACCGACTGTCCCGATCTGAGATGATAGACCGTGGGATCCCAAAGTGCACCCACACTCATTTAAAGAAGAGTTTATTAGTGGCTTCTGCTATGATATTCTTCTTGTAGGCCGCCATAATGGCCATCTTCAAGAACCTGTCGACGACCACAAAAACACAATCATTTCCATGCTTAGTGGAAGGTAGGCCTGACATGTAATCCATGGAGATGGATTCCCAATGTCGACTAGGGGTAGGCAACGGGGTATAGAGGCCTTGCTTCTTGATGGTTGGTTTGGCAATGGCATAGGAAGTACATGATCTAATGTACTTCCCGACATCCTGTCAAAGATTTGGCCAATAGAAATACTTTTGTAGTACTGCCACCATTTTCTCGACCCCAAAATGCCTAACATCCCAACTGTAGTGTGCTTCCCAAATCATCTTGGCACGCTCGCTTGAAGGAACACAAAGGTGACCCAGGTGGCATAACAGGGCATCCTGGAGGTGAAAATCTGGAACATGTTGACCCTGCAAGAGTGTCTGGTATGTGTGGCCAAATTCTGGGTCGCTTTTGTAGAGAAGTGGCCAATCAAAATTCTCGTGCCCACAAGAGTTGAGCATGGTGGTTAACGCCATGATCGGTGGTCGACTGAGGAAATCTGCAACATTATTAGTGCTACCCTTCTTATACATGATATTCAAATGGAACTGTTGCAGGTATGTTGACCACTTTTGATGGCAATAATTCTGCAATTTCCCTTGGGTCTGTATGAATTGCAGGGGTCGGTGGTTTGTGTGGATGACTGTTTCCTTCCCCAAATTGTAATGCTTGCATTGTCAGCAAGCCTGCACAATGGAATACATCTCTTTATCATAAGTGGGATACTTTTGGACTGTGTCTGAAAGTGTTTCACTGTGTTATGCCACTGGATGCCCGTGTTGAGTAAGGACTACCCCAATAGCATAGTTAGAACTTAGAGGCATCTGTCTCGACCTCAAATGGTTGTTGTAAATCTGGTAACGCGAGCACTGGTGCCGTGCAGAGGCGATATTTCAACTCTATGAATGCCTTCTGTTGAGATTCATACCAAAAGAATTTCGCTTTCACTCCTCCCTTGGTGACTTGACTCAAGGGCCAAGTGATATGAGAAAACCCCAACACGAACCTGTGGTAGAAGTTGGAAAGAACTAGAAAGCTGCGGAGCTCTGTCAGAGTGGTTGGAGATGGCCAATACCGAATGACTTGGATTTTGGCTGGATCCACATGAACCCCCTGTTCATCAATAATGTATCCCAAATACTGAACCTGGGTCATGCCAAAAGTGCATTTCTCCAAATTGGCACATAGCTTGTGTTGCCGCAGTGTTTGGAGAACCTGTCGAATGTGGTGGAGGTGTTCTTCCCAACTCTGGCTGAAGATCAGAATGTCATCCAAGTATATTACTACAAATGAGTTGGTGAATGGCCGCAAGATGTCATCCATTAGCCTCATGAAGGTTGCAGGAGCATTTGTCAATCCGAAAGGCATAACCAACCATTCAAAGAGGCCCTCCTTGGCTTTGAAGGCAGTCTTCCACATTTTAGAGGGTTCGATTGGTACCTGGTGATATCCTGACTTCAGATCGATCTTGCTGAAATATTTTTCCCCCTTTAGTTGGTCCAAGAGGTCATCAATCCGCACGATTGGGTATCTATTATGGACAGTGATGTTGTTCAGCGCCCAATAGTCAATACAGAGTCTCCAAGTCCCATCATTCTTCTATACCAACATGATCAGGCTCCCACAAAGCGATGAACTCGGACGGATGTGACTTTTCTACAGCAGCTCTTGAATCTGCCTCTTGATTTCATCGTTCTCCAAAACAGAGCACCAATAAATTGGTCCATTGGGTAGCGGCGCACCTGGGGTCAAATCGATAGAGTGCTTGACCTGATAGTGCAGAGGAACCCCTGCGGGGGAGGTGAAGTTGTCCTCGTACTCTTTCACAACCTTATCCATCTGTAGTTGTCGTGCAGAGGGGCCCTGTCTGGAGGCCGTGGCCACCATCTTCTTCTTTCCTTGAGGGCGTATCCTCAGGAAAACAAATTTCCTAGTCTTGGAAATGAACTTACTATATTGTTTTGCAGTAATCAAAGAGATGGCGGTAGGTGGTGCTACCTCTGGTATCCTATACAACTTATTCCCCAATGTAATAATAACAGCACGGGGCCTTGATTCATACACAACATGTCGCTTCCACAAGTATGGTTGTCCTAATAATACATCACAAACTTCAAGGGGAGCAATGTCACACAATACCTCATCCGTGAAGGGCTTGATGTTGTATGGAAGGCGACACTGCTAGCTCACGCGAAGATCTTGTCCTTGGTGAAGCCACCCGATGGTGTACGGTTGTGGATGTGTTGTGGTCGGTAAGCCCAACCGCTTCATGACCTTTGCCAAAATGAGGTTCTTTTGGCTCCCACTATCGACAATGAACTATAGCGGGGAGCCCTTTACCCACATCTGGGAGTGGAAGAGACGCTCCTCCTCCTCTGGATCTTCGGGTTCATTTTTCTGGATCTTGGAAACAGCAATAGTGGCGTTGGGATCCGCATCAATGATCTTCTTCCCTTTGTCATTCCCCTTGTTGAGTTCTGACTCAGAGTCAGAACATGCATCTGATTCTGGAACCATTAGCTCAGCCACCAGTGACTGTTTGGCCCGACACTCACTGGTGTTGTGAGTGGAGCTCTTATGGAACTCACACCATTTTCCCGTGTCCTTTTTCGTCTTCGCGGTGCTGTTCTTTTCTTGCAGCTTTGGCGGGTTGTCCTGGGCTGCCCTGCCTTGGCTTTGCCCTTTGTTCTATGTTTTAGGGGCACCTTTTCCTTACTTCAGATTCGCAGATCCAAAGTCTCACTTCTTTTGTTTAAACTTCTTCTCAACCTTGACGGCATATCGGTATGCTGTGCCGAGCGAGGAGATGTTCAGGAATTGTATTTCTTCCTGGAAGTACTTGTGCAGGCAGCCATGGTATTTGAGTATCAAATGTTGCTCTGTATCCTTGATACCCAACTTTTTGAGAAGGGTATGGAAAAGATTGGTGAACTCCGGCACGTCTTGGTACCTTCCCTCCCGCAGCGTGGTCCACTTTATGTATTCATCCTCATAGCTTCTGACAGGGTAGTACTGCTTCTTGATGGCATCCCGGAATGAATTCCAGGTGGGTGCGGCTAAAAATAGTGAGCCGATATTTTCATCCTTCTACTCGCAGTAGGTTTCCCACCAGTCCTTGATGTGGGGGGCTGCTTTGGGAAGAGCAAAAACAATCTTTTCCAAACTCAAAAATTCATGAACAAAAAAATAACCCTCCAGCAGATTTTACCATTTATCTACGGCATCTACATCTATCTGACCCTCAAATATGGGGATTTCAAAATTAACTTGTACCTTAAAGGGCGTGGCATTTCTAAAGTAGCTGCTGGAAGCCGATGCGTCGCTTCTGGGTAGCCGCTGAAGGATTTGGGCAAAGTTGTCCATCATCGCGTTCCGTTGTCACTCGAGGGCTTCTTCGAGCAAGATTTTGATAGGATCTCCTGTGCCCTCATCTTTCTTCTCATCTGCCATAGGAGGCCGTTGGGATTTGTGAGGCTGGTCTCGCAAAGGTTCGATTAGTTCAAGCCCTAACTCCTTATATCCCGACCTCGTTGGGGACATGCAAAGAAAAAAAGAGAAAAAGCAGATTGCTCTGATACCACTGATACAGACTTAAATAGGAACACAACAAATTACAAAGATAACCATAAACATAGATATGCAGTGGAAATAATACTTCACTTCATTAATGTAAAATACTGAAATATGCTTACAAACAGTAATGGAAATAAACCAGCTAGGGCGATGGTAGCTTATCTCTGAGAAGAGATGTGGTGGCTACATGCCTCTAGACTGTCTTACAATGAGGCTCGAAGGCCTATTTATTGTTGAGAAACAATGGAAAACCCTTAACATTCCAAAACCTAACCCTAGAAAATGAAATGCCAAACTGTGGGCCCCGTTTGGGTAAATCTCCGTTTGAAGTGTACAATAGCTCATTAGAAAGATCTATCTGAGCACTACCACTTTGGGAAGGGAAACATCGGTCCAGGGACCCATGTTGCCCCCAGATTTCCCAAAAAAACGTCGTTTAGGGCCTCAAAATGGCTCCGAAAGTTCAAGACCCGAAAAACTGCTAAAAATAGTAATTTGTGCTACAATTAAGGAAAATGAAAATGCTGAAAGAAACAATGGTGGGGGTTCAGGTGGACTTGGCAGGTGGCCACCAATATCCACCTGGATCAACCATCAACATGAGTAGCATACACATATCGACACAGAGATTTAACATGGAAACCCAAAAGGGAAAAACCTCCAATTAGTTTGTGATTATGATGTAATCTAAGCTCCTACTCAATTACATCAATTTATTTGTGAGCACCCACTCACAGGAGGTCCCAACCCCCTTTAAATTAGCAATCACTACAATAAAAAAGGTCATTGGTGAGAGTCATGCTTGTGACAGACCTTTAAGGTCCGTCACCAATGTGCATATGGTGACAGTCTTTAAAAAAGCGTTGTTGTAACTGTATATAGTGATGGTCCTTTAAGGTTTGTCACCAAAGCCATTTTCAATGACACTTTTGGTGAGGGTCATTAAAGACTCGTCACTAATTCTCTCTTTGGTGACACTTTTGGTGAGCATCGTTAAACGCCCATCACTAATTCTCTCTTTGGTGACACTTCTAGTGACGATCTTTTATTGACCCTCACCAATGCTCTTTTTGGTTACCTTTGGTGACGGTAAAAAAAATTTCGTCATCATTGATCATTCCAATGAGTTTTTGATGACACTTCATGCCTGTGAAGGACCTTTAAGGTCCATCATCAATGTTGCATATGGTGATGATCTTTAAAAAAACGTTGTTGTAAGTGTATATAGTGATGGTCCTTTAAGGTTTGTCACCAAAGCCATTTTCAATGACACTTTTGGTGAGGGTCGTTAAAGGCCCATCATTAATTCTCTCTTTGGTGACACTTCTAGTGACAATCTTTTATTGAACCTCACTAATGCTCTTTTTGGTTACTTTTGGTGACGGTCAAAAAATGTTCGTCATCATTGATCATTCCAACGCGTTTTTGATGATGTTATGTACCTGTTACTATATTTTTTGTCAAAAGATAACAATTTAAGATGATTGTTGTGGAGTCTTTTTCATTATGTGTCCAAGGTCATACTGGTTATAGTCAGTAAATTTGTTAAGAAGTAAACAATGTAAACTTTGAAACGGGAACTGATATTGTTACCCATTTTGTAGAGATAGCAAAAAAGTGACCCGATTTTGAAAAGGGGTGATGCAGAATACACATGTTTTGTAGAGATAGCAAAAAAGTGACCCGATTTTGAAAAGGGGTGATGCAGAACACACATGTTTTTTTTAGAGCACAGTTTTTGGCACTTTAATTTTTTTTTAATTTTTTTTATGTACATTGTGTTTTAGAATGGTAGTGATTTTCATGCTCATTTTAAAAAGTGGTTATTCTGCATCAGACCCTTTTTTTAAAAGACCTATTTTTTGACTTTAACTTTTCTAATGTATGTAATGTAAATAATTATTTTGTAAATTTAATCATTTTGGAAGTGGTCTTCTTCTTCATATTTTCTTGTTTTTATTTTTATTTTTATTTTTTTTGGTAGTGAGGTTTTTATTGATTTGCATATTTAAAAAAGAAGGCCAATATTTTGCATTTTCCATATTTTACATATTTATACATCGTTAGTTAAATTTTCAATCCAAATGAAATAATTGTCTCTAAAAAACAAATATAAAATTATATATAAAAAAAGACAAAAATAAAAAAGTGTTAAAAAAAAATTATCTTATAAACCATAAAACACTTTGGAAAAAAAAAAACAAAATTACATATATATATATATATATATATATATATATATATATATATAATTAAGTCGATAAAAATTGAGAAATTTAAAAAAAAAAAAAAAACATTAGCAAAAACTAAGAATAAAATTTTAAAAACAAACTAGTTTAAAAAAAAATAGAAAATTAACCAAAAAATAAATTAAAAAAACTAATAAAATAAATATTAAAAAAAAAGGTTAAAAAAATTATCTCACCAAAAAAAACATTAGCAAAACTGGAAAAAAAAATTAAAAAATTAAAAAAAAACTAGTTTAGAAAAAAAAAAAAAATAGAAAATTAACGAAAAAAAAAATGAAAAAATAGTAAAATTAATATTAAAAAAACAAAAATAAATTCAAATTATAAAAAAAAAAACAAACAAACAAAAAAATACGTAATTTTTATTAAAAAAAAATGTAATTATTTTTTATTAAACATACATATTTTATTTAAAATATATATATATATATATATATATATATATATATATATTAAATTTTTTATTGTGAAAGCTTGTGCAATAATAACATTGTCCAGTAATTATTTGTATGATCTTCATATTGTAATGCTCTCTGTCATTCACGCCCTTGTCAACGGTGCACGACAGTGAATGTTTAGCTTTAGATTTCTGGTCCACTGTAATTCTGCCACTGCCATAATATTATATTTACTACCCAACATTAATGCAACCACAGATTAATAAATAATGCATACATTACATCGTCTATTTATCACGACTTCTAGCATGACCTGCCTCTCTGTGTGTCTGACATCTCTGTCTGACTAGCTAGTATGAACATTGCAACACCTTCAATCTCAATCTCTGCAACATTATTTCTCAAACCTGGTGTATTTTTACATCGTCCCAAACGAACCGAGCTCCATTTCTTACGCACATACCACATTTCTCGTCTCAATATAGGATCTTCACCACCTTGCTTTCGACCACCCTCACAACCACCTTGCTTATGATTTTTATTTTTATTTTAATAATTTTTTAATATATATATTTAAATCATTTTTTTATTATTATTTATATTTTTAAATAAAAAACAACAAAAATGTTTAAAGAAAAAGTTATAATTTTTTTTTTAATAAAAAAAGAATTGTTTAAAAAAGAAAATTAATTTTATTAATTTTTTTTTAAATAATATGTATGTTTAAATAAAACATACATATTTTATTTTATTTTTAGGGTTCATGATAAAATATTTTACACCATTATTTCTAAATGTTGAAATTTTACTATTGAAAAAAAAAAGTGTTCTCCCAGCATCAACACTTTTCGTTTTGAGGGTATTTTTTGGATATTTTTTGCTCAAAAAATTTGTTTTCACCGCCATTTTTAAAACATGTTGAAAATTTACCCAAGAAAAAAAAGGTGTTATTCCAGCATCAACACTTTTCATTTTTAGCACTGCTTTTGATGTTTTTTCGAGGTTTTTTGGCCAGAGTTCCCGTTTTGAGTTTATAGTTCTCGTTTCATAGTTTACATTGTTAGTAATTAGTGTGTATCATTTCCCTCAAGTCATAAGAATATAGTTTTCCTATAAGTCAACACATTATTCATCTCTATTAGGTTTATTATCTAGCAAATTTCCTTTAAATAAAGTTCCACTATTGTGTGTAGGAACTACATTATTTAATACATAATCAAGCTCTATCAATTCTATTAATGGGAGAGACCTAGAACTCATCAACACTCATGGCACACCTTGTTAGGATATTCCTACACATAGGATATAGTTAAGTTCAACTTTGTCTAGTGTAGAGTTAGGTAAAGTGTGTTTCTTTACCGTTGTACATTTTGTAACTTACAATCGACGGTCACGATATGTAGTGATCCGACGGTTCATTCTCTCCTCGGTATTACCGACACTTGATCCGTGGCTTGACACCCGATTGGTCCATGAATTCTATTTAAAGCGCATGGAGGGTCATTTGTAGGGTAATCCGTGCATGAGAGAAGATTATGTAAATTTTCATTCTTTGATTAATAAATTGCCTGAAATGGCCACGTTGGCTCAGGCCGTGGACTGTTTCCCTCTTTGAGGGTTTTAACCACGTCAAAAATACTGGTGTATTGATCTGTGATCTGGTTGTGAGCGGTGTCCTTTTGGTGTTCTTTCTGAGGAACTTACCGTGTAAATTCCTACATGGTATCGGAGCAATTTGAGGGCCGCGTCCGTTGGTGATCCAAATTTGAAGCCGGTAGAACTGCATTCGACTGCCATTTCCTAGATCTGCTGTTTCTGACTGCTTTCGGGCCGAGATGACTGCTCTGTTGTGTTCGGAGCATCTGTTCCAGTGAGGAACCCCTTTCGTTTCACGCGAAAAGGTTTCCGGTAGCCCTAGCTGCGTCATTTTTAAGATCTGGAGGTATACAGTGTTTATTTGCAGTTTACTGTTATTTTCTCTCTGCTTATTTCGGTTTCGGTTTATTTAGCTTTTTTTAACCAGATCTATACCTTTCATTTCTGCGTATGCTCTTTGCCCTGCGACTCTGTGCGATCTGGGCAAATCAGAAACAGAAAGGAAGGATTTTTCTCATGCGTATGCTCTTTTCCCTGCACCTTAGTGTGATCTCGGAAAATCAGAAACATTGAGAAAAATATTTAGTTTTTCGACTAAAGCTAACTTTGAGCCGCAAGGTTCAATTTTTTGAAAATATTTAGTTTTTTGGGTAAAGCTAACTTCGAGCCGCAAGGTTCGTTTTCTTTGCATGTCCGTGTTGGGTTTTTTGTTTTTTGTTTTGTAGGGAAAAAGAACTTTCTCAAAGCAAGCACGCAACCCAAAGCCCCCCCCCCCCTCTCTCTCTCTCTCTCTCTCAAATTTTTTGTATAGATCAATTGGTTCAAAGCTATTTTAAGAGAGTAGAGGTCTTGGGTTCAAGTCTCCATTTTGTGGGGGCGGACTTTTTCATTTCCGCGCATTCCCGCACTTCGTCGGCAACTTCAACAACTTTTTTTCAAAAAGCCATAACTTCTTCATCCGGAAGCCTTTTTCAGAGCCGTTTTTTTTAAACCAGCCTAATTTTTCGAGATCTATCCATTGGAACACTTACTTTCAGCATCTTCAGCTTCAGTTTCTGTTGAAATAGAAAGTCAATACCAAGTTACCCTTGACAGCACCAACTACTTCCAATGGTTGTCCTACATGGAGGATTTACTTAGAAGTAAAGGTCTCTACCGAATAGCCACATGCCAAGAAAAGAAACCGAAAGATGAAGACAAGGCTGCTAAATGGAAAAATCGACAAGATCAAGCACGTGGTTTGATAGGGATGTCTATTTCTCCAGATTTTAGATTCCATATTGCAGAACTTGAAACTCCTCATGAAGCAATGGAACAAATCAATAAAGTTTTTGGGATTAAAAATGAAATTAGAGCCCATCAACTTGAAAATGAGTTGCTTACATTGGACCCTAATAATTTTTCTTGCATTGAAGATTTCTTGTCTAAGTTCAAGACCCTTAGATATCTTTTGGAAGGTGTTAAGGTTAAGAAAGAAGATAATAACCTTATTTATTCCATCCTTACTAAGTTGGGACCAGCCTTCTCTGTATTTGTTTCCACCTTCCATTCTACAAGAGAAGCCTTCATTTCTCAAGGAAAAGACTACAAGCCCCCTTCCTTTGACTCTTTTTGTCATTCTTTAATAAGAGAACAAGAAAAACTCTTACACCTTGGCCTTCTTAATCTTGGAAACTCTTCCAAGAAAGCGTTAGCCGCCCAGCAGCAACCAAATTCAAAGAATCCTAAAATGTCATATCCTAAAAAGACTGGTCCTAAACCAAACAAGGGTCCTCAGCAATTTCAGCCCCATTATGAAACATCATTTCAACAAAATGATAAGACAAATAAAAACAAAGGGAAGAAGACTGATAGACATTGCAATTTTTGTAATCGAGATGGGCACTTAGAATCAAAATGCTTTAAGAAGATGGAAGCCTTGGAAGCAGCAATGAAGAAGCATAACATCCATTTGGGGCAATCTTCAACTTCAACTTCATCTTCAGGAATGGCACTTTCTGCATGTGGTTGTCAAGCATCTAGGTCTGGCTATGCATTAAATGTATCTTCTTCTTCTCATTCTCATGAGTGGCTCATTGATTCTGGAGCTTCTTATCACATGGCCAAAAACAAAGCCATGTTTTCTTCTTTAAATGATTGTAACACCAAAAATATATATGTTGGTGATGATAGATCTCTTAATGTTGTAGGGACTGGAACTGTTCATCTAGACAATGGTCAGTTTAATGATGTATTATGTGTTCCAACCTTATCCTGCAACCTTCTATCTGTATATCAGATAACTCATTCAGGTGAAGGTAAAATCGTTGAATTTTCACCTCATGATGTTGTAATCAAGGACTTAAAAGATCCTAAACAGATTTTGGCTACTGGCATTGCTGATGATTCTACAAGGTTGTATAAGTTTCACAACTTTGGGTCATCAAATCTTCCCTCGGTATTTGTTGCTCATAACGATGAAGTGAGCAAACTTTGGCATGAGCAATTTGGTCACTTAAACTATCGCTCCCTTCAGCATCTATGTAAAGAAAATATGGTGACAGGTCTTCCTATGGTATCTTGCAGAGATGGTGTTTGTTCCGGATGTGTACTCGGAAAACATCATCGGGACAGTTTTGAAAAACGTGCCTCTTGGCACGCCTCAGCCCCTTTACAGCTTGTGCATAGTGATTTATGTGGTCCACTTCCAGTTGTGTCATTCTCTGGTTGCAAGTATTTCTTAACTTTCATTGATGATTTCTCCAGACGCACTTGGGTATACTTCTTAAAACTCAAGAGTGAAGTATTTAACACTTTTTTGGCCTTCAAGGCCTTTGTTGAAAAACAATCTGGACATCAAATTCTTAAGTTAAGATCTGATAATGGCGGAGAATATGTTAAAAACACATTCATCAACTATTGCACTGAGAATGGAATTCAAATGCAACATACTGTTCCATATACTCCACAACAAAATGGTGTAGCTGAAAGGAAGAATCGCACCTTAAAGGAAATGGCTAATTGTATGCTACAATCTAAAGGACTTGGTCTTAGTTTTTGGGCAGAAGCAATTAACTGTGAAAATTACATAATAAATCGCACTCCTACTAAGGCTTTAAAGAATATCACTCCAGAAGAAGCATGGAGCTCAATCAAACCAGATGTAAGTCACTTTCGTGTTTTTGGAAGTGAAGCGTGGGCCCATATTCCAGATGAAAAGCATAAAGCTTTAGAACCTAAAAGTGAAAAATGTACTTTTGTTGGATATTCTGAAGATGTCAAAGGCTATAGACTTATTCCATTTAAGTCCAAAAATGTTATCATTAGAAGAGATGTAAAATTTGATGAAAATATATCGGCCTGCGAGCCTAGTCCGGCGGATGTGCCACCTCTCCCTATCTCTTCTACCTTTGAAAACATTTCTTCTTCAGATGATGAAAATCCTCCCCCACCATTTTAGGATCCTCCTTCAGCTCCTGAGCTTCCAAAATGGGTTCGTGCCACTCGAGATGCAGCAGGTGATCTTGCCGGTGATCCTACAGATCAGTGACACACACATTCTCAGTTCGAAAGAGCCTCTTCTTTACTGGCTCAAGCTCCAGTAAATTATGATCCTGACACCTTTGCAGAAGCTTCAGGCCATCCAGATTGGGAAGCAGCTATGAATGAAGAATATCATTCATTATTGGCAAATGATACATGGGATCTTGTTCCTTTACCAAAGGGACGAAAACTTGTTAGATGCAAATGGGTTTACAGAACCAAGTATGGACCAGATGGGAAAGTTGATAAACATAAAGCTCGTCTTGTTGCTAAGGGCTTTTCACAGGTTGAAGGCATTGACTACACTGAAACCTTCTCCCCTGTTGCCAAAATGAACTCTATCCGCCTTGTTATTTCCCTTGCTGCCTCTTTCAAATGGGAAGTCCATCAGATGGATGTTAAATCTGCCTTCTTGCATGGGGACTTGCATGAAGAAATCTATATGGAACAACCCATTGGCTTCATACAAACAGACTCCAGCCTTGTTTGTCGACTTAAGAAATCCCTTTATGGTCTCAAGCAAGCTCCTCGGGCTTGGTATGCCAAAATGGATAGCTTTCTTTTAGAATCTGGCTTTTCTAGGTGTCATTCTGACAATACTGTCTACACCAAGAAAGTGGGAAACTCTCTTATCATCCTTGTTCTTTATGTTGATGATCTTATCCTTACTGGTAGTGATCCCAACCTTATAAACCATGTGAAGTCTAGCCTCAAAAGGAAATTTGAAATGACAGACTTAGGACACTTACACTATTTTCTCGGTCTTCAAGTCTTGCAATCCAAGGAGGGTATTTCCCTTTCCCAGTCCAAGTATGCTTGTGATATTCTACGTCATTTTCACATGGAAGACTGTAAACCAGCCCCTTCTCCCTTTCAGTCTGGAGTCAAACTCTCAGTCACTTGTACTTCTCCTGAAGTTGATGCTACCTTATATCGTCAACTTGTAGGAAAACTTTTGTATCTAACCCATACTCGTCCTAACCTTTCCTTTGTTGTTGGCCTTGTTGCTCGGTTCATGCAAAACCCCTGTGAAAGTCATTGGAAAGCAGCTAAAAGAATACTTCGTTATGTTCGAGGTACAGTTCAGTTTGGGATTCATTACAGTGCCAAAGCATCTCCTCTATTGGTTGGTTTCACTGATTCCGATTGGGCTGGTGACCCTGATGATCGGAAGTCTATTGCCGGTTATGTGTTCACTCTTGGTTCAGGACCTATTACATGTGCTTGTAAGAAACAAGCTGCCATTTCTCTTTCATCAGCAGAAGCAGAGTATCGTGGTGCCGTAGAAGCTAGTAAGGAAGCCTTGTGGCTTCGTCAGATCCTGTCAGAGTTTGGCTTTCAGCAGCAGCATCCGACTACACTTTGGTGTGATAATCAAAGTGCCATTCAGCTATGCAAAGATCCAGTCCAACATCAGCGCAGCAAACACATTGAACTGCACATGCACTTCATCAGAAAGCTCATTCACGACCATGTTCTTGAAGTGCAATATTGTTCAACAGATGATCAAGTTGCAGACATCTTCACAAAGGCTCTCACAGAGGCGAAGTTCACTAAACTTCGATTTATGGTTGGAGTTCAGGAAGTTGTCACTAAGGGGGGATAGGCTCTAGTGCCTCCTTCCTTCTCCTATTGTGTCATATTTGTAAATCCTTCAATCCTATCCCAAGTTGTTCTTAAGGGGGGATGTTAGGATATTCCGACACATAGGATATAGTTAAGTTCAACTTGGTCTAGTGTAGAGTTAGGTATAGAGTTAGGTAAAGTGTGTTTCTTTACCGTTGTACATTTTGTAACTTACAATCCGACGGTCACGATATGTAGTGATCCGACGGTTCATTCTCTCCTCGGTATTACCGACACTTGATCCGTGGCTTGACACCCGATTGGTCCATGAATTCTATTTAAAGCGCATGGAGGGTCATTTGTAGGGTAATCCATGCATGAGAGAAGCTTATGTAAATTTTCATTCTTTGATTAATAAATTGCCTGAAGTGGCCGCATTGGCTCAGGCCGTGGATTGTTTCCCTCTTTGAGGGTTTTAACCACGTCAAAAATACTGGTGTATTGATCTATGATCTGGTTGTGAGCGGTGTCCTTTTGGTGTTCTTTCTGAGGAACTTACCCTGTAAATTCCTACACACCTTAACATGCTTTGGAACAGTACGCTAACATTCATTGGCACCTTGCATGTCTTGGAACATCTTTGTACCTGGAACATCTTGCCATGAGTAGGACGCCCAAGCACATGTTGGCATGCCCTAGCATAGCATAGCACTCCCCTATCATGTGTTGGCATGACTTATAGTCCCTAGCATGCCCTAGAACACCTTAGCATAATATTGCATTGACAAACATTAGCACTTGGCACACATTGGCACTTGGCATGTATTGGAACATATTATTAGTGTGTCTAGCATGCCCCTTTTGAAAAATATAAAGTCCTGACTTATTAACCCTCTTATGTGTTGATTTCCTTACATTTTAGCTTGGTTATTCCTTTTTTTCCTTGAAACTCCTTGACGCATATTGGCATACTCTGGCACCCTGCACATCCTAGCATGTCTTAGCACCTGGCATGCCTTGGCACCATTTGGCACATGTTAGCACACTCTAGCACTTCTTGACATGCCCTAATATTCCCTTGCATGCCTTACTTGTGCTTAGCATACCATGTCACTCCCTCCTTGGCATGAAAATTAGCACTCATTGACACTCCCCGACACACCCTCATATTCATTTAATTCCATGCATTTTGACCCAGTTCTCCCTTGTGTTTTCCTAGTACTCCCTAACACTCCTCAGCATGCATTGGCACTCTCTAGCACACCTTAGCACTCTTCGATGTGCTCTGCCACTTCATAGCATGCATCACACTCCCTGACGCACATTGGCACTTGGCACGTGTTGGCACTTGGCAAGTCTTAGTATGTTTGGCATGCGTTGAGATGACTTGGTATTCCTTGGCACGGTTTAATATTAAATTTATTTGAGATCAATTATTGGAAACTAGGTGAGAAGAAATGAAGGAATATTTGGCACTTAGAATGCATTGACACTTGGCACTTGGCACCTAGTGTTGGTGTGCCTAGCATGCCCCTCATGGAAAAGGTAAATTGATGACTTATTAACCCTATTATGTGCTCATTTCCTTGTAGTTTAACGTGTTCCTCCCTTTTATTGCCTTGACAGTCCCTGGCATGCATTTTCACACGCTTGTACATCTTGCCATGCCTTAGCACTTGGCACATCTTAGCTTGTTTAACATGTCTTCGTACTATTTGGCACATGTTAGCATTCCCTAACAAACCTTGGCAGTCATGACCTCACAACTAGCATTACATTTTTCTATGACTTGGGAACCTTGCATTCACTAGAACATCTTGGCACTCCCTAGTTGTCATGCCCTCTGTTATCCTCCACAATGTCCCAGGTTGATGAGGAGATCGGTGGAGGTAACCACAAACCAAGATTTTAGTTTGGAAGCTAGCCCTACCAAACCAGAGAGGGCTCTCTCTATGAAATCATAGCCAAGAGATGACTAGAATGTAAAGTATTTTAGGCTAGATAGCTAGGGTCAGGTGGGTTTTGGAAAATTTAGGGTTTTGTTGCTAGATAAGGGAGAAAAACTAGGTAGATAGGTCAGAGGATCAAAGGGTTACAATAGCAAAGATATAAAGGAGAAAGGTAGCATTACTTTTGTGACAGATCTTAGGGTTTTTCAATGTAGTGTAGTGTTTAGAATAAGCAAAAGGTATTAATGAGCATGAAACATGAATTCATTAAGCAAGAAAGAAAGTAACACATAATGATTTTTCTATCAAAACAGAGCTTTATGCAAAGAATTCCATTTATAAATTGTAAGGAAAACCATTGAAGAATTGATGAATGGAAATATAAGATGAATATCTTTCATATAAAGCTATAACAGAGAAAAAACAACATCACAGACTTACTGCACATGAATTCCTAGATAATAGCTGCAAACTGTGTCCTTTGATTTCCAAAAAATGTCCAAGAACAAGCTACAATAGTTCTCTCCTCTAAATCCAACCTGTTATATCACTAAAAAACAGATACATAAATACCAAAACAACATCTCCCCACTCTCAGGGGTTGAATCCATGACTCTAGGAACTGTTCCATGAGGTGTTCTAACCAAACCCTAATGTCTAGGGAAGTAAAAAACAACTTCTACAATTAACTTTGACTCCAACCTCTCTCGTAAATGAGGTCACATTTACCTCAAAACAGATTACAAAGACTAACCACCCATTATTTACATTTACTTTTACCCCTCACATTCATCTACTTCACCCTTTTGACTTTTACCAAATTCAAACTAGGAATTACAAAAAATTACACAGTGAAAATTTTACAAAAATATCATAAATTTCTAAGTGCGCAACGAGCTATTCGAGGCCATTTTTTAGTGCATTTCTGAAGTCCAAATCCAGATATGAATCCTGTTATGGAAATATGGGATAGTTTAGATGTATTTAGAGTATTTTTTCACTAAAAAGGACCCATGTTTGGCTGAGATATGGCCATTCTCCCAAGGTGTCTCCAGGTGCACAGTGAAATGGAAAAAGAGGGGCAAAAAGGTGATTTTTGGCCTCTTTTTTGCAAATTTCTCAAAAATTGAGCCCTAGACCAGGAAAGTGGGTGTTTGGCATGGGATACCCCCAAGGCATGTTTTGGGGCTCAAAGCCCATGTTTTGATCGAATAATGTTGTAAAGCCCCGCGAATTGCAGGTGCGGAAGTATGTTAGAGTCATAGGGTTGTCCGCCCTAGTTTGTAATGTAATGTCGGCCTACCCATGGTCCACAAACCATGGGATTGTATAAATAGAGTGAGGCTCTAAGTGTAAAAGTAGCGAAGTAGAGGATACAGAACAAGTCTAAGGGATTGAGTCGTAAGTGCCTAAGTGTGTCTTTGGGTCATAGAATAGGAGAAGGCTCTGCACCTGAGTGCATAGAGGCCTAGTTGTCTGCAGCTGAGTGTGCGGACCCTTGCAGTTGAGTACGCAGGGTGGAGTCGAGTCTGTAACTAAAGAAGAGAATAATAAAGAGAAGTTTTATCCAAATTCTGTGTATTTTTTCTTGAGTTATTACATGTTTGATATCAATTGCAAATATACTGTTTATTTACTACGCGCACTTGTATGAATGATTTATATTGCTAAAGATACGTTACACATGCAAGTAAGCTAAGTTAATCAACTAACTATGGAATACTAGTAAGGACTCGGGTAATAGCAGTGTTCAGCCCCTGAGTAGGGCTGCACGAAGGTAGCATCTCAGGCTGCGAGTTATAAATAAGTGCACGTAGCGAAGTGCGCGCAGGGTCAAACCGCAGACCACTTGAACTCATCAGACATCTCCAAGGTGTGGAAACCTGGTTCTAGCACCCTCCCATACTACTTCGAGTGAGACCTTAGTCTGTACTCCACGAACTGTTGCCGAAAGGGCCAGTAGTACCGGGATTTTTTTGGCTAAATCACCTCTAAACCTGCATTAGGCCCCAACAAGCTAACAAATGGTTCTGTTTCCAGGACTGGGATCTACATAGGAGATGTCTGATGTCGTGTAACTGGAATCTGACAAAGAAAGAAATTGAAGGGTGGTTGGATAGAAAATTCATGAGTTCACGGCACAGGAAAATAGGAATCCGTGAGTATCGAAGGAACAGTGGTTAGAGAGCTATGTATATACGGAAATCCATGAAATTTTCTTTGCATCCTTCCCCTCTGAGTTGTATGAGTGGATCGTGAAGCTAGCAGACAATCAACGAAGTTGTAGGCTTGACAACCGATTGTGTGGAGTCCAGAGTTGGTGCGTAGACTAGAAGCATTGGAAGATAAGATCGTGCACAATGTGGACCATCAGCTCGATCGAATTATAGGAGGGTTTACCACTGAATTCGCGGTAGATACTACAATCAGCTACAGCGAGACGGAACGACGCTTCATCAAAGGACCGCGAGGTAAGTACATAAAATCTTTGAACACTTGGATTAAAATGCTACTGTGTGAAAAGAGGGTTATGCGAATAAATTGATGTTCTGGGCTAAGTGAAGTGGGAGGATCTATAGAAACAAAGGTAGCATAGAGATAGAAACTAGCCCCTTAATTTTGCCTCGGTGAAAAAGCGAGGGAGAGCTTGCGAAAGTTTCACCAAGAAGTGTGATCAGTCTAATAAGGCAGCGAATTCCACGCATACCACCTCCACCTACACCACCACCAACTTCACCATCTTCACCCCTATCTCCGCCCACACCACCTCCGCCACCACCATAGTTCAATATGGTGAGCACGATAAAGTTGCCGGTGCTCAAAGGGGTAGGAAACAAAGATCTCTACCAATTTTGGTTCATGGTAAAGGTTTTATGGAAAGCGAAAGGAGTCGCGGATGAAAACATAAAGAAGGCAACGTTGGTAAGCATGTTTTAGGATCGCACCCTAACATGGTACATTAAGCATTCTAATGACAATCCAAACGCAGGGATCGCGAATATCCAAGCTACGTTGAACAGTGAATTTAGAAGGCCAAAATCAGAGACACAGTCAATTATCAAGTTTAAGGAAATCGCGATGCTTCAAGGCAAGACCCCCTGGGAACTGGATCAGAGACTAAAGGGCATGATTCGCGAAGCCAACATGACCTTGATGGATGGGTAACATTGTGCATGGTTTGTGGCATCACTAACGCCACATCTAAGGATGGCAGTGTCGCAGTAGATGTTTTCCACCCAGGCCGAAGCTTTGGAGATTGCAATGAGACTGCACAAGATCCCAATACAAGATCCTAGCCTGGGAGTCCAACAAATCCACGCGCAATTGAAAAATTTCTGTTTGAAAATGCATATTTTGAAACAGGACAGGACAACTCACCCAAAAGCACGCGAGGAGGTATGGTGCATAAAATCCAAGGGCCAGGGGCATGACAAGGACCATTTTGCAGTATTCACGAACTACCTAGCGAGAGGAGGGCCAATGCCACTGAGACCAGAGGCACAAGCAGGGCCGAGCATGGCACCTGCATTATGGTGTGTGATTGATCAGATAGGAGGGAAGCACGCTACAGATAACTGTCACCTATTACAGAAGTATACGCAGACGTCTCAACAGTTGTTTTGTAATTTCTGCAGGTCAGTAGGCCATGATGAACACACCTGTAGAAGTTATGAACTAATGATGGATCGAACTCCTATCTATAGATTTCAGACTGAAATGCGAGCCCTTGATCAAAATTCAGGGATGGCACTCATTATATTTCAGGGGCGCGAACAAGGTCGAGGTGGAATGGGGCCAAGAAGGGGTTGCGGACAGCTGATTTTTTATAATTGCGGAGGGCTAGGGAATTATGCCCACGATTTTACAAATCCATGAGAGAATCATGTTTATATTGTACCCAGTTTGTTCATGAGATGGAGGACTGCCCCACACTAATAGAAAGGTTGTGTGATAAAGGAACACTCCAACCTCCGTCGACCCAGAATCTGCAAATGATGAGGTCTAAGCCGCACGAAGAGGACCCGAATGTAAACATCATGCTCTAAAGCGGTATCACGATAAGAGATGGCAAGGGTAAATAGCCAGAAGAAAGTGCTTGGGTTTGCAAGGCTCCAAAAAAGGAACCAAAGTTCGATTTGGAGCGCGCAAAGGAGACATTCATGGAAGCTAAGAAGAGCTTCACAGAAGCATCCACTTCAGGCAGTAAAGACAAATTAGAACCAGAGATGGACCCGTGGAGACATGCATGAAGCTGTTGTGCAACAACAAGGTTGTAAAGGGACTACAAGAACTCATCACTAAATGCATTGGGTCAGGAGAACCGTGCATAGTCTGGAAGCTTGGGAAACACACAACGCGAATAGGAAGGGAGATGAGATTGACTGCGCAAATCGGGGAATATGAAATGGATCAAGTGATTCTAGATTTAGGATTAGATGCGAATGGACTGCCAAAGTAGACATGGGAGCATATGGGTAGGCCCGCATTGCAATGGTCTCCTATTCAATTATGAAGGCGAACCAGCGGAAGATCCTACCGATGGGAAGATTGCAGGGAATAATAGTAGATATCGAAGGTGCGAGCGCGCTTGCAGATTTTGAACTAATAGAGATGGTTGATGATAGCAATCCCTATCCTGTGCTATTGGGAATAGATTGGGCCACTGATATGAATGGAGTGATAAATATAAAGAAGCGCGAGATGATTTTTGAGAAAAATTCACTGCGCGTAGTGGTACCTTTAGACCCTGTGGAAGGATCGTGCTACACATAGCCATTGCGCGACGATGAAAGCAACGACAATCTAGATTGTATCTACAAGATAACTGTGTGGGAGAAGGACTGGGTGAATCCAACAGCGGATGGCAGGAATTTGTGGGAGCGCAAAAGCTGCTGCACATCAGATTCGGACGAGGAAATAGAATGATGGCAGAACCAGTTACACGAGGTAACCACACTCAATTGCAACATGATGGTAATATCACTCTGTTGCGTGACAACAGAGGTTAGGGATCTACCTATGTATGGAGAGTTGATAGCAGTGGATTAATTCCTGAACAAATTTGAAAGAGAGGTGCCAAAACAACAATGTTTTGGTGCTTTGAAATGGACACTGCGCGCTACACCTACAAGATGGTGGGGTGCGCATCAAAGAAGTTTTGGGAACTAGCACGACTGTAGAAGAATGATACTTATACGGTTTGGAAAGTCTCAGTTGTGGTTGGAAGCTGGGTATGATGGATGAAACAACCTATGCGCCCACCTCTCTAGATGGGTACTGGTGTATTCTCTGCAACCTGCACGAACGCATACCGTCCTCATGATCGGAACCGACACCAATAAGCAGGAGTGGGAAAGACGAAGGCATCAAAGACAAGTATGATAAGACCAAGTGTGCAAAATATTATACACGGGGAAGCCTTTGACAAGGTGTGTGAAGTGCTGAACACGGTCCACCATGTGAGACGCACTTACTGGGACCTATGCATACCAGCGGTTCTATGGGCTTATAAGACCATGTGCAAAACCCTGACCATGTGAGCACTTTCGAAGCTGAAGTATGAAGCAGGGGCTGTAATCCCTATGGAGCATGCGAAGCCTAGTCTGTGCATAGAAGCACCTATAGATACGAAACTCCATGAAGCCTGGAACGAAGGAATCACACAACCGTGAGAAACAGAACACATAAGACTTGAGGAAGAAATCCGACAGGGAAACCTTAGACTTCGCGAACTTGAAAAAGATCAGGTACGGCTAAGGGAGAAAAGTGCTTTGATGGACGTGGAGGTCAAGAAGCTGGAAGATAAAATGAAGGAAGCATTTCTCATCAAAAAACTAAGGATGGTAAGGCAAGGTGCATACGATCATATAGACAAGTTGGAGAACTATTGTCGTGAACTGGTTAGTCTATTGCCTTGGCTTGGATTGCATATCACCAAATGTAGTGACCAGGGTACTGCATTGCAAATAGTAGAGTGCGCGATGTCGACCACAACAATGGAAGGTGGGGATTCTTCGCGAACCATGGTGGAGGACGAGATGGAGCCCCACATGGGTGGTGCGACCACCTGACTAGCCGTGGGAAGGACAGTCTTAGCACTCCAAGCAGTTGAAAGGAAGCGTCGGACTATAAACTATTCTGCCCAGGAACTACGTGATATTGGGGATGTGTGCAGAAGCAGAGCGTCACAAGGCCCGTGACCGCGCACGGAGGGTTGCGCTGCCACATGGGTTGGCTAGAAAGTGACCATTGAAGTCACTATTCACGATGGGATGTTTGACTTGAGGCCAAATGGAGCAGGAGGTGGGCATTTAAGATGCGATTTATGGGCAATATTTGGGAAAATCTACTGCCAAGAAAGCATTAATGGACCAGAATTATGGGGAATGATTGAATTCAAATTCAATAGGTGCTATAAAACACAAAGGGTTGGCCAACAAACAACACTTGGTCATTTGAGAATTGAGCGATTCAGCAGAGCACTGAGCATTACGAGCCGAGCGACAATTGAGCCCCTAAGTTTGCGAGTGACAGAATACAACCTAGATACAATGACAATAACTAAGGATGGTTTGGGAATTGAAGACGTAACCACCGGCGAGGTCGTGCAGACTCCAATGGTGGAGGATGTTCCAGAAGGTGTCGAGGTTGTGACAGAGATCCCCAAATCACCACGTACGCCAAGACCCAAGAAGGATAAATAGGCAATGGCTCTAGTACACGTGTCCCCGAGGAAATTGCTACACAGCAAGCTATCAATGGAAAAAAAAGGGAAAGTTGTCACGATCAACATAGATGAGGAAGAAGAATATCTGGAGGCCCTGACCATCACAGCCAAAGAATATGAAGATATGGAGGAGGATATTCAACCTATATGCTCTGCAACAAAACTGCCCGCATATGTCCCTCCAGGGAAAGGGAAGACAAAAATGCTGAAGGACCTAAACGAAACCAAGAGTTCACTCCAGACTCCGCTCCTCCAAGGCGGCATGGTGTTTGAAGGCACACACCTAGGCCATGTGCCAACCATGAAGTTTGAAAATTGGGACTTCACTGACCGTGAGAAGTTACCTCACCTAGAGACCAGGAACCTCATGAAGCAAAACATTAAGGGGGTGGTGACAACGTTAGAGTCGCGGAAGTGGTTGCGCAGTGTGGAAAAAGTCGGGTTGCTACACTTACTATAGATACCGTATTTCCACCGTGTGCCCATCACCATTTTCATCATCAAGCAGCTGCTTTTCCTGGTGCATGATGGGTATCTATGGCTGGAGGAGCATATTCCCATCACGGCAGACCTCATTCACCGCATTTCTTAGCTCCCCTACAAAGGAAAGGACCCCACAACCATAGCCGAAGGAAAGGGTAGCGATTTGGCCCTTGCAGAAGCCATGAATACAAAATACAAGCTGGAGAAGAAGAAGAGGGGCTACGCCATCTACAGCATCAAGGATAAAGGGGTACGCGTAGCAACCCAACTCAAGGCTAGAAAAATTATGAGGAAGTGTCGTGCAGATGAGGTATCGGCACCGGTGGTCGCACTGGCCAAGCAGTGCACGGAGGGGATCCAGTTCAACTGGTCTGAATTCCTTTGAAATGAATTTTTGAAGAACTGTCGCAAAGCCCAGGAGCAAGGTAAACCATTCCACTACGCATGGTTATTGTTATCCATAATGCTCGTAGCAGGGAAACTGTCAGAGGACAGTCAATTCCCCAGCATTGATAGAAAATTACCGAAGGCCGCGAAGTATGCTTCACTCTAGGCCACAAAGGACGTGAAACAGATACACGATTCCAAAATATTCTGGGTGCTCATGGAGATGAGCATCCAGATGTGGATCAATTGGAGGTCATGCCTATCACCCACGGTGTACAACAGTCTACAGAGTTTTGCAGACTTTAAAGCTGATATGCACAACATTTTTATCGGGGCGCATAAGGATCCGGCAAAGCAATGGATGAAGCTACCTTTTGTAGCCACTGACGATGCTATTTTTACTATATTGGAGACATGGCCTCTGGAATGGGGCGCCCTAGATCTGGCAGAACTTGAGAAGGCGATAGCGCAAAAGAAGAAGGATGATGCCAAGCTGGGTGTCACACAATTGGCCGAGAAAAGGCAAAAGGAAATAGTAGCAACTAAGGAAAGGGCAGTGCAGGAAGCAACACAGAAAGCCGCCGAGCAGAAAAAGTTTGTAGAAGCAGTAGCAGTAGCACAAGCGGCAGAAGAAGCAACAGCAAAGGTGGATGAGGACCAAGAAACATCCTCACAAGGGTAGGAAGCAGAAGAAGTAGAAACAGTAGAAGGGAGCGTGGAACCAGGGACTGCGTCCACGCAGCTGAAGCGCCCACACATGGTAGAGAGAGTAGGACCGAGGAAGAAGTTCAAGGCCTCGAGTTTTGCCATTGACCCGATCACCTTAACCGAAGGTGACCTCCATGACAGTGGCTAGACGGTTCGTGATGTCACTAATGAGGCCCTTCAGGATTTTATGCAGGAGCACCAGGCTATGTTGGGGGCCCTCAAGGCACAGCTACAGGAGTTACAGGTGCGGCCCCCTCAGGTGGGTACCCTTTCGACCCACCTCGCAACAGGATCCTCAGCAGCAGAGTAGATGTGGCGCACACAGATGGAAAACACAATATTGTTATTGGAAGGAGACCTAGTAGCAACAAATGAGACCGACAGATTCGCGGTTAACATGACCAAAGGCCTCGGCCTTAATTTGGCTACACTTCTACGAGAGACATTGTATCTGCTACAGGATGGGATAACTACAGAGCTGCGCACTAGGGAGAGCCGCACGATCCAATTTGTAAGCGGACAAAATATAAACATGGAACAACTCATTCTGCAGCACGATGAATTGGTGTCGCAGAACCAACAGTTGCTGCAGGTAGTAGACGATGCTTGCCGACACATCCTAGAGCTGGCCATCCCAGTAGATCTACCAGTACAGGTGTGGATCCATAGGTTGGAAACCAGAGTCCGCGAGGCTAGAGAAGAAACGACCAAGGTTCAGCTAGAGATGAATCTTCAAATCGCCGAGCTACGGTTAAAGGCGCAGCCTTCCACTCCCCTGGAGGTCTGAGAATAGTGTGCTAGCACTATCGCAATAGGATTGGGAGAAATTGGAGGTGCAGTGCAAGACTATACCACCTTGTTGGAGCAAGCACTTGAGGTCCTCACAACTCTACAAGAGGACCCCAACATCCAGTGCCTAGAGACAGAGGCACAAGAACTTCAGTAACAATATGATAGTGTCAGAGGAACTACACAGACAGTAGTCCTCACTCAGCGGCTTGCGAGGATGTAGCAAGCAAAGGCACTGAAGGAGTCAGTGGACGCGGTGCGGCATAAGGAGGTAGTTCTCAAAGTGCGCATCTAGTCATGGATCATAGAGGCTTTCACTATCACGGCAAACATCGAAGGAAAGCTCACACACATACAGGGGATGCACACTTTAATGCAGAGAAGTGCCCCAAACATGAAGGTCTCGGAATAGAGGATGAAACATATTCAGCAAGCAACGACTCAGTGCGTTGTCGACATCAGCACAGTACAAGGACAGTTGGAGGAACTCCATGCCAAGATCACTGTGCCGAGAGAGTGACTTGAGGGCGAGTCATGATGATTGTGTTGGGGGCCTGTTGGGCATGGAATACCCTCAAGGCATGTTTTGGGGCTCAAAGCCCATGTTTTGACTGAATAATGTTGTAAAGCCCCGTGAATTGCGGGTGCAGAAGTATGTTAAAGCCATAGGGTTGTCCGCCCTAGTTTGTAATGTAATGTTAGCCTACCCATGGTTCGCGGACCATGGGATTGGATAAATAGAGCGAGGCTCTAAGTGTAAAAGTAGCAAAGTAGAGGATAGAGAACAAGTCTAAGCGATTGAGTCGTAAGTGCCTAAGTGTGTCTTTGAGTCGTAGAGTAGGAGAAGGCTTTGCAGCTGAGTGCGCAGAGGCCTAGTTGTCTGAAGCTGAGTGCGCAGACCCCTGCAGTTGAGTGCGTAGGGCAAAGTCGAGTCTGTAACCAAAGAAGAGAATAATAAAGAGAAGCTTTATCCAAATTTTGTGTATCTATTTTTGAGTTTACATGTTTAATATCAATTGCAAATATACTGTTTATTTAATGTGCGCACTTGTATGAATCATTTATATTGCTAAATATATGATACACATGCAAGTAAGCTAAGTTAATCAACTAACGGTGGAATACTAGTAAGGACTTGCGTAATAGCAGCGTTCAGCCCCCGAGTAGGGCTACGCGAAGGCAGCATCTCAGGCTGCGAGGTACAGGTAAGTGCGTGTAGCGACGTGCGCGCAAGGTCGAACCGCAGACCACTTGAACTCATCAGACATCTCTAGGGTGCGGAAACCTGGTTCTAGCACCCTCCCATAATACTTCGGGTGAGACCTCAGTCCGCGCTCCACGGACTGTTGCCGAAAGGGCCAGTAGTACCAGGATTTGTTTGGCTAAATCACCTCTAAACCTGGGTCAGGCCCCAACAAGCCAACAGTGGGAAAATGGCTTTTGAGAGGGGGTCATAATATTTCCAAAAAATCTGATTTTCCATCATTTGGAGACTTGAGGAAGAAGCACAGTGTGAGCTCACTACGCTCCTAAACAGAAAATTGCCAAAAAATTGCAAGTTTGCACCAGTGTGCACCAAAACACAAAATTTTCTCCAAATCCTCCAAAAATTTGTCCAGAGACACTTGATGAGGTATGTTATGCAATAATGGATGCATCAGCAAGCAAATCTAACTTACCCTTCTCCTCTTGGATGATTAGGGTTTCCTTGAGTTTTTCCTTCAATTGCTTGATTTTTACCTTGGCAACCTGATTCTTTGTGTAATAATGGATGGCCATTTTCGTTTGAAAATTGTACTTATCCCTATTTTCCTTTTCAAGGAGCTTCTCATGGTGGCAATTGAATTTTTCAAGCCAAAATCCCGTGTCCTCATTTATTTCCATGGCAAACCTATCTTCAAAGGTTAATTCTTCCATTAGTGGCTTTTGTTCTCTTTCCCTCTGAAGTGCCTTCCTAAGACCCATTGTCCTTGTTGTCTTCATTGCCACATGTCCTTCATGTTGCTTAGTTTCCTCATGGTCCACCACTTCCTTGCCTTTCATCTCTTATTTCTTGGCTTTGAATTTCTCTTTATCCATGACTAGTTGTTTTGCCTTAAGTTGACTGTTTTCTTACTCGAGGAATGAAATGATGAATTTGGCCCTTTCCAAATTGTCCTTGAGATCCATGATTTGAGAATCCTTACCTTTGATGACTTGTTGCAGGTTTGATTCTCATCATGTGCCTCCAAGTCAACTAGGTCAAATTCATGCTCAATTGGCTGCTCATCATGCAAAGAAGCCTCATGATGTGATGATGATCCTTGTTCTGATGATGTAGTAGGCTTGGCCCCTTCCTCAATTTGAGGAGAAAACACAAGCCTTTTGCCTCTTTGATATGTCTTGGTCACCTCATGCCTCGGTGCCTTGGAAACCTCATCATGTTTTCTTGATGACCCCACCTTCATGGGATGTACTGATATGGTTTGGTGTTGGCTTGGTGAAGTGGTTATATGCGTTTTCAAGGCTACCTCAATGAAGGTGTCCCATGTCATGTTCTTCTCTGTCAACTGATGGAGTACTATAACCTTTATTAGGCTATGGTGAAAGAGGTTGGGATAATGCACTTTTCCTTTCAATTTCACCCTCTCAGACATTTTGGTTAGGCTCCTATACAAGTAGCTGGACAAATTTAGAGACTTGGCAGCTGTAAAGTGCATGAGCAGTCTTATGTGATATTGATATAGCCTAGAAAATCTTCCCTCACATGTGAAGAACTTCATGACAGCCTTCATCAATGGTGCATATCTCTCCAACAAGTATCTAAATGGGAAAACATGTGAGTGAGCTCCTTTGTATTGTGATTTCAAGTAGGGTTTGTACTCTTCTAGGTCTAGGTTCATGCCTTTGAACCAATTTTCACCATGGTTTGGTATGCTTGTAGCTTGAGAGATGGCATCCACTGAAAACATGAAATCGATCCCTGCAATGGTGATCTTGTATTCCTTCAAGGTGACAAAAATATACTTGTGAGATGCTCATGGTAACCTACTTCCTGCACTCTTTGACAAAACCCTAAACAATTGGCATCTTCAAAGCATTTTCAAACCCTAGGTGAAAGGCAAGCAAAAATAGTGAAATTTTTTGCTGTGAGGGAATGAGGTGGTATGATGGACTTAGCCTAAATTTTAAAGGAAATTTATGAAAAGGGGATGATATCAATGAGTAGGGGAAAAAGGAATTTTGGGAAACGAGTGAGGGGAAGGGGTGGAAAAGGCCAAAACACAGGCTTGTCCTAGAAAGAGATAGGGTAGATTAGGGTTTAGAGGAAAATGATAGAAAATGAGGGGATAAGGCTTTGTGATGGATGGAAATGGTGTATTAGCTACAAAATTAGGTGTAGGGACAAGGAATCTTGGTTTTAGGGCAGAAACTCATCATTTGAGGATCAAAACCATGAAAATCATGTAAACCCTAGAATAAGATGTATTTGATCATTTTCTTGACATATGAGGCAAAGGAGGGCATGAAAATGATTAAACTTACTTTTCTATAGAGCCTCAAGAATGAAATTACTGAAGAGGAGCTTTGAAAAATGAATTTTGGTGGTCAAAAAACAATTTTTAACTCTGCCCCGTGCACAACGAAGGCTTCCTGTGCATAGCATTCTATCCAAGTGCGTAGTGAAGGCTCTCTATGTGCAGCAAGAGTCAATTTTTGTCGGTGAGGGCTATGGAATCACATATTTTTGCAAAGGAGAGGGGGGGCTCAATGCTAGGATTGTAGACAAGTGCAAATGAGTGTGAATGAGCTCCTCCATGTGCTTTTATAATTTTCTTTTGGTGTCTAAGTGATTAATGAGGTAGGATGGCCCACCTCACCAATTCACTTTATTTTTTAGTTTTGTAGCCTTAGGACATCTTCTTGTAACTTTAGAACCTTAGGAACATTATTACATCTAAAAACATAAATTACATTTGAAATCAAGTTTTATTGAACACATTTACCTATTCTACTCCTCATTTGCCGGATTTATACATGAAATGACTGATTTTGTGACCTTAACCCTAATGACCTAATGGTGACACTGAGCTGAATGGAGACCATGATGATGTGAATGAATTGATATTATTGATGTTTTCATAACGGTAGACTCAACTGAGTGATGAAAGTGATCGACATATGAAATTCTTGAGAGAGTGGAAATATCCCTAGACACACTAGCCAGTGACCAAATTTTTATTTGAAGACTCACTAAAATGACAAAAAAATGACTTGACACCCTAAAAACACCTTGTAAGAGCATATTTGATCACTAGTGATAGGCTGAACTGACTGACACTAACACCCTCACAGATAACCTTACTTTTTTTTGTGATTTGGGAACCCAACCAATTCATTAGAAAAACAATATTGTGCCCAACCCAAAGTCTCCCTTTCTCTGAAATCGCTTTGTCCACGCCTTATCACAACCATAGGCTTGCCTCCTGTAAGTCCTATTCTGAAATTCTCATAAAACACTTGATCCTTGGGACACCTGGAATTCATTGACACTCCTTAGCACACACTCTTATTTGTTCATTTCCAAGCATTTTGACCTAGTTCTCCCTTGTGTTCCCCTAACTCTCCCTAACACTCCTGATCACCATCCATTGACACTGTCTTCCATGTGTTAGCACACCTTTTCATTCCTTGGCATGCCCTGGCACTCCTTAGCTATCATGCCCTCACAACTACCCTTATGTTTTTTTAGACTTGGCCAGAACCCAACCAAGTCCTGCCCCGACTACAACAACTTAACCAAGTTATATTTACTACAACTAGACTATGCCTTGTTCACCTAAGAACTACCTATAACACATCTTAGGCTACTCATGTCCAATCTCAACTCATCCCACTTAACAAGTTACTAATTCAAGGCTCACGTCCAACCATGTCCATAAAACAACTACGAAACACAGTTTACATCTTGACGTGCCATAACACATGGAATGTCTAACAATCACTTAGCCATATGTGGCATGTGTTAGCATCCCCTACATTTCTTGGCATGCTTTGCACTCCCTAGCACACCCTAGCACTCTCTGACATGCCTTGGCACTCTAGCATGCCTTAGCACTACCTAGCATATAACCTTGTCACTCCCTCCTTAGAACACTTGGAACTAGTTGACACACCCTATCACATTCTTATCTCTTCATTTCCATGCATTTTGAACTAGTTCTCCCTTGTGTTTCTGTAGCACTACCTAACATTCACTGGAACGCATTGACACACCCTGGCACATGGCACATCTTGGTATGTTGCCTTGGTGATGAAAGTAGATTTTGGGGGTAAGACAAAATCCCTTTCATATCAATTTTTCGATCCTGAGGCCTGTGGGTTATGGCCCACAAACCTATCAAAAGCGTTTAACTGAGGCCTTAAGCCTTTAAACCAGACCACAACACCTTATCAGGTTTTCCTTTTAAAACCTGGGACCATTCATTTAATCGCAATACAAAGGGAAACACGGGAAAACCCGTAGCCGAACCATAAGGCCGGACTTCAAAAAGTATACACCCACGACTATAATTATCATCGGTTCCATTCTCGGCCCATCACCTTTCCGCTGCACTTTCCTTTCTCCAATCGCTGATCAAACTAATCTCCACTGTCCATTTCATTCACCGATCCAACAGCTATCGGTTCATCGCTTAATCGCCCATTGGCATATCGCAATTCCATCACACCGTCTGCCAACCCTTCACCTTTGCAATTAGCAATCAAATCTTGACCGTCGATCTAAATCTCGATCTGGCAGTTGTTGATTCAACTGATCAAAAAACTTGCTCGACAAATCCTCTGACGTTGATCTACATTTCGTGGATCCAACGGTCCACGATGATTTTGGGTGAACAATGTGCACGAGGATTAACCGCCCGAAAAGTGGTTTCCTCTCTCCTCCTAGCTACTACGTGTCCTCCGCTAAGTGGAATCGGGTGCCAACCCGAATTACCACTTACCACTATCGATCTCTCCCGAAATACCATTCCACTGTTGTGAAACTACTTTCCTCATGCGCTAACGCTCATGCATCTAAGCTTCGCGATGACCGTTGATCTATGAGATCCAACGGATCTCATTCATCGTTTCTCCAACCTCCTTTTGGACTTGATCTCTACTGCGATTGATGGATTTATGCTTTTCTCAGGTTTCCTGCCATACTATGTTTTAAGCACAAAACACTCATATATAACAATATTTTGTTAATCAATGGATCGCCATCGATCCTACAGTGATCGATGGTCGATCAACACACTTAAACACTGGATTCAACTCCATATATGAAATACACATAGGTGCACAATTTCACATTGAACACACACTTTTCTATTATACACAGCATAGTTACATTCTAAGGCATTTCAGCCTTAGGCACAAGTTCTCCTTCGACTACATTGTGACCACTCTGGTTTACAAAAGTTCTATTTGTTACTCTCCTCTCTTTTGAACACGCAGGTTCATAATATATATATATATATATATATATATATATATATATATATATATATATATATATATATATATATGCAAACATTGGATTGGATCACTGTAACAGATCCGATCACATCCTTTCCTCAAATCTTTCAACTAAACACATACATATGTGGCAAATTACATTTAATAAAGTCTTCTAGAGACTTATTGTTTCCATCATTTTAGCCCTGTTTTAACATAATTCTCCAGTTTAGTTCCGATAGTCCACATCCTCTTCCTTGATCCACTTTCGATTCCTCCTTTAATGAAGAGTGCCAGATGCTCCTGCATCAGACTCCCGAGGCACAAAAATTTATGACCTCCTGGTCATATGCTTCTCCTTATCCTTAGCAATTCTACCCACTTCTCAGTGGAACTGCCTTCATGATCTTCTGTGAGCTGCAACCAACCTCTGCAGTAACAATGTTCCTCTGCTACACGATACCTCACCAAGCTTTCTCCTAAGCTTAGTCTTTTGGCATCCTTCTGGTTCTCTCCTCTGGAACCAATTGAGCACTCCTTGCTCTAGGTTGTTGCAAGTCTTCTCACCTTCCACTGTTGTTCGATGTACGACAATAAAGACCATAACTCCCCAGTCTTCAACACAACTGTACCTCTTCTCCTTCTACTTGCACTCTTCTTCCTTTTCGCAAAAAAACTTTCCCTGAACCTTTCCCTACTCTAATACCAAATGATGAAAGGAGATTTTGGGGGTAGGCAAAATCCCTTTCATATCAATTTTTCGATCCTGAGGCCTGTGGTTTATGGCCCACAAACCTATCAGAAGCGTTTAACTGAGGCCTTAAGCCTTTAAACCGGACCACAACACTTTATTGGATTTTCCTTTTAAAACCCATGACCATTCATTTAATCGCAATACAAAGGGAAACACGGGAAAATTCGCAGTCGAACCATAAGGCCGGACTTCAAAAAGTATACACCCACGACTATAATTATCGTCGGGTCCATTCTCAGCCCATTGCCTTTCTGCTGCGCTTTCTGTTCTCCGATCACCAATCAAACCAATCTCCGCTTTCCATTTCATTCGCCGATCCAACAGCTATCGGCACATCGCTTAATCGCCCATCGGCATATCACAATTCCATTGCACTGTCCGCCAATCCTTCACCTCTGTGATTAGCGATTAGATATTGACCATCGATCTAAATCCCGATCCGATGGTTGTTGATTCAACCGATCAACAAACTTGCTTGACAGATCCTCTGCCGTTGATCTACACTTCATGGATCCAATGGTCCACGATGATTTCGAGTGAACAACGTGCACAAGGATTAACCACCTAAAAAGTGGTTTCTTCTCTCCTCCTCGCTGTTATGTGTCCTCCGCTAAGTGGGATCGAGTGCCAACCCGAATTACCACTTACCACTTGAGACCTCTCCCGAAATACCATTCCACTGTTGTGAAACTACTTTCCTCGCGCACTAATGCTCATGCATCCAAGCTTTGCGATGACCGTTGATCTATGAGATCCAACGGATCTCATGCATCATTTCACCAACCTCCTTTTGGACTTGATCTATGCTGCGATTAATAGATTTACGCTTTTCTCAGGTTTCCTGCCATACTCTGTTTTAAGCACAAAACACTCATATATAACAATATTTCGTTAATCAATGGATCACCATCGATCCTACAGTGGTCGATGGTCAATCAACACACTTACAACATTGGATTCAACTCCATATATGAAATACACACAGGTGCACAATTTCACACTGAACACACACTTTTCTATTATACACAGCATAGTTACATTCTAAGGCATTTCAGCCTTAGGCACGAGTTCTCCTTCGACTACATTGTGACCACTCTAGTTTACACAAGTTCTATTTGTTACTCTCCACTCTATTGAACACGCAGGTTCATCATATATATATATATATATATATATATATATATAGGAAACTTTGGATCGAATCACTGTGAAGGATCCGATCATATCATTTCCTCAAATCTCTCAACTAAATGCATACATATGTGGCAGATTACATTTAATAAAGTCTTCTAGAGACTTATTGCTTCCATCATTTTAGCCATGTTTTACCAGAATTCTCCTATTTAGTTCTGATGGTCCATGTCCTCTTCCTTGCTCCACTTTGGATTCCTCCTTTAATGAAGAGTGCCAGATGCTCCTGCATCACTTGGCACTCTAGCATTCCTTGGAACTACCTAACATATCTTGTCGCTCCCTCCTTACCACACCTAGAACTCACTAACACTCCTTGTCACACACTCTTATTCATTCATTTCCATGTATTTGAAACTAGTGATCCCTTTTGTTTCCTTGGCACTCCATAACACTCCCTGGCATGCATTGGCACACCCTAGCACCTGGCACATCTTGGCATGTTTCCCTGGCCTCTAGCATGCCTTAGCATTACCTACCATACCTTGTTACTCCCTCAGCACACTTGTATCTCACTGACACTTCCTGTCACAAACTCTTATTTGTTCATTTGCATGCACTAATTTGACCTAGTGCTCCCTTGTGTTTCCTTGGCACTCCCTAACATGTCCTAGCACATGTTGACACACCCTGGCACCTGGCACATCTTGGCTGCATGTCACCCTAGCAATCTAGCATGACTTAGCGCAACCTAGCATACCATGTCACTCTCTCCTTAGCACACTTGGAACTCATTAACACTCCCTCTCACACACTCTTATTCATTCGTTTCCATGCATTTTTGACCTAGTGCTCCCTTATGTTTCTCTGGAACTCCCTCACACTCCTTAGCATGCATTGGCACACCTTGGCAGTAATGCACACCATACCTTGTTAGTCCCTCCTTAGCACACCTGGAACTTGCTAACTGTAATGTTCCAAACATGGAAAAATAGTGTCATACAAAGCGGAAAATAAAAATAACACCATAAATTTAAGTCAAACCATCAGACCACAAAATTGTCTGGCATGTGTTAGCATGCCTTTTCATTCCTTAGCATGCCCTGGCACTCCTTAGCTATCATTCCCTCACAACTACCCTTACATTTTTTGCAACATGGGAACCCAACAAAATCTTGCCTCAACTATAACAACAACTTAACTATAACAACATCCTGACCAAGTTACAATTACTACAACTAGACTATGCCGTGTTCACCTAAGAACTTCCTATAGCTCATCTTAGGCTACTCATGTATAATTTCAACTTATCCAACTTAACAAGTTATGAAGACAAGGCTCACATCCAATTGTGGTCATAAAATTAAACAACTAAGAAACAAATTTTACATCTTGACATGCCATAACATCTGGCACACCTAATAATCCCTTGGCACTATGTAGCATGTGTTAGCATCCCCTGCATTTCTTAGCATGCTTTGGCACTCCCTAGCACTCCCTAACACTTAGCACACCTCGTACTCACTAGCTAACACTCTCTGTCACACTCTTATTCATTCATTTCCATGCATTTGAAACTACTGCTCCATTGTGTTTCCTTGGAACTTGGCCCTAACACTCCCTAGCATGTGTTGGCGCCACACCCTGTCGCCTGGAACTTCTTGGCATGCCTTAGAACTTGGCATGTCTTGGCTAAAAAATGCCTTGCAACTTTCTAGCATGTGTTAGTACTTCCTGGCATTCCCTTGAACACCTTGGCACTCCCTAGTTGTCATGCCCTCATAGATAGACTTATTTTTTTTGCGACTTGGGAATCCAACCAAGTCATTGACAAAACAATTATGTGCCCAACCCAAATTCTCCCTTTGTCTGAAACTACTTAGTACACACCTTATCACAACCATATGCTTACCTCCTTCAAGTACTATTCTGAACTTATCCTAACACGCTTCATCCTTGGGACACCTAGAATTTGCTGACACTCCTTGCCACACTACACTCTAATTTTTTCATTTCCAAGCATTTTGACCTAGTTCTCCCTTGTGATGCCTTGGCACTGGCTAGTATACCTTTTCACTCCCTCCTTAGCACACCTGCAACTTGCTGACAATTAATTTCTATGCATTTGAAATGAGTGCTCCCTTGTGTTTCCCTAGCACTTGGCCCTCACACTCCCTAGCATGCATGGATAAATATTTGCATAATTTGCCTATATCCTACTATCTAGGGTTTGGTTTTCACTAACTAAAAATGTGATAGCTGAAGATCTAATCATGGGATATGATAGAAAAATCCTCAAACTTCATTATCCAAATATATCTGAGGTCAACCATGCCAAGTTGGAGGTCCACCAAGTCGAATTTCAAAAATTTCTAGAACCCTATCAGCAATTCTAGCAGGGCGAATTGTGAAAAATGGATCTCAAAGTGCCACTTGTAACTCCAAGACAATAATTGTGGTGTAAACAATGAGAGAAGCTTTTGTTTTTGGGTATGTTATGAATAAAAACCTCCTCCCGTTTTCAAATATACTTTCTCATTTGTTCAGAATCCAAATGATGCATTGTTGAAAGCTATACTATGGAGGAATCAATAAAGTTTTGTGGAGGATACTTGAAAGGTATCGAATCTATTGGATCCACACATGGTCGAAATGAAGCGTGGGATGAGGAATTTGGAGAAGTTATCCTTGATGGAAATCCATTATCTACTCCAATTCCTTCATAACTGGATGACATTAGTTGGGAACAAGCCCATAGGTGGATTCTATTTCACACAAACGAAGTTGATCCATGGATAGAGTAAGTAACATATTTGGACTGTAATTTTTTGTTTGTTTGTTTATGGTTTAACAAAACATAGATCCATGGATAGATTAACATATTTTACCTTTAAAAATATTTTATTTGTATTTTATCAAAACACTTTAACCACCATACCTATTATCCATAATTGTTGAATTAGGATGCACAGAATTGAGATTGCCAACTCAATTACCCAAATGAAAAAAGATGAAGATCTATTGCAAAAACTCCACACCTATAATTTTACTAGTTCGCTAAAACAAAAGGTAACGATATTATTTATATTATAAGTGTACTTAAAAATCAGTATATATATGGGAATATTATCATCTAGGAAATTAAATATTTTTTCAGAGGTTGAATGTATGAATTCTAACTACATTTAAAAATATAAAACTATACAGGTGGAAGGAGATGGAAAGGTGTCTGAAACACTTAAATGGCTAGCACGTGGCCTGAGGAAATTCATGAATAAGCACAAGAGATTCCTAATCAATGGTTATAGATTCCCTACAAAAAGCATAGAGAATGAGAGAACCACCCAAAACAGTGGCATGTGTATGGAAGCTCAAACAATGATGAGGTCAAGTTCCAAATATCCAAATCGTGTACTTCAAAACACAACATTTTATGGAGTGGTAGAAGAAATAATTACATTGGACTATTTTTGTATGGAGTACACATTGTTCAAATGTAATTGGATTGATGTATACAATAAGAGAGGGATCAAAAATGATGATTTTGGTTTTACAACGGTGAATATGAAGAAATGCTTAAGTCAAAATCATTGGCAAGATGATCCATTTATTCTAGTTGAGACTGACTGGTATGTAGCGTTAACATGTCCTCCAAAAGGATTGAGAAATAATACATCATATGAACCCGAGTATGCAGATTTATCATAGGTTGTAAACTTTCAAGAAACAAAATGTGTAAGTGAAGAACATATCAATGATGTCAATGTCAACTTTGACGTGAACATGGATTATGTCCATTCAGATTGTGAAGGAATGTGGTTGAATATTAAGAAATGAAAGATATCGATTTTGCTATTTTGTTTTGAGAACTCCAAAATTGATATTTGGTTATGAAGAGAGATTCCTTTGTTTCTTATCTATAAAATGTTTTACACCCATTTAGTAGATCTATTTTTAGTCCTTGCCTATGACAGAGACTATTGTTTTCAGCTTGCACCATTAATCTTGTCAAATTGAACACATAAAAAATTGATATGTGAGAAGTTTCTCTAACTTTTATATTTTTATATTTTTTAAGATTGAAATGAGAATTTTCTATATTATTATTGGACCAAAGCCCTAAAATTTACTCATTTAAAAGAACCCAGAAAATACAAATTTATTGGGCACATGCCATTTTTTTAGCCTTCTTCTGCGACTGTTGGTTCCGCACATTCAAACAAACAGACGTAGGTTTTGGGAATGATGTGGGTGCGCTAAGGAGATCACCTACCTCTTGATTGCACAAGACTTATGCATGTTGAATGTGTAACGCCCAAAAACAACATATTTTTATCTCGTGAGGAGAAAAGTTGCTATAATATAGTATGGCTCATCTTGGGACACTAGTAGCAGCTCTACTACGGGATGGCGCTTACTCATCTCATCAAGGAAACCTCATATAGGTCTTCTATATAACATATGTTTGGAATTTCTCTTATTTATTACGAGATATCCCCATACATCAATTTTAAGAAATTCCATTCTAACTAAATAAGAAGAATCTTCTTTTTTGATCCTCGATGAAGAAAAATAATAGTCATTGGATACATCGAAAATAGATTTTGGCTATTGCAAATTAATTCCAAATGATAAGGGTTTTGATTTAAGATAAGATGATCTAGTCCCATTGATGGATTCTTTTCATCATAGCTCTAAGGATGAGAAGAGGTTTGCACTACGAACCTTAGCTAGCAGGAAGGAATTCTTGGTTGAATCTAATCAACTAGTAGTGGTAACATCATCCCAAATGGCTAATGCTATATGTTGGATGAACTTGTTTGCACCCCTTTTTGGTGCTTATATTCTTTTATGCCATAGCAACTTATTGTTGTCCCTTAATGGAAGATGAGTAAAACATAGATATCTGGCAAGCTCTATCTCTACCTATCACAAAAGGTTAGAGCAGCATCCACACACATAGGAGGAGTACACTCATCCCTAACATATATGGTATGGGTTTCTTATGCCTAGGCCAAGGAGATACTGTTTTAGGTGTTGATGTTTCGAATCTATCTTGGTTAGTACCTACCACCTCATCCTATTTGGTCGATTGAAACTAATCAAAGAGGATGGAAAAAAAATTGATAGAGTTATTATAGTGGTGAAAACTAGTGGTTGGTTATTATAGTGGTGAAAGATGAATTGAAGCAATATTATTCTACGCTCAGTGTTGCTGGTAAATTTTTCTTAGTTGCAATTATGATTTTTCAACATGGAGGACATAATGATGTTGTAGACATAATAAAGAGTTTTTGGAATTTCATCCAAAAGCATGGCAATGATATTCCTTGTGGTAGGAATGGAGATTGGTTGGAGATGGATAAACAAGGTACACCTTTTATTATATTGAATCAAAACCAAGACCATGTGGAAAGATGAATCACATCTTATATTTGGAGGAAGTCTAACATGTTGTGTGTAGATTATGTATATTGGTCATTGATGTTTTTGAGTTTGATCTTAGCTAGAGTTGGTACTTGGGAGGAGTACTGTAATAACATGTGACATTATAAAATCTTGTACTTATTGCCTGCATGATATGGAGCATGTAAATAGTATTTAACCATATCTATCTATGTATTATGTAAATGGAATATCATTGTATGAATCTTGTAAGAAGGCATTCCCATTATTAGAGTGAACAACCTTGTTTTCTATTGAAACAATTTACCTTGTAAAGAATTTTATTTTCTCAATTTCTGCCAATAAAATATACAACAGGAAGATGGGGTTTCCCGGTTGGGTTCCCTAGAAAAATATTGTATTATTTTATGTGACTGGGTTTCTTTATATCTATTTCTATTCCACTGCTTATCTATCATAGAATAATCTTGTGTCTTCGTGTAACATAATTAGTTTCAGATTTGTTTGTTCAAGCAATTGTAGGATTTCAAGGAATTTATACAACCCTTAACTCCTAGAACCCCTAAGCCTTTCTCCCAAACCATAGGTGCTCCAACACTAATATTCTTGGTTATATTAGGTTTTTGTTCACTAGCCCTCCAAATACAACCTCCAAGCACTACTAGGGTCTAAGGAAAAGAGCCACAAGGTCCCAAAATCTGATCTACATGTTATGGACAGTCATATTTCCCCCAATATCCTCCACGTATTTGCTTTCAAAGGGAAATGATATGGTATTATAATGTCCACAAATGCATCTAAGTTCATAGGAATAAAGTAAGGTTCATCTCCATGCATGACCCAAACATAATTCCTATCTACTCAAAAGAAAAAAAGAGGATATAAGGATGTCCCTTTAGCTGTCATCATCCTTTAACACTGGTCCATTCTCTTACCAAGTGTATGTGTAATATTCCCATACAAGTCTATAATATTCTCAAAGGTTTTGTCCACAACATGCTCAAAACAACATTCAAATTCCCTTAGTTTTCTCCAAGTCTATTCAAAACTGACACAAGCAGTCCTCAACTACATGAATGGTGCAATCTTCAAGCTATCCATATCTAGGCTCATCCCCTTTTGACCCCCTTTTTAGTGCCTTCAATACAAATTTGACCAAGGTCATATTACAATTGGATCTCCCTTTTGCATATGGTGAGAATATTGCCTCATTCTTTAGGAATGGATTACTTCTAAATAAAATTACACTAATACTCTCAACATATGTGGGGCTAGAAAATACATTAAGAGGAGAAAACATCTACGTCAAACTCAACCTTATTGTCAAACATAGGTCAAACATATATAAAAAAATAAATAGTGTACACATGTAATTCTTACATTGTTGGATGGTTTTAGATTAACTCCACCATTTTATTTCCCCACTTCCGTGGTAGCTTTCCATTCCGTTAATTCTTCAACAACTTCTTTCAATTTTCCAAGTTCATTGCCTTTTTCTCTCAATTTCTCTTATGTATCATGCAATTGAAGTTTATTTTAGAACCCCTAATAGTTGTGATAAGTGGATTAGGGGCTCCCTTATCATAACCCATAAACCCTAATGCATTTAAGCCCTTAGCCAAGGGGGACCAAGGGTGTAGTTGTAGGGGCACTGGGAAAATTTGGGGTTCATAACATTAGGAGAAGTTGAATGGTATGATAAAAAAGGTGGCATAGCTATCTTGTTGTGTATTGAATGGGGCAAGGGGAGGTCCAATCATGGTTTAGTAAGATTTATAATCCTAGAATTAGAGAATGAGAAGGTTTCTTAGGACCTAATGTCATATGGGCTAATATGCCTAGATGGAAGGTAAGAACCCCAAATAGTGGTGATAAGGGCATTAGGGGGGCCCATTATCATAACCCATAAGCCCTTAATCCATAACCACTAAATTACCTATCCCCTTAACCCCCAATCCATAATCCCTTAACCCGTACACTCATAAATCATAACCCATTAACCCCTTGACCAATTAAACCTTAAGCCATTATCCCCTAACCTAAAATCCATGAACCCCCTAAGCCCTAACCCCTTATCCTCTTAACATGTGACCCTTAAACCCTAACCCCTAACCCTTACTTGTACATATGGATGGAAAATCCAACATTGTACTTTGATAGTTCGGTCATACTGTCGGATTTTTCTTTCAAATATTTTTTGCATTTGAAAAAAAGCCCTGAAATTATCGAATATTTGACAAACACAATTATCGTCAGATATCTGACAATATGTTAGTAAGATATCTGACAATAATTTTGTTTCTCAGATATGCGATGACACTTGAATGTTTGTCAAATATCTGAAGTTTGACCAGGTGAATGATCTATCTATCAGAATGTCGACATTTAACAAATTCAATATTTTTCCAATTGGACAACGTCTCTCTAGTCAACAACTGTCGAAATTCCAATGAAATAGATATTTTTTGGTCATAATACAAAAATATTTTATTTTGTTAATTGCATTACAAATAGTTAAACACTATTGGGGTTTTTTTTTTAAGATAATCATCATTGAAATTTTTGTAAGGAAACATGTCACATAACATTCCTCCAAGAGGAAAAGGAGATGTGAGATCTACATTAGAGGCTTTGGGTGATTGTCTCCCTTGTTTCATCCATGTTTATCATCTTTAATCCCTCACAGAATTCCAAATTACTCAAAAGAGAATTTCAATCTCTGAAATTTGAACATGCCAAAAATAGATTTGTTTCTAACCCATTTTGTATAGTTGAACATCACATATCATTGAGTGAACCCATAATGTTGTCTATGGAATGGTATGTAGGTATGAACACCTTGAAAAACATATCTATTCCCTTGACAAAATAATCTTATGAATACATAAACCAATTATTTTTTAAATATTCATGCCTTTTTTTGAGTTTTGCAGAAGCCTAAGGGTCGTAGAGAAGTGCCTCACCCTATGGAAAACACTTAGGCACAAGTTAGTAAAAATTTGGAAGGTTTTCAAGGCTTTCTTAATGCTTTTTCTATACTGCATGGAATTATTTTCATGTGATATACGTTGTATTGCACAAAAAAAAAAAAAAAAAAAACACGTGATATGACAGAGGCCATATAATTTTGAAGGGACATGTGGTAGACACTCATTGGAATATCATGAGTTGGGAAATATTTGTCCCGTGGCATGTGTCACATTGTCATATCATTGAAAACTTTGAGGAGGACATGTGGCATGCTCTAATTGGTTGTTGCACCTCTTGTAAACTTTGAGGTTGACACATGGCACACTTTGGTTGGTTTTTGCATTTCTATAGTCTTTGTAGATGTGATAAATATGAGGAAAGGGGATTGCCACAAAATAAAATAGTTTCATCATGCAATGAAGAAAGAGAGAAAGAAAAATAAAGGAAAAGATAAGAGATAGAGGAAGAAAAGAGTAAGGAGGAAGATGTGGGGGACATAGAAGACACAGGGAAAAGCAGGATGCATACAAAGAAAATTTGTGCGAAGTGATATTGTATAGGATAACATTTTCCCCTATGTGACATATTGCATAGATAAAATGTTCATGTGCATTGTGGCACATGGTTTAAAAGGCTTGGCGGAATGAGAATATTGGTGAGAATGTGATAGAATTACGAAGGAGTAGATTTATAATCCAATAAGAAGTTAAGCAAAGATGAATGTGTCAACAAGTATGAACCCAAGGATGAATCATACTAGTTGGGACATGGCATAGTACAGATGTCTAGTGAACTTGCTGCCACATCACCATTATGATCGCTGACGTGGTTGAGAAAAAGAGAACTTGAAGAAATATTTAGAAGGTCATATCTTTCTACGAATGACTCATAATTAAGCCATATTACAATTGTTGGAAAGTTATTATTGAGAAAAACATGTATACAAGATCAAAAGAGAACCTATAATAGTGCATATAGAGGAAAAAAATCCACTAACTCGCCTCCTTAATTCCAATTAGAGGGATGGGTACATGATAAGAGAATGCCTATCATATACAACAAATAACAAACCCAATAAGCTGTTAAGCAAAGATGAATGTCTCAACAAGTGTAAACCCAAGGGTTAATTATACTAGTTGTAACATGGCGTAATACTAATGCATGGTGAACTTGCTGCCACATCACTAGTATGATTTCTAGTGTGGTTGAGAAAAAGAGAACATAAAGAAACTTTTAGAAGGTCATATATTTCTATGCATGACTCATAATTAAGAAAGAATACAATGGTTGGAAAGCCATTGTTGAGAAAAATACATATACAAGCTCAAAAGAGATCCTATAATAGTACTTAAAGAGGAAAATTTTCATTAACTCACCTCCTTAATGCCACTTAGGGGGGTGGGTACATGATAAGAGAAGATGAATTTCCCTATCATATTAAAAAAAGAACAATTCTTGGATTTAGTTCTTGAGGGTCATATCAATGTCCTTGTTGAAACTATTCCTTCAAATTAAGATATATATTGGAGTTCTTCCACAATAATTAGATGTATGGATAGCAAGGGGACTAAAAACATCTAGAAGACACTTTCACTTTTTCTATGGTGAAATAAATTTTTCCTTGAGATTTTCAAAGTTTCATTTTGGAAGAGTCCCAAAATGGTTTGAGTGGAATTAAATAAATTTCTTATGATATTATTGGATTCTTCAAATTGTGTAACATCTACCTTGGGACTTATACTTTATTCATTAAAAATGATTTCATATTCATTAAAATAAATGGTGTTTTAATATCTTCAAAGATAAATTAAACTAAATTATAAAAAGAGAAATAAAATATCTAAAAAGAATCACTTTACTCTTTTCAAATATTTTGTGCTAGATTTTGAGTTTGAATCTTGTATCATTTATATTAATGTATTAAATATTTCCTTTATGTTAATGTATTACCTATTTGAAGTAGTATCTACCAAAGTTGTTGTGAAACCATATTATTTTGTAGTAGTTGAGTTTTGAATCGGTTTTCCCACCACAATTTTAATGTATTAACTATTTCCTTTATGTTAATGTATTACCTATTTGAAGTAGTATCTACGAAAGTTATTGTCAAACCATATTCTTTTGTAGTGGTTGAGTTTTGAATTAGTTTTCCCACCACAATTTTACATGCTGAAAATAGTCAATTCGAACCCCGCACTGAAAATATTCAATTCGAACCCTGATTCAAAGGGTTTGCACAAGGAAAGACTAGTTGGAGAATCGAAAGAATGAAGGCTGAGCATCCTGGATCTGCTTCACAACAATGGCTGGATGGATTTCTCCAAGCTTCAGGTGGCCCAGAGTTTACTTGAGCATGTAAATATATTCATATCTCTTGCCTACCCCTATATTCAGAGCCTGTTTGGTTTCGAATCAACAGGCTCTACTCCTACCCCTGCCTTTGTCTTTACGTCCTCTGCCGCCTATGTTTTATCTTCTCGTGGCTATAATTGCTTTGCTTCCATATCTGCTTATGAAATTTGGTTAGCTGGATAAAGACTGTGGCTCACCAAAGCATGGATTTGACTACTTTCAGTGTTATGCAACTACTTTTCCCACACTTTGGTACATATGCCTAAAGAGGAGGAAATAGTGGGAACGAGTACTTGAAGGAAGACAGACTGATGCTTTACAAATGAGAGCGACCAGTCATTCCTTTTATTAACGTGGGTTCGTTCCTGACGCAGGTTTACGCAGGTTCTTTCCCTCTCAATATTTTGGGTAACTCATCCATTGGGTATGAGAGCAACAACCGGGAATTTGTGTATGTGGGGTAGATATCATACGTGCCAGTTCATCCAACGTGTTAGCTACTCTCAAAGTATATCATCCTCACTTGGGATATGTAAATTACCTCATATGGGAACAGAGTAAATGCGAAAGTCGTCCCCTCTCATGCCAGTGCTCTAGGTTGCAAGACAGAGAGCTCTAAGGCCAAACTTATTTTCAACATTATTTTGCAGAGGCAATTCGAGTTACTGATTCTCAACATTACTATGCGGAGTAATTCGATTCAACTGCAAGCTCCGGACATTCGATTCAATTGCAAAGTCAGTTCAACATGCATCTCCTAGTTAGCCAACCTGTTTTCAGTCCGGATATGCCGTCCATTTGGATCAATTGCGAAGTATGTTCCATGTTCAGTGAAGATACAACGTATTGACCCTTTCAATGCTACAATTTCATCGCTCAAATTTCAAATCCTAGGTCCAATCCGAATGAATTTTTAATTCATAAGCTTGCTCCATGACTCTGTGTGTGTTTATCATCTATTGTGGAGAAATATTTCGGAATGGCAAGTGAAAATAGGATGACAAACCAAATCTTACATTTTCTTCGCTTCTTCATATTCCTAGTGTTTCTTCTTCAGATGAAACTACGGGAAGAAGCACATGCGCTTTGGATAGAATAGTGTTAGGCGCCTCTCTGACAGGTAGAGAAACCAGGATTTCTAAGAACGGTAGCTTTGAGTTGGGTTTCTTGTCCAACGCAGTAAGTGTAGGTCATTCCTATCTATTCCTATGCAGCAGTATTAATAGGTTGGTAGGTAGTTGGTAATACTAAAATGAAAGTTAAGTGGGTATATCGTAGCAATGTTGGTTGTCTTCATTCATCAATGGATCAAGACAAAACTCCAGTTGATCCAACCAATGAACCAAAAGAAAATAGGCAAGCAGTCACACCACTAAAATATTTATTATTTGTTATCCATATAATCCATCTGTAATCGGCCTTTCAACCTCGATCTATGTAAGAATAACTAGTCCAATCCAAGAACCAAGAAGAGCGCATCTCGACCATTGATAACAACCCAATGTTCACTGGGATTAACACCATGGGAACAACTCACATTAAAGCTATTGATATATCAGTGATTGTTATAGACATATTTGGGCACTGCAACCCCAAATTCATATGTCCATAAACTAAGGGATCCTTAAGTCCCTAAAAGTGTTGTTTCACACCCTAAAGGATCATGGTCAACTAATTACATCATTTCCCAGAAGTTCCACATGAAAAACTACTCAGAACTGGCTAAAACTAGACCATACAGACTGCTCCATGGGCAAGGTGTGATGCATACTGACTACCTAACTAGCTAGGTGCGATGCATACTTAAATGGCCTTCTATGGGGTGCAATGAGCAAGCATAGACAAATGGTAGAGACAGTTTGCAAGGTGGATGATCATGGAATCTTCTAGAAAGTTCTCTTGTGACACTTGCCTCTCTAAATTCGCCCAGGGATGAGTAAGAGATCATGAAATCTCCAAGTGGAACCAAGAACTATCAGTGGAATGACACTAATCAAAAACCTAGATCTGACTCACACCCTGGCAAGACATCTATAAATGGATCCCTCATCTGAGAGATCTCGGGGGCTGGAAGTTTGTATTTTGTAAGGAAGTGTTGTTGGTTTTTTTAGAAGAGACATTGCATTGTTGGGTGATTTTCTTGTTCATGAGGTGAAGAGGGCTTCTACAAGTGGGAGGATGATGCTGGATCAGACAGCTGGGTTGTAATCCTCTCTTACATTACTATTAATAAAGTTCTTTGAGTTTTCCTCCATATGATCTTGTATTTGTGAATCTTATTATTTATTAATGCAATTGTATGGTCAATGTGTTTCTGATTCCGCATTGTTTATGATGTTTTAGATAGACATGGTTTGATAGTTTGTTGTTACTTTGACTCTACAGGTACTCTTTGAAGCGGGACAAGTAGGAGAGGAGTGACAAAGTCTATCAAGGAAAGGAGAAATCAATCTAGGATCAAAGCGGAAGATCCAGGTTGGTCCTCTTTTCTTCTCTTCCATCTATCACACTTAAAGGAACTCTTGAAAAGCTTTCATTGTTTGTTTCTAAGATAGCTACCTGTCTTCGTGGAACTAGCAGTTTGAATCGACACTAGTTTCCCTGAAACAAAATGGCAAATCCGCTGGGGAACGAATAGTTTGTTTTGTTTGTTTATTGTTTGTTTTATAAACTACAGACAGAGCCTAAAGTTAGCCAACAAGCCTTCGAAACGCCCTTGCTATGCAATTGCAAAGTAGATAAACGCCACTTCAATTAATCTCCGGGTTGGTTTATGAACTAAACATCTGACTAGCATCCTAAGTGCCCTTGTGGTAGCTCAGAACCTCATCAGATCCTACCCTTATGCTTTGTGTTTACTTTCCATCATTACTCAGCCTAAACCACTGAACTTAGCTGCAAGTTTTGAGCAAAAACCAAGCTCAGTTTCGCTCCCTGGCCCATCACACTGTCTCAACTGTGCAACCTAGATGCATCGCACCTCCCATGTGTTGCAGGTGAGATGCATCCATGTTTTCCTGTGTTGCAAGTGCGATGATTGAGTGAACTGTGTTTTCTTCTCTAAAATTTGGTTTTTTTCCTCTTTGTTTTTAGCTTTATTTAGTATTTTTGTTGTTCATGATCAGTACCTTCTTGATGTAACCAATTTCCTTCACATTATTTCAGCCTCCATCAGTTATGAATTGTAAATGCTTTTGTGTATTTTTCAATCATTTGCAATCTTCCCTTGTCGAAAGTAGCCTAATCAAACTGTTTTTTTTTATGCAAGTGTCGTAATTGTCATTCTGAATCAAAAGAAGAGTGTCGTAAAGTCTTCCTCTTCTAGATAGTTGATTGTACTTTTGTCATTGTACTTGATTTTGAAATTATTAGTATTTAAAGTGTCGAAAATAGTTTTAAATTCGAAATTCAAAAGTGTCGTCTTAGTCTTCCTTTCGTTTTGAAAAAACAAAATTGTTAGTATTGTCGCTTTGAAAGAAAGTAGTTCAGATCTGTACTTAGCTTTCTTTTTGTCATTCACACGTTAAGGAAGCAGAAAACAAATACATGCTTGTGCATCTGCATTTTGACTGCTTGTGAAATTTGATTTAGGAAAGTACATTTAGTGTGTGCTATATGCTCTCTGTTGAAAGAAAATCATTATCTTCTTTCCTTTGTAGCTAGGATTTTCATTGCTAAAAGAACATAAACCATTGTTTATCATTTTAGATTTAATATTTAAGAATTTCACATCTACATCACACGGTGAACCTTGAAAGACAAACTTGTAAGCAAGATCAACTCTAAAATAAACCTCAATGAACATAAAAACGCTTTGGAATCTAATGCAACACATCTAGAAGTCTAGGCTAGAGACGTGTTCTGGTGTTGTAAAACCTAGTAACTATCGTTTTCATCGAAGGTTGGGAGATTCCTCCTCTTTGATACGACAAGTGCTAGTACGAACTTGTGCTCCCTGTATCGTCAAGTATATATTGGGAGACCACAATAGGCTGATATCCTTTATCCTTAAGAAGCTGTGTATGCCGCCCTATCGATCGTCATGCACTGAACACAGCATTCGGGAAGATTGACTGTCGTACATAAGTCCTTGGTAATTTCTCTATCATTTATCACCAAGGTGTATTTTGCAGTTTTACGATCGATTCTGTAAACCCTCTGTGTAGACTTCCAGAGTAGTCACTTCGTTCCTTTTCGACTCAAAAGAAAAGGTCCATCTGAGCACTTGTCACTTCAGGCTCATTAAAAATCGAAGGCGACTAGAGTCACCTTTAGCTTTTTCTCAACTCTTAAAAATTGAGAAAGCAAGTTGTGTCAAAGTGTCTTAAAATTCATTTAAATCGGAATAACATTTTTCCCCTTTAATTTTTGAGTTGATCAAGTAATCCGCAATCGTGGAAGAAAGTCAATCAAAACCTCGTCGTTCGCAGAGACTAGCGAGTCAACCGTCTTTGACCCAGAAACGAAATCATCCTGGGCAAAGTGTTCTCGTTTAACTGAGTCCAATTCACCTGATTTATTTGAAACTTGTGTTTCAACATCGTTAGAGACTACAGTTACTCCAATTATCTCTGGTACATCTGCCTTTACAGAAGAAGTTCTGCAGTTACAAGAGGACATTAGAACTGATCCTAGTGTAACAGTAGACACCTCTATTCCTAAAGTAGTTCCACCTAGGACTGATCAAGAAATTGAAGTTCACTTACCTAAACATCTGGAAGTCGAATTTCAGAATTCAGAAGGTGTCACCCCTCCAATATCTGTTACTACAGAAGCTACACTTTCTTCAGCTCCAGAAATATTTTACGGACCTGGCGGTCTACCTTTTCCACCTGGATTGATTGCTATAGAAGGGATAGTAGAGGATCTTCCACCCAGTACTCCAGTGCATTTTGGAACTGGGATCCACTTACATCCTTCTACTATAGAAGTTAGTTCTTTTTCATCACAAGTTCCTGTCGAATCACTAGGAAATCTTTTGGATAGACTAAACATGTCTGAACAACCATCAACATCTAGGATTGTGTCAACTAACACAGCTACGGTGGAGCTTCCTACTGTCGTTCCTACAATGATTTCTGGTATACCATCTGTCCCGACTAGTTATCAACAACAAGCTAGAGTCCAATCAGGGACTATTTCGACGACATGGTCAGTTCCTATTTCTTCATCTAGATTCTCATCTGGTATTTCTTATGTTGAAACTCAACAAGTTGATCCAATGTGTCTTCAAAGGCCAATCTACCCTTTAAGTACTAGATTACCACCATATGGGGGGCAGTATGTGTTTTCATTGTTCCCTCCTAGAGAACAACCATATGAGAGTTTACGACAAATTTAAGGTCAAACTGGAATTACATCTAGTGGTTGGGTACCAATACTGCCTCAACAACCAAGGATTATATATTCAATGCAACCAGTCCATCCTGTGTCGAATATTCCCACTACACCTGCTATTTTGACCGTATCGCAAGTACAAGCGCTACCTATTGTATGTCAACCTCAAGTTTCTCAGGTTGCAATACAACAACCTCTCGTCTCAGTGATTCAATCACAACCTCAGGTTAGTGCCTCCTTATCTGGAGCGACTCAGGCTCAAACTGGTACTATGACTCTTCATCTTGGTCAATCATCTAGTATTGGACAACAGCAAATGGTCAAACAACCATGGCTGGTTCAATATCAACAACCGCAATTCCAGCAATCATACCAAGGACCTGAGCAACAAGACTTTGTAAGTAATGGGCAACCGCATTTCCAAAGTGGTTATCAACAACCATACTATAATGGTTATGCCCATCAACCTTAACAAAGTCACCAGCATCAAATACATTATGCTGGTATGCAAAGACCTACTGCTCAGGCGATTCCATCTTATCCTAGGTATGCTTCGCCTAACCTAAATCAACAGTTGCCCTTTGTAGCAACTCTAGAATTACCATATCTAAACCGTTTGACGAATGATCCAATTGCTTATGCCCCTTGGTGGCCTGCGATTCCTCATAAACTTCCCTCTAATATACCTAAATTCAATGGAAATCCGGGTGAAGATCTGTCGAATCATGTGATGACTTTCCATTTTTGGTGTTCATCCAACACCCTGAATGATGATTCGATTAGGCTTCACCTTTTTCAGCGAACGTTAACAGGTCCAGTAGCTAAATGGTATATAGAATTGCCTAGAGCTTCGTTTGACAACTTCAGTATCCTTGCCACTACCTTCTTAACCCATTTTCAGTTACCCATAAGGTATGAAACAGGGACAGAACTCCTTACCAACTTTAAACAGATGACAACCACTCACATATCTGATCATATTCATGAGTGGCGGTGTCATTGAAGAATGGTGAAGATGTACGTTCCTGATCAGATTTTAGCTGAATGGTTTATAAAGTAATTGCTACCCTCTATTACAGAGGATGTGGCTAAGGGAGGAGTTGTCACTGAAGAGCAAGTCATTGCTCGTGTGCAATATTTAGACTTGATCTATACTCACTCTGGCATGCTCTACGACAAATTCCTGACACTCCTAAACTAGAATTTTCCATTCCTCCTCCTCCTAAATCAAATAAAGACTCTCATGGTGGCAATGGCTGTTGAACTAGGTTGTCGTTGATGTCAATATGGCAATAATCTGGATACTAGAGGGACAGGAGCAAAGTCCATCAGTATAGTCGAGCCATATATATATATATATATATATATATATATATATATATATATCATATATATATGCGGAAACAAACTTATATGCAAGGAGGTCTTTGAAAGACACTGCCAAGCCAGAGGAGTAGATGGAGACAAGAAGCCAGAGGAGCCACATTGGACATGACTAAAAGGAGCTGCAGGAGGAGCCACATACATATATACATATGCCAAAATAGGCATATCAGAGAGGAGCCGATGGAACAAGAGGAGCCAAGAGCAGACGGACCGAGAAGAGCAGATGGACCAAGAGGAACCAAGAGGAGCCATATATATGTATATGTCACATATATATGCCAAAGAAGAGGAGCACACAGAGACCGATCAAAAGAGCATAGAGAAAGAGCGGAGGACACAGCCATCGGAGCAACAGAGGAGTAAACAGAGCTATCGGAGCCATAGAGGAAGCAGACAGAGTTATCAGGAGCCTATCGGGAGCAGAACAGCTATCGGAGAGCCATATCAGAGCAAGAGGAACGTTGCTTGTAACATAGCCATATATGCCGCAGATAATAGATATCGGGAGCATACACATATATCGGAGCAAGAGGAGCCATATCGAAGGAGTGTCAGAGCAGAGGAGCCATATCGAAGACAATACTTCATATATATATAGTTGTGTTTAAAGCCAAACTTTCATCAAAGCGGGAGGATACATAGGAGCCGTTTGATCTGCCAGATCAACGGTCTAGATGAAATCGCAGAGGAGCAGAGAATCCTTATCACATTGGCGAAAGTCGCTTGGAGTTGTCGGAACTATTTCAAGGAGTGATCAGCGAAATCCAGAGCCGAAACTCTTATCAAGCAAAATAGAAAGCATATCGGGTCCACGGAGGACTTGTATCATTTCGGAGGTAGCGATCAGCGAAATCGCCGAAGGACCCGGAGCCGAAACTCTTATCAAGCAAAATAGAAAGCATATCGGGTCCGCAGAGGACTTGTATCATTTCGGAGGTAGCGATCAGCGAAATCGCCGAAGGACCCGGAGCCGAAACTCTTATCAAGCAAAATAGAAAGCATATCGGGTCCGCGGAGGACTTGTATCATTTCGGAGGAAGCGATATGTGACATCGCCGATAATTGGAGCCGAAATATTATAAAACAAAACCTAAAGGAGCGTCGGGTCCGCAGACCCTTTGTATTACAAAACTGTCGATGCGAACCTGCTGAAAAGCCGGACCCGAAATCATTAAGAAGCAGAGTATAGAGGGTCGTCGGGTCCGCAGAACTATCGCATCGCAAGAGGCCGCAAAAACCCCGACATCCCGGACCCGAAGTCATTTTAGGAAGGGATGTAATCGGCATATCAGGTCCGCAAGGGCGTCAAATGTCGGAGTTAAGGGATTAATTGGGATCGCTGAAATCCAGACCCGCCGATAATTATAAAGGCGGGCGGATAAGATTTGAAATCCGCGAATGTTCATATTGAGCAGAATTACATGGGTTCCCGTGTATTAAAATATATGTGACCGTGGGGTTTTATAGTGTTGGCCATATATTTGTATATGTGCATTTCCGTGGGGCTTTAAAGCTTAGCCCGATAGTTAACACGCGCTTGGGCGGTGGCTTCCGATGGGTGATTAAAAGCGTCGATAAAAAGGTGTTTCTGATTCTAAGTAAGTCCAAGGTTTATAGAAGGCACATAGCCTAAGGAAAGCTTTCGATAGACATAAAGGCGGTGATAAAAGGGTGGCTCCGATTCTAAGTATGGAGGCAAAAATACTATAAGGAACAGTCCCGATAGCTTGAGAAACCAAATCATGGCGATTATGATTATGATAAGGACGTGGTTGTCCGATAAAAAATGCCATCCCTGTGTGTGCCCACAATTATTGGCAAAGCAGCGCTGTTACAAGTTTTTGAACTTGTGTTCTCTACGGATGACTCGATCCTTGCTCATTGATTCAACGTGTCCTGTGAAAACGAATGGATAGAGGAAGCTACAACGACAAACAAGCCAACAAGTGAGGAAGCTGAATCAGGCGAGAAAAAAGCCGAAGAGCCAGCGAGAAAGAGGAAGAATGGACAAAGACAGGCATGCATAAAACAGTAAATAGAGGACTACATGTGTGTGATGGTTGTTGCAAACAAACCAGAATATGAGGTAGCAGAAGCAGCAGAGGTGGTGGAGCATTGTTTGAATTTGCTAGTGAACACTACTGCGGCTGTTGAACACTGTTAGAGCTGTTGTGGGGGTGAAGAACCAAAGTGTGAGGTAGTAAAAGCAGCGGAGGCTACAGAGGTTGCAGAAGCAGCAGAGGTTATAGAGGCAGCAGCAGCAGAAAAGGCTATTGGAGACTATGCGTGGGTAGTGTGCAAAGCTGTGAAGACTCATCCATAAGAAGACATGGTTGTCATTGATACTGTAGTTTGGAGACTACAGTGAAGCTGTAAATAGACAGAACTCAGCAGAGAAGAGTTCTGAGAGCAGAAGGATTGGAGTCCTTGGGGTTGGAGCCTTAAAAGTGAGAAGTATGGGATTCCTTGAGGCTGGTGCCTCAGAAGTGAGATTGGATTGGAGTACTTGGGGTTAGTGCCTCAAAAGCAGGAAGGATTGAAGTCCTTGGGAGTTGGTGCTCTTAAGTCCAAGATTGGTGTCTTGGGAAAATAGAGTTGGTGCTCTGGAGGTTGGAGCCTCACCAAAGTCCAAGTTGGAGCTTGGCAACTGATTGTGGCCATCTATATATTGTATTTATTTTACTGCACAGTTATATTAATAAAAGCATGTATTCTTGCTGTTCATATTGTGTTCTAAATATATATGTTTTAACTAGTAAAACAATAGTGGGAAAAAGAAATACTGATTCACCCCCCCTCTCAGTATTTCCAACAATTGGTATCAGAGCCAAGTTCCTTCATTCAAAGCTTAACAGCTTGAAGGTTGACTCTTAGAACACAAATGGCGAGATCAAGGAAGAAAGTCTCCAATCCTCCTAAGGATGTGTCTCCCTCTACTACTAAAATAGAAGACAATGAATTTGAGGAGGCTCCAAGGCTCAATGGGAACTTTAATATATGGGAAGTAAGAATGAGGAATTTCTTACAGACTCAAGGCTTTGAAATCTGGAAATCTGTGATTGATGATAGCAGTATGGATGAAAAATCCAAGGAGTACAATGCAAAAGAAGTAAAGGCAATCTTGAATGGGCTACCTGATTCTGTAAAGAATGATCTAGGAAAATGTTCATTAGCAAAGGGTATATGGGACAAACTTCATGACCTTCACTCAAAAGGAGCATTGACCATGAACATCAATCAAGAAGATAATGGAAATCTAGAAGGAAATCCAGAACCCATCATAGAAGCTGAAAATAAGAATGATGACATTAAGACTGTAGCAGACCAAAAAGATGAAGAGAATGAAAAAGACTTCGTAGAAGAACTCCTTGCTTGACTTATGATTGTCATGGAAGAGAATAATAATTTGAAAAAAGAAAATGAGGCACTTAAGAAGACAGCTCCAGTTGGTGACCAAGATCAAACAAGGAAGAAAGTTGATTTCATCAAGCTTCAAGTACAAGAAAGGGATGAAGAGATTGCCAAGCTTAAGAAGGAATATCATAAAGCAAAGAAGTAGGAAGATATCTTGTCAAGTCAACTTGAACAAAGGCACAAGAGTGTGAACAAACTTGAAGAAGAGATTGGTCAGTACAAGGTAGAGGTCTCCTCCCTTAAGTCTCAATTACAAGAAGCCAGGAAACAGGCATAAGGAGCTGAGAAGAGAAAGGAGAGTAGTCAAGCAAAGAATGAAGAAATCTTCAAAATGAAGTCAGATATCATCTCCCTTAAAATAGTAGCAGCTGAAGCTACTCGTAGCAAGGAAGAAACTGAGGAACAACTTGCAAAGAAGAATAATGAGTGTGAAAGATTGGAAGAAGAGATTGTCCTCCTTAGGAAAAAGGTTGAAGGGATGAACAAAATCATGAAGAGCTCTCAGGCCTTGGATGACATGCTCAGCTATCACAGATGTCCATCTGATAAATCAGGTCTCGGATATGTAGGTGAATCCTCAAACAAGAATGAAAATGCTTCAAACAAAAGAGATGTGAAGAAGCTAGAAAGAAATAGTGATGCTCCCAGTTCTAGCAAAGGCAAGGAGAAAAATCAAGGCTACAATAGAAAAAATCCTGCTCCAAGAAGAAATCCTGCTCCAAGAAGAAAACCCGCTCCAAGAGGAAATATAGATGATGACAAAGATGCGAGAGGATTCAGAAGTACACCAAAGAAACCTCCATCTCCCAGGTACCAAAGTTCATTTTTTGGTTATTGTTATTCCTGTTCAAACTTTGGCCATATGGCAAAAGACTGTAAAGTATATCATAAAGATAGATGTTGTGGTCCCCAACCATCTCATAGAGATAGATGTTATAGCCTCTGACAACCTCCAAAAAACAATTTTGCAAGAAGAAACCATGAATTCTTATTCATGTACAATGTAGAATGCCTCAAGTGTCATAACATTGGTCATATGGCACGAGATTGTAACTTAGCATGGGCTCTTACACAAGCTAGAACCATGCAAAAGAAGAAAGTTACACAAGTATGGAGAAGGAAGGAAATACAATCCGAAAGTCCCTTGAGTTCTTCAGCCAACAGGATGTATCATTGGCCTAAATTCTGACAATCTAAGCATTTTATAAGAAGACTCTGCCAAGAGGAGATGATGCATACAGTTAGGGGGAGCCTATCATGTTTCAGAAGCACTCCATTGAAGCATATGATCCTGTAACCATTCTTTGGACTGTTGTTAAAGAAATAGGGCAAACATACATGGTGCTGTTTGTTATCACTGAAAATTCTGTTGCCAAAAATTTTTAGCCTAGCTTAAAGACAGGGTGTTTTCGCAGCGCATGAATTCTTTTTAGCAGTTTCGCAGCGCTACCTGTTTAGGTGGTTTCGTAGCGTGCTACGAAATTGGGGATTTGTTCGAGTTTTCAGTGGAGGCCCAAATCCTAGCATGCCTATTGTACAGAGTTTTGCTTCCCTCCAGAAATGCAGATGAGAGCAGTGACAGTGTTTTCAAGGAAGAAGTGCGTTAAGCTCGTTTGTAGCAACATAGATTTGCTCAGTGCTCTCCCTGAGACTAATACCTTGAAGATCCTTTCCTGGGACAATCGCTTTTCTCAAGTCAATGAAGTCCTTCTGATCTCAACTCAGGTTAATTATGTTGGAAAAGTAGCAAATATATATGAAGCTGGTTATCGACTAAGTGGTGGTGCATATATCATCTCCAAGTACATTGGGAATTCATGGTTGTGGGATCATGTTCGTGTCAGTGATGAGTTTTTGACAAATGAAATGTATTTGCATTTAAGTATGCGCCTCATGTTCTAATCTTTGTGTATTGACCGAATACAAGGAACCAAACGAGATGTTGAGATTTGATAAACATTACCAGTTGTTCGTGCATTAGTTCCTCCACCGACAGAGAACATAGACACCTGGTTGACATTTGTTTTTCTTTGCCAGAAAAGGGGTTCGGCATCGTTAATTTCATATAGGATTAGGATGACTCCCGATTGCAAACATTTCGGCTTTAGCAGCGGCTGCCATTGGATTGGTTTTACATCTCCATGGTGCTACAGTAAATTACAGTTGAAAGGCAAGAGCATCAGAGCGAAGACAACAATGGCTCACGGGCTTCGTGCAGAGCGAGTGGAAGGAGAAGGCAGTTCTGAAGCCTTTCTGAGCAAAGTTTGATACACACCTCCCTCTTGGGTGATAGAGCTTCATCCGATTCCGTCCCATTTCTATTCTCTCGGACATCTCCCTATACCAATTCATCGATGGAATCTTCCGGGCTTACCATCAAACATTGAAGTCTGGATAAAGCGTGATGACTTATCAGGTATGCAACTTAGTGGGAACAAGGTGCGGAAGCTAGAATTTTTAATGGCTGATGCAAAGGCGCAAGGTGCAGATTGTGTTATCACAATAGGAGGCATTCAAAGTAACCATTGTCGTGCTACTGCAGTGGCAGCTCGATACTTGAATCTTGACCGCTATCTCATATTACGAACTACCAAGGCACAAGTCGATGAAGATCCTGGCTTGACTGGAAATCTTCTTGTGGAGCGGATGGTTGGTGCGAACATAGAGCTTGTGTCCAAGGAGGAGTATGCACAAATTGGCAGTATCGCTCTTGTCTTACTTGTGAGAAATGAAGAAGCACCGTTAGCGCTGGGAAGGAGCGAAACATTGATTGTGAATTTTTGTGCCCTGTTTGTTCCATAAAGTGTGATCTATTTCCTTTTTGGAAGGAAAGATTAGAAAATGCATCTGACACAGAATCCAGAGATACTCTGCAGAAACATCTCAAATCTGCAATCATTGTCGTGGATGAGACAGAGATAAAAAATATAAAAAGAGCATCGATTTTGTGTGCTTCAGTTCTCAATAATTATGTTAGGCCTAAGCTTGAGGTGATATTTGATGAGGAAAAGAAGGTAACCCACTCTAACCTTATGAAGGATATAGAGAATGTGATTCTGAATCCCAGCATAGCAAAGGTGAAACTGAAGAATGGCAACAGCAGCTATTCAATTTTGTGAGGAGTTTAGAAGAAGACTGTGTCTTTTAAATCACACAGCAGTTTCGTAGCGCGCTACGAAACTGCTGTAGGTGATGTTTTCAATGCAGAATAAACAGTTTGACCGGGAATGTTAGAAGAGAGACACCTGTACATCAATACAGCCTACATCTCATCTGGAGACATGGTGTTTGGTAGCAGCGTTCCATACTTTGAGTTATTAAAGAGTTGGGAACATGCTGCTACATTTTCGGAGGATGGTAGGAGACAGGGACCTTAAAAATAGGTGTTTTGATCCTGATGATAAATGATCCATCAGCACTTACAAGTATCCAAAGTCAGCGTTCCTTGCATCTGTAGCTCAATCATCTTGAGCCTAACCAACAAAAGACAGCTGTCAAAGATCAAGAAAGGAATCAGGCATACGAGGAGATGAAGTTAGAGTTTTAGTGTGATTAGGACTCTTTGTAATTACAGCTCAATACTTTATGTATTTAATGAGTTTGTTTAAAAATAGATAAGGGTAGTTAATGATAGGTCATCGAGCTCCCCTCATGCTGGAGGAGGAGACTCAAAGTAGTTTAGTTTGTTTTCCTATATATAGTGAAAACTCTGATGTAATGAGGGTTGGAGATTTATACAAAAAACAGAGTTTTTATATTGACTGATGTAAAAGACTTTTGACAGTAATAGAAAGATTACTTTTTCTTCTCAAGATTCATCTTGTGTTTAAATGCTCAGAATATATATGGTTGTGTCTCTTCCTTTCTGTTTTACAGCTCCATAGATGTGCAATCACTCTGAATTCACCTAGTGCTCAGATTTCCTGTGTATGTTTATGAGTTGAGGTTCCTTTGAGAAATGTTTTGAGTGTTTAGACATTATATGCCTTGACTTCCATGAATGAGTAGTTGGTAATTTACTGCAAAGGTGTTTGACTCCATGAGCCCAATGGAAGAAGTCTTATTTTGTTGTTCCAACCAGCTTATTTTCATGTACTGTTTGAAGAGTTAGCCATCTTTTCTTGTTATTAATTCATATCAAAAATCGGTGAGAGAGCCCTCTCTGACTAAGGAGGCTAAGCCTTAGTCTAAAGCCTGGTTTGAAATAGTTGCATGAGATCTTGCTAAGTAGCAGCCCTTAGTACATGATTTTGTGATAACATTTTGGTGCGTCTGCCGGGAGTCTGAAGATTACTCATTCCCGTAGTTATAAGATTGAATTTCTGAAGGTAGCAGGAGTTCAAAAAGGTTTTCGAGGTTGCATTCTACCTTGGCGACTCCATTGTTGAAGAATCCAAAGTTCATACATTCATGGTGTTTCCACTGGAGCTATGAAGGACCCAGAAGCTGCCATTCTTAGTTCAAGGTATGCATGTATAGATTTCTCAGGAATTCATGGTTTCCCAAATCATTTTCCCAAGGATGCATATTTTCTAAGGAATGGTCCAAAATTCAACGGAGAAGATTTGAGTTTAACCTTGAGGCATATATTAGATTTTTGTGAATTCTCAGAGCTTCTTAGGGTTAAACATGAGGATGTTTGCATAAGGTTATTCTATGATTCACTTCAAGGGAAATGCAAACAATGGGTTGAAAGCTTTCCTGTCAAATCCATTAAGTCATTTCAAGACTTTTGGCTCATGTTTTTGGAGGAATGGATAGATAGGTCAGAGTTGGTGACAAACTCTCCCTCAGTTGAAGATTTTAAGCAATGGAATAATGATTATAAAAAAGAAGAAACAAATGAATATTTTTCTTTGTCCTTGTCCTCATATCTAAAATCCTTTGACTGCAAGGCAGAGGATAAGATGAGCTTTTTGGATGAATTTGCTACGGACATTGAGAAAGAAATTGAAGGCTTGGAAGGTAAAATTCAAGCATATAGTTTCCATAATCATGATCATTATTTTCAGAAGCTTTCTATGACAGAACACAAGGAAAGAGTGTTGGTTCCTTTCTCTTTTACGCTTGAGGAACTGAACACTGTTGTTGAAGATCAGTTTGCACAGCCGGAAAGTTACAAGAAAAATCAAGCTGATCGTGTATTCTGGGATCCTATAGCTGATTACATGGAAGAGTTTTACTCTCCAGTGTTTCAGTTTACTTATAAAGATCAGAGACAATTTCAGTGGCAGCGGTCATCACACCATCATATTGGCTCTGAATTCCGATGCAGTCAAAGAAATCAAGTATCAGATAAAACAGAGGATTGGCTACATTGGAAATTTCATATTGATTGAGCAGAAGGAAGTTGAAATTGTTAGGGTAGGTAGGTATAGGTAAATGCAAATAAGCTCAAGGTCAACTGAGCATTTTTCAGTAGATGTAGCTTTTTTTCTCCTACAGTCATGCTTGTCAAGCAAATTTCTGTTTGTCATAAATGGATAAGGCACTGGACCTGCGAGTTCTTAGTGTACCACAAGGGCACACTATCCCAAGGGGAGCCACTGTTATCACTGAAAATTATGTTGCCAAAAATTTTTAGCCTAGCTTAAAGACATGGTGTTTTCACAGCGCATGAATTCTTTTTAGCAGTTTCGCAGCGCTACCTGTTTAGGTGGTTTCGTAGCATGCTACAAAATTGGGGATTTGTTCGAGTTTTCAGTGGAGGCCCAAATCCTAGCATGCCTATTGTACAGAGTTTTGCTTCCCTCCAGAAATGCAGATGAGAGCAGTGACAGTGTTTTCAAGGAAGAAGTGCATTAAGCTCGTTTGTAGCAACATAGATTTGCTCAGTGCTCTCCCTGAGACTAATACCTTGAAGATCCTTTCCTGGGACAATCGCTTTTCTCAAGTCAATGAAGTCCTTCTGATCTCAACTCAGGTTAATTATGTTGGAAAAGTAGCAAATATATATGAAGTTGGTTATCGACTAAGTGGTGGTGCATATATCATCTCCAAGTACATTGGGAATTCATGGTTGTGGGATCATGTTCGTGTCAGTGATGAGTTTTTGACAAATGAAATGTATTTGCATTTAAGTATGCGCCTCATGTTCTGATCTTTGTGTATTGACCGAATACAAGGAACCAAACGAGATGTTGAGATTTGATAAACATTACCAGTTGTTCGTGCATTAGTTCCTCCACCGACAGAGAACATAGACACCTGGTTGACAGCGTTCCATACTTTGAGTTATTAAAGAGTTGGGAACATGCTGCTACATTTTCGGAGGATGGTAGGAGACAGGGACCTTAAAAATAGGTGTTTTGATCCTGATGATAAATGATCCATCAGCGCTTACAAGTATCCAAAGTCAGCGTTCCTTGCATCTGTAGCTCAATCATCTTGAGCCTAACCAACAAAAGACAGTTGTCAAAGATCAAGAAAGGAATCAGGCATACGAGGAGATGAAGTTAGAGTTTTAGTGTGATTAGGACTCTTTGTAATTACAGCTCAATACTTTATGTATTTAATGAGTTTGTTTAAAAATAGATAAGGGTAGTTAATGATAGGTCATCGAGCTCCCCTCATGCTAGAGGAGGAGACTCAAAGTAGTTGAGTTTGTTTTCCTATATATAGTGAAAACTCTGATGTAATGAGGGTTGGAGATTTATACAAAAAACAGAGTTTTTATATTGACTGATGTAAAAGACTTTTGACAGTAATAGAAAGATTACTTTTTCTTCTCAAGATTCATCTTGTGTTTAAATGCTCAGAATATATATGGTTGTGTCTCTTCCTTTCTGTTTTACAGCTCCATAGATGTGCAATCACTTTGAATTCACCTAGTGCTTAGATTTCTTGTGTATGTTTATGAGTTGAGGTTCCTTTGAGAAATGTTTTGAGTGTTTAGACATTATATGCCTTGACTTCCATGAATGAGTAGTTGGTAATTTACTGCAAAAGTGTTTGACTCCATGAGCCCAATGGAAGAAGTCTTATTTTGTTGTTCCAACCAGCTTATTTTCATGTACTGTTTGAAGAGTTAGCCATCTTTTCTTGTTATTAATTCATATCAAAAAACGGTGAGAGAGCCCTCTCTGACTAAGGAGGCTAAGCCTTAGTCTAAAGCCTGGTTTGAAATAGTTGCATGAGATCTTGCTAAGTAGCAGCCCTTAGTACACGATTTTGTGATAACACTGTTATCACAGAGGTTTATGTCTTAACTCAGGAATTTAATGTGAGAACAGATAAATTCTGGACACTAATAGAGGCAGTCTTCAAACAAACAGATACATCTGGAATGGAGGTTGAAGTAAGAGCAGCTAGCAGCATATAACAAACTGAAGCATTGTAAAAGGATGCAGATCAGCAATTAGATTTAAAAGGCAGTCACAGATTGGATATTTGAATCTGCAGAGATATGTACAAGAACGCAAGGAAAAGATGGCTCACAGGAAGGAGAATGTTGTGCAGTCAAGCATAACTGAAGCTGATACAGATCACTTAAGGAATATAGCAACAACAAGGCACAACCCCTCACATTTTTTTTGTCCAAATGCTATGATGATTGAATACTAGATGGCAGTAACTTCTATCTTGATTCGAACTCTGGAGGTCTCTCAATTCTGCCTATGGAGACATCAATATGGATTGAGCATGAAAGCCTGGACTTGGACACCTGTGTATGGCCATTTGCAATCTGAATGAAAGCATTAAAGTAGAGCATCCTGAAGCATTGTTGAAGCCATGATAAAGCAGTTCTGAGACATGAAGATGATAAAGCATCAATCCTTCTATCTTCGTGAAGAACAGAAGCAGTTTGATAGGGGGAGTCCCAGAGCACTCCTTTACCATTGATGTCAAAGGGGGAGAGAAGAAGAATATTGCCATCAATAACAAAGGGGGAGATTGTTGAACTAGGTTGTCATTGATGTCAATATGGCAATATTCTGGATACTAGAGGATGACATGAAGCCAAGGGGATGCAGAGCAGATTCATGAAGAGATGGGAGCAAAGGCCATCAGTATAGCCAAGCCATATATATATATATATATATATATCATATATATATATATATATGCGGAAACAGACTTATATGCAAGGAGGTATTTGAAAGAAACTGCCAAGCCAGAGGAGTAGATGGAGACGAGAAGCCAGAGGAGCCACATTGGACATGACTAAAAGGAGCTGCAGGAGGAGCCACATACATATATACATATGCCAAAATAGGCATATCAGAGAGGAGCAGATGGAACAAGAGGAGCCAAGAGGAGACGGACCGAGAAGAGCAGATGGACCAAGAGGAACCAAGAGGAGCCATATATATGTATATGTCACATATATATGCCAAAGAAGAGGAGCACACAGAGACCGATCAAAAGAGCATAGAGAAAGAGTGGAGGACACAGCCATCGGAGCAACAGAGGAGTAAACAGAGCTATTGGAGCCATAGAGGAAGCAGACAGAGTTATCAGGAGCCTATCGGGAGCAGAACAGCTATCAGAGAGCCATATCAGAGCAAGAGGAACGTTGCTTGTAACATAGCCATATATGCCGCAGATAATAGATATCGGGAGCATACACATATATCGGAGCAAGAGGAGCCATATCGAAGGAGTGTCAGAGCAGAGGAGCCATATCGAAGACAATACTTCATATATATATAGTTGTGTTTAAAGCCAAACTTTCATCAAAGCGGGAGAATACATAGGAGCCGTTTGATCTGCCAGATCAACGGTCCAGATGAAATCGCAGAGGAGCAGAGAATCCTTATCGCATCGGCGAAAGTCGCTTGGAATTGTCGGAACTGTTTCAAGGAGCGATTAGCGAAATACAGAGCCGAAACTCTTATCAAGCAAAATAGAAAGCATATCGGGTCCGCGAAGGACTTGTATCATTTCGGAGGTAGCGATCAGCGAAATCGCCAAAGGACCCGAAGCCGAAACTCTTATCAAGCAAAATAGAAAGAATATCGAGTCCGCGGAGGACTTGTATCATTTCGGAGGTAGCGATCAGCGAAATCGCCGAAGGACCCGGAGCCGAAACTCTTATCAAGCAAAATAGAAAGCATATCGGGTCCGCGGAGGACTTGTATCATTTCAGAGGAAGTGATATGTGACATCGCCGATAATTGGAGCCGAAATATTATAAAACAGAACCTAAAGGAGCGTCAGGTCCGCAGACCCTTTGTATTACAAAACTGCCGATGCGAACCTGCCGAAAAGCCGGACCCGAAATCATTAAGAAGCAGAGTATAGAGGGTCGTCGGGTCCGCAGAACTATCGCATCGCAAGAGGCCGCGAAAACCCCGACATCCCGGACCCGAAGTCATTTTAGGAAGGGATGTAATCGGCATATCGGGTCCGCAAGGGCGTCGGAGGTCAGAGTTAAGGGATTAATTGGGATCGCCGAAATCCGGACCCGCCGATAATTATAAAGGCAGATGGATAAGATTTGAAATCCGCGAATGTTCATATTGAGCAGAATTACATGGGTTCCCGTGTATTAAAATATATGTGACCGCGGGGTTTTATAGTGTTGGCCATATATTTGTATATGTGCATTTCCGTGGGGCTTTAAAGCTTAGCCCGATAGTTAACACGCGGTTGGGCGGTGGCTTCCGATGGGTGATTAAAAGCGCCGATAAAAAGGTGGCTCTGATTCTAAGTAAGTCCAAGGTTTATAGAAGGCACATAGCCTAAGGAAAGCTTTCGATAGACATAAAAGCGGTGATAAAAGGGTGGCTCCGATTCTTAAGTATGGAGGCAAAAATACTGTAAGGAACAGTCCCGATAGCTTGAGAAACCAAATCATGGCGATTATGATTATGATAAGGACGTGGCTGTCCGATAAAAAATGCCATCCCTGTGTATGCCCACAATTATTGGCAAAGCAGCGCTGTTACAAGTTTTTGAACTTGTGTTCTCTACGGATGACTCGATCCTTGCTCATTGATTCAACGTGTCCTGTGAAAACGAATGGACAGAGGAAGCTACAGCGACAAACAAGCCAACAAGTGAGGAAGCTGAAGCAGGCGAGAAGGAAGCCGAAGAGCCAGCGAGAAAGAGGAAATGAATGGACAAAGACAGGTATGCATAAAACAGTAAATAGAGGACTGCATGTGTGTGATGGTTGTTGAAAACAAACCAGAATATGAGGTAGCAGAAGCAGCAGAGGTGGTGGAGCATTGTTTGAATTTGCTAGTGAACACTGTTGCGGCTGTTGAACACTGTTGGAGCTGCTGTGGGGGTGAAGAACCAGAGTGTGAGGTAGTAAAAGCAGCGGAGGCTGTAGAGGCTGCAGAAGCAACGGAGGTTATAGAGGCAGCAGCAGTAGAAAAGGCTATTGGAGACTATGCGTGGGCAGTGTGCAGAGCTGTGAAGACTCATCCATAAGAAGACATGGTTGTCATTGATACTATAGTTTGGAGACTACAATGAAGCTGTAAATAGACAGAACTCAGCAGAGAAGAGTTATGAGAGCAGAAGGATTGGAGTCCTTGGGGTTGGAGCCTTAAAAGTGAGAAGGATGGGAGTCCTTGAGGCTAGTGCCTCAGAAGTGAGAAGGATGGGAGTCCTTGAGGTTGGTGCCTCAGAAGTGAGATTGGATTGGAGTACTTGGGGTTAGTGCCTCAAATGCAGGAAGGATTGAAGTCCTTGGGAGTTGGTGCTCTTAAGTCCAAGATTGGTGTCTCGGGAAAATAGAGTTGGTGCTCTGGAGTTTGGAGCCTCACCAAAGTCCAAGTTGGAGCTTCGCAACCGATTGTGACCATATATATATTGTATTTATTTTATTGCACAGTTATATTAATAAAAGCATTTATTCTTGTTGTTCATATTGTGTTCTGAATATATATGTTTTAACTGGTAAAACAATAGTGGGAAAAAGAAATACTGATTCACCACCCCTCTCAGTATTTCCAACAATGGCATGATAGGTACGACAAGCACGAAAACCGCAAAGGCTACATCTAAGAAAGCCCGTATGGTTTCTAGTCAAAACGCAGATGAGGAACCTCTCGCCTCGGAGGTCAATGCCATGTCAACTAACAAAGGCAAAAATGTTAAGCAACCAGGAGGCAAGAAGGAAGGAACAAACAAAAAGAAGAAATAGGAGGATTCGACTCCTGAGAAACCTTCTGGAAACCCTACTGGAAAAAAGAAACCTAATCGGCCATGCTTCATATGCGATGAGGACCATTACACAAAAGATTGTCCACATCAAGCTGAAGTCAAGAAGTTTTTCAAAAAGATTTCAAATACCTCAGCAGTATTGACTGATCCGTTTCCAAATCTAGAAACTAACCTGGTTGTTAGTGATCATGCTTCCCCATCCCAAGTTCTTATGCTATCCATCTCAAAACAGAAAAATAATGCTTTGATACCTACAAGGAATAAGGATTGTGGAAATCCACAATCGTCGAATGGCAAGGCTACAGATCAACCAAGCAGTTCGACAACAACTTCTTCATAAGTTTTTCCACCAATCATTCCTGAATTAACAATAAAACCACCTAAGGGAGTAGTACATAAATCGACATTTATTCCTCATGCTCGAGCAACACAGAATTATAATATAATGGAGGATCTGACCCAATCGCCATCCGCCATGTCAACACTTGAAGTACCACAAAATTGCCCATCCCAAAAACAAGCTTTGTTATCAGCGATAGGTGGGTGTTATTCTCTTAACCTGCAAGACGATACTGGAATACAGAATATGTGAAGAAATATACCCAGAACTTAGAATAGTGAGAAACAACAGCAAGTATTTTATTATTCAGAAAGAAATGTTCACTTGCCTCTTCGAGGGGGAAACCTCCAATAGAGCAGAGCTCGATTACAAAATAAGACACCATGCTCCTCGTAGGGAGTCTCTATCCTTTATATATGACTCATACATGCAATACCATGGATCAATACCATGGTTCTTATTAATACCATCTATCTAATACCATGGCCCATTTGCAACTAACTGTGGTCCCGTCATTAATTGCGGGTTAACCACTTACAATTATTAATATGGGCTTTATTGACTCCTTACTTAATTATAACTATGACTCGATCCTACTACATGAATAAGGGGGTTAGGGTAGGACCCTAACATGCCCTCCCCCTTAAGAATAGCCTTGTCCTCAAGGCTGAAGCTGCGGAAACTGTTGAAGAATAGTGGCTGGTTCCCAGGTTGCATCTTCCGGAGAGGTGTCTTTCCACTTGACGAGGACTTCCTTGATCATGTAGCCATGCAGGTGCCGTTCTTGTGTGTCTAGGACCTGTTCAGGTTGGAGCCAGATTGACCCTTCTTCATCCAATTCAGGTAGACTGGTTTGAATTCTGCAATTGTTCCCAATCACTTTCTTGAGGCATGAGACATGGAAAACTGGATGGATTTTTGCAGTGGGTGGCAAAGCTAGCTTGTAGGCCACTTCTCCAATGCGCTGAAGTACTTGATATGGTTCATAGAGTTTTGGAGATAGTTTATGAAAACCCTTTTCTTTGAGTTAAGTTTGCTTATATGGTTGCAACCTCAAAAATACCTAATCCCCTTCTTGAAATTGGCGCTCTAAGCAATGTTGATCTACATGTTGCTTCACGCGGTTTTGAACTTGATGAAGATTCTCTCTAAGATGGGCAAGCATGGTTGTGCGGTTTTATAGGAGTTGATCCACTGCTTGTACCTTGGAGCACCCCTTGATATAAGAAGTAGGCGAAGGAGGGAGTTGACCATAAACTGCTTCATAGGGAGTCACTTTGGTGGTGGCATGATAGTTGGTGTTATACCACCATTCAGCTAGAGGCAACCACTGTACCCATAGATGTTGCTTTTCTGAAGTGAAACACATAAGGTAGGTTTCCAGACATTTTTTGACGGCCTCAGTTTGACCATCCGTTTGTGGATGATAGGAAGTATTGAGTTTTAGTTGGGTGCCTTGTAGCTTGAAGAGTTTCTGCCAAAATTTACTGGTGAAGATCGGGTCACGATCAGACACAATAGAAGTGGGCATGCCATGCAATTTGAAGATCTGATCCATGAAAGATTGAGCGACCAAAGTCAGTGTAAACGGGTGGGGTAGGGCGCAGAAATGAGCATACTTAGAAAGTCGATCCACAACCACCATGATGACTGCTTGTTTCCCAACTTTGGAAGACCTGTAATGAAATCCATAGAAACCTCCGTCCATATAGATGCCGGAATGGGCAACGGTTGTAATGTGCCTGGTACTTTGACTGTCTCCCCTTTGTGGTGTTGACAGACATCACATTCCGCTACAAAAGTAAGGATGTCTTTTTTCATGCCTATCCAAAAAAATGATCTTCTAGTGCGAGCATATGTCTTCTGAAAGCATGAATGTCCTGCAATGGGGGATGAGTGCAATTCTGCCAAAATGTGGCTTTTGAGGGTGGATGTTGGTGATATTACGACTTTGTCCCTGTAGCGAAGAATCTCATCCTGCCACGAGTAGCCCTTGGTGGAATTTGGATCTGCCTGCAATTGAGTAATGAGTTGGGAGAGCCCGAGATTTGAAAACCATTCCGTGTGAGCCTCTTCAATCCATTCTGGAATGGGAAGGGAAATTGTGAGCAGGGTACTTTCCTCCTCAAATTGGCAAGATAATGCATCTCCTACACTATTTTCGCACCCTTTCTTGTAAATGATCTCATAATCATATCCCAAAATTTTGGCGAGCCATTTATTTTGTTGTGGGGAGGATAGGCGTTGCTCCAAAAAATATTTAAGACTGTGATGGTCTGTGCAGATTTGGAAACGTTGCCCCAGTAAGTAAGGTCGCCAGGTATGTACTGCATGTAAAATGGCCATCATTTCCTTCGCATAGGTAGATTGTCCCAGATTCCTCCCACTTAGTTGTTGTCTTGTGAAGGCCAAGGGTCAACCTTCCTGCATTAAGACTACCCCAATACCCGTACCTGAAGCATCACATTCAATGACAAAAGATTTGGTGAAATCAGGTAGTGTTAAGACTAGAGTGGAACACATGGCATTTTTTAGAGCTGTAAATTCTTGTTGTGCATCATCATTCCAAAAGAATGAATTTTTCTTGAGGAGTTGAGTGAGGGGCTTCGCAATGCAGCCATAATTGTAGAAAAATTTGCGATAATAGCCTGTGAGACCCAAAAATCCTCTCAGGCTCTTCAAGGTCTTAGGTTGAGGCCAATCCTGCATTGCATGGATCTTTTTGGGGTCCACATTGACACCTTCACGCCCCACAATGTGGCCCAAATACTCAACTTCTTCCATGCCAAAAGAACATTTGGACATCTTAACAAATAATTTATGCTTGTGGAGTAGTTGCAAGAGCAGATCTACATGCTGAAGATGTGCGGCCCAAGTGTAACTATAGATGAGGATGTCATCGAAGAAGACAAGGACAAATTTCCTGAGATATGGTTTGAGAAGGTGGTTCATAAGGCTTTGAAAAGTAGATGGGGCATTACAAAGACCGAATGGCATGACCAGGAACTCATAATGGCCCTCATGAGTTCTGAAAGCAGTCTTTGGAATGTCAACTTCCTTCATGCGAATTTGGTGGTAGCCTGAGCGAAGATCCAACTTAGTGAAGAATTGAGCCCCATTGAGTTCATCCAACAAATCATCAACAACCGGGATGGGAAATTTATCTTTGATTGTCAACTTATTGAGGGCCCTAAAGTTTGGACACATCTGCCATTCCCCATCTTTCTTGAGCACCATGACCACCGGTGATGAATAAGGACTAATGTTGGGACGAATGACACCTGCTTCCAAAAGTTCCTTGATTATTTTTTATATTTCATTCTTTTGGGTGAATGGATATCTGTATGGGTGCACATTTGGTGGTTGGGCCCCTAGAACCAAGGTGATGCTATGATCATGTTTCCCTCGCGAGGGTGGAAGCTCATGAGGCTTGTCAAAGACTGGCAGATGGTGATTTAAAATCTCTTGCATCTCAGGATGAATCGGCAGAGAATTGGGTTCGACGGCCTGGATGGCATTAAATTGAGCGATAACTCCACGATGACCCTTTTTTAGAAATTTTTCCATCCTATGTGAGCTGATGATAGAGGGAGCTCCCGCCTGGAGTCCACGGAGGGTATATGTGGAGTTGTTCTGCTTAAAGCTCATATATAACTCCTGAAAATCCATTGTGATTGGCCCAAGAGTGTGAAGCCATTCAGCACCGAGGACAATGTCGTACCCCCCCATGTGTATGGCAAACATGTGGGTCTTCAATTGATAATCCCCCATTTGAAGTTTGACATTTTCACAACGGCCTTCACATTTCATTGTTCCCCCATCCGCAATTTGGACTTGGAAGTTAGAAACTGCTTGTACAAAACAATGCACTACTTCCGCGACTTTTTGATGGATGAAATTATGTGTACTTCCACTATCAATCAAGACTACTACTGGGTGATGTTTAATAAAACCTCTGATTTTGAGAGTTTGAGGTGAAGAAATCCCTGCCAAAGCTTGCAGCGAAATAACTGGTTCGTCAGGGACATTGTCCTTCTGGTTGTCTTCTTCTACCTCCTCCGATTCCTCAAGTGGTGGGGCTTCCTCCGATGAGCTATAATCAGTGGCATCAATTTGAAAAAATTTAGGCTCCTTGCATTTATGACCTGGGGAGTATTTTTCATCACAGTAGCAACATAATCCCTATTTTCTTCTTTCGGTCATTTCTGCAGGTGACACCTTTTGAACCTTAAGTGTTTGAGTCGTGCTGTGAGCCTGTGGGGGGCGACCCTTGGCGGTGAAATTTGGACAAATGGACTGGGCTGCTAATGCACGTTCCACGTTACGAGCTACCTTGCAAGCCTCCGACCATGTGGGAGGGTGGTGTAGTCAGACGTTGGCTTGTATGGCCTCTTTAAGACCGCTGATAAAACATTCTATGTAGAACGCATCTGAGAGATCCCTAGTGCGGAAAGCTAAGGCTTAAAAGGCTGTAACATATTCATCCACTGTGCCAGTTTGTCGGAGCTTAGTGAGACGACCCAAAAAAGAAGATTCCTGGTCAAAGCACTTTGTAAGAGCTTTTTTGAAGGTGGCCCAAGCCAGAAAACTTCCATTGCAACGTTGATGCCATTCCCACCATTGCCATCTTGCATTGTCCAAGTACATGCTCCCCACCATAAGCTAAGTCTCATTATATAAGATGATATTCAGATTGAAATACTGCTCCATTTGTGCTATCCATGCGGCCGGGTGAGTACCATCAAATTTATGCATATCCAGCTTGGGAGGTCGCAGACGAGATTGTTGGTGGGTGCCCTAGAGGTGAAGAGAGTGGCTAGACTCACCCTCACTGTGTCCATTGCCAATATCCACCTCCTCGCAGGCTTCCTCCTTGCCTTTAAAGAGTGTGTCAATTATTCTGTCAAGCTGAGATTGGATGGCTTGCAAGGATTGTTCAAGTTTGTTGATCTTCTCATTGGCCATAGTTTGAGCTCTAGTATCTACCATGCACCGATCCTATGTACTTGAAATTTGGGACCGTCCGAATTTATTTTCACTGAAAATTGAATGGTACCACCTTGCTCAGCTCGTCGTCCTGATTCTTATGGGCTAGATCACTAATAAGCGCCCCGGGGGGTCTCAGACTTTTTTGCTAGATCACCAATAAGCGCCCCGAGGGGTCTCAGACCTTTTTTTTTTTTTTGAAAACTCCTAACAGAGTTTTACTCCTTTCTTAGGCATACTGCAGTAGCCAAATCCCAAAAATGTCAATGCTGCCAAAAGTCCTCCGAAAATCACGCCCCGAAATAGGAACACCACACAACTACTCAGATCTAGTGGATCTGAGATATCTAAATGGCTGATCGGATAGCTCTAAGCGGCGGCACTGGCTACTGCTATGGATCTGATGGATCAGAAAGGCTAGTCTACTAACTCGGAACTGCGGGACTGATGTCTGCTGCTGCTGCTACAACCCCACTTGTGAGATCTAATCTGGCAGAGATTATGCGTGATCCCAAGATAGAAAAGGGAATTATGGTCTCGAGGAGTGTCAGGTGCTACAGATCGCAATATACATAAGGGTCTGACAATAGTACTCGGCCCAATGTTTCAGGGCTCTAACTAAGGAGGATCAACCGTACCCTTAGCCGTACAACCAGACTACCCTATTGTATGGGTAAGTAATCTCTCTGAGTGTTGTTCTCGATGTACTGTAGCAGCAAGACGGTCGACAGTTTATCTATGGCGAGGTTTCAAAGGAGCTAGGGGGCTTCCGATATACCCAGCGGGTACTTGGAAGACAGTCCGTGCGTGGTTCTGTCTAATGTGCTACTACTCGAAGGGGTACCCACAGGGGCTACAAGGGAGTCCAACAAGTGTGACCACCTCTTGTATTTCCTGCATGCATGCCTCCCCAAATCCGCAAGTTTATGCGCTCAACGACAGATCCCGTGGTTTAAAGACGCCGGAACACGTCTCTAGCCAAAAAAAATTGATAAGAAATGGAGATCCCACCGGCCCTGGAAAGAGCTCTGATACCACTTGTTATGCTCTTAACCTGCAAGACGATACTGGAATACAGAATATGCGAAGAAATATACCCAGAACTTAAAATAGTGAGAAACAACAACAAGTATTTTATTATTCAGAAAGCAATGTTCACTTGCCTCTTCGAGGGGGCAACCTCCAATAGAGCAGAGCTCGATTACAAAATAAGACACGATGCTCCTCGCAGGGAGTCTCTATCCTTTATATATGACTCATACATGCAACACCATGGATCAATACCATGGTTCTAATTAATACCATCTATCTAATACATGGCCCATTTGCAACTAACTGTGGTCCCATCATTAATTGCGGGTTAACCACTTACAATTATTAATATGGGCTTTATTGACTCCTTACTTAACTATAACTATGACTCGATCCTACTACATGAATAAGGGGGTTAGGGTGGGACCCTAATAGTGGGATTGATCCAGCGGATTCCAATCTAGTGGCCTTTAATCATAAAGGATACAAACCTCAGTTACCAGCACAGCTCACTTTCCTCATACAGGTAAAAGCCCTCAACAAAACTATTCATCGAACAATAATTGATGAGGGAGCATCTACCTGTATTATGTCAATGAGTTGCTGGAAAACGTTAGGCTCTCCACCCTTGTCACGATCATCAACAACATTGAAAGCATTCGATGGAAGAACTTACATGCCATATGGGATATTAAGTAACTTGCAAGTCGAACTGGGGGGCAAGACAGTAGAAATTGAAGTCGAGGTCATTGATGGAAACCTTGACTACTACATCCTACTGGGCAAGCCCTGGATTTATGCTATGGCTACTATTGTGTCAACATATTTTAGAAAGATTGCATTCCCCTTTCAAGGCGGAATCATAATCGTTGACCAACTCACCTTCCTCCCCAACAGTTCTCAAGTTACCGGAACCATTCCGTTGATCCATGGAAACTATTAATCACTTCAAAATATCAAAGTAGGTCTCCTAAAATACCCTTCTTTAATGGGCACTTTTTCCCTTCCACCTCTGAGTAATCTAGTGGAAGTGGCCACAATGGAAACCTGTCACATGATATCTTCTACATCGTTAAAGATTACGAAGAATCCCGAACATTTTTTTAGCATGGATCATCACCAGGTATTGCCCCCAAGCCCTATAGAATTGTTGTAGCAATCAATATTCTTGGCATGGGTGGCAAACCCAAATCAACGCTCGGCAAGCATTTGGATAGATAGGTCTCTAGAGTATGGTACCCCTTCTGATCCTTGGTCACATGTACATTCTACAGACGAAGGAATCATTCAGTCAATGATGATAGGAGAAACACCATGGGAAGATCACCACCATTGTTCCCGGCCTCAAGATAACAACGAGGATTACTCTAACGACCTTAATCATCCTTCAGTTTTTTATTTTCTATCAAATACTGTAAATACAGTGGATTCAAAATGAAATCTGTCCAATATTGAAGAAACTATTGCCATTAATATCTTGACCAAACCAGATGTTCTAGAGAATATACATGTTGGAAAATCTTGTTCTCCTTCAGAACTGGAAATATATTGCGCTTTCTTTCGCGAATTCGGAGATGTCTTTTCTTGGTCATATAAAGAAATGCCAGGCATTGACACAAGCATCATTGAACATGAAATCAAGATGTATCCTTATGTCAAACCAGTAAGACAACGGCTTCGACCGGTTCACCTGAAGAAAGCTTCTTCCATTAAAGCAGAAGTTGAAAAAATTTTGTGTGTTGGTTTCATTGACCTTGTTCCTCTCACTGATTAGGTATCGAATATCGTTCCTATGATGAAAAAGCAAGGAACGATTAGAGTGTACGTCGATTACAGGGATGTAAATCAGGCTTGTCCGAAGGACAACTATCCTACACCCTTCATCGACCAGATAATTGATGAATGTGCTGGATGCAAAGTCTTTTCATTTATGGATGGATTTTCTGGATACAATCAAATCAATATCCACCCACAGGACGATTCGAAGACTGTATTTATATGTCCATGGGGCATATTCGCGTACCACAAACTACCTTTCAGTTTGAAGAACGCAGGGGAAACATTTCAAAGGGCAATGAACTACGCCTTCCATGACATCAAACACATCGTTCAACCATATCTCGATGATTTACCGGCTCATTCACGAAAGTGGACTGATCATCCGCAAAATCTGAGAGCTATATTTCTACGTTGCTGACAGTACAAGATACGACTCAATCCACACAAATGTGTGTTCTGCTCGGTTGCTTGGTTTCGTAGTTTCTAAAGACAGAATTTGACTCGACCCATGTAAGGTTTAGGCAATCATCGACATGCCTCCACCTTCAAATTTGCTTCAGATTCAGAAACTCCAAGGGAAAGCAACCTTTCTAAGGAGGTTCATTCCAAATTATGTTGAACTTGCTAAAGGTTATACACGTCCTTTGAAAAAAGAAGTTCCCTTCAACTAGGATCAGGTTGCGCAAGCTTACTTTGATGCTTTGAAAAGTTCCCTAGTAAAAGCATCATTAATGTATGCTCCTGATTATCAAAAAGACTTTAACTTGTATCTCGCTGCCATAGATACAACCATCACAATGGTTTTAGTACAAGAAGAAAATGGAATGGAACATCCTATCTATTATTTAAGCTGCAACTTAAATGATACGAAAAGTAAGTACTCCTACGTTGAAAAGCTGGCTTTGGCAGCTGTCTAAGCAGTACAAAGATTTCGACACTATATACTCTTTCGCAAAACTACCATCTTGTCAAATTGCAACCCTATGACCTACATCATGTCGCGTCAATTGCTAGGGGGCAAGTATTCAAAATGGATATCCATTTTGCAACAGTTTGATCTGGAATTCACCAAATCCAAATCAAAGAAATCTCTGGTTTTCGCGGAGTTACTTTGCGACCTCCCATCGTCGTCCAACGATTTAACATCTCAAGCATTGATCGTGGATGAAACATTGTTTCTAATATCATCAAGTGACCTGTGGTACGGAGATACTAATCTATCTCCAAACCCAAACCTTTAGGCCCAACACCTCTCGCTCAAAACAGCAACGTACTCGATACCAAGCAAAAGACTACATGATCGTCGGTGATACACTTTACCATCGTGGTGGCGATACAGTTCTGCGAAGGTGCCTCATGCATGAGGAGGCCAAAAAATTCTTGAATGACTGTCATTCAGGCACATGTGGGGGGCATCTATCTGGCTACGCTACTGCACAGAAAATCTTGCAAGCTGGCTACTTCTGGCCTACTATCTTCAAAGATTGCATTATAGCAGTAAGAAGTTGCCATGCTTGTCAAATTTTTGATCGCAAAACCGGATTACTACCCACACTGCTGCATCCAGTAGTTATTGTTGGGCCATTCGCCAAATGGGGCATATATTTCATGACATGTAACCCCACCTCGGCTGGGGAGCATGGGTATATCATAGTCACTGTTGACTATTTTACAAAATGGGCCAAGGTGATGCGTACATTAAACAACAGCGGCGAAACGACTGCTCTTTTCTTTTTCAATCATGTAGTATCTAGGTTTGGTGTTCCACAGGCTATAGTCACAGATCATGGAGCACATTTTCGTAATCACATGATGGTTGAATTGACTACCAAATTAGGATTGTCCCACGATAGTTCTACTCCATATTATCCGCAGGCTAATGAAAAAGTTGAAGCGATCAACAAAGTCCTCAAGCGCATGCTGCAGAGAATGATTGGAGCCCATAAATGGGATTAGCATTTAATCCTGTACTCATTTGTATGGGCATATAGAACCTCAGTGAGAAATGCGACTGGGTTTACGCCCTTTCAGTTGGTGTACGGCATGGAAGCTGTCTTACCAATTCAATGTGAGATTTCATCTCTAAAGCTCGCAATCGATCTACTCCCTGAAACTTTAGAGGAAGAGGCTCGTTTCTTGGAACTAATCCGATTGGATGAAACCCGTCGTGACACCGCGCTGGCTAATGAAACGCATAAGAAACATGTCAAAGCACAATTTGACAAAAATTTCAAGCCTCGTGTCTTCTCCGAAGGTGACCTAGTCTTACTCTATGATCATGACTCTGATAAATTGGGAGAAGGTAAGTTCCAATCATTATGGATGGGCCCCTACATTTTTAAGCGAGTATTAGCAAAAGGAGCCTTCGAGCTGGTAGATTATGATGGAATTCCACTTTCACAACCTCGGAATGGGTTGTACCTTAAGAAATACTATGCTTGATCAAGTGTAGTTATCTCTTTAAATGCTTTTGTTTCATTTTTGTTTTTGTCAAGAGTTGTCATTTTTGTTAAGTAATCTACTTTGCATTTATTGCAGATGTTGGACTTTTTGGAAACATTCATTGGGTACGTCGACGGAGCTAGTCATAGAATGCGAAACCTATCTTCTGTAGCCTGGGCCATCTTTGATCCAAGCGGCGAGTTAGTCAGTTTCAGGGGGATATGTATTGGTCAATCAACGAACAACATCGTTGAGTACAGCTCGTTGATAGAGCTTCTCTCTGATACCATTTCGCATGGCATACACTGACTTATTGTTAGGCTAGATTCGCAACTCGTCATTCTACAACTTACTTGCATCTATTCAGTTCGAAACCCAGCTATCTATCGTATGTTCCTAAGAGTCAAGATCTTGGAAAGGCAGTTTTCTTCCATTCAATATCAACACATTTCCAGAAACTTAAACACTTTAACTGATTCATTAGTGAATTATGTGTTAGACAGACATTTGCAACATTTGTAAAGAAAATCATTTTACATCAACACTTGCATCTGGATCATATAACTTAACCAAAATAAACTCCGAAAATAAAATATATATAACTATTTATAGTTTCACATAATGTTTTGTGTACAAGGAAAAATAGGTCATGCGACCAAGAAACTCAAAAGTAAATGCAGAAAAGCATCCTATACTAATGACGTTGGTGATAACATGTCACCGCCTATGCGATCATACGCAGGAACCTAGTCCATCGACTCGAAACGCCAGTAGTATGGCACTGTAGCCTCAGAGATAACTCGTCAATCCTCACATCCTGGATACCAAGGGAAAGACCCTTGATATGATCCTGCAAAACTACTAAGGTCTCTACCATGTCCAAATCACGAAGGACAGCCCTCCCTACAACTTCTCCTGCTGGGACACCAGTTGTCGCCCTTGGGTGCACCGCTAGTCTCACTGGCCCAACATCTGCATAAGTACATGAGTTAAATTAGTCTTGATAAATCACAAAAAACATTATAAAACTAAGAAACAAATATATGGTCAAAATTTTTACCTATCACCCCCCACTGGTCGCCAGCCGGCAACGCCAAATCTAGGTCACCTCAAAAGTCCATCCCGACATATGGATACTCTGAGAAGACCATCTCTTGACAGTCGAACAACTCAAAGAAGGCATCAGAGAAAGTAATATGTGGCTGACCAGCATGTCTAGCCATGAGATCGACCCATCTCTGCATCATGGGTTCCCTCGGTGCTGGCAATCCTAGTGAAATATGCTATGGCTGCATCAGTGGAATCCTCTCTAAGGAAAAGGCAATCAAAATGGAACCGTATCCAAAGTTCTTGGATCTTCCATTCTTTACCTTAGAGAGTTGTTCTTTTATCACCAGAAGTACTGCATCACACCAGTTGAATACCCTTGGTTCCAGGCATTCTAAAGCATACTGTACATAAGATCTATTCTCCAAATGAAGAGTTGCGCTACCAACCAATCTAGCAAAGGTGAATAAAATGGTCCTCAGAGACCGATCATTGACGTCCTAGATATTGATCTTGCCATCTCTACTAGGCTGAGATCAATCTCTACAAAGCTAACAGATATAATCTCTCACCGATTCACCCCCACGGGCAGATCTCGATAATGAAAGAGGGGCACCATGCCTCGATAACCCCGTCAAAAAGTAGATGTCCTCGACTGTCAGTGGGATGGATTTACCTCTAACATGGAACACCTGGTTGATCGGATCCCATGCATCGAGGAAATATTGCAACAAGCTAATTTATTGCCTCATGCTATATATATGGAAGAATTCGAGCAAACCACAGTTTCGCAATGCAGTGATGGTACCTTGTCATGTAAGGAAATCATGTCTTCTTCTTCATGCTCATGTTCACACCATGTGACAACCATCTTGATCCAACATATATCTGAGTCACAGACAAAAGATGAATTAGGATCCAAATTTGAGCAAAAACAGGCAAAAATTTCATGAGAAATCACTATGAAAAGTTTCCCTTCTGCGCCCATCGCACCCTGCCTTTGGACTAGGTGAGATGCATACTGATTGGCCAGTGCACAGCTTAGTATGCATCGCACCTTTCTATATAAGGCAGGTGCGATGATGGGAGAACATTTTCTTAGAACCCCAGGGGCTCAGAAAAAGGGGAAAACTTGCTCAAAATCAAAAAAGAATGGAATGAAAATGAAGAGCTTAGGGTTAGCTCCTACTTGGTCCTGACAGCGTGGAGAATAATCCACCGGATCTCCCGAAATTAGCTGATGAAGTTTAAGGCAGGAAACCACTCCAGAGCTCCAAATCCCAAATTTGAAATGCAATGGTAAAAATGAGGGGTAAAACTACTTTTTATGTTACTATTCACGTACTTCAAGTAAAATGTTAGTTTTTAATCCATTTTTCAAGCATATATATGTGTATTTATAATCAATTTGATGGAGCAATTGAGCAGGTTGAATGAACGAGAAAAGAATCTAACGTGTTAAACAATAAATTGAATATCATTGACCAATATCAAGGGCAATGTTCCCGCAAGTTTCAACCTTGTTAAAAAATCAACCCACACTGAGCACATGTTGGCACAAGGTTCAAGCTCATTAAAAAATAAACCCGCCTCTAGTAAATAACCTTTTTGATCGCTTTGCTATCTGCCCTTTTGAACTTTGGTTTTGTTCCTTCCGTCACCTCCATTTCATTTGGCCGACCATACGCTTCCACCTGATTGTTTACCCTTTTGAGGAACATCTGTGACGAGTGATTCTGATTGCCACCCTCTTCCCACTGCCATGTTTTGAGAAGTTCCAAACTTACCTGGAACCAGCTGCTACCCAGAAATATCACTCGTTCCTAAAAAACGAGCCTCTTTTAAACTCTTTTTAGACTCATTAAATATAAACAGATCGTCGAGCTATTAGCCTTCCCAGCTCATTAAAGTAAGTGGAACGCTATCCCTCTCATATATTTTAATATTTTTGGACTTGAGGGATTATTAAAAAAAAGGATCGAGCGCTTGTCTTTGTCGGCTCGTTAAACTATCGAAAAGTCATCCCTTTCGTATTATTTTACACTTTTTCAAAATTAAGGGATTATGCCACGAAAAAGGACTGTTGGAGTCTCCTTTTCGTCCATTTTCAGACTCTCTAAACAAGAAAAGGACTGAGTTATCTTTGTCGTTAAACTCATTAAAACAATAGCGACAAACTTGTCCACCCAGACAAGAATGAGTCTCACTAACACTAGGCTCGCTAAACACAAAGCAACAGGTTTGCCCGAAGGGAAAATTATAGACCAAGCATATGTTATCCTCCTCAAGCTTGTAAAAAATAAAGAGGTATTGGTCAGCAATGTCTGGGGAAAAATGGGAAGAAAAGTTGAAGAACTCTATTGGTAGCAAGTTGCTCTTGAACATGACACTTTCACTCCATCACCGTGATTGAGTTGAGTTGGGTTTCCGTTCACTGTCACCATTGGTCCACCGTGCCATCCATGGGGTTAATGCTACCAGTCCATATTAGTGTCACCAATATGTTCAAGAGAAGTCATTCAGATAAGTCACCATCCAGCAAACGCCTCATCCACTGCATTACATCCACGCTTCATTTTTCATGACCGTCATTCCTGAACCTTATATCATCAGATCGTTTTCACCTCCACAAAAATCATTTGCTCCGTTTCGCATCGTAGATGTGGGATACATCAAGGCCCTCCTACGACAGGTCACTTCTTTTCGACATCAGCTCATTATCCAAGAAGTTGACTTAGAAACAACCCTTTCAGTACTTTGAAGCTTGCATGCCTCAATGGCAAGTTTCTCACTTCCAGCGACAGGTTTACATCAATGACCTTCGACCGAAAGACTTTGTGTGGTGTTCGACATCAGCTCATATATTCACACCACGTGAATTGTATTGTAGTACCTTGAGGGTCATCATCATTATCGGTGATTCCTCTCGCATCTGTTAACATCTTACATCATTGGCTGGTAATTAGGAGATTTCTTTCCATGTTCGACTTTAGAACATCTTTTCACATGGATCGACTTGTACATCGGGCGAAGATTGCACGAATTTTGAAGACCCCATATCTAGTTTCATCCATCTAGGCTACGATATATTCAGGAAAATAAAGACATCAATTGTACACAGAAGTTGCACAGATAGTCATCTATCCAGGGAAGATGACTCTTCATGCGAAGAATCACAAGTCTGCAACAGCAGACGATTGTCTGTCCTATGTAGATGAAAATGAATTTATAAAACTGAGCATGGGAATGCTCGCCTCAGCTAGATCATGAAAATAATATAATGATGATGTATTATATTGTATCTTATACAGGTCACCTTCCGGTTCGAATACCTCGGATCCTCATAAATAAAGCATTTCACCTGACATCAGAAGATTTACGACCTCATGCTTTAGGGGGCAGCTATTATAGACATATTTTGGCACTGCAACGCAAAACTCATATGTCCATAAAATAAGGGCTCCTTAAGTCCCTAAAAGTGTTGGTTCACACCCTAAAGGATCATGGTCGACTAATTACATCATTTCCCAGAAGTTCCACATGAAAAACTACTCAGAACTGGCCAAAACTGGACCATACAGACTACTCCATGGGCAAGGTGCGATGCATACTAATTGCCTAACTGGCCAGGTGCGATGCATACTCAAATGGCCTTCTGTGGGGTGCGATTAGCGAGAATAGACAAATGGCAGAGATAGTTTGCAAGGTGGATGACCATGGAATCTTCTAGAAACTTCTCTTATGACACTTTCCTCTTTGAATTCGCCTAGGGATTAGTAAGAGATCATGAAATCTCCAAGTGGAACCAAGAAATATTAGTGGAATGACACTAATCAAAAACCTAGAGCTGACTCACACCCTTTCAAGACATCTACAAATGGATCCCTCAACTGAGAGATATTAGGGGCTAGAATTTTTTATTTTGTAAGGAAGTGTTGTTGGTTTGTTGAGAAGAGACATTGCATTGTTGGGTGATTTTCTTGTTCATGAGGTGAAGAGGGCTTCTACAACTGGGAGGATGATGATGGATTAGACAGCGAGGTTGTAATCCTCTCTTACATTACTATTAATAAAGTTCTTTGAGTTTTCCTCCATATGATCTTGTATTTGTGAATCTTATTGTTTATGAATGCAATTGTATGGTCAATGTGTTTCTAATTCCACATTGTTTATGATGTTTTAGATAGATATGCTTTGATAGTTTGTTGTTACTTTGACTCTACGGGTACTCTTTGAAGCGAGATAAGTAGGAGAGGAGTGACAAAGTCTATCAAGGAAAGGAGAAATCAAGCTAGGATCAAAGCGGAAGATCCAGGTTGGTCCTCTTTTCTTCTCTTCCATATATCACACTTAAAGGAACTCTTGAAAAGCTTTCATTGTTTTTTTCTAAGATAGCTACCCATCTTAGTGGGACTAGCAGTTCAAATCGACACTAGTTTCCCTGAAACAGTGACTTTAAAAGAAGCTAGCCGCCATGGTTAAAATGGAGGAAAATATGAAGCTTGGGAACTTCAAATGATTAATGTTAACTCAGAAAAATGTGACAGTCAGCAGGAAAGGGGAAGACTCCTGCAGTGCATCTCTTGAGAAAAGTAAGAAAGAAATCACTTACATACTATGGGGCAGTGTACATGGTAAAGAAAGAAGTATGTTTGTTGCAGAAGTTTTAGAGTTGCAAGTTGTGGACATGAAAAGATGCACCAAGGAAGGCCAAGAAAGAGCCAAAGTTGAATTAGATGATTTCCATGGCAGTTCATCAGAAACTGATAAATGTGAGACACAGATACAAATTCAACTTTAGGATTTGATTCGGAGGATGCCAAGGTGGAGAGGCATGAACAACTATAGAGGAAAATGAGGGAGGAACAAATGGTTGCAGAGGCGTAAAGCTACAATAAAGGAATGAGAGGAATTTTGAAGAGACTGGAAAGAGAGAAAAAGAGATTAGAGAATATATTGGCTGAGCGTGAAGAACAACAAGCTAGAGAGGTTAGTTCTATTTAATTATCTTCTATTTATCATTAGTCAAAAAAATTTGCCTACATAGTTGAAGCTAAGTTAATTAAGGCTTTTTAGTAGTTTGCAGTGGCACATCAAATTGGTTACAATATTGAAGTGTATTTTATGTGAATTTTATGTGAATCAAGTTTCTTTCATGTTCATGCTACCGTGTCCACTTGCCAGGTTGGATTAAACTTAGCTTTTAAGATTTATGTTGTTTTTATTAACATATTTTATGGTCTGATTTTACTTATGCACATAACATCTTAATAATGAATATTTAAATTGCGTATTTTTTCAACATATATTCGTTGTTATATAAAAATGTTGTCTATCTAGGAATCTCATTACATTGCATTTGCACTATTGTTTTTAACACAGAGGAACTTGGCAGCACACGTGGCATGGGGCTACCAATAAACCTCTGGGGTCTATGCCATGTCCTCCTTTCTGTGAATCAGGTCACAACAGAGGGGATTTAAAGCTTGGATTTCTTAGTTACCACAGACTCACATTATTTCGATCAACAATTAAGCTTCCCCCTAAGACTCACATTGCATTTGCACTATTATTTAGGAACACATATGATTTTTATGAAGTTTGTGATGCTATGATAATATACCTTATTTTGACATGTATCACATCACTATGAGCACCACTCCACCTCATATAGACTATTAAACTAGTCACTATGGTTCAACCTATTAGGTAAACTCATAAGAAGTAAAAAATATCCAAATGATCCTGTTGTCAAAACTCAAGTGATTTCCAACTATAATAGAGATACAATAATGAATTGCACAGAACTAGAGGACAAAAGCTTTCAATAAGGCAATTCAGACCAGACTGGGGCAAGACCTACTCATCTACTTTCACCTGAGGTGGTCAGTCTCGCAAAAGGTAGCTGATGCCTTTCTTCCTAGAATGGAGGGTCAAAGTGCACACTGACAAAAAATTTGAGAGAGAAGTAGGAACCAAGATTTTATTGACCTTTTGTCTTTGAGTGGGGCATAAATGCCCTCAAATAGAATATGCGATGTCATTTAGAAACATATCATTTTCTTAATTGCGCATTTTTTCCTATATAATGTTTATAAGTATATTAAAAAAATGATTACTATGATACCAACTTGAAAGACATAATATCTTGTGTTGTATCTTTTTATAGTTTCAAATTCGTAGTTATTGTACATAACTTATGCATTCCAATGAAAAATAGATAAGGAAACTACATTCGAGTTTTTTATAAATCTCTATGTTTTGATCCACCCTCATGGATCATCATCAGAAGAACAGAATTGCCCGCAGTTTTCTAATGATCTCAATACTTCATATATATATATATATATGGAAAACTGTAGGCAGTTTTGTTTTCTGAAGAATTTTGCAGTAATTGAAGCATCAGTTGTCCTTGCTTCATGAATTTGGTACCATCATCCTGTTGAAATATGGCAACAAGAATATTCCAATTTAATTTGTCCTTGAATTAAATTGTGAATTAAAATCGAATTTAGTCTTAACAGCTACTTGGAAACAATTAATTAATTTATTTTAAATTAATTAGTTGGAGAAATTCAAGTTAGAAGTCTTTTTGAAGTGATGCAAGAGTTATCCCTTAAATTAAGAGATAAGATTGAGTTATATTTGAGTTGTAATTAGTTAACTCAGCTTACTGAGTTAAGTCCAGTTAAATTAGTTCCAAACTGTTTGAGGAACTAATAGTGAGTTAACAGTCAGTTGATGCATTAATGCACTCAACTAGTGCTACTCCAGTTAACTGAAGATTCCCTCATCAGAAACTCATGCATGTCTATTCTGAGAAAGACCCAGTTGAGATTAATGTTCAAGGACGGTGTACTATCAGTTGCATGTGTTTTATCATGGAGAAAAATCATCCATGCAGTCAAGGATTCATGCTTGAGGATTGCGCAATTTTGAAGGCTTTTTTTTCCACTTGGTAATAGGCTAATCATCCACAAGGAACAACGCAAGGAAATAGGAGCTTGGAGGGTAGAGAGGAAGGTTGGAGAGAAGCCAAGATTTCCTATAAGCATCTATGAGGATTGTACTAAGAGCTGGCTAGCTATGAGAGCTAAGGATTTGTATAATTCCTATGTATTTCCACCATGTATGATAATACAATAGTGTGGGTTTTTTTTTATCTGAGACTTTCCCCAAAGTATTTTCATGTGTATTGTGCCATTGATTCTTCTTCTTCTGGTTATATTGCTTAGCTTGATCATTAAGCTTCCACAAATTGATAGTAGAAGTAGGTTATAGTATTCTGCTTTGCTTTATATTGCTTTATCGGGTTAACCTATCACAGTTTTTCTACACGGTATCGAAGCTGTGAACAGTATACTGAGAATAGAATTCGATGTTTGAAGTTCGAGGTTGCAAGTGCAAATCGAATTCATATCATACTTCAAGGTTGGCCAATGGCATTCTATGGCTTGAGACTCGAGTATGCCTTGGAAGGTAGCTCAAATTACATAGCATGGAAAGATAGAATGGATGCTATATTAGAAGACAATGACTTGAAGGAATTCATTGATCAAGAAATCCCAAAGCCAGCTTCAACCAATGCACAATAGTTGGCTGAGTGGAAGAAGTGTGTGGTGAAGGCGAGATGGATCATCCTTGAGGGATTTTGAGACCATATTGTATCGAGTCTCCATGGGAAGGATACTCCATTTTCAATGTGGAAGACATTGAAGGACCTCTACCAAAACAGTAGCGACCAAAGGAAATTGGCGCTCAAGGATAAGCTTTGAAGAATCAAGATGGAGAAGGGTGATATTATTTCCACATATCTGAACAAGCTCACCACCTACAAATGATGATATATTATCAATGATGATATGGTGAGCCTCGCAGTGAGAATAACTACTACCAATGATGATATGGTGAGCCTCGCTCTCCTTGGCCTTCCAAAGAGTTGGAATAGCTACCAAGACTCTGTGAATGGAAGGGAGAAACTGTTGGATTGGGAACGACTATGGTTGGATCTTATGCAGGAGGAGATCAGGAGGAGCACATGAGATGGTTCTTCATCCAAGAATGATGATAAAGAAAATATGGCCTTAGCAAGTAAGGCAAGGAAAGGGAAGGGGAAGGCTTCCCATTTAAAATCGAATTCTTCTCATGGAGGGAAGAAGGGTGACATGTCTAAAGTAAGATGGTTTAATTGTCACAATATGGGACATTATGTGACTAATTGACCATCGAAGAAGTCCAAGAATGGATCCTCAAAAGGATCGGAAGGTGAGGCATTAGCCTCTCAGTTCTAAATGGACTTTACGCTCATCACATGCATGGTGTCATCGATGATGGGTTGTGTCTAGTATCTTGACAGTGGAGCCTCATTCCACATGACTGGTGATAAAAATTTATTCAGTGCCTTGGAGGAGAAAGACCTCAAGATGCACATAGAGATGGGTGATGACAAAAGGTATAATGTTTCAGGAGTGGGCACAACTACTTTTAAGAGGGAGCATGGAGCTCCTCTCACCTTGACAGATGTGATGTATGTGCCTAGACTAAAGAAGAACTTGGTATTGGTCGCGATGTTGGAGGACAAAGGCTATGATGTTGTCTTCAGTAAAGGAAAGGTGTTCCTAAGGCACATAGCCATGGATCAGACCAAGAGGATGGGGATTCGGGTGCAGAATCTCTATAAACTAGAGGTAGATGATTGTGTAGCATTGAGTACAAAAGCAAAATTGGTGCAAAGCCAAGACATTGGCGAGTTATGGCAGAGGCGGTTGGGCCATTTGCATCATGGGGCTTTGAAGATAATGTAGCATATATCTACAGGACTTCCCAAAGGTAAACTTGAGCAATTTGATACATGCAAAGGTTGTACCTTGGGAAAGTACACCAAGTCTTCCTTTCATGATCGAGACAGTCGAGCAGAGGCTATCTTAGGGCAACTTCATACTAGTTTTTGTGGACCATTCTCGATGGCATCCACAGTGAAGCAAAGGTATTATGTGATTTTCATTGATGACTATTCTCGTAAATGCTAGATTTATTTCATGTAGAATAAGGACCAAACTTTCACAACGTTTTGTGAGTTCAAAGCTTTGGTTGAGAAAGATCCAGGGAAGAAGATCAAGGCCTTGAGAAGTGACAACAATGGAGAATATGTCTCTCAAGAGTTTAAAGACTTCTGTGCAGCGGAAGGAATTAAATGAGTGTTGACGGCACCTCATAACCCACAGTAGAATGGGGTGGCCTAGAGGGAGAACAAAACTATTGTAGGGGCAGCACGGGCAATGCTACATGACCAGGGCCTACCACTTCACTTGTGGGTTGAGGCATGAAACACAACGGTCTATTTGCATAACAGAAGCCTACATCGCATACTTGGGATGAAGACACTAGAGGAAGCTTTCTCCCGTAAGAGACTAGATGTGGGTCACTTCAAGATCTTTGGCTCATCGTTATATTTCCATGTCACAAAGGATGCACGGAAGAAGCTTGAGCCGACAACAGAGTTGGGGATATTTGTGGGGTACGCGGATACACCTCACAACTATCGGGTGTACTTACCTACTAGTCGGAGGATAGTGGTTCACAGAGATCTCAAGTTTGATGAGCAGAAGGCCATGCGAGTTTCCCTTGAGAGGGAGCTCAAACTACAGGTTGTGGAGGAACTGTTGTTTCCTAAGGAGGAGGAGCCTCAGACTGATGTGGAGCAACCACATGCAGAGGTTCCAGGAGTGGAGACATCCACTCAAGCAAAGTCTTCTAGAGATGGACGGAAGCGCACAAGAGAAGCCAATAGATTGTTGGAGGATGCGAGAGAGAATGTGGGAGCACCATCTTCTCAACGCAGACAAAGGATGTCACCTGAGAGGTACACTGGATACATGGCCCTTGATGGGGAATGTGTTGAGACCGAGCCATCTTCCTTTGAGGAAGCAGTGCAGCAACCGATTTGGGTTGATTCTATGGTGGAGTATGACTCCATAGTTCGTAACAGTGTTTGGGACGTGATTCCGAGACTGGAGAACAAGTCAGTTGTGAGTTCCCGTTGGATTTACAAGGTAAAGCAAGTTGTTGATGGTAGTGTGGAGAATCATCAGGCAAGATTTGTCTCCTGTGGCTTTTCACAGGTCGAGGGGATTGAATATGATGAGACTTTTGCTCCTGTCACAAGGTACTCATCTATCAAATCTATGTTGGCACTATCAGCACAGATGGGTTGGAAGATTCATCAGATGGATGTGAAGACTGCATTCCTAAATGGCCAGATTGAGGAAGAGGTGTGCATAGAGTAGCTAAAAGGTTTTGAGACCTTCGATCGTGAGTCACATGTGTGCTGACTCAAGAGAGCATTGTACGAGCTGAAGCAAGCACCTCGTGCTTAGTACACCAAGATAGACAACTACTTCACCGGGTTGGGCTTCACAAAGAGTGAAGCAGATGCGAACCTGTACCACATCTTGGTGAAAGATAAGTTGTTGATCATCGTACTTTATGTTGATGATCTCATATTGACTGGTGATGATCAGTTGATTGTGTCTTGCAAGGAGGGCCTTGCAAGAGAATTCGAGATGAAAGACATGGGTCTCATGCAACACTTCCTTGGCATGGAAGTGTGGCAGAAGGATGGGGAGTTGTTTATGTCTCAGGGCAAGTATGCCAACGAGATACTCAGGAGATTCCACATGGAGAAGTGCAAGCCCATGCAGACTCCTCTAGTAGGTAACTGGAGGAAGGAGGTTGCTACTTCAAGAGAAGTGGTAGAGGCTAATGTGTACAGGCAGCTTGTGGGTTCACTGATGTACTTAATGAATGTTGAAAATGAAACAAGATGATGGAGCTTAGTGAAAAGAAGTCGCCTTCACTAAGTGGGCCCGCAGGCTATTTTTGGCGCAAAGTCTATTTTTAGACTATGTCTATTTTTAGACATATGGATCATGGTATATGAGTTGCAGGATGCTATTTGTGGATGATTGGTCATGTTGGTAAAAATAGATGGACTTCTATTTTTAGACATATGGGCGGAGTCTATTTTTAGACTGCCAGGCTAAAAATAGAACAGTTGAATATTATTAGCTCTTAATAATATTTGGACTATAAACATTATCTTATCCTCTTGGAGCACTTCAGTTCGAGCTACGGATGTGGCACATGCAACTTCCAGAAGGAAATACACTTTTCTTATGGGTCAATTGAGCTATTGCATGATGGACTTCAGTTAGAACTCAAGTGATTGAGTTTGGTGGAGTTGATTGAGGAGTTGATGGAGTTCTGTTCAGTTTGACTTGGTTGAACTAGTTGTATTTAGTCTAACTGCAGAATACACTAGTGATGAGTGATGTGAATTAATTATTAATTAATTCACTAATTATTAACTCATAAAGAAACTAAAGAATACATCAGTTAACTCAGTGCATGGACAGTTCAGTGGAGACAGGTGTTAGAGGTGGAGACTATTATCAGTTGTGACTATAACTGTGCATGAGATTTGCATAATCAGTGATTGAGATTTCCAATTAGGATTGCGCAGTACAAGCCAAGGAAAACAAGCTTGGATCATTCCTATTCTTTTCTTTGGATTGCGCAGTAGAGATAGGTAGACAGCGGAGGAGATTTGAACCTGTGACTTGATTCAGATCTGAGCTAGTTTGTGTGTAGTAGGTGGAGATAGTATTGAGTACTTGTGAGGAGTATTGTACTATGTATTGTTACATGTTCTCTATAATTATAGTATACATATAGTTGGGGGTTTTCAGCTGTATGCTTTCCCTGGTTACATACTATGTTGATATGTGTTATTGATGTGTTTCAATGTGCGCATGCGAATGTTTTGATTCTGCAAATTGATGATCAACATAGAGGAGGTTATGTATTATGCATGCATTCCACAAATAGTGTATAATCAGGATAATCTCTATGAATAAGTGTCATATTATTCAAAATTTCTACATGGTATCAGAGCAGAGTTGATCATCAGATCTATTATTCAGAAAGTGATTACATTTTATTTCTTCAGGCAGAGTCTGTAATTGGGCCAGGTAGCCTCTGGATTCATCCTTCCTTTGGAAGGTGAGATATCCAGTAAAAGCCCATACAGTCAATCTCTGTATGAGAAATACTTTGTTCTCACGAATTTTAGATCAGAAGCGGTTGAGTTTTGAGCTGGTGGATTTCGAATTTGCAGCAGTGTTTTGTTGGTGTCAAAGTTGAAATGTCTTTCAACGGATTGCGATTGGAGTATGCTCTTGAGGGAAACTCGAATTATATTGCATGGAAAGGCAGGATGGAGGCGGCGTTAGATGACAATGGGCTGAAGAAGTTCATAGAAGTTGAGGTCCCAAAGCCTACTGATGCTGCTCACGTTGAGGTTTGGCAAAAGAAGACAACAAAGTGTCGAAGGATTCTATTGGAGGGCATGAAGGATCACATTGTGTCCAGCCTACATGGAAAGGCTTCTCCATACTTGATGTGGAAAGCATTGACAAATCTATTCCAAAGAAAGAGCGACTAGAGGAAGTTGGCACTCAAGGATAAACTCAAAAACATTAAGTGTGAGAAAGGAGACAGTATGCCCAAGTATCTCACAAAGTTCACTCAATGCCGAGATGAGCTGGGAAATTGGGGCTGACTGTCGATGATGAGGACTTGGTGAGCTTGGCTCTCCTTGGTCTTCCGAAGAGTTGGCATTCGTATCAGGACTCTGTCAATGGTCGGGAGAAATTGCCAGGATGGGAGAGACTTTGGTCAGATCTTGTGCAGGAGGAGATCAGGCGGAATACCAGGGACGGATCTTCATCAAAGGCACCTGATGAAGAAAATTGCGCTTTGCCTACCAAAGCAAAGAAGGGGAAGAATAAGAAAGCTTCTCATTCCAGTGCGAAAGGCAAGAAATAGGACATGTCCAAGGTGAAGAGCTTTCACTGTCACCAGCATGGACATTATGCTACAAATTGTCCGCAGAAGAAGAAAAATAAGCAAGCTGCTAGATCTGCAGCAAGAGAGGCCTTAGCCTTGCAGTTTGAGCTGGATTTTTTGTTGATCGCATGCTTGGTATCAAGTGTGATGGGATTGGTATGATTCTTGGACAGTGGTGCGTCTTTTCACATGACAGGAGATCGAGATTTGTTTTCTGATCTGGATGAGAAAGATCTTGGAGTGCACATCGATATGGGCGATGATGGTAGATACAGTGCAACCGGTATCGGTACCATTTCCTTTGAGAGGGAGTCTGGTAAACCCTTCGTATTGAAGGAAGTGATGCATGTTCCAAGATTGAAGAAGAATCTTATCTTTGTGGCGATGTTAGAAGACAAGGGATATGATGTTGTTTTCAGCGAGGGAAAGGCTTTCCTGCGCAGTAAGACAACTGGAGAAATCCGGAAGATAGGGGTTCGAGTCAGGAACCTTTATCAGTTGCATGTAGATGGCTACGCAGCAATGGCATGCAAGGCAAAAGGATTGGTGAGCCGGGATAATGGTGAGCTGTGGCACAGGAGATTGGGCCACCTTCACCATGGAGCCTTGAAGATACTACAACAGATTACTAATGGGCTTCCTAAAGGCACTCTTGCGCAGTCAGATCAGTGCAAGGGGTATACTTTGGGAAAATTTGTGAAAGCCACCTTTCACGAGAAGGACAGTCGTGCCACGATGATCCTTGAGAGAATTCACACAGACGTGTGTGGACCTTTCTCAGTAGCTTCGACAGAAAAGCACAGGTACTATGTGATCTTTGTTGATGATTTCTCTCGAAAGTGCTGGATTTTCTTCATGCAGAAGAAGAGCGAGACATACTCAAAGTTTTGTGAGTTCAAAGCACTGGTCGAGAAGGAATCAGGGAAGAAGGTGAAGGATCTTAGGAGTGACAATGGTGGTGAATTCATCTCTGGCGAGTTCAAGGACTTCTGTAGCATAGAAGGGATTCAAAGAGAGCTCATAGCTCCCCATAACCCACAGCAGAACAGGGTTGCTGAGCAGAAGAACAGAACGATCATGGGTGTTGCATGGGCGATGTTGCATGATATGGGCCTACCCCTTCACTTGTGGGCGAAAGCATGCAATACTGTAGTTTATGTGCAGAATCGTTGTCCTCACGGGATACTTGGCATGAGTACACCCGAGGAGGCTTATTCTGGTAAGAGGCCTGATATTTCCCATTTGAGGATTTTTGGTTCTAACGTTTACATGCATGTGATGAAGGATGCCAGGAAGAACCTGGATCCAACCGCAGAGGTTGGGATATTTGTGGGGTACACTGATACGCCCCACAACTATCGTGTGTATTTGCTAGAAAGTCGCAAGACTGTTGTGCGATGGGATATCAAATTTCAGTAGGAGAAAGCCATGAAGTGTTTGCCTGAGAGGGAGCCACACTTGCATGCAGATGAGGAGCTATTAGTTCTAAGGATGAGCTTCAGGACGTGGATCAGCCACAAGATGAAGTTCATGGAGTGGAAGAGACCACTCATGCAGCGCCAACCATCAAAGGGCGAAAGAGCACTACAGAAGCTGAGCGACTGGCTCAATATGCAGAGAAGGTTGTAGGACCACCTACAGGACAACGCAGACAGAGAAAATCACCTGATCGGTACACTAGATACATGGCTCTTGTGAGAAAATGTGTTGTGACTGAGCCATCCTCTTTCGAGGAAGCTATGGAGGATCCCGCGTGGGTAGATGCCATGGTGGAAGAGTATGATTCGATTGTCAGAAACAGTGCATGGGAGATTGTCCCAATACCGGAGGGGAAATCAGTGGTGGGTTCGAGATGGATCTACAAAGTGAAGCAGACAGCTAACGGGAGTGTAGAGAAGTACAAGGAAAGATTTTTTTCCCGAGGCTTTTCACAGATAGAGGGGATTGATTATGAGGAGACCTTTGCACCTGCCGCAAGGTATTCTTCCATACGGACGATTCTTGCTCTCTCAGCACAGATGGGGTGGCACATTCATCAGATGGATGTGAAGTCTGTCTTCCTCAATGGAGTCATTGAGGAGGACGTGTACATAGAGCAGCCCGAAGGTTTCGAGATCTTTAGCAGTGAGTTACATGTGTGCATGCTCAAGAGAGCATTGTATGGGTTGAAACAAGCACCACGTGCTTGGTACACACGGATAGACAGTTAATTCAGCAGACTTGGATTCTCCAAGAGTGAGGCAGATCCTAACCTATACTAGATTATGGTGGAGGGTAAGTTGCTTATCATTGTACTTTATGTAGATGATTTGATTTTGACGGGTGATGAGTTGTTGATACTTTCATGCAAGGATGATCTTGCTAGGGAGTTTGAGATGAAGGACCTGGGCCTCCTTCATTATTTCCTGGGATTGGAAATTTGGCAGTGCAGTGATGGACTATTTATTTCTCAGGGTAAGTATGCTCGGGAGATACTGGAGAAGTTCAACATGCATGGCTACAAGCCTGTTGATACTCCTCTTCCTGGAGGTTGGAAGAAGGAGGATGCTACTTCAGCGGAGGTAGTGGATGCCACTGTTTATTGACAGTTGGTGGGGTCGCTTATGTATCTGGTCAATACACGACCTGATATATGCTATGCTGTTAACCAACTTTCACAAGCTATGGTTAAGCCAACCAAGCTCTTCTAGAAGGCAGGCAAGCATGTATTGCGTTATCTCAGAGGCACATCGAGATATGGATTATGGTACAGACAGGAGGATGAGGTGAAGCTATGTGGCTTCACGGATGCAGATTGGGCAGGGAGTCCAACGGACAGAAAGAGCACATCTGGAGGGATTTTCAGTATCGGGTCAACAACAGTTTCTTGGTACAGTAGGAAGCAGAGATCCGTGGCACTCAATTTAGCAGAGGCCGAGTATATGGCAGCAAGTTTGGCTGCATGCGAGGCTATATGGACGAGGAAGATCTTGGTCGGGTTGTTCGAGTCACACTTGGAGCCTACAGTGATTTATTGTGATAACCAGAGTTGCATTGAACTCTCGGCTAATCTAGTATTTCATGATAGATCCAAGCACATCGACATCAGGTACCATCATATCAGAGATTCTGTGCAGCAGAGAATCATGTTACTTTCATACATTCCAACGAAGGATTAGGATGCTAATATCTTGACGAAGCCGCTCACCAGGAGAAAATTCGAATACCACCGAGGCAAGATAGGGGTGGCAGATAATCCATATCTTGTTGAGAGGAAGTTTTGAAAATGCAACAAGATGATGGCTTAGTGAAAAGAAGTCGCCTTCACTAAGTGGACCCGTAGGCTATTTTTGGCGCAAATTCTATATTTAGACTATGTCTATTTTTAGACATATGGATCATGGTCTATGAGTTGGAGGATGTTATTTGTGGATGATTGGTCATGTTGGTAAAAATAGATGGACTTCTATTTTTAGACATATGGGCGGAGTCTATTTTTAGACTGCCAGGCTAAAAATAGAACAGTCGAATATTATTAGCTCTTAATAATATTTGGACTATAAACATTATCTTATCCTCTTGGAGCACTTCAGTTCGAGCTACGGATGTGGCACATGAAACTTCCAGAAGGAAATGCGCTTTTCTTATGGGTCAATTGAGCTATTGCATGATGGACTTCAGTTAGAACTCAAGTGATTGAGTTTGGTGGAGTTGATTGAGGAGTTGATGGAGTTGTGTTCAATTTGACTTGGTTGAACTAGTTGTATTTAGTCTAAATGCAGAGTACACTAGTGATGAGTGATATGAATTAATTATTAATTAATTCACTAATTATTAACTCATAAAGCAACTAAAGAATACATCAGTTAACTCAGTGCATGGATAGTTCAGTGGAGACAGGTGTTAGAGGTGGAGACTACTATCAGTTGTGACTATATTTGTGCATGAGATTTGCACAATCAGTGATTGAGATTGCCAATGAGGATTGCAAAGTACAATCCAAGGAAAATGAGCTTGGATCATTCCTATTCTTGCTTTAGATTGCGCAGTAGAGGCAAGCAGACAGCGGAGGAGATTTGAACCTGTGACTTGATTCAAATCTGAGCTAGTTTGTGTGTAGCAAGTGGAGATAGTACTGAGTACTTGTGAGGAGTATTGTACTATGTATTGTTACATGTTCTCTATCATTATAATATACAGATAGTTAGGGGTTTTCAGTTGTATGCTTTCCCCGGTTACATACTGTGTTGATATGTGTTATTGATGTGTTTCAATGTGTGCATGCGAATGTTTTGATTCTGCAAATTGATGATCAACGTAGAGGAGGTTATTTATTATTCATGCATTCCGCAAATAGTGTATAATCAGGATAATCTCTGTGAATAAGTGTCATATTATTCAAAATTTCTACAATGTACACACGACCCGATTTGTGCTATGCGGTGAACCAGCTGAGTCAAGCAATGGTTTAGCCTACCAAGATGTTTTGGAAGGCGGCAAAGCATGTATTGATATGCCTCAGAGGCACATCTTAGTATGGATTATAGTACAGATGGACAGAGGGAGTGAAGCTACAAGGCTTCACTGATGCAGATTGGGCAAGGAGTCCATTAGATAAGAAGAGCACATCAGGAGGGATTGTCAACCTTGGGTCAGCGGAAGTTTCTTTCTTGGTACAGTAGGAAATAGAGATCGATTGCACTCAGCTCAGCAGAGGCAGAATACATGGCTGCAAGTCAAGCAGCATGTGAGGCCATCTAGATGCGGAAAATCCTAGTTGGTTTGTTTAAGCAGAGGATGGATCCAACTGTGATAATCAGAGTTGTATCAAACTCTCTGAGAATCCAGTATTTCATGATAGGTCCAAGCACATCGACATTTAGTATCATCATCTTAGAGACTGTGTAGTAAGGAGGATCATGTTGCTGCAGTATATTTCGACAGAGGAGCAATATGCTGACATTTTGACAAAGGCATTGTCAAAGTGTAAACTCGAGTTCCATAGAGACAGGATCGGGGTGGCAGATAATCCCTTTCTTGTTGAGATGGAGTGTTGAAATATAGCAACAAGAATATTCCAATTTGATTTGTCCTTGAATTAAATTGTGAATTAAAATCGAATTTAGTCTTAACAGCTACTTGGAAACAATTAATTAATTTATTTTAAATTCATTAGTTGGAAAAATTCAAGTTAGAAGTCTTTCTGAAGTCATGCAAGAGTTATCCCTTAAATTAAGGAGATAAGATTGAGTTATATTTGAGTTGTAATTAGTTAACTCAGTTTACTGAGTTAAGTCCAGTTAAATTAGTTCCAAACTATTTGAGGAACTAATAGTGAGTTAACAGTCAGCTGATGCATTAATGCACTCAACTAGTGCTACTCCAGTTAACTGAAGATTCCCTCATAAGAAACTCATGCATGTCTATTCTAAGAAAGACCCAGTTGAGATTAATGTTCAAGGACAGTGTACTATCAGTTGCATGTGTTTTATCATGGAGAAAACTCATCCATGCAGTCAAGGGTTCATGCTTGAGGATTGCGCAATTTTGAAGGCTTGTTTTCCCACTTGGTAATAGGCTAATCATCCACAAGGAACAATGCAAGGAAATAGGAGCTTGGAGGGTAGAGAGGAAGGTTGGAGAGAAGCCAAGATTTCCTATGAGCACCTGTGAGGATTTTACTAAGAGCTTGCTAGCTGTGAGAGCTAAGTCTTTGTATAATTCCTATGTATTTCCACCATGTATGATAATACAATAGTGAGGGGTTTTTTTTCATTTGAGACTTTCCCCGAAGTATTTTCATGTGTGTTGTGCCATTGGTTCTTCTTCTTCTGGTTATATTGTTCAGCTCAATCTTTAAGCTTCCGCAAATTGATAGTAGAAGTAGGTTATAGTATTCTGCTTTGATTTATATTGCATTATGGGGTTAACCTATCACAGATTTTCTACACATCCCTCTTAATAATGGTTTGATTCAATTCAATCTCCAAAGCTTCCCTCACTATTCTTTTTGAGTAGTTATCAACTTTAGCAATAACCTCAGCACCATCCATACAATGAGATGGATTATGTCATTAGATTGTTTGGTTAAGGCAGATATTTCAACTTTTTCATAAATGTTAATTTTTTTGCAAACTTAGCACCTGACAATCCATTGACCTCGTAGATTACAAATCTACTAAATGAACACACAACTAGGTTATTAACATTAAATTAGCGGAAGAAAAAACATAACCAATCTCACAAAAAATGACAGATTGTGCCCCTAGAAATAGCCATAAGGCCTTCCTCTTTTGCAGCTCTTTGACCACAAGGGTCTAATTGAAAAACACATAGTTCCTTTAAAGATTTGTAGGTTGAGGCAACCACTTCAAGCCCTTGAAATTCAAGATAATCCAATATTTGCAAGTTTTTACAATAATAAGTCCATTATGCACACTCCTCATCTTAGAGTTGGTCAGAGAGGGAGAATACTTGATTGATGCCAACCTTGTAAATGAACAATCTTGCCTCCTCATTGGTTGGAATCTCCACCACTACTTGAAGAAGTATATGTGCCTTGAATCAAAGATGATATCTTAACATGAGTTATTGACACTTGAACATAATTTCCATGGATCTCATGGACAAAATATGGAGAGACTATTTGAATCTTAGGAAACATTTACTCATACTCTACTTAATCTATAGGTGGTAAGGCTTCAATTTTTTCCCTTTACTGGGAAATCTCACCCAAAAAGTCAACCGTTGAAGAATCAATCCTATGTTAAATCACACCTACCTTCTCATTTATAAGATCTTTGTGAGATTTCACCTATGACCCTTAAATTTCATTCCCTTTAGCACCTCAAATGGTGGAATAGAAGGTGTTGCAATAGGAGGTAAACTCCATTCCCCTTCACCTTTTTCAAGACCTCTAGAGACACATGCAATCTATACCCCTCCTTTGTTTCAACAAGGGAATCCTCATAGGAAGAACTCATGGTTGAAATATTACAACAACAAAATGGGGCACACCATCTCTTTTTAGTGTTTCAAGGGAGGGGTATTGGAAAATAACCATTTTATCCCCTATATCCCTTAAAATATTCTCAACACATAAATGAAATGACATATTGATAACTATACCCAAAGATAAATCTCAATGTTCAAGGCCAAACCCAAATAGAAATAATCACATCATGGATTAAGAATTGACATTGAGTTTTGGTAAAATCAAGATTTCAAGATCATGACCTTATTTTTAGCATTCTCAAGTGGAAGGTTAAAAACCCACATTAAAAAAAGGGATATTTTCACCTTAGCCTTTGCAACCTTTGCCAAAGATGAATCTATTTAATGGACTAGCTTGGGTATGTTATGTCTTGGTGAGGCCAACTCCCTAGCTCCAACTAAAATTTAGTCCTATTGAAGAGGCAACTTGAAAAATCTTGCTAATAGGAGACATTTTTCCTTCCTTTTGATTGATTTACAACAAACCTTAGTGCCTCTCCTTTCTTATCTTCCTCTTCCATTCTTCAGCAAAAAATCGTTAATCTTATATTATAAACACTTTATACAGGTAATAATTGCAATCATTTTCCTCAACTCATGGGGTGCCTTTACACCTCAACCCATGCAAGTAGACCTAAGTCCATGGTACAACCCATCACACTCTAAGATGGTTCTAATTTTCTCCTCAAAACTAGGGCATAACACACCTTACAATGCCAAATGGTTAAGCCATCTCAAACTTGTGGGTTGTTTCCTTCATGGAACACATTCTAGCTACTAGTCATCAAAGTTTCAAACACAATGAAGTAACACCACTAACACACACCAAAAGTCTAAGATACCCATAAGATGTGGCCTCTGGACTACACCTTCAAATTTGGATGTCCCAAAATAATAATATCTTAACCCAATATGGCCTATTTGTTAGATTTGTGTAATTCGCTCCTTATCAGATGCACCTCCTTGACACTCCATGACAAATCTACTGCGATGGTCACCTTCCAAGTTCCAACACCTTTTGCAACATGATAAAACCACTATATATGTTGCAACAACCTTGCCAACTTCTTTAATGGATTGCACATATATTTCACATTTCTTCTTCGTCTTGCAAAGTGGTAGTGCCAAGGAGAGGGTATCAACTTCAATCAAGGAATGTTCACTTAGTACCACTACCAAGTTGACTTCGTTTAGCTCGTCAAATGTCTTAAGGTTTCTTCACAACTTCTCATAGTGCTTAACTTGCTTGTGTACACCTCTAAGTGAGACTACAACCCCCCAACCTCTCTAACTATTCCACCTCTTCAACCATTGTTAGAGTCTTCTTAGATGTGCACTCACGCCTCAAGCAAAACATAACACTAGCATCCCAAATGTGCATGCTCATTCCATCTTTTTATGCCTCACTGAAACCACATTATCACACTGCTTTAAATGAAATGTTCACATCTTAAGGCAAAGCACCTACTTTTCTTATGACAGCCTAAACTATGTGAGTGACTTGGAGAGGAATCCATTTTCTCAAGATGAAAAATAGGGTCTTACAACATGGGAATTGTCATGAAACTCTTACTCAAGTGATAGTATATACACATAGACATGCACATGTGATTAACATAGATGGAGGAATGATGTGAAGTAAACAATGAGGAATGCCTCTACTTGTGATGGTAACTTAATTCAAGATGGGGACCTCCATATACACCTTGATGTCCACATGCATAGTTGTGGAACACAAGTGTCTAGCCAACTAATCAGGACTTCCTCTTGATGCCTTCATAATGATCTTGTTTCTTGACTAATGAACCACTCCATAAGATGATAAATTACTCATTACATAATAATATGATTTCTAGCATATGTAAATACTACAAATCTTGGTCCATTTCTAGCACTTTTAGGACTAGAGTAGTGGTTTACAAATTTGTAAGCCTCAAAAGGGCCTATTGAAACTACTATATCCATACAAATTCCTTAACCTTCTTCTTGACCTTGGTAATGGCATTAGCTATCTTGGAGAATTCTTCTAGGAATCTCCTATAATACCCAACCAATCCATTGAAATAGTGTAGCTTATGAGCATCCTTTAGTGTTAGGAATTCCATAATGGCCTTGATTTTGGCAAGGTCCATGACTATACCTTCTCTAGAAGTAATGTGGCCCAAAGAATGGATCTTTGACTAGAAGAAGGAACACTCAGAGAGATTTTAATCATTCTTATTCTCTCCAAGTCACTACAATATCAACCTTATGTTCTCCTCATGCTCCTTTGGAACACATGAATAAATCAAACTATCATCCAGAAACACTTGAACAAACTTGCCTAGGTATTTCTGAAAAACCCCATTCATTAGTTTCATGAAGAGTACAAGGGCATTTGTAAACTTAAACAGTACCATAATAAAATCATAATTGCTTAATCATGGTTTGAATGAAATATTTGGGATGCCCTTCTAAATTCTTAATTGGTGGTATTAAAATCACAAATCAATCTTTAAGAATATTATGGTCCTTTTCATTTGATCAGAGAAGTCATTAATCTATGAGAACTAATATTAATTCTATATGGTGATGTTATTCAACCATCTACAGGAAATGCAAAGCTCCAACGACTAATACTTCTTCATCACCAAAATTAGTAACTTCAAAATGTTGCATTAAGCCAGATCAATGCAAAATTCAACAATTATTATAGATGCATATGTAATTCATATAACTTGGGTGAAATCGTTTGATAAGGAGCCTTGGAGATAGGAATCATCCCGCATTGAGTTCAATGGTGAACTTGAGATCACACATGGGTGGGAGCCCAAACAAATCTTTTGGAAATATATAAGGAAACTCTAAAAAAACTAGGTGTTGAGTCAGATCTATCATGTCCCTTTTGTTCATGGTCACCACATGGAAACATTATAGCAACCTGACATCATGATCAAGCTCTACACATGTCTGAAAGATACAACACAAACAACTTTGTTATCTGAAATATTAGTGTGCCCTCTGTCCTTATATAAGCCAAGAGGAGGGGGTTAAAAACTGGCCATTAATGGCCTCAAGGAGTGCACCATTCTTGGCTAATTAAATCCCTCAAGGAGTGTAACTCCTAAAGTAAATGCAGCCACCTACTGAGAAATAAATTCTCCTTGGTAGGTACTTAGAAATTAATGCCTCAAGGACTGCATGAATATGACGTTCGCACACACCTATCTAGATTCAAGTCTGATATTGACCTAGGGATTCCTAAGGTTGAGGATCCATCAAATGCACACAATTGATTGAGTTCTAAAATATATAAATAGGAGATATGCAACTTCTAGCTTCACAAACTGGGAAGTGCATCTCAGACACGGGTCTATATAGATTTGTGCTCGATGCAGGGGCAGTAGAGCATGACACACCTCCACTTATTGACCCATTTATGGGAGTTGTTGGGTCTGTTAATCATGAGGAGCTAGGGATGGATTTTGGAGCCAAATCGCAAGAAGAGAAATTACAGTAAGACCATGAAGCAAGATTCCTATGCATTGTGTAGTGGGTATCTAACACCTAAAAAATGTGGCAGCGTTGGTATTTGGGGATTTAGATGTATTTCTTTCAAGAAATTTAGGATATAATGATTGTAATCTTTGTGTATAAGGGGACAATCCTGCCTCTATGTAACAAAGACAGAGAGATAATGTGCTCAGAGGAGTCTTAGTATGCATGTGGCATTAATCATTGGCTAGAAACCATGGTTGTGTTCTACATTAAATATTAGAGGAGGAGCTAATAAATAAAGAGATTTTGTTTATGATGCCACAGGTTATGTATTCATGTTCATTTATCTGCTAGAATTAGGTGTTAAATATCTCTTGATTTCTCCAATTATAATGTTGTGTGGTAGAATGTATTTCTTAGTTGTATTGATACATCGGGTGCAAATTGACATGGTCCTAGCTCAAACATTTCTTCAAGAAATTGGTTGGTCTCTATATCTCCTAGGAAGATACACAACATGCAGATCCATAATTATATTCAATTTACAAGGAAATATTGGAAATGGATTCAAATATTCTAGACTTGAATCTACTAGGACTCATGTTTGTGATAGAACTTGAAGAATTGTGTTCCCAAAAGGTTATGGAACTTTATCAAGCAGATAGAGACTAACTAAATATCAAAATTTGATCCACATTGTAAACAAGATTCCTTTCTTTCATGCATAGATATTGGGAAAATGAAAATATCAATTAGCTTAAAACCCTGAAATAATAAATATTTTACTTAAAAGCCTTAAAAATAGGACCATTAAAAAAAAAATATCGTGATTATCACTTACCTCACTTAAATTTTGTTGAAAAAACATAATCTCATAATTATCCTTATAACTAGCAGGAAATTTTTCAAATAATCAAACAAAAACATCAGTATGTCTGGCTTCCCAACAAAAACTCCCACTCTTTTCTGCACCAGCATTATCATTTAGATTTATTTATTTTTGTTTTTTCTTTCCTGGTTCTGTGGTTCAATATATCTTAAAAGTTACAGAGATCTAGTCATTTTTATACGCCATTGAGTTGGGATGACTAAAATTAGTAGATACCACCCTCAAAACATTCAAAAGCCTCAACAGGTCAACAATGGTTCCACTAAAGCTGCCCTAAATTTAGTATGATATAATCCTTAGGTAACCAACCTCAGACATATCGTTGGTTAATTTATGTTGTTTGAAGTTTATTGAGTTTGAGTTTATCATGAAACTACTAGAAGTGTACTAGCATGGGTGAGTTGATTATCTTGATAACAATTTTATGGTTTGATCTAGTCCTTGAAAGGAACTTGTAGTTGATGGTCAAAATTTCACATTCCTTTCATTTTTTTATCTTCACATATAACAAATGTTTTTATGTTATAGCCTCTAGCTAGATATATACAGTAACTGCCACTCAGAAGTTGGATGCCATCATTTTGGAGCTTGAGCTTACTCAACCTACCTTTGTTTGAGTTGAAAATCTCATTAGATCTCATTATATCATCTATTGTAGAGCATGAATCCAATTTAGCTTTTTTTCAGTTAAAAATGTGATTAGATCTTTCTATATCATCTTTTGTAGAGAATGAATCCAATTTATCAGAGTCCATCTCTTGAGGTATAACAAAGATACTTTAATTCATTAAACTTTCTTTTCATATTATGTTTGCTGATTTTGATTATGCTGGCCACATTTTCATTGGAAAAGGGGCATATTTAATTAAGTGTGGAAGGAGAGGGAAGCTCCAGTTCTATCCTTTCAAACTTTCTAAGGTATGTCATAAAAAATTTAAAAAATTTCCATAGAATGTTGTGCTTTAACTTTTTCTTTTGATAATGGATTATTTATGTGATCTCCCCTCTCTGACACACAACCAGAGTCCAGACATACATGGGTTTTTGGGACATGTGGACAATTGACAAATTTAGGCTAGCCATTTATCTAGAAATTTACACTGTAGGAGATCAGGCATTTATAGTTGAATATTTCTTTACCACTAAATTAGAGTTGCAGAGGCAGACTCCTATTTGTCAAGGATATACCTCACTTTTAACTCAATTTATTGTTGAATTTGTACAGACCTTCCATGGGAGGGCAAAGAGTGATCACTACCATTGCTTAATTTTTCTGCAGACCAAGTAAAGATTCCAAATGTGTATAAATTAGTGGCTCCTTGGAGAATACCAAGAGTGGCACTATTGTAGCAACAAGAAATTCGTTTATTTTGACTTCTTCATTAGTGCATTGATAGTATATTGTTTATTCCATACAATACCTCAAGAGTGTATGATTAAATTACAGTTAAGCCTGTCATAATATTTTGACTTACCCTCTTTTAGAGGGAAACTAGAGTGTGTGTGAAGCTTGCACGTCACAATTGTATCATGCAAAGTTTACCTGGGACAAGTTTTGTGGATATAAGCAGTAAGATACCTGTTGGAATTCAAGAGGTGGAAATACTACAAAGTGGTAAAGAGGTTTCGCAGTTAACATGGCTTTCACATTATGGTTCGAGTCGGTTTGTTAATGGAAAGATGTTGGATACCCCAACTTCCTTTTTATGATTGAGTGCAAGATTGAATCCTTCGACATATTCCTCACTCAATTGTCATTAAGTGATGGGTTTTCTCAGAAGTGCTTCACACCTATAAACTTTACCAGAGTTGTTCTTGAGTCTTTGGAGGTGGTTAGCTTTTCAAAGCACACACGTACAAGAAGATAAGAAATAATATGCCCGACTAATTTGAAGTTATCTCCCTGCAAATAGGGTGTTCCCATTCATAAACCTGATGACTCGCTCTACTTCTTTCTAGTCAAAAACTTTGGGACTTGCCATGAATCGTGAGACAATTCCAACCCCGTAACTATAAATTTCTTATTTAAATCCATACCCACTAGATTAGAATCTGCACAAGGAGAACTTCATTCTTGTTTCAAAAAGAACCTACAACCGACTTGTACCATGTTATTTAATATTTCCTGTACTTATTTGCATCCTTGGTCTGTGACATAAAGATGCAACAGATTACCTTGCATTTTCAATACTAACACTCCTAAAAAATAATAAAGTATGCCCAAATCTATCATTTCAAATGATCTATGCAGCTCACCTTTTGGTTTTTCAATTATTGAAGTTGTTACCTATATTGATGAGATCTTCTACAACTGATACCACAGTGACAATATATGTTAGATTTTTATTTGTGTTGCTCTAAAGGTGTTTCTCCTTTAGTAGAGCAGCAATACACTGAAGTTTCCATTTAGGGGAGAAGTGTACCTATTAGCAATATTGGCATGTGTGCAGATGGGTTGAATGCACATTAGACTCTATTTGTTGTTTTGAAGGTGTTTCTCCTTTGACAGTACTTCATCTCAGTAGATCCTTTCGGTCTGCACCTTCAGTAGATGCATGCAACCTTGGGATACATGTTGTAGATTATAGTTTTCCTACGAGGGTGTAGCAGCGATGAAAGAAGTGTATCGATTTTAGGCATCTTGTGGTTTTTGTATGCAAACATGCTTGTTTAGTGTTTCCCAAACTTAGATAGAGCCATATTTATTATGCTTTTATAGTTTGACTTAGATGCTCACTTTTCTTAATTTAGGCGTTTTTCTTAGTTTTGTTTTATGAACAAATTTATCTTTAAGAAAAGTGCATAGTAGAGAAGGGTTCTATATTTTGAGCAAGGGACATACTTCTAGGTAGGAGGTACTCTATTCTAGGAAGCTTTTGCCATGCAGGTTAGGTGCTTTATCCAAAAATCCCAAGAGTGGCGCTATTGTAGCAATAAGAAATTCGTTTATTTTGAGTTCTTCATTAGTGCATTGATATTATATTGTTTATTCCATGCAATACATCAATAGTGTATGATCAAATTACAGTTAAGCTTGTCATAATATTTTGACTTACCCTCTTTTAGAGGGAAACTAGAGCATGTGTCAAGCTTGCACGTCACAATTGTATCATGCAGAGTTTACCTAGCACGAGTTTTGTGGATCTAAGTAGCCAGATACATGTTGGAATTCAAGTCAACAATACTACAAAGTGGGAAAGAGGTTTCACAATTAACCTGCCTTTCACATTATGGTTGGATTCGGTTTGTTGGAAGGATGCTGGATATGCCAAATTCCTTTTTATGACTAAGTGAAAGATTGAATCCTACGACATATTACTCGCTCAATTGTCATTAAGTGATGGGTTTTCTCACTTCACATCTATAAACTTTACCAAAGTTGTTCTTGAGTCTTTGGAGGTTGTTAGCTTTTCAAAGCACACACGTACAAGAAGACAAGAAATAATATTCCCGACTAATTTGAAGTTATCTCCCTGTGAATAGGGTGTTCCCATTCAAAAACCTGATGACTCGCTCTACTTCTTTCTAGTCAACAGCTTTGGGACTTGCCATGAATCGTGAGACAATTCCAACCCCGTAACTATAAATTTCTTATTTAAATCTATACCCACTAGATTAGAATCTGCACAAGGAGAACTTCATTCTTGTTTCGAAACAACCTGCAACCGACTTGTACCATGATATTTAATCTTTTCTACATTTATTTGCATCCTTGGTCTGTGACATAAAGATGCAACAAACTACCTTGCATTTTCAATACTAACACTCCTAAAAAATAATAAAGTATTCCCAGATCTATCATTTCAAATTATCTATGTAGCTCACCTTTTGGTTTTTCAATTATTGAAGTTGTTACCTATATTCATGAGATATTCTACAACCTATACCATAGTGACAATATATGTTAGATTTTTATCTGTGTTGCTCTGAAGGTGTTTCTCCTTCAGTATAGCAGCAATACATTGAAGTTTCCGTTTAGGGGAGAAGTGTACCTAGTAGAAACCTTGGCCTGTGTGCAGATGGGTTGAATGCATGTTAGACTTTGTTTGTTGTTTTGAATGTGTTTCTCCTTCAACAGTACTTCATCTCAGTAGATCCTTTCGATCTGCATCTTCAGTAGATGCATGCAACCTTGGGATACATGTTGTAGATTATAGTTTTCCTATGAGGGTGTAGCAATGATGAAAGAAGTGCATCGATTTTAGGCATCTTGTGGTTTTTGTATGTAAACATGCTTGTTTAGTGTTTCCCAAACTTAGATAGAGCCATATTTAGTATGCTTTTATAGTTTGACTTAGATGCTCACTTTTCTTAATTTAGGTGTTTTTCTTAGTTTTGTTTTATGCATAGATTTATCTTTAAGAAAAGTGCACAGTAGAGAAGGGTTCTATATTTTGAGTAGGGGACATACTTCTAGGTAGGAGTTACTCTATTCTAGGAAGCTTTTGCCATGCAGGTTAGGTGCTTTATCTGAAAATCCCAAGAGTGGCGCTATTGTAGCAATAAGAAATTTGTTTATTTGGAGTTCTTCATTAGTGCATTGATAGTATATTGTTTATTCCATGCGATACCTCAATAGTGTATGATCAAATTACAGTTAAGCTTGTCATAATATTTTACACATCACAATTGTATCATGCAGAGTTTACCTGGCACGAGTTTTGTGGATCTAAGTAGCCAGATACCTGTTGGAATTCAAGGCAACAATACTACAAAGTGGAAAGAGCTTTCGTTGTTAACCTGCCTTTCACATTATGGTTGGAGTCGTTTTTTTGGCAAGATGTTGGATACACCAAATTCCTTTTTATGATTGAGTGCAAGATTGAATCCTTTGACATATTCCTCGCTCAATTGTCATTAAGTGATGGGTTTTCTCAGAAGTTCTTCACATCTATAAACTTTACCAGAGTTGTTATTGAGTCTTTGGATGTGGTTATCTTTTCAAAGCACACATGTACAAGAAGACGAGAAATAATATGCCCGACTAATTTCAAGTTATCTTCCTGCGAATAGGGTGTTCCCTTCCATAAACCTGACGACTCGCTCTACTTCTTTCTAGTGAACAACTTTAGGACTTTCATGAATTGTGAGACAATTCCAACCCAATAAATTTCAATTTTGTATTTAAAATTATACCCACTAGACTAGAACCCACACAAGGAGAATTCCATTCCCGTTTCAAAAGAACTTGCAATCAACTTATACCATGCTATTTAATATTTTATGTATTTCTTCGCATCCTTGGCCTGTCACATAAAGACACAACATGCTACCTTGCATTTTCTAAACTAACACTCCTAGAAAATAATAAAGTATGCCCAAATCTGTCATTTCAAATGATCTATGCAGCTCACCTTTTGGTTTTTCAATTATCGAAGTTGTTACCTATATTGATGAGATCATCTACAACCGAGGCCACAGCGACAATATTTGTTAGAGTTTTATCCGCGTTGCACTAAAGGTGCTTTTTCTTCAGCAACACTACAATACATTTTAGTTTCCATTCAACGGAGAAGTGTACCCAGTAGAAACCTTCGTCTGTGTGCAAATGGATTGAATTCACAGTAGACGTTATCTGTTGTTTTGAAGGTGTTTCTCCTTCAATAGTACTTCATCTTAGCAGTTCCTTCTAATCTACGCCTTTAGCAGATGCATATAGCCTTGGGGTACATGCTAAAGATTCCAGTTTCGCTGTGAGGGTATAGCAACAATGAAAGAAGCACATCGATTTCAGGCATCTTATGGTTTTTGTATGCAAGCATGCTTGTCTAGTGTTGCCCAAACTTATATAGAGCCATATTTAGTATACTTTTATATTTTGACTTAGATGCTTACTTTTCTTAATTTAGGTGTTTTTCTTAGTACTATTATATGCACAGATTTATCTTTAAGAAAAGTGCACAGTAGAGAAGGGTTCTATATTTTGAGCAAGGGACACTCTTCTAGGTAGGAGGTACTCTATTCTAGGGAGCTTCTATCATTCATGTTAGGTGCTTTATCCTAGATAGAGTTCCAAGTCCCTGCCTCCTTGACAAAGTCCTTGCCAGACAAGACACCAGTGGACAGAGTTCCAAGTCCCTAAATTTTCCAAAAACCCACCTGAGCCTAGCTATCTAGCCTAAAATCCTTTACATTCTAGTCATCTCTTGGTTGTGATTTCATAGAGAGAGCCTTCTTTGGTTTGGTAGGGCTAGCTACCAAACTAAAAGCTTGGTCTGTGGTTACCTTCGTCGATATCCTCATCAGCCTAGGACATTGTGGAGGATAACAGAGGGCATGGCAACTAGGGAGTGCCAAGGTGTTCTACTGAATGTAAGGTTCCCAAGTCATGGAAAAATGTAATGCTAGTTGTGAGGTCATGACAGCAAAGGTGTGTTAGGGAATGTTAAGGCATGCTAACATGTGCCAGATAGTATGGAGACATGTCAAACAAGCTAAGATGTTTCAAGTGCTAAGGCATGCCAAGATATACAAGGGTTCTAAGCACCTACCTCCTCTTCTTCCATATGTTATCCACTTATGACATTTCCTTTGCAATATTTGGTGCATTTACTAGTTATAGGTCATTTATAGGTTGCATTTTATCTTCAGAGTTTCACTTCTATTTGAGTATTCAACTGAACATATTGATTCTCTTATTCATAACTATTTTTCCCTCCACCCACTTTTCATAACTTCAATAACCATTAGGTAGGGACCTGCAGCTTCGATGTTGCTTTGCTTGTTTAGTAAAATATTGTCGAGACTTTAATTTATTGAAAGTTGTAGAATTTACAATCTATGAAGTTTCAAGGTCTAATTTTTAGAATTATAATTCTTTAAATGGTTCTAGCTCAATGGAAGAGCACCTGCTTTACAAGAAGGAGGTTGGTGGTTCGATTCCATTGTGCCCTGACATCCATATGGAATGGTAACGATCAATTTTTGGTGACGGAGGCTCTTTTGACCATCACCAATGAGCTTTGGTGACATTTTTCGACCCTCACCAAAAATATGAATGGTGACGATCAACAAACGCCACCATATATACGCATCAATAATGACGACTCTCAAAGATCCGTAACCATAAATTGTTGTTGTTGATATAAAATGGTGATGGTCGTTGTCCGTCATTATTCGTGACGGACCTTGAATGTCACCACAACACCTATACTTTTGGCAATGCAACTTTTGGTGACGGTCAATGAGTGTCACCATATATATGCACCAATAGTGATGTCCATTAAAGATCTATCACAATAAATCATTAGTGTTCATATGAAATGGTGACAGTCACTATCCGTCATTATAATCAATATTGTTGATGGACCAAGAATGTCACCATAACACCTATACTTTTGGCGACGCCACCTTTGGTGACGTTCAGTTTTTGGTGACCAAGGCTATGGTCTATCACCATTGCTCATATGCAATGGTGGCAGTCATTATCCATCATTATAAATCATTATTGGTGACAAACTTTGAATGTCACTACAACACCTATACTTTTGGCGACACCACCTTTGGTGACGTTCAGTTTTCGGTGACGGAGGCTATGGTTCATCACCATTTTTCATATGAAATGGTGACGGTCATTATCCGTCATTATAAATCATTATTGGTGACGGACTTTGTATGTCACTACAACACCTATACTTTTGGTGACGCCACCTTTGGTGACGTTCAGTTTTTGGTGACGAATGCTCTTTTGACTGTCACCAATGAGCTTATGGTGACATTTTTCGCCCCTCACCAACGTCCTTTTTTCTTGTAGTGGATCTAGAACTTGCCAAGAGGATTCAACCTCTTATAAATGCAGGCTAAAACATGCTTCATCCAGCTGTCCTACTTTTCAAACAATTTTCAAACTAAAAAATAGTGGTCTACTTTTATCACATAAAAGCATAAAGAACCTATTTTGTTGTTTCTTACAACTCCTTCTTCTATGCTCTGCATCCACACTCTTAGTTTCCCTCTTCTTTGCAACCTCAACTCTATTGCACTAATTTCTCTTCTATTGTGCACAATTACACTCTCACTCTTAGAATAGAGCACTCCACACACATACAACATTATTATCTCACACTATCTAACTCAGTGTTCCCTAATTTTTGTTCTACAACTACATAGAGAATGATGTAGTTTGTCAACTCATCATTCAACTCATGTATCCCACAGTATGGCTCATTGATATTCAATAAAGAGCTTAAGTATGGGCACAATTTACTCAACCAACATGCACAAGAATGGTCTCCATTGTTTCTTTTTAAGGCTCTACATATCTGTCAACACGCTATCAAATATTTTAATTACACAGCATGGTTATCCTCGCTCATTAAAGGATTTGTTGCATAAATGTTATTATCAAGGATGGCTCTCTTTAATGTAAGTGCCGCTCCATTAATTCTTTGAGCTTCATGGTCCTCGTTGCCTTGCTTCTCAATTCTCTGCAGTCATCATTAATTCCAGTAGCAGGTTTTAGCAGAGTTTCCTAACTTTGGCGAACCTACAGATATGGCATAAGTACCAAATACAGTGGTTTGATGTCAAATTTGTTGACACGTTTATGCCTTCTGAAAAACCCAAAGTGCTTTGTTTTAAGCCCCAAGGCCCAAAACCTCTAACATAGGAACCACACAAGTCCTTGAGCTCCTTTCCTCATCTGTTGAAACCATTAACTATTGGGAATATTTCTATCTTTTCAGCTTAATTACCTCATAAATAAAAATTAGTGTTGTGGGGAATACCTCTGGGGTCAATCCTCCGAGATTACGTGTCCTGGTGGGACAACACTCCATGCACACTAACCAATTACGAAATAGACAAGATGATATGTCAATGCTAACTCACATTCCATAGTGTCCCAATGCTTTGTTAGCTTGGAAATAAAACATGCATATCATTCAAGAACTTCGAGGGTGCTTGTACTTTTGGGGTCCAAGATGATGTGTCCATATGGTACATCACCTTGCACACATGGACCAATCATAAAATAGTCAGGTTGATGTGTCTTGGTCACCTTTACTCCACCGTGCCATAGAAATTTTTGCCTATGCACCTACGAGAACTTTTGGGGTCATTCTTCTACAGTTACTTGTCCCTGCTAACTTGTGTTCCACCTCTGTAGGGATGCCACATGTCACAAACCTATGCCATGTGTTACTCATTTTCATCCCACTTGGGCACCTGAATATGCCAAATCTACATGCCATGTGCAACTGTCCTGGACTGCCAAGTGTTTGTGTCTTGTACCATACTGAAATCATCCCAACTTTATGGGATACATATATCATTTACCATCATTATTGCCACCCACCTCCAGCATCCAATTAGAATCTGTAATGTAGCCTTTTTACCAACTCACCACAGACCCCATATCCATGGAACGTTTGGTCTAATACTACTATTATAGGCCATTTTGTCACATCTGGTCAATAGGCCTGTTAACTAGATATATCAACATTCTTTTATCCCTTTTCATCATCATTACACAAAGCCCTAAGCATGACTCTCCCTAATCCATGAATTTATGCCTTGAACTACTTCATTTCAATGATTTTAAGGCCCAATGCACCATGTTTCCTTGAGGGATTGTGTTCACCAGCAAGTCAGCCCTCTCTGGACCTGCGTTGATCACCAGTAGGTTGCCCCTTGCTGTGGGTGCACTGATTCTAGAAATTCGGGAAAAATAAGAAGAATCTCGAAGCTTCCTCTTCCAGAAGCTTCGAGGAGTTATTATAACCATTTACCTTGGATGAAAGTCTTGAATCCTATCCTATCCTACCTTGGATATTTTTCCTCTTATCCCTTGAGCTCATCCTCCCATCAAGAGTGAATCTCAAGCCTAGGTTGGTAAATGGATAAGAATTCCTAACCTGCCATTCTCTTATATATATTTACTTCCATCCACAAGCTAGGGGTTGGCTTTTGGAGATATATTCTATCATCATGTTGTTGTTGTGAGAGTCATTATTCCATGAATTATGTGACATAGAGGAACACTTTGTGACAAGGAAGGACAAGTCAACTTGTAGGAGTTATTCTACAATACCAACTCCAATATTTGGTTGTAACTCTCTCCATTTCTATTAATATAATGAGTACATTTCTTTCCTACATGTGATGCTACGATTTCATGTATTTGAATACTATGTTTATCTATTGAATGAAGTGATTGGATTATGCTACATAGATATTGTAGATCTTTGGCTTCTGGTTTTTTATTGTGCAGGTTCTAATTATAGTGATTAGAGCTAGGATTGGAGCATACAAACCAAGAAAGTAATGAAGTTTGTGACAGATTCTAAGTAGGCTTCGTCCCATTATCCATTTAATTTAAGGAAGAAATTATAGTCCTTGCTTTTTGTTGTTCTAGTTCAGTCCACCAGACATAGAGAAGACACTTCTATCTCCATTCATAGATTCCATATAACAGCTACCTTTGAGTCTTCCTTGGAAGAAATTATGTGGTGTCATATCCCACGAAGGACTCATACTAACTCATGAGATTTTGATTGGATATTACTCTGCACAAGCTCTAGCTCATCTCATCACCTATCCCCTAGGCTCTTTATCGCTTACTATCGATGGTTTTATGCAGAGCCCCCTAGTGTGGTTTTTTGGAATAAGGGGAGGGGCCCCACTTGTAACTAGGATCGTGGATCATGAGACTAGTAGTGAAGAGCCTCACAATCAACCTTGTTCTAGCACATCCTAACCATCTTATGTGAATCAAAACCTCAAGTTGTGTGTCACATTTCCTTACACTTTATTATTCTTTCTTTCTATTTTGTGCCTTTAATTGCATCTCGACTATTAAAGGTAATTACCATTGTTTTTATGTGTTTTCTTGCTAAATTTATCTGCATTTCAGTAAATTATCTTATCTAATGGTTGTGAGACTTTAGCGCCCTTATTTTCCTAAATCTTGGGGTGGATGATCGTTGGTTACTAGAACAAGCATTGCATCAAAATCTACTGGAATGAGCCATCCTGGTGTTATATATCCATTTGGGCACATCAACCTCGACTTACAGATCAGTACCAGGGCCCATCAAACAATAATTCAGTTGTTACATGCCTTAATGAAGTCAACCATCAAAATTTATCCTTCCCAAAAGATTCCATGATTGAAATTATCCAAAAGCTGCCTCTAAGAAGATCAGCGCAGGCAGGCCTTTATCAAGGTGCACTGCAATGCAGCCCAGTACACTGCCAGGGTGCATTGCAGTGCACTTGAGATCTCTTTGGCTTGCGCTGGGAAAATTTGAGCGAAATATGCATTACGGTTTGGAATATTATTATCCATAGGATGCTTCTAGAAGTTTCCCAAGACTATCCACTCCTTTGGGCTCTAAATGGATGAGAGAGGAAGTTAAGGAACATCAATCCCTTTATCCCTTCCTCCATGGAACTAAATCCTAAGTTTGGGAGGGCATTCATTGTCACTATTTATGGCATAACTTCCTTCATCCACCTATAAAAATACCACTCATCTAAGTGATCAGGGGCTGGAAATCATTGAATTATAGGGAGATGTTGTTAGTATGAGACTTGAGTTGGTTTCAAGTATTGTATGATGTCAAAATGTCTTTCTTGTCATGAGGAGAGGATGGGATTGAACTGGAGGAGTGGCACTGAATCAAGAAAATTGGGTTGTAACTCTTCCTTTTACTAATAAAGTGTTCAAAACTTTTTCCATATGTTTGTATTGTTTACTGATGCTTTCATATGTGTATTATGCACTTGATTCCATTTCATGTTTAATCAATATATCATTATCATATGCTTTGATCAGTTTTTGTCTTATGTCTGTGTGCAGGTACTTTTCAAGCGGATTAAGTATGGAAAGGAGCGTCAAAATTGGTCAAGGGAGATAAGTTCAATCAGGCTTCTTTACTGTCTTATTAAATCTATTGGTTATAGAAAAAGTAGAGAATGATTTGCATTGTTGTTCTAGACTTAGCTACTAGTCTAGGGATTTAGGCATTCATCCATAGACATTAAAACTTCCCAAAACAAATTGGCAACTCCGCTAGGGATTGATTATACATCTTAGTAGCTTATCAGCCTCTTAAGATATTTTTACATATTGTATTTATGGTCGTTGATTGAATTCCAGTCTTATTTCATTGAAAATTGAGTAAAATTGTGTCAAATTGCCTTCCAAAATGGCTTACTGTCACTAGCGCAGCCCAGTGAAGGACACAGTGCAGTGCAATGCACTTCCCGCATCGAGCCAGTGCACTGAAGTGCACTGTATCTCACTGCAGCCTACGCTGATCCCTTGAGGGTCAGTTTCCCATCTAGGAGCTGAAGTCTTTTGCCAATTTTCTCTTGTTTGAATGATTTGTTGAATGTTAATGATGTCTTGTCTCTGAAAATAGTTTTTCATCTCCTTAGTTGGCTCTACTTAGACTAGGATTGATAAATGTTTCTTATGTATTTACTTTGTCATTTTCAATCTATAGTCGAAAGTTAGTTTTTTTGGTTGATTGGTCTTTGTCGAAAGAAAGTGTCGTAAAATCGTATTTTCCTTCGAAAAGTGAATTGTCGTAAAGTCTTCATTCATGAAAGATCGATTGATTGATGTGTGCATATGATTAGTCTTTTCGTTGAAAGTGTCGTAATTCCTCATTTCTTTGAAAACGAAAGTGTCGTAAATTCTTCCTTTCCTTGAAAAGAAATTGTCGCAAAATCATCATTTTTTATGAAAAGAGTTTATTGATCGATTGTGCATTAGTTTTCCTTTTTTTTCATTCACATTAAGGGAAATAAAAAAGAAATACATGCATGTTGCATTGAAAAATTTTGTGTGTGCTGATAGGAATAGTGTAGGGAATTTGCATTTATATTGTGCTCTTTGCTCTTTTATCAAAACGAATCTGATTGCTCTATCCCTAAGTAGCTAGCATTTTCATCGTTAAATTGAATGGAAAAAAATGCTTATCATGATAGTTGCATTCCTAGGAATTTTAGAATACATCACGTGGTGAACTTGAAAGGAAAATTCCTAAGCAAGATCAACTTAAAATAAACATCAATTTACCTAATGGAGCATTGTCATTAACGAGAACATTTAGTGGTTCTAGGCTAGAGACGTGTTCTAGCGTCATAAAACAAAGCAGTTGTCGCTAACTTGTCTGCAATACATCCCGAGTGTGATACCTCATTCCACGTACGTGAGTATATTGTAGCTCGTCCATGTACCTTCGGGTATATATGGCAGTGTTACAATACGTAAAGTATATGGGAATGCTCTCACTGTGCGGTTTTGCATTAGACAACGCTTATACGGATTGGGCCTCCACGTACCTTCGGGTATATATGGGAGGACAAATCTAGGTTGCTATCCATCCTTAGGTAACCGAGTTGGCCACCTTGTACACTGTGATACACCAAACACAACATTCAGGGAGATTCCCTGCCTGTACTTCTTGGTTCGCCAAGAGTATTCTATAGTTCACAGTTATTTGGTAATCCTTTTGCCTAGATCATCCCTCTTTTGTTTTGTTATGTTAATTTGATTAAAATAAATTTAATTGGCCACAGATAACATCCTCCACGCTCGCTCCTTAGTTGATATTAGGTTGAAACATATGGCGACAAATCTGGAATCCATCGATCAAGGAATTCCTTTTGATGGGAATCCTAGTCCTTTTCCTCCTTTTGGAAATATTGGTGCTCCATATATGGCTACATTTTCCCTTTCGGGATTTACCATTGGCTTGCCAGTATGTTTGTTTTCAACCTCCTTGGTTCCAAATGGCATGATTTCTCTACAATCGAGTACACCTCCAACTAGACAAAATCAACCTCCAATTGATCCTAACGTTGACCCTTTGCCTTCTTCCTCGGTCATTTCTTCCTCCCCTTCTTCCTCTTCACCTGGTGAAAGTATTGGTACTAGTAACCAGGTGGCTAAGAAGAAGAAGAAAGGGAACAAGAAGAACAAGAATAAAATACAGCAAAGGGCCAACCAACCAACCATTTCTTTGAATGCAACATCTCATGAGAAACCATTCGTCAAGACTCACAAAGTTCATATCCATGCAAACTTTTTGCGGGAGACCATCTTCTTCGAAATTGTCCTGATATTCCTTAGATCTTAGAAGAACGGTCTTCCCGTTCACATCATCTTGTGTCATCAACTTCTGGAGATCATGCTGGTGACACACCATCAACTAGTGGTAGTAAAGTTCATGTAAAAAAGGGTAAAGTTAAGTTTCCCTATAGGTTATGTGAGGGGAATCACCCCATTCACCTTTGTCCCTATCTAGATGAAGAAGCCAAAAAAGTGTTGGATAATCGTCCTGCTTCACCACAGTGACTTCCATATGGTTACAGGAAACTCTCCCTAAATCCTTCACTAGTTGGTGAACTGACTGACTCAAATCAACCATCGGTCAAACCCACTCTCCCTGAAAGTGAATCCTATGAGTCTATACATGACCCAAATCAACAAGTCGAGATAACAGTTGACCCGTTTTCACCTTCAGCTAATCGTACCTTTCCTGAAGAGAATGAATATGATACCACTCAAGTTATTTTTGTTTCTTCAGATTCTAATGAGCTTGGGGGTATTCCTCATGTTCCATCAAGACAGGAGGAAAATCCTCCCACTCTCGTAACTCAAGGGGTTAATTCTCTCATTCTTACGGTACCCCCTCCAAGTAGTCTGGTCACTTCGTTTGATTGGAATCGACTGGCTGGATTCTATCTTCCTTCTTATGTGCCTTTCCAAATCATAATACAAGTTCTTAATATGATTGTATCTGGCACTATTATAGATGAAGGTGCATCTATGAGTATCCTTTCCTCAACTACTTGGCAAGCACTCGGTTCGCTGCCACTTGTGCCAGTTACTCAGAATCTATTAGCTTTTAACAAAGGAACCAGTCAACCATTAGGGATCCTTCCTCAGTTGCCTATTAATTTTGGAGGAGACATCGTTTATCTGAATGTGATGGTAGTCCAAGGCCATTTAGATTACAACTTACTTCTAGGGCACGACTATGTTTATGACATGGGAGCTATTGTTTCAACACTCTTTCGAGTGATTTGTTTCCCGCATGAAGGCATACTTGTCACCATTGACCAACTTTCATTTCCCGGTCCAAATATGGCTTCCAATCAACCATCTTCCCTAAATGGTCCTTTTGTATCAATGTTACCATCCCCCCCACGGGTTAATTATGTGGCAACCCGTTCCATACCTACATCAACTGACGATCAATTCAGTGATGCTATACATCATCTACTGGGGGCATTGGAACTAGATCTCACTTTCATGACCTCTTATGAGTTGTGATTAAAGAATATGAGGATAGTTCCTGGTCTTGTTTCAACCTCGTTAAAAAATGAAACCAAATAATATGAGGATAGTTCTTTTACTGTGTCAACCTCGTTAAAAAATGAAATAGGCCCATGAGGATAGTTCCTTGTCTTGTGTCAACCTCATTAAAAAATGAAACAAAGGAGTATGAGGATATTTCTTTTACTATGTCAACCTCGTTAAAAAATGAAACAGGTCCATGATGATAGTTCCTTGTCTTGTGTCAACCTCGTTAAAAAATGAAACAAGGAATATGAGGATAGTTCCTGGTCTTGTGTTAACCTCGTCAAAAAATGAAACAAGGAATATGAGGATAGTTCTTGGTCTTGTGTCAGCCTCGTTAAAAAATGAAACAAAGGATATGAGCATAGTTCCTTGTCATGTGTCAAGCTCGTTAAAAAATGAAGCAAGGAATCTGAGCGAAGCTCCTTGTCTTGTGTCAAGCTCATTAAAAAATGAAACAAGGTCCCCTGGAGCAAAGTTCCAAGTTGATTAGATCTCGTAAAATCCTAGTCAAGTCTTTCACTTGATCTCGTAAACGAACCTTCATTCCATCCACCTGATAGCCACGAGTAGTCTACTTAGGTGAATGTAATGAAGCTTGGGGGGCATGCAACTAATGGTAAAGTTAAGTTTCCCTGTAGGTTATGTGAAGGGAATCACCCCATTCACCTTTGTTCCTATCTGGACGAAGCCAAAAAGGTGTTGGATAACCGTCCTGCTTCACCGCAGCAACTTCCATCTGGTTACAGGAGACTCTCCCTTTCATCATGTTGGGGGCATGTAAACCAATCTCAAGCATAGTTCTTCATTTCAAGCTTGTGTAAAAATGAAACTGAATTCAAGCATATTTCTTCGTTTTAAGCTTGTGTAAAAATGAAACTGAATTCAAGCATAGTTCTTCGTTTTAAGCTTGTGTAAAAATGAAACTGAATCCAAGCATAGTTTTTCATTTCAAGCTTGTGTAAACATGAAACTAAATCCAAGCATAGTTCCCTATGGTTCAAGCTTGTGTAAAAATGAACCCATTTCCATTTTTAACCCTTGTGATTGCCGTTCTATTAGCCTCTTTCGTCAGATGAGCCTTAGTTGTTTTCATCCCATCACCACCATCCCTTTGGCTGATCATACGCTTTCACCTGGTTGTTTTACCCTTTTTGAGGAATAGTTGCAATGAGTTGTCTTATTAGCCAACCTCTTCACATAAATCAACATGTTTTGAGGAGTTCCAACATCACCGGAACTAGTTGCTATCCTAGACACCACTCATTCCTCAAAGTGGAGTCCTCTTTAAGCTCTTTTCAAACTCTCCAAACATGAAAATATTGTCGAGTGCTTGTCCTTTTCAGCTCGTTGACGGATTGTAAATGATATCTCTCTTGTATTATTTTACGCTTTTTCGGACTTGAGAGATTAATTTACGAAAAATAACTTGCAAATTTTTCTTTTTGTCCCTTTTCAAACTCTTTAAACATGAAAACGACTGAGTTATCTTTGTCGTTAAACTCGTTAAAAACATCAAATAGTGACAAACTTGTCCATCTACACAAGACCGAGTTTCACCTTCACTAGACTCATTAAAGCATCAAATAGCGATGGATTCACCCAAAGGGTGAAAATATACAACAAGCATATGTTATCCTCCTCAAGCTTGATAAAAATAAAGAGGTACTGGTCAACAATGACTAGGGAAAATGGAAAAAAGGGGAAAACCACTTTATGGTAGCAGGTCGCTCTTGAACATGACACTTTCACTTTATCTTCGTGACTATTTGGGTTGGGTTATTTGCTTGACAGTTATCATACTTATGGTCTATGACACCATCCATCACTCTTTTTTGGGTCAATGCTGCCAATTCATTTAGACTATTTGGGTTGGGTTATTGCTTGATGGTTATCATACCTATGGTCTATCACACCATCCATTACTTTGGTTTTGGGCTAATGCTGCCAATTCATTCAATGTCGCCAATATGTTCAAGAGAAGTCATTCAGTTCAAACTTCATCCTTTGCAATACCGTAAACCTTCATTTTCATGACCACCATTCCTGAACCTTCTGTCGTCAGTCGATTTTCATCTCCAAAATCATTTACCTCGTTTTGTGTCGTTGATGTGGGATACATCAAGGCCCTCCTGCGATGAGTCGCTTCTTGTCGACATCAGCACATTATCCAAGAAGTTGACTTAGAAACACCCCTTCAGTACCTTGAGGCTTGCATACATCAATGGCAGGTTTCTTGCTTCCGGCGATAGGTTGACATCACTTGCCTTCAACCGAAAAACTTTGTATGGTGTTCGATATCAAATCATTTATTCACACCATGCGAAATGTACTATAGTACCTTGAGGGTCATTATCATTATCAGTGACTCCTCTCGTGTTTGTTTACGGCTTACATCATCAGCTGGTAATTAGTTTGTGTCTTCCCATGTTTGACTTCAGATCATATATTCACATGGTTAGACTCGTACTTGAGCGAATGGTTGAACGAGATTGAAGACTCCAGATCTAGTTTCATCCATCCGGGCTGCGATGTTTTCAGGAGTACTAAATCAAATGTACAATGGCCTTACATTCATGGTCATCCATTCATGGGTCTATATCTGTAGACGACTATATTTTTACATGTAGTGAAAGTTTATAAGTTGAGCATGGGAATGCCTTCCCTCAGCAAGTTCATGAGAAACAATCAAATTATCATGATATATGTATTGTAACTGATGTAGGTCACCTTCCACCTTGAAACCTACTCTCCACATAGTAAAGTAATTCACTTGACATATATATTTACGACTTCATGCCTTAGGGGGAAACTATTATAGATCCATTTGGGCACATCAACCCCGACTTACAGATCAGTACTATTAGGGCCCATCAAACTCTAATTCAGTTGTTACATGTCCTAATGAATTCAACCATCAGAATGCCTCCTTCCCAAGAGATTCCATGATTTAAATCATCCAAAAACTGCCTCTAAGAAGATCAGAGCAGGCAGGCCTTGCTCAGGGTGCACTGCAGTGCAGCCTAGTACACTCCCAGGTGCATTGCAGCGCACTTGAGCCCTCTTTGGTCTGTGCTGGGTGAATTTGAGTGAAATATGCATTGGGGTTTGGAATATTCTTATCCATAGGATGCTTCTAGAAGCTTCCCAAGGCTATCCACTCCTTTGGGCTCGAAATTGGATGAGGGAGAAAGTTAAGGAACATCAATCCCTTTATCCCTTCCTCCATGGAACTAAATCCTAAGTTTGGGAGGGCATTCATTGTCACTATTTATGGCATAACTTCCTTCATTCACCTATAAAAGGACCACTCATCTAAGTGATCAGGGGTTGGAATGATCCAAATGGAAAATGGCATCAACCCATGGTATTCATCCACCCATGGAATTTACCCATGTTATTCTAAGTGGCATCCACCCATGGTATGTATCCACCCATGGTATTCACTCACCCATGGTATTGTGACATCCACCAATGGTATTCATTCACCCATGGAATTGACCCGTGGTATTGTGACATCCACCCATGGTATTCATTAACCCACAAAATTGACCCGTGGTATTGTGATATCCACCCATGGTATTCATTCACACATGGAATTGACCTGTGGTATTGTATCTGAAAAATACTATAAGCAACAAGTCGCATTTTGTAAAAGGATAGATTGTCCACCACAATGTAGTCCTTACAGTTATTATCTGTTTTAATAAAAAACTTGTTTTGGGTTTTTTTTGGCATTCTTCTCTTTTTCTTCTGGCAATTTCAATTTTTCAGATCTTGGGGGCCTCCCCCCCAAGATCCATTTCAATATTTTATATCTTGAGGACCATCCCCCAAGATCCAGATCATGGAAATCATTGAATTATAGGGAGATGTTATTAGTATGATACTTGAGTTTGTTTCAAGTATTGTAATGATGTCAAAATGTATTGCTTGTCATGAGGAGAGGATGGGATTGAACTGGAGGAGTAGCACTAAATCAAGCAAATTGGGTTGTAACTCTTCCTTTTACTAATAAAGTGTTCAAAGCTTTTTCCATATGTTTGTATTGTTTATTGATGCTTTCATATGTGTATTATTCACTTGATTCCATTTTAAGTTTAATCAATAGATAATTATCATATGCTTTGATAAGTTTTTGTCTTCTGACTGTGTGCAAGTACTTTTCAAGCAAATTAAGTACGGAAAGGAGCGGAAAAATTGGTCAAGGGAGATAAGGAGTAAGCAAAAGCTTTAGGTAGGCTTCTTTATTGTCTTATTTAATCTATTGGTTATAGAAAAAGTAGAGAATGCTTTGAACTATTGTTCTAGACTTAGCTACTAGTCTAGGGGTTAGGCATTTATCCATAGACACTAAAACTTCCCAAAACACCTGGATAGTTATAAGAAGGGTGGACGTAATGTTCAATTTACATGCCATCTTGGATACTCTGACTACAACCTACACAATCAAATCACTTTTTATTTTGTAATCCTTTTATATATCATCTAGCTTTTATTTAGAACGACATTGTTGGTAGTTTCATCCACTGTTATTTTTGTAAAAAGACCATTCACTTAGTTATAACACATTTCCTTATTCTTTGGACTAGATTGGACGATAATGGCTTATATATTTTATTGTAAATAGCTGAAGAAAGTTAGTTGTAATGTTCTTGTGATGATGGTGAAATGGTTGAACTTAGTTCTAGACTCTGTACTACATTTTTCATGACTTTATAATATAATTCACACAATTTCTAATTAATTTGTCGCAGTAACCTGTTTCTTTACCTGTAGTGCTTCCAACCCAGTAGGGCCCACTGGACTGGAATGCACTTTCATAGATGATGTGTGTTCAATAGATTAAGTGTGGTGCTTTACAATTTTTGTAGATGTGTAATGTTAATGTTGTAAATAATTATCTCGTATTCTTTCCATTGCAGTTGTTTAATCTTATAAATTCCTTTATGAGCATCACATTTCAATTTAAATAAGTTTGATTGTTACTATGTGTTAAGGGCTCTGATTGCATGTGTTAAGAGAATACTAACCCAGGGATCCACCATAGGTTTGAGAGACACCCCCAGGACTTAAACCTATAGTCCTCCAATACTACGTGGTCTTATTTATTCTTCTTGGCATAATTGTGAAATGATTGAGTAGTTGTTACTATTATTGGACTTTGTTGAACATTGATGAACGTAAATTTCTTATGGGATTAATGTATATTGAATATTTGTTAACTGAGAGAAGCATAAAATCATGTCCAATAGAAATTAGTTTTTAATTAAATGTTGCAACGTGTGATATAATTTTCTAATCAAATCTAATCCTGCATATATTGTGTCGGTGCCTCATCATTTTACAAGACTGGGTCAATAATTTAATGAAATCTATTTAAGCAATTAAATTGCCCATCATTTTTGGCATCATTGTCGAGGAGGTACCCACAGAATAGGACCTGATTGGTTAAATATTTGATTAGACTTCCTCATTTGTAGTATCTAAGCATCCTATAACATGGAGTGGCGAGAGTGGTAAGATGAGAGATAAGAACCTGCACATCCATGTTTCATGGGTTACCCGCCTCACTGGATCTAGAGGATGTTGGTCCTGTATGAGTTGAGGGAGGGGCAAGAAAAGTAGAGGTAAGGAAAAATTTAGTACTCCAATTGGTAAAGACAAAACAGAATGACCCACTAGTACTAACATGGCACGTAATAACATCGATAGGAGAAGAGAAGGTGAAGTGCTAGAGAATTTTGGGGAAGCATAGGTATTTGGAAGAGGAGATTACTCTCCCACTTCCTCGCATGTGTTGGGAAGAGGAGTGGGGTTATCATCCTACAGTAACCCAAGTACTAGAATTATGCCCTTGGAATCTGAATTCAATTTTATCGGAGGTAAAAAAATGGTTTAAGGAGAAAGTGAGATGAACCAGCCAAAGAAGACAACTTTTTACTTTCTAATTGTTGATCCAACTGCTAATGTAAAAATGAAGAACATTTCTCCAACAGTACTTCTGTTATCACAAAACCTTCTCCTAAGAAGCTGTTGATCAGGAAGACCTTAAGTAACTATTTCAAACCAACTTTTGGCTAAGGCTTAGCCTCCCAAACCTAAGAGGGCTCTCTCACTAGGTTAAATATTTTAGTAAAAGATTAGATGGCTAACTCTATGAAACAAGTAAAGGAGTATGAATGGTTGAACACAGTCAATAAACATCCATTGGGCTTATGGAGTCAGAAAATGTTTAGTATGAAAACAATATTAGCTTAACATGGAAGTCAGGGCATCAAGAGTTCAATATATGAGTAACACATAGAAAGATGTAGGAAACACAGTCTACAAATGCATGAAGGAAGTTAGAGCATTGCCAATGAGTTCTAAGTATCATACATTCATACCACTGCAAATAAGGAAATGAGGACAAACATAAAACAAGCCACCATTGAACTCTTTCTAAATCCTGAGAAGTAAAGCCAAAGTCTGTATTCATAAAAACATAATCTTCTACAATGACACAATATGAGTGTTTTCTCCGAAAATTTCCAACCCTAGGTGCATTACATCTCTTGTCATATATAGAGTTTCCTTACAAGCTTGAATTCCTTCCTCCAACAAGAGGGGAATTCGAATTTCTCTAGACCTAACACCTATTGGACTTTAAACAAACTATTAATTACAACTGACTGTAAACTGACAGTCTTAGAGACCTAATTTGACTAGGAGTGTAACTACTTATCTATGTTTGCAACAACCTTAGTTATGAAAACAAACTCGTTCTTTGACATTTTTCCCTCTTCATCTTTGGCTTGAGTGATGACTTTAAACTTCATGCTGGCCTTTGATTGCTTGTCCTTTAACTGTCCCTGGATACTAGGAAAACTGCCCCTATTTTTTCTGCTTTGGTCTCCAAAGTGGTTCCTCGAATTCTGCTAACCATTTTATCCCTTTTAATAACATGTGATGCCTTGAATTAGACCAAAGGTCCTGCTCATATACTCGTGCTAAGACAAAACCCCTTAGATGCTAGTTGAAGCATGACAATTGTCTGAGCTACGAAATGACTATTGTTTTCGTAGCACAGAGTTTGGAGTAATTAAATGCCTCTCATTCTTTGAATTTTCCTTTGCCTAGTATTCAAAACTTCTTAGGTGGCCCTTTTGCATCTTCTGCAGCAGCATTCTTTCATAATGATTCCCCCTTTTCATTTCAAAAATGATTCAAAAAACAAAACTGGCAGCTTCAGAAGTTTTGTAGCGCGCTACGAAACTGTTGTGAATTATATGTCATTTTTCGCAGTTTTGTAGCGTGCTACGAAACCACTGTGTGATTCAAGAACACAGTTTTTTGTCATTTTTTGGGAATTTTTTGATGGCTTATCCACATGCTATGAGAAAAATAATCTGACATTATCTATCCAAAATAACCTTCAATCTTCAAAAAGTAAAATTCACATCGAAATTGTCTCAAAATTGCTTCACTTATTGTCTGCTTCTTGTATTCTTCTTAAATGTCTAGTCACGGGTCTTCTTGGCTTGAACACAAACTCTAATACCTGGTCATCAAATTGAAGCTTTTTAGAATATTTAACTCTTTTTGTTTTATTCTTACCTGCTTCAAGTAAATCTGCTTGGACCAGACGAGTCTCTTCTATGTCGATGGCCTGGAGGAGTTCATTCAAACTTCCCTTTGATGATGGGCTTTCATCAGCAATCACAATCTTCCCCTTTTCCTTGGCTAATTGACTTCTTGTTACTCTTCTTTAGACTCTTTTATCAACAGACTGCCCTTGTACCACCTCATTGATCTGAACCTTCTTTCTTTGTGACTTTTAGGGTGTGTCTTGAACTACTAGTGGTGTCATAGGTTCCTTCACCTGCTTTCTGGCTTTCAATTTCACAAATCTTCTTGATCTTGTTTCCTCCTGATGACTTACTACTGGTGAAGAAATCTCCTTAGCCTTAGGGCTAAGTCCTGTTTCAGTTTTAAAGCCTGTCATAAACAAGAAAGCAGACCATTCTCTTCCAATCTTCTGAAGCTCATATAAAACAATCAACTTGATCAACCCATGATGCAATAAGGAGGTTTCACAAGCTTCTTTCTTCAATTGAACCTTATCAAACATTTTGCCTAAGCTAAAAAATAGATTAAAAGGTAAATCAAGAGATATCTTTCCAGTGAAATGTAAGAGGAGCTTAAAATGGTAAGAGTACACCTTATGATATCTTCCCGCATAAGTAAAATATCTTTGGATGCATGTCAGCAAGTTGGCATATGAATCCTTTACTTAGTTTCTGGGCACTAATTTGGTTAAGTCCGAGCCTATGAATTCTGGCTTCAAAAATTCTTGGCAGGGTGCCATTTCGAATTTAAAGTTCTTGAACCATCCTTCTTGGCCTCTTAGTATCTCGGCTACAGATATAACCTCAAGAGAAATTGGAATTTCTAGCACTCCAACTCTTGAATTCAAACCAGCGAAATTGAAAGCAAAAGCTTTGGTTACTTGAACATGACCACCTTGAAGTTTTTTGTAGAATCTCCAACAACCCACCTATTTGAATGCATGTTCAACCTCTCTGCTTCTCATGAGCACATCTAAACCTTCAGGCTCAGCTCTAAGACACCGACCTGATCTGTGATTTTTCCTTTCTTCAGACATGTCTATGAAATCCCTGCAAAGAAACTTGAAGATAAACCTGCACTGTATTGGTTTGAACACTGCCTCGCTTGAATTTGAAACTGAGAACTGCCTCACTTGAGCTTTCAAAAATTTCTGATGAGTGCCATCCTTAAGCTTGCCAATTGTCTTCTTATGCATGAAAGGAACACGGGAAAAACCAAGACTAACTCACCTCACCTTACTTTTTTTGAAATTTGAAAGAATGTGTACAAGACATCTAACAAATCTAATGATGAGAATGAATGGCTGCATGTGATAGGCATGGTTCAAGGACTGACACATGGTGATGAAACATTAATGGATTTTGATGGAAAAGACAGCTAGACAAGATCTGGCACAAATCCCCGATTTCATAGCGCATTCAATGCAAATTCTGGGCTTTGCGCTACGAAAACTCCTAGAAATTTTCGTAGCTCCTTCAAAATTTTAAAATGACCAGATACATTAAACTTTTGAAATGATGTGGGATTCATAATGGGCAAAACAAGGTTGTTGACCTTTATTTGATAATGGAAATGAGACTCTAACTCTATGATTTAGACTCTAAAACAAAAAAAATAAAAAATGACTTGACCATGTTTAACATAAAAACTTTGGAACCATGCGAGCTGTCCAAAATTTTAAAAACTTTTGTAGTGATAACAACTTCAATGCTTTCAAGGGCTGATAAGTGAGGATCTAGACAATTTTCTTTTTGAATTCGATGTCTTATGTCATAGTATGGATTATTCAACTAACACACATAAGTTGAAGTTATTTTTGGCTACTCTTAAAGAGTCTGCTTTGTGGTGGTTCATGGTACTACCAAAAAAAGAGCATCACCACTTGGGAAGGCATGAGAAAGGCATTCCTAAAAATGTATCAGGATTATTGTAAGTCCCCCAACTTGAAGAAATTTTTAGAATGGTATTGAGGGAATACACAATTTTAGAAGACTATCTAGAGATATTTCTACGTAATCTTTAGCATGTTAGGTAGCATAGGTTGGACCCCTAAACGAAGAAGATTCTTTTCTTAGAGGGTGTGATGAAAGAATTGATGAAGGTGTTAAATTTGATGGCAGTAGGAGATATCTTTGTGTTTATATTCGATGATATTTCCAAATTTTGCAAAATATATTCATGTGGAAAAGGACGAACATTGAAAGGCTCACAAGATATCCTTAAAAATCAAAAGTTGACTTTTAGTAGAGTAACCAGGATGGAATTGGGAAATCTTTTGGAATATTTTAAAATAGATATATCACGCACTCTAAGTTTACATATTGACACTCTTATTTTCAAGATGAAATAGGAAGAAGAGTGCACCACCCTTGTTATTTTTCCCCCAAGTGTCGAAAGAAGCACCCCATAAAAGATTGCTCACTCGATATTCTCATTTTTTGTGCCATCTATGTAGAATATCACTCCACGTATATTTTTCCTTCTCTACTGGGACTGGAAGAAATATACCATGGGAATGAGCCTACAACAAAGTAGTCGTATGCATTAGCAACCAAGAATTCGTAGAAATCTAGGCCATAAGGTTTGTCTTTTGACCCTGATGCCATGAGTTTTTCACATTTTTCTAATTTACAGTATGCACCATGGAATGTCACCACACCATGGAAAATGTGGCCGCAACAACTGCCTCACATCCAATCCTGGAAATAGGGTTGGCAAGGACTAGGTTATGGACCCCTACCCCCATATCCTTATCTGTCACAACCTCAATATCCTCCACAGTCTCAAGTGTTCCTACAAAATTACTAGACACTAGCATCTCAACAGTAATCTCCAAAATCCCAATTATAGTTGTCTTCTACCAAACCTTCTAGGTCCAACCAGTTTTCTATACATCCTGTCACTAACCTAAATAACAAAGAATCCTATCTTGTCTTACAAGTTGAGTTGCAGTGCTTTCCAACCTATGTCATCACTCCTCTAGAAGTGTAAGATATCCATTTACGGTCAGGGAAGGTGTTGTCGAATTATGACCCCATCATTATAGAGGAAGAATTTTCTACCCCTATAGAAAGAACCAGTAGACCCACACCCTCTCAACAAGAGGACATTCCTTCAAAATTGTCATCCTACCTTCATTTTCTAGAGAGGTTGAACGAGAGTGAACTAGTAAATCCTCCTTAACATGATTTGATTAACGAATTAAGAAAAAATTGTGTTAAAATCCCCCTATAGCGAGGTATTCGATATATAGCCATTTATGCTAAGATAGTAAAGGAGTTTTGCTTAAATAGATTAGGGATGAAACCAAAGGATCCACCGACTATTCATCTTGTTGGGGAGTGCGTTGATGCAATTATTGGGAAAAATTTCACAAAGAAATCTTTCGATCCTAGAAGTTCCATCATTTAAATATATATTAATGGAGTATGTATTCCCAACACTTTGATTTGCCATGGAGTGGCCATCAACATCATGACTGCACACACAATGGGGTTTCTTTAATTAACTGTTCCTAAACTAGCAAATTTATCTAGGATTAAGCTAGAAGAATTTTTGGACCATGCAATTGTTTCTTTAGATTCATGGAAATATCTCATGGACTTCATGGTTGCACAAACTAAATCGATAGATGGAGGGCATCCAATAATCCTTGGGAGATTGTGGCTTTCTACTATGAATGCATTCAAATGATACAAGTCCAGAAGTATGTTTATTTCTCATGGTGGAGCTATGAAACAGATCACCTGGTATCCACCTACAAAGTCTCCAATGGAATTGGAGGAAGCTTCCTGGTTTGATGACTCAGTAAGTCATGAGGAAATGGTTCGACCTATGTGTATGGTCGATTAGGTAAATAATTTCTTGGTATGTTCTGAAGAAAGTCAGCTTAATTTTTTTCTATGCAATTCAGGTTCTCATGGTTCTGATAATCATCCATTTGATTTTAAAGAGTGATGCACAAGAAATGGATGAGTTGACAGCTTTGTCCTCACTAGGTAATTTTGTTAAAGTACCATCTCAAGAAAAAGAACCATGTTTTATCTTTGCTAAAGTAAGTCCTGGTCAATTTCTGAATATTAGTGTTGAACATACTGATGAGCAATAGAATTAATTGATGTAGGTTCTACCGGAATAGATAAATGCCTTTGCATGGGATTACCAGGACATGAAAGGGATCGACCTTTCCATTTTCTCTCATAATATTTATATGCAGACTGACATTCATCTTGGCTGGCAACCCCAAACACGTATGAACCAAACACTCAAGGAGGTAGTGAAAGAATAATTGCAAAAGCTCCTTGACGCAAAATTAATCTACTCGATATCTAATAGAAAATGGGTTCCCCCTTAGTTGTGGCCCCTAAATATTCAAGAAAATGGCTATTGTGTGTAGACCTTCGAGAATTAAAAAAAAAAACAACTATGAAGCATTATTTACACCTTCCTTTATAGATCAATTCCTTGACACCCTCTCATTTTTGGATGGGTTTTACGGAAATAACTAGATTCAGATTTCTTTAGAGGATGAAGAGAAAATTACTTTAACTTGTACCTTGGGAACTTTTTCCTATCGATTTTTACCTTTTGGGTTGTGTAATACCCTAGCTACCTTCCAAAGAGCAATGTTCGACAATTTTTTGGATTTGATCGACGATTGCATTGAGATGTAAATGGACGATTTCACTATATACAGGGATTGCATCAAGGAAGCCTTATCGAATCTTTAAAAAGTATTAATTTGTTGCAAGGAAGCACACCTTGCCTTGAGTAACATAAAATTTAGGAAGGGCGTTTTTCTTGGTCATGTTGTTTTTTCTATAGGTATCAAGGTTGATCCTACCAATATCAAGGTTTTGTCTCAACTACTAGTTCCCACAACACAAAAAGAGGTGAGGAGTTTCCTTGTTTTTGCAAGGTATTATCGATGCTTCATCGAATGATTTACAAATATCGCTATGCCTTTGTTGAAGTTATCTAAAGATGTTGTTTTCTAATGGATTGACCAGTGCCAATATGCATTTAAAATATTGAAATAAAACCCTCGACTGCTCCTATTTTGAGGGGACCCAATTGGGCTTTACCCTTTCATAACTCTAGAAACGCTTTAGATACAACTTTGGGAGTCATCCCTGGGAAAAAAGATGACCTATGTTATTATAAAATTTATTATACTAGTAAAAATCTAACCCCCAATGAATTGAATTATACAGTGAGAGAGAAGGAGTTCCTAACGATGATGCACTCTATTGATAAGTTCTGACATTATATTATAGGTTATGAGGTCTTCATTCATACGGACCATGCATCTATTTGATGCCTTATGAATAAACCCATAGCCAACGGATGGATCACGAGATGGCTCCTGTTGTTACATGAATTTAATATTTCAATTGTGGATCGGACTGGTAAACATAATTTTGTTGCTAATTTATTTTCTAGGTTGCAATCTAAGGAAAATGATGTTCTTGTAAATGTAGATTTTCCTTATGAACAATTATTTGTGATTTCTACTTACCTATCTTGGTTTGTAGATATTGCACATTTTCTAGCTATGGGAAAACTACCAACGAAGTTGCCTGCTCGTTAAAAGAATAAGATCATAAACAAAAGTGCTTATTATTATTTGATTAATGATGATTTGTTTTATACAGGTGCAGATCGTATTATTAAATGATGCATCTGGGAGGATGAAGTCCTTGACATTTTAAGAGTTTGTCACAATGAACCCTGTGGAGGCCATTTTTTAGGCAAGCACACTACATATAAAGAATTGCAGGTTGGATATTATTGGCTTAGCTTCTTTAAAGATGCGAAGAAGTATATGTGTCAATGTGATAGTTGTACGTGGATGGGGAGGCTAGTTCAGGAAGATGAGATGTCATTGCAACCAAGTACTGGTAGAGCCATTCGAAAGGTGGGCCTTGGATTTCATAGGTCCAATCACACCAATGTCTAGAAAGAATAATTATATTTTGGTATGCATGGACTATGTTATAAAATGGGTTAAGGCCAAGGCACTAGCTCGAGTGAATGAATAGGTAGTTGCAACCTTTCTCTATGATGATATCTTTACTCAGTTCAAGATGCCACGGGAAATAATTATAGATCAAGGGATGCATTTTACATCCAACGTAATTAAAGATATTACATAACAGTATCATATTAGACATCGGGCGTCAACACCATATCACCCTCAGGAGAATGGTAAAGTAGAGTCCATGAATAAAGTGTTGGAGGCCATTATTACTAAGACTATTCATATACACAATAGAGACTAGGGACCAATTAAATGAAGCTCTATGCGCCTGCAGAACAATGTGGAGAAGTACTTCAATATGCACACCATATGAGTTAGTCTACAAGAAATAGGTCTTTTTATCGATCAAATTTCAAATTCATACTTTCTGAACTGTTTCTTGGTAGGGACTGGATTTGAGTGAAGCACATGAACATAGACTGTTGCAGCTGAACCAACTTGATGAAATTAGGCATGATGTAGTCCACCAGATAGTCCTGATATAGAAACATAGGAAGAAGTAGCATAATAAATTCATATAGCAGAAGAAATTATAGCAGGGAGACTGGTGTTATAGACATTTTTGGGCACTGCAACCCCAAGCATAAAATGTCCATAAACCAAGGGCTTCTAAGTCCCTAAAAGTGTTGTTCTAACCCCTAAAGGAACAAGGTCAACTGATTACAGCTTCTCCCAGAAGTTCTCCATGAAAAACTGGTCAAAACAGGATCATTTCACCTGCTCCATAGGCAAAGTGCGTTGCATCTCACCTAAGTACACTCTGTGGGTGCGTTGCATTTCAAAAATCCCTTCTATGGGGTGCGATGGGCGAGAAGAGACAAATGGCAGTGTCAATCCGCGAGGTGGAGAGGCATGGAATATTCCAGAAACTTCTCCTGTGACACTTGCCTCTCTGAATTCGACCAAGGATGAGTAAGAGATCATCAATCTCCAAGTGGAAGCAGGAACTATCAGAGGGAAGACACAAATCAAATCACAAGCTGACTCATCTCCCTTATAGATATCTATATATGGATACCTCATCCCAGAGATCCAGAGGCTGGAATTTTGCATCTTGTAAGGAATTGTTGTTGGTTTCTTGAGACAACATCATAGTGTTGGGTGATATAAGCTTTGTATGAGGTGAAGAAGGGCTTACTTGCTGAGAGGATTATGCTGGGTCAGAACAACTAGTTGTAACTCCCTTGGCTCTTTCTTGATTATCAATAAAAGCTATTCAAGTTTTCCTCCATACTCTTGTGTCATTTATGTTTTATGCATTTGTATGGTCAATTTACATCTGATCCTAGATTTTTTATGATTATAGATCCATGTTCTTGTATAGTGTTATGCTAATCTGATCCTACAGGTACTCTGTGAAGCTGGGCGTACAAGGAAGCAAGTAGCAAAGGACTATCAGAAGAGAGAGGAATCGAACTAGGAGTCAAGTGCAAGACAGAGGTTGGTGTCCTTTGTTCTTCTTTCATCTATATTTCATAAAGGAAAAACGAAAGTAGCTTTACTTTGTTTGTTTCTAAGGTAGCTACCACACCTTAGTGGGATAAGCAGTTCTGTATAGACACTTTTCCCTGTAACAACTGGGTTCTCCTTTTTTACTCCAAATTTAAGGAATTTAAAGTAAAATTCATGACCCACTAGATGGTTCCATATGAAGTGGATACTATTTATGAAAATGGGTACGTTCCAATTAAAAGCATTGATGAACAACATATGTATTTTAATGTCAATGGACATAGGCTAAAGTTCTACTAGAGGTCGATGTCTAAGTACGAAGTCGTAGTTGAAATTTGCAAGGACAGTGGGATGGAAGTAGTGGAGTAGGGAGATTATCCTCCCGTTGTTATATCTTAATTCTTCTATTTTTATCTCATTAAAAAAAACAAAAGAAAAATGTAAAATAATAAAGGAACTATTGAAGAAAAATGGGGCCTATTTATGAAAACCACCTTGTGGCATGATTAGGTTGTTAAGATATTTTTAGGTAGAGGAGGAATGACCTGTTGTAGAGTTTTATGAACCCAACGTTTCGGACTACCAAGTGAGTCCATCATCAGGGGAGAATGCGTCAATAGATATTCTTAAAATCATAATGATGTATCCAAGAGCTAAAATTAGGGTATATATATGTTAAGATATTGTTGTCATTTTCTTTTATTTTCTAATCATGAAACTTCCAAAATTATTTTCTTATCTCTCTTAGTCGATGAGGGATTTCTTAAGAACCTCCTTTGAATGATTCTTCCACCATCAACTTAAACACATTTTCTGGGGAAGTAAACTAGGGATTATTACATTACATTGAGGCTTGCATACATCAATGGCAGTTTCTCTCACTGGAAAATAGTAGGAATACATTCATGTCTCCCAGTTATCGGATCTTGCAGGTGAGTCTACTTCATCTCATTTATCCATACCTCACAAGATGTATTGAGGTATCTTGGCTTCCATTGAAACTAAACGTGAACAGTTTCGTGTTGGTTAACAACATACATCAATGGTTGGTAATCCAATGATTCTCCCACATTCTCAACCTCAACTTCTTAATTTGCATGGTGGGAGAAGACTTGGGATTTTGTTCGAGATGAAAACTACCAGATGCAGGACTGGTCAAGGCAATTTCTATAATTCATGGAGAGAATTATGACCAGATCCTCTACCTGTTGCAACATTTTGTCATGTTGAAGTTACGAGTGACAGATAAAGCAACAAATAGAAGTAGAGCCACAAGATGAAGTCTAGCAAGGTGCTAAGTTAATCGTTGAAGTCATCAAGTCCATAAATTTATTTTTAGGAGATAGTATTTACCAAATGAAGAATCCCATACTTCTTAGTAATAATGAGCCATAATTATATGGTTGATGCAACTTTTTCTTGTAACTACCATAAAAGTGGATTGAATCTCAAAGTTTGTGGTAGCAGTTATCAAGACATGAACCTCCCAACGAAAATGCGTAGGTAAGTGAGACTCCCAAATCACTTAAGGTAATCACGGTAAGGTTCTTTTACTTTAATGCATGACTTTATTAGGTAAGGATTCACTAATCTATGAGATATCACCATACTTGAGACTGTGATTTATTGTGTTGTCACCTTATCCTATAATGATGGATCATACAATATAATTTCCCCATGCAATATAATTATTTGAGTTTTCCCTTTTTGCGCAATATTTTTCCATAATAGAATATTTTGGTTCCAATTTCTTCATTTATCTTCTTGTTCCCTTTGACCATACACAAAATTGAGGTTTATTGTTCTTCCCCACAGAGGATCGTATGGCACCAAAACCTCCAGTATCACACTTTGTACTTACGAGTTCTTAATTTCTTGACAAATTTCCCCAAGGTCATAAATAATTCAAGGAGGCTAGTTGGCATAAGTTTTGTTGAAAGTTTTAGGGATATAATTTTAAAGTAACGAGAGGCTTTGTGGAGAATTTTGATGGAAGGGGTCTCATCTCAACAAGTTGAATTTGTTCGTCTTACAAGAATCGATTACATAATGTATGGGCCTTCCACAGGGAGGAAAATGTCAGTTCAAGGGAACAATGAAGGAGTTTTGATTATGACCAGTTCCTGATCCATGAGAAACAAGGCCTACATTGGAGTAAGGGAATACCTCAAGCATGGCTGAAGAATGAGTGGCACAAGCCTCTATATTTGGTTTAGAAATACAACACTTGTGAAGGTAGATATACTATCACTTTCTGGTACCGTCTCAAATTTCTAATTTGTTTTAAGGATAAGAAAAAGATGAGAATTCCCTTTTAATTGTTAAAAAGTTTGACCAAAATGGCCAAAAACATTTAGGATCATCCTAACAACACTAATATTAGCGTATTCCACCATGGCCTGATAAAAATGTTAGCAGAAGCACAATTGCAAAAGCAGGGTAAGACATGGGAAGAACTTTTCTGGGGTAGATACAGGAAGACTTCCCTGTCATATCCCTTGAAATGAATATTATTTGTGTCTAAGAGAAAGCGAGACTAATAGGATGAACATTCATATGAATCCCTAGTGTGTGGAGAAAATGAGCAGGGCTCCAAAGCAATAGGAGAAACTCATGTTTCTAAGAAGATTAAAACCCTCCAAGAAGAAACACTAGGTGACCCCCATCTAAAAAAGAAGAAGAAATAGAAGATGAGAGGGAGAACAACCTTCTTCTAAAGAGGATGATAACCCAGTTGTAGAAAATAAGAAGCCTATAGGGAAAGGTCGTAAGAAAAAAAAGAAGAAGGTGCTCATGCATACAAAGACTTGGAAGAGAAAAAAGGTGTTGAATGAAATTTCTCCTATGGTTGACCCTCAGGAGTTAAATTTAAAAAATAAATATGAATTTGAGGGACATTCAGAAGAGGTGGTGGTCATTAATAGTGTACCTCATTGATCGCACACCCATTTTTCACTTATACAGTCTGCAAGCTTTTGGGTGTCTGTTATATTCTTTCCATGACTAACCCAACGTGTGAAGCAAGGGGGTTAGAGGGGGGGCGGGAGTCTCCCCTTCGTTGTGTCAGGCGCAGCGGGGGGGTCACAGGCCTTTAGGGGGTTTGCAGGGGATAGCGGTGTCCCCTTTGTGGCGTCAAGTGTAGCGAGGGTGATCAGAGGGGGACAGCCCCCCCTGTCGGGGGGTTTGCACGAGGCTATTGCCCATGGAAAAAAAAAGGACCCTAAATTAGGTGGGAAAACATACCTATGGTTTTTTGAATGGGTTTTGCACCTGGTTTTCAGCATGATGTTTTTTTGCCCATGGTATCTTGTAGATCCAGTCAAGGGAAGTATGGTTGTGTTCTAATTCAGGGTTAATGGAATAGGGTTTATGAATGCTTCAACATGTATATATATGTATTATAGCATTGAAAGGAATATAATGAAAAATCAATCTGGTAGTCCCAGTTTTGGGATCCAAGGGAAAATTTTTGTTTATTTGTTTTGTGTTTCTCACCATTGTATACTTTTTGTTTTTTAATAATCCGTTTGTAGGTAATTTTTGTACAAGGTTAAAACCTACATAATTCGGGAAGGGACGAATGAACTGATGAAAACCTCAACAAGTTTAGCGAAGGAATCAGATTTGTTAAAAATGGTATCTCATGTATGTCATGAAGTGAGTCAATGTCTATTTCATTTGCCATATTCTAATTCTAAAGAAAAGAGAGAGGGCTCCAAATCTAAATTGGTGAAGGATGAGGATAATGTTGTGAAAAATGTTGTTGATGATAATGTTGAAGATGTCTTGCTCTAAGATGGTCTTGACATTGAAATAGGAAAGGAAGTTTAGGCACCAAGTTCCTTTCAAGATAAATTAGCATGAACAATTCCAGCACCGAAGTTATTTGAAGTTGGTATCAAGGAGAAGGTGGGATTTGTTGAACTGGAGAGGTCTGCTAAAATTGTAGAATTAAACTCAGAACTGGAAGCTTATAAGAAGGATGTGGGGTATTTGTTAAGTGAGCCTGTGGATTTAACATTACCATTGTCATTATAAAAGCAAAAATTTATGGAAAGGAGGAAGTGTCAAGTTCTCCTAAACTAGAAGAAATCAAGGATATCGAGGAGTTTTCGGAGGTTGATCCTAAAATGTTAGTAGATATGTAACTAGATCATATATGCTCTAGGAAGAAATCGAAAATAAAGAAACTCTAGAAAAAGGTTAATAAATTTGAAGTTAAGTGTGTTCAATTGGAATTGGAGAATCAAACTATGACTCAAAGTAATGATTGTTTGAGGAAATCATGAGTCGGGTTGGTAGATTAAGATGGACCACCTAATGTAGCATTGCCACATAATGAAATTCAAATACTCCCAAAGGAAACAAGAGGAGAGACAGGAGAATCTTGACCATCTGGTTCAAGCTTCTGATGGAAATGAGCACGAGGACGTGCAATTGTCTAAGCGTGGGGGGGATGAAGAGCCTCAAAATCAACCTATTTCCAGCATATCCCAACCATCTTTTGTGACTCAAAACCTCAAGTCTCGCCTCACATTTCCTCACACTTTGTTGTTATTTCTTTCTACTTTGTGCCTCAATTGTATCTCAACTATCAAAGGTGATTATCATTGTTTTGATGTGTTTTCTTACTAAATTGGTTTGTATTTCAATAAAATCGCTTATCTAATGGTTGTGAGACTTTGCAACCCTTCTTTGCCTAAGTCCTAGGGTGGATGCTTGTTTCTTACTGGATCAAGAGTTGCGTAAAAATATACTAGAATAAGCCATCCTGGATAGTTACATGAAGGACAGATGTAATGTTCAATTTACATCCTAGCTTGGATATTCTGACTTCAACCTGCACAGTCAAATCAATTATTATTTTGTTATATTTTTATATATCGTCTGAGTTTTATTTAGAATGAGATTGTTGATAGTTTCATCCACTATTATTTTTGTAAAAAGACCAACCACTTGGTTATAATGTGTTTCCTTATTCTTTGGACTGGATTGGCTAATAATGGCTTATATATTTTATTGTAACCAGCTGAATAAAGTTAGTCGTAATTTTCTTGTTCAATTCCTGAAGGGGTTGAGTTTAATTTTGGATTTTGTACTACATTTTTTATGACTTTATAATATAATTTGCACTATTGTTGATCAATTTGTTAGCGTAACCTGTTTCTTTACCTACAATTCTTCCATCCAGGTAGGCCCCCTAGGTTGGAATTCACTTGCATAGATGATGCGTGATCAATATATTAAGTGTGGTGCTTTATCCTTGTTATATATGTGTGATGTTAATGTTGTAAATTTTTATCTCATATTCTCTCCATTGCATTTGTTTAATGTTATCGATATTATACTGAGCATCGCATTTAGATTTAAAGAAGTTTGATTGTTACTGTGTGGTAACGGCCCTGATTGCGTGTGTTAAGAGGCTACTAACCCAGGGATCCACCGAAGGATTGAGAGACACCCCCAGGACTCGGACCTGTAGTCCTCCTAAACTGTGTAGTTTTATTTATTCTTCTCGACATAACTGTGAATTTATTAATTAGTTGTTACTAGTATTTGACTTCGTTGAACATTAATGAATGTAAATTTCTTTTGGGATTAATGTATATTGAATATTTGTTAACTAAGAGTATTATAAAATCATGTCTAGTAGAAAGTAATTATTAATTAATTGTTGCAATGTGTGATAGAATTTCCAATTAGATATAATCATGCATATATTATGTCAGTGCCTCATTAGCTTACAAACCCTTGTTGATAATTTAATGAACTCGCAATTTAAGCAGTTAACCTATGGGAGGGTATGGGCCCTCGTTCTCCGATAAGATGGTGGGGACGTGTGGTACCAGATTTGGCCGAGAAATTAACTTCTCTTTAACCTCAACCTTCTGCCAACTATTGATATGTTGTTGAATGTTAGTTTTGTTGTGCTAATTTTAACTTCAAATTTAAAAATAATGCTTATCTTTTGCTTCATGTGCATAGGTTCCCTTATACTGTTTTTGAATGAAAACAAGTAAATTTTAACAAGTTTTATGTTCAGTTCATGAGAAAAATAACATGAAAATCAAGGGCTGAACAACAGCAAAAAAAATATACAACAAACCATCAAAATGAACGCTTAACACGGTGTTTTGATAAAGGAGTTCACCCCCCTGGGCTACATCTCCTTGGTCCAGCTTCCATGGCTTGGGCCTCTGTATTAGCTCAAAATGGCTAAAAGTGTTGTTTACAATGCTCTATTTACCCTGCAACCTGCTTCAATGTGCTCAGAACATCAAAATCAACTAGGAACACCTTTTCCTAATCCCCATTTGGTCGAATTTTGCCAAAGTTATGGTCAAAAAATAGTTTATCCTTGTAAACCTCCACCAAAACTAGAGGAATCTCTGAAATTGGAGGGACCGCCAAAAGTTCATCGAACTAAACTCCAATTTAATTAAATTTTAAGCATGTTTAATTAGCATTAAACCTAGATTAGCACAAATACCATGCAATTAGGCTAATCGTTAGCCTGGCAATTAGTAGTAGTGGACACATGTCATGGTTTATCCGTCGATTAAGCTGGCAGTTACGGTAACACTGGCCTCTAGTTGGTTGGTACAGGTCACATGTCATGGTAATTTCATCCTTAAGGTTTGTTGCAGCCTCTGAATGGATTAGCCATTAGTTATTACCGTAGGATTTACATTGTTGTGTTCACATGGGAGGGGGTTGTCCCACAAGCTGGCTCCCTCCTAACCCCCAACTTCCATAGCATTAAACTTTAAACACTATTTGCAACCATTACATGTTAAGTCCCAACGTTTGGTAGAACGGTATCTCGTGTGGTTTGCTCGGTGCAGGTCTCGGGTTCAACCCCCCGGTCTAGCATAAAATTCTACTGCACACCAATATATGCAGTCCCTTGGGGAGGGACACGTGGTGGCCTTTGGGCTTGCCAATTGTCCCCTCCTCATTGGTCCACCACATACCAATAAAATCGCTCCAAATCACCAATTTTCAAACTAATAGAATTGCACCACTTGGCGGGTCTTGATTGAACGTTAACAACCATTGACCTTCTCAGTCACCTACCACGTCAGCAGTACAGACTGTTGACTGTGCAGTGACTGTACCTTTTTTTAATTTCTTTTGTTTGGAAAAGTGGTCAGTGGGCTCTATCTTCCTCATATGAACTTTTTTTTGAACGAAATGAGTTGCATTGGGATCGTTTCACCGAGACAGACGTAGTCGTTTAGGTTTCGAGCGATTCTAAAAACTTTGATTTTTGAGCTAATTTTTTCCCCTAATCCAGATTCCAATCACTCCTTCCCACTGACAGGCTTTTGGACCCACAAAAGTTGGTTATCTAATGAGAGTTGAATACTCTTCTCCTTCCCAAGTTCTATCAATTGATTCTACTTGGAAAAATCTCCATGACAACCACTTGGGTTCACTGACATGCCTTGCCTTGCAAATGGCTTGGCACTTCAACCAATGTTCTCCTTTTGCTGCTGACCCAATCCAACACTTGTTGGCTGCTTACTGATTAAACACCCTGTTGTACCAAAGTGATCCCTCGGTGCTTGGAAAGCTGACTAATGGCCTTCCCATTGAGAATCATGTTCCTCCTTTGCAACACATGCATTCGATGCAAGCTTCTCCTTGGAAACCACTTTTCCAAGTTAAGCCCATCTGAGTGAACTACAGCAATGAGTTCCAATATCAGTAATAACAAGAAATGAAATGACTATTGTTTTACCTCCATGGTTCCAAATTCCACATCTAGAAGAATGCATTCGCCATCTCTTTCACTTCTTGGCGTCAACACATAAAATTGCATTGTAGACCATTTGATATTTTACAAGGGCTACAAATTATTTTGGAATTTTTGTCCACTTTCCTCGAGTATTAACATGTTGCTCATGTCATGATTTGAGAATGAAGGCTAATCATGAGCCTCTTTCTCAAGCTTGGGCCTTCCAAAATCCTACGACATCTTGTCACATGAAACACACTCATCTTGTTTTTCAAAGTTAATGGTATTTGAAAAACACTCATGCAAGAATATAACTTGGCGACCTCTTCCTTTTGCTTCTTCAAAGCAACAAATGTCACATCATGTGAACATCGCCATGTACTCTTACATCTTTTTATGCACCAATATGTTATAAAACATCGACAAAACATGCTTCTTCAAACAACTGACTTTCAAGTCAAGCGAAAGCATGTACAACAACTTGACGATTTTCAACAAGAATTCCACAATCTCATGAAACAATTCGTCACATCTCCCTTTCATCTTTAGAAACAAAATCAACTCTTCCAAGTCGATATAACATACATGTAACAATCAATCGGTCACACAAGCCGATACTCATGCATGTGCAAATGATCAACATTCTCAAGTTGACAACATACATGTTAACAAAGCAATCAACCAACACAACTCAATCACTCATGCATGTTCAAGCACAATGAAACTATTAAAAATTCCACCATTCACACACACAAACTCTCATGCATGTATAACAATTCTCAACTCTCTCACAAGTACAAGAATCCCATTGGTATGTATGAGTACTTAAAGAGCTGAAATGACCAAATTTGTTGCAATAAAGTGAGTTAACATACTCCACTTTTGAACACCTTCCTGGCGTAAACATGCAAGTTCAAGAATACAACATGCATGCAAATTTGTAAGTGAAAATTGCCATCTTTGTTGCATCTAAGTGATTCAACATAACTCTACTTTTACATCATCTTGCTTCATGCAATATGCAGCATACTTTCAGGCGGAAAGAAATGCATCCAAATAACAAGGAAATGCATCAAAAATGAAATGCAAATATTTCTTTATTTGCATCAATTATCAAAATAAATTCAAGGCCTTAATTGGTTAAGAAATCTAACCATCTCTTTCCAAACCATTTCAATGCCACTTCTTTCAGCTGCACTTCATCACGTGTATCATCCTAATCCACATCAATTATGGAATCCTCTTTTCCGTTCTTGCCAAAATATCTCTCCAACTTCTTCAAATGTCGTGGATGACTTGTTGGATGCAAAGTCCAACACTTGTCTAGAAGATGAACCTGCTTATGGCAATGAGTGCAAAATAATTGCCTCTTCTTTTCAACATGGTTTCCATTATCCAATGGACCTTTGGATTTCCATCTCTTTTGTTTTAAAAGTTTCATGTGTATGGCTATCCTCTTCCAACACCTCGAAACAGTATGGTTATTCAAACCACAAAAGGAACATGTAAATTTTCTCCAAATATTATGTGAATATTTACCATGTTTATCATAATCAAAAGAAACTCGATTAAAGGCAGATTTATACCTTGCACATTCACCTTTGTCACCTTCTTGAGGAGGTGAATTTTATGAGGTAGTGGCTCTCTTTGGAATACGAACAATGGTTTCAATGACCTTAGAGCTTTCGACATCCTCTTGTTTTCCATTTCCACTAGTTTCATGCTTATGAGCATCTTCTTGCAAAGTGGGTATAAACATTTTGCATTCCTCATGAACACAAACTTCACAAGCTTGAGGTAATGAACATGTAATGAAAGAACTTCTTGGAACACCTTCATGTGCCTCCTTGGCTTTGGATAATTCTCCATCATGTTGTCCATAACCAAGACCCAAATATCTAGGCCTTTCCTCAACAACAATTGGCTCAACTATGCCTTGTGCATGTGTGCCTAACCCTTTACCTTCATAGCCCATATTCATCAATAATTTGGACCCTATTCCTCTAGTGTTTCTTTCAAAAGCATAAAAACATTAATTTTTAGAGGAAATTGAAGATAAGCTTGAATTGCATACCTCCTTTTCATGCACATACTTGGCTATGGTTTCCTTGGCATCATGGAGTTGAATCTCCATCTCATGCACCTTTTTAAGAAGCTCTAGCTTCTCCTCCTTCATGGCCATCAACTACTCTTGAAGTATAGTGTTCTCCTTCCTATCTTCATAAAACTCTTGCACCATATCTCTCATGATGATAAACTCTTGCAACATCTCTTCATCAAAGAATCTTGATAAGGAAGATGGATTAGAAACATCACTTGTTGAAGCTGCCATCACACTTGTAATGCATCAAAAAGCTTCACAAAACTACGACCATTAAAACCCTACTGGCACAAAACTCAAGCAATCAAGCAAATAACCTTTTCTCTGATACCAACTTGATCTGTTGTTGAATGTTAGTTTTGTTGTGATAATTTCAACTTCAGATTTAAAAATAAATTCTTATCTTTTGCTTCATGTGCATAGGTTCCCTTATGGTGTTTGTGAATGAAAACAGATAAATTTTATCAAGTTTTATGTTAAGTTCATGAGAAAAATAACATGAAAATTAAGTGTTGAACAACATCAAACAAAATGTACAACAAACCATCAAATTGAACACTTAACACAGTGTTTCGATAAAGGATTTCACCCCTCCTGGGCTACATGTCCTTGGTCCAACTTCCATGGCTTGGGCCTCTGTATTAGCTCAAAATGACTAAAAGTGTTGTTTACAATTCTCTACTGCTCCTGCAACCTGCTTCAATGTGCTCAAAACATCAAAATAAGCTAGGAACACCTTTTCTTGATCCCTATTTGATCGATTTTTTCCAAAGTTATGGTAAAAAATAGTTTCTCCTAGTAAACCTCCACTAAAACTAGAGGAGCTCTAGTTAGTCCCGCTAAAACTGGAGGAATCTCCAAAATTGGAGGGATTTCCAAAAGTCCACCAAACTAAACTCCAGTTTAATTAAATGTTAAGCATGTTTAATTAGCGTTAAACCTGGATTAGCACAAATATCACGCAATTAGGCTAACCTTTAGCCTGGCGCTTAGTAGTAGTGGACACATGTTGTGGTTTATCCGTCGATTAAGCTGGCAGTTACGGTAACGTTGGTTGCCAGTTGGTTGGTACTGGTCACATGTCATGGTAATGTCGCGGTTAAGGTTTTCTACAACCTCTGGATAGATTATTCGTTAGGTGTTACCACTAGAGTTACGTTGTTGTGTTCACATGGGAGGGCGTTGGCCTACAGGCCGGCTCCCTCCTAACCCCCAACCGCCATAGCATTAAACTTTAAACACTATTTGCGACCATTACATGTTAAGTCATGACGTGGTGGTAGAATGGTGTGTCGTCTGGTTTTCTCGGTGCAGGTCTTGGGTTCGACCCCCTGGCCTGCCATAAAATTTTACTACGCACCGATATATGCAGTCCTTTGGGGAGGGACACGTGGTGGCCTTCAAGCTTGCCACTTGTCCCCTCCTCATTGGTCCACCATAAACTAATAAAATCGCTCCAAATCACCAATCTGCAAACCAATAGAATTGCACCACTTGGTGGATCCTAATCGAACGTTAACCATTGTTGACCTGCCCAGTCACCTGCCACATCAGTAGTATAGACTGCTGACTATGCAGTGACTGTACCCTCTCTTTTTTTAAATTTCTTTTGTTTGGAAAATCGGTCATCGGGCTCTATCTTCCTCATACGAACTCTGTTTTGAATGAAATGAGTTGCGTTGGGATCGTTTCATTGAAACGGATGCGATCGATCAAGTTTCGAGTGATTCTAAGCACTTTGATTTTTGAGCTAATTTTTGCCCCTAATCTAGATTCTAATCAGCTGCTCTGCCAAGAGTTTTGCCATGTTTTCCCAAACGCAAAACTAGTGCCAACAGTGGAGTTCACTAACTTTGGCTTCTCTGCAAAGTTTGACCCTTTTTGGCTTGCCTAAATTTGATTGGAAATAACTTTTGATCTAGGGGGTCATTTTTAGACTTCAACATACCATTGGAAATCTCTTTCTGAGAACAATCCACCTGTGCCATTTCTATGAGAATTTGGGTTGATTTATTGAGGAAGAAAATCCTTCAAACCCTCAACTACATAACCATCATAGATATAATATTTTAGATTCTTTACTCATCTTGCTATTATGATGGTTCTCTACCAAAGACTGCAGCAACCATATGACTCCCCCTGAACTTGACACACCATGCATTTGTTGCAATAAGGAATTGCTGAGAGGGGGGGTGAATAAGTAATTATGAGATTCTTTTTCTTTTTCTATTATGCTTACAGTCCCTTCTTATATTATTTTACTTCTGAGAGCATTTATTCACAAAAGCAGTGAATAACAATTTCAAACATACATGTTCATACAATAATCACATGAGCATCACACACATTTGACACAATGTTTTTCACGTAGAAACCCAAATAGAAAAAACCACCAAATTTGTTGTTTTTTATGATGTAAATTAAGAACCCACTTAATTACTTTTTTTTGTTTCTAAGCACCCACTCACAGGAGGCACCAACCCCCTTTGGTTAGCAAGCACCAACTTACCAAGAGGCACCAACCTCTTCTGAGTGCAGGCACCAACCTGCTCTAGCCACTATTCTACTATTTCATAAAATTTTCAAACTAAAAATAGAGGCATACAAATTACAAGTAAAATACCAAAAAGGTTGGTTGCAGATTCAACTTCTGCACTCTGTCTTTTGTGTTCACATAAAATTGTTCTTTACTTTCTTCTCACAACAAGATCTCCTCAGCACTCAGCCTCCTCTCTCAAGATCTCTCTGCTACCTACTCTTTAGCACTACCCTCATTGTTCTCCACACAACACACCCACTGCACTTGCTGCTAAATCACTCAATGTGCTTCTCGGTGCTTAGACCTCTCTATCTCTATGCACACCTCTCACTTCTCATCACTTAGGCCATATGCTCAACTCCCCACATGCACAATTACAAATGATGGTTTTTTTAAGGCACTCTATGCAAAACTATCTTTTTTATTTTTACTCTAACTGCCCAAATGTAATTCAACATGGCTCCCTCTGTCGTTGTTGCGTCTCCTGGTAGTTTCCTATCATAGTATTAAATCAGAGATAGGCCATGGAGCTTCTTACTGAACAACTACGTAAATCTCCACGCTGAGAAATCAATTCTTAGACGACTTGCATACTCCTCTGAGAGTCCCATTGTTACTTATTTCTCAAAATAGCTTGACTATCCTTGTTGGGATGGGGTCCCTTGGGTCAATTTTGGGGCAAAAGCCCAAATTTTTATATAAAGGAATGTAAAGTCTCTGTAAATTGTGGTTGTAGAGAGCGTAGATAGTTAAAGAGTCAAAAAGGGTTTTACCCTCTTTTATGTAAGTTAAGTCGGCTTTCTAAGGAACTACCCATGGTCTGTGGACCATGCAACTGTATAAATAGGTGTGTCTTAGAGAGTCTAAAGGAAGACATAGAGGATGAAGACGAATGTATTGGGTCAATAGAAGTAAGATCTTAGAATTCTTGGAGGAGGAAAATTCTCTGTAGTTGTGTGCACAAAGGCCTAGAGTATAGTCCGCAGTTGAGTGCGCGGACCCTTGCAACTGAGTGTGTGTTGGCTTGTTGGGGCCTAGAGTAGAGTCCACAGTTGAGTGTGAAGACCCCTGCAGCTGAGTGTGTGTTGGCTTGTTGGCTTAGTGCTCCAAATATGCTCCAAGATTTCTCTAAGTGTGCAAGAGTGTGAGAGAATGAGAGAATAGAAGAGAGCCCCAAAACTGAGCTGACAAAAGCTAACAACTGATCCTCTTAAGCCTTTGTTGGCTTGTCGGGGCCTGACCTAGGTTTAGAGTTAATTAGGCAAACAAATCCCTATACTACTAGCCCTTTCGGCAACATTCCGCAAAGCGCAGACTCAGGTCTCACCTGAAGCAGTATGGGGGGATGTTGGAACCAGGTTTCCGCACCCTTGAGATGTCTAAGGGGTTGAATTAGTCCAACTGTGAATACCTTTTTGCAGGTTACTTTGTACACTTTCCTAGCCTGTGAGGCCTTCACACCCTTGTTATATTCATCTTCGCGCAGCCCTAACCAGGGGCTATGGGGCTTTCACGCTACTAGAGCAACGATCTGTAATTATTTCCCCAAGTCACACCCCAGATCTTACTTATCTTCTTATAACAGTTAGTTCTCTTCGCATAAATAGATACCTTATATTATATTCACTTATTTAGCACATTCATATAAGTTCGTGAAACAAATAAACAGTAAACTTGCAATTCATACCCAATATACTTCAATGCATAAAATAGGAAAAGATACACAGAAATATGTTAAAACTTCTCTTTATTAATGCTTCAATCGGTTACAAACTCAACCTGCCCTGCGCACTCAGCTACAAGGGTCTGCGCACTCAGCTGCAGACTGCTAGGCCTATACGCACTTAGTTGCAGAGCCTTCTCCTACTCTACAACCCGAAGACACGACTCTACACTTCGACTCAATGCTTCCTTATTAGATCTTCATTGATTCTTTTCCCTATTGTCATATCTTTACACTTAGAGCCTCGCTCTATTTATACAATCCCATGGTCCATAGACCATGGGTATATTTCTCAAACTGACATTACATTACAAAAATGAGGGCGGACAACCCTCTGACTCATTTACCATCTTTGTGCTTCGTGTCCACAAATCGTAGAGTCTTTACATCGGACTTAGTCAAAACTTTCCTTGGGGGATCCCACACCCAATACGCCCCCAACACAAAAATCGTGACTCGCCCTTGAGTCACGATGTCAGTGCAGAGATCTTCGCATGGAGACCTCCCAACTCTGCTCGGATGACTGCAACGTCGGCAATGCACTGAGCGGCTGCCTGCTGTATCTCTTGCATGCCTTGTTCCGAGACTGTGGTGTTGGAACTGCTCCCCTGTATCTGTTCCTACATCCCCTGCATCTGCGCGAGCTTGCCTTCAATTGTTGCAGTGATTACAAAGGCCTCGTCAATCCAAGGTTGAACACGCACCTTCAAAACTGCTTCTCTGTGTCACGTTGCATCTACTTGCGCCTTAAGCGCTTTGGCTTGTTGCATTCGTGCGAGCCTCTCTGTGAGGACCACCGTCTATGTGGTCCCTTTGACATTGTCATACTGCTATTGTAGCTCACATGCCTCTGTTTCTAAGCGCTGTATGTTTGGGTCCTCCTGCAGATTGGTGAGGACCTCAAACGATTCTTCCAACATTTTGGTGCATTCCCTCACTGCACCATTGGTCTCCTCCATCCCCAATGTAATGACGCTAACATGTTGTTCCCTTATCTATGGAGGAGTTGAAGGTCGCACCTTCAACCGCAGCTCTGTTATCTGAAGGTTTAGCTCTAGATGAACCTTGGTCATTTCTTCCCGCCCCTCGTGCACCCCTACTGCTAATCTCTGGATGCACACCTCTGCTAGTTCTTCTGCAGGGATGGCCAACTCAGGGACCATCTGGTAGGCTTCTTCAATTACCTGTACCATCTGCCTGTCCTGAGACACGACCTTGTCGCGCTGCAAGCTCAACTGCTTCATGTTGATCCTATATTCACTCAACACCCGTAGTGTGCAGCTCTCCCTAGCTAGCAGTACTGTAGTAATCCCATCCTGCAGAACATAGAGCATCTCCCGAGGGAGCGCATCCATGTTGATCCATATTCCTTTCAATGTACTGACCGTAGGCCTATCGGCCTCATTTGATGTAACTAGTGCCCCTTCTGGCAGCATTATTGTGTTGGTTGTATGAGCACGCAACATTTCCTTGGCCGCGGCTTTTCCTACTGCGAGGATGGTCGAGAGAGGACCATCCTGAGGAGTGTGCACCTGCAACTCTTGAATCTATGCTCAGAGGGCCCCCAACACAATCTGATTCTCCTTTGCAAAGTTCTGGAGGAGCTCTGTGGTGATGTCACACACTGCCTTGCCTATATCATACAGATCCCCCTCGGTAAGGGTGATCAAGTCTATAGACATCTTCGAGGCTTTTACCTTCTTGCGCGACCCCATGTGCTCTCTTGCGCACTGGCTCTTCAATAGTTTCGACGATATTTGTGGGTCTGCGCTGCCCTCCTCTACCTCTATTTCCATCTCTTGCTCCTGCTCAGGGGAAAGCGACTTCTGGCCCTCGTGCTCCTTCTTTGCTGCCTTCTGTGTTTTTGCTGCAACCTTTTCTTGTTCCACTGCTGTCTGCACAGCATCCCATGCTTCCTGTGCCTTTGCTGCTGCTGCTTCTTTCCTTCTCTTTTCCGCTAACTGTGCCATGTGTAGTTTTTCCTCCTCCTTCTTTTTCTGTGTAGCCAACTTTTCCACCTCGGAGATGTCTGGGGCACACCATTCCAATGGCCACGTCTCCAGTACGTCGAAGATCAAATCATCTGTGGCCATATATGGTAGCTCATTCCACTTCTTTGTAGGGTCCTTGCGCGCCCTGAGGTAGATTTGATGAAAGTCCGCTTTAAACACTGTGAAACTTTGTAGGTTGTTGTAGACAGTGGGTGATTCTGATGTTCATCTCCATAAACACCCAGAATATTTTACTATCACGTATGCGGTGCACATCTTTAGTAGCCCACAGCGAAGCATACTTCGCGGCTTCCGGGAGATCCCTTGCAATTGTGGGGAACTGGCTGTCCTTAGGAAATTCCCCAGCCACCAGCACTATGGACAGCAGAAGCCATGCATAGTGGAAGGTTTTCCCTTGTTCCCGTGCCTCACAAAAATTCTCCAGGAACTCCTTGCACAAAAATTCGGACTAATTAAACTGGACCCGCTCTCTGCACTGCTCGGCAAGTGAAACCACTGATGTGGGCACCTCATCCGCGCGGCACTTCCGCATGAGCTTACCTGCTAGTATTTGAGTCATAACTTTGACTGCCTTGTTGTTGATACTGGAGATTGCGTAGCCCCTCTTTTTCTTCTCCAACTTGTATTTCTTTTTCATGGCCTCCGTGATGGCCAAATCACTGCTTTTACCCTCTGAAATGTTTGCGGGGTCTTCTCCTTTACACGGGAGTCGGGTAATTTGATGGATTAGGTGGTCCATGATGGGGATGGGCTCCTCCAGCCACAAACACCCACCATGCACCAGGCAGAGCAGCTGCCTGATGACAAAGATAGTCACTGGGGTGTGATGGTAATGTGGCACCCAGAGCAGGTTCAACAACCCTGTCTTTTCGACTCCTCGTAACCACTTGTGCGGCTCCAACTCTATGACTCCTGTCGCGATGTTCTGCTTCGGCTTCATAAGCGGCGTGGTCGGCAAGTGAGGGAATTTCTCGTGGTCAGCAAGATCCAATCTTCGAACTTCAGACTCGACACCCGTCCCAGGTGCGTGCCTTCAAAAATGATATCATCCTAGAGGAGCGGAGTCAGCAGAGAGATCTTTCTCTCATCGAGGTCCTTGGGCACCTTTTCCTTCCCCTTCCATGGAGGGACATACGCAGGCAGCCTTGTTGGAGGGTGCGCAGCCTCGGTTTCTTCCTCCATGTCTTCTTCCTCATCCTTTTTTATCAGGATCATAGAAAATTTTAGGGGCGAATGTTCGCCCTTTGGCGAAATTAAGGGGTTTTAAATTTTTAGTGGGCGAATATTTTGTATCATAGTACATTTTTACAAATCACCTCAAATAGCCCACCTTATTTTAAGGGAGAGGGTAAAAAAGGTAAATTTAGCCCTTGAAACTTGGAGTTACAACCTTCCATTCGCCCATTTTCAAGAATAGGTTTTATTTAAGTGATTCCATTCGCCCATTTTCAAGAATAGGTTTTATTTAAGTGATTCCATTCACCCATTTTCAAGAATAGGTTTTATTTAAGTGAATCCTATGGGCCAAAGGCCCAAATACCATATTTATAAAAGAGGTATGGTAAATTAATAAAAATATAAATAAATGAGAGGTATGCTAAATAAATAAAACATTTTTTATATTTACTCCATAAGTCACCTTATATACATGCAAAGGTGTAAACAAATAAAAATATAAGTAAAGTGGAGGTATGGTAAATAAATAAAACGTCTTTTTATACTTACTCAAAAGGTATGGTAAATAAATAAAAATATAAATAAACTAGACGCATGGTAAATAAATAAAACCTCTTTTTGTATTTAGTCCATAACCCTCATTCTATTTATGAAGGCTCAAGAAAGAGGTTTTATTTAAGTGAATCCTATGGGCCAAATACCATATTTGTAAAAGAGGTATGGTAAATTAACAAAAATATAAATAAACGAGAGGTATGGTAAACAAATAAAACATTTTTTTATATTTACTCCATAAGTCACCTTATATTTAAGGACACTCAAAAAATGTGTTATATTTAGGTGAAACCTATGGGTAAAATACTATGGGACAAATACCATGGACTAGATTGTTATTAATACCATGCAAAAAAACATTATTAACCCTAATATTAGTATTAATGAAAATAAAAATGGCACATGGTATTGACCCATGGTATTCACCTGGCACATGGTATTGACCCATGGTATTCACCTGGAATGTAGCCTATTTAAATGGGGGAATTAAACTAGCATAGATCCATCTTTACTCTGGATCTACTAACCCCCAAGAGGTATCAAATATCGTGATATGCAAACTAGCATAGAGCGAAAAAATATTTGATCCGATCAAGAGTAAAAATGGCTGTGGTAATTTAATGTATGTTAAACATTTTAGCTTGGTTAAAATAAAAAATAAAATAAAAATCAACTATTAATTTTATTAATTTTATTAATTTTTATAAATTACTAATAGTAATTTTTAAGCTCCAGGTTTATGATAACCCATGGTATTGACCCATGGTAATACCATGGTATTCATGTGAGCATAGACTATTTAAAGGGCAAATTCTATCATCTTAGATCCATCTTAATTCTTGGTCTACCAAGTGCTCAAAGGGATAAATAGATTTCATCCCCCTAAGAGTGGTAGATGTGGAGTTAAGATGGATATAGGTTGGTTTTTATAATAATGAAGATATTAAATAGACTTAGGAAATTATATTGTAAAAACATCTTAAGGTGAATGGTTAAAGCATAGACATTGGACAAGTATATTTGTATACTTCTATTTTAAACTGAAACAAATCCAGGGCTAAAAGGAATGGATTGATTGCACTATTCATCCTTCTATAACTTTCCAACATATGTAAAAGTAAACAGATTGTAATTTGGGTAATTTTTCTAATTGCAAACAAGAACATACTTGTGTATTGGCAAGGTGGTTAGGAGGTCCCTAGAAGTGATGAATTTGAATTTTTCTTGGTTTTATATATAGTATTAGGTTTTTTCTCATGCTTTCTGTGAATGGCACGGGTGAATTTTATCCTACACCCACTAGGTTATCGATATGTATTTTCGGTAATTTTGATTTCAAAAGATATTTTAAAGAAATGAAATGATTTCATTTGTGTATTCAATAAACACAAGATTGTATAATTGAGTAAAATATTCGCCATGCCTGGTGAGAGATTCGCAAAAAAATTATATATACATATCATATTATTGATGAAATCGTCTTCCATTTTTCCTATATACCATGGAGATTCGCCCATTTATTATACATGTAAATTTAGGGGGGGTTCTTAAAATTTTCCCTGATCAGGATGTCCTCAAGATCTTCCTCCTCCTCATCGGTTTCCAAATTAACTGCTTTCCCTTTCTCCTCCATGGTCAATTTGGTTCTAAGCGGGTTTTGAAGGGACATGCACACCACAATCATGGGCTGCTTATCCTTCTTCGGTCTCGGTGTGTGTAGTGATTTAGGGATTTCCGCAATAATCCCGGTGCTCTCAGGGGCATCTCCTATGGTCATGGCCTGCGTGGCTTCTTTGGTGGTCATTTCTATGATTTCCCTGGCTTCTTTAGACGTTGCCATTTTGTTTTCCCAGAACTCTCTCAATCGTTCAATCAGGTGCTCAAACAATTCTCTCCACAGGAAAAACAGGTCTCAGCTTGGAATACACAGGGACAGCTCAATTCGCAAATGGACAAGTGATATTTGATGCGCATCCCTTTGCAATTTATAACACCTTTTGAATTTGAATTCGACCGTTCCCCCCAAATTCGGTCCATTAATGCTCCTTTGGTGGCAGATTTTCCCAAATCTTTCCCATAAAGCTCATCTTAAATGCCTTCAGCCCACTCCATTTGGTCTAAAATCAAGTATCCCATCATGAATAATGACAACAACAGTCACTTTCCAGTCAACCCACGTAGTAGCGTAGCCCCCCTTGCACTATCGTGAACCTTGTGACCCTTTGCTCATGCACGCAGCCCCGACATCGTGAAATGCTTGGGCAAAGTAGTTTATAGTCTCGTGCCTCCTTTCAACTGCCTGGAGCGCTAAGACTCTACCTCCCATGGCAAGTCAGATGGTCGCGCCGCCTGTATAGGGCTTCAACCAGTCATCCATCACTTTTCCTAGAAAAATTCTGCCTTTTATTTTTACTGTCTGCATCACGCACTTTACCATCTACATCGCGCCACCATGGGTGATCCATTTTGTAATATACAATCCATTCCAAGGCATCAAGTTGATCAACTCTTGGCAGTAGTCCCCAATTTTTTCAACGTAATCGTGCACCTTGTTTAATCACCCCAGTTTCCTTATCAAGAAAATCCTTCTTTATTTCCTCCTCAAGCTTCTTGGCTTCCTCTTCCACCAGAGCACTTTTCTCCTTTAATGGCACTCTTTCTTTCATGAGTTCTTAGAGCCTAAGATCACCCTGTCAGATTTCTTCCTTAGGTCCCAAGTGTTCTTCTTCATTTAGTTGTGCTATCCCTTCTTCCAAGGCTCCGCGAACCGTCATATCTATCGGTGCTGCTATGTGCAGACTAGGCATATTATACTCGGTTGGGACTACAGCATTGGCTGCATAGGCCAGCCATAAAGGTGCCTGTCTCGTCAATTTCTTGTACGTTGTCCTATAAGCCCACATAACTACTGGTACGCGCAGGTCCCAATCACTCCGTTGTGCATTATATACCCTATTCAGTGCTTCGCATACTTTGTTAAAGGCTTCTGCATGGGTAACCTTCTGCACACTCATTCTTTCCATACTTCATTGTCCCAACTGGAGGGACTGTTTGTGCAATTTCCTTGCCAACACATGCGTATTGATCGTGTTCCTGAACGCGAAGTCCAGGTGCATCCACACAAGTTGTTTACCATATGCCTATACCCACCTAGACAGATGTGCGCGCAGACCATCCCATACATTATATTTATCTGTTAGTCGCATATGAGGCTTCCCAAAATGCATGCGCATCATTCTCATGCATTTGCACTAGTCCTCAAAGCTTCGTTGGTGCGTACCCCACCACCTCACGAGCGTAGCATGTAGTACTCATTTCAAAGCCTCAAAACATTGCTTTTTCAACACCTCTTTTTCAAATCTATTCAGGAAAGCAACTACCTCACTTAACCCATCATAAGTAGGCAGATCCCTTACTTCTGTCGATATGCAATGCAGCGATATTGTCCTCATGTTGCAGTTTAGCATGGTTACCTCATGTAACCAGTTCTGCCATCGCTCTATCTCTTCATCCAAATCCGATGTACAGGAGCTTTCGCGCTCCCATGAGATTCGTTCATCCGCTATGGGATTTACCCAGTCTTGCTCATGCGCAATTATCTTGTAGATGTAATCTAAGTCGTCGTTGCTTTCACAGTCACGCACTGGCTAAGTGTAGCATGATCCATCAGCAGGGTCCAAAGGTACGACTATGCGCAGAGACTTGTTCTCAAAAATCATCTTGTGCTTTTTCAAATTTATCACCCTGTTCATGTCAGTGGCCTAATCGATTCCTAATAGCGTGGGGTAGGGATTGCTGTCATCAACAATCTCTATCACTTCAAAGTCTACTAGCGCGCTTGCCCCTTCAATATCCACAGTGATTCCCTACAATCTCCCCATAGGTATGATCTTTTGTTGGTTCGCCATTTGCATTTGGATAGGAGACCATTGCAGCGTAGGCCTTTCCATGTGCTCCCATGTCTGCTTCGGCAGAACGTTCGTGTCTGACCCTAGGTCCAGAATTACTTGGTCCATCTCATATTCTCCAATCTGCGTGGTCAACCTCATTTCTCTTCCCATCCTCGTCGCATGCTTTCCAATCTTCTGAACTATGCATGGTTCTCCTGGCATAGTCCCAGTGCATCTATTAATGAGTTCTTGCAATCCCTCTACAGCCTTCATATTTCGCAGTAGCTTCATGCATGTTTATAGGAATGTCGTGAGCATCGATGGGTCCATTATTGGCTCCAGTCTGTCTTTGCTTCCTGAAGTGGAGGCATCAGCGAAGCTCTTCCTAGCTTCCATGAAGGTTTCCTTAACGTGCTGCAAATCAAACTTTGGTTCTTTTGTCACAGCCTTGCGAACCCAAATACTATCTTCAGGTTGTTTACCTTTATCATCTCTTGTCATAATTCCACTTCAGAGCACAATGTTCACATTGGGGTCTTCCTCGCGTGGCTCAGACCTCATCATCTGCAGGTTCTGAGTTGGGGGAGGTTGGAGTGCTCCCTTGTCACGTACCCTCGCTATCAGTGTGGAACAATCCTCCGTCTCATGATTAAACAAGGTATAATACGGACACGATGGATGCGTTGGATTCGTACAATCACGGGCATAATGTCCTAGCCCCCCACAATTGTAACATATCAGTTGTCCGCGACCTCTTCTAGGTCCTCCTCCACCCCGGCCTCGTCCACGCCCCTGAAATCCGGTTCGCGCCACTCCTGCATTCTGGTGAAGGGGCCGTGTTTTGGCCTGAACTCTATAGGTGGGAGTCCTATCCATCATCAGCTCATAGCTTCTACAGGTACACTCATCATGTCCCACTAATCTATAGAAATTACAGAAAAACTATTGTGAAGTCTGCGTGTACTTCTGCAACAAATGGCAATTGTCCGTAGAATGCTTTCCTCCTATTTGAAAAATTGTGCACCACAGAGCAGGCGTCACGCTAGGTCCTACTTGTGCCTCTAGTCTTAAAGGCATCGGCCCTCCTCCCGCGAGGTAATTCGTGAACACTAGGCAGTGGTCCTTGTCATGACCCTGACCCTTACATTTAACACACCATACCTCTTCGTACACCTTCGGGCGAGCTGTTCTGTCCTGTTTCAGACTCTACATCTCAAGGCATAATTTTTTCAACTGCGTGTGGATCTACTGAACTCCCAAGTTAGGATCCTATATCGAAGTCTCATGCAGCCTCATCGCGATCTCCAAGGCCTCTGCCTAAGTTGTTAACCTCTGTTGTGACAACGCATTCTTTAAATGTATCATTAGCAATGCTACAAACCATTTGCGGTGTTGTCCATCCGTCAAAGTCATATTAGCTTCGTGAATCGTGCACTTCAGTCTTTGATCCAATTCCCAAGGGGTCTCGCCTGGTAGCATTGTGATCTCTTTGAATCTAATGATCGACTGCGCCTCTGACTTCAACCTACTAAATTATTTGTTCAACGCAATTTGGATATTCGTGATCCTCGCATTCAGATTGTCATTAGAATGCTTGATATACCAGGTCAGTGTGCGAACCTGTAGAGTGTTGACCAACATTGCTTTCTTTATGTTATCATCTGTAACTCCCTGCGCTTCCCATACAACCTTTATCATGAACTAAAACTGGTCCAGATCTTCATTTCCTACTCCCTTGAACACCGAAAACTTTATCGTGCTTCCCATATTGAGTCGCGGTGGTGGCGGAGATGGTACAGGCGAAGATGGGGGTGAAGGCGGTGAAGCGGTGGTGGTGTGGGTGGGGGTGGTATGCACGGGATCCTCTTCCTTATCAAATTGATTGCACTTCTTGGTGATACCTTCGCGAGTTCTTCCTTGTCTCCTCGTGGAGGTGAAACCAAGGGGCTAGTTTCTAGTTCTGCACTACCTTCGCTTCTGTAAATTCTCCCACTTTGTGTAGCCCTGAACATCAATGTATTCACATAATCTGCTTTTCACACAGTAGAATTTTAATCCAAGTGTTCAAAGACTTAACATACTTACCTCGTGGTCCTTTGAGAAAGCATCGCTCTACCTCGCTATAGCTGACTGAAGTATCTACTGCGAACTCAGTAATGAATCCTCCTATAATCTGATTGAGCCAGTGATCAACAGTGCACACAATCTTATCCTCCGATGCTTCCAATCTACGCACCAACTCTGGGGTCCACACAATAGGATTGTCGAGCTTGCACCTTCCTTGGCTATCTGCTAGCTTCGCAATCCACTCGTACAGCTCAGTAGGGAAAGATGCGAAGAAAATTTCGTGGATATCTATGTACAGGTAGCAGTCTAACCACTATTCTTTTGACAGTCGCGGATTCCTATTCTCCTGCACCGTGAACTCGTGGATTCTCCTGTCCAACCAACCTTCAATTTCTTTCTTAGTTGGATTCTAATGATACGACATCAGACATCTCTATGCAAATTCTGGTCCTGGCAACGAAACCATTTTTTGGCTTGTTGGGGCTTGACCTAGCTTCAGAGTTAATTAGCCAAACAAATCCCTGTACTACTAGCCCTTTTGGCAATAGTCTGCAGAGCGTGGACTCAAGTCTCACCCGAAGCAGTATGGGGGGATGTTAGAACCAGGTTTCCACACCCTTGAGATGTTTGAGGGGTTGATTTAGTCCAACTGTGAATACCTTCGCGCAGGTTACTTCGTGCACTTTCCTAGCCTGCGAGGCCTTCGCACCCTTGTTATATTCGTCTTCATGCAGCCCTAACCAGGGGTTGTGGGGCTTTCGCACTGCTAGAGAAGCGATCTGTGCTTATTTCCCCAAGTCACACCGTGGATCTTACTTATCTTCTTATAACAGTTAGTTATCTTCACGTAAACAGATACCTTATATTATATTCACTTATTCAGCACATTCATATAAGTTCGCGCAACAAATAAATAGTAAACTTGCAATTCATACCCAATATACTTCAATGCATAAAACATGAAAAGATACACAGAAATATGGTAAAACTTCTCTTTGTTAATGCTTTAATCGGTTAAAGACTCAATCTACCCTGTGCACTCAACCTTAGGGGTTCACGCACTCAGCCGCGGACTACTAGGCCTCTGCGCACTTAGCTACAGAGCCTTCTCGTACTCTACAACCCGAAGACACAACTCTACACTTTGACTCAATGCTTCCTTATTAGATCTTCATTGATTCTTTTCCCTATTGTTATATCTTTACACTTAGAGCCTCACTCTATTTATACAATCCCATGGTCCGCGAACCATGGGTAGATTTCTCAAACCGACATTACATTACAAAAATTAGGGCGGACAACCCTCTGACTCATTTACCATCTTCACGCATCGCGCCCCCCAAATCGCGGAGTCTTTACATCGGACTTAGTCAAAACTTGGGCTTTGAGCCCCAAAACTTTCCTTGGGGGGATCCCACGCCCAACAGTGCACAGGGAAGTCTTGAGTCTGTAAGTTGAACTAAATATTAATAAAGAAGATTATTACATAAATTCTTGTGTTTTACCTATCTACTTCTGTTATGTATGAATGTGCTTTATGATGTGATGAATGATGGGTTTATAAAATAATGTTGAATTAATGTGCAAATTTACCTTATCTATATTGTTATATGAATGCAATTGATGTTAAGGGTTTACGTGAATATTATATCATTGTATGTTAGAGTTATCAACACCTAAACAGATATGAGTAAATATTGGACTAAGAGTAATATTTGATGCACGTAAGTAGTTTATTTACCTATTCAGGGTTCGCGAAAGCTAGTCGTAGATCTTCATGGAGGTCTAAAGGCTGATTAAAGGAACTTACATAGTTAAGCCATAAAAGCTTATCGATCTACGTGAAGGCAAATCTAAAGCACAAAATGACATCACCCTGATCTCTAGGTGCAGAAACTTGGTTCTAGCATCCCCCCATACTGCTTCAGGTGAGACTTCAGTCTGTGCTCCGTGGATTGATGCCGAAAGGGCCAGTAGTGTAGGGATTTGTTTGGCGCAACTAACTCTGAACTTGGGTCAGGACCCACTAAGCCAACAAATGGTTTTGTTGCCAGGACCGGGATCTGCATAAAGAGATGTGTGATGTCACATCACTGGAATCCGACAAAGAAATAAATTGAGAAGTGGTTGGATATAAATATCCACGAATTCGGGGCGCAAGAGGGCAAAAATCTACCCCTAACAAAAGAATAGTGGTTGGTAAGATATCTATACATAGAGATACACAAAATTTTCTTCTGCACCTTCCCGATCGAACTATACGAGTGGATCACTAAATTGGCAAGTGGCCAAGGAAGGTGGAGGCTTGACGGTCCAATAGTGTGTACCCTACAGCTAGTTCGAAGGTTGGAAGCTTCTGAAGATAAGATCATGTGCACTGTCGATCACTGGCTCGATCGAGTCATAGGAGGATTTGTGACATAATTCGTGGTCAATACCTCAGTCAGCTACAGTGAAGCAGAGCGGCACTTTTTCAAGGGACCGCGAGGTAAGTATTTGAGATCTTTGAATACTTGGATTAAAATGCTCTTGTGTGAAAAGCGGGTTATGCCACTGCCTTGATGTTTGGATCTACACGAAGTGGACAATTCTTTAGAAATCAGGAGAGAGCAGGTCCTGAATACAGCGCATTTATAGAACGTCCTTCAAGTGACGACGAGGGAGCGGTACAGGCCTCACTATGAAGTGTTGTATAGTTGATAAAGTAGGATTTTCTGTAAATACCTCCTCCGCCCACACCACCTCCACCTTCACCTCTACAACATACAACTTCACCCACACCACCACCACCTCCTCCATCGTTCAATATGTTGAATACCATGAAGTTTCCCATTTTCAAGGGCTTGGGAAGTGAGGACCCGAATTATTTTTTCTTCGGTGCGAAGGCTGTATGGATGGCACAGAGTATTACAGATGATCATATAAATAAGGCACAGTTGGTTACTGTTATACAAGATTGCGCATTAACATGGCACATTAAGTACTACACCGATAACACATTGGCATCATTAGCGGACACTCAGACCACTCTGAACAAAGAATTCAATAAGCCCAAGTCTAAATCATGATCATTTATTGGATTCAAGGAAATCATGATGAGGCCTGGCTAAACACCCTAGGAATTATATTAAAGATTGAAGCGCCAGATCCACGAAGCTAACATGAATCTCACGGATAGTCAGCACCACGAATGGTTTGTATCCTCACTCCTACCCCACCTACGGGTTGCTTTATCACAACAAAAGATAAGGACCCAAGTGGAAGCCCTGGAAATTGCGATGAGATTGCATGAAACGCCTATTTAGGACATTGCATGGGAGTTCAGCAGATTAATGTGGAATTGCAAAATCTCTGCTTGGAATTACAGAGCTTGAAAAAGGAGAAAGCAGCTCGGCCGGAGGTGCGCAAAGAAGTTTGGTGCAATGTAAAAGCCATGGGCATGATAAAGATCATTGCCCTGTTTTCATGAATGATATTACAGGGGGGGACCAATGCCTCTGAGGCAGGAGGCTACCACAGGACCAAGTACAAGGCCGCGTTATGGTGCGTTATCTGTCAGGTAGCTGGAAAACATGTAATGGACAATTGTCACTCGCTACAAAAATTTGTACAGACGCCGCAACATTTATTCTACAATTTCTATAAATCGGTGGGCCACAATGAGCATAACTGTCGTAGCTATGAATTAATCATAGAAAGAACGCCCACGTATTGAATGCAAACAGAAACTTGGCCTACGGATCAAGGCCCTAGGAGAGCGCATGAAGGATATCAGGGGCGCAGACAAGGCGGAGGAGGGGGAGGACCTGGTATAGGTCGACGGAAAGTTATTTGCTTTAATTGCGAAGTGTCGGGACACTACGCACAGGAGTGTACGAGCCAGACATGCCCATCATGCTGGTATTGTACTCAGTTTGACCACGCGATAGAAGAATGCCCTATATTGATAGCTAAGGTGCATGAGAATAAGGTGCAGCCTGAATAACCTACCCAAAATCTACAGATGATGAGGGCCGAGCCCCACGATGAGGATCCCAATGTGAACATTGTGTTGCAAAGAGGAATGATGACTGGTGATGATAAAGGGAAACTGCCGATGAAAGTGGATGGATCCGCAAGGCTCCAGAAAAAGAAGTTGGGTTTGACCTGGAGCGCGTGAAGGAAACGTTCATGGAAGCAAAGAAAAGCTTCATTGAGGCCTCTACCTCGGAAAGTCAGGATAAGCTATCCGAAGAGGTTGACCCCTCCATGCTTACTACTTTCTTGGAGACTTGTATGAAGCTATTGTGCGATAACAAGGCCGTGAAAGGGCTACAAGAGCTGAAAAATAAGTGTGCTAGTAAGGAAGGTGCTCCTGAAGGACACTGCGCAGTCAGAAAAATAGGCAAACACAAGATGAGAACAGGGTGCGAGATGAGACTCACCATGCAAATAGGAGACTATGAGATGGACTAGGTTATTTTGGATCTAGGGTCGAATGCGAATGTTTTTCCTAAACAAACATGGGAAAGAATGGGGAGACCCGCACTGTAGTGGTCTCCGATTCAATTGAGGATGGAAAACCAACAGAAGATTATCCCTATGGGGTGATTGCATGGAGTGATCGTAGATATAGAAGGTGCGACAGCACTGGCTGATTTTGAAGTGAGAGAGATTGTTGATAACAACAATCCATACCCTGCACTCCGCTCTTGACATGATTGGGGTAATCAATTTGAAGAAGCAGACAATGTCATTTGAAATAAAACTGCTCTACGTTATAGCACCATTGGACCCTGCAAAAGGACCATGCAATACTGAACTGTTCTGCGATTATGAGGAAAGTGATGATGATTTGGACCAGATCTATAAAATAACAGTGCGAGATCAAGACTGGGTTAATCGGACAGTCGATGGACGAATTGCATGGGACCGTGAAAGTTCTTGTACATCAGAGTCAGCTGAGGAACTAGAGGATTGTCATAATAGGTTACACGAAGTATCTATATTGCACTGCAATATGATGAGAAAGTCGTTGCATTGTGTATCATCGAAGGTAAGAAATTTACCTTATTATGATGGTCTAACTAATGTAGATAAGTTTTTGGATGCATTTGAAAGAGAAATACTTGAGAAACATCGCTTCCAAGCATTGGATTTGGCATTGTGTGCTATGCTCGTATAGTGGTGGGGTACGCATAAGAACAATTTTGAAGAATGGCGTGAGTACCAAAGAATGATGAGATTGTGGCTCAGTAGCCCAAAAGTTAGGATAACTGAGAAATATGATGGGAGAAACTATCCGCACGATCATTTAGCAAAGTGAACTAAAGTTTATGGAACGGAACCACAGCCAGAATGGGTGCATTTATTCTGTCACACTCTGGATATAATCTCTATGAACTGGTATTTAGAGACGGAGCTCTGCCACGGCACCACGGAACGGGATATCTTAAGAGAAGAATTCGTGAGGACCTTCAGCTTTGAATATGGGTTCAAAAGCATTGATGAGGCACTATAGGAGGTTAAGGCAACTATCTTCCGAATATTGTACGATCCTTTGGAATTGATTCAACCAGATTGGAGCACCCAGTTGCGCCATGTGTTGGAATGCTATAATGTGACTGTTGAAGGAGACGATGAGGATACAAGGAAGCTTAACATTCCTGAAACAGAAGGCCACCGCGAGATAGAGGGACCGCAAATAGAGAATCCAGACATCACCATGCCATTGAAAAATAAGCAAGTAAACATTAGCACTGAGGTGGAGCCGAAGTTTACGAAGATTTTGGATTATTAGGATGATGCCATAATACATAAGGTCACTGAGTTTCTCCGTGAATATCAGGATTTGTTCCCTACAAAATTTTCAGACCTGAAAGGTATCATAGGAGACTTGGGCATAATGAAGATTACCATGAAACCGGATGCGAAGCTGATTAAGCAGCGACCATATCGCCTTAATCCCAAATACGAGGAAAAGGTCCGCTTAGAGTTGGATAAGATGCTTGAGGCGGGCATTATTGAACCTGTGGAGGAATCTGATTGGGTGAGCCCAATTGTAGTCCAGGAAAAGAATCAGAAAGGAGAAATAAGGATCTGCGTAGATCTTAGGAAGCTTAATGATGCCCGCGTTCATGATCCTTTTCCAACACCATTCACAGAAGAAGTACTGGATAATGTTAGAGGGAAGGAGGCCTACTAATTCATTGATGGGTTATCTGGATACCATCAGATTAAGATCATGCCAGAAGACAGGACTAAGACCACCTTCATGACAGAGTGGGGATGTTTCTAGTATACAGTGATGCCTTTTGGACTTAAGAATGCGTCAACGATCTTCTCACGCATAGTCATCGTGACGTTCAAAGAATTTATTCACAAGTTCTTGGAGGTATATTTTGATGATTGGACAATGTTTGGGCTAGTAAAGTGCCATGTAGCCAGTTTGCACTTGATGTTGGATACATGCCGAAGGTATCATATTGCGCTAAATCTAAAGAAATGCTTGTTTTGCGTCCCTTTCAGAATTTTTCTAGGTCATGTGGTGTGCAAGCAAGGACTAATGGTGGACCCTACTAAGATCGCGGTAATAATTAATTTGGAGGTGCCAAGAAGTGTCAAAAAGCTACGCACAATGTTAGGTCATACTAAATACTATCGAAAGTTCATCAAGAGTTATGCTCATATTACCGCACCTATGGAAAAGTTGCTAAAGAAGGATGCTACATTTTGTTGAAATGAAGAATGTTAACACAGTCTGGATGTCTTGAAGGAGAAAATGGTCACTACGCTGATCCTGGTATTCTCGGATTGGAAGAAGGAATTCCACATGCATGTTGATGCCTCGTGTATTGTGCTAGGAGAATTGCTAATGCAGACCGATGAAGGGGAGATGGATCATCCTATAGCGTTCGCAAGCAGGAAGCTCTCAAAGGCTAAAAAGAATTATTCAACAACAGAGCGCGAAGGGTTGGCTATGGTTTACGTGCTCCAGAAATTTAGACATTACCTACTAGGTAGACATTTCAAGATGTACAAAGACCATTCTGCAGTGAAGTATCTAGTCAATAAGCTTGTGTTGGGGCGGGGGGGGTAATATGCAGATGGTTGTTGTTGTTTCAAGAATATGATTTTGAAGTAATTGTGAAGCTAGGAAGATTGAATGCAGGACCAGGCCATCTGTCGTGCATTAAAATAGGAGAGGAGCTTACCAATTTGGAGGAAGGGATGCTTGACGCGCAGCTCTTCACGGTGTGCATAGCGGATAATCCCTTTGCGAATATTATCCACTTCCTGACTACAAACACGGCTTTGGAGGGATATACCAGTCAGTAGAAGAAATAATTGGTGGTGCACACAGCAAAATTTTCGGTCATTGTGGGCCATTTGTATAAGATGAGATCGAACGAAATAATTCGACGTTATGTGTCTGATTTTGAGAGAAATAGTATCCTTGTTGAAGCTCATGGAGGAGCTGCAGGAGCGCATTATGTAGGAAAAGCAACAACGCAGAATATTTTACGTGCTATATTGTGGTGGTCGTCATTGCATAAAGACTCTAAAGCAAATTATAGGGCATGTGATGCATGTTAGAGAATAGGCAAGCCATCGCGGAGGGATGAGCTGCCTCTGAATCCATATGTGTCATTCTAGCCATTTTAGAAATGGGCAATTGACTTCGTAGAACCAATTCAAACCCCAGGAAATAAGACGGGTGCACGTTAACCAGATGGGCTTGTGAAACACTGTACAGGGGCAACAACAGCAAATTTTTTGTTTAAATATGTGTTGACCAGGTTTGGTTTCCCAAAGGTTTTGATGAGTGATCACGGTACGCATTATCTTAATGAAACGATCAACGCTCTAACAAAAGAGTTCTAGGTTTACCATCAGAAGAGTACACCATATCATCCTCAAGCCAATGGAATGGTTGAGGCTTTTAATAATATATTGGAGAATGTGCTGACGAAGTTTTGCAACATGCAACAGAATGATTGGGATGTGCATGTACCGGCAGTATTATGGGCTTATAGATGGTGGAGTAGTTCAGCTCGCAAAGTTGAATGGAGATCCATTTCCGAGGAGGGTAAATGGAAGCCGATTAAAGCCATACATGGGGGATCCGACCCAATGACTACATGATGGTAGCATAGTCTTAGCGCTCCAGGAAGCTGCAAGGGAGCGCGGGACTATAAACTACACTGACTGGATTATAGAGCTACGCAACAAGGGGGCTGCACAAAAAAGGGTGATGTCACAATACTAGAAGAGGCGCGAAGGCAACTGTGCTACAAAGGGAGGTGTCACGCAACATAGCCAGAAAATGACCGTTACAGTCATTGTTCATGATTTGACTGCCAGAAGACGGTTAAGAGGAGCGGGGAGGCGACATTTAAGGTAATTAAGGTTGAAATCTTTGGAGATTTGCTACCAAATCAGCATTTATGAATGAATTTTGGGGGGAACGGTCAAATTTGAATTTGAATTCTCCTATAAATTACGCGTGGCCATCCAGTGGAAAACACTTTGCATCCTTAGATCTCTTATCGAGTTGTGCTATCTATTGCCTATGAATCACTCGTATTGGGAGGATTTAGTCGTGAGCCCTGCATTTGCCAGGTTATCAGAGGTAAATCATACATTCATATTAGAAAGGATGCTAGGACCAAGGACCGCAGAAACTATGAGTATTGGTAGAGATGTCACTTCTAAGGGAACGGTTCTGGAATTTATGAGCGTGGAGGGTCCAGCTGTTGTGCCTACAGTGCCAAGGTCGCCTAGGTTGAAACCTACACCGGTGCGGGAAGTCCCCAAGCCCAAGAAATACAAGAAGAAGAAGCCAATGTCGGTGCGCAAGTCACCAAGGAAGCATGCTGCTACCCAAGCACAGAATAAGGAAAAACAACTGGCAAAGGACAAGGGGAAAGTGGTAGATTTGGAGGCTAAAGAAGGCACGAAGGATATAGATTCCAAGGGGTGGAGCCTATCTCCAAACTTTTAGATTATTTCCCTTCGCGTAAGGGAAAAGTGAAGGTCAATAAGGACCTAGATTTAGAAAAATACCTCCTCAATACACCACTGCTACTGGAGGGCATCACTTTTGAAGGTCTGTGCTTGGTGCGGATTCCCCATTTAAAGTTGGAAGACTAGGAATTGGCAAACCATGAGAGGTTCCCCACCTTGCAACAAAAAATTATATGAAAAGGGTCTATTATAAAGAATCATGTGTCACTGTGTTGAAGCCTATGGAATGGATTCATGGAGTGAATCAATCAGGGTTGCTAAACCTACTGTGGGTGCCCCACTACCATCGCTCCAACATCAACCTCGTTGTTATCAATGAATTGTTGACCTTGGTGCATGATGGATGTTTGTGGCTGAGCACACCAATCCCAATCATTGATATGCTGATCCATCAGATCACGCTATTGCCGCACTCAGGGTTGAATCTAGCCAAGGAGTTTGGCGAAAAGACGAGTGAGCGCGACCTTGCAGAGAAAATGAAGGAAAAATTCAAGCTAGTGAAGAAGTTGTGCAGGTAATCCATCACATCTATCATCGACCCTGTAGCACAAGTTGCTACACAAATGCTAGCTAGGAAAGTCATGAGAAAATGCCGTGCGGACGAGGCTCTAGCGCCCGTAATTTCATTGGCTGCATAGTGCGCGGAGGGTGTGCAGTTCAATTGGTCGCGCTACCTTTGTAGTGAGTTCCTCACGAATTGTTGTGAGGCACGGGATGAGAGAAAAACCTTCCACTACGCGTGGTTGTTGCTCTCCATCATGCTCGTAGCTTGGACCTACCAAATGGTAGTCAATTTCCTCCTGTGGACAAGGGATTGTCGAGGCTGCACAGTTTGCATCCCTCTGGGAAACAAAGGATGTCGCGTGCATAATAAAGATCAAAGTCTTCTGGGTGTTGATGGAGGTGAGCATTCACATGGCCATCAACCAGAAGCCACGGTTATCACCAACCATGTTTGAGAAGCTAGCAGAGTATGTGGAGTTTAAGGCATATTTCCATCGCATTTACATCAAGGCACGGAAGGATCCACAATAAAAATGGTTTGATCTACCTTACTTGGCCACGGAAAATGCCATCCAAGAAACCATCAAGCATTCGCCAGTAGATTGGCATACTCCATCCAATCTGGTCGCAGGCTCTAGCAAATCCACGAAGAAGAAAAAGAAGGAAGCAGCAAAGCAGAAGGTCCAACAATTGGCCAAGAAGCGCAAAAAGGAGGTCGAGGAAAAGGACAGGGTGGAAAAGGAGCAGGCAGCGAACCAACAGGCTGAATAAGGAGAGCACGACTCCAAGTAGAGTGGTAAGTCCCCTTCACCACAACAGAGGAAGAGGAACAGTCAAAGCAGGGCAGTGGCAATCAGGAGGAACAGAGCACTCCCTTTCGGGTGAAGCGGTACAGGGAACAAGAAAAGAAAGGGCCCTGGAAGAAATCCAAAGCAACAAAGCCATCACTAGATCCAATCACTCTAACAGAAAGCGACCTTGACAAAATTGGAGATAAGGTGCGCAATACTACAATGAAACTGCTTCAGCAATTCGAACAACAGCAACATCAGGCGCTAAGTACCATTCAGAAGGATCTGCTTGAGGTGCAGATTCAGACAAGTAAGATCTAGGTGGGTGTATGGCATGTAAGTGCCACACAAACAAGCTTGGCGCCCGGGACCAGTCAAGCAGCAGAGATGGTCAGATCATTGGATCTTCAGGCAGTCGCATTACCAGAAGGATCCTTGAGCGTGGAGGCAGCTGATGACAAGGCTGTCGTAAGTTCTCTGAGGAACATTGGCCTCAACCTGGCTATGCTCCCCAATGCGTACCTTCACATGTTGCAGTCAGGTGTGATAGCGGAGCTAAGAGCACGAGAGTAGCGCACACTCAGCCTCATAAGTGAGTATCAGGTGAACAACGAGCAGATGTTCACCGAAAACACTGAGGCCTTTAAAGCCAAAGACACAATCCAGGTGCAGCGCACTCAGTTAATGGTCACGGTGGCAGAAGCATGCAAGACGATGCCAGAATTACATATCCATGAGGAGGCACTATTGGAGGAAAATATGAGAAAGTGTGCTGCAGGCATACGGGATGCCAAGGCAGAGGTGGCTAGAGTTCAATTCGAGTTGAACATGAAGATAACAGAACTGGAGCTGAAGTCATAACCGTCAACCCCGCCAGAGGTAAGGGAACAGTGTGAAGTCGCTGCCAAGGATGGAGTTGCTACGGTGGATGCCGCAGTGGTGGAATGAACCGCGTTGTTTGAGCAGGCTATGGAAGTAGTGACGAGCCTGCAGGAAGATCCCACCCTGTAGGTAATGAATACAAAATTCCGTGAGCTACCGTAGCAATATGATGAAGTAAGGGTGAAATCACGCACCATTGCTACAGCACAATGCCTCACCAAGCTGCAGGAAGCTAAGCAACTGCTTACACAAGTGGAAGCGGCACAGAATAAAGAGGTAGCACTTAAGGCCAAATTTGGGCCTTGGTTGGATGAGGCCTACATAGTCTCCACCAATATTTAGGAAAAATTGGCGAACTTGTAGAGTACGCAGCAGAAGATCAAGTAGGACAATGCAGGACCAGCCATAGAGAAGCTAGTAGAATAGATCAAGTAGGCAGCCACGCAAAGCGCAGCTAAAGTAGCAATTGCACAAGTGGAGTTGGGGGATCTTTGCAATAAGATCTCCATGCCAGCTGAGTAACTTGAGGGCGAGTCACGATCTTTGTGTTGGGGGCCTGTTGGGATGGGATCCCCTGGGTCAATTTTGGGGGAAAAGACCAAAGTTTTATGTAAAGGAATGTAAAGACTCCGCAAATTGTGGTCGCAGAGCACGTAGATAGTTAAAGAGTCAAAAAGGGTTTTACCCTCTTTTATGTAAGTTAAGTCGACTTTTTGAAGAACTACCCATGGTCGGACCATAGGATTGTATAAATGGGTGTGTCTTAGAGAGTCTAAAGGAAGACATAGAGGATGAATACGAATGTAATGGGTCAATAGAAGGAAGATTGTAGAATTCTTGGAGGAGGAAAAGGCTCCGCAACTGTGTGCACAGAGGCCTAGAGTAGAGTCCTTAACTAAGTGCGCAGGGAAGTATTTAGTCTGTAAGCTGAACTGAATATTAATAAATAAAATTATTACATAAAATCCTGTCTTTTACCTATCCACTTCTATTATGTATGAATACGCTTTATGCTATGATGAATTATGGGTTTATAAAATAATGTTGTATTAATGCGCAACTTTACTTTATCTATATTGTTATATGAACGCACTTGATGTTAAGGGTTTACGCGAAGATTATATCATTGTATGTTAGAGTTATGGAAACTTAAACATATCTGAGTAAATATTGGGCTAAGAGTAATATTTGATGCACGTAAGTAGTTGATTTACCTATTCAAGGTCCGTGAAAGCCAGTTTTAGATCTTCACGGAGGTCTAGAGGCTGATTAAAGGAAGTTACATTGATAAGCCATAAAGGCTTATCAATCTATGCAAAGAAGATCTAGGGCACAAAATGACATCGCACTGATCTCTCGGTGCGGAAACTTGGTTCCAGCATCCCCCCATACTGCTTTGGGTGAGACTTCAGTCTGCACTCCGCGGGTTGATGCCAAAAGGGCCAGTAGTGTTGGGATTTGTTTGGCGCAACTAACTCTAAACTTGAGTCAGGACCCAGTAAGCCAACAATCCTCATGAATGGCTACTCTGACTTCATTTATTTTTCCCAGTTGTGCACACGAAGCAGTCGATTTATTTATTCAATCCACATAATCATCTTTGTAAAACGATGTCCTCAATTCCTTGTTATAGAGTCTTATGCAAGTTTAGTCCATTTCAACGACCAACTCCCTTGATCTTGTATTCAATTCTACAGTTTCCAACCTATGCATCCTTTAACTCGATATATTAATTCATCAGAACATGCCATATTGTAACTTACATCGTCAGAATGTTACAATACTCCACCTCTTCGATATCCTTGACCCCCTTTGCCTTTAGCTCCTTTAGCAACCGTTTTCTCATAGGGCTGGACCTGTGACTGAAGGCTTAGTAATATATCAAAGCGCCCCAATATCGCAACTTACACAATTGAAATCTTACGATATTTTGTTGTTTGATATCCTTCAATCCTTTTGCATTTAGCTCATTGTGTGTTTCCTCCTCAAAGGACTGAGAATTGTGACCAATGGCTTAGCACTTAGGTGTTAAGGCCTTCTAGCTCTTACCAAGGGCCAATCTTCCTTTGTTAACTGCTTTGCACCCTTAGTTCTTTGAACTCTCATGGTCGAGTGCCTACACAACATCGAAATCACCTTCCATCGTAACTTTTCCAAAAACCATTTGCACAGGAGTTATGAGGTCCTCATCCTTTGATATGTCGACCTCCAAGATGACATCATTACTACACGTGGTGACACGTGTCACCGAGATTTTTCCCACTATGCCACCCAATAGTGTTGAATCTATCTGCCATGTGTCCTATCATACTACCACCTCCTACTAACGTCAATTTCCACTGCAAATTCTCGAAGACAATCTCATCCCATCGTGTGTCCTACTAGAGGAGAGAGAAGGAGTCTCAATTAACCTTAGATTTTGCAACACAATCCTTTATTAATCATATCGACAGCACTAGATATCATAACTTCTTAAAATACATATGTTAAGAAGTTATGATACTCTGATAGGTTGTGACCTCTGATATTCTGATGTGTCGCCTGCTCTGACCTTCGATATTGTAACTTGCTCCGATGCTCCAAGGTTCCAATGTGTCACCTGCTCTGATATCTGATATGTTGGTCTCTATGGTTCTGATATCAGGTCCTGATGGGGTCTAATCTCTGATATTTCATCTTGATTAAAGCTTCATGTCCCAGGACTTAGGCAACCCATATCTTTCAATCCCAGAATCCATTTTTAGACTTCTACATACCATTGGAAAGCTCTTCCAAAGAAGTTTCCAATGGAGAAGGTCCAGTGTATGATTTAAGGCAATATTCTACCTCTGAGATGGATGCAAACTCTTTGCCACACTTTTATCCTTGACTCTTCTTCTTGTGCTTGGAATGTTGAACTCCCAACCGCCATAGTGATCATTTTATGGCTTCTACAGTAAGATTTCTACTATGATGATTTTCTACAAAGCATTCCAAAAACCACAGGATTCCTCTGGAACAACACAGTAGTCATCATTTTATGGATTTTCCAGTAAGCCTAATATTGTGATTATTCTCTACATAAAGTCTGCAGCTACCATAGGAGTCCTCCTGAGCCATGCATCTATTGTGACATGCATTCATGCAAGTCTAGTTGACATCAACGTCAATACTAACACAGCCACCACTAATTGTCCAACAATCTCCCCCTTTGTCATTTATGGAAACACCATAATATCCCCCTCAGGATAGGCATGGTCTCCTTCGATGCCCCAGTAATATTCTCCCCCCTTGACATCAATGGCAAGGTATACTTCTTGAGTGCTCCCCTTGAACCATTATAGCCTACTCTTCCATGGCTCCCTCAAGCTAAGTAGTTGTCACCACCTACTAAAATTCAATCATTTGGAGGAGATACAACTCCTATCTGTTGTTTGAGATGTTCAAATGGTTCTATTTCCAGTGGCTTGGTAAAGATATATGCTAGTTAACCTTTAGTGGCCACATATTCAAGTCTGACAGTATTGGCTACAACCTAGTCCCTCAAGAAATGGACTTGATAGGAATATGCTTAGTCTTTGAATGCATGACTGGATTTTTGGAGATGTTGATGGAACTTGTGTTGTCACACATTATTGGAATGGGATCAGTCATACCTACCTGAATATCTTTCAAAGTTTTCGTCATCCATAGAATCTGCGTACAATAGGTAGAAGCAGCAAAATACTTTTCTTCAGCAGTCGACAAAGAAATGGAGGCTTGTTTCTTGCTGACCCATGACACCAAGAGTTTCTCCAAGAAGAAAGTTGCATCAAAAGTACTCTCCCTGTCATCAAGGTTTCCATCCCAATCTGCATCAGTGTAGGCCTTCAACTTGAATTCTTTGCTCTTAGCATACCACAATCCATACTTTGTTGTTCCTTGAAGATATTTGAAAATCCTCTTGACAACAACAACATGACTCTCACGTGGGAAAGCCTAAAATCTGGCCACAAGCCCCACTTCTTGCATGATTTTTGGCCTTGAAGCTGTTAGATACAATAAGCTTCCTATCATTGATCTGTATTCAATCTAATTTACCAATGGTGTTCCATCTTCTTTGCACAACTTGCAGCTTGTAGTCATAGGTGTGCTTACTAGTTTGCAATCTTCCAGCCCAAATTTCTTCAGAGTTTCCTTGAGATATTTGGATTGGGATATAAACACTCCTTGTGGAGACTAAGAAATTTGCAAACCCAGGAAGAAGGACAACTCTCCAATCATGGACATTTCAAATTCTGTTTGCATACATTTTGCAAATTGATGCCCCAATTGTTCCATATCATTGCCAAATATTATATCATCCACATACACAACAACTATCAATAGATGGTCACCTTCATACTTTACTTATAAGTTACTATCAATTGTACCTTTCTTAAACCCTTGTTGTTGAAGGTATTTATCCATCCTTTCGTACCAAGATTTGGGAGTCTGTTTTAGTCCATACAGGGCCTTCTTCAGTTTGCATACGAACCCTTCATATGAGGTGAGTATAAATCTTTCTAGATGCTCAATGTAAACTTCTTCTTCCAAATCTCCATTGAGAAATGCAGACTTCACATCCATCTGATATACCTTGATATTATTATGGGTGGCAAGAGCAAGAAAGATCCTAATAGCTTCCAATCATGCTACTGGTGTAAAGGTTTCTTCGAAATCTACCCCTTCTATTTGAGCATACCCTTTGCAGACCAATCAATCTTTGTTCTTGATTACTTGACCTTGTTCATTTAGTTTGTTTTTGAAAACCCATTTGGTTCCAATAGAATTTTTCTCTTTGGGCCTTGGAACAAGATCCGAAGTGTCATTCTTTTTAATCAAATCAAGTTCTTCATTCATAGATTTCACCCAGAACTTGTCTTCACTTGTTTGACAGAGATTCTTGGGTTCTATCTGCGATAATAGAGCCAGATTCGCATAACTTGTACTACCAACAAGTTTCCTCCTGGTTTGGACACCATGTCTTTTATCTCCAAGTATCTGACTCTAGGGATGTTCCTTTTGTACATACCTTGAGGGCGTCTTTGGCCTTGAAGTTGTGCCTACTTCCTCACCTTCACTATTTGAATTTGTTTCCTCCATATCCGCGGACCTCATATATGAACTTTCTTCATAATCTAAGTTCATATTTCTTTTAGAGGACTCAGTTTGTGAACCTAATTCATCTACTATCACATCAATGCAATCCTCAATATTATTTGTTCGCTTGTTTTAACACTTATATCCTTTGTTTCGAGCAGAGTACCCAATAAAATCCCATCGTCAATGCATCAATCAAACTTTCCAAGATTCTTATCATTCCTTTATATGAAGCACTTGCTTCCAAATATCTTGAGGTGTTTAACTGATGTAGGCCTTCCCTTCCATAACTCATAGGGAATTTTATTACTATTAGGCCTAAGTTGATTTCTGTTTGACAGATACACTGCTTCCTGTGTTGCTTCTCCCCAAAAGATGTGAGACACCTGCTTCATTCAACATTGCTCTTGTCATTTCCTAGATTGTTTTGTTCTTCCTCTCTACTACTCCATTTTTTTGTGGAGTTATAGCCACTAAGTATTTCCTCCTGATGCCATGCTCTTCACATAATTCCTCAAATTCTCTTGGGGTGTACTCTCCTCCTTTATCTGATCTTAAGCATTTTATCTGTAAGCCTTTCTCATTTTCTAATTGAGATTTAAAATTCTTGAAGAACATTTTCCTTCCATTTAGCTTCTTCCAATTTAACTTTCAAAGGCAAGATATCATCTTTACATGTCTATGAGATTGTTTCCATTTTTAACTTGAGCAGCTTTTGTTTTAAATGCTTGTTCTCCTCTTCTAATCTCTCACATGTTTTTTATTTTCTTCTAGTATAAGGACTAAATTATCTTTGCTCTTGATAGCTTCCTCAAGTTTTTTTTTAATAGGAAAACTCCTCATTGTCATAGTTAGACATACCTTCCTCTGCACGTTGTAACCATTCCTTTAGCTGCTTGTTCGTATTTCTCACTTTCTTGAGCTCATTAAGGGCACTGATGAGTTCCCCTTCAAGGTCAATTGTTCCTTCTTCTTCTTCTTCTTCTTCAGAGTCCATAATACCTTGTTTCTTGGATTCTGTTTCAAAATCCATAAGTAAATACTTACCTAAGTCATTCTCCGACAAGTTTTCATTGTTTGATTTTGATGTTGAGTTATCCTCTTTGAAGTAGAACCCCTTTTTCTTATAAGGCTTTTTCTTTTGATGTTTTTGAAACTTGCTTCCAAAATTCTGGTCCTCTTCCTTTTCATCCTTTTGTTTATAAGGGAATTTGGATGATAAATGTCCAAATCTTCCACAGTCAAAACACTTAAAGGGAAACTTCCCTTTATATTTTCCTGAGCCACGCTTTAGTTTTCTGGCTAATTGAACCAGCTCCTGATTATATTCACAGCTGGAGAAGTCTTGATTATATTTATGCTCCTTGGAATTTTTGGATACTTTGAATGGTGCCTCCTTATGTTCATACTTTTCTATTCATACTATCATCTCATAGGATGTGAGAGAACCATGCAGCTAATCCATCTTGAGATCCTTTAAATTAGCCATTTCTTCAATAGCTGAGACTTTTGGATTAAATTTCATGGGCAGAGATCTTAATATTTTCTTAACAATCATCTCTTCCTTGACCTCTTCACCAAGTCCTCCAATCATATTAGTTATTTCATCAACTCTGACGAAGTATTATGCTATGCTTTCATTTTCACTCATTCTCAGGCTCTCAAACCTCATTCTAAATGTTTGAAGTTTCGCCTTCTTAACTTTGTCGTCTCCTTTGTGATTCTAATTGAGCTTTACCCATACTTCCTTAGCATACTTACAATGCATAAATTTTACAAGTTTGGATTGACTAAGACCAAAGAGAATGCATTCTTGGCTTTATCATTGATTCCATATAATTTTTTACCATCTGCATCAGTAGAGGAATATCAGGGACATTATAGTCTACTAGCAATGAATTCCAAACATCTACTCCCAGGGACATAAGATATGCTTCCATTATTAGTTTTCAAAAGGCATAGTTTGTCCCATCAAACACTGGTATTCTACTTGAGTAAGCCTCTTGACTATCTTTCCTAGACATAATTCCTTATAGATATACCTTTGAGTGATTAGATTGTTGATGAAGGAACTTGGCTTTGATACCAATTGTCGTAATAGGAATTGCTGAGAGGGGGGATGAATCAATAATTATGAGATTCTTTTTTTTATAGTATGCTTACAGTCCCTTATTATATTATTTTACTTGTGAGAGCATACATTCACAAAAGCAGTGAACAACTATTTCAAACATACATGTTCATACAACAATGAGCATCACACACATTTGACACAATGTTTTTCATGTGGAAACCCAAAGGGAAAAAACCACCAAATTTGTTGTTTGTTCATGATGTAAATTAAGCACCCACTTAATTACATATGTTTGTTTGTGAGCACCCAGTCATAGGAGGCAACGACCCCCTTGGTTAGCACACCAACTTTCCAAGAGGCACCGACCCCCTTTGGTTAGAAAGCACCAACTTTCCAAGAGGCACCAACCTCTTCTGAGTTCAGGCACAACCTACTCTAGTCATTGTTCTACCATTTCATACAATTTTCAAATTGAAAATAGAGGCATACAAATTACAAGTAAAATACCAAAATGGTTGGTTGCAGATTCAAACTATGCACTCTATCTTCTGTGTTCTCATACATTTGTTCTTTATTTGTTGCTCACAACAACATCTCCTCAAAACTCAACCTCCACCCTCAAGGGCTCTCTATTGCATGCTCTTCAGTACTACCCTCGTTGTTCTCCACATAGTACACCCACTGCACTTGCTGCTAAATCAATCAGTGTGCTTCTCGATGCTTAGACATCTCTATCTCTATGCACACCTCTCACTTCTCAGCACTTAGGCCATTTACTCAACTCCCCACACACACAATTGCAAATGATGGTTTTTTTTCCAAAGGTACTCTCCGTAAGGCTATCTCTGTTGTTTGTACTCTTACTGCCCAAATGTACTTTGCCATGGCTACCTCTACCATTGTTGCATCTCCTGGTATTTTCCTGTCACAGTATTAAATCAGAGATAGGCCATGGAGCTTCTTACTAAACAACTTCATAAATCTTCGTGATGAGAAATTGATTCTCAGATGACTTGCACACTCCTCCGAGAGTCCAATTCTTATTTATTGCTCAATGGAGCTTGACAGTCCTCAAGGATGACTACTATGAATTCATTTATTTCTCCCAGTCGTGCACATGAAGCAGTCAATTGATTTCTTCAATCCACATAATCATCTCTGTAAAATGATGTCCTTGATTCCTTGTTATAGAGTCTTCTGCAGGTTTAGCCTATTTCAATGATCAACTCCCCTGATCCTTCATTCAATTCTACAATTGTCGACCCATGCATCCTTTAAATCGACGTATTGCTTCATTGAAACACGCCATATCGTAAATTACACCAGTGGAATGTTACGATACTGCACCTCTCTGATATCCTTGGCCCCCTTTGCCTTTAGCTCCTTTAGGAACCGTTTTCTCATAGGACCGGACCTGTGACTGATGGATTAGTAATATATCGGAGCCCCCTAATGTTGTAACTTACACAGTTTAAATCTTACGATATTTTGTTTTCCGATATCCTTGGCTCCTTTTGCATTTAGCTCCCTTTGTGTTTCCTTCTCAAAGGACCAAGAGTTGTGACCAATGGCTTAGCGCTTAGGTGCTAAGGCCTTCTGGATCCTACCAAGGGCCAATATTCCTTTATTAATTTCTCTGCACCCTTGGTTCTTTGAACTCTCATTACTGGGTGCCAACACAACATCAAAATCCCCTTCCATCGTAACTTTTCCAAAAACCATTTGCACAAGAGTTGCGAGGTCCTCATCCTTCGATATGCCGACCTTCGAGATGATGTCATTATTACATGTGGTGACATATTAGTGGTGACACGTGTCACTCGGATTTGGCCCACTTAGCCATCTAATAGTGTTGAATATACCTACCACGTGTCCTGTCATACCACCACATCCTTCTGACGTCAGTTGACACTGCAGCTTCTCGGATCCAATCTCATCCCATCGTGTGTCCTACTAGAGGAGAGAGAAGGAGTCTCAATTAACCTTAAATTTTGCAACATAATCCTTTGTTAACCATATTAATAACATTGGATATCGTAAATTCTTTAAATACATAAGAATTTTCGATATTCCAATAGGCTCCAACCTCTTATATTCTGATGTGCTATCTGCTTTGACCTTTGATATTGCAACCTGCTCTCATGCTCTAAGGTTTCGATGTTCTAGCTGCTCTGATATCCGATATGATGGTCTTTGGGGTTCTAATATCAGGTCCCAATGGGTTTCGGTCTCCAATATTTCATCCTTCTTAGAACTTCACATCACCGAACTTAGGCAGCCCATATCATTGAATCCCAAAGACCATTTTTAGACTTCCGCATACCGTTGGAAATCTCTTCTAGAGAATTTTCCAATGGAGAAGGTCTAATGTAGGATTTTAGCTAATCTTCTACCTATGAGATGGTTGTAAACTCTTTGCCACACTTTGCTCCTTGACTCTTCTTCTTGTGCTTGGAATGATGAACTCCCAACCACCATAGGCATCATTTTATGGCTTGTCTAGTAGGCCTACTATTATGATGATTTTCTGCAAAGCATTCCAACAACCATGGGATTCCTCTGGAACAACACAGTAGTCATCATTTTATGGATTTTCCAGTAAGCTTTCTACTATGATGATTCTATACATAAAGCCTCCAACTACCATAGGAGTCCTCTTGAGCCATGCATCTGTTGCAACACAAATTCATGCCAGTTTGGTTGACATCAATGCCAACATAAATTCCAATACTCCAATTTTCCAACAACATTTTCCATCCTTTCCCTTTTGACATCAATGGAAACATTATGCTCAACAATCTCCCCCTTTGTCATTTATGATAGTAGTTCCATACCTTATTGTAGCAGCTCCCCCTGACACTAAGTAGGGTTCTCTCCAATTATGCATTCCCCCTAACATATATAATCATGATTCCACTCATCAATTTATTCTCCCCCTTTGAAATCAATGGAAAAGAATGCACCAAAGAAAAGAAACTCCCCGTGAAACTTTGCAGCCTACCCATTAATTGAAGCAACGAGCTGAGTAGCTACCAAAACTCATTCAAATTGAGTCATTTGGGTGTAGGAGAAACAAATTTTATTTGTTTGCTGAGATATTCAAAGGGTTCTTGTGCCAAAGGCTTCGTTAATTTATCTGCAAGTTTCTCATTAGTGGCCACATACTCAAGTCAAACAACATTAGCAACAGCCTATTCTCTTAGAAAATGAAACTTAATTGGAATATGCTTGGCCTTAGAATGCATGACAAGATTTTTAGAGATGTTGATAACACTAGTGTTATCACATGTGATTGGAATTGAGTCATGCAACTCTACCTTGATGTCCTTTAAGGTCTATTTTATGCATTGAAGTTATTGTTGATATAAAGATGATCTGAGGTTGTCATCAATATCAACCCAAGCAGCACCAGGGGCTACCTTGATCTTGCAAGGGAATTTTGACTTGACAACTTAATCTATTTTGAGTCAAGGATATTCTAGATAGATTCTACTCATCGAGATGTTTCTGTTGATATATGGGACGCCAAGTAATTCTTCACAGTTTGAGAGATATTCATGTTTGAAGTTAGTAACCCCAGTTAGTGGGCTAAAACCCTATGGGGTTGTGGCATGGAACTCATAATTTGTTTTGGTCATTGAATAGACATTAATTAATAATTTTTTAAGCTCCTAAAATCCCTCCAACATTCTCTATAGAAGCCCCTCTCAACTCTATAAAAAGAAATCTCATATATCCTCCAAATGTAGTGATCGTGGAATTTTCGCTATAACTTCATTTTTGTGAAGTCTTAGATTCTGAAATTAAAACCCGTTTGATTTGCAATCTTGATGAACGTCGTGACCAAATTTCAGGTCTTAGTTTGCTATATTTTCGGAGACATGATCTGTGGAAGTTAGGGTTTTTGCAGGCTGCCAAATTTCATCTCAAAGAAGTGACCATGGGAAAATCGTCATAACTAGTCCATAATTAGGTCATTGTGAGAGTTTGGGCATAACTTTGCCTTGAAGAGTCCAAATTGGGTCAGACCTGTGGCATTGGAAATAAGACTCAGAAGGCTTCTATAGGACTGAAGATTACTGTTTGGGATCTGAAATCGCAGAGATACATTAGATTAAATATTGTGCTCCTAGAAGGCAAGAAAAACTAGATCAAGTGTTGTCAAGGGGTGCAAAGGACTAGACTTTCTAGGGAAGAAAAGAGCAAGGTGCAGCAAAATGATGCAGCAAAGGTAAGATACAGGTAAGTGTATTCTATATATGCATGTTCATCTCTTAATTGCATTAAGTTATTTGTATTCTAATTTGTTGTTTTTGTTTAGCACTGACATATGCTCTACAAGATGAGGTAAGTTTTGCTATTATCATGTCATGGGTATTTCCTCGAAGACTTTTTGCAAGTATTATATATTCATCAAGAGAAGAATCAATGCATAATCTAATGTTATAAAGAATGAGAAAGGGTAGCATGAAAAGAGCAAAAATCAAGGTGCAAAACAGCAGCAAGAAGTTCACCACATGAAGTCTTCAAGTGGGCAGCACTGCATACAGACATTGTAAAAGTATCATTGTACAGAGTCATTGTAAAAGCATCTTTGTAAAAGTTGTACAAGTTTCCATTTACCAAGAGTTGAAGAGATAGTGTCAGGAGGTCTATGATCATCATTAGGTGGTTGTATCATAGTTGGGGCTATGGTCTAGTGTGTCATCTTGTCGTCTTCTTCTACATCATTCTATATCATTGTAAAGTGGACCATTTTCCCTGGTATGAGAGTCCATTCTTCTTTTATTATTCTATATGGTGGAAGGGTGGTGCTAAACTGGTGCATGAAGTCACCAACAAGTTCAAGCATGTGAAAGCTTCAGGGTGGTAGGGTGGTGCTAGGGTGAGTTGTAGCTCATTCGGTGTTGGGGCATCCGTTCAGTTGGACTACTGGAGAATCTCAGGCGTTGGAGCGTCCATCCAGTGGGAACTGGAGAATAATTCTTTTCTAGATTCTAGGAAGTTGGATATTTCTTTTCAATTGGAGTTGAATATTAAAGACTTATTAGAAAAGAATTCGGTGGTTTTTGACCCGGAGGGGGTTTTCCACCTAAAATTTTTGTGCCTCTTGTGTTCTTTTATTCACTGTTGTTACTGCATAAACATTAATGATAATTGAAAATTAACTAATGCTTTGAAAATATTTAAAAGTGCTAATTTCTAAGGAACATTGATTCACACCCCCCCCCCTCAGTATTTTCCAATAGTTGGTATCAGAGCTTGGTTCCTTCAATAGTAGTTTAACAACTGGAAGGAGATCATGGAGCATACCAAGAATGGTGTACCTCTATTCAATGAAAATAATTATGCACTCTGGAAAGGAAGAATGGAGGTCTATCTCTTGGCACAAGGTTACGAAGTATGGGACACTGTTCAAAATGGCTTTACACCAACCGCAGATGAACAAGGTAAGAAGAATTTGGTAAATGATGCAAAAGCAAAGAATATTATTATCAGTGGACTTATTGAATCTACTTATCATAAGGTGTTGGGTTGTAAAACCACCAAAAATGTATGGGACAAGCTTGAGAATATATATGCAAGTGACTCAAATGTCAAAGAAGCAAAGCTTCAAATCTACAGAGCAAAATTTGAGCAACTCAGAATGAAAGAAGATGAAAACATTGTTGCATACTTCCAACACATTGATGAAATAACCAACACTCTGGAAGGATTGGGAGAGCATGTTGACGAGAAGACTATTATACGAAATATTCTTAGAACATTACCAGGAAGATTCAACCCAAAGATATCGGTCTTAGAATACAGTGAAAATCAAGACAAACTCAGCAAAGAGGAATTACATGGAATTCCCATAGCATATGAAATGAGACTTGGTGAAGAAGATGGTACTTCGCATCTAGAAACAGTGTTCGTTGCATCTAAGAAAACCAATAAGGACAAACAACCTTCAAAGGCAAAGACCTGCACCTGCACTTGCAAGTGTGAAGAAAAGGAAGATGATGAAGAAGGTTTTTCAAATGGAGAATATGCTTACTTTACGAGAAAACTAAAAATTGGTAAGGGAAAATTCAAATGTAAACTTCCATTGATATGTTTCGAATGTGGTGAGGTTGGGCATTTCACAGCAAAATGTCCAAACAGAAGTGATGGAAACTCAAAAGGAAAGAAAGGCTTTAAGAAATTCAACAAGCAAGGCAAGAAGAAAGGATTCAAAAGGAACTTTCTCTCTAAAGAAGATAGCTCATCATCCGATGAAGACAGTGACAGTGAAGAAGAAGCCAATGAGAGAGTACTGTTTATGGCCAAGGACAATAAACAAGAGGTATCAAACAATGAAGAAGAAGGGTTGACCATAGAAGAATTTTCTAAGGAGGCAATCAAGCTTATAAAAGAGCTCAAGGCTGAGAATATTCATTCCAATACTCTTGAAGAACAAGTTCAAGGTCTCAAAATTGAAGTTGAAGAACACAAATGTATTGAAGAGTCACTTCAAAGGAAGTTGGAAGAAGGCAACCGAGAAAGGGAAGCATTAGAAGCCGAAGTAGTCTCGTTGTGTAAGGAAGTGAAGAAGAGAAAAAACTATCCAAAACTATGCCAACAGCTCAAGGGCATTGGAATAACTCATCAACAATCAATGATCTTACAATGACAAAACTGGCCTTGGTTACAAATAAGAAGAATATTCATTGAACCTATGAGATCTAATAGACATGTAGACTTCATTGAACAATATTCGCAAGAACATCCTTGGAAGACAATTCCCGAACGAAGATTTCCATCCAGGTACCAACATATTTTTCATGGCTATTGTTATTCATGTGGAAAATTTTCTCATAAAGCTGTAGAATGTCCCACATACCCTAGGAACCAATACAATTCCAGGAGATCTGTCAAATATGAACCTCCCAGGGCTCAACGAAACATCAATAGATTTGAACATTTAAGAAGTAATATTGAATGTTACAAATGTCGAAACTTTGGACACATAGCCAGAGACTGCAGACTTGAAAATCCTCCAGAAGAATCTTCGAAGCCACAGAACGAACGAACATGGAAGAAGAAGAACATTGATAATTGTGCTTTTGCTCTCAAGGCTCAAAACAACAAAGATGTGTGGTATGTTGATAGCGGTTGCTCAATGCAGATAATCTAAGACAAAAACAGATAGTGGAGAGCATAAATGTTACATTTGATGAAGATAGTATTCTAATGAATAATGATGAGGATCTAGAATATTTGAAGCTTGAGACAGAGGCTAAAAAAGGTATAGAGAAAATTCTAGAACAAGAAGCTCCTCCAAAGAGAACAAAAGAATGGATTCAAAAGAACCATCAATCAAATCAAATCATTGGTGACATAAATGAAGGAATTCGAACAAGAAAAGGTCAACAGCTTCGTTCATCACAACAAGCTCGCATTGCTTTTCTAGCAACCTTTGAGCCTAGTAGTTTTGAGGAAGTCAACTAGAATGAACATTGGGTAGTAGCTATGAATGAAGAATTGGATCAAATCGAGAAGAATAACACCTGGGAATTAGTTCCATGACCAAAAGATAAAAATGTCATTGGGACTAAATGGGTGTTCAGGAACAAATTGAATGAAGATGGACAGGTTACCAGAAACAAAGAAAGATTGGTTTGTAAAGGCTATGCACAAGTGGAAGAAATTGATTTCAACGAAACATTTGCACCAGTTGCCAGAATGGAAGCCATCCGGATGTTTTTCACCTATGCATGCTCAAGAAAAATAAAATTTTATCAAATGGATGTTAAGTTAGCCTTTCTAAATGGAGAATTAGAAGAAGAAGTTTACATCGAATAACCTGAAGGTTTTCTACTATCAGAAAAAGAAGACTATGTTTGCAGGTTAAATAAGGCTCTGTATGGTCTCAAGCAGGCTCCCAAAGCATGGTATGCTCATCTTGACGGATGTCTATGTCAACAAGAGTTCAAGAAAGGTAATGTTGATAGCAATCTTTACGTACAAATAGATAAGGATAATTTAACAATCGTTGAGGTATATGTGGATGATATAATCTTTGGTAGCAATGATGATCAACTAAGTAAGAACTTTGCTACAAATATGCAAAGTGAGTTCGAGATGTCTTTACTTGGTGAGTTGACATACTTCTTAAGGCTTCAAATATCTAAACAAGAGAAAGGAATAATTATATTTCAAGCCAAGTACATCAAGGAAATGCTCAAGAAATTCAAAATGGAAGATTGCAAACCCGTCCTTACTTCGATGATAACAGGTTGCAAATTGAGCATAGACGATTCATCTAAGGATGTGGATCAGAGGTTGTACAGATCTATGATTGGTAGTCTTCTATATGTAACAGCCTCTCGACCAGATGTTATGCAAGCAGTTGGACAAGTAGCAAGATTCCAAGCAGCACCAAAAGAATCACATATTATTATCGTCAAAAGAATTCTTTGATATCTAAAGGGCACAACAGAATATAACTTGTGGTATCCCAAGGGAAAAAATCTCATTATTCAAGCCTTTACAGATGTAGATTGGGTAGGAATCATTGATGATCGTAAGAGTACTAGTGGAGCAACATTCTATCTAGGTGGTTGTCTCGTATCATGGTTGAGCAAAAAGCAAACCTCAATCTTGTTATCTACAGCAGAAGCAGAATACATTGCAGCGGCAGCTTGTTGTACTCAAGTCCTTTGGATGAAACAAACTTTGCAAGATATTCAAGTACAATTCAGTGAGCTTATTCCCATCTTCTGTGATAACACCAGTGCCATCAGCATCTCCAAGAATTCTGTCATGCATTCAAAAACAAAACACATTCCGATAAAATATCATTTTGTTAGAGAACAAGTCGCTGAAAAGAATATCAAACTTGAATATGTTGGTACAAAAGAACAAATCATTGATATCTTCACTAAACCTTTACCTTGTGAAGCATTTGAATATCTTCGCCAGAAGCTTGGGATTCTCCCAAGTTCTCATTAGATTTTCCTTATTCAGAAAATAATGGGGAGGGGAAGAGTGTACAGGGACGCAGGATGGTTACGTTTCAGGGGGAGTTACCCTTTTCCATTGATGTCAAAGGGGGAGAGAAGGCAGTAGGAAGAGGTGCCCTAATTGCAGGGGGAGTACTTGTGTTGCCATCAATGCCAAAGGGGGAGATTGTTGATCTAAAGATGATATGAGGTTGTCATTGATGTCAACTGAAGCAACACTAGGGGATACCCTGATCTTGAAAGGGAATTTTGACTTGACAACTTACTCTATTTTGAGTCAAGTATCTTCTAGATAGATTCTACTTGTCGAGATGTTTCCGTTGATATATGGCACGCCAAGTAATTCACCACGGTTTGAGAGATATTCATGTTTGAAGTTAGTAACCCCAGTTAATGGGCTAAAACCCTATGGGGCTGTGGAATGGCACTCATAACTGGTTTTGGTCATTGAATAGCCATTAATTAATAATTTTTTAAGCTCCTAAAAACCCTCCAACAATCTCTATAGAAGCCCCTCTCAACTCTATAAAAAGAAATCTCATATATCCTCCAAATGTAGTGATCATGGAATTTTCGCTATAACTTCATTTCTATGAAGTCTTAGATTTTAAAATTAAAACCCATTTGATTTGCAATCCTGATGAACATTGTGACCGAATTTTAGATCTTGGTTCGCTATATTTTCGGAGATATGATCTGTGGAAGTTAGGGTTTTTGCAGGCTGTCGAATTTCATCTCAAAGAAGTGACCTTGGGAAAATCGTCATAACTCTCTCTCTGAGAAGAGGATTGGAATTCTGTAAAAAGTAGCAGATAGTGCATAGAATTTAGTTTCCTGTGTATCAATTTCAGAGCCGAAGGAGGAAACAATGAGACGTGGCACGTCGTACAAGTTAGCTCTACTGAACTAGTCCATAATTAGGTCATTGTGAGAGATTGGGCATAACTTTGACTTGAAGAGTCCAAATCGAGTCAAACCTGTGGCATTGGAAAGAAGACTTAGAAGGCTTCTACAGGACCAAAGATTACATGTTGGGGATCTAAAATCATAGAGATACATCAGATTAAATATTGCGATCCTAGAAGGCAAGAAAAACTAGATCAAGTGTTGACAAGGGGTGCAAAGGACCAGACTTTCTAGGGAAGCAAAGAGCAAGGTGTAGCAAAATGATGCAGCAGAGGTAACCTAAAGATAAGTATCTTTTGTATATGCATGTTCATCTCTTAATTGCATTAGGTTCTTTGTATTCTAATTTGTTGTTTTTGTTTAGCACTGACATATGCTCTTGAATATGAGGTAAGTTTTGCTATTATCATGTCATGGGTATTTCCTTGAAGACTTTTTGTAGGTATTTGTTGGATCTTGAAATTGTCATTCACTTCCATTAAACTTTCACTATTATGTCCATTATATCACCTCCATTTCACCTCCATTTCACTACCATGTCACTACATTCATCTCACTTTCATTATCATTGGGTCACATTTATGTTTTTCCAAACTTTATTAATTCTTAGCCTTTTTAAGTGAATTTGTGGTTAAAAATTAGAAAATAATGTGCATATGCTTATACCTAACAAGTGAGTTGAGATTGTTGACATGTGTAAGTCAAAAGGAAGCTTCTAGAAGACCTTTATGTGGCACCCTAAGGCCAAATTTGAATTTGAGTGGAGAGGATCATGGGATCATGAGGATATGTCACATTTTCTATTTGTATTGAAACTCTACGAAGACATGTGTCTTATCATTTCCTATTTTGATTAGAACTCTAGAGGTATAGGGAGATATTCATGGACTCTCATTAATGAGATGACTTCTCATCTTTTTGTATAAATAGGAGATCTCTCTCCTTCATTTGGTAGCTTTTTAGTTTTGGAAAGTTTTTGGAAAGCTTTGGAGAGCTTTGTAAACTTTTGTAATTTTGAAGAATTTGAATAAAGCTTTGATGTTCTCAACATGGAAGGAGATGTGAAGTAGATGTCAGTGAGCATATTAGAATGTAAGGTAGAGTAGATTGTATTTTTTAGTTTTGCTTTGATTTCATGCAAGTATGTCATTTTATTGTTTTCGAGTTTAATAGTTTAAATTTTCCATTCATGCAAGTTTAATTCATGCAAGTGTGTTCAACCAATTGATTGTAGATTTATCTAACTGTGTAATCTATGCTTGACAAAATAGTTCAAGAAAGTAGTCCTCCTATTTTCCAATTGGTGCTTGGAGCATTAGAGCACACCGTAGCTTAGTTTTCCTTTACATGTTTTGTATTTTCTTTCCATTTCAAACTAGCATATATAACTGTGTAATCTATGCTTAACAAAATAGTCCAAGAAAGTAGTCCTATTTTCCAATTGGTGCTTGGAGCATTAGAGCACACAGTAGATTAGTTTTCCTTTACCTGTTTTGTATTTTCTTTCCATACTTTAATAACTCATGTTGTAAGTGAATATTTCCGAAAGCACTTGGTTCACTAAGTGAAGTATTTCATTTATGAATGAGTCTTTCTCTGCATTTTTATGTTTACTTTTTCTTAGAACAATGAAGTATTGGATCCCTCAAAATGCTATCACAAGGAGGTAGTTCTCCCAAAATTGTGTAGCAAACTGATAAAACACTTCATTTAGCTGTTATCATTTTTGCTTTCATTTCATAGACATTTTGCCGGCTTAGATTAATCTAACTATTCAAAGTTTGATTTGTTTTTATCTAATGTTTATTTCCTTTTCTCATTTCTTTAGAAATTAGATTTTAACATTGAAAGTCATTAGATTTAGTTGACCATTAACATTTAGATATTTTCACCTAGAAGCATATCTTTTCTTTCTTAGATTAATTTCCTTAAACATAAGAAAAAAACCCCCAAAAACAACATAAACTATAAAACAACGAAGTAAGAGAAAGGTTAACTAAGCACATATAATGCACCACACTTCATCAGTTTACGATACCCGGATTGATAATTTATGTAGAGAAATTTAGGACACTAAATTGACTAGACATTTTGGTGCCGTTGTCGGGGAAGTGTAATTAGGACACCTTATTTCTTACATCTAAAAAAAAAAAAAAACTTGAGTATGTTGTCCTCCTACACTTTGTGTATCTGAAGGATCAGAAAAAGAATTGTTATGTTAAAAAAAAAAATCATTTCATTTGATTCAATGAAAAAAATAAATAAATAAATCCAACTGCTTCGATAGGTTCAGCTGTCCAAGATTGACTGGTTATGGTTTGTAGTGACCCTCAAAACACTATGTCCTGTTTTAATAAGATTTTGCAAATTAGCTCTGTTCCGCAGCTAATTGTGTGTTTCGCAGCTATTTCCAAGGTTTAGCAGGTTGCAGGCATCAAATAAAGAAACCGACCACATGGGCATCTTTGGAATCGTCCCGACATGGATCCTATCCTAGTCACCCATCCCAGATCGATAAAAAAAACTAGCTAAGACCTCAGTCAAAGTCCTGTTTTTAGCACATTTACTTCGAAGCCTTTGATGCCTGAAACTGGGAGCCATTAGATTCCAATCCGTTGTTGTGATTAGGACTTCATCAAAACCTATCAATGAAAAAATCTAATTGTGCAAATCATCTAAGCTTTAGTTAAATAGGAAAATGTTGATTTGTAAATAAGAATGGTGAGAGACAAATCCAATTTTCTGTGTAAGCAAGACAAGTTTCATTTGTGCGGTGGCATTTTAACAAATTTCAAAGTGTCATTTACCGGCAAAGAATTTATATCAAGTGCCATGATTTGTTTGTTGGCTCTGTTTTATCCACTATGTCTTATCAGTGACCACGGCTGATATCAAAGCCTACTTCAAAACATGCGTTTAACCAGGCTTCAAACGACCATCCAGAGGACTCTCTAAGGCCTTTGCGAGAGTTATCGAAGCTATAAAATCTCTGCAAGAATTTCCCAAGATTGGCTGGATCATTGCTGGTGCCATTGTCTACGCTGTGATTGCATCTGAAAACAATTTTTTTTTTGAAATCGATTTTACAGAGGATGTAATTGACAAAAACGCAGAACTGAAAAAATGTCAAACTTTCACTGCATGATCCGGAAAAATTAAAATGAATTAGGAAAAAAATAAAACATGGGTTTTTTCGTGGATAAGGTCAGTTAGATAACCTAGAAATGGTTTTAAGAAATTCGCAGGGGTTTGGGAGTATTTCTCGATTCTCTGAACCCTCTTTTTGCATGCCGCGTGAAGAAAAACATATTTTAATTGATGAACAGTCTATTGTTTTAACTCGGCGTGCTTGGAGAGGGAAAATCCAATTTGGGAACTTATTGTGTGGTGGCATTCAATCCTGATTACACGCCTCCCGTCTTTAATAACTCGTACTTCACTGTTACTTCAATTTAACGGTTGATTACATGACGTATCCCAATTGAATACAACTCTTCCAAACTGATCTGTTTAACGGCTAATTCTATAACTTGAACCAGTTGGATACGGCTCTTTTACATCCCTATTGTTCCTTTAATATACCGAGTTTCTCATTTTTACCTCCGCAACCTTCCTATGTATACGAGCACTTGGATTGATCATTCAGTTTTTGGTTCTCTCTGCATATAAGCAACACTCTGTTTTCATACAATCTGTGTATATAGCACCTCCATTCCTTACATCCTCCGCAGTATTTTTTTTGCTTCATATACTCTCTATGCTTCATTCACATATCCATCATTTTCTTTCCACATACCTTGACATTTCATTTCCGACTTTGTAACTGTTTTTGTTTCCATATACCACCGTTTACAGAGTTTTTTCCATGTAGACAGTGAAGAAATTTTTTGAAAAATAGCAGAGAAGCTCATGAATAATTGGTCTTGTGCACCAGCTGCGATCTTGGACTTTTCTCCCTGGTACTTGGCTGCATAAAATCTCTTCTCCAATAACTTAAATCAGAAAACTGATGGTTGGCTATCTTTTAGCTATGGAATGTAGCCCTGTTCCACAGCTAATCCGCTGTTCCGCAACCATCTCCACGCTTTTGTAGGTTACAGGTGTCAAGAGAGGAAAATGACCATATGGGTAGCTTGGAAAACATCAGAGCATGGATTGTATCCTATCCATCTGGCCTAGATCAATGAAGAAGACCCTGGTCAAAGGAAAGTCAAACAAAGAAACCTATGGCAAACAGGACGTTGTTCTGCACATGTTTCTCAGAGATAAGGATCCAAAGCGGTTTCCTGAGGCCACGGACTTCATCTGCCACCTGCACAAACAGAATTCAATAAGATTTATGTTTCCAAGCAACCAAGGAAAAAAAAAAATATATATATATATATATATATATATATTGAATCAATGAAATAAGTAGGTTATTTGCTCATTTTTCTTAAAGGTATTGATTAATTTTGGACTGATGATGAAAAATGAATGGCTAACTTTATGTTCAAGATTTTTAGTTACAGAAACTGGGCCCTGTTCCGCAGCTAAATCCATTCCGCAACTAAACATCAATTTTGCAACTAAAAAACCTCATTGTTCAAATTCACCCTAACTTTCTCATACGAAATCAGATTTCGATGATTCAAGTGCCATTGGAAAGATATCAATGAAATCTACGCAATGAGAAATCCATCGTCAATGTTTGAAATAGAAATAAATTGTTGAAAAGATACAACAGTTAACTTGAGGCACTAATTCTGAAGCAGGTATAAATTCTTTTCGTTTTCCTTTGTGAACTTGTTTCATTAATATGAATTCTTAGTTTTGTGTGTAAATATCATAACTAGAGAGATTGATCACCTCTCTCCTTTGATAATCTTACATTCCATTGCAGAAGAAGTATTTTTTTTTTGCAGGTTCCAGGAGGAAAGACAAATGACTACAAGTGAATAGTATCTCTCTTAAGAGACCAATTTTTTTCATAAGAGGATGATCAACAACAAAGAAGAAACATGCTAACGCAAAATCAGATCCAAACACTTGAAAAAACTTTCAGATACTATTGTCTCCATTACATCCATACTTCATAATAAACCATTCACCTCATTTTCCTTCATATTTTCCATTTACATTCACTTTCCATTACTTTTTGCCCACTCCTAACCCACAAATAAAAGCAAAAGGCTCAGTTACATGCTTATTTCCCATTTCCATTACTACTTTCAATTGCCATCTTCCATTTTCATTTTCCCTTTCCTATCATTTTCATTTCACAAATAAACCCTGCTTCAATGCAAATTATTGAGTCCATAGTCCTTTGAGTCTAAATTCCTTGCAAAAACACCTTGAGGCTTTCATGGCTTAATGGAAAGTCCTCATGCCAACAAACAATGGGAATACATTAATTTCCCTTGTTCATCGGATCTTCTAGGTGACTCGACATCGGCAAATTTATTCGTACCTAGCAAGATGTGTTTGGGCATCTTGACTCTCATTGTCATCAATGGTAAGAGTTTTCGTGTTGACTAGTGGCATCCATTAATAGCCACTAAGTCAACAAATTCCTACTATGTTCGACATCAGAACATCTCTTCACATAGTAGGAATTGTGCCAATGAGTTTTGAAGACATGAAGACTATTATTTTCAACATTTTGGAGCAGATTCAGCAAGTTTTAGTAGAAGAAATAAAAAGTCATCTTGACTCTTTTATCCATGACTCTTTTTGTCCAGCCACTTGAAGAAGATTATGATCAGAATTTTTGTAGCCACCACACATACAACTCATCCATTTCAAAGGGTATGTTAAGGTATGTCATTTTCTAACTTTTGGCCATAGAATTCCATAAAAAGCTAGAATGATAGTTGTTGGAAAAACATTTCTCTTCCTCATTTCATAAAATTGCCAATACCATCAGTTGGGGGGGGGGAATACATTCATATTTGTATCTTGCCATATTCATATCATATTCAGAAGCCCACATACTTCCAAAATATATTAACTATTACATTATTATTATGAGCATACAATGGCTTTTTAAAAGTGCTTAAAGGATAATTGGATACGAACACAATCATGATTGTCACACAAGAAACAACCATGATGCAATCCAATAAAAATATATTTTGCAACAATAATCAAATTATCATTATGCAAAGTTAAAAGATGAAAATTGAATACAACAACAAAATATGGTTGTAACACAAGAACCAACCATGTTACAATTCAAGTAAAACACTTTGCAGAAGTATGAAGTTATCAAATGATATCATGCAAAGTTAAGCCAAAGTTAAAGGATCAAAAGAATTAATGTAATATATATTGCATGAGGACATGCAATAGCTTCAGTTGGGGGGTATGTTGGGCCTTGAAATTGTCATTCACTTCCATTAAACTTTCACTATTATGTCCATTATATCACCTTCGTTTCACTACATTCATCTCACTTTCATTATCATTGGGTCACATTTATGTTTTTCCAAACTTTATTAATTCTTAGCATTTTCAAGTGAATTTGTGGTTAAAAATTAGAAAATAATGTGCATATGCTTATACCTAACAAGTGGGTTGAGATTGTTGACATGTGTAGGTCAAAAAGAGGCTTCTAGAAGACCTTTATGTGGCACCCTGAGGCCAAATTCGAATTTTAGTGGAGAGGATCATGAGGATATGTGTCACATTCCTATTTGTATTGGAACTCTAAGAAGACATGTGTCTTATCATTTCCTATTTTGATTAGAACTCTAGAGGTATAGGGAGAGATTCATGGACTCTCATTAACGAGATGACTTCTCATCTTTTTGTATAAATAGGAGATCTCTCTCTTTCATTTGGTAGTTTTTTAGCTTTTTGTAGCTTTTTAGTTTTGGAAAGTTTTTGGAAAGCTTTGGAGAGCATTGTAAACTTTTATAATTTTGAATAATTTGAATAAAGCTTTGATATTCTCAACATGGAAGGAGTTGTGAAGTAAATGTCATGGAGCAAATTAGAATGTAAGGTAGAGTATATTGTATTTTGTTGTTTTGCTTTGATTTCATTCAAGTATGTCATTTTATTGTTTTCACGTTTAATAGTTTAGATTTTCCATTCATGCAAGTTTAATTCATGCAAGCGTGTTCAACCAGTTGATTGTAGATTTATCTAACTGTGTAATCTATGCTTGAAAAAATAGTCCAAGAAAATAGTCCTCCTATTTTCCAATTGGTGCTTGGAGCATTAGAGCACACAGTAGAATCTAGATTAGTTTTCCTTTACATGTTTTGTATTTGCTTTCCATAGTTTAATAACTCATGTTGTAAGTGAATATTTCTGAAAGCCCTTGGTTCACTAAATGGTGAAGTATTTCATTTATGAATGAGTCCTTCTCTGCATTTTTATGTTTACTTTTTCTTAGAACAATGAAGTATTGGATCCCTCAAAATGCTATCACAAGGAGGTAATTCTCCCAAAATTGTGTAGCAAACTGATAAAACACTTCATTTAGCTGTTATCATTTTTGCTTTCATTTCATAGACATTTTGCCAGCTTAGATTAATCTAATTGTTCAAAGTTTGATTTGTTTTTATCTAATGTTCATTTCCTTTTCTCCTTTCTTTAGAAATTAGATTTTAACATTGAAAGTCATTAGATTTAGTTGACCATTAACATTTAGAGATTTTCACCTAGAAGCATAGCTTTTCTTTCTTAGATTAATTTCCTTAAGCATAAGAAACAAAACCCCCCCAAAAAAAAGAAACTATAAAACAACGAAGTAAGAGAAAGGTTAAATAAGCACATATAGTGCACCACACTTCATCAGTTTATGATACCTGGATTGATAATTTATGTAGAGCAATTCAAGACACTAAATTGACTAAACAGTATTATATATTCATCAAGAGAAGACTTAATGCATAATCTAATGTTTTGAAGAATGAGAAAGGGTAGCATGACAAGAGCAGCAATCAAGGTGCTGAACAGCAGTAAGAAATTCACCACATGAAGTCTTCAAGTGGGCAACACTGCACACAGACATTGTAAAAGTATCATTTTACAGAGTCATTGTAAAAGCATCTTTGTAAAATTTGTACTAGTGTCTATCTGCCAAGATTTGAAGAGGCAGTGTAAGGAGGTCTAGGATCATCATTAGGTGGTTGTGTCATAGTTGGGGTCATGGTCTAGTGTGTCATCCTCTTCTACATCATTCTATATCATTGTAAAGTGGACCATTTTCCCTGGTATGGGAGTCCATTCTTCTTTTTTTCTTCTATAGGGTGGTAGGGTGGTGCTAGACTGGTGCATGAAGTCGCCAAAAGGTTCAAGCCCGTGAAAACTTCAGGGTGGTAGGGTGGTGCTAGGGTGAGTTGTAGCTCATTGGGTGTTGGGGTATCTGTTCATTTGACTATTGAAGAATCTCGGGCGTTGGAGTGTCCATCCAGTGGGAGCTGGAGAAGAATGTTTTTCTAGATTCTAGGAAGTTGGAGCTTTCTTTTCAATTGGAGTTTAAGATTAAAGAATTATTATAAAAGTGTTCGGTGGTTTTTGACTCAGAGGGGGGTTTTCCACCTAAAATTTTTGTGCCTCCTGTGTTATTTTATTCACTGTTATTACTGCATAAACATTAATGATAATTGAAGATTAACTAATGCTATGAAAATATTTAGAAGTGCTAATTGCTAAGGAATATTGATTCACCACCCCCCCCCCCTCTCAGTATTTTCCAACATTTGTGTGCAGCAATTGGCTACAACAATGTACTCAGCTTCAGCTGTAGATAACGAGATTGAGCCTTGATTTTTGTTGACCAAAGACACAAGACAATCTCCCAAAAAGAATGCTGATATAGAGGTGATCTTCTTATCATCAAGGTGGTTTGCCCAATCAACATCAATGTAAGCTTTTAATTTAAAGTCTTTAGCTTTGGCATACCATAAAGCAAAGTTTGTCGTTCCTTGCAAGTATTTGAAAATATTTTTTACAACATTGACATAGCTTTATCTAGGGCTAGCTTGAAATTTGGACACCAGGCTCACTACTTGCATGATGTTTGGTCTTAAGGCAGTGAGTACAACAAGATTCCAATCATTAATTTGTAGTTGTTTGGATATACAAGAGGAATTTCATCCTCTTTACATAGCTTATATCTAGTAACCATGGGGATACTAATTGGCTTGCATTCTTCCATCCCAAATTCCTTTAGTGTTTATCTCAAATACTTGGATTGAGAGATGAAGATGACATTTTTAGATTGAGTAATTTGCAGCCTAAGAAAGAAGGAAAATTATCCTATCATACACATCTCAAAGTTTTTCTGCATTGACTCAGCAAACCGGTGTCCCATATGCTCCAAATCACTGCTAAAGATAATATCATCTACATAAACCACAACATCCAGCAAATGATCATTACAGATTTTATATACAAATTACTATTTGTAGTGTCTCTTTTGAAACCTTGTTACTGAAGATATTTTTCCAATCTAGCATACCAAGCTCTAGGGGCTTGCTTTAGACCATAAAAATCCTTTTTCAGTATGTAAACATAATTTTTATTTTTTGAGAGCACGAATAGATATGGAAGTTCCATGTATACTTCTTTGTCCACATCTCCACCGAGAAAGGCCAATTTCACATCCATTTGATAGACCTTGATACTGTTATGGCTGGAAAAAGCAAGAAACATTCTAATGGCTTCCAATATTGCTATAGGTGCAAAGGTCTCTTCAAATTCTATCCCTTTTATCTATGCAGAACCTTTGCATGCTAGTTTGGCTTTGTTCCTTATAACTTGACCTTCCTCATTTAGATTATTTTAAAGACCCATTTGGTGCCTATAACATTTTTGTCTTTGGGCCTAGGTACAAGCTCCCAAGTATCATTTTTATCGATTTGGTCCAATTCTTCATTCATTTCCTTCACCTAGAAGTTGTCTTCACTTGCCTGACTGAGACTTTTGGGCTCACTTTGTGACAACAGAGCAATATTTGCATAGTTCGAACTGCCGGAATTTTGTCCTAGTTTGAACATTGAGCCTACAATCACCAATAGTTTGACTTTCTGGGTGTTTTTTTTACTCATACGTGGAAGGAGTTTTGTGCCTTTGTGTTGCATGTTCTTCTTCATCTTCGTCATGTACTTCTAATCTGATAACCTGGAGGCTAATTATTCTTCACATAAGTCCTTTTTTCTCTATATGGCTTTAAACATGGTAGTATTTCATACACTACAATATCAATTCAATCTTCAACCCCTTTTTTCCTCTTGTTGAGGCACTTATATCCTTTACTCTTGGATGAACACCTAAGAAATATACGCTCATCAGCTCAAGAGCCAAATTTTCCAATATCATAACCATTTATTTTGATATATCATTTGTTCCCAAAGACCTTGAAGTGTTTCATAGAAGTTGGTATCCCTTTCCATAATTCATAAGGATTCTTATCACTATTATGCCTGAGTTGTTTTATGATTTCTAGATGGAAAACTGCTTGTGTTGCTTCTCCCCAGAAGGTGTGTGGAACCTCTCCTTCATCCATCATTGCTCTGGCCATCTCTTGAATTGTTCTTTTTTTTCTCTCTACTACTTCGTTTTGTTATGGTGTTTTGGTTATTGAGTACTGCCACATTATGCCATGTTCTTCAAAAAATTCTTCAAACACTCTTGAGGTTAATTATCCTCCTTTGTCTAATCTTAAGCATTTAATCTTTAAATATTTCTCTTTTTCAACCTAAGTTATCATAAACTTTTTTCAAAATTTCTTATTTTTCTTTCAACAACATTATCCAAGTGACCCTGGTCAAATCATCAATAAATAAAATAAAGAATATTTTTCCTCTTAGTATATTTGTTCTTATAGGGCCACAGATGTCAATGTGAACCAGATCCAGAGGTTTAGAGGTTGAGAATTCCTTTGTCTTGAACTCAGTCCTTGTATGCTTGCCAAACTAAGAAGACTTGCAAATTGAGCCACTAGGCTTTAACAGTCTTGGCAATCCTCTATCTACATCCATTTTGTTGATCTTTATTAGGCTGTCAAAATTTATATCACCAAGTCTTCTATGCCACAACCAAGCTTGATTTGTTTTACTCATGAAGCAACTTACTCTAGAATAATCAAACAAATACACATTGTTGTGAGTCCTAACTGCCTTTCCCACAAACCTCCCATTCTCTGCTTTTCAGATCTCACAGTCTTTAGATCGAAAAGTCACATTGTAGCCATTATCACAAATTTGACTTACATTGAGAAAATTGTGCTTGAGGCCTTCCACATACAACACATTTTGGGCCTTGGACTTCTCATCAAGATTGACCATACCCTTCCTTTTAAATTGTGTTGGAGCATTATTTCCAAAGGTGACATTCCATTTATACTTTTCTTTCATAAACAATAATTTACTCTTATCCCTAGTCATGTGTTTAGAGCAGCCACTATCCACATACCATATGTTTTCTTGATCATGTGCAAACAATGAAAGTTTGATTTCCTCATTTTTCTTAGTCTTCTGCTTCCAACTCCTCTTGTCCCTCGGAAATGTTGGTTGCTCAATGTATTGTGGTTTGGAAGGGTACTCAAATTTGTTTTTGCACTCACTTTCCTTGTGACCAAAATTATTACACTTGAAGCATTCAATTTCATCCAACGGGGGAGAGAAAGGATTTCTATTCCTGGGGAATGAGTTCCGAGCTCTAGAATTCTGATAATTTCTATATATAAAATTTTCATCTCATTCAAATTTAACAATTTTGCAATTAATGGCTTTATGTCCAAAGATATGACATTTATAGTAGTGTCCATAAAACAATTGTGGGTACCTAGTATTTATAGATTGACGAGCTTGAGCCAGTTTCTTGTACCTTTGTTATTTTGTTGACTAATTTAAATATTTTTGTGTAGGAGTATTTGAAAAGTTAGCATTCTTGATCCAACGTTGTGTGCTTCTATTGCTTGGTTTTAGTTTATCTTCATTGTCTCTACCTTGTAACACCTTTGCAAAGCTTTAGGGGTTGTAAATATTGCACACCCAAAACTTGCCCTTCCTTTAGAAGACTCTTATGTTTCAAAGTATCCCAGGCCTATCTTGTTCTTTAGAGACCTTTGACTACTCAAAATGTGATTTACTTTCTTTGTTCCTTCATCAAGTTTTATGTCCAAATCCTTCTCAACTTTGAACTTCTCAAGACATGTTCTCAAATAAATAATTTATGCTTCTATACTCTCACATTTCTCTTCCCATTCGAGAATCAAATCATTTCAAATCTCTTCCTTTCATTTTTCTTCCTATAACTTGAATTTTAGGGATGTAATTTATCCTTTACATGTTTCTAAAATCATCTCCTCCTATTTATTGATCAACTCTTGTTTCAAGAGTCTATTCTCATCCTCTAGTTTTTCACATGTCTTTTGTTTTTCTTCTAATTGAAGAGTTAGGTTGTATTTGATTTTAATGACTTCTTCAAGTTTTTTCTTTGATAAACAAACTCCTCATTATCAAAGTTGTACATACCTTCTTCAACTCTCAACATTTGCACTTTTAGTACTTCTTCTTCTTTTTGGCCTTCCTTAACTCATTAAGAGCACTGATGACCTCCCCTTCAAGATCCACTACTCCTTCTTCTTCTTCCTCAAGGTCTGAGTTATTCTTGGATTTGGAGTCAATTTTGAATGCCATGAGTAAGAATTTTTTAGGCTCACTTTTTGAAGAATATTCATTATTAGCTTCTGATGCAGAACTACCCTCTTTGGGGTAGAGCCCTTTCTTCTTGAAGGATTTATTCTTCTAATATTTTGAGCTTTGCGTACGGGCTTATGAACCTTATCTTTTTCTAGATTTTCTTTATAAGGACACTTGGAAGCAAAATGCCCAACTCTTCCACAATCAAATCATTTGAAGGGTAGCTTTCTTTTATACTTACTTGAACCACATTTTAATTTTTTGGAAAAATGAGCTAGCCCTTGATCAGATTCATAGTTGGAACATTCTTGGTGAATTTTTTGCTCATTAGTCTTCTTAGAAACTTTAAATGTTTCCTCCTTTGGTTCAATCTTCTCTTTTCCTAATCTCATCTCATAGGTTGTGAGGGTTCCATTTAGTTGGTCCATTGTAAGATTTTTTAGGTCAGTCATCTCCTCGATGACTGATTTTTTGGCAATGAATCTCATAGGAAGAGATACCAAAATCTTTTGAACTACTACTTCCTCTTTGAGATCTTCAATCCTCTCTTTTCCTAATCTCATCTCATATGTTGTGACGGTTCCATGTAGTTGATCCATTGTAAGATTTTTTTACGTCTGTCATCTCCTTGATGACTGAGTTTTTGGCATTGAATCTCATAGGAAGAGATATCAAAGCCTTTTGAACAACTACTTCCTCTTGTCTATACATGATTCTTTATATATCTACCTTCTAGTCGTTAAACTGTTCCTAAAGGATATAGGGTTTGATACCAATTATTGTAATAAGGAATTTTTGAGAGGGGGTGAATCAATAATTAATGTTAATTTTAACTTTTAACCTAAATTCTCATTTTCTCTTTTAACTTGGATATCACTCATGTGAGAATTCACCACTAAATACATAAGAAAAAATGTAAGCCATTCACATGAACACATGCCATCAACATGAGTAGCATACACATATGGACATAAAGATTTAACATGGAAACTGAAAAGGGAAAAACCACTAATATGTTTGTTATTATGATGTAATCTAAGTTCCTACTCAGTTACATCAATTTTTTTGTGAGCACCCACTCATAGGAGGCCCCAACACCCTTCAAATTAGTAAGCCACAACTTGCCAAGAGGCTCCAACCTCTTATAGATGCAAACCACAACCTACTTCAACCAAATATCCCATTTTTCATACAATTTTAAAACTAAAAAATAGTGGCATACTTCTATCACATAAAATCATAAAGAACATGTTTTGTTGTCTCTTACAACCCCTTCCTCTCTGCTTTGCATCCAAACTCTTAGTTTCCCTCTTCTCTATAACTTTAGCTCTGTTGCACTCTCTTCTCTTCTCTTCTCTTCTACACAACACACTCTCACTCTTCAACCAAAGCACTCCACACACACATACAACTCTACTATATAACACTATCTAACTCAGTGTTCCCTCAATTTTGTTCTGCAACTACATAAAGAATGATGTAGTCGGACAACTCATCATTCAAATCATGCTACTGCAATATGGCTCACTGATATTCAATAAGAGCCTGAGTATGGGCATAATTTATTCAACCAAAAGACACAGGCATGGTATCCATTGTTGCTTTCTAAGGCTCTCAAGATCTGTCAACACACTATCTGAGATTTCAATTACACAGCATGGATCTCCTTGCTCATTAAATAACATTTTGCATAAATGTTGTGATTAGGGATGACTCTATTTAATGTAAGAAGTTCTCCATTAATTCTCTACATTTTGTGGTCCTTGTTGCCTTGCTTCTCAATTCTCTGCAATCGCCATTAATTCCAGCAACAAGTTTTAGCAGAGTTTCCCAACTATGGTGAACCTTCAAATATGGCATAACTACCAAATATAATGGTGCGATGTCCAACACGTTGAACCGTTTATGCCTTTTGAATAGCCCAAAGTGCTTTTCTTTAAGCCCTAAGGCCCAAAACCTCTAACATAGGAGCCAGACACAAAAAGAAGTCATGGAATGCCTTTCGTCATCTATTGGAACCATAAAAGGTTGGGAATATTTCCGTCTCCCCAGATTCGTTACCACATAAATAAAACTTAGTGTTGTGGGGAGTACCTTTGGGGTCAATCCTTCGGGGTTACATGTCCTGGTGGGACCACGCGCCACATACACTGACCAATTACAAAACAACCGAGATGACTTGTCAGTGCCAACTCGCATTCCACTGTGTCCCAACACTTTATTAGCCCGGAAATAAAAATGCAACTTATTCAAGAATTATTGGGGTGCCTGATCATTTGGGGTCCAAGATGATGTGTCCCTATGGGACCTTGCCTAGTACACAAGGACCAATCATAAAATAGTTTGGTTGATGTGTCTTAACCACCTATACTCCACCATGTCTCTGAACTTTTTGCCCGTGCACCTACGAGAAATTTTGGGGTCATTCTTCTGGGGATATTCTTCTAGGGTTACGTGTGCCTGCTAGCTTGTATGTCACCTCTGCAGGGATTGCATGTGTCACATGTTGAGTGGTGCCATGTGTCACTCATATTTGGCCCACTTGGCCACCCAAAAATGCCAAATATGCATGCCATGTGTCACTGTACTAGACTGCCACATTTTTATGTCTTATGTCATGCTAACATCATTTGGGGTCTATGGGCTATGTATGGCATCTTCCATCATCACTGCCACTTATCTGTGCCATCTAATTAGAATGTTCCATGTGGTCTTTGTGCCAAATCGCCCCAGATCCCTGAAACTTTTGGTCCTGTGCTACCTTTGAATCTTCCGAGGAAGAAATTTCAGGGTGACGTGTCCCAAACGAGACCCATGCCAACTCTCTTGAGCTTCTAATTGGTTTTTACTCTATGCTTGCGCCAACACATCTCGTCGCCCGTCTCCTTAGCTCTTTACTTTTTATCGTCGATGGTTTTACGCTGGGTCCCCTTGTGTGGTTTTGTGGAATAAGGGGGAGGGGCCCCGCTTTTAACTAGGACCATCGATCATGAGATCAATAGTTTGGGAAAAACCAAACACCTCAAGTCCTCACCTATTTTTAACGCGTGGGAGGGCATGCACCCTTGGATTTTCTTTGATGAGATGGTGGGGATGCATGGCGCCAAATATGGCCAAGAACTTGACTACTCTTTAACCTCAACTTTCCGTGAACTACTCTACTAAGAGTTTCATCGTGTTTGGCCAAACGCCAAACTAGCATCGACGATAGTGTTGACTAATTTTGGCTTCTCTGCAACCTTTGACACATTCTAAAATCTTCCATATTCAAGGTCTACTCTCCCTTCTTTGCACACTATCTTAGGTGTGTCATCTCCCATTAACATAGGAGGTCTAGTGTAAGGGACCAAGGAAGAAAAATACTATTTTGATGTAGTCATATGTTCAAATACACTTAATTCCAAGATCCATTTAATAGATGATGAATCAATAATAGTCAAAACATGACCCATATCTTGACTTTTGGTGGCTTGTCTCCAATATTATTCTTGATATTGCCTGGTTTGAAATCTACTAGGTTGTGTTGTTGAAGTACTTTTTCCATAAGATCCATAGTCTTCACCATATAAAAACTCTCCAAATGAAATCCTGTGTTATAATAGATACACTTTCTAAAATTTTGTGGAAAAACCTGTGAACAGTTTTGAAACCAACGTTTCGGACTAGCTTAGTGAGTCCATCATCAGGGCAATTGTTATAGACATTTTTGTGCCTCGCAGCATGGAGCATGAAATGTCGATAATTACAGGGATCCAAAGTCCCTAAACATGTTGTTCTTACCCCTAGAAGAACAAGGTCAGCAAACCACAGCACTTCCTATCAGTTCTCCACCTGAAAACACTCAAAAACAGGCTATTTTTGGATCATGTCAGCTGCTCCACTGAGCATCTGCGCTGAATGTCAACTGTTCCTCCTTGTACCTGCGCTGAAAGTCAAAACTAATAAAGGCTACCTGCGCTGGGCGAGATTGGCCAAGTGGCACAGTCATTCTGCAAGGTGTCAACTGCCCAGGAAGCTTCCAAACTGACACTTGGTTCAAGGAATTCGCCCTATGATGAGTAAGAGGTACTTGATCTCCATGTGGAAGCAAGGATCTCCAAGTGGACTCAAGAACTGAAGTTTAACTGAAGAGGGAGAGGACACAAGGCAGCTTTATGTCAGTCTCAAGTTGACTCATCCTTTCTCCTTCTACCCTATATATAGAGCTCTTCTATGAGGTCTAGGGAGGCTGGAATTTTGTGCAAAGTAAGGAAGTGCTGTTGGTTTACAGTTAGAGCTATTGGGTGATTGCTTTTATAGAGGGGAAGAGGAGATTTCTTGCTGCTGGGGAGGTGCTGCTGGATTGGAGCCATTGATGGTTGTAACCTTCTCAGAACCCTTTTACTTCTATCAATAAAGCTTTGAATATTCTCCTATATACTTGTATTGCATTGATGTATTGTATTTACTTGTATATCTGATTCACTCTAATCCATGCATCAGTTATGAGTACATGTTTCTTGTAGTTTCCCTCTCTTGTTTGCGCATGATCTTTGTGTAGCTGGGCCGGCAAGAGAACAAGGAGCTGGGAGCAAGGGACGAAGAGAGAGGACAAGATCGACAAAAGCGAAGGATATCGGTTGGTCAATCTTTTCTTCCTTCTCTGTACTTTCATAAAGGAAAAATATCAAAGCTTTACTTTCAGTTGTTGCTAAGGAACTATCACCCTTAGAGTAGGGATAGGGTCATTCCGAGTCGGATACTTTTCCCCACAACAAACTGGCGACTCCGCTGGGGATCGTATCCGTTTGATTGTATTTGTAGTATCTTTGCTATTCATTTCCTGAAGAAAAGAGTACCAAATCGAAAAGCTTTTGACTATATCAAAAGCGAAGTAGAGGGGCTGCTACTCTTGCTCATTTTCTGAGCAGATTCATGATTTGAAGAGCTGATCTACAAAAGAATCTTGTGCTCTTTGTGATAGCTTTTCATCCTCTTGATCATCCCTTAGCTTGTACTTGACCTATAGCTTTTATTTCAGCAAAAACAGTGAATTTTTGAGCTTTTTATGACCCGGAAATCCTTGTAAACGCAACTCTCGTGTCTCAGTGCAGGCTGTCCAAAGGCAGTCTGCATTTCAGCGCAGGTACTCCCTTCGGGAACTGCGCTGAGAGTCAGTTTGACAGACCAGAGCCTGCGCTGAACCAGTTAGGCTATGTCTTCCTGAGGTTTCCCACTGAGTCTTAGCCCTGTTTTCACTGTTATTTTGCTGCTGATTGCTTGTCATTTGTACTTGCTGTAAACCAACTTTCCTTGACATTATTCCGCCTCAGTTGTGTGATGAAACTGTGATTGTTCTTTCAGTATTTCTTGTTTCAGTTACAGTTTCCCATTGTGAAAAGCAAACCAGTATAGCTGTGGCCTCTTAGATCCTGAACTGTAGAAGTGTCTTTGTGATCTTAAGAGCTAGTTTTATTACTGTTCATGGCTGTTTGAGTTTGTTTGTTTTTCATCTTGTGGTTTGAACCTATACATTTCCAGTGTCTAAACAAGTCAATCTTAAGGTGTCTTTTGATTTTGGACAAGCTTGTTTACTTCCGCTTGAAATTAGATTCAAAGTTACACAACAGTTTCCTTTTTGTCTTACATCAACATTAAGGATAAAGAAAAGAAATATCTGCATTGTGCATGTGCATTATTGACAGTTTGCATGTTGATTTAGGGAAAAGTGCATTTAGTGTGTGTTCTATGATCTGTGTGAAAAGTTGATGTCTTTCTTTTCCCTCAGTAGATTAAGGTTTTCAAAGTTGAAAGATTGAAAAGTTTTGCTTCTCATCTTAGATTGCATTTAGGAAGTTGTATATATACATCTCGTGGTGATCCTTAAAGGCAAACTGCTAAGCAAGATCAACATTAAAATAAATCCAATTTACATAACAACGCTTTGTAACATAACGCAAACATCTAGAGGTCTAGGTAGAGACGTGTTCCGGCGTCGTTAAACATAGTGACTGTCGATCTCTACGAAGGTGGGTGATTCCTCCTGAGAGTCGGTGGCACTAATACGGACTTGTGCTCCCACGTACCGTCGCGTATATATTGGGAGACCCCTATAGGCAATTATCCTTTATCCATAGGAAGCCGTGTCGACCGCCCTACTGATCGCGATGCAGTGAACACAGCATTCACGAAGATCGACCACCCGTACCGTAAAACGTATTCTGTGGTTTCGCGAAAGGTTTGGCACACCCTCTGCCTAGATCTCCAGAGCAGTTTCTTTTGGCCTTTTTCAAACTCTATAACTGAAAAAGTCCAACCGAGCATTTGTCACTTCGGGCTCGTTAAAACATCGAAGGCGACTAGAGTCATCTTTAGCTTTTTCTCGACTCTTAAAACATGAAAAAGCAAGTTTGTGTCTGAAAGCGTCGTTAATAAAATTTAATTTAAGCGGAACAAAATCACCTGTTATTCCCACGTTGATCTTTCAGTTGAAAAGTATGGAGCCCACCAACCAAGGAGGCAACCTTGGCGGAAGTCCAAATCCCTTCTCCTCTTGGGGAGATGTTGGTGCGCCTCATATGGCAACATTGTCACTTCCAGGATTGACAATCGGCCTCCCTGTATGGCTCTTTTCAACTAATGTAGTCCAGATCGCCACTAATCCTGAGCAGTCGAATCAACAGTCAGAACAGTCTAGAACTACCCACCAGCCTTCCACTTCTTACAATACTTCCTCTGATCCTTCATCTTCGCAAGGTAGAGTTGGCAAAAGTCAGCCTCCCAAGGAGAAGAAGGAAAGGAAGAAGAAAGAAAAGAAGAAGAAGGAGCCTAAGGCGACTGGGGGCAAGCAAAAGACATCTGACGAAAACCCACCCACTGCACAGACCGGGCCTAAATCGCCATGTGTCATATGTAGAGGAGACCATTTCCACAGAGATTGTCCCTGTATTCCCCGGATACTAAGGGACTGGTCCCCTCGTCTGCACAATTCAGGGGCATCAACCTCTGACAATCAAGTTGATGGCTTTCCGTCAACCAGCGAAAGTGAAGGATCAAGACAAAAAGGGGGAGTAAGATTCCCCTGTAAGTTGTGTGAAGGCAGTCATGCCATCCACCGTTGTCACTTCTTAGACGAAGCGAAGAGAGTTTTGGAAGATCGTCCGGTTTCACCGGTAAAACTTCCTCCTGGATACAAAAAACTCGTGCCAAGTCCTTCGTTGATTGAAAATACAGCTGGCCCGCTCAAGTGGTCGGCTGAAGCGTCAGTCACTGAAAATGAACCTACTGAATCCAGACCGGACGAAAGTCCAAAGGTCGATACGGCAGTTGACTCGGTTCTACCTTCAGAAGTTTCATCTTCAAATGACACCGTCGCCGAAGAGTCATCTTCATGCGACACCCTCACTGAAGAGAATAAGGATGACACCATCCAGGTTCTTTTCATCAGCGCCGACTCTGATGAGCGTCAGGGCAATGCGCCCATTCCTTTATCGCAGGAAGGAACATCATCAGGGTCATATCCGGCCGTATATTCGGTCCCACCACCAAGCAACCTGGTTGTATCCTTTGATTGGAATCAACTAGGCAGACCCCGGTTACCAGCCAGTGTACCATTCAGAATCATTGTCCAGATCTATAGAATGATCATGGCTGGTACTATCATTGATGAAGGGGCGTCTGTGAGTATCCTTTCCTCTGTTGCTTGGAAAGCACTGGGTTCCCCGACGCTTTTACCTGAGTTAAGAAATCTCTCAGGTTTTGATAAAGGAACCAGTCGACCATTAGGAATCCTCCCCAATGTGCCTGTTACATTGAAAGGGAAGACCGTTAATTTGAACGTGATGGTCGTCCAAGGACCCTTGGGTTATAACCTACTCCTTGGACATGACTATATTTATTGCATGGGAGCGATAGTCTCCTCACTCTTTAGAGTAATGTGTTTTCCACACGAAGGAAGGATGGTCAAGCTCGTAGACCAACTTTCATTTCCGGGATCTCGCATCGCAAATAGTCAAATACCATTCCTAAATGGTCTGTTCACACAAGATTCGCCTCCGCCCCCAGTCCTCCTTCCCGATGAGTGCGAGTGATTCGGAAAGAAAGACTGGAACCCAGGGGGCATGCACCCTGGTCTGCTTCGGGCAGAAGAAACCCTGGGTATAAGGTAGAATTTCCGCAGAAGAATATGACTAGTCCGTACCCCGTCCGTGGATGGAAGAGGGGTTGTTCTGGAATAGTATTCTTTTGTTAAAGTTATGTGTTTGGCAAAAGAGTCATTCACCTTTGTCTAAAGAGGTGGGCACTGCCCAAGTAGGAATTCCCTTATTGCGACAAGCAGTAACCATCTTTGGGGAAAAGCAAGCCTCACCCATTAAAACAAATGTTTTGAAGGATAAGTAGGGGCAGCCTCCAAAGAAAGAGATTCTATTGTTGTGACAAAGGGTAACCATCTTTGAGTAACCCAATGATAGACATCGCCGAAGAAAGAGATTGATTTGCGGCAGCAAATAGAACCCTCTTCGGATAATAAGAAAGAGGCAAGCCTCCCTCAATAATACCAATGTTTTGTCTTTGAGTAGTGTTCTTCTCTTGTCACAAATAGCTGTTCGTTAAAAGGTGGGCCGACGGGAAGACTGAGTACCGCGTAAGACCCCTTAAAATAACGAGAAGACTAGTATCGTTAACATTAGATTAGCAAGATGACAAGTAGCTGTGAACACCCAAAGAAAAGCAGAGGTGGGGGAGAGGAGGGGCAGCCTCGAAATCCTACCCTACACCTGGGGGCATGCAAACCTTCTGGAGTGCAAGCTAGGGGCGGTTATTTATCTGGTTTTAAGATTAACCGTTTTCCGAACTTACACAAAGGAAGGATGAGTTGGAGCATAGCTGTGGTAAGGCGCAAGCTCTATAAAAAATGGATCCTTAGAGGAGGCATTCTTATTTTATGACTGGTATTTCGAGCAGTTTTAGCACATAGTTCATGCTCATTAAAAAATAAATGCAAGATCCGAGCAGTTTTAGCGCATAGTTCATGCTCGTTAAAAAATAAACATAAGTTTATGAGCAGGCTTTCCTTTAGAGTTCAAGCTCATTCAGAAAAAATGAACCGGTAAATACCCTTTTGAGATCGTAAATTCATCAGCCATAAAAGCCTTGGTCGTGTTTGTGCACCGTCACCTCCACCGTTATTTGGCCGATCATTCACTTCCATTTGTGTGTTTACCCATTTTGAGGAACATCTGCGAAGAGTGATTTCACCTAGCCATCCTTGTGACACTGCCGTGATTGGAAAATTTCAACTTGTACCTGGAATCAGTTGCTATCCCTGTTCATCACTCGTTCCTCAAAAGACGAGTCCTCTTTGAGCTCTTTTCAGACTCGTAAAATATGAAAAGTTTGCCGAGTTTTGGCCTTCCAGCTCGTTAAAAGGACCGGAAGAGCTATCCCTCATTTAGACTTTAATCTTTTTGGACCTGAGGGATTATTACACAAAAAGATCGAGCGCTTGTCTTGTTCGGCTCGTTAAAAGTACCGAACACCCATCCCTTCTGTATTGTTTTATACTTTTTCGGACTTAAGGGATTAGATGACGAAAAAGGAATTATGGAGTTAACTTTCTGTACCTTTTCAGACTCTCTAAAAATGAAAAGGACCGAGTTTTCCTTGTCGTTAGACTCGTTAAAATGATTAAATAGCGACAAACTTGTCTTTAGACGAGAACGAGTTTCCCTATCGCTAAGCTCGTTAAATCATAGCAATGGGCTTGCCCGAAGGGCAGGTTATAGAACAAGCATATGTTATCCTCCTCAAAGCTTGACAAAAATAAAGAGGTACTGGTCAGAAATGACTGGGGAAAAATTGGGAGAACATCAAAGCTTAATGGTAGCAAGTCGCTCTTGAACATGACACTTTTCTTCCGTACCACATCGGGTTGGGTTGTTTCATTCACCGGTCTCATCACCATGGTCTTCGCCAAACCATCCACATTTTGGGGTAATGCTACCGATCCATCGCATCAGTGTCGTTATATGTTCAAGAGAGGTCATTCTGAAAGTGTCAACCGTGTCCCATCCACTGCCATACATTATCCTTCATCCATTCATGATCGCCACCCTGAATCATATGTCACAGTTTGTTTTCACCTCCACTAAAATCATTAGCTCCGTTCCGTGTCATTGATGTGGGATTCATTAAGGCCCTCCTTTGACGGATTGCTTCTTGTCGACTTCAGCTCATTATCCAAGAAGTTGATCTACACAACCCCATCAGTACTTTGAAGCTTGCATGCCTCAATGGCAAGTTTCTCACTTCCGGCGACAGGTATACATCAATGACCTTCGACCAGAAGATTTTGCGTGGCGTTCGACGCCAAGTCCTTTATTCACGCCACGTGAATTGTACTGCAGTACCTTGAGGGTCATTATCATTATCGGTGATTCCTCTCGCGCTTGTTAACGGTTTTCATCATTGACCGGTAATCAAGCGATGTCTTTCCATGTTCGACTTCAGCGAAATTCTCACATGGATCGACTTGTACTTAGAGTGAAGATCGAGCGAGTTTGAAGACCCCGGATCTAGTTTCATCCATCCGGGCTGCGATACATATTCAGGAAATATAAAAGCATTTGTCATGTACATCATTGCAGCAGATGATCATCCTATTCAAAGGATGATAATTTCAGCAGAAAATTATCAGTCTACCATCAGACGATTGTCTGTTCTATGTACCAAAATGTATTTATAAAGCTGAGCATGGGAATGCCCGCCTCAGCTAGATCATGAAAACAGAATGAAAAATAATGTATTGTATTGTATTGTATTACAGGGCACCTCTCAGCACTCGAATGAACTTCGGACCCTCTGGATAAAGCATTTCACCCGATAAACGGCCTCATACTTTAGGGGGCAACTGTTATAGACATTTTTGTGCCTCGCAGCATGGAGCATGAAATGTCGATAATTACAGGGATCCAAAGTCCCTAAACATGTTGTTCTTACCCCTAGAAGAACAAGGTCAGCAAACCACAGCACTTCCTATCAGTTCTCCACCTGAAAACACTCAAAAACAGGCTATTTTTGGATCATGTCAGCTGCTCCACTGAGCATCTGCGCTGAATGTCAACTGTTCCTCCTTGTACCTGCGCTGAAAGTCAAAACTAATAAAGGCTACCTGCGCTGGGCGAGATTGGCCAAGTGGCACAGTCATTCTGCAAGGTGTCAACTGCCCAGGAAGCTTCCAAACTGACACTTGGTTCAAGGAATTCGCCCTATGATGAGTAAGAGGTACTTGATCTCCATGTGGAAGCAAGGATCTCCAAGTGGACTCAAGAACTGAAGTTTAACTGAAGAGGGAGAGGACACAAGGCAGCTTTATGTCAGTCTCAAGCTGACTCATCCTTTCTCCTTCTACCCTATATATAGAGCTCTTCTATGAGGTCTAGGGAGGCTGGAATTTTGTGCAAAGTAAGGAAGTGTTGTTGGTTTACAGTTAGAGCTATTGGGTGATTGCTTTTATAGAGGGGAAGAGGAGATTTCTTGTTGCTGGGGAGGTGCTGCTGGATTGGAGCCATTGATGGTTGTAACCTTCTCAGAACCCTTTTACTTCTATCAATAAAGCTTTGAATATTCTCCTATATACTTGTATTGCATTGATGTATTGTATTTACTTGTATATCTGATTCACTCTAATCCATGCATCAGTTATGAGTACATGTTTCTTGTAGTTTCCCTCTCTTGTTTGCGCATGATCTTTGTGTAGCTGGGCCGGCAAGAGAACAAGGAGCTGGGAGCAAGGGACGAAGAGAGAGGACAAGATCGACAAAAGCGAAGGATATCGGTTGGTCAATCTTTTCTTCCTTCTCTATACTTTCATAAAGGAAAAATATCAAAGCTTTACTTTCAGTTGTTGCTAAGGAACTATCACCCTTAGAGTAGGGATAGGGTCATTCCGAGTCGGATACTTTTCCCCACAACAGCAATGGGATTTGTACTTTGAGAAGAGAGAGCGCGAAATTATGGAGCTTATTAATAGTTAATTGAATTTTTTTTTTTTTTTTTTTTTAGGGTTCAAATCATCCCTATTGGAATCAACGTTTTCTCCATCTTTGTGATCAATATCCCTTGTTTTCTACTTGTTCTTATTTCTATCATCCTTCACTTTAAGTGTGCAGGCATTAGAAGACTTTAGAGCCCCCATATGAATCAACTTGTTTTCTCTTGAATCAATAATTCCATAAATATATTCAATTAAGGAATCTTCCAATCTTTACTCATGGATCATTTAGCAGTGTTGAAGAAAGAAAGAAATATTGAATGCGTAGGTTGTAGTTTTGAAAGAACTAAAATAATAAATTGTGTTGAAAATGCAACAAGATGATGGAGCTTAGTGAAAAGGAGTCGCCTTCACTAAGTGGGCCCGCAGGCTATTTTTGGCGCAAAGTCTATTTTTAGACATATGGATCATGGTCTATGAGTTGCAGGATGCTATTTGTGGATGATTGGTCATGTTGGTAAAAATAGATGGACTTCTATTATTAGACATATGGGCGGAGTCTATTTTTAGACTGCCAGGCTAAAAATAGAACAGTCGAATATTATTAGCTCTTGATAATATTTGGACTATAAACATTATCTTATCCTCTTGGACCACTTCAGTTCGAGCTATGGATGTGGCACATGCAACTTCTAGAAGGAAATACGCTTTTCTTATGGGCCAGGTGAGCTATTGCATGGTGGACATCAGTTAGAATTCAAGTGGTTGAGTTTTGGTGGAGTTGATTGAGGAGTTGATGGAGTTGTGTTCAGTTTGACTTGGTTGAACTAGTTGTGTTTAGTTTAACTGCAAATACACTAGTGATGAGTGATGTGAATTAATTGTTAATTAATTCACTAATTATTAACTCATAAAGCAACTAAACAATACATCATTTAACTCAATGCATGGACAGTTCAGTGGAGACAGGTGTTAGAGGTTGAGATTGCTGTCAGTTGTGACTATAGTTGTGCATGAAATTTGCAAAATCAATGGATTGAGTATTGCCAATGAGGATTGTGTGGTTCAGCCAATGGAAATACGAGTTTGGATCAGCCATACTCATTCATTCTCATGCAGGATTGCGCAGTGGAGGAGATTTGAACCTATGATTGATTCAGATCTGAGCTAGTTTATGTGTAGCAGGTGGAGATAGTACTGAGTACTTGTGAGGACTATTGTACTATGTATTGTTACATGTTCTCAATCATTATAATATACATATAGTGTGGGGTTTTCAGCTATATGCTTTCCTCGGGTTACATATTGTGTTAATGTGCGCATGCGATTAATGTTTCATTGTTTTTAATTCTACAAAATTGATGATCAACGTAGAGGAGGTTATGTATTATGCATGAATTCCGCAAATAGTGTATAGCTGGGATAATCTCTGTGAATAAGTGTCATATTATGCAAAATTTATACATGGTATCAGAGCAGAGTTGATCATCAGATCTATATTATTCAGAAATTGTTTACATTTTGTTTCTTCAGGCAGAGTCTGTAATCGGGCCAGGTAGCCTCTGGATTCATCCTTCCTTCGGAAGGTGAGATATCTAGTAAAATCCCATACAGTCAATCTCTGTACAAGAAATACTTTGTTCTCACGAATTTTAGATCAGAGGCGGTTGAGTTTTGAGCTGGTGGAATTCGAATTTGCAGCAGTGTTTTCTTGGTGTCAAAGTTGAAATGTCTTTCAAGGAATTGTGATTGGAGTATGCCCTTGAAGGCAACTCGAATTATATTGCATGGAAAGACAAGATGGAGGCGGTGTTAGATGATAATGGGTTGAAGGAGTTCATAGAGGCTGAGGTCCCAAAGCCTACTGATACTACTCAAGTTGAGGTTTGGCAAAAGAAGACAGCAAAGTGTTGAAGGATTCTACTGGAGGGCATGAAGGATCACATTGTATCCAGCCTGCATGGAAAGGCTTCTCCATACTTGATGTGGAAAGCGTTGACAGATCTATTCCAAAGAAAGAGCGACCAGAGGAAGTTGGCGCTCAAGGATAAACTCAGAAACATTAAGTGTGAGAATGGAGACAGCATTCCCAAGTATCTCACGAAGTTCACCCAATGCCGGGATGAGCTGGGAAGTGTGGGGGTGACTGTCAATGATGAGGACTTGGTGAGCTTGGCTCTCCTTGGTCTTTCGAAGAGTTGGCATTCCTGTTGAAAATAATACTGAGAGAGGGGGGTGAATCAGTATTATCAAGTTCTTTTAATAAATCTTCCTTATTTATACTTTGAATTATTTTTGCATGTCAGTACCATAAAATAATGAGCATGAACAAAGAAAACAGATAGTCACACCAAAGAACACCAGATGTAAGGTGGAAACCCAATGTGGGTGAAAACCACCTGCTGCAATATGTCTCTATCTTCTTTCAAATTAGAAACTCTTTTTACAATGGTTTTGTACTGGTGCAGTCCTTTACCAGTACGCAGGCTGCAACCTGCAGAGAGCTACAACTCTCTCTCATTTTCCAGTCTCTCCTGGAAGGGAGCTACAACCCCCTACTTCTTTTCTTTCAAGGACCACTTTTCATAAATTTTCAAACTGGATCCATGATCATCAAGTACAAGTAAATCACCCAGTCAACTGCAGTAACCAGATCAATAGTAACAATAAACTAAACCCAGAACACCTTATCAACAGAGAAAAGTCAGTCAAATAAATGCCTTAATACAGATACGCAGTTTTTCTTTCTCTGGTCTGCGTGGCTACGCACTTCGCCTTTTGCTCCCCTGCGTATACCCGCAGAGAGCCTTCTGCTGCACCGCGTACCCATGCACTATTTCTTCAATCACGTTGCGTACTGTTACTGTAGGCACGCACCCACAGATACTATTGCACCGTGTACTGCTACTGTAGCCACGCACCCACAGATGTTATCGCGTCGCGTACCTACGCACCTGCGGCTTCTGAAGCGCCGCGTACTTTCCCTGTGCCTATGCACCTGAACCTCTGTCGCGCTGCGTACCCACGCACTGCGCCTTCTTCTGCTCTGCGTACCCACGCACTTCTCCTTCTTCTGCTCTGCGTACCCATGCACTTGCACCGTTAATCACCTGCGTACCTCTGATTAGGACCGAATAGGCAGTCCCCCAGTGTGCCACAGATAGTCAGATGCTCAGATCTGATCATGCGCTCGAGAGATCACCCTTCATAGATTCGCTTTCAACTTCACTTTTATATAGATCAAGCTTTTAAAACAATAACCCAATATTTCAAATCTTAAGATATTCAATTTGCAAAAGATACTTAGCCAAGTGATCTCCTTTGCTTTATATAGGCAAGCTCTTCCTAAAATCATGGATCAATACCATAGGTAACCAATACAAGGGGCCCAAAAACATGGGGCTAAATGATAATAATAATAATATAAAACAATACCACGGACCAAAACCATAGAATCAAGAACGGCGGGCTAGATACCACGGGCCAAACATAAGAAACCCCATGTGAACGCGCTTCTCTGCCTTGAAGTAAGTGAACTGGGGGTACGCACCTTTTGAACGGGTGACCTGCGTGTGTGGCCGCAGTCCCTTCTCTACGTACCTGCGGGTACGCACCTTTAGAACTATTCTCCTACATACCTCTTAATTTCCAACATTTTGAGAGCCTGATCAGAGCATTGCCACTTGAGGGTGTTGCCATCAAGTACAACATCTGTATCATAGAGCCATACCAGAATCATAATGCCAACAATCTCCCCCTTTGGACTTGATGGCAACCTCAAGATCCTCAACGTCATTCTCCCCCTTTGACATCAAGGGCAAAGGGTTATGCTCCCCCTAAGAACATGCTCCCCCTGACTATAAACCAGATCTGCATATAAGAACCATAAGCCATCAAAACACCATAAATGACCATGAAAGAGATAGAGACATATTGCAGCAATATTCAGACCAGCATCCATGATCTCCTTCTGTATGTCCTCCATAATGCCAACAATGCATTATATGCTCCCCCTGAACCTGTGCCATTCGATCTTCAACCAATCCGCAACCCAGCACATGTACGCATATGCCCTAGATGAGCCTTGCGTACAGCCAACCATCAGAAGAGATTCAACAAGATGATGCATCAACAACCCCCAGCTTTTGCCTGAGGTATTCAAAGGTCTCCCTGGGCAATGGTTTGGTGAGTATATCAGCAACTTGTTCCTTAGAAGGAACATACTCCAACTTGACCTTTTGTTCAAGTACTTGTTCCCGGAGAAAATGATACTTGATCGGTATGTGCTTGGTCTTTGAATGCATGACTGGGTTGTTTGAAATGCTGATTGCGCTTGTGTTATCACATAAGATGGAGATAGGTGGTGTACAAGTGATTTGAAAGTCCTGCAAGGTTTGCATCATCCAAAGGAGTTGAGTGCAGCAAGATGCAGCAGCAACATATTCTGCTTCAGCTGTAGACAAGGCAATCAAACTATGTTTCTTGTTGAACCAAGATACTAATCTAGAACCCATAAAGAACGCACCACCACTTGTGCTCTTCCTGTCATCCACGCTTCCTGCCCAATCTGCATCTGTATAAGCATGAAGTGTGAGATCTGTATCTCTAGGATACCATAAGCCATAATTTTGAGTCCCTTGAAGATATTTAAAGATTCTCTTCACTGCCTGAAGATGAGTTTCCTTCGGATTTGCTTGAAATCTTCCAACTATTCCCACTGCATGCATGATGTCTGGTCGGGTACCTGTCAAATAAAGTAGACTTCCAATCATAGATCTGTAGGTTGGTTGATGCATTGCTGTTGATTCATCATTTGCACTGAGGCTACATCCTGTGACCATGGGTGTACATACTGGTTTTGCATCTTCCATGCCATATTTCTTCAAAATCTGCTTGAGATACTTGGTTTGAGACAAAAATATTCCTCCTTCTTTTTGTTGGATTTGCAAACCAAGAAAATATGTCAGTTCTCCGAGCAAGGACATTTCGAATTCTTTCTGCATCACCAAGGCAAAGCTTTGACTCATAGCTTCTTCATTGCTGCCAAAGATAATGTCATCTACATACACAACAAGTATTAGCAATTTGTCATTTTCAACTTTTATATAAAGATTGTTGTCTGCTGATCCTTTTGAAAAACCTTGTTGATGAAGATATTTGTCCAAACGATAGTACCAAGCCCTTGGAGCTTGTTTGAGACCATAGAGAGCCTTTTTCAATCTGCATTTTGGATCATTTCCAAGAATGAAACCATCTGGCTGCTCAATGTATACTTCTTCTTCCAAGTCTCCATTCAGAAAGGCTGATTTCACGTCCATTTGAAATACTTTGAATTTTTGAAAGCTTGAGAGAGCAAGGAACATTCTGATGGCCTCAAGTCTTGCAACAGGAGCAAAGGTTTCTTCAAAATCTATTCCTTCTTGCTGCGCATACCCTTTACAAACAAGTCTGGCCTTGTTTCTAATTACTTCTCCATTTTCATTCAATTTATTTTTGAAGACCCATTTTGTCCCTATAACATTCTTATCCTTTGGTCTAGGAACCAGCTCCCAAGTGTTGTTCTTTTCGATCTGCTCAAGTTCTTCATCCATTGCTTTCACCCAACATTCATCTTTGCATGCCTCTTTCACATTTTGTGGTTCAGTGGAAGAGAGTAATGCCAAATAGCTTGAAGCTTCTGCAACTGTTCTTCTTGTTTGTACACCTGCTTCTTTCTGCCCCAAAATCTGAGATTCTGGATGATTCTTCTGAACATATCTGGATGGAGTCTTTTCTTCTATCCTTATCTGCTCCTCTGGTTCTTCTTGAGGTTCTTCTTCTTCATCATTCTGTCTTTGAGGGTAGTCTTCATCTTCTTCGATATCTTCATGATTTACTTGCCTAGGAATGTATCCCTTCTCATCAACCACTACATCAATGCTGTCAACAATTCTTCCAAGTCTTTTATTGTAGCACTTGTATGCTTTGCTGTGTGGAGAATAGCCAAGAAGAATGCCTTCATCTGCTCTAGGTTCAAGTTTGCCAAGTTGCTCATCAGTATTCTTAATATAGCATTTGCTCCCAAAGATTTTGAAGTGCTTTACCGAAGGAGTCTCACCATACCAGAGCTCATGAGGAGTTTGAGTGCTATTCACCCGGACATTTGTTTTGTTGAGAATAACAACCGCGGCATATGCAGCTTCACCCCAGAAAGTTGCGGGAGTTCCAGACTCATCAAGCATAGCACGAGACATTTGTTGGACTGTTCTGTTCATTCTTTCCACTACTCCATTTTGCTAAGGAGTTCTAGCTGTAGAGAATTCTCTTCTTATCCCATGTTCTTCACAGAAATCGAAAAATTCATTTGAGGTAAACTCCCCACCTCTGTCGGATCTGAGGCACTTAATTTTGTATCCTGATTCATTTTCAACCAAGGCTTTAAAGGATTTGAATTTTTTGAATGCTTCATCTTTGTGCTTCATAAGTCCTAACCAGACAAACCTGGAGAAATCGTCAATGAATAATATCAAGTATTCTTCTCCTCGAGGTGTCCTTTTCCTGAATGGTCTACATACATCTGTATGTACAAGCTCAAGAGGCATGCTAGCTGATCCTTCCTTCTCTAGAAAGTTAGTTCTGGTTTGCTTTCCAAACTGGCATGATTTGCATATGCTGTTGTCTGGAATTTTGATATCTGGAAGACCGCGAACTGCCTGATATTTGCATGCTTTCCTTATTTGTGAAAAGCTTAGATGCCCCAACCTCCGATGCCATAACCAGTGTTCATCATCCTTGCTTAGATAGCATTGTTGTTGTCCTTCTTCAAATATGCATAGATTATTTGGAGTTATTTTACCTTTGATCACCGCTTTACCTGTATCAAGATCACGAACAAGACATCCATTTGATCTAAATATCACCTCGGTTCCTTGATCACACATCTGGCTGACACTCAGAAGATTATGCTTCAATCCATCGACATACAAAACATTTCCAGCTTTGACCTTTTCTTTTAACTGAGCAGTGCGTTTTCCTTTTATAGCTGTAGGAGTTTCATTTCCAAAAGAAACTGTCTTTCCCTTTTCTAAAGCAGAATATGATTCAAGTTTTTCTTTATCACCTGTCATATGCTTCGAACATCCACTGTCAATGTACCACAGATTTTCCTGTCCCTCTGCATAAAATGCTATCCCACATCTTTCTGTTTGTGGTTCCTTTATTCTCCATGCTTTGGTGCTTGAGGCTTGTTCCTTTGTCTGTTGAAACCTGCTCCTGCATTTAGAATCTTCATGACCAAAGTTATTGCAAATAGAATATTCAACTTCATTTTCAAGAATCGAAAAGTTGTTATAGGTCCTTTTTGTAATCCCGGTCATACTTCTTTGTTTTTGAGCTTCTCTAGTCATGATCGTTTTATATGCAACACATTGAGCTGCTTTGTGACCAAAGTTATGGCAAGAAAAGCATTGTCCATTGAAGAAATTTCTGCGGTTATCAAATCTTCCGGCCAAACGATTGTAATTTCTATTGTCATTCATTCTTGAAGCAAATTGAGAGGATTTTACCTGTGGCTAGTTGTAGCTTTTGTTCATCTTTAAGACGGATTGCCCCTGGTTTACCTGATAGTCTTTGTTTGTAATTGGTCCCTGCTTTACCTGGTGATCTCCATTGCGCTTTTGCTCATTCCTTCTTGCTGCATCAAGATAACTCTTTGAGGTGGATGCTTGAGAAGTTTCTCCATTATACCCCAGACCTGTCTTGTTTAGTGGAGAACGCTGTACATTGATGATCTCATCCAGAGTTTCAGATCCTTTGACAAACTTAAGATTAATAGCCTTTGTTTTCTCAATCTCTTTTCTAAGACCAACAATTTCACCTTCTAACTTTTCAAGATATTTTTCTTTTTCATCAATCTAAAATTGTAGAGTATCAATGATCATATTCTTTTCTTCTATACATGTCTTGAGTCTAGAAATTTCTTCATGAAAGCTATCCACATCTATAGCATCCATGTAATCATCATCTTCAAATGCCATTAAAAGTTTATAGTCATTACCTCGTTCATCTTCATCACTATTTGATAGACCATCACTATCTTCATGAGTGTAGTAGCTTTTCTTATTTGCATTCTGTTTCTTGCTCCATCTAGTAGGTTCCTTTCCTTTGTCAATCTTATCCTTATGAGGACATTTCGCAGCATAATGACCTACTCTTCCACAAGCAAAACATTTAAAAGGTAACTTACCTTTGAACCTTCCAGTACCCCGTTGAAGATTTCTGACAAAATTTTATTCTTCTTCTTCTTCTGGCACGTGATTTGCTTCATAGTAGTCTCCTTTGCCTGAAGCCTTGAAAGCAGCTTCTCTCCTGTCTGATGGACCTCCCTTTCTCATTTCATAAGCAGTTAGAATTCCGTGTAGCTGAGACATAGTAAGAATTCGTAGATTTTCCTTTTCTTCTATTGCAGATACTTTAGATTCAAACTTGGGGGACAATGATCTTAAAACTTTTTCAACCACAATAGCCTCTTTTATTTCTTCACCCAAGTTTTTCATGCAATTAACAATCTCGTCTACCCGAAGAAAATAGTTAGCCACACTTTCATCATTATACATTCTGAGATTCTCATACCGAATCCTGAGGGTTTGAAGTTTAGCACGCTTTACCTGTTCATCTCCTTCGTAGCTCAAGACAATCTTGTCCCATATTTCCTTTGCGGATTTATATTGCATAACCTTTACGAATTCTGTTTGAGATAAGCATCCTAGCAGAGTATTGACTGCTTTAGCATTGGTTTCATTTTTCTTCTTCTCGGCCGAATCTGTAGGAGTAGCTGAAGGAAAAGTGTAGCCCGTATCTATGATATCCCAAACTTCTGTACCAAGAGATTGAAGATAGGTAGTAACGCTTACCTTCCAATAATTGAAGTTTGTCCCATCAAAGATTGGTGGCCTGATTGATGCTTCCCTCTCGTAGTTGCTCATGATGAATGATCTTCCTTCAAGCAATCAAGCTTCTCTGAAGGACCTGCTCTGATACCAATTGTTGAAAATAATACTGAGAGGGGGGGGTGAATCAGTATTATCAAGTTCTTTTAATAAATCTTCCTTATTTATACTTTGAATTATTTTTGCATGTCAGTACCATAAAATAATGAGCATGAACAAAGAAAACAGATAGTCACACCAAAGAACACCAGATGTAAGGTGGAAACCCAATGTGGGTGAAAACCACCTGCTGCAATATGTCTCTATCTTCTTTCAAATTAGAAACTCTTTTTACAATGGTTTTGTACTGGTGCAGTCCTTTACCAGTACGCAGGCTGCAACCTGCAGAGAGCTACAACTCTCTCTCGTGTTCCAGTCTCTCCTGGAAGGGAGCTACAACCCCCTACTTCTTTTCTTTCAAGGACCACTTTTCATAAATTTTCAAACTGGATCCATGATCATCAAGTACAAGTAAATCACCCAGTCAACTGCAGTAACCAGATCAATAGTAACAGTAAACTAAACCCAGAACACCTTATCAACAGAGAAAAGTCAGTCAAATAAATGCCTTAATACAGATACGCAGTTTTTCTTTCTCTAGCCTGCGTGGCTACGCACTTCACCTTCTGCTCCCCTGCGTATACCCGCAGAGAGCCTTCTGCTGCACCGCGTACCCACGCACTGTTTCTTCAATCACGCTGTGTACTGTTACTGTAGGCACGCACCCACAGATACTATCGCGCCGCGTACTGCTACTGTAGCCACACACCCACAGATGCTATCGCGTCGCGTACCTACGCACCTGCGGCTTCTGAAGCGCCGCGTACTTTCCCTGTGCCTACGCACCTAAACCTCTGTCGCACTGTGTACCCACGCACTGCGCCTTCTTCTGCTCTGCGTACCCACGCACTTCTCCTTCTTCTGCTCTGCGTACCCACGCACTTCTCCTTCTTCTGCTCTGCGTACCCACGCACTTGCACCGTTAATCACCTGCGTACCTCTGATTAGGGCCGAATTGGCAGTCCCCCAGTGTGCCACAGATAGTCAGATGCTCAGATCTGATCATGCGCTCGAGAGATCACCCTTCATAGATTCGCTTTCAACTTCACTTTTATATAGATCAAGCTTTTAAAACAATAACCCAATATTTCAGATCTTAAGATATTCAATTTGCAAAAGATACTTAGCCAAGTGATCTCCTTTGCTTTATATAGGCAAGCTCTTCCTAAAATCATGGATCAATACCATAGGTAACCAATACAAGGGGCCCAAAAACATGGGGCTCAATGATAATAATGATAATAATAATAATATAAAACAATACCACGGACCAAAACCATAGAATCAAGAACGGCGGGCTAGATACCACGGGCCAAACATAAGAAACCCCATGTGAACGCGCTTCTCTGCCTTGAAGTAAGTGAACTGGGGGGACGCACCTTCTGAACGGGTGACCTGTGTGTGTGGCCGCAGTCCCTTCTCGGCGTACCTGCGGGTACGCACCTTTAGAACTATTCTCCTGCGTACCTCTTAATTTCCAACATTTTGAGAGCCTGATCAGAGCATTGCCACTTGAGGGTGTTGCCATCAAGTACAACATCTGTATCATAGAGCCATACCAGAACCATAATGCCAACAATTCCTATCAGGACTCTGTCAATGGTCGGGAGAAATTTTCAGGATGGGAGAGACTTTGGTCGGATCTTGTGCAAGAGGAGATCAGGCGGAATACCAGAGACGGATCTTCATCAAAGGCATCTAATGAAGAAAATTGCGCTTTGGCTACCAAAGCAAAGAAGGGGAAGGAGAAGGGTTCTCTTTCCGATTCCAGTTCTTCCAATGATGAGAAGAAAGTTGACAAATCAAAAGTGTGATGCTTTCGTTTTCATGAGGTGGGCCATTATGCTGCAAATTTTCCACGGAGGAAATCCAAGAAGGGATCCGGGGAAGGATTTGAAGGTGAGGCACTTGCTTCACAGTTTGAGTTGGATTTCACACTCTTTGCATGCATGGTTTCATCGATGGTGGGAAGTGGTTGGTTTCTTGACAGTGGATCTTCTTTCCACATGACCGGTGACAAGAGTTTGTTCAGTACTTTGGAGGAGAAAGATCTCCAGATACTCATAGCGATGGGTAATGATAAGAAGTATAGTGTCTCAGGTGCAGGCACGGTTATTTTTCAGAGGGAGCATGGAGCTCGTCTTACCTTGACCGATGTCAAGTATGTACCAGGACTGAAGAGAAACTTAGTGTCGATCGTGATGCTGGAAGATGGAGTCTATGATGTAGTCTTCAGTAAGGGAAAGGTTTTCCTTAGACACATCATCACTAGACAGGTGAAGCAGATTGGTTCATGGGTCAAGAACCTGTATGCTCTTGAGGTTCAAGATGCATGCAAAGCCTTGAGCAGCGAGGCAACTAATGGAGACTTGGTGGTTGAGAGGGAGCGTATATTACCTCTCAACATGTAGAGCCAGAAGAAGTCTCAAACGATTGTGGAGGAGCCACGATTGGTGCAGCAGCGTCAGGAGGTTGTGGAGCAGCCACAACAAGGGAAGCTGAGAGGAGATCGAGTAGAGACATCTACTCATGCAGAGACCTCCAGTAGGGGGAAACTTTGAGCCAGGTGGGCTGAGGGATCACATGCAGCCATACCTCCAGGTAGGAGGTGGGGCGATATAGAGTGATCGTCCCAAGGAGGAGGGGCAGGATCCTTGAGGTACCCAACCTCTTGGACGAGACCCTTCTACGGGAGCCCCGATGTGGAGTAGCAAGAACTAACTGATTGGGTAGAGATAGATGCGGATGGAGTGGCAGAGAGAGCGACAGTGTAGGGAATCCCAAGACAGTGCATAGCTAGCAGGCTGCAGCAATGCGAGAGGCACAAGTGTTTTGCACAGTGCTAGGTGGCATAGAGAAGTGTGCAATGGTGCGAGATGCATGGAGATGTTGCAGTAGCGCAGATGTCAGAGAGGGAGAACTTGTGAGTAGCAGGTAGAGCTTCAGCATCAGAGTATGTTCCTAGCCCAACAGAGTTGTCAGTTGGGAGTGTTTTTGTTCCAAGTGTTGTTGGAGCAAGTGGACCGGGCAAATGTGTTGCATGCAGAACATTCCAGAGTTGCAGGATAGGGGTTGTAGATAATCCATATCTTGTTGAGAGGGAGTGTTGAAAATGAAACAAGATGATGGAGCTTAGTGAAAAGGAGTCACCTTCACTAAGTGGGCCCGCAGGCTATTTTTGGCGCAAAGTCTATTTTTAGACTATGTCTATTTTTAGACATATAGATCATGGTCTATGAGTTGCAGGATGCTATTTGTGGATGATTGGTCATGTTGGTAAAAATAGATGGACTTCTATTTTTAGACATATGGACGGAGTCTTTTTTTAGACTGCCAGGCTAAAAATAGAACAGCCGAATATTATTAGCTCTTAATAATATTTGGACTATAAACATTATCTTATCCTCTTGGAGCACTTCAGTTTGAGCTACGGATGTGGCACATGCAACTGCCAGAAGGAAATACGCTTTTCTTATGGGTCAGTTGAGCTATTGCATGGTGGACTTCAGTTAGAACTCAAGTGGTTGAGTTTTGGTGGAGTTGATTGAGGATTTGATGGAGTTGTGTTTAGTTTGACTTGGTTGAGCTAGTTGTATTTAGTTTAACTGCAAATACACTAGTGATGAGTGATGTGAATTAATTGTTAATTAATTCACTAATTATTAACTCATAAAGAAACTAAAGAATACATCAGTTAACTCAGTGCATGGACAGTTCAGTGGAGACAGGTGTTAGAGGTTGATATTGCTGTCAGTTGTGACTATAGTTGTGCATGAGATTTGCACAATCAATGGATTGAGTATTTCCAATGAGGATTGCGTGGTTCAACCAAGGGAAATACGAGTATGGATCAGCCATACTCATTCATTCTCATGCAGGATTGCGCAGTGGAGGAGATTTGAACCTGTGATTGATTCAGATCTGAGCTAGTTTGTGTGTAGCAGGTGAAGATAGTACTGAGTACTTGTGAGGAGTATTGTACCATGTATTGTTACATGTTCTCAATCATTATAATATACAGATAGTGTGTGGTTTTCAGCTGTATGCTTTCCCCGGGTTAGATACTGTGTTAATGTGCACATGCGATTGATGTTTCATTGTTTTTAATTCCGCAAAATTGATGATCAACGTAGAGGAGGTTATGTATTATGCATGCATTCCGCAAATAGTGTATAATCGGGATAATCTCTGTGAATAAGTGTCATATTATTCAAAATTTCTACAAGTTGCTCTTCCTTTCTATCAATGTCACAAGATTTTACCTGATGAAGAAAGGTCTTGAACCTAGAGTAGAAGTCTAGTAGGGTCTCTAATTTTCTTGGGCTTAAATATATGAGCTCATTCTCAAACTAATGCCTCTCATCTCATCTAGCTTGCCAAACAAACCATCCAACTTGGTTCATACTTCATTGGGATCGTTACAAGCATCAAGATGAAAGTGTAAGTCTAACGAAATAGACAAGTGTAGCATCCCATAACCCTCATTCATTCTATTGAAGTACCTTTCCTTATTTGTAGCTAAATTGGGTTCAACTTCAGTCCCCATAGTGTCTCTATAAATCCCCTTACTTTGTAGTAGAAGTAGGATCTTGGGCTTCCTCTCAATGTAGTTGAATGGAGTAAGAATCACATTAATAACAAGCAACTCCATCCTATTTGGGTTTTTCAATCTTGTATGATGTACATAAATGTTATTATTCTTCATAAAAAATCTAATGCTCTACTATCATGTTCAATTTAAGCACAAGATCTAGGGGTGTTAAAAATAATACACTAGCAATTGCAAGATAAGAAAGAAAGAGAATGGAATTGAACTCAAATAGACCGACTAGGTCAAAGAACCAATTCGAATTACTCCATAAATATTCTATGTATTATTGCTTGACATGAATGCATATTTATAATTCTCCCTTGAGAACGAATGAATGCACAGTAGGTTGAAGTTTAAAGGTGCATGTACACTAGAAAATTAAAAAACACTTTATCCTATTTAGTAAACTAGTCGAAAAATAGGGTTGTAGGTCCTAGAATAGGGTAGGAGTCAATAAAAGAGTTTATTATGGATAAGGTGACCCAAAACAATAAGTGAGAATGGAAGAAATAACTTACACATGCAACTTCCAACTTTAAATTAGTAAGTAAACCCTAGAAATAAGACTAAAAGTCGAAGGAAAAGGTGATAAGGTGAGTGAATCAGGTTGGATAAGACAATTTACCAAAATAAGAGAGGAAATGTGCAATAATTGACAAGGTGGTTAGAGAATAAGGAATACATACTAATGGACAGGAAATAGCCATGCCATTATGAATCAATGCCTAGTCACTATCACATGTCATCCTAGGTGGGTTCCCTTGCTAAAAATATACTTACTAAAAATAGGAAGTGACCCTAAAGGGTGTGGAATGTGTAGTAGGTGATAAAAAATCGTCAAATTTTTTCCTTTGAATTCAAATCCTTACAATCTTAATGGCTTGTTGGCCAGAGCATTGCAAAGGTGTTACAAAGGTAGATTCAATGAAGATAAACTAAAACCAAGCAAGAGAAGCACATGACGTTGGATCAAGAATGCTAACTTTTCAAATACTCCTCCACACAAAGATTTAAATTAGTCAACAAAACAACAAAGGTACAAGCAATTGGCTCAAGCTCGTCAATCTATAAATACTAGGTACCCACAATTATTTTATGGCCACTACTATAAATGTCATATCTTTGACATAAAGCCATTGATTGCAAATTCATTATTAAAGTTCAATGAGATGAAAATTTCAGATATAGAAATTATCAAAATTCTAGAGCTCGGAACTCATTCCCCAGAAATAGAAATCCTTTCTCTCCCCTATTGGATGAAATTGAATGCTTCAAGTGTAATAATTTTGGTTACAAGGAAAGTAAGCGCAAAAGAAAATTTGAGTACCCTTCCAAACCACAATACACTGAGCAACCAACATTTCCTAGGGATAAGAGGTGTTGGAAGCAAAATACTGAGAAAAATGAGGAAAGCAGACTTTCTTTGTTTGCACATGATCAAGAAAACATATGGTATGTGAATAGTGGCTGCTCTAAACACATGACTAGAGATAAGAGTAAATTATTGTTTATGAAAGAAAAGTATAAAGGGAATGTCACCTTTGGAAATAATGCTCCAACACAAATTAAAGGTAAGGGCATAGTCAGTCTTGATGATATCAACATGAGTAGCATACACATATGGACATAAAGATTTAACGTGGAAACCCAAAAGGGAAAAACCACTAATATGTTTGTTATTATGATGTAACCTAAGTTCCTACTTAGTTAAAACAATTTGTTTGTGAGCACCCACTCATAGGAGGCCCAACCCCCTTCAAATTAGCAAGCCATAACTTGCCAAGAGGCTCCAACCTCTTATAGATGCAAACCACAACCTACTTCAACCAACTAACTCATTTTTCATACAATTTTCAAACTAAAAAATAGTGGCATACTTCTATCACATAAAAGTATAAAGAACATGTTTTTTTGTCTCTTACAACCCCTTCCTCTCTGCTTTGCATCCACACTCTTAGCTTTCCTCTTCTCTATAACTTTAGCTCTACTGCACTCTTTGCTCTTCTCTTCTACACAGACACACTCTCACTCTTCGACCAGAGCACTCCACACACACATACAACTCTACTATATAACGCTATCTAACTCAGTGTTCCTTAAGTTTTGTTCCACAACTACATAGAGAATAATGTAGTCAGCCAGCTCATCATTCAAATCATGTTACTGCAATATGGCTCATTGATGTTCAATAAGAACCTGAGTATGGGCATAATTTACTCAACCAAAAGACACATGCATGGTCTCCATTGCGGCTTTGTAAGGCTCTCAAGATCTGTCAACACACTATTCAAGATTTCAATTACACATCATGGATCTCCTTGCTCATTAAATGACATTTTCCATAAATGTTGTGATCAGGGATGCCTCTCTTTAATGTAAGAAGTGCTCCATTAATTCTCTAATTTGTGTGGTCCTCATTGCCTTGCTTCTCAATTCTCTGCAATCGCCATTAATTCCATCAACAAGTTTTAACAGATTTTCCCAACTATGGTGAACCTTCAAATATGGCATAACTACCAAATATAGTGGTGCGATGTCCAACCCATTGAACCGTTTATGCCTTTTTAATAGCCCAAAGCGCTTTTCTTTAAGCTCTAAGGTCCAAAACCTCTAACATAGGAGCCACACACAAAAAGAAGTCATGGAATGCATTTCGTCATCTACTAGAACCATAAAATGTTGGGAGATTCGTTACCCCAGAAATAAAACTTAGTGTTGTGAGGAATACCTTTGGGGTCAATCTTTCAGGGTTACATGTCCTGGTGGGACCATGCACTGCATACACTGACCAATTACAAAACAACCGAGATGACTTGTCAGTGCCAACTCGCATTCCACCGTGTCCCGACACTTTATTAGCCCGGAAATAAAAATGCAACTTATTCAAGAATTATTGGGGTGCCTGACCTTCTAGGGCCCAAGATGATGTGTCCCTATGGGACCTCGCCTAGCACACAAGGACTAATCATAAAATAGTTTGGTTGATGTGTCTTAACCACCTATACTCCACCATGTCTCTGAACTTTTTGCTCGTGCACCTACGAGAAATTTTTGGATCATTCTTCTGGGGATATTCTTCTGGGGTTACATGTGCCTACTAGCTTGTATGGCACCTCCGCAGGGATTGCAAGTGTCACATGTTGAGTGGTGCCATGTGTCACTCATATTTGACCCACTTGGCCATCCAAAAATGCCAAATTTGCATGCCATGTGTCACTTTCCTGGACTGCCACATGTTTGTGTCTTATGTCATGCTAACATCATTTGGGGTCTATGGGCTATGTATGACATCTTCCATCATCGCTGCCACCTATCTCTGTCATTTAATTAGAATGTTCCATGTGGCCTTTGTGCCAAATCGTCCCGGATCCCTGAAACTTTTGGTCCTGCGCTAACTTTGAATATTTTGAGGAAGAAATTTCAGGGTGACGTGTACCAAGCAAGACCCATGCCAACTCTGTTGAGCTTCTAATTAGTTTTTACTCTGTGCCTACACCAACACATCTCATGGCCCGTCTCCTTGGCTCTATTTTTTATCGTCGATGGTTTTACGCGGGGCCCCCTTGTGTGGTTTTGTGGAATAAGGGTGGGGGGGTCCCGCTTTTAACTAGGACCATCGAGCATGAGATCGATAGTTTGGGAAAAACCACCCAACTCAAGTCCTCACCCATTTTTAACGCGTGGGAGGGCATGCACCCCTGGATTTTCTTCGATGAGATGGTGGGGACGCATGGCACCAAATATGGCCAAGAAGTTGACCACTCTTTAACCTCAACTTTTGGCTAGCTACTCTACTAGGAGTTTCGTCTTGTTTGGCCAAACACCAAACTAGCGCCGACAATAGTGTTGACTAATTTTGGCTTCTCTGCAACCTTTGACCACTTTTGGCTTGCCTAACGTTGATTGGCAATAACTTTTGATCCATTGGGTCTTTTTTGGACTTCAACATACCATTGGAAAGCTCTTTCTGATCACAATATATCTATACCATTTTTGGGAGCATCTGCGTTGATCTTCTATGGTAGAAATTCCTTCAGATCCTGAGCCACCTAACTACCATATGTCTAAGATTTTAGCTTCTTTCCTCATCATGCTACTGTGATGGTTCTCTACCAAAAACTACAACAACCATAGGACTCCCCCTGACATGCCATGCATTTTCTATCCTTTCCCTTTGACATCAATGCTAACATTATGCTCAACAATAAATTTGTTTATTAAATTATTTATTACTTTGAATCAATCAATAAATAAATCACATATATTAGAAAAGAAATCACATCAAAATAGATTAAACCATTAATTAAATGGGTCTAAATCCATTTTAACTCTAGATCTATCAAGTGTTGAGAGGGATCAAATACCAGTGGTTTTTGAGCTCCAGGTTTATGAGAATCTGTTAGACTAGCAAACACCGAGATGGATCAAATCTCTTGAGATGCAAACATCTTTTAGAGTAAAAAGAGATTTGATCTCTCTAGGGGCTTGGTAGATAGAAGTTAAAATGAATCTTGTTTGGCTTAATTTCCTCCTTTAAATAAGTTATACTCCATATGAATACGATGAGTCAATACCAAACCTGGAGCTCAAAAACCATTGGTAATAATTATATATATATACACTACAACATATCTACCATAGTGATAACACCTCTCTACACAATTAAAAAAAAAAACAAAACAAAACAAAAAAAAACAAAACAAAAACAAAAAAAACAAAAAAAAACAAAACAAACAAACAACTATAAAGGGATCAATTTTTTTTCACTATAAAAGACGTTTGTATATCAAGAGATTTGATCTCTCTCATAGCTTGGTAGATCTGGAGTTAAGATGGATCAAGGTTGGTTTAATTTTCTCCTTTAAATAGACTATATTCCACACAAATACCATGGGGCAATACCATAGGTTCTCATAAACCTAAAACTCAAAAACCACCAATAACTTGACCAAGTCAAATTTACTTTATTATTTTAGTTTAAAATTATTTTTATTTAACATAAAATTATTTTTATTTTATTTTGAATATATAAAAATATTTAACATAATATTTTTTATATTTTATTTTAGCCACATACAAATATTTACAAGATATTACATCCATTAAAAATTTATAAAAATAATTATAACCGAATACTATAATAGATAATATCAAATGCAATCCTAGTACTTAAATACAAGCGTAGTACAACAAAAGTAAACGTTGCATCTATATTATATGGGGAAGAACATTTGTCATAACATTAAAAGATGAGCATGTTGCATATTCCCGCCCACAAATTCTTACTCTGTTATAAAGAATAACACTTCTGCGATAAGTTTAATTAATTATTATCAATAACTAACTCGTCAATTAGTGGATTGCATGTTCTCGGCCGAATTAAAAAAAAAAAAAATGACACGACAAGGAAAAAGTGTGAAAAATGATTAGAGAAGATTATACTTAAATTATAAATTGTCTCTACGTATATTTATGCACCTTTCATATGGTATTCTTATAATTGTTATTATTTAATTTCATTGCAGGGAACATGGTTCGCAGGGAACATAAGTAAACAAACAAATAAGGTGGTCCACCGTCCACGAGGCACATAGTTATCGTTATGCGGCCGTTTCCTTGGAAACCTCATGGCAATGTGTGCACCATTTTTTTAAATAAATCTTTCACACATTTCCATAATAATGTGGAATTTCGATTGCATGACCGTGGAATTTTATCTGGGATATATAATTCAAACTTTGAATATTTTTTTTATATATTCAAAATGTGATTCATTTATTTGTAATTATTTTTATTAAAAAATTATTGCAACTATATCATTTACTAAGTCACTACAAACTAAAATTTAAAAGCTTTAACATTATAAATTTAAAACTTTTATATCGTTAACCATATGATTATAAAGTTTATTACTTATAAAGTGAGTTCTTATGAAATTATGTTTGAGATATATTTAAAGCTTTAGAATTATAAAAAAATATGTAGGTTAAAGAATTTTCATTTATATCCACTTTAGAGTTAATTAATGTTAAAACTTTTACATTTTTAACCATATAATTATAAAGTTTATTACTTATAAAGTGAGTTATTATGAAATTATGTTTGAGATATATTTAAAGCTTTAGAATTATAAAAAAATACCGTAAGTTAAGGATTTTTCATTTATATTCACTTTAGAGTTAATTTTATTTATTATGTTTTTTTACACTAGTTGAATTATCTTTTCATATTTGATAATAGTTTTAATAGAATTAATATTAATTTAGGGAAGAGAATTCATAGAATGTGAGCTCTTAGCAATGTCTAAGGTTAATTCACAAATTATATTGAAGTTTGCTTTTAATTTTTTTATTTGTTTGTTTTTATAGGCTATAATTTTCGATAACTCTAAATTTTTTGTTTTTTTGAGATTCAATTCGATTTATCATTTTCCTACTATAATGAGAAAATGCCACCTATAAATCTTTAATTTGACTTGCACTCATCCCTTATGCTCTACAAAGGTCTAAAATTTCATAAGGGATACGACAAGTAGAGTGCTTGAGTGAAGTTGAACTAAAACCAAGAGCTAGAGGTAATGTCTACCATCTTCCAAATTTGAAACAACCAATATGTATAAAATAAGGGAAAACCATACGGGCATGCATTAAGAATGGAAGCTCAATTTGCATAGGGACATGAACCAAAGCCAAACCATGGGATCTTGCCAAACCTCTAGGTCAAAGAGAATGAGATTATACCTATAAACCATAATTTTAAAAATCGGTCAATCTGAATCGGAAACCGGTCAAACCAACTGGTTCATTGGCCAAACCAACCGAACCGGTCAAAATACTCGGTCAATAGCTTTATTCGCCCTTTTTTAGATAAACTGGGCATAAACCGGCTAGTTTATGATAGAACTAGCCAATTTTCCCATAAACCAGTCGGTTATGTCATAAACCGACTGGTTCATTGCCAAGTCAGTGGCAGACCCACCAGAGGCATTCTTGGAGGCTTGTGAGGCCATTTGGAGGGAAAATAAGGGTTGTTTCCCTTCAAAAACAACCCGTCCAAGCTAATAAAAGGAGGTCTCCCCTCTCATTTGCCTCGAGTTTTTGTGAGCTTGGAGAGTGTTGAGTTTTTGCTAGAGTAGTGGAACAACAGAGAGTTTGAGCTAAGTAGTAGCCACCGTGCCTCCAAAAGCCAAGGATACTACATGGGCTCATTGTGATATGATTGATGACAAAATGATCTACAAATATTGCCAGAAATTTATTGAAGGAGGGGGTATTAACAGGTTCAAGCAACACTTGGCTGGGATATGAGGCAATGTAAAGCCATGTGGAGCACCAAATGAAGTAATAGGGCATATTAGGGCATAATACCTTCAAAAGTTTGAGACTCAAGTCACTGAATCAACAAAGAAGTTTGTGACTCAAGCAGATGCAAAGTTTGGGAATTGAGACTCAACCAGCTGAGTTTGATTGCGATGAGAAGTTTCAAGTGATGATGTTGATCACTAATATCATATATGTAGACTTGTATTAGGCCAATGGCCCCATAACTTGTAGGCTTTGTTTTTGGACTCTAGAGGCCATTTAGAGCCTCACTGATTATATATTTTGTTGTTGATATGTATTGCACTTGGTGCCATTTTGATATATTCGCCTTTACATGGTACATATATGAGCAAACTTTGCATATTTTGTGTCTATTGGTTTGTAATCATGGTTTTAAATCTTAAAAATAGTTTTTTTTTTCATTAAAAATTAATTATTTCATGTGTTTTTTTAAAACCGGTTCATTGAGATCTAACTAGTCTCGATTTGAAACCCAGATTATTAGGTGGACCGGTTCGGTCACTAGTTTCTAAAGCTACGTTATAAACCCAATTGTGCCAACATTCAAAAGCACTTGTAGAGACCATGAACCAGAGAGAAGAAAATCCCACCTTCACTACTTACTTCCATCCCTGCAAGTTTATTACACATCTTGTCTTCATGCATGTTAGAATGAAGAGGAAGTTTAGACATTTGAGATTGCCTAATTCCCTATCTTATCTCCTTAAGTTTAACATGCCACATGTCCACTAGCTTTATTGTCATAGATAAGTTATAATTTATGAATCTTAATTTCATGGTAGGTAAGAGATGTCGAGAACCATCCCATTTATACTCAATGTTTCAACCTTTAATGCAACTTCTCCATTTTCTTTAAGATCAACTAGGTTATTAAAGGCCCTTGGAACTTAAAAATATTCTATGGACTCAAAACTTCTTGTCCCTCCTTGAAATTTGTATTTCAACGTGTATAGGAACAAATTCTCAGTGATCAATTAGTTTCACATTTCTCAAATTTTGATCGATGAGTTCCCTACTAATATTAAGCTTTTGAATTCCCTTGGTTTGAGAATCTTTAAACCCTAATGCAATGTTGATACCTTAGCTTCATTGTTAGACAATTCACTTAAAACCCCTAATCAAAGCTTATTTCATAATTTCCTTCGAGATTGAAGGTGATCACCCAACCTACCAACCCCTTGGGATCACCTTTTGAGGCACCATAGAAGAATAGGAGATTCTACTTCTTCTCATATTTCCATTTTCAAATCCATTCTCCTCCATCTTGATCTGCTATAAGGATGCTAGTCGAGGTCTACTCGTGGAAATTTTAGGCCTTAATGCTCCCCTAATCAAAAGATACCTTAGCTAAAGTCACTCCTCCACATCCAAAGAAATAAACTTATTCCCTTTTACTCCAATATGATCAACTCTAAAAGTAACCTTTATGTTTCATCTACCACTAATCTTGGAGAAAGCTTCTCTTGCTTGAAAATAACTCTATTTCTTACCAGCCATATTTTCCAACTAAAGAGTTGTCGCATTGATGACCATGCTAAGTTTAGGATTGACTTGCTTTGAAATGCGCTTTTATACATTTTGTGTCGTATTATAAGCATTCATAGCTAGGTTTCAGGGAGGCCCACATTTTGTCCTAGCGTAGCAAAGGAACTCTACCATATTTGTTTTGTGAAATCATAATCCATGAAGAGGTGACTTATAAGTTATGATTATTTAGTGATGTAACATAAATGACACCCCATAGTCCTTGGTTCATGGAGTTTTCTACTATTATAAGCTTACCATGAGCCACAATCTAGAAAAATATGCCCACTTTTGGTAAACTTGCTTCTTTAAAGGCCACAACCCTTGTTGTCCTAAATATAAATGTTTAAAGGGTCAATCCACATATAAGGATAAAAGCGAGTGCAATTAAGCCTTTATCAAATCCAATATAGATAAAAATTTTCATCCTTTCCATTTGTCCAAGTCTAATAAATCCCACTTGATAACTCACAAAAAGTGAGCATTCCTTAATCGCAATTGAGCCTTTATCAAATCCAATATAGATAAGAATTTCCATCCTTTCCATTGGTCCAAGTCTAATCAATCCTACTTGATAACTCACAAAAAGTGAACATTCCTTGATTTGCCAACCATTATTTTATCCCAACCAATTCATGGTTAATGTCTAATGAAAGCTTCCCCATGATGCAATTCTCCTTGATCTTAATTTGTTTTTATTTTTCAAAATTCACACTAAATAATTTTGAATGAAGCAAGCCAAATAAAAATTCCTCCTACTCCAAAATGAAATCTCTTATTTCCAACTTAGAGATGTTTTTTTTCCTTTGTCATCAATTAAATTAAATATTGTGTCCAAAACTAGATTCATAATTGAGGGGATTTTAATATTTAACACTACATTATCTTCTAATTAATTAGGTGATATTTTTAATGTGGGTCATCCCTTTTTGTCATAAAAACTTTCCATTTTCTATTTTGACGTTACATTATCCCACTCAAATGAACATCATTGCTCACTTGTATATAAGAAGAGTGTTGATGATAGTAATTTAAAATTTATAAATTATACTAATTTCACTATAAATGTATATAAAAACTCTACATTGTATTACATGAGGATGGAAGTGAATAAAAATAATTTAATAAACAGAGAAGTAAATAAAAATAATTGCCGTGGTCTAATTATTATGTTCTCTTTGTCTTGAAAGTTATAGAAATTCCTGTCATTTTTTGAAAAACTTGAGCAGAGATTTTTATAAATCCAAGTAAAAATTGTCAAATTTCATAATTTTAGGTGTCCTCAAAGTTTTTGATGGTGGTGAATCCATTTCCACCATCAAAAGTAAAAATTGTCAAATTTCATAATTTTAGATGTCTTAAAAGTTTTTGATGGTGCTAAATCCATTTCCACCATCAAACACATGATTCAAACACTGCCTTTACAGGATAATTTGAATTTTTTACCTAAATTCAGACCATTTTTAACCATCCAAGAATTCTTCCACCTCCATTAAAAAAACTCCAAAATAATTTAACAGAAGGACAATTATAAAACGTAAGCCACGCAAGGTACTAATGGCAAGGACTCTGCCTTTGTCCCGTACCACAATGGTAAGGTAAAACGTAAGCCACGCAAGGTACTAATGGCAAGGACTCTGCCTTTGTCCCGTACCACAATGGTAAGGTAATGTTGTGTTGTGAAAATGACGGCATTACCGTGGGTGGAGTTGGTATCCATAAAAATTCCACATTCTATTACGGAATTGACAGCAGAAAACTGAGGAAAAAACGCAAGTGCACATGGACATCATGTTCCCACTTTTGACCGCAACAGGCAATAGGTGGAAAATTGAGATCCACATAGTGGGCGGGGGGAGAGGGAAAATTCACACCCACATAATTCAAAGGTAAATTGGATATTTTCATGTTTGATAAAGACGTTTGAGTAAAACAAGGGCAAAGGACAGTTGCGACGGATGGGACTTGAATCCGTTTTTTCCTTGATTTTCTTATCTTTTTTGGATTTTGCAGCCCGCGAATAATAATAATGTCATAAAAGGGGGGACGAAGAATCCAATGGGAACGACTGACGAGAAGTGGGGGACGAGGTTTCCAGGAAGGTGCAGGGTTGATGGAGGAAGGAGCCACGAAGCTTCGTAACTGCTGTTCGCCTCCCATTATAATGCGCGTATGCGTCCGTCTTTTCTTTCCATCCATGCCTCCTCCTTTGTTAGCCTGCCCTGGTTTGTATCATTGGAGGGCGATAGGTAGCTGCGCATCCCTGTAGGGTATCTGGATACGCAGGGTCTCCCACCCCTGGTCACAGGTTTGGCTAGTGTTCATATCGTTTTTTTTTTTTGTAATTCACTGATTCTGCAATTATGAAGTTCGTGGAGAGTAAGATAAAGGGGTTGTTGAGGAGAAAATCGAAAAAATCGAGATCCATTGGGGAAGGGGGATCCGGGGAGGAATCGACCTCGTCACGTTCCGGATCTTCGCACTCGCTATCATCTTTCTCGAAGAGCCCCGTGGAAACCCCAAAGAGCGTTCTTTCTTATTCTGCCGCCTCCTCTTCGTGCAACCTCAAGATGTCGGTGCCCCAGCCCAACAACTCAGAGATAGTGGTTTGCCTGGAAGATGAAAAGGGGAAACAAACCCCCGCCACGACCAACGGTAAAGGCAAAGGTTTCCTGCTTCCCACGACCACGAGCACCGGCACCGGCTTCATGCTGCCCACGGCCACGAGCCGCGTGGACGAGCTGAGGGAGGTTTTCAAGGTATTTGACGCCGATGGCGATGGAAAGATCACGAAATCGGAGCTCGGCTGCGTCCTGCGGAGCCTGGGCGACGATCTTTCCGAGGAGGAGTTGGCCCTCATGGTTCAGGCCGCCGATAAAGACGGTGACGGCTGCATCGATCTTCAAGAATTCATCTCCCTCAACACTGTTGACGCGGCCGACGCCACCGCCATTGCCGCCTGCGAAGGCATATTCCCCGCCACGGATGACCTTAAGGACGCCTTTCGCATCTTTGACGCCGACATGGACGGAAAAATTTCGGCGCAAGAACTTCACAAGGTCCTTACAAGCCTCGGAGACGCAGAGTGCACCATTGACGATTGCCGTCAGATGATTAGAGGAGTCGACAAGGACGGCGATGGCTTCGTCGATTTTCAAGATTTCCGGAGGATGATGACGACGATGTGCTGAGATTAGGGTTCTGTAGCGTATTTTTGGGGGTTTTTACAGATCAGATCTTGATTTCTTGAAATGGTGTCTAGATGAGCTTGTAGTACCATATACCTAGCAGCACCATTCAATCAATCAATCGTTGCTGCAGGAGAAATCGAAGCCAGAGCCGGAAGCCGAAACGTAGGGCTAAGCAGCCGGAGCGGGCAACCGGCACCCCGGCCACAGCCACTCTTAGGTTTTTATTTTGCGTTGCGTGGCGAGGCGTAGTTGCTCTTCTAACAGTTCACTCGTGTGAAGCAAGTAGGGTCGTTGTCATAATGAAATGAAATAAGCCCGGCTATGCTTTAATCTAAATGTATTATTAAATAATATAATATTGTGATAGGTAGTAGTATTGTGCGACTTGAATCATTATCTATTTTCTGTACGGTGCTTGGCACACAATCAATGGAATGGTGCCTTCTCTTTCTCAAGAAAAGGTGTCTGTCTATATATAAATGAATGATTATTTTGAAAGTGTCTCACATCCAACTTTGAAAATGGATTTCACCTAACTTTATGACTTTGACAAATTATTTAATGAATGATTATTTTGAAAGTGTCTCACATCCAACTTTGAAAATAGATTTCACCTAATTTTATGACTTTGTAAATTATTTTATTTGTTTATATCGGTGAAAATGAATTTATGAAATTTATTTGTTATATTTGTTTACATTGGTGAAAGTGAATTTAAGAAATTTATTTGTTTAGAATGGTCAAAGTGGAAATTAATTTGAGATGTTATGGCAACTTTCCCTCCGGAAACTACACTTACCTTATGTACCTCGATGTTGTGAAAGCAACTTTCCCTAGCGAAACTACACCAACCTTATGTACCTTAATGCAGTGAACGGAAGTTTCTTTTCTCTTATGTTTACATCTTAAAAATTATACTTACCTTGTGTACCTCAATATTTTGAAAGCGACCTTTCCTGCCTTAAAGGCCAAGTGGTGTGACGACATGAGGGGTACATTTTAGAAATAGTGATTGGTGTGAGGACATGAGGGGTACACTTTAGAAATAGTGAAGATGCCCTTGTAGGGATGTCAAGTATTTACATGGTGTAATGACAAAGGAAAGAACAAAGATAATCTTAGTAAAGTTGAATCATCTTTACTTGTTTTGTAAGCGTAACACGCACTGATTTCATTCCAAAGGCTTCTAAGGGGATTCACGACCAATTACAATGTTTATATTTTGTGGTTCATTTTATACTTTCTTTTCCTTTATTATTTTGTAGTTTATTTTTTTGGTATATTTTATTTTTTCTTTTCATTTATCCGTGTTTATTTTTATTTATGATGGAACGATGTTAATTACCATTGGTTTATGTGTGTGGTGTGTGACACTGAGTTAATTACTTACTTGTAGGTTTATGTGGGGTGAATAGATGGGATGAAATGAATAGCAATTTTGAAAGGTTAGATGGGAATGTGTTTATCAATTTTGCTATGTGGTCAAATTCTTGTATTGTTTCAAGGTTTGGTAATAGTATGGTGGTTGGTGAGTTAGGTGAACTTGGTGGTTGGTATACAAAAAACTCTATATGCTTTAGTGACCAACTCATGGGTAGGTGGTGTGACATGGTTAACTTGGTTAAGGGTGCATGATAAGTGGTAGCTTTGGTGATCAACACATGAATAGATGCCACAATATAGCAAGATGGTAGGTTAGATAATTGTTGGGTAGGTGAACCAAGGAAGTTCACCCATGCAAGGTGGATAATTACAAGGCATTGTGATGAATACATTTGTATCTGATAGTGCGATCTGGAAATGAAGAGGGTAGTGCATTATTTGGGTTAAGACAACAACATTTAGGAGTGAACTATCACATGTTGGTCTAAAGTGGATGGCTGGCTCTTACATTGTGTAGTTCATTTTTATGTGAAGTTATCTTAGAGGAAGCGATGATTGATCATAACCTATGGGTGGGTGGTGATAATGGAAAATTGCACATGATGAAGATGAACAACCAATATTTTGCACTCTATAAGTTGCCTATATTAAATCCAATTAGATTGTGTTGGTTAGGGATATTCAGGTGATACAAGTAAATGATAATAATTCTTAATATCAATGTTACATTGATGCTACATGGTAACTAGGCTTCTTGTGTAGGTTTTAACCGTGTACATAAATTACCTACAAACGAATTCTTAAAAAATAGAAAAATAAATAATGACGAGAACATAAAATAAATTTACATAGATTTTTCCCCTAGATTACCAGATTGATATTTTCATTATATTCCTTTCGATGTTACAATACAACATATATATACATGTTGAAGGATTCATAAACTCCAATCCATTAACCCTGGATTATAACATAATTGTAGTTCCCTTGAACAGATCTACAAAATATAGTGGGCAGAAAACCATCATGACCAAAACCATGTGCAAAACCCATGCATAAAACCATGTATAAGTCTCCCAAGATTTCTAGGTCTGCCCCCAATCCTTGGGTCCGCATAAAAAAAATTCCCGGGGCGCTTCCCCGAACTTGTGCAAGGGGGTTGTTGCCCCTCGCTGCGCCTAACGTAACATACAATGCGTGGGGCTAGTCGTGGAAACAATGTAACACATACTTAAACATCTTGAGTGCTATGGAATGCTTAAGTGAATTGAATAGTCTAGCCTTGTGGCATAACGTAGAATGCATGAGGCTAGTCGTGGAAAGAATATAACACATATCTGACATCTTGAGTGCTATGGAATGCTCAAGCGAAATGAATAGTCTAGCCTTGTGGCATAATGGACCTTGTGACCTCGCATTAACACTATGTCTTTGACAATATCATTGAATCAATCAAATTATCCGTCTATACTATTACAACAATTATATGATTAATTTTTGTTATATTAAAAATAAGGTGAGATTGATTATTTGAATGTAATTCTTACTTGGTGAGATTGATTATTGGAATAACTCTTTGTTCAATAAGTCAATTTAAGCATGACCCACTTAAAGGGCCTTTGATTAGTTGTCCATGTGATAAGTGCAAGAAATTTACACTCTAGGACTTGTGATGTCCCCATCAACATGGGCCATTCCTAGTACTCTAGGGTGTTGATTAGTCATACATTGGATAAGTGCAAGAAATATGTGTTACAATGTCCCCATCAACATGGTGCCTATAAATTTAGGCATATACATTTTACAAAGTCAAAACTGTGGGCTAAGATATGCATTATACAATCATAGTTTGTGTAAGTTATGTTCATCATTAATGTTCACCCTCTCACACACACATACACATACTTTCTTCCTTGAAACTTCAACCTTAAGGAAATTGTTGGGCACTTCCCCTCATCTCAAGGATAGGACTTAGGGTAATCTAGATTTTTTATCAATGATTTTCTAATGAAAAGCACATGTTACTAATGCGACTTAAACATGTGAGGGAAGAATAACAATCTTACCCTCAACCAATTGGGTTTGTCCCAATGGACACACAAACATACATATTTCAAAGGAGGAAAAATGCTTTGATACTCAATGTTGTTGACCTAGTCTTCATTGACATTATCTCAAGACCTTGACATGTTGTGGCATGATTGTCTAGAGACAAAACCTCATAGCTAATAATAATTGATTGATGATCTCACTCTCCTGTAATAATTTGTCAACAACCTCTCTCTGAGCAAAGAAATCGATGCCACAAAGCTTAAAAGATTTCGTAGGTGCCTTATGATTCACTATGGTTCCTAACTATATTGATTCTCTTTAGTTAGAAGGTGGTAGGTCAATATAACAAAGTGCTATATGAAAAATATGGATCTCCTCAAAATAAATGTGTCCAAACTAAAATTAGTGCATAGGCTGTGCAACAATGTTTAATGAGTGTATTTCAACAAACCACAATGTAATGCCCCAGTTTTGGATCCCCAATTGTATGTGTATGTGTACATATGATATCTTAAGTTAGTTAGCTAGTATGTTTTGCATTGAAATGCTTGTACATATGATATATTGAGTTAGTGAGCTAGTATGTTTTGCATTAAAATTCTTGTGTGTGTATGTTTTGGATCAAAGTGATTGTATGATATTAGGTCGAAGTGCCTATATGTTGAAGGGTAGTGAGTTAAGCATTGTACATGTAATAATGTGAAGTCCTAATACTCCATATTTTTTTTTTTTGTCTATCTCAGTTTATGGCAATGGTAGAGTATATGGTAGTGGTAGATTATATAGTGGAAGACAAATGACAAACGTGTGCTTGAGATGCTAAGTAGAGAGCATTCTCAAAGTGAAGAAGGATTTTCCATTCACCCATAGATTCCTAAGATACAATTATTAAACTAGAATTGCAAAGAAGGATGCCTAACAATTATTTTCATATCGAAAATGAGACTATCTATTTATATTACATGGTTTTTTTTATTATCTTTAGAGGAAAAAAACAAGTTTTGATATCTAAGTTTTTAACTATAACGCATGGTTACCACAAGTATTAAAGTAATTTGATCTGTGTTACCAACCTTTACTTTTCCCCAATAATGAAAGATAAAAGTTTTTGATTTGTGTAAAACGTAAAACCATCAGAATGTGAACATTTATTTGGATTTAAAGTCAATAAAAATGATAAGAGTCACATCCTCATATAAATTTATCAATATTAGGATGTAAAATGAAGATGGGATGTCAAAGATATTTTTTAATTTGGTGACATGAAAGGATAGTAATATTATTATGTAAAATGCATGATTCTATGTTAAGTATATTTTAAATATTATTATGTAAAATGCATGATTCTATGTTAAATATATTTTAATTTTGTTGAGATGTAATGATTTGATTTTGTTTAGCTATCATAGAAATAGATAAGGATAACAACTTTTTTCCTAAATTTATTGATAAAGATAGCAAAATTATAAATGTATTTCTTTAAACTTATTTTTTTTTTTTTAATTATAGGTAAAAAAAGTAATGTTAATAAAAATATATTATCAAATTTAACCATTAAAAAAATAAAATGTTGTTTTTTAATTAGGATTTTATTTATATAAAATAAAATTATATAATTATGTGTTTTAGGGGATTTATAATTAAAATTTTTATAATCAAATAGAATAACAAGTTTTTATGTTATATATATAACAAGTTTTTATGTTTTATATATATATATATATATATATATATATATATATATAATTAATTTAAAACGATATTAATTACAACTTTTAATATCAAGATTTGAGAACTGTTCATTGTTATGAATCTCTAAGTTGCATCTTTAAAAAAATATGGATATTCTATAATTTAAAATGATAAAAATATAGAAAATTACGTATTTCCAAAGGGAAATATGCAATCTGTTTACTATAAGAAAAAAGAAGCTATATCCATAATGGATGGGGGAGATCATTTGTGTGTGCATCCTAAAAGATGAAAATAGCCTAGGTACCACTTTCTAACTCTAATGTCTTTTTTGGAAGGCTATATACTACTTTATTTTTGTCCCTATATGTATGAGGCAAAGCAATGCATGGAAAGGTCATCATTTGTTGTTTTATATCATTAAATAGTGGTTGTAAAGTAAAGCTTTTACGAGATGCTTCCTTTTGAATCCATTGGATAAGAATCCCCAGGAAATTGAAGTCGTGTAACCCCATTTTCTTGAGCCAATTGGAGGGTTAACTTGAGAGCCATCAATTCACAACAGTGGTTGGTCTCCTATCTAATGCCAACTTTGAAAGCTATGTTGCGATTTGAGGAGAGGTATAAGATTCCTCTTGAGCCTTTTACACGAGGGTTTCTTTGAGAGTCACCATCAAAATATGCCCAAGATATATTGGTATTTATGTCTTTTTGTTTCTACCTAGCCCTTTTTTCTTTCTTTTACCTAAGAATAAGCATTGGGATATTAAGAGATTAAATTGCACATTTAAGGGGCACGATCTCCATTATGTAAAAAATCCATGCTTCTAGCGAGCCAAATTCCCCATGCTATATTGAGTGGTAATATCTCATCTTCTTTATGTCCTTATTTGTATAACAAGACGTGAAGGCTTCATTAGTACTTCATGCTCCACATACATTCCTTAGCCTTATCATGCTCCAACTTCTTCCCAAACTTTTTTGAAAAAGGAGAAAATTAGAAGTTAGTAATCTATAGTTTCCTTTGCTTGTTGGCATAAACTACACCATCCTAAGCCATTTTTATTTTCTTTTCTTTTTAAACCTCCCAAGACCCTTATTGTTTAATGTCAACTAGTAAATAATTTAATCTTGGATAGACATCTTAACTTCCATATGGTTCTCCACCACCAAACTAGTTTCCCCATAAAACCTTCCTCAATAAGAGCTCTAAATCTCAATTTGGGGGCATAAGTCCCAAAAGGGTTAAGAGACCATAAAAATTGGTCTTCATATTCCCCTAATTTGACATTTCTATCTTTTAGGGCATTTGTAAATAACTTCCAAGGTTTCACAAGTTCCTGTCTCAATCTAGTTTCCTCCTAGGTAAGCCATTTTTGTTGCCAATTTTTAGATTTCTCCCAATTCACACTCTGTCTTAGTGGAAAAAACACATTTATTCGAAGTGCTTATGCTACCTGAAGAGGTAGTTTGTGCTATCCTTTGCTACCTAACCAACAATCAAGCCTTATTTGGATTTTATCCCTTTTTCCCACTTCCATATCAACCAATTACCAATTAGTTGGAAGGCTAAGTTCACAACTTTCCATATAATTGAGGCATTATGCATATGTTTTGTAGTATTTCTAATCCACTTGTCTAATATGGTTGGGTACAAGTATTTAACTTTCATTACTTGGACCCGTGATCCTTTTCCTTGGACTAGCCTCCATACATTTTTTTGCTGCTAGAGCCTTTGAGAAGAGGAAGAGGTATTTTAGGCCTCATCCTCTATTTTATCTGGGATCACCAAATTTTTAGGTTTCCATCATAGGTCCTTTCTTAGATTTTTCTCTTGAGTAGATAAATTTATAGCACACTTTCCTAATTACTTCCAATACACATTTTGGGACCCAAGCCAATGAAATCCAATATATAAGTATGTCTTATAGTATACACTTGACAAGATCCAATCTTCCCTCTCTTGAAATCCATTGATTACATCAATGATTTATCTTCTTTTCTGCTTTGGAAATTAACCATTTCCAATCACCTTTTCTATATAGGTTTGGATGCGTATGGAATCTCATGTACTTTAATCCTTGATCCAAATATATCATAAGGTACATAAATGATTGAGAGAAATATATCTATTAATGCTCTGGTATGTTTCACATGGACATGGCATATTTATCAAGATTTATTTGATACCCATAGATTTATAGAATTTGTCCAAAATATTTTTAACTTTTCATTAATTCTTCTAATGCAATGATATAAAATTAGCACATTCAAAAACAAAATATGTGATACTAAAATGCTAATCGAAGCAAATCCCTTTAAAGTTGCCATTTTCAGATGCCTCTCTTTGTAGTCTGCTCTACACTTCAGTTGATAGTAGAAATAGAAAAAGGGAAAATTCACACTTTCATCTAATGTTGAGATTGCAACAAGATGATGGAGCTTAGTGAAAAGAGTCGCCTTCACTAAGTGGGCCCGTAGGCAAATTATGGTGCAAGTTCTATTTTTAGATCCCAGCAGGGATGGTCACAGTAGGAGTGACCACAACAGGGATGATCACAGCAGGAGTGATCACAGTAGGAGTGACTACAGCAGGAGTGATCAAAGTCTATTTTTAGACTGACTATCCAAAATAGAAAAGTCAAATATTATTGTCTCATAATAATATTTGGACTATAAACTTGATCTTATTCTCTTGGAGCACTTCAGTTTGAGCTACAGATGTGGCCCATGTAGCGGTAAGAAGGAAGTATGCTTTTCTTATGAGTCAGTTGAGTTGTTGCATGCATGACTTTAGTTAGAACTCAATCAGTTGAGTTTGGTGGAGTTGATTGTGGAGTTGGTGGAGTTGTGTTCAGTTTGACTTGGTTAAACTAGTTGTAGTTAGTTTAACTGCAAATAGACTAATGATGAGTTGTTAAACTAATTATTAACTCATAATACAACTATAGAATACATCAGTTAACTTAGTTGCATGTGAGTGCATGTTCAGTTCAACAGGGACAGGTGTTAGAGAATCAGATTGCTATCAGTTGTGACTATAGTAGTGCATCAGATCTTGCACAATCAAGGGATTGAGTATGCCAATGAGTTTGCTCATGTATTTGCCCAGTATTATAGCCTCTGCTCACGTCTAACACAGTGTGAGTGATTCTTTGGAGGTGAAATACGAGTTTGGTAAACCATTCTCATTCATTCTTGAGCAGGTATTGAGTAGTGGAGGCAGGCAAGCAGTGGAATAGATTTGGAGATCAGATCTTCGCTGTATTGTGTGTAACAGGTGGAGCTGGTACTTGATTTCTTGTGATAAGCATTGTACTTTGTAATGCTACATGGTCTCAATCATTAATATACAGATAGTTGGGGTTTTTAGCGAGATGCTTTCCCCGGGTTACATACTGTGTTAATGTGTGAATGCTCTTGATGTTTTATTGTTATTGATGCTGCTATATTGATGATCAACGTAGAGGAGCTTATGTATTGTGTATGTATTCCGCAATAGTACATGATCAGGATAATCTCTGTTGAATATGTGTTAAATTATTCAAAATTTCTACATGGTATCAGAGATGTTGATCATTAGATCTACTATTCAGGAAGTGTTTACATTCTATTTCTTCAGGCAGAGTCTGTAATCGGCAAGGATAATTTTAGGGGCGAATGTTCGCCCTTTGGCGAAATTAAGGGGTTTTAAATTTTTAGTGGGCGAATATTTTGTATCATAGTACATTTTTACAAATCACCTCAAATAGCCCACCTTATTTTAAGGGAGAGGGTAAAAAAGGTAAATTTAGCCCTTGAAATTAGGACTTACAACCTTCAATTCGCCCATTTTCAAGAATAGGTTTTATTTAAGTGAATCCATTCTCCCATTTTCAAGAATAGGTTTTATTTAAGTGAATCCTATGGGCCAAATACCATATTTATAAAAGAGGTATGGTAAATTAATAAAAATATAAATAAATGAGAGGTATGGTAAATAAATAAAACATTTTTTATATTTACTCCATAAGTCACCTTATATACATGTAAGAGTGTAAACAAATAAAAATATAAGTAAAGTGGAGGTATGGTAAATAAATAAAACGTCTTTTTATAATTACTCAAAAGGTATGGTAAATTAATAAAAATATAAATAAATGAGAGGTATGGTAAATAAATAAAACCTCTTTTTATATTTAGTCCATAACCCTCGTCAAGAAAGAGGTTTTGTTTAAGTGAATCCTATGGGCCAAATACCATATTTGTAAAAGAGGTATGGTAAATTAATAAAAATATAAATAAACGAGAGGTATGGTAAACAAATAAAACATTTTTTTACATTTACTCCATAAGTCACCTTATATTTACGAACACTCAAAAAATGGGTTATATTTAGGTGAAACCTATGGCCAAAATACTATGGGACAAATACCATGGACTAGATTGTTATTAATACCATGCAAAAAACCATTATTAACCCTAATATTAGAATTAATAAAAATAAAAATGGCACATGGTATTGACCCATGGTATTCACCTGGAATGTAGCCTATTTAAATGGGGGAATTAAACCAGCATGTAGCCTATGCTAAGATTCACTAGGACTTTACAAAGTTTTATTATTTAGTGAAAGACTCGCCAAGATCTTACAAGATTTTATAATTGAGTAAAATATTCGCCATGCCTGGTGAGAGATTCGTCAAAAAATTATATATACATATTATATTATTGATAAAATCGCCTTCCATTTTTCGTATATACCATGGAGATTCGCCCATTTATTATATTTATAAATTTAGGGGGGGTTCTTAAAATTTTCCCTGGTAATCGGGCCAGGTAGCCTCTGGATTCATCCTTCTTTTGGAAGGTGAGATATCCGGTGAATTCCCATACAGTCAATCTCTGTACGAGAAATATTGTGTTCTCACGAATTTTAGATCGGAGGCAGTTGAGTTTGGAGCTGGTGGAAATCGAATTTGCAACAGTATTGTTGAAATGTCTTTCAACGGATTGCAAATGTTATTCCAAAGCAAGAGCGACCTGGTGCTCAAGGATAAACTCAGAAACAATAAGTGTGAGAATGGATCTTCATCAAAGGTATCTGATGAAGAGAATTGCGCTTTGGCTGCCAAAAAAGAAAGGGAAGAGCAAGAAAGCTTCTCATTCCAGTGCGAAAGGCAAGAAGCAGGACATGTCCAAGGTGAAGTATTTTCACTGTCACCAGCACGGACACTATGCCACTAATTGTCCGCAGAAGAAGAAGAACAAGCAAGTTGCTGGATCTTCAACAGGAGAGGCTCTAGCCTCACAATTTGAGCTTGATTTTTCTTTGATCGCATGCTTGGTTTCAAGTGTGATGGGATCGGTGTGGTTCTTGGACAGTGGTGCGTCTTTTCACATGACGGGAGATAGAGATTTGTTCTCTGATCTAGAGGACAAAGATCTTGGAGTGCACATCGAGATGGGCGATGATGGTAGATACAGTGTGACCGGTATCGGTACCATTTCCTTTGAGAGGGAGTCTGGTAAACCCTTCGTATTGAAGGAAGTCATGCATGTTCCAAGATTGAAGAAGAATCTTATCTCAGTGGCGATGTTAGAAGACAAGGGGTATGATGTTGTTTTCAGCGAGGGAAAGGCTTTCCCGCACAACAAGACAACTGGTGAGACCCGGAAGATAGGGGTTCGAGTGAGGAACCTTTATCAGTTGCATGTAGATGGATGCGCAACAATGGCAGGCAAGGCATAAGGATTTGTGAGCTGGGATGATGGCGAGTTGTGGCACAGGAGATTGGGTCGTCTTCACCATGGAGCCTTGAAGATACTGCAGCAGATCACTACAAGGCTTCCTAAAGGCACACTTGCGCAGTCAGATCAGTGCAAGGGGTGTACTTTGGGGAAGTTTGTGAAAGCCACCTTTCACGAGAAGGATAGTCGCACCACGACGATCCTTGAGAGAATTCACACAGAGGTGTGTGGACCTTTCTCAGTTGCTTCGACAACAAAACACAGGTATTATGTGATTTTTGTTGATGATTTCTCTCGTAAGTGCTGGATCCTCTTCATGCAGAAGAAGTGCGAGACATATTCAAAGTTCTGTGAATTCAAAGCACTGGTCGAGAAGGAGTCGGGGAAGAAGGTGAAGGCTCTTAGGAGCGATAATGGTGGTGAATACATCTCGGACGAGTTCAAGGATTTCTGCAAGGCAGAAGGGATTCGTAGAGAGCTCATAGCTCCCCATAACCCACAGCAGAACGGAGTAGCTGAGCAGAAGAACAGAAAGATTGTGGGTGCTGCACGGGCAATGTTGCATGATCAGGGCCTACCCCTTCACTTGTGGGTGGAAGCATGCAATACAACAGTTTATGTGCAGAACCGTTGTCCTCATAGGATACTTGGCATGAGTACACCCGAGGAGGCTTATTCTGGTAAGAAGCCTGATCTTTCTCATTTGAGGATTTTTGGTGCTAACGTTTACATGCATGTGACGAAGGATGCTAGGAAGAAGTTGGAGCCGACCGCAGAGGTTGGGATATTTGTGGGGTACACTGATACGCCCCACAACTATCGTGTGTATTTTCCAGACAGTGGTAAAACTGTTGTGCGACGGGATATAAAATTTCAGGAGGAGAAAGCCATGAAGTGTTCGCTTGAGAGGGAGCTACACTTGCATGCAGATGAGGAGCTATTAGTTCCTAAGGATGAGCTTCAGGACGTGGATCAGCCACAGGACAAGGTTCATGGAGTGGAAGAGGCCACTCATGCAGCGCCAACCATCAGAGGGCGAAAGCACTTGACAGAAGCTGAGCGACTGGCTCAAGATGCAGAGAAAGTTGTAGGACCACCTACAGCCCAACGCAGGCAGAGAGAGTCACCTGATCGGTACACTGGATACATGGCTCTTATGAGCAAGTGTGTTGTGACTGAGCCATCCTCTTTCAAGGAAGCTGTGGAGGATCCCGCATGGGTAGACGCCATGGTGGAAGAGTATGATTCTATGGTCAGAAACAGTGCATGGGAGATTGTTCCTAGATCGGAAGGGAAATCAGTGGTGGGTTCGAGATGGATCTACAAAGTTAAGCAGGCAGCTGACGAGAGTGTGGAGAAGTACAAGGCAAGATTTTTTGCCCGAGGCTTTTCACAGATAGAGGGGATTGATTATGAGGAGACCTTTGCACCTATCGTAAGGTATTCTTCCATACGGACGATTCTTGCTCTCTCAGCGCAGATGGGATGGCACATTCATCAGATGGATGTGAAGACTGCGTTCCTCAACGGAGTCATTGAGGAGGAGGTGTACATTGAGTAGCTCGAAGGCTTTGAGGTCTTCAGTAGCGAGTCGCATGTGTGCAGGCTCAAGAGAGCACTGTATGGGTTGAAGCAAGCACCACGTGCTTGGTACACACGGATAGACAGCTATTTCACAGGACTTGGATTCTCCAAGAGCAAGGCGGATCCTAACCTATACCAAATTGTGGTGGAGGGTAAGTTGCTTATCGTTGTACTGTATGTTGATGATTTGATTCTAATGGGTGATGAGCTGTTGATACTGTCATGCAAGAAGGATCTTGCTACAGAGTTTGAGATGAAGGACTTGGGCCTCCTTCACTATTTCCTAGGATTGTAAATATGGCAGCGCAGTGGTGGACTGTTTGTTTCTCAGGGCAAGTATGCTCGGGAGATACTGGAGAAGTTCAACATGCATGGCTGCAAGCCTGTTGATACTCCTCTTCTTGGAGGTTGGAGGAAGGAGGATGCCACTTCGGGAGAAGAAGTGGATGCCACTGTTTATCAACAATTGGTGGGGTCGCTGATGTATTTGGTCAATACACGACCTGATATATGCTATGCAGTTAACCAGATTTCACAAGCTATGGTTAAGCCTACCAAACTCTTCTGGAAGGCGGGCAAGCATGTATTGCGCTACTTGAGAGGCACATCGGGATATGGATCTTGGTACAGACAGGAGGATGCAGATTGGGCAGGGAGCTCAAGAGGCCGAGTATATGGCAGCAATGACATCAGGTACCATCATATCAGAGATTGTGTGCAGCGGAGGATCATGTTGCTTTCATACATTCCAACGGAGGATCAGGATGCTGATATTCTGACGAAGGCTCTCACCAGGAGCAAATTCGAATACCACCGAGGCAGGATAGGGGTTGCTGATAATCCATATCTTGTCGAGAGGGAGTGTTGAGATTGCAACAAGATGATGGAGCTTAGTGAAAAGAGTCGCCTTCACTAAGTGGGCCCGCAGGCAAATTATGGCGCAAGTTCTATTTTTGGATCCCAGCAGGGATGATCACAGCAGGAGTGACCACAACAGGGATGATCACAGCAGGAGTGACCACAACAGGAGTGATCACAGTAGGAGTGACCACAACAGGAGTGATCATAGCAGGAGTGATCAAAGTCTATTTTTAGACTGGCTGTCCAAAATAGAAAAGTCAAATATTATTGTCTCATAATAATATTTGTACTATAAACTTGATATTATTCTCTTGGAGCACTTCAGTTTGAGCTACAGATGTGGCCCATGCAGCTGTCAGAAGGAAGTACGCTTTTCTTATGAGTCAGTTGAGTTGTTGCGTGCATGACTTCAGTTAGAACTCAATCAGTTGAGTTTGGTGGAGTTGATTGTGGAGTTGATGGAGTTGTGTTCAGTTTGACTTGGTTAAACTAGTTGTAGTTAGTTTAACTGCAAATAGATTAATGATAGGTTGTTAAACTAATTATTAACTCATAATACAACTATAGAATACATCAGTGAACTAAGTTGCATTTCAGTGCATGTTCAGTTCAACAGGGACAGGTGTTAGAGAATCAGATTGCTATTAGTTGTGACTATAGTTGTGCATCAGATCTTGCACAATCAAGGGATTGAGTATGCCAATGAGTTTGCTCATGTATTTGCCCAGTATTATAGCTTCTGCTCACGTCTAACACAGTGTGAGTGATTCTTTGGAGGTGAAATACGAGTTTGGTAAACCATTCTCATTCGTTCTTGAGCAGGTATTGAGTAGTGGAGGCAGGCAAGCAGTGGAATAGATTTGGAGATCAGATCTTAGCTGTATTGTGTGTAACAGGTGGAGCTGGTACTGGATTGCTTGTGATAAGCATTGTACTTTGTAATGTTACATGGTCTCAATCATTAATATACAGATAGTTGGGGTTTTTAGCGAAATGCTTTCCCCGGGTTACATACTGTGTTAATGTGTGAATGCTCTTGATGTTTTATTGTTATTGATGCTGCTATATTGATGATCAACGTAGAGGAGCTTATGTATTGTGTATGTATTCCGTAATATTACATGATCAGGATAATCTCTGTTGAATATGTGTTAAATTATTCAAAATTTCTACATCTAAGACATCTACTTAGTCTAAAGAAAGGAGATGTTGCTCCATTGATTATGAGAACAAAGAATACATAGGTAATGTAGCTCATCACCCATGCTACAAAATCATGATGAAAGCTAAGTTAATAAGGATCAATCTCAGGAAAAGTTATCTTACCCTATCATAAGCTTTGTAATGACCCAATTTTATTATCATCAATATTTGATTTTTGTTTTTTGATTGAATGGAGACTTTTTTGAGCTATCCCTATTGCCTCACGGATTTGTATTCCCTCCAAAAACCAAATTTCTCACCCGAGATTTGTGTTGATAATACCTTTTGTAGTCTTCTAGTAATGACCTTTGAGATCAATTGTAGATGCATTTGCATAAGGATATTGGTTTAAGTTTATCAAAAGTTGTCATATTATCCTCTATTAGGATCAACGCAAGGAAGGTAGTATTATAAGCCCCAAATATTTTCCCTATTTTTCTTGTGGTCTCCACCCCACTCCTTTAGATATACTCCAACGAATTCATAACATCCTAGGAATAATTCCACAAGTAGGCCATGAGGCCCAAGGCTTTTATCTCGTTGGAAACTCTATAAAATTTGAAGGAGTTCATCTTTCCCCCTTCTTTCAATATCTCTAAGTTGTCCTCATCTTCTATGAAGCTAAGAAAAGAAATAGAGAGTCCTATCACATTAGTAATAGTGGCCAATAGTGGTTTTAGTTTGAGTGGCTAAGAAAAGAAATGTTATCATCTTTACATAGATTTAAAATGTAATTATGACATATTCAATCTTTATGAGTTAATTTTTAAGGCTCTTTCCGAGTTAATTATTAATTGGGATTGACAAGTTACTCGTAATATTATTCTCTATATTTTAATAAAATTAGATTAATGTAATTGAAATAACTTAATAATTAGATAAAATATTCAATGGAAGTTTAATGAATTAGATCACTTAGTTTAAATTAGCAAGTTTTAAAATGTAAAATACTACAAAGTTACGGGTTCACGATGAATAAAGACTCACTAAATAAAGACCACATATTGCACTGCATTGATATTTACTTTATCTCTACTATTTACAAAATATGTGAAAACATTTAAAACATTGGTTAAAAAAATGTACATAAAATAATTAATAAGTAAAATAATGTAAACATTATTGAATATTTAATTTTTTTTCATATAATATGATGAAATTAAGGTATAATCTTAAAAAAAAAATGGAATTATTGAATACTACCTACTTACTTCATCAAATTAAAATTTAATATAGAATCTTACCGTATCAAATTAAAATTTAATATAAAATCCTACTAAGTAATAGCTTCTAAATCCAAAAAAACCTTCTAATATTTTAGATAAAAAATTAAATTCAAATTCAATTTATACAATATCTTCATGGTTTAAATGCATTATTAAACTATGATATACTAAGAAAAAAAACCCAACCCTAACCCTCACATGAAAATATTATAGATCCCAATATTAACACACTTATTCTTAAAATAAGTGAAAAAAATCAACTAATTATCATATATTGTGAAAAAATATTTTCACAATATTTAAATATAAAACCTAATAATTTTCTTTAAAAACAATAACAAATTCCATCCTCATTATATCTTTGATACAAGACCTAAAAAATATCTCAGAATAAAAATAACAATATTTCTTAGAATAAAAATAACAATATTTCTCATAAGAACAATAACATAAAGCATCCTCATATTTTGATATGGAAGGGGACAACTAAGGCCTAGTCTTTTATATAACCTTCAAATGAAAGTGATTAATTATCCAATTTTAGATAATTCCTAAAAATACAATAGAATACTAGAAAAATATCCACTATCGACCATTAAAAGAAGTAATCCCACACTATTTAAATACAAAACCTAATAGTTTTCTTCATGATAACAATCACAAAATCCATCCTCATAATATTTTGATACAAAACCCATTCATATTTCTCATAACAACAATAACATAAACTATCCTCATAATATTTTGATAGGGAATGGTAAAGCTAAGTCCTGGTCATTTATACAAAACGCAATATTCCTCGTACTATTTTAATACATACCCAATATCTTAAATCCTCACAATAACATGAATATAAACCATCTCATAATATTTTGATACAAATCCTAACAATTTTCCTAAAAATAACATAAGCCAACAATGTTTCTTATAATGTTAACCAAAGGGATTGGATTGAATAAATCAACGTTTTCAAATAAGTTCAAAAATATTTTCATATATTTTTGTATTAAGAATATTATATATTATTATTTTATAATATATACGGAAGATTTTTTTATTGGAAAAGGTTATATCCAAGGTTAATGACATAAAGTACATAGGGGTTATCAACTATGTTAATTTGTTTGTAGAAATATACTATTACAAAGTTTGGATGGTTTTTTTTATTGGAAAAGGTTATATCCAAGGTTAATGACATAAAGTACATAGGGGTTATCAACTATGTTAATTTGTTTGTAGAAATATACTATTACAAAGTTTGGATGGTTGATTGGTATGTGCTAAAATTGGTGTTGGTGCTTTATTTTTGTAATAATTATGGTGAAAAGTTCATGTAATAAAAGTTAATAAAAATAAAATAAGATCACGGTTAAGGGATGCTTATTTTAATCTGAATGTTGGACAAAGATATCTTACTGGGCATCACTGGATGTGTGTTTTGGCTAAGGAAGATTGGCAAAGGCTAAAACAAAGGAACTAAAATACAAAAAGACATTTTTGACACATTTATTAATGAAAATAAGGAATTAGGAGAAAAGTAAGGTGAAAGGTCACAAGTTGCATGTGAGGAGGAAATTGAAGGAAAATAATGGAAAATGAAGAAATTAGAGGCCTCATTCATAAAAATGCTTCTGAGTATCAGTGGGTAACCTTTTGTCAGTTCAATTTTGGAGCTCTCTCATTATTCTCTCTCTTTCTCTCTCACTCTTGGTCACTTAGAGTTTTCTTGGAGCACTCTAGCTTTCGATCAAGGAAGGAAAAGCAAGCAAAGGGAAAGGAAGGAAACAAAGGATCAAGTAAGGAAAAGTAGGATCAAGCAACTTCAACAGGAATACTTGCAGGTAACCTTTTGCATGTGAGATTTGCTAGCTGGTTTGGACATGCATGACTTTGCATGTTGGTATATGGTTATCTTGTTGTCAGTGGCATGGTTTTGTCGGGTTATGATAGTGGTTTTCAGTCTAGCCTAGCCTTTTTCCGGATGCCATGGTACGTTGGGATGTTTATCTCGGTTTTGAGCTTTGGTTTACCAAATATATTTTGGAATTCGGGGCAGAGGTGGTCTTAAGTTTTATTCCCAAAGGCCTAGGAATCCCTTGACCGGTTTTGGCGGGATACACGGTAAAGCCCGAGGGACAAGTCTCGATTTAGGGCCTAGTGAGCCGAGATTGGATTGCGGTAAAGCCCGAGAGACTGGTCTCGGTTTAGGGCCTAGTGATATGGGATTGGATTGCGGTAAAGCCTGAGAGACAAGGAGATGGGAAATTCCTCAAGGATAATGATGGATTTTAGATGGCATTCCAAGTTCGATTCGGTTGTGATCGGAGCACCGGTTTTGGTGTGATCACGGTTTGATGAGGGTGGAGGTGGTTTAACCTCTGGATTCCCTTGGTTGTTTATGGATTGGTTGTTCTATGAGATCCCACATTCATGCTTGGAATATGGCACAGGGGTGACTGGCTAAAAGAGAGATTTGGTTTAGCTGTGTCTTTGGTCAAGTGGTATGTGGAAGTCCCGAACCTGGTCGGATTTGCCTATGATTAATAAAAGATAAGTTCTCTTATTTTTGCATTGGTTTATATGTGGATTTAATGGCTATCATATCTCTGATATTTATATGGTTTTATTCTGGTTATAAGCATGGTTAAATGACTGGTTCATGTCATGGTTATTTCATGTATTTACTTGTAATTGTTAAATGGATGGATGTGCTGTCACTCACTGCATTATGGGTTTCAATTGGTCAAGGTTGCCCAAGATCAGTGAAGTTTGGATCCACTTTCCCAGGCCACAAAATATCTCATAGCTTAACCAGACCCCCTCCAATGCCTAGTGCTCAGGAAGAGCTTTCAAATGGTATATAGAAGTCCAAAGAAGGACTCCTGGATCAGAAGTTAGAGCCTGTTGAAGATTGCCTTTTGAAAGCCCAAAAAACCAAGAAAATGGCTAAGTATGAGGGCATATCACAAATCAGCAGTCCCAAAGTCACAACAATCCTGCATGGCCCCCGCAATACCTGATGGGCGATCTTTAAGGAATTGCGGGGGGATCGCCGATAATGTTAAAGTGTCAGGGAGGGTAGAGGCTGATTTACACTAAAAATCAATGAAAAACAAAGGTTGGGGTACCCCCTTCTCACTCCTCCATGTGGTGAAATGTGGTAAATCCCGCATCCCCCAATATCAGTGGATCGACAGGGTTCTCACTTCATAGACCTTGCGGGTTGCGATCGTGCGATATAGTGTGAAATTTTCAGGGAGGGTTGAAAAATTTTAATAAAGAAAAGCATGAAAAACCAAGGCCATGCCACCCACTTCTCTCTCCTCCACGTGGCGGTAAGGTGGTACAGTAAATCCCGCATCCCTCAATCCCGCAATATCAGTAGATCGGCGAGGTTTTCATTCCAAGACCATGTGGGGGCCAATTCTACGGTATAGTGTAAAAGTTCTAGGAAAGGCCAAAATTCATTAAGAAAGGAAATGCCTACAAAACCTAGGTGGGCGGTCCCCTTTCTCTCTCCTCCATGGCAGTACGACGAGTGACGTGGCAGTACAGAGGGTGACGTGGCTGTACGAGGACATGTGTCACCCAATTTCTACATTTTCAGGGGTGAAATAAGGCCATTTCTGAGTGCCACGTGTCACCACTCACCATTCACAGGGTGACACGTGGCAGTAATGATGTCACCTCGCAGATCAACAATCACAAATGTTAAGGGGAAAAGCTAAAGATAAAGTGTCTGCGATTGCGATATGCGGGGATCCTCCCAGATGCGATACAACATGTGTTATATTGTAGAAGGATTTCGCGTTCGGACTGTCAGCCCACACTAAGGAAAAAGGTAAAGGGTCCCCCTCTCCTGTAGTGTGATTGCGATGTCCTAGGTGGGCCCGATCCCGCAGATTGGCGATCATAGTTGTCTAGGGAAGAAACTTAAGGTAAAGCACGGTAATGCGTCGATATGCAAGATTTTGCTTTACAAAAGAAAAAGACTCCCAGACACGGGTCTGATGGCCTTAGCGCTTGAGGGCTAAGCCCCTAGTTCCAGTCCTCGGTCATATGAGGAAAGCCACACGAGGGGCTATAATAAAGGGGGGCTAAGGGGGAAATCAAAAGTGCCCGTTTCACTTGTTTTAGAGGCAAAAAGCCTACGCTTGCTGTTACACTGTAATACATATCACCCACTACATCAAGGCACCAATAGTGCAAGAAAGAGTTTTAATGGGAAGATGGGCTGGAAGCTAAAGATTTAAATGGAGCATGGCACAACAATGGAGCAATACACAGGACTCAGGAATATTCATGGCTCAGCATGGAGCCCCATCCCTGTACACAGCAAAAAACTACAAATGCGGGCACTTACAGTCGACCCAACCCCTACTCCATAGAACAAGGCATCTGAGCAATAAAGGCAGAAGCGATGGGGTTAGTTGAGCAGCACAGGAGGCCATACCATGAGAAAATTACAGCCCGAAGAAGAGGCGAACACAGGATGGGCACAAAGACTCTTCATTTACTTTTATGTTTGGTTATTTACTTATTTTTATCCTGTAACATGCTTTCCTTTCAATGAGGCTTTTAATTCTATAATGTTTTGGGCCACAGAGCCTTCTCTGACTGAGATAGCTAGTCGATGTGATAGTTGAGTCTAGACTAGAGAGATATTTTTCTGTAATGAATGTTCTTTCTCCCCTCTCCAGATAAGTAGGGGAAAGCAAAACTTAACCAAGGTTCAGAAATTCTATAGAAAAGACTACATTCCATTTTTAGACTATTTTTCTTTGTAACTCAGATATTTTTCAGAATATCAAGGATATGGTGGTGATTCCCCCTTCAAGTATTACAGTATGTGTTCCTTCTGTTAAATCTCATTTTATGTTCATCTTTCCTCTCTGTATTCATGAAAATTATAGCTGCTAGAAATGTTTCAAGCTTCCTCATATATCTATTTGTATTGATATGTGAATGCAAGTGCTTGTAATTATATCACAGATTCACTTGTCTCAATACTGTTGATGCATATACCTATGTGGGTTATTGAAATCATATCTTTAAATTTTCAACACATGAATCATAGCATTCCGCCCCTCCTTCACCCATTATTTCTGCTTGTAACTCAAATAAGTATAGAAATCCTTAATGCCTCAAGCTCTATGCGTTAAGTGTAGAATGCTTGAAGCCTTATGCTCTATGTGATGAGTTTCTCCTTCTCCTTGTCCTCTCTCATATGCTCTGAAAAATATTATTAAGCTGTAAGCCCTTGAATTAATCATCCTCCACTCTTTTCGTGCATATTTATGAGATCTGAACTTGTGAGGAAGTACAAAAAATTCATGTTTTATTTATTTGGATAAATGAACCACCCCATTTCCTATATATATATATATATAAGCATAAGTGATGTATCTAGTTTCCTGTAAATCATTTGAGACACACCAATTTAGATATGCCCAGGCACTGGTCTTGTAAGCAATCCAAGGATGTTTCTGGGAGCTACAACATCTTTTGGCACCATTTCCAGGGAACTTATTGAAGGAATTTTTCTCCCGGGATATGAAAAATTGAGCACCTTTCATGTAGGTGAGTGAAGTCTTTTCTGGTTGCATTCATATCACCTTGGCAACTCCACAACCCCCTTATTATCATTGATAACCCTGTATTTTAAAAGGCCTCATACTCGCTCAGATACATCCCAGCAGAAAGCCCCATTTGTATCTAACCCTGAAAAATTAATTTCCAAGAAAAGCTGGAAAGAGAAAACTCCCCCAGACTGTGCTACCATCTCACCAGCGTTTGAAGTTCCCCCCTCCAGTTCTCATCCTACTGCTGCTCATTATTCAGGACTTACTCCTAAGGCCCTGACATACCCTCTTTCCCCTCCAAACATTGTGGTCTTAACCCCAGTTCCTCAAGAAAATTTTAATCCACCTCCACTAGTCCAGATGGATCTTCCAGGATTTTTTCTAAATAAGTATGCACCTCTTGATCTACCTTAGCCCTTAAGTGTAATTCCCCAGGACTACCTAAAGAATCTTCCTAGGTTCAGTGGGGAAGATGATAATACGACACATAGTCACATTGAAACCTTCAATGCTTTTGCCGAGAACATAAACATGGAACAACTGGATGTGGTTATGGGACTTTTTGTACAATCCCTTAATGGAGAGGTTAGAAAATGGTTAAAATCCCTACCTAATGCCTCCATCACTACATGGGAGAAACTTGAAAATGATTTCACACAGAAATGGGGAGAAAAGAGGAATCATGAGTACCTCCTCACTGAGTTTAATGCCATAAGGAAAAAGCCGAAGGAATATACTTCAGAATTTATCAAAAGATTCAATAAGTAGTACAATAACCTGCTAGCCGACATAAAGCCTCTCCCAACTACAACTCGTGTGGTTTTCTTGGGAGCCTTTGAGTCCGACGTTGGCTTTACCCTAAGAGAAAGGAAGTCTACCATTCTAGACTAACTTTAGATCGATGCTCTCGAAGTGGAAGCAAATTTGGCTCCCGCAGGGAAGTCAAGGGTAAAGCAAGAACCTACTGAACCCAAAAGAGGGAAAGAAGAGGCATGTTCTTCTGGTCGAGATGGAGAATCATCAGACCCGAAGTGGGATGATCTAGACAAACTCATCAAGAGTTTATCACAAAAGGTTGGAAAGATTTAAATTGAGAACAAGAACCTCTCCAGACAGAATGCTCAAGTCAACAACTAGGGTTATAACCCGCAATATAGAATACCTCCAATGCAACTACTTCCAAAGGAAATAAAGGAACAACTTGATCAAGATCCCTCATCCCTTATACTTGGAAGATGGTCCTGACGAACAATCATCAGATACACCAGAGATGCAGGGAAATATATATTCTGGTTTTGTTGAAGAAGAACACGAGAATATGGATCACCAAGAGGCCAGTCATGATAGAGAAGTAGCAGTAGATGAGGAAGATATGGATTATTATTGCAAACAGTTTGCAGAGTTCATGCAAACACAACCCCAATGTAAATATAATCTAAGATATTCAAGGAAGAGTATGAGAGAACTAAAACAGTAAGGGGAAACTACTCCCCAAGTGGTTCCTCCAGCACCAGACAAAGGGAAAGGTAAGCTCCATCCTGACCCACCCAAGATAGGAGTCTTTAAAAATAAGGAGAGCAATGGTCCTAAGGGGCACACATAAAAGGAGGCACCTGTTCTGTTGATCGCTGCCATTGGGAAGGGAGAAAGAACAGATCCAGGAGATACAGAAAAGGCCCAACCCACATTCAATCTCTAGAAGGAGCTTGAAAAGGTAAAAATTCATGTTCCTCTGACTGAGCTTCTAAAGCAGCCTCATTACAAAGCTCAAGTCTCTCAATTCATGCATCCAACCACCTCAACATCATCCCATGATAGTTTGAACCTCCAAGAGGAGAGGCCCATGGTTGTTTTCGGGCTACATGTGGAAGAGTTGGACCCTTCTACTGCACCTTTCTATGTGACTTTGGTGATCCATGACCTTTTTTTCATAATTGCATGTTGGATTCCAGGGCCTCACACAACCTCATGCCAATATCAATAATGGAACAACTAGGTTTATAGATTACCAGACCATACAAGGACTTGTACTCCTTTGACTCCAAGAGTGTCAAGTACTTAGGCATGATAAAGGATCTAGTGGTAAACTTGGCTCAGATCCCTGTGAAAAGTGTGGTAATGGACATAATGGTGGATGATATACCTCCTCATTTTGGAATGCTCTTATCTAGATCTTAGAGTTCCAAGGTGGGCTGCTATATCAAGCTAGATCTGAATTATGCCACCATTCCCTCTTTTGAATGTGAGCAAAGGAGGTTGTACAAAGAATCCAGGCTTGTGAAAACCATGACCCTAGCTAAAGGCTCAAAAAACTCCCCAGTGCATGGGAAGGATAGTGACATCTCTTGCATATTCTTAGAAGAAGACGAGAACCTCTTAGAAGAAGCATCAGTACACCTGACAAGGCACTTGAAATATCGACACTTAAATGAAAACGAAGTATGGAAATTGAACTTCGACGGAGCAAACTCAAAAGAGGGAAATGGAGCTGGAATATTGTTGGTATCTTGGGAAAGCAACATGATACCCCTCTCATTCAAGCTCAAATTTGAGGCGACCAACAATGTGGCGAAGTATGAAGCATTTCTCCTCGGGTTACAAACATAAATAAATATGAACATTGAATGCCTATTGGTCTATGGAGACTCTAAGCTAATCGTAAGGAAGATTCAAGACCAATGCCAAGCTAAACACCCCCGGCCAAGGACGTACTGAAATGAAGTGTGGGAATTAATCGACAATTTCTTCTTAGCATTTAACATCCAGTTTCTGCCCACGGAAGAAAACAAGATGGATGACTCTTTTGTTGTAGCTGCAAGCACTTTTAGGGCCCCACATAATCCACTCCTCAGATATGAGATATAAGTCAGAAACAGGCCTTCAATACCTGATAATGTCAAACACTGGCAGGTATTCAAAGATGACGAGCAGGTAAAAAGATTCATAGAATTCGTTGGGGAGTTTTCCCACTCCACCATCGATCAAGAAGAAGAAGAATCAAAACAAGAAGCCACTTTGTGGAAAGACACAGTGGCTGGGCAAAAAAAATAAACTAAAAGGGAACACCATCCCTCATGGACTTGTTCCACTAGAAAGGCTATTTAATAAAGACACTTCCAAACAAATGGCCCCAGATAAGGATGAGCAGGTTGAAGACTGTAACATCGGATCAGAGGAGGAGCCCTAGATGATCAGGCTGTCCAAAGGAATCCCCTTGCATTACAAACAGAGGTATTTAGATCTATTCAAAGCTTACAAAGATGTATTTGCTTGGTCTTATGATGAGTTGAAATCATTTAATACTAATATTATTCAGCATAATATTCCCTTGAAGAGTGGGATAAAGCCATGCAAACAGAAACTCAGATAGATAAATCCTCTTACTCCCCTCCATTGAAAAGGAGGTAAGGAAGTTGCTACAGGCCAAGATCATAGTACCTTTAAGTTACTCTGAGTGGGTGGCTAATTTGGTCCTTGTCCGGAAAAAGAATGGAGAGATAAGGCTATGTGTGGACTTTCAGAATCTAAATAAGGAGTCTATAAAAGATAACTACCCTCTGCCAAAGATGGATAATATATTGCAGAAGGTAGTGGGTGCAACCAGAATGTACATGATGGACGGATTCTCCGAATATAACCAAGTGACAGTTTGCCCCGAGGACCAGAAAAAGACTGCTTTCACCACCCCTTGGGGAACATTCATGTACGTCCATATGCCATTCGGGTTGATAAATGCATGGGCCACATTTCAGAGAGCTATGGACATAACTTTCATAGGCGAGAAAGATAAATTCATGGTAGTCTACTTAGACGACATCACAATATTTTCTAAGACTGATGAAGAGCATATCCTCCATCTAAAGCTTACCTTCGATAAGTGTAGGAGGTATGGCCTCTCTCTGAATACTAAGAAATCTCAGTTTTCCTTGAGTGAGGGGAAGCTTCTTGGACACATAGTAGCACAGGAAGGAGTAAATATTGATCTTGAACGAGTCAAAGCCATCAGCCTTATTCCCTTGCCCAGAAACAAGAAATAAGTCCAAGCCTTTTTGGGGAGGATAAATTTCTTAAGGCGATTCATACCCAACTATGCTGAGATAGTCAAAGGTATTACAGACATTCTTGAGAAGGAGAATGAAGCTAAGTGGAGCTCCGTCTCCCGTGATTCTTTCACTTGGATCAAAGAATCTTTGGCTGAGGCCCCAATGGTAGTCAACCCCGACTATTCAGTACCTTTCTACATATTTTCTTTCGCCTCTCCACATACCATTATCGCTGTGCTGTTATAGAAAAATAAAGAAGGCTACGAGAAACCCATTACCTTTTTCAGCCAAGTCCTAAGGGACGCTGAGCTGAAGTATAATATATTAGAGAAGCAGGCCTATGCGCTGGTCAAGGCGCTAAATTCATTTCGTATGTATGTGCTGCAATTGGAAATTACAGCATTCGTCCCAATGACTGCACTCAAGGAAATCCTGGTGCAGGGAGATAGTGAAGGAAAGAGGGGTAGGTGGATAGCTAAAATGCAAGAATATGAGCTAGAAATAAAGCCTACCAAGCTCATCAAAGGCCAGTGGTTGGCCAAGATTTTATCTGAATCCAAATTCCAAGCTCTAGGTATAAACCTGATCACAAAGGAAGTCAGACCAGAGGATCACCATAGTGGAATTAAAACAATTGAGCAGAAGATCTATGCCAAGTATGAGGGATCACCCAGGTATAAGAACATTTTTCATTACCTCTTATTCCTAAGATTACTGTCAGGATTGGATAGATCTAAATACTGGAGTCTGAGATTTCAGGCACAAAAATACATCATATCTAATGGAATGCTCTATTGGAAGGACCCGGTGGGGGTATTACTGTTATGTTTGGTTGAGGGATAAACCCATGAAGTGATTGAGGACACTGCAGTTGGAAGACAACAACACACAAAATCCTCAAGGCAAAATTCTAATGGCCCACGTTGTTTGGAGATGTTTATTCTCAGGTCAGGTCATGCCAAAAATGCCAATTGTTTACTAAAAGACAAAGTTTTCCCCTCACCCCTTGATTCATGTGCATATAGAGGATCCTTTTAGACAGTGGGGATTGGACTTCATTGGAGAAATAAACCCAACTTCTAGTGGCCAACACGAATGGATTTTAACAACCACAAACTATTTCACCAAGTGGGTAGAGGCTATCCCAACTAGAAATGCTACTGATTCAGTCGTGATAAAATTCATGGAGGAGAACATAGCATCTCATTTTGGGTGTCCCTTTAAAATTCACTGATAATGCACAAGTCTTCAAATCTGCCAAGTTCACCAACTTTTGCCATCAATTCAATATCATTATTGGACACTCCACTACATACTACACTCAAGGGAATGGCTTGGCTGAGTCTTCTATTAAAACTGTGGCAAGGGTTCTATAGAAGACCATCACTGAAAATCAAAGGAATAGGGATTCCCAACTGAAGTTTTCTCTGTGGGCTAACCATGTAACACCCAACGATCCACTGGGAAATCACCTTTTGAGCTAGTATATGGTAAGGTTGTTGTCTTCCCGATCCAATTAGCAATGCCAATAGCTAAGTTTCTACAAGAATTCAAGGAAGAGCCTAATGCCTTGACTAGAAGGATAAATCAGCTAATGCAGCTTCACAAGAACAGAGAGCAGGTGGGGACCAAGTTGTCAAACTATCAACAAAGGATGCAATCTCTATTTTACAAGAAGGCTAAGGACGAACCTCTTCAACAAGGTGATTTAGTTCTCAGGTGGGATGTTCGACGAGAAGACAAAGGAAAACATGGTAAGTTTGATCCGCTATGGTTCAACCCTTTCAAGATTGTAGAAGAAAGGGGAAATAACACTTACATGCTTGAAAACTTCGATGGTGAATTGTTGGAATTTCCTGTAAATGGTCAGTTCCTAAAATTTTATTTTCAAAATTAGAGATATCTGTCTCTTGCTCATTGTAAATATCCGGTGTGTGTGTTGAAATTGTTATTTGAAATTTTCAGTTTATTATCAAAAAAGTCCTTTTTCACAGAATTATATTTTGTTTAAGAATAACTCCATGCCTAATGGAAGGAAAGGCTACTAGTACAGGTCCTCAGCACCTTGCCAGCAAGGCACTATCCCCAGTTGGAGCCAATGTTGTCACTCACTGCATTATGGGTTTCAATTGGTCAAGGTTGCCCAAGAGTAGTGAAGTTTGGAGCCACTTTTCGAGGCCACAAAAGATATTAGAGCTTAATTAGACCCCCTCTAGTGCCTAGTGCTCAGAAAGAGCTTTCCAATGGTATATAGAAGTCCAAAAAAGGACTCCTGGATCAGAAGTTAGAGCCTATTGAAGATTGCCTTTGGAAAGCCCAGAAAACCAAGAAAATGGCTAAGTATGAGGGCATCCCGCAATCCCTCATCCCGCAAATTGGTGGTCCCATAGTCTTGCATCGCCCTTGCAATACCTGATGGGACATCCTTAAGGAATTGTAGGGGGGAGGATCGCTGATAGTGTTAAAGTGCAAGGGAGGGCAGAGGCCAATTTACACTAAAAATCAATAAAAAACAAAGGTCGGGCCACCCCCTTCTCACTCCTCCATGTGGCGAAATGTGGTAAATCCCACATCCCGCAATATCAGTGGATTGGAAGGGTTCTGACTTAATAGACCTTGCGGGTTGCGATTGTACGATATGGTGTGAAATTGTTGGGGAGGGCCGAAAAAGTTTAATAAAGGAAATCATGAAAAAACCAAGGCCAAGCCACCCCCTTCTCTCTCCTCGTTGTGGCAGTAAGACGGTATGGTAAATCGCTCATCCCATAATATCGGTGGATTAATGGGGTTTTCATCCTAAGACCATGCGGGGGCCGATTCTGCGGTATAGTGTAAAAGTTTCGGGAAAGGCAGAAATTCATTAACAAAGGAAATGCCTGCAAAATCAAGGCGGGTTGCCCCTTTCTCTCTCTCCTCCATGTGGCAGTACGGTGAGTGACGTGGTAGTACAGAGGGTGACGTGGCCCTACGGGGGACATGTGTCACCCAGTTTTGGCATTTTCAGGGATGAAATATGACCATTTCTGGGTACCACGTGTCACCACTCACATGGGTGACACGTGGCAGTAATGACGCCACCCTGTAGATTTGCGATATGCGGGGTATCCTACCAAATGCGATACGACATGTGTTATATTGTATAAGGATTTCGCGTCCGGACTGTCGGCCCATGCTAAGGAAAAAGGTAAAGGGCCCCCCTCTCCTACAGTGCAATTGCGATGTCCTAGGTGGGCCCGATCCTGCAGATTAAAGATCACAGTTGTCTAGGGAAGAAGCTTAAGGTAAAGCATGGTAATGCGCTGCTATGTGGAATTTTTCTTTACAAAATAAAAAGGCTCCCAGACACAGGTCTGATGGCCTTAGCGCCTGAGGGCTAAGCCCATGGTTCCAGCCCCCGGTCATATGAGGAAAGCCACACGAGGGACTATAATAAAGGGGGGCTAAGAAGAAAATCAAAAGTGCCCATTTCGCCTGTTTTAGAAAAAAAAAGCCCATGCCTGAGAGACTACGTTGTTACACTGTAATACATATCAGCCACTATATCAAGGCACCGTTAGTGTAGGACAGAGTTTTAATGGGAAGATGGGTCGGCAACTAAAGACTTAAATGGAGCATGGTGCACCAATGGAGCAGTACACAGGACTCAGGAATATTAATGGCTCATCATGGAGCGCCATCCCTCTACACAGCAAAAAAGCGCAAATACGGGCACTTACAGTCGACCCAACCCCTACTCCACAGAAGCGATGGGGTCAGTTGAGCAGCATAGGAGGCCATACCGTGAGAAAATTACAACCTGATGCAGAAGCGATCATAGGATGGGCACAAAGACTCTTCATTTACTTTTGTTTTTGGTCATTTACTTATTTTTGTCCTATAGCATGCCTTCCTTTCAATGAGGCTTTTAATTCTGTAATGTTTTGGGCCACAAAGCCATCTCTGACTGAGACGACTAGTAGACCTAATAGCTAAGTCTAGACTAGAGATATTTTTTTGTAATAAATTTTCTTGCTCCCCTCTCCAGATAAATAGGGGAAAGCAAGACTTAACCAAGGTTCAGAAATTCTATAGAAAAGACTGCATGCCATTTTCAGACTATTTTTCTTTGTAACTTAGATCTTTTTCAGAATATCAAGGATATGGTGGTGATTCCCCCTTCAAGTATTACAATATGTGTTCCTTCTATTAAATCTCATTTTATGTGCATATTTCCTCTCTGTATTCATGCAAATTATACCTGCTAGAAATCTTTCAAGCTTCCTCATAGATTTATTTGTGTTGATATGTGAATGCAAGTGCCTGTAATTATATCACAGATTCACTTGTCTCAATATTGTTGATGCATATACCTGTGTGGGCTATTGAAATCATATATTTAAATCTACAACACATGAATCATAGCATTCCACCCCTCCTTCACCCATTATTTCTGCTTGTAACTCAAATAAGTATAGAAATCCTTAATGCCTCAAGATCTATGTGTAAAGTGTAGAATGCTTGAAGCCTTATTCTCTATGTGATGAGTTCCTCCTTCTCCTTATCCTCTCTAATATGCTCTACAAAAGTTTATTAAGCTGTAAGATGTTGAATTACTCGACCTCCGCTATTTTCATGCATATTTATGAGATCCGAACTTGTGAGGAAGTACCAAAAATTCATGTTTTATTTATTTGGATAAATGAACGAACCCATTTCCTATATATATATATGTATTTATAAAGCATAAGTGATCTCTCCAGTTTCCTGTAAATCATTTGAGACACGCCAATTTAGATGTGCCCATGCACTGGTCTTGTAAGCAATCCAAGGTTGTCTCTGGGAGCTACAATAGGATGCAAGACCTAATTGATGATATAATAGTTCAATGGAGAAGGAGGCGATCCTTTTGGTTATGTTTCGTAAGTTATTTCAGTCATTTATGCTCTGTCTTGCATCCTAGACCTATAGGTTTCATTGATGCCAAGTGTTTGATAGAACGTCAGTCCTGGTTGGGGATGCTCAAGCCTAGTCCTGAGGTTGAATTTTGATTTGTTTGTATTATCATCATGTCTCTGATGGATTCTGAAGGTTATAACAAATTATGAGTAGAGGCCAGGATTCTGGGCTAGAAAAGTGGCTCAAGTCATGGGGATGTTGACACAGGTTTGTTGGAAAAATTCTAGGGACGCTAGCACACAGGCCCGTGAGAGTGACTTTGGCTTCTATTTTCTGTCTTGCCTATAACATGAGAGCGACTAGGGGTTAAAAGACTTAAATCCTCAGTGGGACTTAGGGACAAGATATCTGAGTGGCCGACATGTCTCTTGAGGGTGTTGTTTATGATGTGGATGGATTTTTTTGATATGTTCTGTCGGTTCCATTTCCCTAAGGTCAACAAAGAAGTCGAATCCCCTATAGTAGCCTCTCTCGTCGCATGTTTACCCTAGTTGGTTGGTTTCTTGGGTGGACCTGGGAGGAGGGGGTGTTACAACTTTGCTTACATGATTTGAAATATTGGTATTTATCCATAAAATTGGTCTCATCCTAGGAGAGGAGAGTATTAATCTTAGACACTAGAGAATCCAATTGGTCTAGTTGCTAGAAAAATAAGCTCATTGCTAAATCCATTTTCATGTTGGAGCTATGTTCCTGAGCACATAGGATATCAACTTCAACAATAACTTATTACAGAAAGAGAAGGAGATCCTATATGTCTTGAACAACCATGCCATTCATTGAGTGATAATGTTGCAAAGGAGAGATACCGAATTGAAAGAAATTATGAGAGCCACCAACTCGTTCTCACCAATGTTACTAGAAGAAAAGAGTTTGATTGAGAAAGATCTACTGGACAAGATGCGACCAAAGGAAAGTGGATGAAGGTGAAAGCCTTTATTTACACCAAGTCCATAATCCCACCACATCACTGATAAATCCAACAGGGGAATTCATTAAATAGGGAATGGTGTCAACTAGACATGCTTGAGAGGGTGAAAAGTATTTTCTTTCTAGTCCTATGTTCATGAGTAGAGATGTTCAATCATGCTACCAATTTTCAATGTGATGATGAGTCGGTGCAAGATGGATTATGGTATTTATTACTCATGTGGTTGATCATTAATTAATAAGATACCTCCTTTTTCCTAGAACTTGAGTTAGTTTTGGTATATGCTAATCCATTATGTTCTCTTAAAATATGGAACCATGAAATTTTGCCAATGATTTTTCTTTCCTACCTGATCTTATCTGAAATAGATAGTTAGGAATGCATTGGAGAATAATTGAATACCATATGCTTGATTACAATGTGGGATTCCCTAAGAATTCATATATAATTACTTATACCTAGCCTGTAGAATTGAATGATTCCTTGGAGAAGTGTATAACCTTCTAGTTAGTTGTTTATAATAACAACTAGACTCCATTCAAAGGTACTAATTATGTCTCCCCTGGGGTTTAGAATAACATGTTCCACACTAGCCTCCCTGGGATTCACTTTGGAAGCATTGTCAAGTATAAGATATGTCATTCTTGGGAGGATTTCCAATCCTTGAATTATTGAGAGGTGAAACAAAGAAATGTGACTTGAAAGAGAGAGGGTGAAACTATGAACAAGAGGATATTAGGAAGTTGAATTGATTCCATTGGATCTCTTCATTAGTTTCAATAGGTTGAGCTTCAAACACTTGAATTAATTTTTCACATAAATGATTTGATAACAATGCTTTTGCTTGCCATTAATCTGAGTGGGAGGAGCCAAAGATTGATTAAAATAACATTATTTTTGGCTAGCAAAATCTTCTAACAAATGAATTTTGGTAGAACCATAGAAATCCTTATGATATGATTTTATTGATAAAATGTCCCTAATATTTAGAATCCCATCTATTAAAAATACATCACCAGGGGATAGGTTGAAGAGGGTGATGCTTGAGTCCTTCTAGGGTGGAATTCCAAACAAGACTAGAGAATTCACATTCCAAAAACAAGTGATGGGTAGTTTCTAGAGCCTTTTTGTAGAGAAAACACTAGGATAGGCCCTAAATTCCCCATTTGCTACATTTTTTTGGGGTGAGAATTTTCTCATGAGCCAAAGTCCAATCGAACATTTTGACCTTATGTAACCCATCAATTTCCGTTTCCAAGGATCAAGGTCAGCATATAGTGGATTATAGGGTGGGCTAGTTTAATAAGCTTTTATGAAGGAAATCCCTCTTAATCTTCCCAAGGATGGTTGAGACATCTCTGCCTTGGTTTACTCAAGTATTTTTTGAGAATAATCCTTTTCCACTTTTCAGATTTACTAGTAATGAGCCTTGATAGGAGCTTTACTCCCATAGATAGGTTCATTAGCATTAGATCCTTTATTCCTAGTCCCCCATCTGATAAAGGAACCCTAATGGTAATCCGATCGACAATATGAAATTAATTGGTGTTTGTTTTCCCACCTTGCCACATAAATTTTCTTAACCTTTGAGCTAATTGAGAAGCTATACCTTTTGAGATGAGAAGAGTAGTAAAATTTAAAAACGAGGAGAGTGAATAAAATAATTTGATGAGAATCAAGTTCCCAACTAGATTAAGCTATTGAGAACCCCCAATGAACAAAATTGGTTTTACATTTACTAAAAACATTTTTCCACTACAAAGAGAAGGAGGATTTGGAGCATTTAAGCATGCTAAGTACTTCATGTCTTTCCATTCTACCTTGTGAGGGAAGGAGAGGATCTAAGAGGTGTTTTTAAAAGTAAAATTATTGAAATTCCAAGAGAATATTTGAGATTTAGTTGAGTCAATGAGCCTTGAGCTAGACGTGGTGAAAAACTTATCCAAAACAATTAAAAAATTTGTAGATACAATAGTGGAGGTGCCCCCAAGCAAGATTGTGTCATAAACAAATTGGAAATGGTTGATCCCTTTTCCACCTCTTAGAATTTTGATTCCATGAAGATCATTGGTATTACGTTTATGTTTCAATCTATAGCTTAAGGAATCTTCCATGATGATGTGACAACAAAGGAGGAAGTAGGAAACCTTTACTAACTCCTTTGGTTGTTGTAAAAATGTTTGAGGACCTTCCATTGACCAAAGTGTTTATTTGGGGATTTCTTATGCAAGTTAAAATCAACTGAGAAAAAGCAGGGCTAAAGCCAAATTTAGATTGAACCATGAATAAAAAGGAATTCTTTACTTGGTCTAAAGTGTTTCCCATGTTGAATTTGATAGTCAGTCTTATGTCCTTAGGATATTTACTTGAGTGGATTACCTCCTGAAACATGATTACATTATCTACAATATGCTCATTTATCATCAAATTTCCCTAGTTTTACAATACAATATTAGGAAGAATTGGATTTATTTTGTTTTCAATATTTTTAACAAAGATTTTTTAGGTGTCATTGTAAAAATAAGTTGGTCTAAACTATGAGAAAATAAATGGATTTTATTCTTTAGGGATTAGGGCTAGAAAGGTGAAGTTTATAGCCCCCCCCTTTGTATTACAATTTTGAATAGATCCAGGTGGATATTGGAAGCCACCCACTTATTCCACTGGCTCACAACACAATTTTCCTATTTTGGTAGTTCTCAAGTCCTGAACTGTTGAAGCTGTTTTGAGGCCCTAAATCATGTTTTTTTGGGGAAATGGGCCACTATCAATAGTAAAAATTTTTACTCCTCGGATAGAAATTTCCAATGGGCTATCATGCATGCCAAATGAAGATCATATGCCAAAATTATGACCCCGGGAAGTTGATGTTCCAAATTACCCCATTGGGACCCATAAGCCTTTGGTGATTCATCTCTTAGGATTAGGTTTTTGTATATTTAAGGTTTTTTGTTGCTTCTTCATAATGAAAAATCCCACGAGCCTCATTATAACATAGTTAAGGGAAGACACGTAGTTGTCACATCTCTTCTTAGAGATAAGCTACCGTTGTTCAAGCTACTTTGCTTTCATTATGCATGTATACAGTTTCATCATTTTCCATTTATTAACTAAAGTTTAGTTTCATTGTATCTCCATGTTTTGGTTTTAATTTTGTATTTCACCTCATTTCCTTCATAATTTCGGATTGGTGGTATCACAACAGTCTGCTCTTTCTCTATTTTTTTGTGCATGTCCCCAACAAAGTCAGGGTATAAGGAATTGGGACCAAACTGCTTGAGCCCTTGCAAGATCACCCTTGCTAGTTCTGGATAACTCCCGTGGTAGAAGAAAACAAAGATGAGGGAGCAAGATATCCTATCAAATTGTTTCTCGAGAAGCCTTTGAGTGAGAAAGGAACAAGATGATGGATAATTTTTCCTAGATCCTTCGACGGAAACCAATAAGCGACACATCTTCATATAGTGGCCACTTCAGAGGTGTTTCCCACTTTAAGGTACAAGTTAATTTTGATATTCTTATATTTGAAGGTTGGATGGATCTAGATGCTCTAGACAAATGGTTAAATATACTAGAAGGATACTTTTCGATCCATAATTTTTCTTATAGAGAAAAAATTACTTTTCCACTCCTTAAGACTGCCCCCCATGTCAAGGACTGGTAGGAAACTTACTGTGAGAAAAGCAACATGGAGGAATCCACACTATTTTTAGTCCCACCCACTGGGAACTCTCATAGGGTTGTTGTTAAAGAAATAATATTACGTTGTTGGAAGCTACGAAAACCAGTACATGAGATGGACAACACTATGGCAGGAAAGGGACCAAGCAATGCCATAGTTCACAAATATCTTTCATACCTTGTGAAAAAAGCTGGGTATCAAGGAATATGAGCAACATATAGTGCTCAAGTATTATGGCTGTTTGCATAGAATCATATAGAAAAAAATGGAGTTCCTAAACATCTCCTCACTTAGCGCAACATACCGATATGTTGTCAAAATCAAGCAAAAAATTTAAACAAAAGAAGAGAGAATTTGGATCTACAGATCCTTCATAGTAGAAGAAGGGCAAGGGCATCCCCAAACCATAGAAAAAAGGAAAAATATAGGAGGGAACACCATAGGAAAACCCATTGAAGCCACCAAAAAATAATGGTAATTGGAAGATGAAGAAAGACACAGGAAAGTGGTGCAAGCTCCACAAGAGCCCCAATCATAACACAAATGAGTGTTGTACAAAACATTCATTGGTGGACAAGCTAAAATCTTCAAACTCAGACATAGGTTCTAACTCCGAACCAAACCTAGACAAGGGGAAACAAATCATTGATCAAGAACCTAGTGAAACTGTCACCACCACTAAGGTCCTATAAAGTGAGCCCAAAGATCTAGAGGAAGGTGAACATCTGTTTCACTCACAAATGTGGGTGAAGGGTGCTTCACTATATTTCATTATCAATTGCGAGAGTAAAGAAAACCTCATCTTAGTAGAGGTGATTAAGTGGTTGGGCCTGTAGACAACACCACACCCACAACCATACACCATCGAGTGGCTCCACAAAGGGTGAGATCTCTACGTCAACCAGTAATTCTGCATTCCTTACAACACCAAGCCTTTCAAAGACAAGGTAATATGTGTTGTTTCCCCCTTGAAGTTTTTGATGTTTTGTTAGGCCAACCACACTTGTGAAATAATCATTCTATGTATGATTCGAGAGCTCACAGTGTTATTATAACTTTGGGTAGACAACTATACATGATACTAGAGGTAGTATAGCCTACTTCCATTTCTTTGATCTCTACTAAGAAATGCAGTAAGATCATCTCCTAAACTAAGAAATTTGTTTTCTTCTTGATTCGCTCTCAAAGTAAGGAGAATATTGTGGCCACATCCATGGCCTCCACATAGGGATCCTCCACACAGTAGAGGCAAGTGGATAAAGTCATGGAAGAGTACAACGACACCTTCTCCTCACCCGTAGGAGTACCTTTGCACTATCAGGCCAAGCATTCAATTGATCTGACCCTATGCACACCTCTACCCATTGGGTCAATATATCGTTGCTCTCTTTTTGAAAATGAGGAAATAAAGTGATAGATCTAAGATATGCTATAAAAACGGCACATACAACCAAGTTCCTCACCCTTTGGGAGCCCTATTTTACTCGTGTAGAAGAAGGATGGAAAATGGAGACTCTGCACTGATTATCAGGCTCTAAACAAAATCACAGTCAGGAATAGGTACCCGATTCCCCAGATTCATGACCTTCTTGACCAACTCAAGGGGGCGAAGTACTTCAGTAAGAATGATTTGAAGTTTGGCTATCACTAAGTTCTAATAGAACCAATTGATATGTGGAAGACTACTTTCCAGTCCAAGGAGGATCTTTTTGAATGTTTCATGTCCTTTGGTTTAAAAAATACCCTAACAACTTTGATGAGGTTGATGGATGACATATTACAGCCTTTCACCAACTCTTTCATGGTTTTTTATCTATATGGTATCATTATCTTCAACAAGAGTTGGGTAGAGCACTTGCAGTATATTTGACAGGTCCTTCATACTTCTTGACATCCATTAGGCGAATTTTGAGGTCTAAAATGGGCCTCCTAAGAAAAATTCCCAAACCAAAATAAACTTTATAAGAACCAATAGGATTCAAGATGATGATGTAAACCATGGGGGATGATTGACCATTTTGGGAGTAAAAAAGTAAAAAGATTAAAAAATAAAATAATAAAACTACTTTTTCAACTCGTATTTTCAACTTATCTCCCTAAGGTGTTACTAAAATTTCAAACGGGAGTACTATTTGGATGCAAAATTTAATTCCTCATCCAAAGATTACCCATGTTGCATACTTTTGATGGACCCTACTACACGAAAAATGAGAAATACATGAGAAAACGTGATTGCAATCACGTTTTTCGTGTATTTCTCATTTTTTGTGTAGTGGGTTCCATCAAAAGTATGCAACATGGGTACTCCTTGGATGAGGAATCAAATTATGCATCCAACAAGTGTTTCTGATCTAAATTTGAGTAAACCCATAGGGAGATAAGTTGAAAATACAAGTTGAAAAAATAGTTTTTTCCTTTTTCCCTCTAAAATTTGATGATGTAATCTAATCAATTTTTTTTATTTCCACTATTATTTTATAATTTCCTTAGGAGGACCATTTTAGAACTCAAAACTCACCAAATGACAAGCTATGTTCTAACATGGGAAAAATGATCCTTTGGCATGGAAAAGGTACAATAAATAGGTTACATTATTCATGATGAGCAAGATGTGCATGTGGATCCAACTAAGATCCAAGTCATTCAATATTTTTTGGCCCTGATGAATTTAACAGAGCTTCGTAGCTTCTTGGGCCTTGATAATTTCTAATGAATATTCATGTTGGGTTTATCTTAGATGCTTGGTCATTAAGTCAAGCTACCAAGGGTGGAGAAAAAGAAAAGTTTTTTTTGGTTTAAGTCAAAATAGAAGGCATTCAATGAATTGAAACATTTCCTTTTCTCGACACCAATCCTCACTCTGCCAGACTTGCAACAATAAGTTGAGATTGAGACAGATGCCTCTGACCATTCTTTTGGTGCAATCCTCATTCAACAAGGACATTTGATGGCCTATCACAATGACACTCTCTGATACTGTCTAGAGATACCACACATATTATAAGGAGATGTATTCCATTGTGCAATCCTCCTAGCAATCGAAACATTACATTCTGGGGAAGGAGACGATCATCCACACGAATCACCAACCTCTTCAATTTATGCAGTCATAAAGGACGTTACAAAATAACAACCATCAGAAATTATCCACATATATGCAACAATTTCATTTGAACATTAAATACAAGAAGGATAGCATGAATCACGTCACATTCTACCTCAACCAACCCCTAGTTGTGGCACTAACCACTATTCTCAACTCTTGTGGGGACTGTTGAGAAATCCTCCATGGAAGCATTTTGGGAACTTATTCTTGATTTATTTTACTTGACATTTTCCTGTGATATTATATTTTTCTTCTGTTGATTATATTAGTGTTCTTATCATCAAATAAATTCCAAAACATGAAGATCACAACCATACAAGATGAACACAAGATGTAGGCACTCAACCACGACAAAGTCCCTCTTCTAGGGGAAAACCCAGAAATCCTTCTTTTCTTCTTTAGAATCAAATCAAATGAGACAACATGTACCTTTTGACCAAATAAGTAGATTCCCTCCTTCCACTAATTTAGCCCCCAACACAAATTCTTGAAGTAAATTAGAATCTATAACTTTTGGAATTCGTCCTCCATCCTCGCCCCCTACAACTAGATTCAAAATCCTTGTACGTGTGGCAGAAAACATTAAAAACTTCATTTCACTTAGCTTTATATACTTCAATTCTTTCTTCGCTTGGGTTTTCTCTTATTTTCTAGGCCTTCACATCCCTTTCTTGACACTTTCAATTGCAGATCGAGTCCTTGCTTGAATGGTTGGCTTAATAGGTCGAATAATTTTATTATTTGTAGTCTTCACTAGGTAGACAAATCTCTTTCTTGAGGTCGACTAGACAGTTGAATGAGATGAATTGGTGGAGGAGGAATAAGGCATAAATTTATTATAAAAATGTTTTCCTTTCTTGACACTAAGAACCCAAGAAGGGTCTAAAAATATAATAACAATGAGAATGACTTAAGACACAAACCTAGCAGCCTTAAATGGAGGCTTGACCTAGAAACAAAATAAATGCAGCATGAAAGCCATGCTCATAAAAATAAAATTTATTTTATAATAAATTTCTTTTTGAAAAATACATTACATCATGACTCAAATACAATTATGAACACTGATACTAGTTACATTTCTCAACACTCCCTCTTAACTACGGAGGTATTCATAATTGTTCAACCGGTATAAGGTTGACCTTATTTTGAAATATTCCAAGAAGAATATAAATAAGAAACTTCCTTCAATTTCAACAGAAACTTCCTTCAATTTCTCTAAAATCACCAAACTCAACCTCGACACTTTTCGAAACATCCAATTCTGGTTCACAACTTCATTAATCACAAATTTATTAATCACAAATGCAACTCACGAATAACCATATGTAGTGCTTCAACTCTTATACAATCTTAAACATCCTCATGGACTTCACATCATGTTTTAAACTATTGAGGAGTTCTAAAATGAACACTGATACTAGTTACATTTCTCAACACTCCCTCTTAACTAGGGAGGTATTCATAATTGTTCAACCGGTATAAGGTTGACCTTATTTTGAAATATTCCAAGAAGAATATAAATAAGAAACTTCCTTCAATTTCAACAGAAACTTCCTTCAATTTCTCTAAAATCACCAAACTCAACCTCAACACTTTCCGAAACATCCAATTCTAGTTCACAACTTCATTAATCACAACTTTATTAATCACAAATGCAACTCACGAATAACCATATGTAGTGCTTCAACTCTTCTACAATCTTAAACATCCTCATGGACTTCACATCATGTTTTAAACTATTGAGGAGTTCTAATTTTTTTCAATAAATCTCCCTCTCAACTAGTGAGATATATACTTTCTTCATCCAAGCTTCTTCTCTATTAGGAGATAAATCCATCATATCATCAAAAGAACTTCAAATTTTCAAAACATCATTCCTTCACTAGGAAACAAGGTCATCTGTAATGTATACTTTAATGTTACGAAGATTCTTACATCTCCCTCTATCATGCTCAATATCATCATCAAGTCATCATCAAGTATGAGGCAGGTAAGCATTGTAATGCCCCGCTTAATCTTATCGTGCAAATTTTATTAGTGTTTAAATTACCTGAAAATATTGACTTATAATTATCAAGAAATATTGGTAAATACCTTCATTTGGGAAAATGTAATTTTTTTGATATAAAATTTATTATTGTTATTATTCAATTCTCAACTCGTCTTCTCAAATTTAATCCTGGATGGGATATGGTTTCCTTCCATTATTCCAATTTAAATATCCATATCCCCAAAATGTCCTCTCAAAATCTCCTTGGGAGAAGATATGGTCCTCCCCAATTAATTACCAAATTAAATATCCATATCTTATCCCCAAAATGTCCTCTCAAATTTACTTGGGAGAAGATATGGTCCTCCCCAATTAATTGCCAAATTAAATATCCATATCTTATCCCCAAAATGTCCTCTCAAATTTACTTGGGAGAAGATATGGTAAGAAAAGTCAAATGAAAGGATGAGGGGGTAGTTATGACATTAATGATAGGTGGTTGAGGTGGATGGGAGGAAGAGGCATAAAAGGGGAAGGATGATGAGAGGAGAGGGGGATCCTTGGTCTTGGTTTTGGTTTGGTTCTGTTTGGGAGGATTTTGTTTTGGAGGAGGGATGTGGAGAAAGAGGAGGGAGATCAAACTTGGATCTGGAGAGTGTTTGTTAAACTTGGACACACTACATCTGGTTGGACTTGGGCTCGGAGGGCTAGGGAACCTGTGGAGGTTTCCTGGGCTAGGAATTACTTCCTAGTTGGCTGGGAGGCAAATCCAGTCGAGTAGTCAAGAGGAGCATGGAGCTCAGGAGCATCTCAACTAAGCTATTGGAAAATGTATTATCCGTTATCTATTCTAGTTATGTAAATTTTTACAAGTTATACATGTTGTAGATTAAATTAATTTGTGTTCATGCTTATGATGTTTTATAAACCTAAAATTTTCATTTTTATGAAAATTAGTGAAATTAATTTGAATGAGTGTAGTAGTAGTTAGAGGACATATAGTTGGGTCCTCACACATGGTATCAGAGCCGGTTTCAAAATCTGAGGCCTAACAGTGGCTCTCCTTCATCTAAGCAGCTGTGAGTAGGGGGTATCTATTTTTCCAAGAGCTCTGAAATGTCCATCCAAAACCGTTCTCATAGCTTCTCTATGATCTTCACTTGACCTTTCCTTGCTTTTAAATTCATTGCTGTCAAAACTGCACAATACATCCCTCGAAATTCCTGAGCCTTCATGCTTTTACTGTAGACCATTGAAGGGATTAAATCTCGGCCTGTCACAGTGTCAGTTATGGGATCAAAGCATTCAACAAAGATAGCAGCAGCCTCTGAAAGTAGCACCCTATTGTCAGGGTCCCTTGTCTTGCCATGAAGAAGCTACCAGGATATATTGGCACTAGAAACTTCTTCCAGACCCTTATCACATCGCTTCTTCATCAGCTCTTCAGTTATAAAAGAAGGTAGGCTTTCTAGTCCATGTGAAACCAATTCTTGCAGTGAAAAATGAATTTTTGTACAATCATTGGAGCAGAACCATTCACCCTCCGACAATTCTTTTAAATCTGCCATGCCCTGTTTTCTTAAACAACCGACATGGAACTCCTTCTCACAGTGGTCTCAAAGCATAACAGTGCGATCCCCAAATGCCGTTTATCGAAATCATGAAGCCTGCATAGTATACATCTGAACTGTCCACGTCCTTGATGGCAATATAGAAAATTCCCTTGAAGAGATTTTTCTCCTTGTCCTGCTTAACCAGGCTGATCCCATTCTGGAAGCGGTCAAAGACTACTTCTGTCTCTTTGTCCAAATGGAAGTCCTTCTTGTTGAAGATTGTTAAATTGCTTATGGCTGCATTAAGAACAGATAGTAGCATATCTTCTTGTTCTGTCCGCTCAAAACTACCCAGTCCTTCAAAGTCCAGCATGACATAAATGCGTTTCTCTGCTGCTCTCACAGTCATCCACACTCCATCGGTACACCTTCCACCTGCCACATCCAAAAGAGACCCTGACAAGTGGTTTAACAAATAAGATTTCCCACTGCTTTGTTTACCCATGGATGATATGACCATAATCTCGCCCTCCCAGTTACTAAGAACTGTGTCATAAATGCCAAAAGTTATCAAATTTGTCAGAGATAAATTGTCTGTATAACTCAGTTCCGGTGGCATCTGAAACCCATCCTTGAGAGCAAGCAGTCCATTGTTTTCTGTTGAGGATATTTGGAGGAACAATGAACAAAAGCTTGAGAATCCATGTTCTCATAGCCTTGGTTACCAAGCGTGTTAGATGAAGTGAATCCCCAGATATCCATGGTTCAAATCTTTTCACATCAATTCGAATCTCTGTATTTGAGAAATCTTTACCTATTTCCTTCTCCAATTTTTGAAGAAGAGTTATCAAGGAATTCTTACAGGCATCCTCATTACTTTTTGTATCAATGCCTTTGGTGCTTAATATTACATTGATAAAAACAGTCTTCTTATCTTCACAGAAGAGTGCGGGACTGGTTGCAAACTTATTAAAAATATGGTATATATACTCTAATTGGGCACTGAAGAAAACAAGATGACTATGTGATCCAAAATTTACAATCTTCACTTGAAGCTCTCCCAAATCTCTGATTCTTTTGTTTAGGGGAATGGTCCTCAAGTAGCTCATGACATCAGCCAAGACATATATCTCCACCACGAAAGAAAAGTCAATAGCTTCTACTACTTCATCATTGTTGTCTGACTTGCTAAAGACAAATAAAAATGATCCATCCACAGAAACAAGAGCTACTGAAACAGGTGAAGGAAGAATTAGTAGCCTAGGTTTCATCATCGGTTGCTGATGGAGTTCCACCACCCTGACCCTATTTGTATCATCAATCAGGATCAATTCCCTTTTACCTGGTATCAGATGCATCCAGGTTAAGATTCCCATGCCAGAAAATTTATGGAGATCCACATCTACCCCTGTCCAATCTAATTTGCGGAAAGAATCATCAAACTTGTGTACTGCAACCTTAGAGGTTAGCTTATCATATAGGGCTACAAATCAAGTACCTTCATCAAAAGACAATAAATCGTAACCCCTCCTGAATCTTCGAATAGGATTTATGCCATCTAACCTTGAACCCATGTGCGAGCAGCTATAAACATACAGGCATGGATCAGCCAAATTCTGAATGAATGCCAACAAGTGCCTGGACTTGAGGGCCACCAATTGTAGTATTCGTTCTATCTCAGGGTCAAGGGTAACTAACTCAAATTGATTAGTGCACGTAGGAGTGATTCGATACTCGGAATTTCGACTTAACTCCTCCTAATCATTTTCCCTTGGCATCAACTCAGAAATATTCCGTGCAATGCTCATTTTCTCAAGTCTTTCAATTGAAACCTTCAGAACAACCTATTCATAGTAAGTATACAAAATAATTTGAACTTCACAAGCCTCGATGGACTTGCAAATAGGTTTGACATGTCCCACTTCATTTATGAAAGGAATGTGTCTTCCTCTCTATGTGAGTTTTCATGTAGCAGATTTACAGTTTCTTTTCCTTCTGTTGGCTACATGGGGCCTGACCCAGGTTCAATAGTGAGTTTAGCCAAGAAAATCTCGGTACTACTGGCCCTTTCGGCAACAGTCCGCAGAGCGCGGACTGAGGTCTCACCCGAAGTAGTATGGGAGGGTGCTGGAACCAGGTTTTCACGCCCTAGGGATGTCTGATATGGGATGACAGGTATGCGATTCACCCTTCGTGCTTACTAGGTTACACACACCAGCGAGCTCTTTGCGTTCTGTGGGACTGCCTTCATGTAGCTCTAGTCGTCGTGCGACCAGTGTTAATTACCCAAGTCTTCCTTAATTAGGTTCTGTTCTTTAATTCCTTAGAAGGTTTTCATTCATAAACATACATAAAAGTGTGTGCATATAAATAAACAGATACCATTACTGCATAACATCCAATTATAGATCTATGAAACAGATGCACAATATGCCAAATAAACTTCTCTTTATTTATGATGCTTTCCAAGTTCAGTACAGATTTGCTTCCGTCCTGTGTACTCAGCTGCAGGGATCCGCACACTCAGTTGTGGACTCTATTAGGCCTCTGCGCACTCAGCTGCAGAGCCTCTACCTACTACTATGACCCAATACCTTCAGATCTGTTCCTATCCTCTAACCACGCCTTCGCATCTATCTATTACTTTCCTCCAACTACTAAGAATCCATTTACACTTCGATCCTCGCTCTATTTATACAATCCCATGGTCCGCGGACCATGGGTAGGCTGACAAAATTTACATTCAATTACATTATTTTAGGGCGGACAACCCTATGACTCATCTAAACTTTTGCGCTCCGTGCCCACATTTCACGAGGTCTCTACATTACATTGACCAAAACTCGGGCTTTAAGCCCCAAAAACTTGCTATGGGGGATTCGTTGCCCAACAGGTCCCTAACACAATCATCGTGACTTGTCCCGAGTCATTGTGTGGCGAACTTGGTGCGAATTCCATCCAGGAGGTCACGCGTAGCTTGGGTATCCATTGCACATTGTTTGGCTGTCTGCTGTATCTGCTGCATACGTATCTCTGAACCTTAGTGACTAGGGTCATCTTCCTGTCCAACCGCATAAATTTCCTGCATCTGTGCCAGCTTCCTTTCAATGGTAGTTGTAATTGTGAACGTTTCATCAATCCACGGTTGGATGCATTCCTTGAGCAAGGCTTCGTTTTGGCGCGCGACATCTAATTGGTCCTTAAGTGCCCTTACTTGCTGTAGTCTGGTGAGTTGTTGAGTAAGGGAAATCATCTGCACGGTGCCCCGTACACTGTCATACTTGTGTTGAAACTCGCGCGCCTTGGTCTCTAGGCACTGCAGATTCATGTCTTCCTGTAGGTGCATAAGCATTGTGAGTGCTTACTCCAACAGCCCGGTGCAATCCTGTGTTGCCTGGCCAATTTGTTCCAACCCCATTTGGATAGCGTAGGTGCGCTGCTCTCTAACGTCTGGGGGCGTGGAGGGATGCGCCTTCAATCACATCTCGACTATCTGTAGGTTCAGCTCCAACTAAACCTTTGCCGTTTCCTTCCGGGCCTCGCGGACTTCGGCCACCAATCTATATACCCGTTCTGCTGTTAGGAGCTCTGTGGCATGACCAACTCTGGAATGCTCCTGCATGCATCTTCTACAGCCTTTTCTAGTTCGTGAGCCTGCACAACCAACTCATCCCGCTGGATACTGAGCTGGTCCATGTTGATTTTCTGTTCATGTAGGACCTGGATTGCTCGGCCCTCCCGGGCGCGGAGCTCTGTGATGAACCCATCCTGCAACATGTACAAAATTTCGCGTGGCAGGGTGGCTAAGTTCAAGCTGATGTCTTTCATGCTGCTTATCGCAGCTCGGTCACCCTCGCTTGTGGCTGCTAGCGCGCCTTCGGGTAAGACGAAGGTGTTTCCCATGCGGGCGCGCAACGTCTGTTCGGCCTTAGCGGTTCCTGCTGCGACATACTGGGCCATTGTGACTGTTTAGGGGTTCTGTACCTGTAAACCTTGTAGCTATGCACTGAGTGCCCCCAACATAGTGTTTACTCCATCCGCAATCCCTGGAGCGCATCCTTTGCGACCTCACGAATCGTTTCGTTGATATCCAATAGATCACCTTCTGTGAGTGTGATCGGTTCGCCGGATGTCTTTGTGGCATTTCCCTTCTTTTGGGGAGCTATTTTCTTAGGGCCACGTGGCCGCTTGAGTTGGGTCGATGTGGAACCGGGGTCTATGCGTTCCTCTGTCCTATCCCCTTCCTTGGTCTGCTGCCTTGTGGACCTCTCCTAGCTCTCCTCGGGCTCTTTGGTTGGCGCGGTTATGGTCTCTGTCATTTGCGCTACTGCTGCTGCATCAACTGCTATTTGATGTGTGGCTGCTTCTTGTTCATGGCGCCTCCTCTCAGCCAATTGTGTGATGCGTAGCTTGGTGTCCTTCTTTCGTTGCTGAGCTGCGACCTTCTCCATTTCTGCCAAGTCCGGGGTGTGCCACTCCGGAGACCATGACTCCATTACTACGAAGATCGCATCATCCGTTGCAATGAACAGAAGCTTCACCCATTTTCGTGCTAGATCCTTGCGCGCCCGGATATATAGGTTATGCATATCTGCCTTGAATTCTGTCATGCTTTGCAAGCTATTATGAACTGTAGGGGACAAGTGCGGCCTGCAGTTGATCCATGTTCGGATGCTCGCCTCCACAAACACCCAGAACACCTTTATCTCACGAATCATGTTCGCGTCTTTTGTAGCCCAGAGTGAGGTGTACCTCGTGGCTTCGGGCAGGTTACCCTCTGTAGTGGGAAACTGGCTGTCTACCTGCAACTCCCCTACAACCAACATGATGGATAAGAGCAACAACGCATAGTGGAAGGTCTTATCCTGCTCCTGGGCCTCCCTACAGTTCGTCAAGAATTCGTCACAGAGGAACTGCGCCCAGTTGAACTGGACCCCCTCTACGCATTGCTCTGCCAATGCAATCACAGACGTTGGTACTTCGTCAGTGCGACATTTCCTCATTAGCTTACTGGCCTGTAGTTGGGTGGCTACATGCACCCCTTGGTCTTTAATGCTTGCTATTGTGTACCCTCGCTTTCTCTTTCTAGTTTATACCTGGCCTTCATAGCTTCTGCGAGGCCCAAGGCCCAAGTCGCTGCTTTTTCCTGCTATGGACGCGGGGTCATTTCCTTTGACTGGTAGTCGAGAAATTCGGTGAATTAGATCGGCCGTGATGGGAATCGACACCTCCAGCCAGAGATGCCCATCATGCACTAGGCACAGCAGCTGCCTGATGACAAAAATGGTGATGGGAACGCGGTGGTAGTGGGGTATCCATCGCAGATGGAGTAACCCAACCCTCTCCACACCACGCAACCATTTCTGCTTCATTGACCTCTCTGTGGCCAATTGTGGGAACTTCTCGTTGTTTGTGAGGTCCCAATCTTTGAACTTCATAGTAGGTATTCGTCCCAATGGTGGACCTTCAAACCTTATATCATCGGGAAGGAGCAGGGTCTGGAGTGCACTCTTTGTGGCCTCCAGGTCCTTCGGTACCTTGGCTTTCCCCTTCCACAGGGGGATGTAAGGAGGTAACTTTGTCGCGGAAGGCATTTGGGAGACATCCTCTACCTCATCGTCTTGCGCCTCAATTTGGGCGATCAGGGCTTGCAAGTCTTCCTCCTCCTCTGTTTCAATGGTGACGACTTTTCCCTTCTTTGCCATTGACAATTTGCCAAACCGTGGGTTTCTTGGGGATACACGGACTAGCCCCATCGTTTGCTTATCTTTCTGTGGTCACGGCGTGCGTGGTGATTTTGGAACTTCTGGCGCAGCTGCCACTTCTCTAGGCTCCTCATGGGCCATACGGGGCTCCACAGTAACTTTGGCGAATCACACTCTTGTTTTAGCAGCCATTAGTGTGTCTACACTTGAGGATGGTAAGAGTACACGACGCCCAATGCTATGTACTTGCTCAATTATCAAACAACCAAGTGTTGCCTTGTGGCTGGCCCTGGGGGTTTTATAGCATCTTTTGAATTTGAATTCGACCCTTCCCCCCACTTCTGAGTCATTAATGCCTTCTTGGCGGTAGATCGTCCCAAATCTAGCTCTTAATTCGTGTCTTAATTGCCCGCCGCCCGCTCCTTTTTGCCTTAAATTGGACCTCTTGTCATGAACAGTGACACCAACGGTCACCTCCCAGCCTACCCGTGCAGCAGCGCAACCCCCTATGCACGGCCATGACTCTTGTGGCATACCAATCCTGCGCGCAACCTCTGTATCGCGTAAATCCCATATAGACTCTTTTATAGTCCCACACTCTCTTTCAACTACTTGGAGCGTTGAGACTGTGCTCTCTATGGATAGTCAGCTGGTCGCACCACCTATGTGAGGCTTCAATTTACCTTCTAGCCCGGTCCACGGGCACCCCTCAATTACCCTCGCATCCTTCAGTGCGTCGCTTTCTTCCTGGTATGGTGCGCTCCCCTGTTTACTTTGTCAAGTAAGGTGCGGTCGCAGCCATGGTAGCAGGGCCACAAATTATTCTAATGTAGTAGTATGGTTGGTTATACCTTGTTTTATCGTGCTTAGTTTCTCAGTGTAGCATGCTTGGCGATTTTGGTTTCTAGTTTGTTGATTTCTTCATCCAATAACATGCTTTTCTTTCCCAACTGTACCCAATCTTCTTCGAGTTTGCGAAGTTTCAAGTTCCCTCGCCGAATGGCTTCCTGTAACTGCATAATTCCTTTACCTGGGTCCTCACGCACTGTCCCAACTATGGGAGATGTTGTATGGGGATTCTTATCTAATCTTATGGTGTTGTCTCTTCTCTTTAGTGTTGGAGTCATTTCTGCGCTCAATTTTTTTCTCATGGCCTTATAGGCCCATCGAACCACTGGTATTCGCAGGTCCCAATCCGTTTGTCTTGCCTGGTGAACTCTGTTCATTATTTTGCATACCTTTTTGAATGCTTCAACGTGGAATACTTGTGGTGTGTGTTGTTTTTCCTATTGCTTCATCTGGTTCCGATTTTCGATCCTTAGTCTAGGGTGTGCTTGTGTGGACTGCAAAGCACATGTTTGCACCCATCGACACAGATGGGCGTGCAAGCTGCTTCGTCCTAGCTGCCCGGCTCTCGCTCGACGCTAGGGGCTTCCAAACCATAAGCACATCCACCTTCTACATTCGCGCCAGTTTACATTGGTCTCCTGATGTGTACTCCACCATCGTGGGGGTGTTGCGGGCACTGCCCATTCCATCACATCATACCGCTGCTGTTCCGGTACTGCGCTTTCAAATTTGTCCAGGAATTCATCCACCGCTGTTACTCCATCATATGTTGGCAGTTCCCTGGCCTCTATCGTCACAAAATGCAGTGATCTAATCATCATATTGTAATTCGGCGTTGTCACTTCGTGCAATCGGTTTTGCCAGCTCTCTACTTCTTCGTCTGGATCTGAAGTACAGGAACTGTCGCACTCCCATGAGATTCTCCCATCTGCAGTTGGGTTCAACTGATCCTGCTTTTGCGCTGTTATCTGGTAAATACAATCCATCTCATCGTCACTTTCATCGTCGCACACTGGTTCGGTGTAGCGCGCTCCTTCAGTTGGGTCTAGCAGGACTACTACGCGTAGGGACTTTTTCTCAAATATCATCTTTCGCTTCTTCAGGTTGATGAATCCGTTCATATCAGTGGCCCAGTCTATTCCTAGCAACGTGGGATAGGGATTGTTGTCATCGACAATCTCTATTACTTCAAAGTTTCTCTATGTGCTCGCACCTTCAATATCAACTGTTACCCCTTGCAACCTCCCCATGGAAAAAATCTTCTGTTGGTTCACCATTCATAATTGAATAGGGGACCACTACAATGCGGGCTTGCCCATGCGTTCCCATGTTTTCTTTGGTGACACATTCGCATCCGATCCCAGATCTAGGATGACCTGATCCATTTCATACTCACCAATCTGCGCAGTTAACCTCATCTCCCTTCCAATGCGCAATGTATGCTTCCCCAATTTCTAGTCTACGCGCGGTTCTCCTGACCCTGTGCACCTAGTGATCAGCTCATGTAGTCCCTTAATTGCCTTGTTGTCACGTAACAGTTTCATGCATGTCTCCAGAAAGGTACTAAGCATAAAAGGATCCATCCCTAGCTGTAGTTGATCCTTACTACCTGAAGTGGAGGCCTTCATGAAGCTCTTCTTAGCTTCCATGAACTTCTCCTTTGCGCGTTTTAAGTCAAACTCAGGTTCCTTTGTAGGAGCCTTGCGAACCCATGTATCTTCCTAGGGTTGCTTCCCCTTATCCTTCCCTGTAGTTTCACTCTTCTAAGCATCATGTTCACATTTGAGTCTTCTTCATGTGGTTCAGACCTCATCATTTGGATATTTTGAGTCGGACGGGCCTGGAGTACCCCTTTCTCGCGCATTTGTTCAATCAACGTAGGAAAATCTATCATTTCATGATCAAACTGAGCATAGTATGAACAGGATGTTCTTGTCGGGTTGGTACAATCATGGGCGTAGTGCCTTGTTCCTCCGCAATTGTAACAAATTAACTGTCTGCGACCCCTTCTTGGTCCCATTCCTCCTCATCCTCGACCTCGCCCTTGAAATCTAGCACGCGCCATCCCCGCAGCTGGGTCGAGGGCTCGCGTTTCTATCTGCATCCTATAGGCTGGGGTCCGATCCATCATTAACTCGTAGCTGCGACAAGTGTGCTCGTCGTGGCCTACTGACCTGCAGAAATTACAAAACAACTGTTGGGGAGTCTATGTATACTTCTGCAACAAATGACAATTATCCGTTGTGTGTTTTCCTCCTATCTGACAGATCGCGCACCATAACGTGAGTGTCGTACTTAGCCCTGCCTATGCAGAAATTACAAAACAACTGTTGGGGAGTCTATGTATACTTCTGCAACAAATGACAATTATCCGTTGTGTGTTTTCCTCCTATCTGACAGATCGCGCACCATAACGCGAGTGTTGTACTTAGCCCTGCCCGTGCCTCTGGTATCAATGGCATTGGTCCCACTCCTACCAAGTAGGTCACCAATACTAGATAGTGGTCCTTATCATGGCCCCGACCTTTGCATTTTATGCACCATACTTCCTTGCGCGCCTCCGGCTGTGGTGCCCTATCCTGCTTCAAGCTCTGAATTTCTAGGCAGAGATTCTATAGCTGCGCGTGGATTTGTTGAACTCCTAACCCAGGATCTTGTATCGGGGTCTCATGCAACCTCATTGCCATTTCCAACGCTTCGGCCTAGGTTGAAATCTTCTGTTGTGATAGCTCCGTCCTCAGGTGTGGCATTAGACATGCCACAAACCATGCGCGGTGCTATGCATTCGTTAGCGTTATATTAGCCTCGCGGATCGTACTCTTCAGCCATTGATCCAGATCCCAAGGGGTCTCGCCTGGAAGCATTGCGATCTCTTTAAACCCGATGATTGACTGTGTTTCTGATTTCAACCAGCTAAATTCTCTGTTCAACGCATTTTGGATCTCTGCTATCCCTACATTTGGGTGGTCATTAGATTGCTTGATATACCATATCAACACGCGATCTTACAACGTGCTCACCAATGTAGCCTTATTAATATTGTCGTTCGTGACCCCTTACGCTTACCACACTGCTCTTACCATGAACCAGAACTGGTCTGGATCCTCATTCCCTATTCCTCTGAATACGGGTAGCTTGATCGTGCTTGCCATGATGAACTGCGGGGTTGGTGGAGGTGGAGTGGGTGGATATGGAGGTGAGGGAGGTGAAGCGGGTGGTGGTGTGGGTGGAGGTCGTAATTGCGGAATGTGCTACCTTATCAAGCTGACCGCACTTCTCAGAGAGACCTGAGCGAGCTCTTCCTCGCTTTCTCACGAAGGTGAAATTAAGGGACTGTTTCCTAATTCCCCGCTACCTTTGTAGATCTTTCCACTCCGCGTCATTCCAGACATTAATGGATTCGCATAACCCATTTTTCACATAAAAGCATCTTAATACAAGTATTCAAAGATTTATTGTACTTACCTCGCGGTCCCTTGAGAAAACGTTGTTTTGCTTCGCTGTAGCTCACGATCATGTCTACTGCAAACTTAGTGATAAATCCCCCTATTATCCAGTCGAGCCAATGGTCCACAGCTCGTGCAATCTTGTCTTATGATGCCTCTAGTCTGCACACTAATTCTAGAGTCCACACTATCGGTTGGTTGAGCTTACACCTTCCCTGGATGTCGGCTAATCTCGCGATCCACTCATATAGTTCAGAGGGAAAGGATGCAAAGAAAATCTCATGGATTTTCGTATACACGTAATGATCCAGCCACCTTTTCTCAAATACCCGCGGAGTTATATTTTCTTGTGTCGCGAACTCGTGAATCTTCTCGTCCAACCACTCTTCAGTTTCCTTCTTTGTTGGGTTCTAGTGGCACGACATCAGGCACCCCTTAGGCAGATCTGGGTCCCGCCAATGGAACCATTTGTTGGCTATGTGGGGCCTGATCTAGGTTCAACAATGAGTTTAGCCAAGCAAATCCTGGTACTACTGGACCTTTCAGTAATAGTCCATGGAGCGCAAATTGAGGTCTCACCCGAAGTAGTATGGGAGGGTGATGGAACCAGGTTTCTGCACCCTAGGGATGTCTGATATGGGACGATAGGTACACGATTCACCCTTCGCGCTTACTAGGTTACGCGCACCGGTGAACTCTTTGCGTTCTGTGGGACTACCTTCGCATAGATCTAGTCGTCGTGCGACCAATTTTAATTACCCAAGTCTTCCTTAATTAGGTTCTGTTCGTTAATTCCTTAGAAGGTTTTCATTCATAAACATACATACAAGTGTCTGCATATAAATAAACAGATACCATTAACACATAACATCCAATTATAGATCTATGAAACAGATAAACAATATGCCAAATCAACTTCTCTTTATTAATGATGCTTTCCAAGTTCAGTACAGACTCAACTCCGCTTTGCGCACTCTGTTGTAGGGGTCCGCACGCTCAGCTGTGGACTCTACTAGGCCTCTGCGCACTCAGCTACAGAGCCTCTACCTACTACTATGACTCAATACCTTCAGATCCGTTCCTATCCTCTAACCACGCCTTTGCATCTATCTATTACTTTCCTCCAACTACTAAGACTCTCTTTACACTTAGAGCCTCCCTCTATTTATACAATCCCATGGTCCACGGACCATGGGTAGGTCGACACAATTTACATTCAATTACATTATTTTAGGGCGGAAACCCTATGAATCATCTAAACTTTCGCGCTCTGCGCCCGCATTTCGCAGGGTCTTTACATTACATTGACCAAAACTTGGGCTTTAAGCCCCAAAAACTTGCTATGGGGGGATCCGTTGCCCAACACCTTTAGATTCAAACTTCTTTTGAAGAGTACTCCAAAACTCTTTCCAAACCATGGCTTCAATGTTTTTTTACGAACTCTTCTTTGGAAAGCTTATTTATTAAGCTTAGTGTGACCCATGCCGCTTGATCAAGAGGAGCTCGAACTGTTGACTCGAATTGTTTAAAAAGCTTGCAAATACCATCTGGTAGTTCATGCTCAACACTCTTTAAGTTCTTTGTTGTCAAAATATTTTCAATGAGATACTTTTCAATTGAAGGCATATGTTTGTCACTAGATTCTTTGGTAACCAGGAATGCTACAAAATGATGTTTCTACCCAAACACTGCAATTTCTTAGGAATCCGAGACTTCACCCAATTTTGAATAACGATGGAATTGTCATTGACAACTTCAAAGGTTCCCTCTATGATCCCTTTAGAAGATTTAGTACTCAATTTTACCCGGTCACCTGAAAATGAAAATGATGCCACAGTTGTTCCTTCATTGAATTGCAATAGCGTGGCCCCTTTAGTACCTTTATTACTCAATTTTATCTTCTCACCTGAAGATGAAAATGAAGCTTCAGATGTTTCTTCATCGTTGAATTGCAGTAGCGTGGCCTTCAATGTCTCCTTTGGATGTGAACATTTCAAAATGAGTTCTCTTCCATATCTAACAGGCCCACTCACATTTTGGGGCCCTTCAATCTTATAAATATGACCAGCATGATAATCACCAGTAAATTTAACCTCTGATCCAAAAAAGATGAGCTTCTTATCACAATACCTGCCTGCTAAGATCTTACTCAACTCTCTGTGCAGTTGATCAAACCTATCAATAGAACCAGAGCCACGTAATTCTTCATGATGTTGTGAGGACGCAGTCCCAAGGGAGTAAAAAAATTGTGCTCCATTAAAGTATTCTGGTAGAATTTTCAGAAAGCAGGCAACAACACTCTCCTGAATTGCTCCCATAGAGAACTCGGCAGAAGCGCCTACTCGGGCTTCCGCCATGGAAGCGTTGAGAGTTTTCATGAAATTGCAGTATTCATCATAATGCTGCAATAGAGAGATGAAATCCTTATTGCTCAATTTGCAGAAGTTCAAATCATCATCCTTCAACCAGCTATCGATTTGACTTCGAAGTTCATGAGTTCCTTTCAGAGTTTTCCACTCGGGCCTTGTAGAAACTCTTGAAGGCCTGTAATCTGCAGTCAAGAAAGCACATCGATTATAACCATCACAGAATACAACATTACTTGGTGCTACGGGAGGCGCCGAAGCCGATTTCTTGAATTTCCTATCAATGGAAACATTAAATCCATCAGAAATCCAGACATCGTTCTCAGATTTTTTCACATGTAAGCATTATTTTCTTCCAAATTTGTTGGGAATCTTGCCTTTATACTGTGCTCTAAAAAAGGAATCGATCTTGCAAGGGTGTTTATTTTTCTTAAGTTTATGAATAGTTTTTACTTAACTCAGTTTTCAACACTTTTGATATAAGTTTGCAGTGTATTCTCTTTTAGAGGAAAAGAGGCTCTTCTGAAGAAGAATACAGAGCACATCTGTTATGGCTATCTGCTGCCACAATCAAAATAGTCCAGAGGACTCCAAAACTATGTCCATCTCCAAAAATCTCTAAGCTTTTCAGACATTTAAAAAAGACAAAGATATCTACAAGACTTATCCTACTCAGAGTAGGACAAAATAAATGATAGGATCTTGCACATTACAGATATTTGTATGTATAATTGAACAACAGACATATCACTTAATAACCTCAGATCAGAAGGCCAAAACCCAAATTGGTTGTGTATTTCTTGTTGTCTTCGTCTCTCTGCAATGTGTCTCACAGGTTGAATTAGGGTTTGCTCTTCAATAATCATTGGGTTTTGGCCATTGTAGATGTTGTCAAGCAGTGTATCTAGAGAGATGAGAACTATATTCTTGAAATCTTCATCTGTTTGTGATGAATAATCTGTCTTGAGATTTATAGTAGCTGAGAGGATATGTTGATGGTTCAGTTCCCTTTGCTCAAACAAGGTCTACCTGGTTTTCCTTGTTCTATGAAGGAACATTCTAAGTGAAGTATTGTTGTTAAAATCCTCTCTTTAGAAACTCTATTTCAGCTGCATAGAGGTGGGCGAGAGCTAGGGGTATGGGCCTCCTTGGTCCTTCTGTGCCAAGAAATTTGTGAACCATTCTTGTGTATGGAAAGGGCTATCAAGCTGATTACCACTTATAGATGCAAAGGCCGAAGTACTTGGGCAAGCTCTCCCTCTTATTGTTAAGAATGCCACAATGTGAGAAGCAAAATGTGCAAGGGGGAGAAGCAAACTACAAAAAGGTGTTTTCTCTTTTTAAAACAATAGCTGAAAATATTATTTTAAGAAATATGTGCCTGGGAGTGCAGCGTTACATCAGAGATACCAAAAGTAAAAAAAAATTAGGCTATCAGCTTCCAGCTGTTCAAAAAGTCTTATATCATAACATGATTTGAACAACAAGACTTTCATACTATAGATCCTAGTAATATAAATTCTCCAATGCAGTCTTGATATCAAACAAAATTTAACTTCCAAACAGTGCTAAGTCAGAGTATTTTGGTATTTTTCCACTTGAGCAACTACCTTTAGATTAGGTACTAATAAGTCAGTTTTGCTAACAGAGTTGCCAATGGAGAGAGAACAATGAGTTCAAAGCAACATATTTTGGACCATTTTTGATAAAATCGTTGATTTAAAAAAAAAAACCGTGAAAATGAGAAGCCATATCATAATCACCAAAGTTGCTCCGTGCTATGACTCTCTGCTTCTTCTTATTCCTATGAAATAAGAAGTCTTCTGTGTCTAAAACATAAGAAACCTTAGATGTATTGCATGTTATCTTATACTCCAATCCATTGACCACTCGAATACCCTTCATTGACTTGCAGGTTGATGTGTACTCATCATCACATGCATATTTGCGCTTGTTTCTTGCAAGGAAAACATTATGGATTTCCTTGGTATCAATTGGCAACTATCAATTGAGCTAGCCCCTTCAATGTGAAAAAAGAGAGGATATAAAGCTTGTGAATGGCATTCATCTCCCTAGCCTTTGGCATCATGTTATTACATTAGTTGCTTTATTAGTCTAATCCATATCATTTTTTTCACAATATTGAATAAAGAGTTATTCCTTTTTAAATCAAGGTTGAGTGCTAGATGGTGTTTATTAACCCTAACCAAGCATGTTGGACATGGCTATTGATTTTTTTTGCATATCTTGTTACCCAAGGCGCTTATATAAGTGACTATCAATTAACATATTCTTTATACTAAGCTTGCGATTGAAGGATTATTTGATGGAGCTTAATGCTTTTATTGGGGGAAGTCATGGTTTGTGCTTACATTCTCCTTGACACTTCCCTCATGAAAGTGTTGATCACCTCGTGTGAGTGTTGAGGTGTCTTAATGAAATTTCTTCTTATGCGCACTTACCTAGTTTCGTTGCGCTCGAAATCACATAACCATGGGGGTTTGTTACTATGACTTATTATGGATATCCCATGTTAGATAATGCACATTATGTCTATGGTTGGCATCATCATTTCTTGTTTGGAGGCTTGCATCTTCCACATATGGTGTTTGAAATGTGATTGAGGGCCTTGCATAACATTGCTCAAACATTTGATTTACCCTTAACACAATTATGATGAGGGATATCCATCATCTAATAGTTTCCTTAAATATTGTTGGTTAATTGTTGCTCCTTGACATAGTGAATTAGTTATTTGGCATGTTTGCAGGTGTTCATAGGGTTTTAATTGGATTATTGTTTCGTGATTTTTATTGGTGAACCTTGAAGTAGTACGCCGACCCTTTGTTGCATAATTGATGTCCCTTTTGGTGGATGTCTTGATGACAGGGAAAAGTGGTTGTGGTTTGTTAGAAGAATGCCAATGGATATTTATAGTTTGGGCTAGGATGAGGCATGTTGTGAGTAGTTATTTTCTTGATAGAGGAAATCACTCCCCTTATTTGGCATCTTCTCATGCATTTGGAGGCATTCAAACCTTTCTTGGGTGGTCTTTTACATTGACACCCATGGTTTTGGTCACTTGGTATGTTATTTTCACATTGTATTATATAAGTTCTCTTGGTTTGGGAAGCTTATTTATTACTATATTGGAGAGTGTCCTAGTCTCATTACACAATCTCTTAGGGTGTTTTAAAGTGGGGGACCGAGTTATTATTATTATTATTATTATTTTAGTTATTCCTAACACTATTCAATTGAGAAAGGTATGAAGCTACCACCTCGATTGATAGGACCTTTTAGAATCAAGAAGAAAATTGGACCAGTGTCCTATTATCTTGTACTACCACCCCACTTGCATAAAAATCATGATGTTTTTATATATCTGTCCTATAACATTATGTTTCTGATGAATCCCCCAAAATCAACTGGAGGGAATTATAGGTCTCAGACGTAGGAACCATAATGATCAAACCAATATGCATATTATACCATAGGGTTCTATGGCTCAGGCATCACTCGGTGGACCAAGTTAAGATACAAAGGGGACAAGTCTAACCCAAGATTTGCTTTCCGGGAGGATGTAGAGACTATATGTCACAATTACCCCTCACTTTTGACCATTTATGATGTCCATTTTGACTTAGATAGCTACCTATGCTAAGGCTCTATTTGCAGTTCCATGTTATTTATTTATGAGCGCTATGTAATATTGATGCATTTAGTTTAACAAGTGAAACTAATATAAATCATTAGATGGATTAGGTATTGGTGATTGAAATGTTTGATGTATGACTTACTTGGTTATGATTTATTTAGTGCATGAATTATCAGAGTTATTGTTGTTTCATGTATGGCTTAAGTGGATATGAATTATCTAATGAATGGCTTAGTGAAATTATGATTTATCTAATGTAAGATTTATTTCCAATATGAACTGCAAAATTGACACGTGGATACTAGACTTAATAACATGATGTTTAAGATCAAATATCTATATCTATTTTGTTGTTATATATATGCATGGATGGGAACTAACCTGCAGATTGGAAAGAACCGTATGATAAACAAGATCTAGTCTTCCATTGGGGAGGGTCAAGACATCCAATGAGTGGATGAAAGGTATGATGTACATTGTTCTATTACATTTGGTATCTACTTAATATGAACTCTTATGACATGGGTAAAATGTAAATGACAGGTGGAAAGACTACCTGACTGGATTATTCGATGAAAAGTCCAACCAACACTGTAGTGTGGTCCATATTAGGGTGTTGACCCTAGTTGTAAGGAGGGGTGGAGGTATTTCCTGCCATGTAACCTCCAAACCTGGAATTGTGGGACGACAGTGATGGACATGCTTCCCTAGACATGTGATGACGATTGCTAGTTGGTGTTGACCCTAGTTGTAAGGAGGGGTGGAGGTATTTCCCACTGTGTAACATCCAAGCCTAGAATCATGGGAGGGCAATGATGGACACGCTCCCCTAGACGTGTGATGACAATTGCCAATTGCCTTATGGGGAAGTTAGGTCGATATAGTCGACGCTTTTGCCATATTGGTTTTATCAGTGGTTAGATTGGTATAGCCGATGCCATAGTATATAACAACATAGGATGGATAGGGTGGGAACAAAAGCAGGTTAGGAAGGATAGGAGGATATAGATTAGTTGGAGAATTTTGATGGGAAGTGGTATCATTGCTTGACTTATTAAATTTTACTACTATAAATCTCTCTCTATTTTGTTATGCCTTTGAACTCCTTGTATCTTTTCACTCTAACTTCGGGATGAAGTTTTCTGAAGGAGGGGTTTATGTAATGCCCCACTTAATCTTATCATGAAAATTTTATTAGTGTTTAAATTACTTGAAAATATTGACTTATAATTATCAAGAAATATTGGTAAATACCTTCATTTGGGAAACTATAAATTTTTTGATATAAAATTTATTATTGTTATTATTTAATTCCCAACTTGTCTTCTCAAATTTAATCTTGGATAGGATATGGTCTCCTTCCATTATTCCAATTTAAATATCCATATCCCCAAAATGTCCTCTCAAAATCTCCTTGGGAGAAGATATGGTCCTCCCCAATTAATTACCAAATTAAATATCCATATCTTATCCCCAAAATGTCCTCTCAAATTTACTTGGGAGAAGATATGGTCCTCCCCAATTAATTACCAAATTAAATATCCATATCTTATCCCCAAAATGTCCTCTCAAATTTACTTGGGAGAAGATATGGCCCTCCCAAATTAATTTACCAAATTAAATATCCACATCTTATCCCCAGAATGTCCTCTCAAATTTACTTGGGAGAAGATATGGTTCTCCCCAAATTAAATATCCATATCTTATCCCCAAAATGTCCTCTCAAATTTACTTGGGAGAAGATATGGTAAGAAAATTCAAATGAAAGGATGAGGGGGTAGTTATGACATTAATGATAGGTGGTTGAGGTGGATGGGAGGGGAAGGATGATGAGAGGAGAGGGGGATCCTTGGTCTTGGTTTGGTTTGGTTCTGTTTGGGAGGATTTTTTTTTGGAGGAGGGATGTGGAGAAAGAGGAGGGAGATCAAACTTGGATCTGGAGAGTGTTTGTTAAACTTGGATACACTACATCTGGTTGGGCTTGAGTTCGGAGGCCTAGGGAACCTGTGAAGGTTTCCCGGGCTAGGAATTACTTCCTAATTGGCTAGGAGGCAAATCCAGTCGGGTAGTCAAGAGGAGCATGGAGCTCAGGAGCATCTCAACTAAGCTATTGGAACAGGTATTATCCGTCATCTATTTTAGTTATGTAAATTGTTACAAGTTATACATGTTGTAGATTAAATTAATTTATGTTCATGCTTATGATGTTTTATAAACTTGAAATTTTCCTTGTTATGAAAATTAGTGAAATTAATTTGAATGAGTGTAGTAGTAGTTAGAGGACCTATAGTTGGGTCCTCACAAGCATCTTCAACATCTTAAAGACTATGTACCTGCAAATCTTCAACAACAAGTTAAACTAAGCACATATGTAGAGGATGAAGTCAACTTTATCAATATAGGGTTAGCATGTCGACATAAGGGAGCATAATAAATAAGACTTTAAATATCATAACCTAAACCTAGTTAGGTTTACAATCAACAAGGGTTACACATTTAATGTCCTAGACTTTCATAACAATCTATACTAGGGTTTTTTCACAAATCATAGATTCCTCTACCAAATCTAAACTTTAGATATTAGAAACTAAATTCAATCAAAGTGAAAGCATTTTGCATCTAGGGTTTTATTATCATGCCCTAGAATCTTATTTCAAACTCTACGAAGGTTTTTGTCATAAACTTTAGATACAAACATAAAAAATTCATTGTTAGATATTCAACAATTTTGACCAAGCTAGGGTTTTAATAACATTGAAGCACATACACACGAGGTTGCATTCCTATGATCTTTCATTATTTATTATAAGGGTTTTGTCATAAACCCTAATTTATCAAACCCTAAAAATCTAGGGTTTGATCATATAACCTAGACATCAACAAAAAAGCCTAAAAATCTAGGGTTTCATATCAAGAAACATTAAACATCAAAATATTAGGATTTAATTATATATTCTAGACTTTATCAACAAACCCTAAGTAGGGTTTCACCATTAACATCAACATACTCTAAGAATCAAAAGTTTGGGGTTTTATTGTGAACCATAAAGGCTAGGGTTTTATCAAAGTGAACAAGGGTTGACTTAATTCAAATATTAATCACCCTAAATAAGAATATTGATGATTTAAACCCTAGACACGAGAGAGTTAGTAATATAAAACAAAATTAAAAATAAGCGTACCTTTTTATGTGAGGAAGACTAGCTATAAATAATGTGATATTTAAACATACCTTGAGTTGATTTTTTTTACAAACCTTGTAGGGTTTCCTTATTATGAAAACATCTTCATGGTCCATTTTCATATGAGTCAACTTGTGCCCAAGGATCTAACTTGATTCACCAAGTCACTATTCCTAAGATCAAAAAGTCTACCTTATCTTTGCTTCCTTCAATATATACCTGAAATATTCATTGACAAGCAAAACCAAAATATACAAGTACAATAGCGTAATGATTATCTAGGGTTTCCATTACCTTTTACAGAATGAATTCCAAGGGATTTTGAGTATGAACCCAAACTAGCTCTAAAGAGAAACATGTCAAAACCTAGACATTATTTAATTCTATTTTTACAAAGGATTATCATATACCTTGTAAGTACTTAAGATAATCCTATACCTTCTAAAGTACTTATATTACAAAAATGTTTTCCTTTATTGACACAAAAAACCAAATAAGGGTTTAAAATATAATAACAATGATAATGACTTAAGACACAAACCTAGAAGCCTTCAATGGAGGCTTGACCTTGTATGGAGCATGAAACCCATGCTCATATTTTTTTTTTTCTTTTATAATAAATTTCTTATAGCATAACATGATTTGAACATCAAGAATTTCATACTATAGATCCTTGTAATATAAATTCTCCAATGCAGTCTTGACATCAAACAAAATTTAACTTCCAAACAGTGCTAAGTCAGAGTATTTTGGTATTTTTCCACTTGAGCAACTACCTTTAGATTAGGTACTAATAATTCAGTTTTGCTAACAGAGTTGCCAATGGAGAGAGAACAATGAGTTCAAAGCAACATATTTTGGACCATTTTTGATAAAATCGTTGATTTAAAAAAAAAAAACCGTGAAAATGAGAAGCCATATCATAATCACCAAAGTTGCTCCGTGCTATGACTCTCTGCTTCTTCTTATTCCTATGAAATAAGAAGTCTTCTGTGTCTAAAACATAAGAAACCTTAGATGTATTGCACGTTATCTTATACTCCAATCCCTTGACCACTCAAATACCCTTCATTGACTTGCAGGTTGATGTGTACTCATCATCACATGCATATTTGCGCTTGTTTCTTGCAAGGAAAACATTATGGATTTCCTTGGTATCAATTGGCAACTATCAATTGAGCTAGCCCCTTCAATGTGAAAAAAGAGAGGATATAAAGCTTGTGAATGGCATTCATCTCCCTAGCCTTTGGCATCATGTTATTACATTAGTTGCTTTATTAGTCTAATCCATATCATTTTTTTCACAATATTGAATAAAGAGTTATTCCTTTTTAAATCAAGGTTGAGTGCTAGATGGTGTTTATTAACCCTAACCAAGCATGTTGCACATGGCTATTGATTTTTTTTGCATATCTTGTTACCCAAGGCGCTTATATAAGTGACTATCAATTAACATATTCTTTATACTAAGCTTGCGATTGAAGGATTATTTGATGGAGCTTAATGCTTTTATTGGGGGAAGTCATGGTTTGTGCTTACATTCTCCTTGACACTTCCCTCATGAAAGTGTTGATCACCTCGTGTGAGTGTTGAGGTGTCTTAATGAAATTTCTTCTTATGCGCACTTACCTAGTTTCGTTGCGCTCGAAATCACATAACCATGGGGGTTTGTTACTATGACTTATTATGGATATCCCATGTTAGATAATGCACATTATGTCTATGGTTGGCATCATCATTTCTTGTTTGGAGGCTTGCATCTTCCACATATGGTGTTTGAAATGTGATTGAGGGCCTTGCATAACATTGCTCAAACATTTGATTTACCCTTAACACAATTATGATGAGGGATATCCATCATCTAATAGTTTCCTTAAATATTGTTGGTTAATTGTTGCTCCTTGACATAGTGAATTAGTTATTTGGCATGTTTGCAGGTGTTCATAGGGTTTTAATTGGATTATTGTTTCGTGATTTTTATTGGTGAACCTTGAAGTAGTACGCCGACCCTTTGTTGCATAATTGATGTCCCTTTTGGTGGATGTCTTGATGACAGGGAAAAGTGGTTGTGGTTTGTTAGAAGAATGCCAATGGATATTTATAGTTTGGGCTAGGATGAGGCATGTTGTGAGTAGTTATTTTCTTGATAGAGGAAATCACTCCCCTTATTTGGCATCTTCTCATGCATTTGGAGGCATTCAAACCTTTCTTGGGTGGTCTTTTACATTGACACCCATGGTTTTGGTCACTTGGTATGTTATTTTCACATTGTATTATATAAGTTCTCTTGGTTTGGGAAGCTTATTTATTACTATATTGGAGAGTGTCCTAGTCTCATTACACAATCTCTTAGGGTGTTTTAAAGTGGGGGACCGAGTTATTATTATTATTATTATTATTTTAGTTATTCCTAACACTATTCAATTGAGAAAGGTATGAAGCTACCACCTCGATTGATAGGACCTTTTAGAATCAAGAAGAAAATTGGACCAGTGTCCTATTATCTTGTACTACCACCCCACTTGCATAAAAATCATGATGTTTTTATATATCTGTCCTATAACATTATGTTTCTGATGAATCCCCCAAAATCAACTGGAGGGAATTATAGGTCTCAGACGTAGGAACCATAATGATCAAACCAATATGCATATTATACCATAGGGTTCTATGGCTCAGGCATCACTCGGTGGACCAAGTTAAGATACAAAGGGGACAAGTCTAACCCAAGATTTGCTTTCCGGGAGGATGTAGAGACTATATGTCACAATTACCCCTCACTTTTGACCATTTATGATGTCCATTTTGACTTAGATAGCTACCTATGCTAAGGCTCTATTTGCAGTTCCATGTTATTTATTTATGAGCGCTATGTAATATTGATGCATTTAGTTTAACAAGTGAAACTAATATAAATCATTAGATGGATTAGGTATTGGTGATTGAAATGTTTGATGTATGACTTACTTGGTTATGATTTATTTAGTGCATGAATTATCAGAGTTATTGTTGTTTCATGTATGGCTTAAGTGGATATGAATTATCTAATGAATGGCTTAGTGAAATTATGATTTATCTAATGTAAGATTTATTTCCAATATGAACTGCAAAATTGACACGTGGATACTAGACTTAATAACATGATGTTTAAGATCACATATCTATATCTATTTTGTTGTTATATATATGCATGGATGGGAACTAACCTGCAGATTGGAAAGAACCGTATGATAAACAAGATCTAGTCTTCCATTGGGGAGGGTCAAGACATCCAATGAGTGGATGAAAGGTATGATGTACATTGTTCTATTACATTTGGTATCTACTTAATATGAACTCTTATGACATGGGTAAAATGTAAATGACAGGTGGAAAGACTACCTGACTGGATTATTCGATGAAAAGTCCAACCAACACTGTAGTGTGGTCCATATTAGGGTGTTGACCCTAGTTGTAAGGAGGGGTGGAGGTATTTCCTGCCATGTAACCTCCAAACCTGGAATTGTGGGACGACAGTGATGGACATGCTTCCCTAGACATGTGATGACGATTGCTAGTTGGTGTTGACCCTAGTTGTAAGGAGGGGTGGAGGTATTTCCCACTGTGTAACCTCCAAGCCTAGAATCATGGGAGGGCAATGATGGACACGCTCCCCTAGACGTGTGATGACAATTGCCAATTGCCTTATGGGGAAGTTAGGTCGATATAGTCGACGCTTTCGCCATATTGGTTTTATCAGTGGTTAGATTGGTATAGCCGATGCCATAGTATATAACAACATAGGATGGATAGGGTGGGAACAAAAGCAGGTTAGGAAGGATAGGAGGATATAGATTAGTTGGAGAATTTTGATGGGAAGTGGTATCATTGCTTGACTTATTAAATTTTACTACTATAAATCTCTCTCTATTTTGTTATGCCTTTGAACTCCTTGTATCTTTTCACTCTAACTTCGGGATGAAGTTTTCTGAAGGAGGGGTTTATGTAATGCCCCACTTAATCTTATCATGAAAATTTTATTAGTGTTTAAATTACTTGAAAATATTGACTTATAATTATCAAGAAATATTGGTAAATACCTTCATTTGGGAAACTATAAATTTTTTGATATAAAATTTATTATTGTTATTATTTAATTCCCAACTTGTCTTCTCAAATTTAATCTTGGATAGGATATGGTCTCCTTCCATTATTCCAATTTAAATATCCATATCCCCAAAATGTCCTCTCAAAATCTCCTTGGGAGAAGATATGGTCCTCCCCAATTAATTACCAAATTAAATATCCATATCTTATCCCCAAAATGTCCTCTCAAATTTACTTGGGAGAAGATATGGTCCTCCCCAATTAATTACCAAATTAAATATCCATATCTTATCCCCAAAATGTCCTCTCAAATTTACTTGGGAGAAGATATGGCCCTCCCAAATTAATTTACCAAATTAAATATCCACATCTTATCCCCAGAATGTCCTCTCAAATTTACTTGGGAGAAGATATGGTTCTCCCCAAATTAAATATCCATATCTTATCCCCAAAATGTCCTCTCAAATTTACTTGGGAGAAGATATGGTAAGAAAATTCAAATGAAAGGATGAGGGGGTAGTTATGACATTAATGATAGGTGGTTGAGGTGGATGGGAGGGGAAGGATGATGAGAGGAGAGGGGGATCCTTGGTCTTGGTTTGGTTTGGTTCTGTTTGGGAGGATTTTTTTTTGGAGGAGGGATGTGGAGAAAGAGGAGGGAGATCAAACTTGGATCTGGAGAGTGTTTGTTAAACTTGGATACACTACATCTGGTTGGGCTTGAGTTCGGAGGCCTAGGGAACCTGTGAAGGTTTCCCGGGCTAGGAATTACTTCCTAATTGGCTAGGAGGCAAATCCAGTCGGGTAGTCAAGAGGAGCATGGAGCTCAGGAGCATCTCAACTAAGCTATTGGAACAGGTATTATCCGTCATCTATTTTAGTTATGTAAATTGTTACAAGTTATACATGTTGTAGATTAAATTAATTTATGTTCATGCTTATGATGTTTTATAAACTTGAAATTTTCCTTGTTATGAAAATTAGTGAAATTAATTTGAATGAGTGTAGTAGTAGTTAGAGGACCTATAGTTGGGTCCTCACAAGCATCTTCAACATCTTAAAGACTATGTACCTGCAAATCTTCAACAACAAGTTAAACTAAGCACATATGTAGAGGATGAAGTCAACTTTATCAATATAGGGTTAGCATGTCGACATAAGGGAGCATAATAAATAAGACTTTAAATATCATAACCTAAACCTAGTTAGGTTTACAATCAACAAGGGTTACACATTTAATGTCCTAGACTTTCATAACAATCTATACTAGGGTTTTTTCACAAATCATAGATTCCTCTACCAAATCTAAACTTTAGATATTAGAAACTAAATTCAATCAAAGTGAAAGCATTTTGCATCTAGGGTTTTATTATCATGCCCTAGAATCTTATTTCAAACTCTACGAAGGTTTTTGTCATAAACTTTAGATACAAACATAAAAAATTCATTGTTAGATATTCAACAATTTTGACCAAGCTAGGGTTTTAATAACATTGAAGCACATACACACGAGGTTGCATTCCTATGATCTTTCATTATTTATTATAAGGGTTTTGTCATAAACCCTAATTTATCAAACCCTAAAAATCTAGGGTTTGATCATATAACCTAGACATCAACAAAAAAGCCTAAAAATCTAGGGTTTCATATCAAGAAACATTAAACATCAAAATATTAGGATTTAATTATATATTCTAGACTTTATCAACAAACCCTAAGTAGGGTTTCACCATTAACATCAACATACTCTAAGAATCAAAAGTTTGGGGTTTTATTGTGAACCATAAAGGCTAGGGTTTTATCAAAGTGAACAAGGGTTGACTTAATTCAAATATTAATCACCCTAAATAAGAATATTGATGATTTAAACCCTAGACACGAGAGAGTTAGTAATATAAAACAAAATTAAAAATAAGCGTACCTTTTTATGTGAGGAAGACTAGCTATAAATAATGTGATATTTAAACATACCTTGAGTTGATTTTTTTTACAAACCTTGTAGGGTTTCCTTATTATGAAAACATCTTCATGGTCCATTTTCATATGAGTCAACTTGTGCCCAAGGATCTAACTTGATTCACCAAGTCACTATTCCTAAGATCAAAAAGTCTACCTTATCTTTGCTTCCTTCAATATATACCTGAAATATTCATTGACAAGCAAAACCAAAATATACAAGTACAATAGCGTAATGATTATCTAGGGTTTCCATTACCTTTTACAGAATGAATTCCAAGGGATTTTGAGTATGAACCCAAACTAGCTCTAAAGAGAAACATGTCAAAACCTAGACATTATTTAATTCTATTTTTACAAAGGATTATCATATACCTTGTAAGTACTTAAGATAATCCTATACCTTCTAAAGTACTTATATTACAAAAATGTTTTCCTTTATTGACACAAAAAACCAAATAAGGGTTTAAAATATAATAACAATGATAATGACTTAAGACACAAACCTAGAAGCCTTCAATGGAGGCTTGACCTTGTATGGAGCATGAAACCCATGCTCATATTTTTTTTTTTCTTTTATAATAAATTTCTTATAGCATAACATGATTTGAACATCAAGAATTTCATACTATAGATCCTTGTAATATAAATTCTCCAATGCAGTCTTGACATCAAACAAAATTTAACTTCCAAACAGTGCTAAGTCAGAGTATTTTGGTATTTTTCCACTTGAGCAACTACCTTTAGATTAGGTACTAATAATTCAGTTTTGCTAACAGAGTTGCCAATGGAGAGAGAACAATGAGTTCAAAGCAACATATTTTGGACCATTTTTGATAAAATCGTTGATTTAAAAAAAAAAAACCGTGAAAATGAGAAGCCATATCATAATCACCAAAGTTGCTCCGTGCTATGACTCTCTGCTTCTTCTTATTCCTATGAAATAAGAAGTCTTCTGTGTCTAAAACATAAGAAACCTTAGATGTATTGCACGTTATCTTATACTCCAATCCCTTGACCACTCAAATACCCTTCATTGACTTGCAGGTTGATGTGTACTCATCATCACATGCATATTTGCGCTTGTTTCTTGCAAGGAAAACATTATGGATTTCCTTGGTATCAATTGGCAACTATCAATTGAGCTAGCCCCTTCAATGTGAAAAAAGAGAGGATATAAAGCTTGTGAATGGCATTCATCTCCCTAGCCTTTGGCATCATGTTATTACATTAGTTGCTTTATTAGTCTAATCCATATCATTTTTTTCACAATATTGAATAAAGAGTTATTCCTTTTTAAATCAAGGTTGAGTGCTAGATGGTGTTTATTAACCCTAACCAAGCATGTTGCACATGGCTATTGATTTTTTTTGCATATCTTGTTACCCAAGGCGCTTATATAAGTGACTATCAATTAACATATTCTTTATACTAAGCTTGCGATTGAAGGATTATTTGATGGAGCTTAATGCTTTTATTGGGGGAAGTCATGGTTTGTGCTTACATTCTCCTTGACACTTCCCTCATGAAAGTGTTGATCACCTCGTGTGAGTGTTGAGGTGTCTTAATGAAATTTCTTCTTATGCGCACTTACCTAGTTTCGTTGCGCTCGAAATCACATAACCATGGGGGTTTGTTACTATGACTTATTATGGATATCCCATGTTAGATAATGCACATTATGTCTATGGTTGGCATCATCATTTCTTGTTTGGAGGCTTGCATCTTCCACATATGGTGTTTGAAATGTGATTGAGGGCCTTGCATAACATTGCTCAAACATTTGATTTACCCTTAACACAATTATGATGAGGGATATCCATCATCTAATAGTTTCCTTAAATATTGTTGGTTAATTGTTGCTCCTTGACATAGTGAATTAGTTATTTGGCATGTTTGCAGGTGTTCATAGGGTTTTAATTGGATTATTGTTTCGTGATTTTTATTGGTGAACCTTGAAGTAGTACGCCGACCCTTTGTTGCATAATTGATGTCCCTTTTGGTGGATGTCTTGATGACAGGGAAAAGTGGTTGTGGTTTGTTAGAAGAATGCCAATGGATATTTATAGTTTGGGCTAGGATGAGGCATGTTGTGAGTAGTTATTTTCTTGATAGAGGAAATCACTCCCCTTATTTGGCATCTTCTCATGCATTTGGAGGCATTCAAACCTTTCTTGGGTGGTCTTTTACATTGACACCCATGGTTTTGGTCACTTGGTATGTTATTTTCACATTGTATTATATAAGTTCTCTTGGTTTGGGAAGCTTATTTATTACTATATTGGAGAGTGTCCTAGTCTCATTACACAATCTCTTAGGGTGTTTTAAAGTGGGGGACCGAGTTATTATTATTATTATTATTATTTTAGTTATTCCTAACACTATTCAATTGAGAAAGGTATGAAGCTACCACCTCGATTGATAGGACCTTTTAGAATCAAGAAGAAAATTGGACCAGTGTCCTATTATCTTGTACTACCACCCCACTTGCATAAAAATCATGATGTTTTTATATATCTGTCCTATAACATTATGTTTCTGATGAATCCCCCAAAATCAACTGGAGGGAATTATAGGTCTCAGACGTAGGAACCATAATGATCAAACCAATATGCATATTATACCATAGGGTTCTATGGCTCAGGCATCACTCGGTGGACCAAGTTAAGATACAAAGGGGACAAGTCTAACCCAAGATTTGCTTTCCGGGAGGATGTAGAGACTATATGTCACAATTACCCCTCACTTTTGACCATTTATGATGTCCATTTTGACTTAGATAGCTACCTATGCTAAGGCTCTATTTGCAGTTCCATGTTATTTATTTATGAGCGCTATGTAATATTGATGCATTTAGTTTAACAAGTGAAACTAATATAAATCATTAGATGGATTAGGTATTGGTGATTGAAATGTTTGATGTATGACTTACTTGGTTATGATTTATTTAGTGCATGAATTATCAGAGTTATTGTTGTTTCATGTATGGCTTAAGTGGATATGAATTATCTAATGAATGGCTTAGTGAAATTATGATTTATCTAATGTAAGATTTATTTCCAATATGAACTGCAAAATTGACACGTGGATACTAGACTTAATAACATGATGTTTAAGATCACATATCTATATCTATTTTGTTGTTATATATATGCATGGATGGGAACTAACCTGCAGATTGGAAAGAACCGTATGATAAACAAGATCTAGTCTTCCATTGGGGAGGGTCAAGACATCCAATGAGTGGATGAAAGGTATGATGTACATTGTTCTATTACATTTGGTATCTACTTAATATGAACTCTTATGACATGGGTAAAATGTAAATGACAGGTGGAAAGACTACCTGACTGGATTATTCGATGAAAAGTCCAACCAACACTGTAGTGTGGTCCATATTAGGGTGTTGACCCTAGTTGTAAGGAGGGGTGGAGGTATTTCCTGCCATGTAACCTCCAAACCTGGAATTGTGGGACGACAGTGATGGACATGCTTCCCTAGACATGTGATGACGATTGCTAGTTGGTGTTGACCCTAGTTGTAAGGAGGGGTGGAGGTATTTCCCACTGTGTAACCTCCAAGCCTAGAATCATGGGAGGGCAATGATGGACACGCTCCCCTAGACGTGTGATGACAATTGCCAATTGCCTTATGGGGAAGTTAGGTCGATATAGTCGACGCTTTCGCCATATTGGTTTTATCAGTGGTTAGATTGGTATAGCCGATGCCATAGTATATAACAACATAGGATGGATAGGGTGGGAACAAAAGTAGGTTAGGAAGGATAGGAGGATATAGATTAGTTGGAGACTCTTGATGGGAAGTGGTATCATTGCTTGACTTATTAAATTTTACTACTATAACTCTCTCTCTATTTTGTTATGCCTTTGAACTCCTTGTATCTTTTCACTCTAACTTCGGGATGAAGTTTTCTGAAGGAGGGGTGTATGTAATGCCCCACTTAATCTTATCATGAAAATTTTATTAGTGTTTAAATTACTTGAAAATATTGACTTATAATTATCAAGAAATATTGGTAAATACCTTCATTTGGGAAACTGTAAATTTTTTGATATAAAATTTATTATTGTTATTATTCAATTCCCAACTTGTCTTCTCAAATTTAATCTTGGATAGGATATGGTCTCCTTCCATTATTCCAATTTAAATATCCATATCCCCAAAATGTCCTCTCAAAATCTCCTTGGGAGAAGATATGGTCCTCCCCAATTAATTACCAAATTAAATATCCATATCTTATCCCCAAAATGTCCTCTCAAATTTACTTGGGAGAAGATATGGTCCTCCCCAATTAATTACCAAATTAAATATCCATATCTTATCCCCAAAATGTCCTCTCAAATTTACTTGGGAGAAGATATGGTCCTCCCCAATTAATTTACCAAATTAAATATCCACATCTTATCCCCAGAATGTCCTCTCAAATTTACTTGGGAGAAGATATGGTTCTCCCCAAATTAAATATCCATATCTTATCCCCAAAATGTCCTCTCAAATTTACTTGGGAGAAGATATGGTAAGAAAATTCAAATGAAAGGATGAGGGGGTAGTTATGACATTAATGATAGGTGGTTGAGGTGGATGGGAGGGGAAGGATGATGAGAGGAGAGGGGGATCCTTGGTCTTGGTTTGGTTTGGTTCTGTTTGGGAGGATTTTTTTTTGGAGGAGGGATGTGGAGAAAGAGGAGGGAGATCAAACTTGGATCTGGAGAGTGTTTGTTAAACTTGGATACACTACATCTGGTTGGACTTGGGCTCGGAGGGCTAGGGAACCTGTGGAGGTTTCCTGGGCTAGGAATTACTTCCTAGTTGGCTAGGAGGCAAATCCAGTCGGGTAGTCAAGAGGAGCATGGAGCTCAGGAGCATCTCAACTAAGCTATTGGAACAGGTATTATCCGTCATCTATTTTAGTTATGTAAATTGTTACAAGTTATACATGTTGTAGATTAAATTAATTTATGTTCATGCTTATGATGTTTTATAAACTTGAAATTTTCCTTGTTATGAAAATTAGCGAAATTAATTTGAATGAGTGTAGTAGTAGTTAGAGGACCTATAGTTGGGTCCTCACAAGCATCTTCAACATCTTAAAGACTATGTACCTGCAAATCTTCAACAACAAGTTAAACTAAGCACATATGTAGAGGATGAAGTCAACTTTATCAATATAGGGTTAGCATGTCGACATAAGGGAGCATAATAAATAAGACTTTAAATATCATAACCTAAACCTAGTTAGGTTTACAATCAACAAGGGTTACACATTTAATGTCCTAGACTTTCATAACAATCTATACTAGGGTTTTTTCACAAATCATAGATTCCTCTACCAAATCTAAACTTTAGATATTAGAAACTAAATTCAATCAAAGTGAAAGCATTTTGCATCTAGGGTTTTATTATCATGCCCTAGAATCTTATTTCAAACTCTACGAAGGTTTTTGTCATAAACTTTAGATACAAACATAAAAAATTCATTGTTAGATATTCAACAATTTTGACCAAGCTAGGGTTTTAATAACATTGAAGCACATACACACGAGGTTGCATTCCTATGATCTTTCATTATTTATTATAAGGGTTTTGTCATAAACCCTAATTTATCAAACCCTAAAAATCTAGGGTTTGATCATATAACCTAGACATCAACAAAAAAGCCTAAAAATCTAGGGTTTCATATCAAGAAACATTAAACATCAAAATATTAGGATTTAATTATATATTCTAGACTTTATCAACAAACCCTAAGTAGGGTTTCACCATTAACATCAACATACTCTAAGAATCAAAAGTTTGGGGTTTTATTGTGAACCATAAAGGCTAGGGTTTTATCAAAGTGAACAAGGGTTAACTTAATTCAAATATTAATCACCCTAAATAAGAATATTGATGATTTAAAACCCTAGACACGAGAGAGTTAGTAATATAAAACAAAATTAAAAATAAGCGTACCTTTTTATGTGAGGAAGACTAGCTATAAATAATGTGATATTTAAACATACCTTGAGTTGATTTTTTTTACAAACCTTGTAGGGTTTCCTTATTATGAAAACATCTTCATGGTCCATTTTCATATGAGTCAACTTGTGCCCAAGGATCTAACTTGATTCACCAAGTCACTATTCCTAAGATCAAAAAGTCTACCTTATCTTTGCTTCCTTCAATATATACCTGAAATATTCATTGACAAGCAAAACCAAAATATACAAGTACAATAGCGTAATGATTATCTAGGGTTTCCATTACCTTTTACAGAATGAATTCCAAGGGATTTTGAGTATGAACCCAAACTAGCTCTAAAGAGAAACATGTCAAAACCTAGACATTATTTAATTCTATTTTTACAAAGGATTATCATATACCTTGTAAGTACTTAAGATAATCCTATACCTTCTAAAGTACTTATATTACAAAAATGTTTTCCTTTATTGACACAAAAAACCAAATAAGGGTTTAAAATATAATAACAATGATAATGACTTAAGACACAAACCTAGAAGCCTTCAATGGAGGCTTGACCTTGTATGGAGCATGAAACCCATGCTCATATTTTTTTTTTTCTTTTATAATAAATTTCTTTTTGACAGAAACATTACATCATGACTCAAATACACTTATGAAGTCCGATACTAGTTACATTTCTCAAAAGGGATGAGATCTATGGATGTGCACAATTATATAAGAATGATTTAGAATTCACTGCTAGAAGTTGATGGCAGGAAAACAAGTTCCATACTTCTACCTCTAGGATGCATTGTTGTGCTACCTAGGACATCTTTGTGTTCATTTAAGTGAGCATCCCATGTTGATATGCGAGGCACATTACAGTCGGGTAGTAGGGAAATTTGGTGTGGAGAAGACAATGACATTATTGAAAAAATATTTTTATTGGATGAAACTTCGACAAGATTTTTGCAAGTATATCAGGTCTTTCATCGCCTAAACCATTTCCAAACCAGCCATTTAGAAGCAAGGTTTGTACACCTTTCTACCTACTCCCAATCAACATTGGGAATCCATCTTGATGGGCTATATGTCTAGCCTTCCTTATACCAAGTATAGTAATGACTGTGTGTTTGTTGTTGTTGATATATTTTCTAAGATGGCCATCTTGAATACTTGCAAAAAGAGTATCACAACAAAATCCGCTACCAAGCTCTTCTTAAAATGGGTGTGGGTAAATTTTGGGGTCCTGTAGACCATCATCTCATATTGTAATAGTAGGCTCCTAAGCGTATTGTGGTTAAGCCTTTGGTCATTTCTAGACACCAAGCTCACCAAATCAACACGTCCTTCCACCCTAGACTGATGACTAGATGAAGGTCATCAACATGATGATTGTGCAAATTTTGTGCATCTATAATTCCAAGAATCCACACACATGGGATGAGAGTCTTCCCTATGTTTAGCATAGCTACAAAAAATCTCTCCATAACTCAATCAACCATAGTCCCTTTTAAGTGGGCTTGGGATTTCAACCATTAGGTCCCATTAATATCATTGTTGCCCCTTGTAACTACACAGGCAGAGTCTCCACATGTTCAATTTGAATATGACAAAGCTACTAAGTCTAATGAATGAATTAAACACATTTTCCATTAGGTCTATGATATCTTTTAAAAATCCAATTCTAAGTATAAACAACACCATTATTAGCACCAGGTACCACACAGTTTCAAGTGGGAGACAAGGTTTGACTGCATCTATAGAAGGAAAACCTTGTAGGGTCCAATTGGAAGCTTCAACCACTCTGCTATGGACCTTACATCATCACCAAGGTTTTGGGTGACAACAATTTTAAGTTAAGTATCCCCCATTCCTTGGCTAACACCCAGTGTTCAATGTGGACCACCTTCAGCCATAATTTCCACCATTGTTGGACACATTGAAAATCACAGAGCAATTGACATTGACAGATCTTAACTAAGATTGCATTGAAAAATCCATAACTAATTAGATCATGGAAAAATATATTAAGAACACTCAGCAATAGAAGGTCCAACTGTATTGAGTTTTCAAAGTAGGCTAGCTCCTGTACCAAGGCAAGTGAATCATTAGGGGCCACTTTCAATAGAATTTTCCCAAAATTATGGACACACTCAAAGAAATAGAGAAAATTTCTTCCTAATGGGGGAGGATTGATCCCGGTGGATATTGGTGGCCACCTACCTATTCCACTAGCTCACATCACAATTTTCCTATTTTGGCAATTTTCTAATTTTTGCAGTTTTGGTCCTGAACTTTCAGAGCCATTTTGAGGCCCTAAATGACATTTATGAAATTGTACTCCTCGCATAGATATTTCCAATGGGCTATCATGTGTGCCAAACAAATATTTTGTGCTAAAATTATGACCCTAGGAAGTCGACATTCTGACTTACCCCATTGGGGTCCATAGGCCTTTTGTGCTTCATTTCCGAGGGTTAGGTTTTTAGATGTTTAGAGTTTTTCATTAGTTCTTCATAATAAAAAGGCATGCAAACCTTATTGTAACATAGTTCAGGGAAGGCATGTAGCCATCACATATCTTCTTATTGATAAGCTACCATGATTCAAGTTAGTTTTATTTCATTATGCATGTACATAATTTCAACATTTTTCATTTATTAATTGAAGTCCAGTTTCAATGTATCTCTGTGTTTTGGTTTTAAGTCTATATTCAATTTCATTTCCTTAATAAATTTTGGTTTTAAGATTATAAATCCCCCCATGGTATTATACTTTTGAACATACCTATTCATTCAAAGCAAATATGCTTTAATTATGTTCCAAAATGATTAGTAGAAATGCATGGAAAATCCATCGTGACTAGGGGCTTTGTCTTATTCAAAATCCCAAACAAAATTTTTAAATTATTCTTCAGTGATTTCTTTCAAGAGGGTGGTATTATATTTTCATAGATAAGAGATGGAATTGTGGTGGCACCCCTCTTCTTAACGCCATAACCCAACCAGATTTACTAGGAGGTAGTCACTACATGGATCCAATTCCCGAGGCATCATTATGGGGACAAGACATAAAATTTTGAAATTTCCTAACTTTATTAAAACTTGAACCTCACATCATTGTTATGGTCGTATCTTCAAGACAATTCCAACGATATAAAATTTTCCTCAATTCGACTTACAAATTGAGAGTTATGCCTTCTTGTAGATAGGCATTATTCATCTTCCACATTACTTTAATCTCAATGTAGAAACCATCCAATGGCCCACATAGTAGGTGACCGGAGGTGTTTCCACCATGGAAAAGCCATGTGGAAATCGGGGCTCAAAGACCAATTAGAAGTCGAACCTACTCACTGACTGCCATTTTCCATTTTCGGGCCCAACCCCTGACCCTTGACTAGTTGGGGTCAACCCTCCTCCTTGGCATGATAACTTGCTTGACCAGGGTCAGTCCCGATCCCCAACTATATGACTCCTTGAATTTCCTACACCCCGACTCTTGATGATTGTACAATTGATCTAACCCATATCGGGTAGAGACTTTCCAATATTCAGCGTATCTGGCCAACCTCCCGACCCCTGACCTATGGGTTAAAAAACTTAATTTCCTAGCCATTTCCAACATTTTACGGAGTTCCTAAGGTTGTTTCCCTTTGGTATTTTTCTGTGTTTTCTAATGTTTATGAGGTACCATAAACAACACCTAGGGGCCACTAAACCCTGGGGAAAATCATAAGAACAACATGATGAACAATCCTTCAAGGAATGCCATCAAAACCATACACTTCCAAGAGAAATTCTCCCTAAGACATAGAGAGAAAAAGAACTCTTTGACGATAGGAATTATACCATAGAAGTTATCAACAATAGGTATTCAACAATCCTATGATAAGATGGCTTAGCTACATAATATTCATTTATCACAAGATGACAATCAGTTTGTAGGGACAATTGACTTCACTACACAAACACTTCACTGGTGTAATTCCAACCCTATCATGGGTGAACCATTCCCTATAACAACATGTTAGCATAAGGCCATTAACCTCATGAAATATTCATATTCATCCATATATCCTCATATGGATCATAACCATCCATTCAACATATAAACACAAGTAAACCAAGACTTTTCATGCAACCACTAGCATACCATTTATCCATACTTTAACATGAGATTCATACAAGAGTGTGTTCAATAAAACTTATCTTGGATTTGTATTAAAGATGGGAAACTGGTTTTGATAATTCAACTCTTGACCCAACCATAGACGAGATGTAGCCAAGCTACTTGCACCTGTCACCCCCAAGCTAGATTCTAGGGACTGAGGTGGTCTTGCTCAAGGGAATAAAACACTAACTTCCATCTGAAATAGGGACTCCATAGGTCCTCCTTCCTCCACCCACTAGTTGCGCAACAATTAATCCATGCATAGTGCATCCAGAGGCATTCTTCCTCCACCCTCCATTTATCCAAGAGTGGTCAACAATGCACATGGAATCCATAGGCTTGCTACCTCCATCCTCTAGCTATTCAATAACGATCAACCAAGCACATGGAATCCATAGGTCTACTGCCTCCGCCCTCAAGCCATCCAATAGCACACACACATACTCCAAGAAGTCGAGAGGCTTCACCTCCACCCTGGTAGCATGCAACACAATGGTTCCACCCAATTAAGGTAATCCAAAAATCACTACCACACAATGGTTCCACCCAATGAAGGGAATCGAGAACCCACTGACAAATCAAATAACAAGCAACAAAGACTCCATATTTTCCTTTATCAGGAATCTAAGGGCTAAACCTCTACCCCAAGTTGTCAAGGGAATTTTCTGAGAATTCCATCTCCAACCTCTAGCCCCTTGAGGTATCATGAGATTTACCCTCACTTAAAGGAAAAATCCTCCTAGACTCTTGTTTCTCAACCGAAGGTGTGATAGCCTTTTGAGAGGTGGAAGGAACCAATATCTCTGCACACTCTGAATTTTCACTGTTTTCATGTTAAGTCCAAATAAGATCCTATACTATTATTTGCAAAGTTCTAAATGTTCCTTGCATTCTCCTATGTGCCCAAGATTCAAACTCACAAGATCGTACTATATTTCCCAGGGAAATTGATTCCTTCCCTACTACTATGCAAGCACCCCTTTGTTGCACGCTCCTCGTTTGCCTTGCTGTTGTGCGCATGTACTTTGCGCGAGTATTTTTCCTCTATTCCCATTTTCATTCTCCACTGATTTCTCTCTTCACCTATCTGAGCATGAGTCTGTCCCCCTCCCCAGGTTGTCGTCTTGGTGTTTTTCCAACGGCTCCCACTTGTTGTTGCACATCACTCATTTTTCCCTCTTGCTATCTGTTGTGTTTCCCCAGCCTACATGGGCTTTGTCCCTTGTCTGCAGTTCGTAAATATACCAAAGTAGTCCCATACAACACACCATTATAGTGCAATTAAGGCTCAATAACCAACCTTTAATGGTTGTCCTCACTTCCAGTTTTGTTCCTCAACAAGTAAGCTGAAAATCCCAAGAAATTGGCCTCCCTTAGTCCCTTTGGAATCTGTGTCCCTCACTCAGCCCATGCAACTTTCAAAATTCAAATACATGATGTAATTACATGGAAAATCAAGCCAAACATGGTTTGAGTTGTTACAGACTGCTCCCCCTTGGGGGAACACCATCCTCAATGTTCTCTGTCCATATATATAGAGAAAACATGCTAAATAAAGAAAAACAACAACAAGATGCTTGATGAGCCTCCTCATTGCAACTCCCAATGCCACCATATTTAATTATCAACTCAAGGTTTGCATAAACCTAAGTGATGACATTGCTATATACACTAGAGGTTAAGTTCTACTCGTGCCACCTTTTAGCAATGGACCAAACCATGGCATACAGAGACCACTCTATCAACTGACTCAAGAAAGAAAATTGCATAAAAAGCGAGTTTTGTTCTAATTGTAGAAATGGAAATATTATTCTACTTGCAAAAGGAATGAAGATGCTGCTTGATCAAATGTAAATTCTAACCTGATCCAGGTGGATATTGGTGGCTAACTACCTATTCCACTTGGACCCCCACCATTGTTTCTTTCAGTTTTTCAGTTTCCTTATTTGTAGCACAATTTACTATTTTTGGTAGTTTTTCCGGTCCTGAACTTCAGTAGCCGCTTTGAGGCACTAAACGATGTTTTTTTTTTGAAAACCAGGAGCAACATGGGTGATTAACCAATGTTTCTCACTCATAAGATGTAGTCCTTGGATAGATCTTTCTAATGAGGTATTGTGCGCATCAAATGGAGATCGTCTGCCAAAGTTACGACCCTGGGAAGTTAATGTACCAATTTACCCAAACGGGGCCCATAGTTTGGCGGTTCATCTCCTAGGGTTAGGTTTTCGGATGCTTAAGGTTTTCCATTATTTCTCAACAATAAATAGGCCTTTTAGCCTCATCGTAACATAGTTCATAGGCATGTAGCCACCACATATCTTCTCAGAGATAAGCTACCATCGCCCGAGCTAGTTTATTTCCAATTCTGTTTGTAAGCATATTTCAATATTTTCCATTAATGAAATGAAGTATTATTTTTGCCGCATATTTGTATTTATGGTTATATCTATAATTTTTTGTGTTCCTGTTTAAATCCAAATCAGTGGTATCAGAGCAGTCTACTCTTTCTCTGTTTTTATTTGCATGTCCCCAACGAGGTCGGGATATAAGGAGTTAGGGCTTGAAATGGTCAAACCTTTGCAAGACTAGCCTCGCAAATCTCGACAACCTCCCATGGTGGATGAAAAGAAAGACGAGGGGGCATGATTTCCTATCAAAATCTTGCTCGAAGAAGCCCTCGAGCGACAAAGGAATGTGATGATGGACAACTTTGCCCAGATCCTTCAACGACTACCCACGTGCGACACATCTGCTTCCAACAGCTACTCTGGGAACGCCACACCCTTTAAGGTACAAGTTAATTTTGAAATACCCATATTAGAGGGTTAGATAGATGCAGATGCTGTAGATAAATGGTTAAATATGCTAAAAGGGTATTTTTTCGTTCATGATTTTTCAAGCTGGGAAAAGATCACTTTTGCACTTCTCAAAGTAGCCCCCCACATCAAGGATTGGTGGGAAACCTACTACGAGCAAAAGGATGAAAGTATGACCTCACTATTTTCAGTCGCACCCACTTGGAATTCATTCCATGATGCCATCAAGGAGTAGTACTACTGTGTTGGAAGCTATGAGGATAAATACATAAAGTGGACAACGCTGCGGCAAGGAAGGGACCAAGACGTGCCAGAGTTTACCAACATTTTTCATACCCTTCGCACAAAGTTGGGTATCAAGGTTTCTGAGTGGAATTTGGTACTCAAATACCATGGCTACCTACACACGTACATCCAAGATGAGATGGAGTTCCTGGACATCTCCTCACTCAGCATAGTGACCAATACATTGTCAAGATCGAGCAGAAGTTTAAATAGAAGAAGCAAGACTTTGGATCCGCAAATCCGAAGCAAGGGAAAGGATTCGCCAAACTAGAGAACCAAGGACAAAGCCAAGACGAGGTGACTTAAGACAACCTGTCGAAGCCACAAGAAAATAATAACACCACAAAGTCAAAGAAGGACACGGGAAAATGGTGTGAGTTCCATAAGAGCCCCACTCACAACACAAGTGAGTGTCGGACCAAGCAGTCATTGGTGGCCGAGTTGAAGGCTTCAGATTCAGATGCATGTTCTGACCCTGAGTCAGAACCAGACAAGAAGAATGACAAAGGGAAGTAGATCATTGATGCAGAGCCTGGTGCCACTCTTGCCACTGCCAAGATCCAGAAGAATGAGCCCGAAGATCCAGAGGAGCGGGGGCGTCTTTTCCACTCATAGAGGTGGGTGAAGGGTTCGCCGCTGCAATTCATTGTTTATAGTGGGAGCCAAAAGAACTTCATTTGAGTAGAGGTCACGAAGCGGTTGGGCCTACCGACCATACCACACCCGCAACCGTACAACATCAGGTGGCTTCACCAAGGACGAGACCTCCGAGTCTGCCAGCAGTGCCGCCTTCCCTAATGTTAGAAAATTATATATTATAGAGCAATGGAACACATAAAATATTGCAGAAATATAAACACAGAAAATTCATAAAACAAGAGAGACACAGATATATGTGGTTCACCCAGTTTGGGCTACGTCCACGGAGAAACAACCAGTCCTTCCTTTTATATTATCCAGCAAACTGAAGAGATACAACCTACAACAGATCTGCTGTAACACCCTCTTCACTCTCAATCTCCTCTCTCTTCCTCACTCAAAAACCAGATATACATAGACGCAATACAGTTCCCTCATATATAGTGAGGGGTTGCCTTATAGGGAAAAAACCCTAAATTAAACATAACTTCTACCGTCAGATCATTCGCCTAATGAATGGCCCAGATTGACTAGAAATTACTAGACTTTTATAAGGCAATTTTACATCTATTTTTAGCTTCAGGGGTGCTGCCCCTGAACCCCCGTCGAGGGACCGCTGGCCCCCAGACCCCCCAGCTAGGGGGGGATTAGCCCTCCCGGACCCCCGCGGGGGGGACAAGTCCCCCCCGCACCCCCCTTCTTGGAGGGGTGTACAGTCTTCTTTGAGTATACATCCGGCTGAAACCTTTGAATACAGAAGATAATTAGGCTCCACACCCAACAATCTCCCACTTGGAGACTGATTATAGCAACTCCATCGCTGCTTCATTTGCTAGACAATGACTCCACTTTGGACCTGGCTATTTCTCATCTTCTTCATCATACTTGAAGACCAATTGAAACTGAGCAGATTCTCAGTTTCTCCCTGGTTACAACTTTTATTAACATATCTGCAGGATTCTGGCTAGTGTGTATCTTTTCTAGCTTCAACTGTCCATCTTCCAATGTTGACCGTATGAAATGGTACTTGAGCTGTATATGTTTAGTCTTGGAATGAAATGCAGAGTTCTTTGCAAGATGTATGGCACTCTAGCTGTCACTGTATAACCTGCCCAACTCCTGCTTCTTGCTCAATTCATCCAAAAACCTTTGTAACCAAATCATTTCTTTACTAGCGTTTGTAGCAGCGACATACTCTGCTTCTGTTGTTGAAAGTGCAACAACACTTTGGATTTTTGAAACCCAATTGACAACTGTTCCACCTATAGTAAACACATACCTTGTTGTGCTCCTCCTATTATCTCTATCACCTACCATATCTGCATCAACATATCGCTGTAGAGAAATGTTTGAACCACCAAAGCATAATGCTTGATTTGTGGTACCTCTCAAATACCTGAGAATCTACTTCACTGCCATCCAATGTTCTTTTCCTGGATTGTTCATGTACCTACTTACAACTCCCACTGCATGTGAAATATTAGGCCTTGTGCAGACCATTGCATACATTAAGCTTCCAATTGCTGATGCATATGGAACTTTAGACATATGAGCCATTTCTTCCTGAGCCTTGGGACACGCCTCCTTACTTAATTTGAAATGGCTAGCCAAAGGTATACTAACTAGTTTTACATTCTGCATATTAAACCTTTTCAACACCTTTTCTATGTACTCACTTTGAGACAATGTTAATTTGCGATTCTTCCTGTCTCTAGTTATTCTCATACCAAGGATGCAGCACCCAAATCCTTCATTGCAAATGAGTTTGCCAATTTCCTTTTGAGGACATTTATTTCCTGCATGTTAGAACCTGCAACAAGCATGTCATCTACATACAATAACAATATAATATAGCTGCCATCATTTTTCCTTTTGAACACAATGATCAGAGTGACATCTAGTATAACCTTGTTTAGACATAAACCTGTCAAATTTTAGATACAACTGACTTGGAGCTTGTTTTAAGCCATACAAGCTCTTCTTCAACCTGCACACTAGTTTCTCCTTCCCTTTTACCTCATATCCTTGTGGCTGCTGCATATATATCTCTTCCTCCAAATCCCCATGGAGAAAGGCTGTCTTTACATCTAACTACTTAAGATGCAAATCTTCAGCTGCTACTAGACTTAAAATAGTTCTGATTGAAGTCATTTTAACAACAGGAGAAAATATTTCATCAAAATCAATACCTTTCTTCTGTGCAAACCCCTTCACCACAAGTCTAGCTTTGTACCTCTGTTTTCCTCCATCTTCTTCCTTCAGCCTGTAAACCCATTTATTATGCAATGCTATTTTACTTGCAGGCAACCTGACTAAGTCCCAAGTTTGGTTATGTGCTAAGGAGTCCATCTCTTCTTTCATGGCTTGCTCCCACTTCTTCCTAGCTATCTACCTGCACTGCTTCTTCATAACATTCTAGTTCACAAGAATCAGCCAAATAATACATAATATAATGAAGGAGGAGAGTATCGTTCAGGGGGTCTACTTATCTTGGTAGATATTATAACACCACTTTCAGGTGTTTGAAGTGCTTGTTGCTGTTGTGGTTGTTGTTCTGGCTGTTGATCATTATGATTTTCAGGCACCATCACTTTTCCTGTGATATCGTCAAGCATTGTGTATTCTCTGTTTTCTTTTTCTTGTTTCTTTTCCTGCAACTGATTCTTATACAAGACCTTTTCAATGAATATTACATCTCTGCTCCTAATGATTTTGTGATTTTCATAATCATATAAGCGATAACCAAAATCATTAACACCATATCCAATAAAGGTACATTTCTTTGATTTTGCCTCAAGTTTTGTTCTATTTTCTTTGTTAATGTGGACAAAATCTTCACAACCAAAAGTCTTCAAAAATGATTAGTTTACCTTTTTACTTGTCCATGCCTCCTCTGGAATACCACCATCCAAGGAACTTGAAGGCCCTCTGTTTATTAGATAAACAACAGTATCTACAGCATCTGCCCAAAATTGTAAAGGCAATCCTACATGCAATCTCATGCACCTTGCACACTCCATGATTGTCCTGTTCATCCTTTCTGACACACCATTTTCTTGTGGTGTTCCTGGAACTATCTTCTCTCTACGAATTCCATTCTCTGAATAGTACCTATCAAACTCTTTGCTGCAATATTCACCTCCATTATCTGATTTGAGACACTTCAACCTTTTCCCTGTCTCATTTTCAACCAAAGCTTTCCATTTCTTGAAAGTATCAAATACATTAGATTTATTTCAAATACAATAAATCCAGGTTTTTCTAGTTTCATCATCAATAAAAGTAACATAATAATGAGAGCCACCTAGAGATGATACCTGAGCAGGTCCCCATACTTCTGTATGCACAAGCTCTAATTTTTTGCTCTTATTTTCTTTCCCAACTCTAAGGAATCTGACTCTCTTCTGTTTTCCATAAACACAATTCTCACAGAATTTTAAATCAACATGCTTCAAACCTGGCAAAAAATTTCTTGAGTGAAGTATCTGCATTCCCTTCTCGCTCATGTGCTCGAGCCTATGATGCCACAATGCCATATCTTCTCTTGTATAGGTTAAAGCATTAATAGAATTAGAAATACCATTGCATAAATACAATGTACCAACCTTTTCTCCTTTCGCTATTACCAGGGATCCTTTAGTGACCTTCCAGGTTTTATCTATGAAAGTAGCTACACAACCTTCACCGCCTAACTGCCCTGTTGAAATCAGATTTTTCTTTAGATCTAGAACATGCCCTACCTTCTTCAATAGCCACTGATTTCCATTTTTATTTTTTATGAAAACTGTACCCATTCCAATGATTTTACAGGGTTTATCATCACCCAATCGAACCTGTCCAAAATCTCCTTGAACATAATCATGAAAATGTTTCTTATTAGGTGTGGCATGGAATGAGGCCCCTGAATCTACCACCTAGGCATCAATAATATTTTCTAATAAAAGAATCAAAGCATCTTACAACACATCACCTGTTACATTCGCTTCATGATTAGTTTCTTACTGCGCATCTCCTTCTTTTCTGTTCCGAGACTTGCAGTCTTTCTTCAGGTGTCCTTTCTTCCCACATTTCTAGCACACTATCCCCGATCTGGACTTGGATCTGCCTTTTCTTGACTTACTATGATATCCTGGGCTCTTTCCTCTTTCCATTTTTCTTCCCCTAGTCTCTGCAGTCAAAGCATTACCTGATGTCTCACCGGAGCTTTTTCGTCGCATTTCCTTGCTAAGGATTGCACCGACAACATCATCAAACTTTAAAGTACTAGATCCAGAGACAGAGTTACTAATGGCCATAACTAAACCATTCCAACTTTCTGGCAATGAGCACAGAAATAACAGAGCCCTAACTTCATCATCAAAATTTACCCCTAGAGAACTTAATTGACTTGTAACTGTATTAAAATCATTTAAATGATCTGCAACAGATCCACCTTCTGACATCTTCATATTAAATAAACTCTTCATAAGAAATACCTTATTTGAGGCCGAGGGTTTTTCATATAGTTTGGCCAATGCTGACATTAAACCCTGTGTTGTCGTTTCCTTTGAAATATTAAACGCTATCGACGCCGCTAGGCACAACCGTATTGTTCCAAGTGCTTTTCTATCAAGAATTTCCCATTCTGTGTCTGTCATACTCGTCGGCTTCTTTGTCTTTCCGCTCAATGGTAGGTACAGATCTCTCTGATACAGATAATCTTCTATCTGCATCTTCCACAGCTGGTAGTTTTGGCCGTTGAATTTTTCGACCCTAAACCTACCATCTTCTGCCATTGCTCCCACTCGCACCAGGAACCCTTCTCTCCTACGAGTTTATCAGCCAAATGGAACTTGGCTCTGATACCAGTTGTTAGAAAATTATATATTACAGAGTAATGGAACACATAAAATATTGTAGAAATATAAACACAAAAAACACATAAAACAAGTGAGACACAGATATACGTGGTTCACCTAGTTTAGGTTACATCCACAGAGAAACAACCAATCCTTCCTTTTATATTATCCAACAAACTAAAGAGATACAACCTACAGAGGATCTGTTGTAACACCCTCTTCGCTCTCAATCTCCTCTCTCTTCCTCACTCAGAATCCATATATACATAGATGCAATACAATTCCCTCATATATAGTGAGGGGTTGCCTTCTAGGGCAAAAAACCCTAAATTAAACATAACTTCTACTGTCAAATCATCCGCCTAATGAACGACCTAGATTGACTAGAAATTACTAGACTTTTACAAGGCAATTTTACATTTATTTTTAGCTTCGGGGATGCTGCCCCTGAACCCCCGCCGGGGGACCGCTGGCCCTCGGACCCCCCAGCCGTGGGGGGATTATCCCCCCGGACCCCTGCGGGGGGGACAAGTCCCCCCCCCGCACCCCCCCGCATGGAGGGGTGTACAGTCTTCGTGGGGTATACATCCGGCTGAAACCTTTGAATATAGAAGATAATCAGGCTCCACACGCAACACCTACAACATCAAGCCTTTCACAGATGAGGTATTGTGTGATGTTGCACCTTTGGATGTTTGTGATGTATTATTAGGCCAACCATACTTGTGGAAGCGACATGTTGTGTGTGAGTCAAGGCCTCACACTGTTATTATTTCTTTGTGTAATACATTATATAGGATACCGGAGCTAACTCCACCTATCGCCACTTCTTTGATCTCTGCTAAGAAAGGTAGTAAGATCATCTCCCAGACTATGAAATTTATTTTCTTTCTGGTTCGCTCTCAAAGTAAGGGGAAGATCGTAGCCACATCCATGGATCCGAGGAAGGGTTCCTCCACGTAGCAGAAGCAGGTGGATACGATCATGAAATAAGACATGAACATCTTCTCCTCACCCACAGGGGTACCGTTGCACTGCCAGGTCACGCATTCGTTCGATCTGAATCCCAGAGCACCTCTACCCAATGGGTCGATATATTGTCATTCCATTCTAGAAAATGCCAAGTACAAGAAGCGACATCGGGTGCCACGCAAGTTCGAGGTGGGCGACAAAGCCTGGTTACATTTGCAGAAAGAACACCTTACAAGAGCCCATCAGAAGCTCAGACCACTCCGATATGGTCCTTACACCATTACGAAGGCTGTGGGAAACAATGCTTTGGAGGAAAACATTCCCCCATTCCTTGGCTTGCACCGAGTTTTCAATGTGGACCGCCTTTAGCCATGCTTCCCACCATTACTGGACACATCAGAGATTGCAGAACAACTCACCAAGGACCAAGTTCAGCGGAAGTTTCCCCATCTCATAGAGGCACTCAACACAATGGGGACCATTGCTTCATAAGGGGGGAGGAATGATCCAGGTGGATAATGGTGGCCACTTGCCTATCCCACTTGGACCCCCACCATTGTTTCTTTCAGTTTTTTAGTTTCCTTATTTGTAGCATAATTTACTATTTTTGGCAGTTTTTGGGTCCTAAACTTCCGGAGCCATTTTGAGGCCCTAAACGATGTTTTTTGGGAAAGCTGGGAGCAACATGGGTTGATAATTGATGTTGCTCACTCAAACATTGCAGTCCTTGGATAGATATTTCTAACGAGGTATTGTGCTTGTCAAATGGAGATCGTATGCCAAAGTTACGACCCCGGGAAGTTGATGTACCAATTTACCCAAACGGGGCCCATAGTTTGGCGCTTCATCTCCTAGGGTTAGGTTTTCGGATGTTTAGGTTTTTCCATTGTTTCTCAACAATAAATAGTCCTTTGAGGCTCATTGTAACACAGTTCAGAGGCATGTAGCCGCCACATATCTTCTCAGAGATAAACTACCATCACCCGAGCTAGTTTATTTCCATTTCTGTTTGTAAGCATATTTCAGTATTTTCCATTAATGAAATGAAGTATTATTTCTGCCGCATCTTTGTATTTATGGTTATATCTATAATTTGTTGCATTCCTGTTTAAATCTGGATCATAACCCTAGTTATAGGAATGTAAATGCTATACTATTTGCAGAAATGGAAAAATTAGTTTAGTTGCAGAATGTAAATTCTATGCTACCAACAGAAATGTAAACACTAATCTAATTGAAGAATGTAAAAGTTTCATTGAAAAGGAAACTAACCTTATGCAATAACAATGCTTGCAATTGAAACCCTAAAAGAACCATGAATTCAAGAGAAATAACCCTACTCTACCTTGCATGGATAAATCAACATTTAATCACTGTGTTTAAGAAGATTAGATTTAGTGACAAAGTTCATTAGGCATTCCATGAGGCAATCAAGAAAATCATCACTATATCTTTAAATTCAGAAATCTGTCCACTAACCCTAAATGCAGAAATGTGTTGCTGTGAAGAATAGGTAAGTCCTAAGTGGTCTTTGATATTACTCAATCATGGTTTCAAAGCCTAGGGGACATTATTCAAGGCTAAGAGGAAAAAATAAAGCTTTTGGAGCAAATCTAACCAAGTTTACACGCTGCTACAAGATGCTGCAAGATTGTTACAAGATTACTACAAGATGTTATAGGATTGCCCTGTTTTGCTACAAGATTGGATATGTGAGCATTTTGAGCGTGGAAAAGGTGATTTAAATGTGGGAAATGGTAGACGAAGGTATATGAAGGATGTATGAGGCTTTTTCCAATATTAACACCTCTTAGAGGCCCACCTTGCACAAAAAAAAGTACACAGTGTCCTTTAATGACCTAGAAACATACTTTCAGTGGCACAATTTTGAGTGAATTGTGTGGTGAGGAGAAAAAGTCTAATGATGGTAGGAGGGGTATAGGATGACTATGCCAACCCTGAAAGACAATAGTATTACTTTCACACCAGACACATAATCCTTTTTGCAACTTGAAAAGAATGCCAAACTAATAACCAAATTGCAACAAAATGGAACTTAAACAACAAAGGATGAGTTGAATTTTATGAAACTAAGTAAAAAAAGGATGAGTTGAATTTTATTTGCATCAAAAGAAAATATGACTTGTAGGATTCATATTAGTTACATCCATGAAAACTTAAAGAAGTCTGTGATTTAATCCCTAAGTATGCAGAAAACAAAGTATGTAAAAGAGAATTAATCTAAGATCTAACAATTGCAAAGGAAAGTAACAATTGGCTTGCTAATACATATTCCTCAACCACACTTCCCACAAGATAGGTAGTATATAGACCTGCACCAACAAGTTTTATAACCAAACTTATATCAAGAAAGGAAAGAGATGTTGTTATGAAAGGTAATGCATGGATAAAATACACAAAGAGAGACTAGAGCCTCTGGGTTGGGCCCTAACCCAAGGGGACTCAGCCCTCTGAAAAAAATTAGATGAAAGATAAAAATAATATTTTCATTGGAATAAAATAGCGTTCAAGTACATCATGTAAAGGAATGGAAATGACAATATTAAGCTCCTAGCTCTTAGTAGCTCCTATCTGCTCCAAAATTTCAAATCCTATTCAGCCCTTAGGCTTTGTTATTTATACAAAAATGACTGAGAGGTAGCCTCCTTGAAAAGATTATTGCTTCCCTCCGAAATCTATAAAAAAGTGGATCTAGCCCCCTTAAATCCTCGCAATTCCCTGACTACATTGGCTGCTAGTAGATCTTTGAGTTGTAGGTGAGTGATTTGAGGGATCAAGCTGAGTTGTAGGTGAGTAAATGTAAGGGGAAAACCTCCTACATCTTCTCTAGTGTCCTCCAATGTAGGTTTGCATAGTAAATTAACTCAAAAGAAATATTTTCTTGCACATTAATCACATTATGCCACGAAGTATGAAAAATAACCTTTAGTGTCCCTATTAATCGCATTATAGTAAAAAATATGTTAATACATGCAAGAAAAGAGGAAAATATAGTTTGGAGGATGGAAAATGGGCCTTATGATATACCTATAAATGGGGCCCATCATCACCCCTTGTTGAAGGTGTTGCACACCCTCTGAGAAGCTTACTCACTAATATGTAGCTCATGCGTGGACCTGGTGGCCTCTTTGACATCCCAAGGAACTTCAAATGGTGAGCCCTCTTGTGGATAAAAGCCTACATTTTCTTCTATTGTTTCCCACTCCCTCTATTCTTCTACTTGATTTCTTCTTTCTTGTAAGCCTAATAATAAGGGAGGACTAAGCTTTAACCATATCCAATTGTAATCTTTGAACAATTCTCATGTAGAGTGGGATTATTTATAGGGCATTCCTAAACCTCCCAGGGGAGTGGAATTCCCCGACTTGTAGACTGTGTGGTAGAGCATGCCATCTCATTTGGCAGGCCTCAAACCCTTAATCCCTAACAACCTAAAAATGTCTTCAAAATGGGGGATGGATTGCTCTTATTTTTCTAGGTAGCGAGGGGCTTATTGAGGTTTTGCAGATATGATGTTATGATTGCTTATGATAACCTTGGGACTTGTAAATTCTACTATGATATATAGGGGATCATTTGCATCCTTGGCAATAACCTTCTTTACTTCCTCAGCCCTTGCTTATTTATGGACAAGCCAAGAGGCTAGGGCCATTATTTGTGCATCTCCCAGCCTTGAATTGGGGTCCTATAAATTCATATTTGTGAGGATCATATTATGTATATGGAATTAAGCTATTCTGGCCCTATCTTCAATGCTGACATGTTGGAAAAAATCAATAAAATTTCTACAGTCCCGAAATGGGAGAGAGCCATAATGTGCCAAGGGTTTGATTTGAAATTGTAGCCATTGTTATTTGAGGAAGATTACATACTATTTGAATGGTTATCTGCACTGGATGGCCTCCATGCCAAGTTTTCCATGGTGGCAACTTTCTCTTCCTTCTCCTGTAGCTGCTCTCTTAACCTCTGATTTTTTAATTACAATTAATCCCTCATGATTGAATCTTTTAAGCTGAAGTCAACCATTTCTTCACCCAACTTCTTCATATTTTATTCCATGAGGCCTACATCGTCAAATTCCTTTGACTTAGCAATCTACATTCACCAATAGGTTCAAATTCTCTCCTTTTCTAGTGCAAAATAGTATGGGAACTACAATTTTTTAGGGAATTATTCGCCCCTCTTCATAAAAGTTGTAGTAGGACCCAAGATCAAGCTATTGATCAGGCTCTTTGAGTTCTTGTATTCCTTCTCGCCCATCTATAGGTTTTTTTGTTCTTTCCTATAGAAATGTCTCCCTATCATGTAGTAATTATTCCCTTTCTTGTAGCAATCATGTTTCTCCCTGTAGCTAGGCATTTTCTGCTTGTAGTTGCTTGAATCTAGCTACTGTAGTGTTTTTCCATATTTAGTATGTCTGAGGTTGCTTCCCCCTGGCTTTGAGGGAGGTGAATTCCTCAATTTCCCCCTTGCTTGATCCCAATTCTCCTTCTTAGTGGCTAATATATTCTTCAATTGTGATTGGGACTGCTGAAGGAGACTGAGGCTTCCCTTGTTTGATCCTAGTGCGGCTCCTTCTTTTCAAATATAAGGGGAATTTCTTGGGATTCCTCCTTTTGGTTTTGATAAGTGTGCTAATGGATTCAACGGTGACAACGTACTCTTGTTCTGTATTCCCTTTTGAGAGGCTTACTTGTTTCTCTTGTTTTCTCTTATTTTGAGGTCTAGAGGGCTCCCAAAGGGTCTATTTTTTTGCCTACGATTCCACTTCCTCTTCCTCCTTATCTTCTCCAGTCTCGTCTTCAATTTATTCTTTCTTCTCTTCAACCTCTTCTTCCTCTTCTTCAAATTCTTCTTCCTTTTCAACTTCTTTTTTAGAAACACTATATTTGGTGGTCTCCTCATGTTCTAGAAAAGGTTGGGCTTGAGTCCCAATCAAGGCCTCCCTGTCCATCTCAAAAGCATATGTCCATAACACAGGGTTTTAGAGGTGATTCAAGGAATTCATATCAATGAGCCTGATGAGCCCATGATGAGAAATGTACTGGTGCTTTCCTTCTCTCACCCTATGTCTCATTTCTATCATAGAATAAAGGAGAAAGTGGGGAATACTAAGCCTACTTGGGATCAGATGTTCTTTATGGAACCTCAGCTTATAGAGTAGCCTAAACTAATAGGAAGAAACAACACTTAACCTTCCATCACAATATATTTATTTTAGGATGTGATAAGCCACTTCATCCCATGGGTAAGGAAGGCTATCCATTCTAACTCCATTCTTATCTTCAACTGACTTTTCTTTATGGAGGATGAAATTATTCTTAACTGTAATGAATTCTGTCATATCCTTCTTCCCCCACCTAACTCTTAGAGGTATTGTGGTCACTCTACTAATGAGTTTTGCATTCAAATGGATGGCAAGTCCTCTTACAATAGTGGTGGCACTATCTTCCCCTTGAGAGTCAAGGGCCATGGAAAATTCATGGGTTATTTCATCGTCATATCCCTTTAGCTTCTCAAAGAAACTCATTCATTGGTGGAATATGAAGATTTGTCTAATAGGACGGTGTTGGTGGATTATTTTAGAGTACGCGGGCTCCCTTCTATTCAAACCCCCTCCCATGTTATCTACTATTGCTTCCTCAAAGTTTCTCAAATGATTTTTTGTCAATTGTTGAATTTTGATTAGCCTAGGGTGTCAATACATGGTTGAGAGGGTAGTGTTCTTCATCTGAATATAGAGAGGAAAATTACATTCCAAATTCAAGGAAAATTAATTCAGCTACTACCTTTTTCCCTCACATGGAAAAAAGGTCTTTGAAAAAAAGAAATTCAATTTTTTATAAGGGTTTGTTACAGGATGTCTGTTTAGGTAGAAATTGACCAAATTATTTGCCTCTTTGTGCATGGGAGGTGAGGAAAATGTGCTACTTACCCCTCCCTAGGATACTCCTTCATGGTTGTGGGGTTTTGGAGGAAAATTCACATGAATTCAAACCCTTTTCCACCTCTTGACCGATTATAGTAGTTTTCAACAATCCTATAGCAACACACTGCAATCTTGTAGCAACAGACTGCAATTCTGTAGCAACTACCTCCGATCCTGTAGAATAGGATGTTTGAATTTGTGGCTTCTTTTTAGAAACCTAGGGGACCCTTGGTTGTAGCTAGATCAACTCTTGATGTCTTAATGGGCCTCACTTTCTGTTTTAGGAATGAAATTCTCGGTACAAATGATATTCGAGCTTGTCCTTTTATTCCTTTTGTGGTAATGGGCTTAACACGCTATGTGATATGGACCCCACCTACCACCTACGCATTCCCCTTATAGACCCGTTGTCACCACTACTCATAATTATTAGCTTCATTTTTTGTCATTTTCTATGTTGCATGGGTGAGGGAGTTTAATGCACTTTAATTATTCGAGGGTGGCCAAGACTGTTGGCCACCTCTAGCCTATAAAAAACTCGTTCCTCATACATATGAAACATTTTCGAGCTACCATGCACTTAAAGGAAGAGGTGAGGAGTGTCATACCTATGCCTACCTGATGATATTTGACTGCTTCAAGATAGTGGTTGATCTTCTAGTCTTTGGAGGTGCCATTTTCCATGCTAGTTACTTCATGCTCTGACCCTACGTTTGAAAAAAATATTTTTGTAGATATTTGTTGATAGGTGTCTGACTGAGCGAAGTCTATTGATGCAGGTTCTGCAAATGGTGGATTGATCTATTGTTGTTGGAGATGAACAATGACCTTGAAGTAGTTCCTCAATATTTATGACTACCCAATATCACAAATATGGTCCTCAAATGCTTCAGGATGTCTAAGTCTTCATCCTGGTGCTGTCAAGTGTTTCCAACTATGGTTTTGTAGGGTTTTTGCAAGCTGCTACATGATTGGATTCTTTCCTGTAGTAGTCACACATACCCCTCCAAGATCACAATAACCTTCATGCAATGCATTCAAAATATCTGATAATTCATGGTGAGCTCATGGATAGGGACTAGAAACTTTGGTGGTGGTGAAAACTATGGAAGAAGGGGTGAAAATGGTTTTTTTAATTTTTTTTATGGAAAAGATGATTTTTTGGATGGAGAAGTGGCTAAATGGTGTGGAGGATGGATGATGGTGGTGTGGTGGAAATATTTTTTCATCCCCCCAAGGAAAACATAAAATTTGAACCCTCTCTCTATGTCGATCACAATCTTGTAGCAATTTTGGTCAATCCTGTAGTAGTTCAGGACAATGTTATAACACTTCAAGACTGAGGAAGAATTGAGTGAGATAGTTTTCCTGATAATGGAGGAACTTGGGGAGATGGATGTAATTATGAAGGAAATGCAGATAACTAGCTTGGGAGGTTGATATGTGGAATGTGGATGTTGTTTCCTTTGACTATTGTCCCTTTGTCTATGACTGGAACCCTACAAAAACATGTTAGTAGAACTAATGAAAGGGTTCCCTTGCTTCTCCTTTGTTTGTTTGTTTGTTTTTTTTTTTCCCTTTTTTCACTTTTTCTCTCTTTTTTTTTTTTTGAGACCTGTAGGTTGCTTCAAAAGAGGTTTTCAACCTACAAGCCTGTGCCAGGTGCCTCAAAGGAGGTTTTCACCTAGGGATCTTTCCATTTATTTTTTCCTCCTCTTTTTTTTTTTTTCCTCTCTCTTTGGTTTCCTCATAGAATTTTTCAACCCTAGATTTGGCCTTAGGTGCCTCATGGAGGTTTTCACCTAGGCTCTTTTATTTTATTTTATTTATTTATTTATTTATTTTTTTTTTTTTCGTTTTTCGTTTTTCTTCTTTTGTTGATTAGTGCCTGGATGAAATAAGAGTTTTGAGACCCCAATTACATTCATCTCCTTGCTTATTGAGCTAGAAAACTCCTCCTTTGATAGAGGTTTCTTGTACAATTTTAACCAGTAACCATTAACAAGCAATGTAATTCCTTACTCCTCAATTTTTCTTATTTGGATAGATCCATTCTCATAACATTTTTCTACCAGATAAGAACCCAACTATCTTGCCATTAATTTCCATTTGAAATACTTGAATCTGGAATAATATAGAAGGGCCCAATCACCCTCTTGGAAGACCCATTCCCTAATGTTTTTATCATGTCAAATCTTCCTCTGCAGTTGGACTACTTTAGTGTGCATGAGAGCCTGCAATCTGAACTCATCCAAACCATTAACCTGGAGCAACATTTTTTGCTAAGATGCAATGATGTCTAAATCCAACTATGTTTCCATTCTCAAGGTGTTGTATTCAAACTCAATGGACACCGGGGCCTTCTTTCCATAAACTAGCTCAAAGGGCTTGAATCTAGTGGTGGTTTACCAGGTGGTATTATAGGCCCAAGTATCTTCTATAAGTTAGGCTACCCAATCTCTTCTGCTGTTGCTAACAAATTTAGTCAACATGTTCTCCAAGACTATCTCTGTGACCTTCACCTTCCCATTTGATTGAGGGTGATAGGCAATGCATTTTTTTTTTTTATGTTTGTTATGATGTTTTTCCATGACACCTTCAATTATAATTGAGGTAAACTGAGCTCCTTGATTGGTGACCAACTCCCCTAGAAATCTAAACTTGTAGAAGATGTTTTCTCTTAAAAATTATGCCACTTTCGGCTTGGTTGTTACCTTTACTACTTTTGCTTCAGCCCACTTGGTCAAGTAATCAGTGCACACAATGATATATCTCTTTTTTCCAGATGGGGGATCAATTGGCCCAATGAAATCCATGCCCCATTTCTCAAATGGATCTAGAGTCACTTGAAGTTGCAGGGGAATTTCATCCTTGGGTGTAGGCTTTCCCATCCTTTGGCACTCATCACATCTAGTAATGTACCTTTTGGCATCTTGGTGTAGAGTAGGCTAGTAGTAGCTAGATTGTATAACTTTGAAGGTTGTCCTCTTAGTAGCAAAATGGCCTCCACAAGGTCCATCATGGCATGCTGAGAGGATTTCAAATACCTCCTTATCCCTCACACATATTCTTAAGATCTGATCTGGCACCAATTTGAAGAGATTTCCCCCAATCAAGGTGAAAGGGGCACTTTTTCTAACAATGCTGCTCTTCTCCTTAGAGGATAGACTAGGAGGGAACCTCCCAAAAACCAACATTAGAGAAATTTTGAGGTCTAAGATGAGCCTCCTAAGGAAATTAAAAAATAATAGTGGAAATAATAAAATAAGATTAGATTACATAATCAAATTTTAGAGGGAAAAAAGAAAAAAACTACTTTTTCAATTCATATTTTCAATTTATCTCCCTATGTTTTTCTCAAATTTCAAGCGGGAGCACTCTTGGATGCATAATTTAATTCCTCATCCAAGGAGTACCCATGTTGCATACTTTTGATGGACCTTGCTACACGAAAAATGAGAAATACATGAACAAACGTGATTGCAATCCCGCTTTTCATGTATTTATCATTTTTTGTATAGAAGGGTCCATTGGAAGTATGAAACATGGGTAATCGTTGGATCAGGGATTAAATTATGCATCCAATGAGTGCTCCCACTCAAAATTTAAGTAAAAACGTAGGGAGATAAGTTGAAAATACGTGTTGAAAAAGTAGTTTTTTTTGTTTAATCTTTTTACTTTTTTAATCAAAAAATGGTGAATCATCTTCCATGGTTGACATCATCATCTTGAATCCTATTAGTTCTTATAAAGTTGATTTTGGTTGTACATTTTTTTTTGAGGCCGATTTTAGACCTCAAAATTTCTCTAATGGTAATTTTCTATATCAACAAACCAAGGAGACAACACTAAGATAACAAAAAAGTGTTCATCGGAAAGTTGATCATCTACCATCTCCTCATTTCCTACAGGCAATGTTAGTCTAGACAAAAAATCTGTAACCACATTTTATTTCCATGGCTTGTCAATAATGGGTAGAAAAAATTGTTGTAACACCAACAACAATCTAATGATTTTAGCATTATCATCAGGTTTATTCACTAAATATTTAATGGTTGCATGATCAATATGAACAAAGACTTGGTACCTAGTGATATAATACCTAAACTTATTCAAAGAGTGCACCACAATGAAGAGTTATTTTTCAGTAACTCTATAATTAAGTTTAGCTTTGGAAAGGTTCTTACTGATGAAATATATGGCATAGGGAAATTTGTCTTCCATTTGTCCCAAAGTTGCTCCTACAACTTTATCTGATGCATATGTGTGGATGTGGAAAGGCAATGACCAATTGGGGCCCCTAAGAATTGGTGTAGTGGTCAAATTCTCTTTCAGTTCTTCAAATGCCTCTTGACATCTATCTGTCCAACAAAAGTCTGAATATTTAGAAAACAATCTGAACAGAGGTGAAGCCAACTTGCTAAAGTCCTTGATGAATCTTCTGTAATACCGAGCTAGCCCATTTTTTTTAACATCCCTTTACTTTTGAGGGACAAGGACCCTTTTCATAATGGAAACATTTTTAAGGTAAACTTAGATCCCTTCCTTAGAGAGGAAGTGACCTAGGACAATCCCTGCATCCATAAAAAATCACACTTTTCGGGACTCAGTGAAATATTCATTTAAATGAATTTATTTAAGACCTTACACATATTGGAAAGAGCTTCTTGGAAATAATTTCCATAAGGGTTGAAGTCATCCATGTAGATTTCAACAATGTCATGCAAAATATTAGCAAAAATACTTAAGACTGCCATATGGAAGGTAGCAGGTCCATTGAACAAACCAAAAGGGAGGGCACTATAGGAAATATTCTCGCATGGGCATGTGAAGTTGGTCTTGTCCTGATCCTTAGGGCTGATCTAGATTTGATTGTATCCACTAAATCCATCTAGGAATGAAAATAATTTCTTACCTGCAAGGTCATCTAGGAGTTGATCAATGAAAGGAATAGGGAAATGGTCCTTCTTTGTAGCTTCATTAAGTTCCCTATATTCAACACAAATACTCCACTTCCCATTTTCTTGGGTACTATGACAAGAGAGGAGACCCACTCACTATTTGAAATGGGGTAAACGAACCCTACAACTAACAAATTTTGCATTTCCTCTTTTACAATATCCTTAAGGGAAGGATTCATCCTCCTCTTGGGTTGGCACACAAGTTTTAATCCCTCCTTGATGTAGATATGATGAGTAAAAATTGAGGGATGCACCCCTTTCATTTCTTTATAGTCCCTCGAAAAGGCATCAAGATGCTACCTCAACATAGTGCATAGTTGTTATTCTTGCTTGATTGAGAGGTAAGGGTTGATTTTTAGAGTTTTGGATGCGATGATTTCCATAATCTTAGCATGATAAATGTCAGAGTCAACATAACATAATTCAGTCCATGGGTTGTTCTCAGGTTTCTCTAAGGATTCTTCCACTAGCTCATCAATTGACATGGCATTAGGAGGCTGATTCTGCAAAAAGTGGTCAATAAGGTCATCCTCATCTAGTTGCCTACTTCCTACAACGGTGTCTAATGTACAAAATGGGTAAATTGATGACTCGTAAATGTTTTCTTATTCCTCTTCATCTACCCACAAGGGTAAATCATGCTCAACAAAGGGTTAATCATGGGGATATAATACAAGCTTCTTTGAGAGATTCCCATGCTTAATGGTCATGGTCCCAACCCTGTAACTAATGTAAGCATCAATAGTGGCTAACCAAGGTCTCCCTAGAATGAGAGGGTACCTATAAAACTTGGTTTTGGGATGGAGGATAAGGAAATATATGGGATATTCCTAGGATATGGTATAGACCAACACATCATCAATAACTCTCTCAAGGGATACTGTGGATCTATCTGCAAACTGCAACACTATAGTGGTCTAACTTAAGGCTCCTTGGAGATTAAGCTTCAACATGGTTTCCTCGGTCATGACATTGATTGTAGCTCCAAGGTCAATCAAGGTGTCGGGGACTACAATATTGTTAATTTTCACATCCACTACTAGGCTACCAAGATCCAAGTACTTTGGGGAGGTCACCCTCCCAAGAATTAGATCATATAGCTGCCCAACAACATTGATAGTGGGGGCATCTCTTTTTATTCTCCTAGTCCTCTTGAAACATTATTCCTTGATGAGATTTTTGTAAATGGGGACATCTTTGATGGCCTGGAGAAGGGGTATATTAACACACAAATTATTCAATTCTCCCAGAAGTTCAACCTCTTCTGGGGTGTGCCGTTTAGTTTGGACCAACCTTTCAGGATAGGGAGATATATTGGCTTGATGGGTATTGTCTTCCTTCTTTTCTTCAAGATATTTAGATGGAGAAGGTGGGTGAGCATTTGGAAGTACCTTCCGAGACCTAAGGTTTATTTCTTGGATTTCCATAGCGTAAGAAGGATATGATGTTTTCCCACTGTAGACCTATTGTGCCTGCTTATTTTTCCGGTTCAGATTGGGTTGGGAAGGGATATGAGGTTGCTTTGGTGGGTTATTTGGGGTAGCTATGGTTGAGGCGGAAGAGGAGGCATTAAGGTAGGAGGTTGGGCTACTTGAGGCCTCCATCCTTGTGAAGGGTTACCCCATTAGGGAGGCTAAGGTTGATATGGATGGAAAGGTGGATTAATAGGGTGAGGAGGGTACTTAGGAGTATAGGAAAAAAGAGAGGGCATGGACCAAGATGAGTGAGTTGGAGGATACCTAGGTTGGAAGGGTGCATTCTGATTTGGATTGTAAGATGGATATTTTGCACCCTGCATATCTTGTTGGTATGGTTGAGGGCATTATGGCCTAGTTTGGTTGATGAAGCAAAGTTTCTCCAAGCCATTCTCTACCCCTTGGTATACAACCTTCAGGCCTGGAAGAGAGGGAAATTTTTCTATTGCATGGTTCTCCTCACAAATAGAGAAGATATCTATGGTGTTCATTGGAAATTCATTTCTCGGGTGCTTCTTGGTGCATCTAGGGAAAAGGATAGTTAATTCTCTTTCTTCTTCCTCTTGCTTCCTCCTAATCTGCATAATAGCCATCTGTAAGGAAAAAGTGTGCAACATATCGCTCTTGAAGTCTTCTAGCATGCTCCCTATCTCACGTTTGATTCTTGAGGGATAAGAGATGACTAGGCCTTGACCAGACCTACCTCTCTTCCTTGTAGCCGTAGAATGATTCTTGAACACTATCTTGATGTCATCATAGGTCAACTGGTAAATATCTCCACTAGACAACATATTGAGGGTCTCCATTACATCCTTCCTAATCCCTAGGAGGAGTACAAGCTTGAGTGATTCGAGGTCAAGGGTACAATTAGCCCTTCTATAGTTAAGTTGGAACATTTCCTCATAATATTCTAGGGACTCATCTCACCATAGTTTCATCTTAAAGATCTCTTCTTTTGTCTCCTTAGACCTACAATAATCCTTGTACTTTTCATTAAAGGCTTGCTACATTTGTGCCCAAGTATTGATGCTTCCTCCAGGTAGGCTTATGAACTAGCACAAGGCTACATCCTCATGGGTGGAGGGAAATAGCTTCAACTTCTTTTCATAAAAAATATAATCGTAGGTCCTACAAACTACAAAAAACTCGAACATGGATGTGTCAGGGTCCTTAGAGGCTAGGCCATAGAAGGTTGGAAGAGAAGTGGGGCTTATATTTTTCGTCCTAGCCTCCACATTGGTTTCTCAGATAGGGGAGATCTCAGTTTTCCTATTCTTAGCCATGTTTTGGATAGGTGATATAGGTTCTTCCTCCCCTATGGTTCTTCAAATAATTCTGGTTTCTCACCTAAAGGATTCTCTAGCTCCCCTATTGTTAGAGTGGGAAGTTCACAGTCACCAAAGAAGAGGGATGATTGAATGCTTGAAGGGGTGGGGGTTTTTGCTAGAAATTCCCCTTGATTATCCCTACTCTTACAAGGCATGAAAGATTTTGTGTTTTTTATTTATTTTTTTGAATTTTTTCAGGTCCAACAATGTTGATGCAAATCAACAACATGATGAAAAATAAAGGAAACTTCCAAGTAGAAACAAAAACTACTTGGACACCTCCTTAGCAAAGACACCAAAATGTGACAATCCTCTGTATTGAAACAAGAGTGTTGCAACTCCCAAGGTTACCAAATTTAATTATCAACCTGTGGTTCATACAAATTGAAAAGATGACAATGCTCAATGCACAATTAGTTAAGTTATACTCATGCTACCTTCAAGAAATGGACCAGAACATGACATACATAGACCACTCTATTAACTGACTCAAGGAAGGAAATTGCATAAATAAAGAGTTTTGTTCTAATTGCAGAAATGGAAATATTATTCTACTTGCAAGAGGAATGAAGATGTTACTTTCTCAAATGTAAATTATAACCCTATTTGCAGGAATGTAAAGGCTATACTATTTTAAAAAATGGAAACATTAGTCTACTTTCAGAATCTAGATTCTATGCTACTTGTAGGAATGTAAACAGTAATCTAATTGCAGTATGTGAAAGTGCATTTAAAAGGAAACTAACCTTATGTAATAACAATTCTTTCAATTGAAACCCTAAAAGAATCACAAACGTAAGAATAACAATCCTACTCTACCTTGCATGGATAAATCAACCTTTATTCACTGTGTTCAAGAAGATTAGCTTTAGTGACAAAGTTAATTAGGCACTCCATGAGGGAATCAAGAAAATCATCACTGTATCTTGAAATTCAGAAATCTTTCCATTAACCCTAATTGCATAAATGTGTTGCTGTGACGAAAAGGTAAGTCCTAAGTGGTCGTTGATCTCCCTCAATCAAGGTTTCTGAGCCCAAGGAACATTAGCCAAGGTTAACATTATCCTTGTTCTAATGATGAACCTAGATACAGGTTCAAAACGCGTAGACCCTAAGGTTTATATGTGATTTATCGAGAAGATATTGGCTTAAAAAAGTCAAGTTTTTGCAGCAAATTTGGCCAATTTTAGACGATGCTATAGGATGCTACAAGATTGCTACAAGATTACTATAGGATGCTACAAGTTTGCATTGTTTTGCTACAAGATTGGATATGTGAGAATTATGAGGGTGGAAAAGGTGATCTAAAGGTGGGAAATGGTAGATGAAGGTATAAAAAGGCTCTATGAGTATTTTTCCAATCTTAGCACCTCTTATAGGCCCATATTGCACAAAACAAATGCACACAATATCCTTCAATGACCAAGAAATGTACTTTCAATGGCAGAGTTTTAAGGGCATTGTGTGGTGAGGAGAAAGAGGCTGATGTGGTAGGAGGGATGTAGGATGACTATGCCAACCCTGAAAGACAATAGTAGTATCTACACACTAGGAAAATAATCCTTTTTGCAGCTTGAAAAGAATGCCAAACTAATAGCCAAATTGCAGCAAAATGGAACTTAAACAAGAAAGGATGCGTTGAATTTTATGAAACTTTGTAAAAAAAGGATGATTTGAATTTTATTTGCATCAACATACAATCTATCTTGTAGCATGCATATTATCTACATCCATGGAATCTTAAAGAAGCCTGTGATTTAATCCCTAAGTATGCAAAAATTATAGTATGTAAAAGAGCATTAATCTAAGATCTAACAATTGCAAAGGAAATAAACCATGTGTTTTTGTCTTGCTAATACATATTCCTCAACCATACTTCCTCCAAGGGAGGTGGTAGGTAAACCTGCACCAACAACTTTTATGAGCAAACTTCTATTAAGAAAGGAAATAGATGCTGCTATGAAAGGTAATGCATGGATAAAATACACAACGAGAGACTAGAGCCTCTAAGTTGGGCCCGAACCCAAGGGGAATCAATCCTCTGAAATAAAATCAGATCAAAGATAAAAATGAGATTTTCATTGACATGAAAAAAAGTTAAAGATAATGTAAAGGAATGAAAATGACAATCTTAAGTTCCTAGCTCTTAGTAGTTCCTGTCTGCTCCAAAAGTTTGAATCCTATTGAGCCCTTAGGTTTTCTTATTTATACAAAAATTACTGAGGGGAAACCTCCTTGGAAAGAGGATTGCTTCCCTCCAAATATCTAAAAAAGTGGATCTAACTCCCTTAGATCCTCACAATTCCTTCAGCACATCGGCTATTACCATATCTTCGAGCTGCAGGAGAGTGATTTTAGAGATCAAGTCGAGTTGTAGGTGAGTAAATGTAGGGGAAAAACCTCTTACATCTCCTCCAACTTCCTCCAACATACCTTTGCATAGTAAATGTACTTAAAAAACTCTTTTCCTGCACATTAATCACATTATTCCATAAAGTATGACAAACATCCTTTAGTATCCCTATTAAGCACATTATAGTAAAAAGGATGTTAATAAATGTGGGAAAAGAGAAAATTATAGGCTAGAGGATGGAAACGGACCTTATGATATACTTATTAATGGGGCCCATCAGTACTGTTATTGGAGCTTTACACTTATAACTCTTTACAATATTTACATATATATTCACATTTTCCTCAACCAACAAAACAAAAAGGACAATTTATCTTCATGGCATCAACCATTTCCCGAGTGGATTCCTGTTGAAGGCTCGAAAATCTTTGCCTAAAACATTATAAGGGAGACCACCCGGTCAGGAACATAAAGAAACTCTTTTTCTGTTGAAATGGTGGTTCCAACTGGTTAAACTAGGTCCAATTACCTTCTCTCTATCTCCACCAGCTTAAAATATGACTTTCACCTACCAATAGAGAAGATACATCAGATAAGCCCTCTTTCTAAACTGGCAAGAAAGTGATCTTTAACCTGATCTGGGGCTCATCCAAGCCATAACTAAAGTTTTCCTCTTTGAGAGAGGACTTGATGCAAACTAAGATGTAGATGCAAAACTAATCTAAAACATGAAAAACCTATCTTGAACTAGAATGGGATAGCCCTCTCCTAATTCGAGAGCAAGTTAACTAAAACAGGGGGAAAGAACTGACATAATTCATCATGTGATTTTGTATTAATTAAAGGAAGTAGTTCACATTAACTAATACAAGTGAAAGTAAAATAAGCCTGCAAATGAATAATAAATAGTTATTAGTCACCACAGGAATACTTCAATGAATTAAGATTGATTCCGATCTCATTCTACCCTGCAAAGATAACTTTAACAAAGTTTCAACAACAAAATGTCAATGACACAACAATAGTGCATAATATCAAATAAACATAATACTATTTAGAATAAAGATCAAAAACAAAAATGAACTTTAATAGTCAGACAATAAGCCTGCATTCTGATAATAGTAAACAAGAATAGGAATTAATTAAAACTATGTCAAAATTTTATTACCATAGTTCTGAGAGTAGCTCTGACCCTTAATGAAAGTGCTTGCAATAGTGCAAAGTCCCTTTATAACAGAGCCATAAATTCTCTACAATATCTACAATAAAACTCTTTGCGCTCTACAATAGTGCGAAAGCACAAATCAAATTATTACAGAGAATTCCCCTGTGTGTGGATCGTGACCTCCTTAAAAAGATTGAATACATGGGTATTTATATAGATTTATAGAGCTAACAGTCTCCCCTAATTCTCTCGAGAAATGGAAAGTCGAATCTGGAAATTGTTGCAACGAAGTGATGTTCTTTAGCCGAAGGATTGATTTGCTGCCCACATGTTGGCCTTATTTAGTTTCTATTACAACAATCTTCCCATTTTAGAACTGTGTTGTGCCACATGGTAGAGAGTGTTCGGAAATCCCGGATCGAACTGTTACTTCCTCCTTATCAACCCTAGGTTCATCCCTGTTTCAGTTAAACAAATATTATTAGTTCTATTATTAAACTTAATCGAAAACCAAATTGAAATCTAAACACAACAAACTCCCTGCAAAACAATTAAAAATAGACTTTTCAATTATTATAACAATGGTCGCATATGGAAATGACAAGTGGCAAGAATTGTATGCTATCAGAGAAAATATCATTGCAACTTTTGAAATAAGAAAACAAAAAATATTTGCGATATTGGGTAGTTCTAATATGTAGCTGAAGTGAAATCATATTCAACTCTTTTTATAACTATATCAGGTTTGTAGTATCATAGGTTTAATAGTGGAGGTTTTACAATTGTTTTGATTAGATGGGCGGACATGATATTTCGATTAATCAAGGTTAATACGCATAAATATCCAGATGATCTAGGTGGCTCTAGACACATGCAGAAGTCCAGGAGGACTAGGGAAGGGTCAAAAATCAAAGTGTTTGGATTATTCTCTAACAAGGTTCATGCTAAAGATCTCGTCGTCGTGATCGTGGTGGTGTGAATGGTTCGTCAATCCGATTCTGGATGAGGAAGATAGAGGCAGTCAAAGTTTTGGTTGACTTTTACTAACTGGGCAGGCTTAAGGAGGCCGAAATTTGGACAAAACCCGACCACTAGATTCTGGCCAACCTAAGCAGATTCCGGGCGAATTTGTGGCCTATTTAATTTGACTCCTTCAGTTAAATTTTGAAAATTTCGAAAAGGCCTCATTATTATTACAAAAATTAATAAAAATATAAAAAGGAGGTGGTGGGCCACCACCCCCACCACTCCACGCCTCTCCATATCCATAACGTAACAAACATATGCCATTTTATGTGAAGCTGGCGGGAATCGAACCCGCCTAGCCCACATGGGCCGGCCCCCCACGGGCGGCCCCATGATACGTGCCATGAATAACAAACATTAACCAAACGCGCCAAACCTTAATACGCAACCCCATTTAATATGGTTACAGGATGTATGGGGCGGACCGCCCAATGCAGAATCGACCCCCCCAAAATTAAATGCATGTGATTTTTTTAAACTGTAATGTGTAAAAAAAGGGAGGGGCGGGGTTTGACCACTCGACCCCTCCTCAACGAATGCTTATAATTAACCACTACGCCAACCAATCCCAGGTGGGAATATCTGCCTAGAAGTTTATATAAAACTCATTTTTCAGTGCACTCACAAGGATGGAGGAACTAGGAGCGGGCACGAAAATCGAGGAAATACTTTTTAATTAATTTTTTAATGCAGGTGGAACCATGAAGGAGCAAAATTTCGAGGAGGGTGAAATTTTTGCAGTGTCCAAATTGGACAAACTTTATGTCGATCTTACACCTCTTGGTGACACGAACCTGATGGCACAATTAGTTTCCTGATTTGAGCAGCCAATGTGCAGAGGACCCAAAGGAGGGAATATTTAAGGATTCTAGGGGGAATCTAAGATTCCTTGAGCCCCAGATTTCCACTTTCTCAGAATTCATAAATTTGACAGTCGATTTTGCACTATTCGATGCCACAAATTTGATGGTGCGTTCAGATTTTCCATTTTCTCATTCTATTTTTCAGCCACTTTTCTAAGTGGAGTTCCGGTGTCAGCATTCGACGTGCGAGTAGTCATTCCATGAGATTCAACGCCGCGAGATAGATGGTACGACCAACTTCAGTAGCTTGACATCCTTTTCTTCAGATGGCCCTAGGATGTGAGGTATATGTAGCGTGTTCATGTACTTCTTTTGCTATGTATTGTGCTGCATCGATCCTTGTTTGATGTGGGATCTTGCTTCTTACTTGTCTCATGATTCCTGCTTGATGTGATGTGGAATCATCTGTGTGATGTACTTGTTGTCATGATTTGTCATGTTTTATTTGAGATCCCTTTGTCGTTATGTTGATGGGATGCTCATGTTGTTGCCATGTATGTTTGCATTGAGATCCATTTTATGCCATGTTGGCAGGATGCTCATCATCATCATGCATGAGTTTGTGTCATGCTAATAGGAGTCCCTTTTGACTGAGAGTTACTGTAGTAGAGCATCTCTTGGAGCCACTCCTGTGTGAGGGAATTTTCATTTTATGATAGTGATGTCACCTCTTATGTACATCATCACTATTGGCAGCACTTAATGCAGCGGTCTACACCATCTTGACACCGGGGCCCAGAGACGTAGTCCCTCCTGGACGAACTCCGTTATCAATGGCTTATGTTTTCATGTGATGATGATTGTCATGTTCCTCTTCTTTACAACATGCAGATGTATTCATTTCTGTTCTTTTAAAAATGCAATTTAACACATCACAAAAGTAAAAGGTCTTGGAAGGGTCTTTCGTCACACCCGGACCTGGACCAAGTGTATCAGAGTGGTCTTTGCGTGGATGTGAATTGAAAGCATGAACAATGGAACGTGAAGTGACAAAGGATGAAAAAGCGATGTACGAGACCATGCTCAAAATTTACAAAAGTGTGGAATAATGTATGAAACTCTACAGAAAGAGACCGAGGAAAAGGAGCGATTGCAACTTTAGTTGCAAGCCATGGAAGAGGCCCTGGAAGAACTGAAGCACAACAACCAAAGTCTTCAAACATATAATGCTGAATTTAAGATGCTTCTACATGAAGAGAAAGAGGAGAAACATAGTTTGCTACGACAACTACAAGAAAAGGACAAGGCCTTGGAAAAACTGCAGTGTGACCCATGTGAGGTAAAATGTAATTCTCCGAATTCATGTATGTGTCCTGATGATGATTTCGCTATTTTTGAAAATCATACCACAGGAATTGGCTCCAAACTATTGAAGAAAATGGGGTATGAAGGAAAAGGCTTGGGCATTAATGGCCAAGGCATTGTAAACCCCATCAAAGTGGAGGAATTACCTCGTCAGACAGGACTTGGGTATGTACGAAAGGAAGTTGGGGAATCCGCTGAGACAGCTAGTGAACCACCAAAAACAGATGATGAGCAGTCCTCATCATTTCTTTCCAAATCGATAGAGGAGGTAAAAGATGTTGATTTCCTTTCAGTTTCATCGTCACATAGTATGATTTTTATTGGAGATTTGGAGATCCCAATTATAGGGACAAACATGAGGCTCCTTACCAGGACGAGGCACGAGAAGGAAGAAAAACTTGGTATTAATAACCAATGCATAACTCAACCATTGGAGGTTGTGCAAAGACCTCAATTTGCAGGCATGGGATACACCAAAGGGGAATGCTCAAAGGTGTCATATGCTTTCGAGACATCATCGAAATTGTCGAGGAAAGAGAATGATGGGAACCCATCCCCATCATCCCATGGCAGTTTCCATTGCAAGGAAAGAGCTGAGGCAAGCTCTCATCGCCATACTTACACCAGAGATGGCAAGGAAAGGTATAACCACTCTCGACATTCAAATGTTCATTTCGATTATAATCATGTTGTTAATGATGGACGTAAAATATGGAATCGAAAAATATGTACCTTTTCTAGATTACATAACCATACATTTTCTAAGTGTTGGAAAGGAATGGCAGCGCACAAAAGGATGAGGCATGAGAGTCCCTCTCAATAGCAGGTAAAGAAACATGTTAAGCAGAACTGGAGGAAGAAAACCTATTGCAGTCATTGTGACATAAGTGGCCATCAAGAAGCCACTTGTTGGAGGCTCCATCCAGAGCAATGCCTTAAAGACAAACTTTTAGTGCATGAACCAGGTGAAACAATTGTTTGACAAGAAAAATAACCACAAGGAGATGACCCATTCACATTGATAAGTGAAAAATGGTTTCTACATATGTTATCTTGTCATGGTCATGCTTTTGTAAATCATTTGTTGCATTTTAAAATGTAAAAGTGATGACGTGTTTATATCACTTGTTAAGCAATAATGACGTCTCGTCTTATTTCGAGTTGCATGGTAAGTTGTGAAAGTGATGTCATGTTTCCATCACTTGTCAAAACAAAACAATGTTTGGCCTTATTTTTGTAAATCATGTGTTGCAGTGATAATGTGTTTTCCATCACTTGTTGGAGCAACAATGATATGTTGGCCTTGTTTTCGTAGCTGGGGTATTGTTTCCATTTTGATGTAAACTTGACCACCGAGTATGTGTTATAAAATCATGGCAAGTATGGGATGCTTGGGTCATTAGTTGGTCATGTAAGTCAAGCAAGTAATTTGCAAAACAATGTACTACAGGTTGCAGAGGTTGCAGGTGTCGGCTCATTGCTTAAGGCTCCGAAGAACAAAGGTGAAGGAGATGGAAGCGAGGCCTTTCAGGACGCTTGTGATGTAGACAAGGTACAGAGAAGTTGCAGGTTATTTTTCATGCTTTTGGAGGACCAAAAGCTCCTCAGTGGGGAGGATTGATCCAGGTGGCTCCAGACACATGCAGAAGTCCAAGAGGACTCAGGAAGGGTCAAAAATCAAAGTGTTTGGATTATGCTCGAACTAGGTTCATGTTAAATATTTCGTCGTCATGATTATGGTGGTGTGAACGGTTCATCAATCCGATTCTGGATGAGGAAGACAGAGGCAATCAAAGTTTTGGTTGACTTTTTCTCACTGGGCAGGCTTAAGGAGGCCGCAATTTGGACAAAACCTGGCCACCGGATTCCAGCCAACCTGGGCTAGATTCCAGGCGAATTTGTGGCCTTTTTAATTTGACTCCTTCAGTCAAATTTTGAAACTTTCGAAAAGGCCTCATTATTATTACAAAAATTAAAAAAATATATAAAAAGGAGGTCATGGGCCACCACCCCTACCACCCCATGCCTCTCCATATCCATAACATAACAAACATATGCCATTTTATGTGAGGCCGGCGAGGATCGAACTTGCTCGGCCCATGTGGGCCAGCCCCCGCGGGTGGCCCCATGATACGTACCATGAATAACAAACATTAACCAAACACGCCAAACCTTAATATGCAACCCCATTTAATATGGTTACGGGATGTATGAGGCGGGCCGCCCAATGCGAACCCGACCCCTCCCCCCCCCCCCAAAAAAAAAAATATTTAAATGCATGCGGCTTTTTAAAACTGTAATGTGTAAAAAAAAGGGAGGGGTGGGGTTTGACCACCTGACCCCTCCTCAACGAACACTTAAAATTAACCATTACGCCAACCAACCCCACGTGGGAATATCCGCCCAAAAGTTTATATAAAACTCATTTTTAGTGCACCCACAAGTTCCTCCAGGAGTGGGCATGGAAATCAAGGCGATATTTTTTATTATTAATTTTTTAATGTAGGTGGAACCATGAAGGAGCAAAATTTCCAGGAGGGTGAAATTTTTGCAGTGTCCAAATTGGAAAAACTTTATTTCGATCTTACACCTCTTGGCAACACGAAACTGATGGCGTAGTGAGTTTCCTGATCTGAGTAGTCGATTTGCAGAGGACCCAGAGGAGGAAATCTTTAAGGAATCTAGGGGGAATCTAAAGATTCCTTGAGCCCTAGATTTCCACTTTCTCAGAATTCAGAAATTTGATAGTCGATTTTGCACTATTCGACGCCACAAATCTGATGGTGCATTCAGATTTTCCATTTTCTCATTCTATTTTTCGGCCACTTTTCTAAGTGGAGTGCATGTGTCAGCATTCAACGTGAGAGCAATCATTCCATGAGATTTGACGCCACGAGATTGATGGTACAACCAGCTTCAGTAGATTGACATCCTTTTCTTCAGATGGCCCCAGGATGTGAGGTATATGCAGTGTGTTCATGTACTTCTTTTGTTATGTATTGTGCTGCATTGATCCCTGTTTGATGTTTGATGTGGGATCTTGCTTCTTACTTGTCTCATGATTTCTGCTTGATGTGATGTGGGGTCATCTGTGTGATGTAGTTGTTGTCATGATTCTTCATGTTTTATTTGAGATCCCTTTGTCGTTACGTTGATGGGATGCTCATGTTGTCACCATGTATGTTTGCATTGAGATCCCTTTTATGCCATGTTGGCGGGATGCTCATCATCATCATGCATGAGTTTGTGTCATACTGATAAGAGTCCTTTTTGACTGAGAGTTCTTGTAGCGGAACATATCTTGGAGCCACTCCTGCGTGAGGGAATTTTCCTTTTATGATAGTGACGTCACCTCTTATGTACATCATCACTATTGACAACACTTAATGCAGTGGCCTACACCATCTTGACACGGGGGCCCGGAGACGTAGTCCCTCTTGGACGAATTTCGTTATAAATGGCTTATGTTTTCATGTGCTAATGATTGTCATGTTCTTCTTCTTTACATCATGCAGATGTATTAATTTATGTTATTTTAAAAATGTAATTTAACACATCATGAAAGTAAAAGGTCTTGGAAGGGTCCTTTGTCACACCCGAACTTGAATCACCGGATATCAGAGCAAATAGAGTGTCAAAGATTGGAGATCGACAAAGTGATATATTGACATATCAGAGCGAATGCGTTTAGAGATATTGTAGGGCAATATGATATCGAAGTTTGAAGGTGAATTAATATCACATATTGGAGATCGAAGGTTTTGAGTGGTGACACATAAAAAAAATCTAATAGGGATTCTTTGATATACGGGAGCCGAGGAGGATTATGTGGTATATGGGTCCTTTCTCTAATAAATACAACCACTTTATAAATGGGCTTAGAACTTATGATATTGGTGATTTAGAAATGGATCTTCCGATATCATTCTGATATGTCATAGCCACTTTATAAAAAGAACACATCTGCTTTATAATATAAGCCAAAGCCACTATTTTGAAAATATAGCCACTAATAATAATAATGAAGATCTTGGTCTCAGGGGCTATGTTTTATTAATTAATCTAATTAATTAAGATGTTTAAAACAAAACTTATTTACAAATTTTATTAACAAACAAACTTTATCAAACTTAGGAAAACTATAAAAGTAAAACAAATGTAAATAAAAATAAAATTAGACTTGAAATGAAGAAATCACACTCAAAGCCTACATGCAATGAAAAAAGGGGACCCCATGTATATTATGATATAATAAAATGGGGGTGTTCTGTTTTCACTACAACAATGGTGACACGCTGGGGATAAACAATTATCTCTCTTGTAAAGATACAAAACCTAGTTTAAAAATGAAGGAATTATAATTAGACGATTTGAAATCCTTAAATTAAGATATCCTAACCATTTTTTCCCTAATATATGCTGTCACACCATTAAATAAATATACCATTAATTCAATGTTTCAGTAAATTTATATGTAGAACAATCAGCTTAGTTGGACATTAGTTTTTGAGTAAACAAGTTAATCGAGAAAACATAGTATTAATTTAACTTCCATACCATAGGCATGGCCATCACTACTAGCAGGCATCTATAGCCTTGACAAGGATGCCTTTTAATCCTTTTAGGTGCCAGTGTCCATCTATTAGGAATAAATGCATAGTTGAAAAAGATCATCTTAAACTTATTTGAATGTTAACTGAAGATCACTGTCCTAGCTTGGTAACTAGCTAATGACAATTCCATTCATGAAATCAAACATGGTGAACAAGCCGGCTCGTGATGAGTCTTGTTGTCCTTCAACCTTGCTGTCGATGCCATTACCTTAGCTTGGTGACCAATAATGGTAATGTCACAATGGTAGAACTTATGATCATGGTAGGTCGGCTCGTGATGAGACCTCATATCCTTCAATTCTTTTTGTTTTTTTATGTTTAACTATGGTTACTGTTAATCTCATAGAGATTACTTAATAAATGGGGTGGCAGATTTATCCTTAAGAGAAAGGGATGGCATAAAAATCTTTAAGCTAACTACTATTCTCTCGATTAAACTTGTTCGCCAAAAGAAATTATGACCTTAAGTAACTGTTGTTAAATGTGTTTTACTTTCTTTTAAAGATAATGGTTAAATATATTTCATTAAAAAACAATGGAAAGATTTAAACTCAAAGAACCACAGACTCTACTTGGTTAAGAAAGCTAAAATGAACATAAACGAAATCATCTTCGTTGAAGTGATCCTTAGAGATTGGGTTCTGTAAATATAAATTACAACATAAAAACAAGTCGCCCAATAATTATTCCAAGCTAAAAGAGAAAATTTTACTTCATTTTATTGTGAAATGAAATGAAAAGACAATCCACCTAAGCCTAAAATGCTTATCAAATCAGAAAGACAATAATCAAGATAATTAACCTTGAGATACATCTTACAAGATAAATAGAGGATTAACATAAAAATGAGATTATGTTGATTTTATCTTGTATGATGATTTGTTAATAAACCTCTTTTGTGTCAAAGCATAGTTATTGATTTAGAGTTATTGTTGTATGATTTGACAATGGTTTTCTTACTTTTGGAAATCTTGCTTAAAAATAGTTTCTGAGTCTTTATAGATTCAATCTTAAGAATAAGATTGATAATCAATTTCAAAATATACACAAAATTAGAAAATAGAAAACTCCCTAATGTCATATGTTGATTGTTCTTCTGAAACGTTAGTTGCCAGCAAAGCTGAATCTACAAATCAAATCCATGGGAACCTGCAAGAAGAACAACAAAATATAAGAAAGGAATAATGAGGAAATATAAACTGAAATAAAACTCAAACCAGATGAAGATGAACATATGAATGTGTACCTGAAAGAATTCGATCATAGTTTTACCTAATGAATCTTCATTTTCTCCCATGTATTAATCAAAGTTCAAAACCATCTTCTTATTTAATTTAAACTACTACTAACCTACACCTAATCCTAATCTAAAAAGTAGACTAAGACTAAGTGAAATCGTACTTCCAATGAATCCATTCAAGCATTTTATTTTCTGCATGAATATATACATCAAACATCAATAATAAAAGCATAAATATAATTAAACCAAAATAAATAAAACTAAAAACATTATGTACAACTATTGTTAATGTATGTACAAGAAGTAGCTTATTTACATTCACCCTCTCTTGAAGATTTTCTTCCAACTAGATCTCGATGGGATCATAAAAATATGGATGGATATTAGTTAGAGATTGGAAGTGATTTGAAGAAGAGGATAACAAGTCAGATTGTGAAAATATTCTATTAAATGCAATGACCTGCATCAAATTGTTAGTTTTATGTACATATGATAAATTATTAATAATTTTTTTGAAGGAAAACATTCCAAATTTCTTTTAAATGGGTCACTAGAGTATGTATGAAACTTTGATATTTTCAATGGAAGATTATTAATTGAATTAGATTGTTGGTCATATTGTAAGAATATACTCTCTTGTTGGCACTGCTTTTGAGAAGAAAGAAGCAATTGATAAGAGATGAACATCAATTGAAATTGGAAGAGTAATAGCTCTTGATGTTCATGATTATGATTTGAAACTTCATTTTCCCATTCAGGAAATGCATCAATTGAATGTTCAATATTGAACTGCTCAATATGCCAGCATAAGATATCAAAAAACTAAAAACTAAAAACAGAAAACAGATCTAAAATAAAACAAAATAAGTGAAGGAACAATAATGAAATAAAATCATAATTTACACTATTGTTAAAATTATTGTTACAACATAATTAGGACTGGTTTGAAGTGATTTCCTCTTCATAAGGATTGGCCAGAATAATGGAATTAGAATGATTGCCAACACTAATTTGTGAATTAGAGAGAGGATCAGGATTATGAATAGAAGTGAGAATTTAATCATCATAAAAATCATATATTTGAATGGATTATTGAATGTTGAAATCATGAGTATGCTTAATTGTTTGAAAATGAGAACTAGTTGAAACAATTTATGAGTTGAGTTTCTCTTCATTTTCAAGTATGATTTGACTTTGATCATGAGGATTTAATGTATAAGAAGATAAATCAACATCCTCAATGTTAGAGTAATTATTGTAAATGACCTCAAAACATTCATTAAAATTCTCTTCACTCTCATCCGATGTATAAAAACAAGAAGGAATATGGAACACATGTTCATTAATGCCAGAAGAATGATCAATGAATGATTCTCTATCTTGATAAAAACTAATTGGAAATTTATTTATATCAGCCTCTTTGTTTTCTGAAACAACATTAAAGTAAAGAGGGGATAAATTGCTATCAACAAAAATATCAGGATAGAGGTGAAAATGAGAATCAAAAGAAATGAATTTAAAAATATCTCTATTTGTGAATTCTTGTGCATTTTCTTCATTGCGAATTTCAGATTCCAGATCATTTACTTGTCTAATTTTGCTTTCTTGAAGAATGTTATCTGGCTACCTTGAATTTTGTATTTGATCAACATGATCAAATTCAGAAATTTGTATAGCAGGTCAGATATTATTGGAAATTTCAATTTCTTCTTGTATGCGCTGATTTATAATCTTATTTTCTGAATTTAATTCATAGTGATTTTCAGATTTCGTGGCAGATGGTCCTTCAAGTTTATTTGTGATTTCTTCTTGTAGTTGTTTATAAAATTCTTGCAAGCTTTGTGATAAAGGTTCATTAGCCTGATTATCATTAACACTATAAGAGGTGTGTATTAGATTTAAGAATTTATCATACATGGCTGAGGTCACTTCATCATGATTGATATGCACCTTATATAAGAGTTTTTGATAATAATATTGGAAATTGAAGGAGATTCATAAAAAATTGAAATTGTTTCATACGGATTTGAAATGGGAGGAAGAGAAAAAATATATTCAAACCAATCTATCAATTCATTTCCTGAAGGTTTATCTTCAGCTTTGAATCTCAAGCAAATTAATTGAAATCTAACAGTAAAATCTAAGAGAGATTCATTTTCAAATCTTCGTAAATCTTCTAATTCATCACATACCTATTCATAATCATAACCATCAAATTTATAAAGGAACATTGTGATAAATTGATCCCAACTGTGAATAGAGGCAACTAGAAGAGATTGACACCAATTTCTGGCTTTTCCTGAGAATGTAAGAGTAAAAATCTTGCATAGAATACCTTCATCAATATCATGAAAAGTAGAATTTGAAATTTTTTGAATAAATTGTAAGACATGATCAAATACAAAAGTATTCCTCTTACCAGTAAACTTTACCTTTGACAAGTGTCTTACTATTTCTGGCGGAGTATTGGTAGATGCACGTCCAAAGATACAACTCCAAATGGGAAGTTTAAGAGAAGCCATTATGATTAAAATAAAAAAATTTAAAATACAAAAAATCCAAAAGACAACATGTCTTTAGGCCCTCCTTTTAGCACCAAAAATGTTGAAGGCTTGAATATCTCTGCCTCAACATTGGGGAAAACCAGTCGGTCGGGAACTTAGGGCAACTCCTTTTTCGTTTGGAATGGCGGCTCTGACTATGTACATGGGACTAGTTTCCCTTAATAAAATATATAAAAGCGGATGTGATATATAAGTGTGGGGCTGATTATGTAAATGAAACTAAGAAACATAAATATATAGACTTAAAATATCTATCCCGGGAAATCTTTTTCTGTATATGTGACTTATAAAGATCTCGCATTAAACATGACAATATAGATCATCAAATCCTTTGTGAGGTTAAAACAAATAAAGATAACTAATTTAATTAAATAGTTAATTAAATCAGTTGTTGAAACACATCACACATATCAAATATCTTTGTTCATTCATATACTTAAAAGATTTCAATTAAACACATCAATAGTGATAAAGCTTAATTGCTTGCAAAAATGTATATGATAAACACAAATACAATAACCATTCAAATCATAAACAAAGTACTAGTATTCAGATAATAGTACCCAATAAACGTTAAATCTGCTCATAAGTGAAATAGTAGTTGTTCCTCTTTATATTAATATTCCTTCAAGCTACAATAGTGCAAATGAGAAGCTTTCTCCAAAATTTCAGAACCTCTTCTTCATGATAATGAAGGGGAATTTATAGTTCGTAATCAAACTACCAATATAGAAAAGTGCCATAAAATACTGAAGTGGTTTTAACAAACCATAAAGAAAAAAACAATAATAGATTGTAGTTGCAACAACTTGACTATCCATTCGCTGCAAAATCTCGCATATATCTGTCGTTTGGATTTTAATTCAGGTGGATGATGGATTCGTATATGCATATGTGTAGTGAATAATGCATCGTTAAGTGCTGAAAGTAAATGAGTGGTTGTGTTGGAGGGACATCTCAACATCATCCACTGATTATGCAGTTTGACTAGGAAATGTCAATCTCTCAACCTTCTTTTTTGATGACTCTTGCCATGCTTTAGTCACCAATTTTACATCTGGCCTGTAAAGAGAAATAGAAGGTTAAGTGAAAGCTTTCTAACTGAATAATTGCTTAGAGCGAATAACCAATTTTATTATGAATCTATGTCTTTTATGAGCAAGATCTTAAGAAATCGTTATGCAATAATGAAATCGTTTAGCACTTTGAAAATCATAAACTCGTTACATTTGACCATTAAATGATAAAACATGGATTCACATGGGATTTGGTACACATCAACACATTAGAGAATTTTATCAGAGAAATTTTATGGTTGCATCATTGAAACATGCGATATTCTCATCTTTCGATAAGCTTATAGAGTGTAGTGGCTAAAGTTACAGGTGAGAAGAGATATTAGAGGTCCTGTATCAGAGGTTCATATCGGATTATTGAAAGGATCACATCTGATTAGAAAGTTATGATATGAGAGTTGTGACATGAGTAACGAGAAGTGTATTAGAGATCGGAGGATGGAGGATATTAGAGATCAACGATCAGAGCTTTGGAAATATAGAAGATGTATGGGTTATCACAGTATCTGCGATGTCACATATCGAAGGATGAGCATGAATGAATATTGGAGGTAAAAAATCAAAGGATATCGGAGGATCAAAGCAAAAAGGGATATCATAGGTCGGTAGATCAGGAAATATCAGAGATCAACGGATGGGGGATATCAGAGGTCGATGATTGGGGGATTGGAGATCAGTGAATGAATCCTTCCACTGGGTGCATCAATACCTCGATTATCCTTGCCTTTAATGTACTTTATTTCGAATTCAAATTCACTAAGTGTAACTAACCATCTATCTTGTTTGGCATTTATCTTAGGTTGATCAAAATAGGTACTTTAGTCCCCCATGATCTTCCATCAGGGTAAATTTTTTGGCGAGGAGGTAATGCATGAGCCATTTTAGTGTCCTATGTTATAGTAGTCAAATGCAAGCATAGTATTTTTTATTGTTTTGGTTAATTTGTAAAGTGCTGCTATGATCTCACTGAGATCAAGTCTTAGTGTCAATAGGATATACTAAATTTTGAGTGGTAAATAAAGATCAAGTTAAGCACAGTCTTTCGATAGAAATCACATAAGTGAAATTTTTGGCCGACGCGTTTCGAGCCAACAAGTGTGGTTCATCGTTAGGACCAGATGAAGAGGCAGACCATCACAAAGGCTTAAATAAAGAGCAATGTAGAGACCAAAATTTCAAGTAACGACTATATTTGAACAATAATATTTAAATTATGATATTAATTTATTAATATATTAAAAACAAATATTATTAAGTAAGGCTATATTAAACAACTAGTTTTTGAAAAATAATATTTAAATTACGTTATTAGTTTATTAATTTATTAAAAACAAATATTAATAAGTAATGGCTATATTAAATGGCTAGTTTTTGAAAAGTAATATTTAAATTAATTTATTAAAATCAAATATTAAAAAAAAACTAACAAGAATAAAAAAATCAAAGTCAAACTCCAAACAAGGAGGGAAGTCAAAAATTATAAAAAGGAATCAAGACAAGATCATTTCATAAATAGAAATAATTAATGGAAATAAAATAAACTAAATTAAAAATAATTAATGGAAAATAAATAAAATAAAATAAAAATATACACAAGTCAAAAGAAATATATATATATATATATATATATATATATATATTCAAAGAAAAGTAACCAATAAATAAAACAGGGTCAACAATAAAATATGGGGCTGAGGCCCATTGAACAAATAACAAAAACACTAAAACGAGTTAAGAACGAATATGATGATAAAATACTTAAGAAAGCATAAAGGGTCAAGAAAATAAACTCTAATGAAGAATAAATAAAAAACAAATAATATAAAAAGGACACCAATACCTACATAGATAAACAAACAAATAAATTAAATCCCAAAAAGAAACCTAAAAAACTAGGAGGACAAGACAGGGACCCAACTTCTACTAATATTCCAACAATCGTCTCTATTCAAATTATTGGGTCTTTTTTCAATTTCTAAGGCCTCCCTCAATTTACGATGATGGAAATGACTAACCCTAGCAATGACTTGGGCCTCCTCAACAAAGATGTGATGCTTAGATTTATCTGCATGCTCTGCCAAAGTAGAGGAGCGGGTCCTGCGATGCTTGATGTCAACGACATTCTCACGTATCCTTTGATTAATCAAGTGACCAGTCTCACCAATGTAGGGAGTCCCACAAGAGCATGGGATAATGTAAACACCCTTCATATTTTTTGGGCCCACTAGGTCTTTTACAGATCTAAGGGAGCTTTAGATGGTATTTAAAGGCCTAAAGGTTGAATCCACCTTATGCTTCCTTAGGATCCTCACAATCTTGTTAGTGGTCCCTTGGATGAAAGGAATATGAACACCAGAAAATCGATCCTTGGTATATTTCTTAGCATTAGGACCTTTTCTAGCTCTGAGGAAAGCCTTAGAGTATTGGTGTCTACTATACCCATTATTAAAGAAAACACTTAAGAGATGTGCTTTCTCTTCATTGAGATGATTGTCATTAGAAAATCTTAAATCTCTAGTCGCTAAGATGTTGAGAACACCAAGTTTTTGAGCTGGGAAATGATGAGAATTAGCATGAAGATATTGTTCCGTATGAGTTTTCTTACGAAATACCTGATGAGAAAAAGAGCCATCAGGTTGTCAAAGTCTTACAAGTTCTACGTTTAGTACTTCTAGGGTAATGTGTTATCCAAATCATGAGTGAAGATAGTAGTGGGTCTTTGTTTTCTCATCATTGAAACAAGTCAGTGGTGTCTTTTCAAGTTAGTTGCAAAGTCACATCAAATACTTCATCATATCATTATCACCACAAGTTGTTGCTACACTTCTCCTTTACGTTGCACTTTCACAATTGCTATGGTTTTGTTGCACCTTGACGACCTCCAGGTTCTAGAAGCTTGTTTTTCTTGTTAATTTTGTGTTTAATACCTCAAATTTCATCTCAAAATGTTCAAGAGGGTGCTCATCTAGTCAGTTTCACACATATTCCTTCACTGCTGTGCTACTTTCAAAGAATATAAGATATGAAGAAAATCAATGATTTTGCACTTCTTTTCATATGTATAGTTTCAAAGAGGGTTCATGAGGTTGTGAACATGATCTACCAACTATTTTTCTCAGTCAGAGATTTCAACACTTGGTCAAACCCATGCAAATGAAATTCGCTGCGCTTTTCCTGTAGGTGGTGATTTTCAAGAAGGGAGGTTTGAAATTTGGAAAAATGTTTTCTAATAGGTATTTGATGATTCAGGGGTTTTATTCCACCTGTTTGACACATTCATAAGTATGGGATATGGTCATAAGTATGCAAAGGATGAACTTGATGCATTTTGGCTGTAGGGGATTTGCTGCATTTTTTACTGTTTTAGCAGTTAACTTGAAAATCGGTTTATGACCAAATGGAGATAAATATTGAAACAAAAAAAAGGGTTTATGTCAAAAACGAGCTAAATAACGAAAACCTCCTTCAATTTTGTAACAAGTGTCATATGTTGTAATATTCAAATGAATATTTACAACCTAGTTTTTAGATTTCTTCATTTCCTGTTTTAGCCATGATTTTTGGGCATGGATTCCAAGGAGATGGAGAAGATTTTTCAAAAAATGAGATATTTTTGTCTGAATCCCAAGCTCATATCTGAAAAAGTCTCTCGGTTTTTACACATGTGTTACTATTTTGGAATTACATGTGTCACTTTGAGACTCATTTTACACAATTTCACCAAGCCAAATTTGTTGACAGAGTTCTATAATTTTTTGAAATTTTACTTGGTGGATCTCCAACTCGGAATAATTGACTCAAAATTGATAGATTTTTCTACCCAATCCCATGATTTTCTCTTCAGTTATCATATTTTTGGTTAGTCAAAAACCAAACCTTAGATAGTAGGATATGGACAAATTTTCCAAATATTTTATTCCTAAAGCATTGTAACCTCTTCCTATTTTTGAGAAAAGGATGGATTGTGACTTCCTTAGTCTAGTGATGACCTAATTGTATATATTTTTTGATTTTTAGCATACAAAGGGTTGGTTGGTCAGGGTTTGATAGAGAAGACATTGAGCATTGTACGTTTTCATTTAAAATTTTCACTGAATTATGAAGGTTGAAGTCTACTTGTTCATGGATTCATGTGTGAGTATCTTATGGTGATGTTTATCTCCTATTTTTGTTTCATTACATTATGCTTTTTCCATGCTTAAATGTCATGTCTTCAATGTTTAGTTAAGAAAAATTATTTCAGAATTCACTTTTAAGTGCTCTGTTATGGCTAACTAAAAGTTTTAGTGCTTTTCTTCCAGTGTAATATCTAAAATTCATCCCCAGCTAGATGTTTTAGATGTTATCAATTCCACTATTCCTTTGCTCACCTCTCTACAACTAAATTTGACAAAGACACCATAAGCATTTCCTACCTTTCCCCCGTATAAGGATTCCTCATTTTCCCATCGTATCACTAAAAATAATTCGCTTAATATGAATCCATGCCTAATGGATTTTCCCTCTTCTCTTCCATCAAACTATTAAAATCTATTCCTCTCTGATTGTAATACCTAACCTAAAACCTAAGACAACCAACAATCTAAGTGACTGAAGATTCATATAGAGAGAGCCCTCTTTGAAGCTGGAAAGGATAGATTCCAGTTTTAAAGTGGTTTGTGGTTACCTTTGGGTTTCTTTCCTTAGTCTGGAGGAATTATGAAGTGCTAATATAGTGGCACCGTTTCTGGGAAGCGAAAGGTTCCATCTTCCCCGGGAAATAACCATCAAGTTTCAAATCTGATTATTGATGGTGAACATCAATCAGACATAAGAAGATTGTTCATTATTCACCGGGAAACTCCATTACCAAACAACCTCGAGTTCAAAACATCTATGGCGACTCCACAATCCAAGGAATCCAAAATATAATTTCAGATACAATTTCCTAATTAATCAAGATGACAAGATATGTTAAAATTCTTGTTTCTTTTGAAGGTTTTAAGGAATACTAGGACAATTTTGATGATGATCAAATTGATGAAGATTTTTCAAGGTTTTGGTCTATTTATTTAAAGTCACACAAATTAAGCTCAAAAGCTAAGATCAATTTCTAAAAACATTTTCTAAAAATCTTGTGAAAGATATTGAGGTTTTACAGGCCCAAATATAGTCCCATAATTTCCAAGATCAAAGTCAGTCCTTTAAAAACCTTATTCATCCAAAACGAAAGGAGGTGGTGCTACCCTTTGATATCGAGATTGAAGAATGTTTTGTTTTTGGGAATGGGTTTGATGACTCACAACTGAAACCATATGTTGGAAAAGAGAGCACATATGAACTATCCAACCATGAAAATGAAATTGTAGAATGCCTTGAGGATCAACAATCAAACTATGACATCCATGTATTTTATGATCCTATAGCTATCTATATGGAAGGAATTTTCAACATCAATTTTCAATTATGTTTCATTGTGAGGATCAAATGTATGACCACTTTCCTTTGATCTTATGTTGTTTGGTTTTGATTATGTTAAAGTAGGGTAAAAAATCCATAATGTCTAATAAGCTACTTGATTGGCTTCATTAGTTTTTTTGTATCACTTGATTTCAACAATTTTTCAATAGGTTAGAGTAGTAAATGGTGTGTCAATAAGCTCAGCACTCTAAGCACATTTTTCGAAATTTTCAAATTTCAGTTTGCAGCATGTACATTTTAGTTTGGATTTTTGTTTTTGTTCCCAGGCTTGCAGAGAAAGAATGTTTCATGCAATGGATCAGGCTACTAGTCTACGAGGTTATTTGGCACCTCACAAAGAGGATTCCATCCCCATTAAATCCAATGTTAGTGTCCTATGTTATAGTAGTCAAATCCAAGCTTAGTCATTTTTATTATTTTGGTCAATTTGTAAAGTGCTGCTAACATCTCATTGAGATCAAGTCTTAGTGTCAATAGGATATACTAAGGCTTGAGTGGTAAATAAAGATTAAGTTGTTAAAGTCTTAAAAGGTATAGGTTTAGTAAGTCTAGGGTAATGTGTTATCGAAATCACGAGTGTTAATAGTAGTGGGTCTTTGTTTTCTCATCATTGGAACAAATGAGTGGTTTCTTTTCAAGTCAGTTGCAAAGTCACATCAAATACTTCATCATATCATTATCACCACAAGTTGTTGTTGCGCTTCTCCTTTGCACTGTGCTTTCTTGCTGCGCTTTCACTGTTGCTATGGTTTCTTGCACCTTGATGACCTCTAGGCTCTAGAAGTTTGTTTTTCTTATTAATTTTTTGTTTTAGCTCAAAATTCATCTCAAAATGTTCAATGTGGTTCTCATCTAGTCAATTTCACATCTATTCCTTCATCGCTGCATTTTTTTGTTGCGCTACTTTCAAAGAATATAAGATATGAAGAAAACCAATGATTTTGCACTTCTTTTCATAAGTAGAGTTTCAAAGAGGGTTCATGAGGTTGTAAAAATAATCTACCAACTATTTTTCTCTGTCAAATATTTAAGCACTTGGTCAAACCCATGCAAATGAAATTCGCTGCACTTTGTTGTTGTGCTTTCCCTGTAGGTGGCGATTTTCAAGAAGGGAGGTTGGAAATTTGGAAAAAAGTTTTCTAATAGGTATTTGATGATTTAGGGTTTGTATTACATGTGTTTGACACATTCAATAGTATGGGAGATGGTCAGAAATATGCAAAGGATAAACTTGCTACGTTTTGGTTGCAATGGATTTGCTGCTTTTTTATTGTTTTAGCAGTTAACTTCAAAATCAGTTTTTGACCAAATGGAGATAAATATTGAAAAAGAAAAAAGATTTTTTTGTTAAAAATGAGATAAATAACAAAAACCGCCTTTAGTTTTGTAATAGGTTTCATATATTGGAATATTCAAATGAATATTTACAACCCATTTTTTAGATTTCGTCATTCCCTGTTTTAGTCATGATTTTTGGGTGTGGATTCCGCGGAGATGGAGAAGAATTTTATAAAACTGACAGAGGTTTCTCTCAATAACAATATCATCTACGAAAAAATCTCTCGGTTTTTACATAGGTGTTACAGTTTGGGAATTACAGATGTCACTTTGAGATTCATTTTTCACAATTTCGCCAAACTAGATTTATTAACAGAGTTCTATAATTTTTTGAAATTCAACTTGGTGGATCTCCAACTTGGCATACTTGAATCCAAATTGATATATTTTTCTTCCCAATCCCATGATTTTGACTTTCGTAGTCCAGGGATGAGATAATTGTATATATTGGATGAATTTTAGTGTGTACAGGGTTGGTTGATCAAGGTTTAATAGAGAACTGACATTGGAAATTGTACATTTTAATTAAAAAGTTTCAGTGAATGATGAACGCTAAAGTCTACTTTTTCAGGGATTCATGTGTAAATCTCTTATGATGATGTTTATCTCTTTTTTTTTGTTTCATTATCTTATGTTATTTCCATGCTTAAATGGCATGTCTTCAATGTTTAGTTAAGAAAAATTTATTTCAGAATTCACTTTTAAGTGCTCTGTTATGGCTATCTTCCATTGTAACATCTAAAATTCATCCTCAGCTAAATGATTTAGATGTTATAAATTCCACTATTCCTCTACTCACCTCTCTATAATGAAATTTGACAATGACACCATAAGGATTGCCTACCTTGCCCCTGTCTAAGGATTGCTCTTTTTCCCATTTTATCACTGAAAATCATTAGCTTAATATGACCCTATTCCCAACAGATTTTACCTCTTCCCTTCCATCAAATTGTTAAAACCTATTCCTCTCTGATATTAATACCTAGCCTAAAACCTAAGACAACCAGTCATCTAAGTGACTGAATATTCATATAGAGAGAACCCTCTCTGAAGCTGGAAGGGCTAGATTCCAGTTTTAAAGTGGTTTGTGGTTACCTTTGGGTTCCTCTCCTTAGCCTAGAGGAATTATGAAGTGATAACAAGCCACATCCATTAGAGAAATGTTGAAGTAAAAAATGGGCCTCAAAACAAAAATGTACAACAAAAATCAACTCTATAAGAACCAACAGGATTCAATCTGATGATGTCAACTGTGGGGTATGATTCACCATTTTGGGAGTAAAAAGGTAAAAGTAAAAAAAAAAAATTTAAAAACAAAAAACCACTTTTTTAACTCTTATTTTTAACTTATCTCCTTATGATTTTACTCAAATTTTGTGCAGGAGCGCTTGAAATTTGAGTAAAATCGTAGGGAGATAAATTGAAAATACGAGTTGAAAAAGTAGTTTTTTCTTTTTTCCCTCCAAAACTTGATAAACTAATCTAATATTATTTTTTTTATTTCCACTATTATTTTATAATATTCCTTAGGAGACCTATTTTAGACCTCAAAATTTCTCTCATGTTTAACGCATGAATAATAGCAACAAAACTCCAAATCATGGGTCACATAGTTTGCCTCATGCTCATTCAACTTTCAAGACTCATAGAACACTACCTACCCATCCTGCATCAGGAAACCAATGATACCCTTCTTACAAGTATATGTGGAAATCACAAAATCCTTATATATGTTTGCAATTCTTAATATTGGTGCATTAGTGAGCAAAATTTTTAGTTGCTCAAAACTGGCTGCACACTCAATAATCTGTTCAAATTTCTTTCCTTTCCTCTGCAAGGATGTGATAGGGTGGCTTATCCTGGAGAAGTTTTTGATTAACCTCCTATAGTAGCTTGTTATCCTCATGAATGATCTAACCTCATTCACATTTGTTGGCGTGGGCCCCCACCATATTCCAAAGATCGATACGAAGAATTTTGATGGAAATGATCCTGTAACATGGATACTATAGATGGAGCAATATTTTGATCTCCATAATGTGAAAAACACACAAAAGGTACACATTACAACTTTGTATTTAGAACCCAATCAATCTGTATGGTATTGATGGCTTTTCTCTCATAAACAAATTGTCACTTGGTCAATTTTTATGGAGGAAATGATAACACATTATGAGGATACAAAAAGCAACACCTTCTTTAGCCAATTGATAAATCACAAACAAAAGGGTTCAATGGTGGAGCACACTGAGGACTTCCAAAAATTGAATATAAGGGTAAAAGATATTCTAGAGGATCATAGGATTTATGTTTTCATATAAAGGATAACATCCAACATGAGTTTCGACTTTGGGAACCTGATTCATTGGAGAAGGAATTCAGGTTGGCAAGAAAAAATGAAATCAAAATTATGGAAACAAGGAAGCCTACCACTCACAACTATAAAGATGGAAGTGTTGCTGCCCCTAGCCTTCCACAACCTACAAGGTTGACACCACAAAAATTGGAAGAAAAAAGAGCAAAAGGGATTTCTTACCGTTGTGATAGAAAATACATTAAAGGTCATAAGTGTGTTGAGAAGAAATTATTTTACATAGATTGTGAAGAGGACGAATAAAAGGAGTAAGAAACATCAAAAGAAGAGGATATACACTAGGAACCAACCCTAGATAAAGAAGAAATGAATCCAACTATATCTTGTAATGCATTGGTAGGAATTAACACTGCTCAAACCCTCAAGATATAAGGACATATCAAGAAGAAAAACATAATAATGTTGATTGATTCGGGTAGTACCCATAATTTTATTCATTGTAAGATAGCCAAGGAATTGAATTGCTTCCTATATCCAACACCGAAGTTTCAAGTGATGGTTGCAAATGGAGAAACCATAAATTGCTCTAGAAAGTGCCATAATATCAAGCTATCCATGGGAGAATATGTATTGAATAGTCCAATTCTTTCCATTCTAATGGGTGGTGTTGATGTTGTACTAGGAGTCCAACGGCTACAATCTTTGGGTACAATAACTTTAATTTTCAAGATTTTTCTTAATTTTTTTTTTGGGAAGGAAAGGAATTTGAATTAAGGGATATCATGGGGAAACCAAGAAAGATAATAAGCTCTAACAACATGACAAAACTTCTCAAGAAAGAACAACGGGGCGGAATTGCACAATTATGTTACTAGAGGTTCCCACATCAAAATCATCTATTTCTCCAAATATCCAAAATGTTTTAGACAACCATTCTAAGGTATTTGAGAGTCCAAAAGGCCTCCCACCTATTCATGATCATGATCATGCTATTCATTTGATTCCAAGAAGTGTTCCTCCAAACATCAGGTCTTACATATATCCATATTCCCAAAAGAGTAAAATTGAATGTATGGTTGCAAAAATGCTAGAGGTTGGTATAATTCAACCTAGCCAAAGTTCTTTCTTTGATCCAATAGTATTGGTACACAAGAAGGATGGATCATGACACATGTGTCTGGATTATATGGAGCTCAACAAGCTCACTATTAAAGATAAATTTCCCATTCCTCTCATTGATGAATTATTGGATGAATTACATGGAGCAATTTACTTCACCAAGCTGGATCTTCGTTCACGATATCATCAAATCAGAATGAAGACTGAAGACATTCCGAAAACAACATTTAGAACTCATGAGGGTCATTATGAATTTTTGTTCATGCCTTTTGGCCTTACCAATGCACCTTCTACATTTCAAGGTTTGATGAATTACATTTTCAAACCCTTTCTCAGAAAATTTGTGTCAGTATTTTTTGATGATATAATAATCTACAACAAGTCTTGGAAGGATCATGTTCAACATGTTGACGGGGTGCTCAAACTATTGGAGGAGAAACAATTATATGAAAAAAACCTCCAAATGTTTCTTTGGAGTAAAAGAGCTGGAATGTCTGTGTCATATTGTGTCTCATGAAGGTGTTAAGGTAGACCCTAACAAAATTAAAGCCATTAAGGAATGGAAAATCCCCACATCCATAAATCATATGCGAGGATTTCTTAGGTTGACAAGGTATTATTGCAAGTTTGTTAAGAATTATGGGAGAATAACAACACATCTAACAACATTACTGAATAAAGATGCATTTCTTGGACTCCTAAAACAACGAAGGCCTTTGAACATCTTAACGAAGTAATGTGCCAAGCACCATTCTTAACTATGCTAGACTTCACAAAAACCTTTATTGTGGAATGTGATGCCTCAGGAAATGGATTTGGTGTTGTTTTAATGTAAGAAGGAAGACCAATTTCTTTCAAAATTCTCCTAATCAAAGGAAAGTATTTACATAAAGCTATTTATGAGAAGGAAATGTTGGAAATACTACATGCAGTTAAGAAATGGCGACCTTACCTAATGGGAAGACACTTAAAGGTAAAAACAGATCATGATAGTCTTAAATACTTTTGAGAACAATATCTTTAGAAGAGTAGCAAAAATGGGTCACAAAGATGTTGGGTTATGACTTTGAAATCATCTACAAAAAAGGGATGCAAAATGTTCTTGCAGATGCACTCTCAATAATGGATGAGCATGTGTAAGCATTTTTTTGTGCCATTTCTATTATCCAACTAGATTGGATAAACGAAGGAGGGGATGAATGGAAGAATGACGAAGAAGTGTTGGCACTCATTCAAAAGTTGCAACAATATCCTAGTACATCTTATACATTTAGCTAGAAAAATGATTCGTTATGGTACAAAGATCACTTACACCTCTATAAGGATTCCCAACTCAAACAAAAGAATATTTTGGAATTGCACACCTCTCCCTTACGAGGGAACTCAGGATTTTTAAAAACTTACCATAGGTTTAAGAAGGAATCTTTTGGGATGGCCTTAAATCTGATATTCAAAAGTTTGTGGCAGAATGTTTGGTTTTCCAACAAAATAAATTTGAGACAATTAAGATGTTGGGTCTGTTACAACCTTTATCCATTCCAAGTCAATTTTATCACGGGTTTACCCAACTCCAAAGAAAAGAGTGTCATCACGGTGGTAGTTGATAGAATTACCAAGTATACACACTTTTGTGCATTATCTCATCCATTTAAAGCTGGTACAATTGCTACTGAATTTATGGAAAAAATTCAAAAGCTACATGGAAACCCAAAGATTATTGTAAGTGACAAAGATCCCATTTTCACTGGAAATTTTTGGACGTAATTATTTTCTTAGCTGGGTACTCAGTTAGCTCATAGCTCATCTTATCAACCCAAATCTGATGGGCAAACTGATATAGTGAACAAATGTTTGGAAGGATATCTTTGTTGCTTTGTATATGATAAACAAACACAATGGGTCAAGTGGTTGCCTCTGGCCGAATGGTGGTTTAACACTTCCTTCCATACTGCAGCAAAAATGACCCCATTGATGGAACTTTATGGATATCATCCATCGTCCATCACATCATATTTAAGAGAAAATTCTAAGGTTCAAGAAGTGGAAGATCACACCGAGCATCAACAACAAGTTCTCCAACTCTTAAAGGATAACCTCACTTTGGCACAAAATAGAATGGAACAACAGGCAGATCAACATTGTGGTGAAATACATTTTTGATGTAGGTGACTGGGTATTTTTACGACTACAACCATACAAACAAATGTCCCTCATGAAATCTAAGAAGGATAATAAATTATCACCAAAGTATTATGGTACATACAAGGTGTTACAAAATATTGGTACTATGGAATACAAATTGGAGCTTCCGGCATCTTCTCAAGTACACCCAATTTTCCATGTGTCATGTTTAAAAAAATTTATAGGTGACAAGATCCCAATTCAAACAATATTTCCAAAACTTGATAAGGAAGGAATAATCATATTGGAACCTGAAGTAGTCAAATAAACAAGAAATCAACATCTACAAAGTTGATCAATTTCAGAGTATCTCATCAAGTGGAAGAACTTACCTGCTGAAGATTCCACATGGGAGGATGAGCATTTTATACAGAAGCATCTAGAACTACTCAAGCATTGAGGAAAACACTTTTTTGAAGGAAAGGGGCATGTTAAGTCCCTATAATACTAGTGTATTCCCTTATTATTATTGTCATTGTAGCCCCTTATTATTATTGTTGTGCCCATGTTGCCCCCAAATTGTTACTATTGTGCCCCATAGAAGCCCAATATTGTTATTGTTGTGCCCTTACATTATGACTGTTATGTCGACTCTGATTATATTGTCACCCCTTATACTCCTATATATAGAAAGGAGGTTTTTTCATTTGAATCACCCAAGAATTATTCATTTTTGTGATGTAAAGGAGGGTTCCCCCTCGAAGAGGTTTATTTTGAAGTCATTCATCTATCTTTTCTTCTATTTTGTGAGCTGGTTGTGGCATGTCATTTATCTCAAAATGGCTAGACTTCACCCAATAATCAATCCTTCTCTTGGTTCTCGTTTCTAGCTGAACCGACCATGGTTCTTCATGCCTTTCATTGGTCAACCGACACTCTTCTATGAGCTCTAGACTAACATAATTGTAGTTAGAGCCTATATCAATTAAAATAGAGATAATTGTTTTGGAAAACTTACCTTCCGTCTCAATTATGGATGCCTGGTGGTCTGCTTGGCGATTATCCATTGATGCATAAATTATGGACATGATTTTCGCTATGTCACCCACTGTATGAGCTTCCTACACATTGTATATCTGAGGTCCTGTGCCTCTTTGATGTGAACAATCCCTCTTCCGGTGGTTCTCATTTCACACCCAACATCTTAGTGGCTCTCTTGCCTCAATCATGCACAATTCTCCTGCAAGTGGTTGCACACTTCCTTTCTCCCTTTGACTAAAATTTTGTTGAAATCAACCTCCACCAACTGGGGTCACACCTTCTTTCTTATCAACATTCTTTCTAGGCCATTTCCTCTTGTATCTCTCGTTCCCATTTGATTTCCAATCACTTTTATAATCGAGCCTCATCTTAGATTGCTCATAAAAGTGCTTGAATTTGTTGATGGATTCATCCAAGGTATGTGGCTCATATAAATCGATGTGGTCTATAAATGACATAGGAAAACTACTAATAAAACAATGAACCTTGACCTTCTCATCCTTGATATATGGCACATATCTCAACATATCAAGAAATATGGTACTATAATATTCATCTGATGGATGACCCAACTTCAGCTCATAAAATTCCTTTTCCTTGTTGTCATAATATTTGTCTGATACATATTTCTCCCTTAAGAGCTTCTCAAACTCCTTCCAAGTCAGTCCTTCTTTTGTTATTCCTTTAACATTTTTTAAATATTCTCACTATATATCTCCTCTTCCTTTCACGCTGTAGGTGGCTACATTTTCCTTCATGTTCTTAAAATAGCCATGAATTTTGAAGAAATTCTTCATCCCCAACAACCAAGATTTTTCATCTCTAGACTTATTCACCTCCCCATCAAATGTAGGTGGTTTGGCATTCTTAAATTCTTCAGCCATATAGTCCCTTCCCTTCTTCCTTTGATAATGATGATAACAATGACGACAATGAGGGTGATGATGATAAGAATGCTTCCCACGAGTGCTATTTCTTCCTTATGGAGTACTCAATGGTGCATTTCCCTTCATGAAATATTCACTTTCACTTTTGTGCCTCATACTAGATTCGCTACCATTCACTCCATTGGTTCTCTTTTTTGATGTAGAACTGCTCAACTTAGCTCTATAGCTAGCCTACAATTGTTTCTCTTGGCATTTCACCATCCTTTCATTATTTGCATTGAAGCTTATTATCTCAACCTTCAAGTTTCTCAAGATATCAAACTAGTTAGGAGAGTTGGCTCCCTCCCTGATTCCCATTGATCCTTCTTCCTCATTCGTTCCTGCCCCTTCACATATATCTTGTGACATGACGGAGATATACTGGACCATTCCTTTCCCCATACTTTAATTCTTTGCTGCTTGTGATGTGCTATCATTCACACAATACTGTTAGGTTCACAATATCATAATCAAATAAAAAAAAATCTCAACCTTAAACTCGCTCTCACGGAGTTGCCATAGCAGTCTGGTTGCGACAAAATAAGCCATTTTATCACATAAATCAACAGTAAAATATTGCTAATCATCAGTGCTATGCTACATATGAAATCACAATCAGTTAATTTCAAACTAACTTTTGACACCTAAAAATCAGTTACTAACCCCCCCTCTGTGACCCCACCCCCTTCCTAACCCCATAACCCAACTAAAGTTACTAGGAGGTAGTCACTACATAGATCCAATTCCCAAGGAATCATTATGGGAATAGGACACAAATTTTGTCTTTTCCTCACTTTCTTAAAACTTCAACACGACATCATCATTACGGTCCTCTCATTAAGACAATTCCAAAAATACAAACTTGGCCTTAATTTGGCTTATGGATTGATAGTTATGCCTTCTTGCAGATAGGTCTTGTTCACCTTCCACATCAACTTACTCTCCATGTAGAAACTGTCTAATGGCCCATGTAGCAGGTGACTAGAGGCACCGACACCATGGATAGGCCACGTGGTAGTCGGGCTCACAATCAGAAGTCAATGCTATTCACTGGATGCCCTTTTCCACTTTTAGGTTTGACCCTTGACCTCATCGAGGCCAATCCTCCTTTTTTGCACGATAAACTGTTGGACTGGGGTCAGTCCTGACCCTCGACTATCCAAATCCTCAAATTTCTTACACCCCAACTCTCAACGATTGTACAATTGATCCAACCTAGGTCAAGCAAAGGCCCACCAAGATTTAGCCCGTCTAGTCAACCTCCTGACCCTTTACCTGTGGCTTTGAAAAATGAATTTCCCAACCATTTCCAATGTTTTACAGAGTTCTTGAGGTCGTTTCCCTTCGATATTTTTCTGGGTTTTATCAGGTCTATCAGGCGCCATAAACAAGAACTCAAGGCCACTGAACCCTTGGGAAAATCCTAAGAACAAATTAATGAATAGCCCTTCAAGGAATGGCATCAAAACCCTACATTTCCAAGAGAAAATCTCCCTAAAACATAGAGAGAAAAACAACTTTTTAACAATAGTAATTCTACCTTCCTTAACTCTATCAACCTCACCAGCTGACCAATAAGTGAACTATCCCTCAGCCTCAACTACATATCCCCCTACTGAAATAGGAAGAACACATACATAGGAGTTATCAACAACAAGTATACAACAATCCTATGATAAGATGGCTTAGTCACATAATATTCATTTATCACAAGATGCAAATCAGTCAGCAGGGACAATTTACTTTACTACACAAACAATTCACTAGTACAATTCCAAAAATATCATGTGTGAACCATTTCGTGCAACAACTTGTTAGCATAAGGCCATTACCCTCATGAAATATCATATTCATCCATATATCCTCATATGGATCATAACCAGTCATTCAACATATGAACACAGGTAAACCAGAACTTGTCATACAACCACTAACATGCTATTCATCCATACTTTAACATTAGATTCATACAAGAGTGTGTAGAAGAAATCTTATCATGCATTCATATGAAAATGGGTAGCTGAGTTCGAGACTTCAACTCTCCACCCAACCATAGACAAGTTTCAGCCAAGCTACTTTTAGTTGTCACCCCCAAGCCATATTCCAAGGACTAAGGTGGTCTTGCTCAAGGGAATAAAACACGAACTTCCAACTGAAACATGGAATCCAAAGGTCCTCCTTCCTCCACTCACCAGTTTCTCAATAGTTAATCCATGCATAGGCAATCCAAAGGCCTATTGCCTCCACCTATTAGAGGAAATTTTAACCTAAAAGTGGCCTCCTAAGGAAAAATAATAAAATACGAGTTACAAATTTTGGATGGAAAAGAAGAAAACTACGTTTTTAATTGTATTTTTGGCTTATCTCCTTACAAGTTTACTCAAATTTCAAGTGTAGACACTCGTTGGATGAAAAATTAAATTCTACATCCAACGAGTACACATTATGCATACTTTTGAGAAGATCCACATTGACTAAAATTGAAGATACATTAAACAATCATGTTCAACATGCTATTTTAATGTATCTTCATTTTTTATCAACATGTGTCTTCTCAAAAGTATGCATAATGGGTACTCGTTGGATGCAAAATTTAATTCTGCATCCAACGAGTGTCTACACTTGAAATTTGTGTAAACCTATGAGGAGATAAACCAAAAATACAATTAACAAAAGTAGTTTTTTAATTTTCCCTCCAAAATATTTACATGTACCTCTTTTTAACTTTAAATGATTTTGATTGGTTTACATATTATGTATGTGAAAATTTCACGGACACTTTTAGGCTAAAATTTCCTCTAATGCTCCATCTTTCCAATAGTGGTCAACAATGCAGAGGGAATCTAGAGGCTTTCTGCCTCCACCCTTTAGCTATTTAACAATAGTCAACCAAGCACAGGGAATCCAGAGGCCTGTTGCCTCCACCCTCCAACTACCCAATAGCACACACACATACTCCAAGGAGTTGAGAGGCTTCACCTCCAACTTGGAAGCATGTACCACAATTGTTCCACCCAATTAAGGGAATCCATAACTCACTGCAACACAATGGTTCCACCAAAAAACAAGCAATGAAGACTCCATAACTTCCTTTACTAGGAATCTAAGGGCTAAACCTTTACCCTAGGCTGTCAAGGGAATTTTTTGAGAACTCCATTTCCACCCACTAGCCCCCCCCTGAGGTAATGTTGCTCAACCAAAGGTGTGATATCCTTTTGAGAGTGGTGGAAGAAACCAATATCTCCCCCACACTGTGAAATTATGCTATTCTCTTGTTAAGTCAAAAAACACTCCTCTTCCCTTTCTTTCAAAGTGCTAAATAATCCTTTGCATTCTCATGTTTGCCCAAGCTTCGAACTCACAAGTTTGTCCTCTATTTTCCTAGGAAATTACTTCCTTCCCTTCTACTATGCGAGCACCTCTCTACTACGTGCTCCTCTCTCACCTTGCTGTTGCGCACATGTACTGTTGCATTGTTTTTTTCCTTTGTTCTTGTTTTCCTTCTCTGCTGAGTTCTTTCTCGCTTGTCTATGCATGAGTCCTTCCCCCTACCCAGGTTGACCTCCTGGTGTTTTTCCAACTACTCCCACTTGCTGTTGTGCATTAACTTGTTTTGTCCTTTTGTTGTCTATTGTGTTTCCCAAGCTAGCATGGACTTTGTCCCTTGTCTACAGTTCATAAATATACTAAATCAATCCCATACAACACACCATTCAAGTGACATTAAGGCTCAACAACCAACCTTCAATGGATGTCCCCACTTCCAGTTTTCTTCCTTCAACAAGTAAGCTAAAAATCCCAATCAATTGACCTCCCTCAGTCCCTTTGGAATATGTTTCCCTCACTGAACCCATTTAATTTTCAAAATTCAAATAAATTATGTAATTACATGGAAAAATCAAGTCAATCACGAGTTGGGTTTTTACAAAGGTTATCCAAAATTTCATCAAGAATGTCCTAGTCTATTAGTGGACTTTCCAAACACAACTCTTTGAAGTGGGAGACAACAACAAATTTAATAACTTCCAGTTGTTGTAGAGTATTCCCCATTTAAGGTCATCATTTCTGAGGCATTATTTCTCCATACTTTGGCCCAAGCTTACGTATGGAAGAAGGATGAGTTTCTATCTCCAATTATCAACCATATACTATGGGATTTTAAACACCATACACATTCTTCCCCTTTTATTGCTTTTTTGCAAATCTTGAAAATATTCTTTTTCTTTAATAAACATGGAATTGGTGATTCTCTTGTTCCATTTTGGCACTGACCTCCTCTAATATTGTCCTTTTGATTTGAAGTTCTTTTTCAGAAGAAGAGTAGTAAGATTTAACCCACTCTTTCAATGCATTTTTTGTAGCTCAATTTTTTTGTTCCTATATATATGTGGGAGAGCCTTCAATCCAAGTCTGCCAAATCTTGTGGATTAAATCCAAGATCCTTGGCTCCAACCAAAAGAGATTGAAACAGAAATGGATGGGACCATAGTCTACTGAATCTCTAAGCTCAATGGAGATTAGTTGATAATATGAGGTGGACAAAGGGATGATCCTAGAAGAGGATAAATAAAAGTGGTATAGGAAGGTGTTGTGAAATGAATTAAAAAATGATATAAATTGGTGGAAATAAGGCCTTTCCCTTGTCTCTTATTGGTCCATGTGTATTTTCCTTTATTTGGATTGATTTTAAGAACATGTTTGAAAGAGATCACATCTTCCAATATGTCTTGATAAATATCTCTTACAATATTGTCTCCTTTATTTTCCACTTGGGATAAAGTGGTATTGAAATCACCTTCCACAATGCTTTGTTTCCATTGTTCTGTGTTGGAAAGATGCTAATAGGAAGTCCCAACATATGGCTTTCTCTCCATAATCGGTATGCATGTATACATTGACTAAGTTGAGGATTTCCCTTGTTTTACCATGAACGAGTTTAACTAGAAGTCAATGTTCAATTGCACTAGTAAATTTCATACTAAAGAGATCGAAGTCCCATAGAGTGCATAGACCCTTGGATGTGCCTTGGGCATTCATAAATTGTCCTCCATTTTTTTTTAAAGTTTTTATTAGTTTTGTGGGTCTCTTTGGCCCCAAATTTTTCTTCTTTGATTGAGAGAACCCTAGGTTTCTCATAGACGGGTAGATACTTTATTGGTTCTTCTTTTTCTTGTTTCCTAATCCTCTACAATTCCAGCAAACAATGTTCATTATAATTTCTTACCATTTTTGCAAACCCCCCCCAGAAGGCTACATACCTCCTTGCTTCCTTGTTGGATGAGCTCCCAGTTCATAGTTCCCAAGGATACATTGTTTCCCTAGGTATATTCTAATTACTACATTCTCTATTTGGATGGTTTCTAGTGTCTTATCTTCAGAGGTTTTTCCCCATTTTCCTCTTCTTCTATTTCTTCATTAGATCTAGAATCTTTAGGGCTTTGGAGACTAGAATGATGCGATGCATTGTCCATAGAGGGAAATGATGTGGAAGCAGAATGCTCGACATATTCAATATTACTTTATGGAATTGTTTCTTTATTTACAAGAGCCATTGGTTTTGAATGTTCTTCTAGATTTGGGTCTACAGAGGACGATCATAATACATAGTACTCCTTTGAGGTTTGGTGCTCTAGAGCATGAGATAATGAGGTTATCACTCTCGATTCCATATATTTTTATTGAGATGCCGCACTTGGCTACCTTGAGTTTCCTTTCCTTTTCTTAGTGTTTTGCCATTATTCCTTACAATTTTTGGTGTCTTTAGTCACTGGTTGTTTCTTAGGGTATTATTAGAGAAAATGCCTATATTTGTAATAGTGATGACACTTGAAGGGTATTTTTTTCATAGTCAACCTACTGCAAGAAATTTCAGCGTTTGAGGGTTAGATATATAGCTTTAGGAAGCGCTTTTTATAGATTGATGTTGACACATATCCTTGCACAATTGAAGAGCTAGCCTTTTGGGGTGCCATTACGAATGTATTTCTCGAGGGTGTTTTTGATGGCTATTAACATCTATCTGTCCCAATAATGCAATAAAAGATGAGGGAGGTGAACCTAGACATGGATAGTTATGGGGATGTCCTTCTTTGGGTTAAAATATGGGGACCAATGATTTAAATAAATTCCTTTGGATCTAGAAAAGTAAAGACCATTTTGAAAGATAAGATCATGATCTTCTTTGGATTCAAAGAGGTATGTGTAAAACCCTTGTTTGCAGAACAAGTGGGTCATTTTTTCTTTGATCATGGGTTTCTGATTCTTTTAGATCCAAATTGTCACAACTACGAAGATTAAAAAAATCCCATGAATTGACTAATGAGGCCTTTGTTCACAAGGCTCATAGAAATATGGCAAGATAATAGAGGCAACGAGACTTTCAAGATCTCTTTTGTTATTTTCTGAAAACACAAAGTAACAAACTTTATCAATTGAACCAAATTGCAGACAATTTGTCTTAATAAAATCCACCATTAAAAACTGAATCATAAATAAAATAAATTTAAACAAAACAAACATCTATTTTATATATATATATTTTCATATCTATATATTCTTATTTAATTTTCATTATATATAAAATAAAATATAAGTCTAATTATAAACGAATCTTTAAATTAAATAAATAATTATAAAAATTATTACTCTTTATAAATGACTCAATACTTTTATGAAATGCGTGACATGTATGGCAATGTGAAATGTGAAATGTTTTGTAGGTTGAGTATATAGAAATGTAAACTTATATGGTATTTAAATTAATCCAGAGTTTTAGGTTATGCATACAAAATAATGCTAACTTATATGGTATTTAAATTAATCCAGAGTTTTAGGTTATGCATACAAAATAATGCAAGTAAAAGATGTAAGAGTATATTTATATGTGTAGTTTAATTTATAGATGAAATGGTATTTTTAATTGAAATTTTGTGATTTTATTTTAAATAAAATTGTGATTTTATTTTTTTTAAATACATTTTTGAATATATAAGTGAATTCAACACTCTAAATTTTTTATGGAGTATTTAAATTCTACAGATTAAATAACCCAAACTCAAATTTTAAAAATATCTGATTTTTTTTTATTAAAATTAATTAGAGAAACACAACGACAAAAACCATTTCATATATATTATAATAATAATTTTTAAAAAATAATAATTATTTATGGTTATAAACTAGGTTTTTGTAAAAACATTTTTAATGAAGATAATAACTAATATTTATTAAATTAACATTTAATTTATGAAATTGTAGTAATTATTTATTATTGTAAAAGTTCGAAATTTTAATCATGATAATATTTAATATTTGTTTAAATTAAAATTGATTTAATATATTTTAATAAATTCATTTGTATGATTTAATAATGAATAAAATTATAAATTATATATAATTTATTAAAATAAATGATGGAAAAACACTTTTAACCTGTGTTTACATTAAATTTGAATTTTAAAATATTTATTAAATTAATGATTTTCCATCATAGAGATCTAAGCAAATTTCTAGTTAATCTTTAATTTTTATTATAAAAATAAATTATTAAAACTAATTATTTTTTTCGACCTTTTTAATTATAAAAATAAAATATAAAAATAAATCAATTAAAATTGGAAAAAAAAATACTAAAATAATGTAAAATATACCATATATATTTTTAATTTATAATTATATAAATAAAATATAAAATAAATCAACATTTTTTTAATTATACAAATATAATATTAAAAAACTATAATTTATATTAGGGTTTTAAAATTTGTTAATGTTAAATTTAAGTAAAATTCTCAAGCTGCAGTTCCTCGAGTAGACTCAGAACTCAGTCCCAAGTCCAATTAGCTGTTGAAATTTATCTTTCTGTCACCCTTCCTAAAATTCAAGAAGAAATCCAACATCTTGAAGCTTTGACAACAATTGACTGGTAAGCCCATTCATATTCCAAAATCCAAGCTGAAGTCTTTGGCTAGGTCCTAGACCTAGCCATGCTATGGGGTGTAAGAGCCAATATCTTCATTCCACCACCCTTCACTGGCAAATGAAAACTCCGTTGGGCCACACCATGAAAGAGAAACATGATGACCACAATGAAATGATAGTTCGCCTCAAGGACATCCAAAAAATTCAAAAACACCTACATTCTTTTCTGGTCATCCTAGATGCCCAGATGACCCACATTGAGAGGCATATTTAGCATGGGTGCCACTCTCTAGCAAGCACAAGCGTGATAGGATCCAACCCTGACAAAGTAATCCAATGAATGATGCATGCACATGTCTTCTGTTTTATGAACTTATGATCAAGCAACTTTATTTTATGTTCTTATATATTTTAAAACTATGTTTTGCCAATATTACCGAGTAGACTATATGTAATGGTTTTGACAATGGTGCCAACATATCTATTGGCATAGGGATGCCCAACTAGTAGGATTATTTTTGCTCCTTTTGATAAACAAAAGACTAATATAATACCTCTACTACCACTAGTATAGTTTCCATTGTGTCAAGCCATGAGAGGGATGAGGTTCATTGATATGTTTTGTATGGCTAATTTATGATTTTAATAGAAGAAAAATAATTAACAAAAATATTCCTACTCTTTATTTAAAAATATTTATGTTGAAAAAACTACATCATGGCATGTTCTACTCTAGTAATTTTTGAAAAATTGTTTATAATAATAAAAGTAATATATAATTAAAGTGGCCAATTTCTTGTAACTATTGATTGTGCTAGTCATGGAGATTTTTTCCATGTTTTTGATGGAGTGAGAAATGTTCCCTCCAATCAACATTTGTCTTAATTTGAAGATTCTATCCCCTCTTCTTTAGCCTAATGTTCCCAACTTCCCTTTGTTTGAGGGCTAAGTGGAGTTCTACTTCATGATCTTGTTCTAGAGGAAAAACAAATTCATGTTCCATCTTACCATGCGGAGCTAAATCTTGCTCAAACGGAAGTTTGTTTCTTTGTTTTGTTTTGTTTTTTTTTTTCCATTGCTAACCGGTCGAGTTGATTTTTTTTTACATTGGTACTTCTTGCTTGTTTTCTTATTTTTGGACAATGTGATGCTAAGTTTCAAAAAGATCTCTTACAATGAGAAGATGCATTTTCACAATCCAATAACTTTTGTGTAAAGAACAATTTTAACATGTATGCCAGAAACCTTTTTATAAATTTCATTTTCATATATATTGAAAATATATTGTGGTGTTGTCGTTCTTTATTTCAATACTTAAAAAATAGAATCTTCCCATGACTCCAAAAGAGGATAAATCACAAAAAATGCAAAAATTCTAACCAACATAAGAATTAAAAATAAAATATTTAACATTAAATTGAAATATAAAATTTAAAATATGAAGCATAATCCAAAATTCCCTAAAACTAAGATCCCAGGTCTAAGATTAAATCCTTGTTGTTTCATTGTCAAACTCAAGAATTATAAATGCCTTTCCATAAGGGTACATAAAGTTTTTTTTTTTCAAATTACTCAGAGTTTAAAATCCCTTCATGTAAAATAAGAGAAAATTCCATTAAAATAGCATACAAAACCGTTAATACATTAAGAAAAAATTACATCTTATATATGCATCTTTCACCGCAAGAATAATCAATTTATAGTAAAAGTCAATTTAAAGAAAAAGAACATGAAACATTCTTCACGATGTCATAAAACCTTACCCAAATTATCCTTATAAGGGAGATGGTCATAAGGTCATATCTACGCCCATTGTCCATATGGACTCATATAGACTACCCAAGCTTAACCTACACATAAGTTCTACACTATTTTTTTTGTTTTGTAAATTTATTAGTAGATTTCTATTAATATCGTAGAAGAAAAGTTTACATTTCAACCATTTTCTCAGTGCTTTCCAAAATATTCTTGTGGGTACACATGCTTTGAACTATGAAATGACAAAAGGATAGAAGATCAAAACACTGGCATTTGTGCCTAGCTAGTCATGCTACTAGAAACTTAAACAAGCCTACTACTATAAACTATAACAACAAAAGTAAACTATGTAACACACACACACATACACACACACGGACACATACATATATCAAAAGAACAAAAATATGACCAAATCCCAACCTGAGTAACCCAATTTTCCTTTAATAGGTCAACAACCTGATTTCTTAGTGGAATCTTTAATCCAGGATTATGACTGGTGCTGTGGCGGTAGAGTTGGCTTGAGGGGAGGCTTGATATGGAGCATTGATGACCGCAAGCTCTTCTTGGTACTTATTCGACTCGGTGTCTGTGTCTGAAACTACATATAGTTCTATTTAAGAGAACCAAACAACTATATCATCCAAGTTGTATCTAATGTCTCTCAAAATGCGCTTGATATCTTCCTGACCTGCAAAGAGCTTATAGTTGTCTACTTGCTTATCTTTGATGACCATGTTGAGAAGAGTTTCCATTTGACGATGTAGAGTGATGGAATGAAGGAAGTGGAGGAAGTGGATCCTTCTCCTACAAAAATTCCCTAGGTCTAGTATCCACTTGAGGCTATTGCCTCTTATATTTGAGTTTGAGAAGTAAACAGTCTTTGAATTCCTTAGCCTCAAGTTGAAGAATTTATTTTCGTACTTCCAGGGACACAAATTTGAAGTAGTTGGTGACTGATTCCCAGCTAAACAATATTCGATGATGCATTGAAGAGGACCCCAAAGTGCCTCCTCTACGGCTAGGAGTGCGTAACCTTGGTACCATAAGATTAATAAACCTGCAATACAAATAGCTACAAATAGTGGTTGAATGAACCACTTTAATGGACTTACAGACGAGATGGTGCCGCTAGGGAAGCATTTGGGTGAGGAGATATGATGGCACAATAATGACTTTAAAGATTAAATGGTAGCGACTCTCAACGGCCAAATTAAAACCATATGGAGAAGGTACTCGGGTGCCAAACTACGCAAACAAAAACCAGACAAGGAAAATAAATCCTTGCATGTTCCAAGTTGTTTGGAGCTGCCGAGGGAAGGACCGCAAAAGTTCAAACAAAGGTATAGGCCCATAATTATGGAGGAAAAGAACAAAGATCATCGACCCTCAGTAGAATTAAACACTGGAGTGTGAGATGAGAGAAAACACAAATGGTGACCAACAACTAGTATATAAACCTCCGTCAACATAAATAGAAGAGGATTAAAATCAAACACTATCACTAAAGATGCAAAACTAAGTTTAAGGAGATGGGTCAACCTCAAGAAGACAGTAACGAATCTTTTCGATAACACCATGAAAAAGGTAGGTTGAGAAATTACCTTAATACCCAATGAATTCCCAACAATGATGGATCAAGCATAAAACTAGTCTTTGATTGTATAGATAAAGAGCCTATAACAAATAACTATGCCAAAAAAGTCTTTGACTATACCAGAGAGGGCCTGGAAGAAGATACCTCCATATCTGCATGCACCATGAGAATGTTTCCAACTTATAGAGAGATTTATCATGATCAAAACCCTTTGCCACCCTGATTCCTTTTCCATGCAAATATATGACATCCAAAACTTGAGTGTATGTGGAATAAGTAAAGACACTAGTATGTTTTCCATTTCTAGCTAGGTGTATAGTATGCAACCACATGATTTCTTGTTGAGACTGAGAACCATAATTTTCTCATAAATTAGCTTACCTTGGCTGTCGGAGGGGAGAGAAGAGGCATCCAATCCACCATGAGAGAGGAAGGCCATCTCCAAACTGGTAGAAAGGAATGTATTGTCGGGACTTTTACGACACACAGTGATTGAAACTCCTTGCAACACACATATACGATGCTTCAAGTTACACATTTGTAAACATTTATGCGATACGAAATCCCATCATGCTTATGTCCTGCTCCACTAGGTGTAGGCTCATCACTACCATCGAGAAACGCCACCTTGTTGGCCACCCAATTTTTTTGCATGCTCATTACAACTAGGTTATTGGGAAAATACCAACTTCAAGACTTGTTTCCAAGATAATACCACCGACGGGACTTGTTGCCGCAGCGTCTCATGGTTAAAATGTATTGGCTATGAAATCACCCCCATTGGGGATCATATAAGAGCCACACTCACATGAAAAATCAGTTGGAGCTATGGATGTCACTATCACACAAATGTGAGAAAGAGCCAAGCAAACTAATACACGTTTTCCTCACCACCATAGATAGGTTCTTGGAGTTTACACCTAGAGAGACAAGGCCAACCATGCAAATAAATGTTGCAAAAGAAAACTAGGGCTTACCCTATGTTGAGAAGTGCTGCAAGAATGTCTCAATTTTATTTTGCCTTGGTTGAATTGAGAAAATTCAAATTTCCACATCATCAAACAACTTTGATGCAGTTAACTTGTGTGACATGGCTTGTGCCACTCAGTTTACTCAGTAAATTCAAGTTAGAGGGCTTGGAGTTTAGTTAATCATGTGTGATTGCTAATTTGTAACAATCAAGGTCAGTTATTTCAAGCTGTATTCAGTTAAACTAGTTCTAATTGTTGATAGAACTAGTGGAAGGTCAGTTGTGTAGTGGGACAACAATCTAACTTAAGTGATCATCCAGTTAACTAATCAATCAACCCAAAATAGCTAGTGCATGTAGAGAATTCTAGTTCCCCAATTGTGGTGGATATTCCAAGGCAATGTAGCATTAGTTTCAGTCTAGTCTTGAGTGTAAAGGTATTTCATACAGTCATATGAACAAGTCGTGGGAATTGCAAAATCAATTGGGGGAAATTCCTAGATAATAGGGGCCTAATTCCTCAGGATTTGTGCAAGGAAATAAGGACCTAATTCCTCAGGATTCGTATTGAAAATGGGTAGATAAGTTTGGGACTTCAACTCTCGACCCAACCATAGACAAGTTCCAGCCAAGCCACTTGTAGTTGTCACCCCCAATCCATATTCCAAGGACTAAGGTGGTCTTGCTCAAGGGAATAAAACACGAACTTCTAACTGAAACATGGAATCCAAGGTCCTCCTTCCTCCACTCACCAGCTACTCAATAGTTAATCCATGCACAAGGAATCCAAAGTCCTATTGCCTCCACCCATTAGAGGAAATTTCAACCTAAAAGTGGCCTCCTAAGGAAAAATAATAAAATAATAAAATACGAATTATAAATTTTGGAGGGAAAAGAAGAAAACTACCTTTTTTTTTTTTTTTTTTTTTTAAATTGTATTTTTGGCTTATCTCCTTACAATTTTACTCAAATTTCAAGTGTAGACACTCGTTGTATGCAAAATTAAATTCTACATCCAATGAGTACACATTATGCATAACTTTGAGAAGACCCACGTTGATTAGAATTGAAGATACACTAAAAAAGCGTGTTCAACGTGCTATTTTAATGTATCTTCATTTTTTATCAACATGTGTCTTCTCAAAAGTATGCATAATGGGTACTCGTTGGATGCAAAATTTAATTCTACATCCAATGAGTGTTTACACTTGAAATTTGAGTAAACCTGTAAGGAGATAAGCCAAAAATACAATTAACAAAAGTAGTTTTTAAATTTTCCCTCCAGAAAATTTACATGTACCTCCTTTTAAATTTAAAGGATTTTGATTGGTTTACATATTATGTATGTGAAAATTTCACAGGAACTTTTAGGCTAAAATTTCCTCTAATGATCTCTCTATCCAATAATGGTCAATACTGCACAGGGAATCCATAGGGTTTTTGCCTCCACCCTTTAGCTATTTAATAACAGTCAACCAAGCACATGGAATCCAAAGGCCTGTTGCCTCCACCCTCCAACTATCCAATAACACACACACATACTCCAGGGAGTTGAGAGGCTTCACCTCCACCCTAGAAGCATGTACCATAGTTGTTCCACCCAATCAAGGGAATCCATAACTCACTACAACACAATGGTTCCACCAAATAAAAAGCAACGAAGACTCCATAATTTCCTTTACTAGGAATATAAGGGCTAAAACTTTACCCTAGGTTGTCAAGGGAATTTTTTGAGAACTCCATATCCACCCTGTTATAGACATTTTTGTGCCTCGCAGCATGGAGCATGAAATGTCAATAATTACAGGGATCCTCAGTCCCTAAACATGTTGTTCTTACCCCTAGAGGAACAAGGTCAGCAAACCACAGCACTTCCTATCAGTTCTCCACCTGAAAACACTAAAAAACAGGCTATTTTTGGATCATGTCAGCTGCTCCACTGAGCATCTGCGCTGAATTTCAATTGCTCCTCCTTGTACCTGCACTGAAAGTCAACTCCAATGAAGGCTACCTGCGCTGGGCGAGATTGGCCAAGTGGCACAGTCATTCTGCAAGGTGTCAATTGCCCAGGAAGCTTCCAAACTGACACTTGGTTCAAGGGATTCGCCCTGTGATGAGTAAGAGGTACTTGATCTCCATGTGTAAGCAAGGATCTCCAAGTGGACTTAAGAACTGAAGATTAACTGAAGAGGGAAAGGACACAAGGCAGCTTTATGTCAGTCTCAAGCTGACTCATCCTTTCTTCTTCTATCCTATATATAGAGCTCTTCTATGAGGTCTAAAGAGGCTGGAATTTTGTGCAAAGTAAGGAAGTGTTGTTGGTTTACAGTTAGAGCTATTGGGTGATTGCTTTTATAGAGGGGAAGAGGAGATTTCTTGCTGCTGGGGAGGTGCTGCTGGATTGGAGCCATTGATGGTTGTAACCTTCTCAGAACCCTTTTTCTTCTATCAATAAAGCTTTGAATGTTCTCCTATATACTTGTATTGCATTGATGTATTGTATTTACTTGTATATCTGATTCACTCTAATCCATGCATCAGTTATGAGTACATGTTTCTTGTAGTTTCCCTCTCTTGTTTGTGCAGGATCTTTGTGTAGCTGGGCCGGCAAGAGAACAAGGAGCTGGAAGCAAGGGACAAAGAGAGAAGACAAGATCGACAAAAGCGAAGGATATCGGTTGGTCAATCTTTTCTTCCTTCTCTGTACTTTCATAAAGGAAAATATCAAAGCTTTACTTTCAGTTGTTGCTAAGGAACTATCACCCTTAGAGTAGGGATAGGGTCATTCCGAGTCGGATACTTTTCCCCACAACAAACTGGCGACTCCGCTGGGGATCGTATCCATTTGATTGTATTTGTAGTATCTTTGCTATTCATTTCCTGAAGAAAAGAGTACCAAATCGAAAAGCTTTTGACTATATCAAAAGCGAAGTAGAGGGGCTGCTACTCTTGCTCATTTTCTGAGCAGATTCATGATTTGAAGAGCTGATCTACAAAATACTCTTGTACTCTTTGTGATAGCTTTTCACCCTCTTGATCATCCCTTAGCTTGTACTTGACCTATAGCTTTTTATTTCAGCAAAAACAGTGAATTTTTGAGCTTTTTATGACCCGGAAATCCTTGTAAACGCAACTCTCGTGTCTCAGTGCAGGCTGTCCAAAGGCAGTCTGCATTTCAGTGCAGGTACTCCCTTCGGGAACTGCGCTGAAAGTCAGTTTGACAGACCAGAGCCTGCGCTGGACCAGTTAGCCAGTGTCTTGCTGAGGTTTCCTACTGAGTCTTAGCCCTGTTTTCACTGTTATTTTGCTGCTGATTGCTTGTCATTTGTACTTGCTGTAAACCAACTTTCCTTGACATTATTTCGCCTCAGTTGTGTGATGAAACTGTGATTGTTCTTTCAGTATTTCTTGTTTCAGTTACAGTTTCCCATTGTGAAAAGCAAACCAGTATAGCTGTGGCCTCTTAGATCCTGAACTGTAAAAGTGTCTTTGTGATCTTAAGAGCTAGTTTTGTTACTGTTCATGGCTGTTTGAGTTTGTTTGTTTTTCATTTTGTGGTTTGAATCTATACATTTCCAGTGTCTAAACAAGTCGATCTTAAGGTGTCTTTTGATTTTGGACAAGCTTGTTTACTTTCGCTTGAAATTAGATTCAAAGTTATACAACAGTTTCCTTTTTGTCTTACATCAACATTAAGGATAAAGAAAAGAAATATCTGCATTGTGCATGTGCATTATTGACAGTTTGCATGTTGATTTAGGAAAAAGTGCATTTAGTGTGTGTTCTATGATCTGTGTGAAAAGTTGATGTCTTTCTTTTCCCTCAGTAGATTAAGGTTTTCAAAGTTGAAAGATTGAAAAGTTTTGCTTCTCATCTTAGATTGCATTTAGGAAGCTGTATATATACATCTCGTGGTGATCCTTAAAGGCAAACTGCTAAGCAAGATCAACATTAAAATAAATCCAATTTACATAACAACGCTTTGTAACATAACGCAAACATCTAGAGGTCTAGGTAGAGACGTGTTCCGGCGTCGTTAAACATAGTGACTGTCGATCTCTACGAAGGTGGGTGATTCCTCCTGAGAGTCGGTGGCACTAATACGGACTTGTGCTCCCACGTACCGTCGCGTATATATTGGGAGACCCCTATAGGCAATTATCCTTTATCCATAGGAAGCCGTGTCGACCGCCCTACTGATCGCGATGTAGTGAACACAGCATTCATGAAGATCGACCACCCGTACCGTAAAATGTATTCTGTGGTTTCGCGAAAGGTTTGGCACACCCTCTGCCTAGATCTCCAGAGCAGCTTCTTTTGGCCATTTTCAAACTCTATAACTGAAAAAGTCCAACCGAGCATTTGTCACTTCGGGCTCGTTAAAACATCGAAGGCGACTAGAGTCATCTTTAGCTTTTTCTCGACTCTTAAAACATGAAAAAGCAAGTTTGTGTCTGAAAGCGTCGTTAATAAAATTTATTTTAAGCGGAACAAAATCACCTGTTATTCCCACGTTGATCTTTCAGTTGAAAAGTATGGAGCCCACCAACCAAGGAGGCAACCTTGGCGGAAGTCCAAATCCCTTCTCCTCTTGGGGAGATGTTGGTGCGCCTCATATGGCAACATTGTCACTTCCAGGATTGACAATCGGCCTCCCTGTATGGCTCTTTTCAACTAATGTAGTCCAGATCGCCACTAATCCTGAGCAGTCGAATCAACAGTCAGAACAGTCTAGAACTACCCACCAGCCTTCCACTTCTTACAATACTTCCTCTGATCCTTCATCTTCGCAAGGTAGAGTTGGCAAAAGTCAGCCTCCCAAGGAGAAGAAGGAAAAGAAGAAGAAAGAAAAGAAGAAGAAGGAGCCTAAGGCGACTGGGGGCAAGCAAAAGACATCTGACGAAAACCCACCCACTGCACAGACCGGGCCTAAATCGCCATGTGTCATATGTAGAGGAGACCATTTCCACAGAGATTGTCCCTGTATTCCCCGGATACTAAGGGACTGGTCCCCTCGTCTGCACAATTCGGGGCATCAACCTCTGACAATCAGGTTCATGGCTTTCCGTCAACCAGCGAAAGTGAAGGATCAAGACAAAAAGGGGGAGTAAGATTCCCCTGCAAGTTGTGTGAAGGCAGTCATGCCATCCACCGTTGTCCCTTCTTAGACGAAGCGAAGAGAGTTTTGGAAGATCGTCCGGTTTCACCGGTAAAACTTCCTCCTGGATACAAAAAACTCGTGCCAAGTCCTTCGTTGGTTGAAAATACAGCTGGCCCGCTCAAGTGGTCGGCTGAAGCGTCAGTCACTGAAAATGAACCTACTGAATCCAGACCGGACGAAAGTCCAAAGGTCGATACGGCAGTTGACCCGGTTCTACCTTCAGAAGTTTCATCTTCGAATGACACCGTTGCCGAAGAGTCATCTTCATGCGACACCCTCACTGAAGAGAATAAGGATGACACCATCCAGGTTCTTTTCATCAGCACCGACTCTGATGAGCGTCAGGGCAATGCGCCCATTCCTTTATTGCAGGAAGGAACATCATCAGGGTCATATCCGGCCGTATATTCGGTCCCACCACCAAGCAACCTGGTTGTATCCTTTGATTGGAATCAACTAGGCAGACCCCGGTTACCAGCCAGTGTACCATTCAGAATCATTGTCCAGATCTATAGAATGATCATGGCTGGTACTATCGTTGATGAAGGGGCGTCTGTGAGTATCCTTTCCTCTGTTGCTTGGAAAGCACTGGGTTCCCCGGCGCTTTTACCTGAGTTAAGAAATCTCTCAGGTTTTGATAAAGGAACCAGTCGACCATTAGGAATCCTCCCCAATGTGCCTGTTACATTGAAAGGGAAGACCGTTAATTTGAACGTGATGGTCGTCCAAGGACCCTTGGATTATAACCTACTCCTTGGACGTGACTATATTTATTGCATGGGAGCGATAGTCTCCTCACTCTTTAGAGTAATGTGTTTTCCACACGAAGGAAGGATGGTCAAGCTCGTAGACCAACTTTCGTTTCCGGGATCTCGCATCGCAAATAGTCAAATACCATTCCTAAATGGTCTGTTCACTCGAGATTCGCCTCCACCCCCAGTCCTCCTTCCCGATGAGTGCGAGTGATTCGGAAAGAAAGACTGGAACCCAGGGGGCATGCACCCTGGTCTGCTTCGGGCAGAAGAAACCCCGGGTATAAGGTAGAATTTCCGCAGAAGAATATGACTAGTCCGTACCCCGTCCGTGGATGGAAGAGGGGTTGTTCTAGAATAGTATTCTTTTGTTAAAGTTATGTGTTTGGCAAAAGAGTCATTCACCTTTGTCTAAAGAGGTGGGCACTGCCCAAGTAGGAATTCCCTTATTGCGACAAGCAGTAACCATCTTTGGGGAAAAGCAAGCCTCACCCATTAAAACAAATGTTTTGAAGGATAAGTAGGGGCAGCCTCCAAAGAAAGAGATTCTATTGTTGTGACAAAGGGTAACCATCTTTGAGTAACCCAATGATAGACATCGCCGAAGAAAGAGATTGATTTGCGGCAGCAAATAGAACCCTCTTCGGATAATAAGAAAGAGGCAAGCCTCCCTCAATAATACCAATGTTTTGTCTTTGAGTAGTGTTCTTCTCTTGTCACAAATAGCTGTTCGTTAAAAGGTGGGCCGACGGGAAGAATGAGTACCGCGTAAGACCCCTTAGAATAACGAGAAGACTAGTATCGTTAACATTAGATTGGCAAGATGACAAGTAGCTGTGAACACCCAAAGAAAAGCAGAGGTAGGGGAGAGGAGGGGCAGCCTCGAAATTCTATCCTATGTCTGGGGGCATGCAAACTTTTGGAATGTGAGCGAGGGACGACTATTTATTTTTTAAATTTTTAGGTCCTCCCTTTAAACCTGTAGGTCTAACCCTTTAAACTCGTAGGATTAGCCGATTCCGACCTTGCATGAAGAAAGTCTGTGGGGCAAAGGTAAAAACTTGCCAAAGTTGGAGCATAGCTTCGTGAGATAAAGCTCCTTAAAAAATAGCTATCTCACGGGAGGCGTTCTTATTCTATGACTGGTATATCGAGCAGTTTTAGCACATGGTTCATGCTCGTTAAAAAATAAACGCAAGATCCGAGCAGTTTTAACGCGGTCTTCATGCTCGTTAAAAAATAAATAAAAGCAGTGAGCAATGTTCCCTCCAGAGTTTAAGCTCATTTTTATCTAAAAAAAGAACCTATTCCGGTAAACAACCTTCTGAGATCGTAAATTCATCAGCCATAAAAGCCTTGGTCGTGTTTGTGCACCGTCACCTCCACCGTCATTTGGCCGATCATTCACTTCCATTTGTGTGTTTACCCATTTTGAGGAACATCTGCGAAGAGTGATTTCACCTAGCCATCCTTGTGACACTGTCGTGATTGGAAAATTCCAACTTGTACCTGGAATCAGTTGCTATCCCTGTTTATCACTCGTTCCTCAAAAGACGAGTCCTCTTTGAGCTCTTTTCAGACTCGTAAAATATGAAAAGTTTGCCGAGTTTTGGCCTTCCAGCTCGTTAAAGGGACCGGAAGAGCTATCCCTCTTTTAGACTTTAATCTTTTTGGACCTGAGGGATTATTACACAAAAAGATCGAGCGCTTGTCTTGTTCGGCTCGTTAAAAGTACCGAACACCCATCCCTTCTGTATTGTTTTATACTTTTTCGGACTTAAGGGATTAGATGACGAAAAAGGAATTATGGAGTTAACTTTCTGTACCTTTTCAGACTCTCTAAAAATGAAAAGGACCGAGTTTTCCTTGTCGTTAGACTCGTTAAAATGATTAAATAGCGACAAACTTGTCTTTAGACGAGAACGAGTTTCCCTATCGCTAAGCTCGTTAAATCATAGCGATGGGCTTGCCCGAAGGGCAGGTTATAGAACAAGCATATGTTATCCTCCTCAAGCTTGACAAAAATAAAGAGGTACTGGTCAGAAATGACTGGGGAAAAATTGGGAGAACATCGAAGCTTAATGGTAGCAAGTCGCTCTTGAACATGACACTTTTCTTCCGTACCACATCGGGTTGGGTTGTTTCATTCGCCGGTCTCATCACCATGGTCTTCGCCAAACCATCCACATTTTGGGGTAATGCTACCGATCCATCGCATCAGTGTCGTTATATGTTCAAGAGAGGTCATTCTGAAAGTGTCAACCGTGTCCCATCCACTGCCATACATTATCCTTCATCCATTCATGATCGCCACCCTGAATCATATATCACAGTTTGTTTTCACCTCCACTAAAATCATTAGCTCCGTTCCGTGTCATTGATGTGGGATTCATTAAGGCCCTCCTTTGACGGATCGCTTCTTGTCGACTTCAGCTCATTATCCAAGAAGTTGATCTAGGAACAACCCCATCAGTACTTTGAAGCTTGCATGCCTCAATGGCAAGTTTCTCACTTCCGGCGACAGGTATACATCAATGACCTTCGACCAGAAGATTTTGCGTGGCGTTCGACGCCAAGTCCTTTATTCACGCCATGTGAATTGTACTGCAGTACCTTGAGGGTCATTATCATTATCGGTGATTCCTCTCGCGCTTGTTAATGGTTTTCATCATTGACCGGTAATCAAGCGATGTCTTTCCATGTTCGACTTCAGCGAAATTCTCACATGGATCGACTTGTACTTAGAGTGAAGATCGAACGAGTTTGAAGACCCCGGATCTAGTTTCATCCATCCGGGCTGCGATACATATTCAGGAAATATAAAAGCATTTGTCATGTACATCATTGCAGCAGATGATCATCCTACTCAAAGGATGATAATTTCAGCAGAGAATTATCAGTCTACCATCAGACGATCGTCTGTTCTATGTACCAAAATGTATTTATAAAGCTGAGCATGGGAATGCCCGCCTCAGCTAGATCATGAAAACAGAATGAAAAATAATGTATTGTATTGTATTGTATTACAGGGCACCTCTCAGCACTTGAATGAACTTCGGACCCTCTGGATAAAGCATTTCACCCGATAAACGGCCTCATACTTTAGGGGGCAACTGTTATAGACATTTTTGTGCCTCGCAGCATGGAGCATGAAATGTCAATAATTACAGGGATCCTCAGTCCCTAAACATGTTGTTCTTACCCCTAGAGGAACAAGGTCAGCAAACCACAGCACTTCCTATCAGTTCTCCACCTGAAAACACTCAAAAACAGGCTATTTTTGGATCATGTCAGCTGCTCCACTGAGCATCTGCGCTGAATGTCAACTGCTCCTCCTTGTACCTGCGCTGAAAGTCAACTCCAATGAAGGCTACCTGCGCTGGGCGAGATTGGCCAAGTGGCACAGTCATTCTGCAAGGTGTCAATTGCCCAGGAAGCTTCCAAACTGACACTTGGTTCAAGGGATTCGCCCTGTGATGAGTAAGAGGTACTTGATCTCCATGTGTAAGCAAGGATCTCCAAGTGGACTTAAGAACTGAAGATTAACTGAAGAGGGAAAGGACACAAGGCAGCTTTATGTCAGTCTCAAGCTGACTCATCCTTTCTTCTTCTATCCTATATATAGAGCTCTTCTATGAGGTCTAAAGAGGCTGGAATTTTGTGCAAAGTAAGGAAGTGCTGTTGGTTTACAGTTAGAGCTATTGGGTGATTGCTTTTATAGAGGGGAAGAGGAGATTTCTTGCTGCTGGGGAGGTGCTGCTGGATTGGAGCCATTGATGGTTGTAACCTTCTCAGAACCCTTTTTCTTCTATCAATAAAGCTTTGAATGTTCTCCTATATACTTGTATTGCATTGATGTATTGTATTTACTTGTATATCTGATTCACTCTAATCCATGCATCAGTTATGAGTACATGTTTCTTGTAGTTTCCCTCTCTTGTTTGTGCAGGATCTTTGTGTAGCTGGGCCGGCAAGAGAACAAGGAGCTGGAAGCAAGGGACGAAGAGAGAAGACAAGATCGACAAAAGCGAAGGATATCGGTTGGTCAATCTTTTCTTCCTTCTCTGTACTTTCATAAAGGAAAATATCAAAGCTTTACTTTCAGTTGTTGCTAAGGAACTATCACCCTTAGAGTAGGGATAGGGTCATTCCGAGTCGGATACTTTTCCCCACAACACACCCACTAGCCCCCTGAGGTATCCTAAGATTTACCCTCACCTGAAGGAAAATTCCCCCCGTACTTATGTTGCTCAACCAAAGGTGTGAAGTCCTTTTGAGAGTGGTGGAAGAAACCAATATCCCCCCCACACTGTGAAATTCTTCTATTCTCTTGTTAAGTCCAGACACACTCCTCTTCTCTTTCTTGCAAAGCACCAAATTCTCCTTTGCATTCTCATGTGTGCCCAAGCTTTGAACTCACAAGCTCATCCTCTATTTCCTAGGGAAATTACTTCCTTCCCTGCTATTATGCGACCACCGCTCTACTGTGTGCTCCTCTCTCGCCTTGCTGTTGCGCACATGTACTTTTGCATGGTGTTTTTCCTCTGTTTTTGTTTTCTTTCTCTGCTGAGTTCTTTCTCTGCTTGTCTATGCGTGAGTCCTTCTCTCTACCCAGGTTGACCTCCTAGTGTTTTTCCAACTACTCCCACTTATTGTTGCACATTAACTCATTTTGTCCTTTTTTTGTGTATTTTGTTTCCCAAGATAGCATGGAATTTTTCTCTTGTCTGCAGTTCATAAATATACTAAATCAATCCCATACAACACACCATTCAAGTGCAATTAAGGCTCAATAACCAACCTTCAATGAATGTCCTCACTTCTAGTTTTCTTCCTTCAACAAGTAAGCTAAAAATCCCAGGCAATTGACCTCCCTCAGTCCCTTTGGAATATTTGTCCCTCAGTGAACCCATTTAATTTTCAAAATTCAAATACATTATGTAATTACATGGAAAAATAAAGCCAATCACGATTTGGGTTTTTACAAAGGTTATCCAACATTTCATCCGGAATGTCCTAGTCTATTAGGGGACTTTCCAAACACTACTCTTCGAAGTGGGAGACAACAACAAATTTAATAACCTCAAGTTGTTGTGGAGTATTCCCCATTTAACGTCATCATTTCTGAGACATTATTTCTCCATACTTTGGCCCAACCTTCAATGGATGTCCCCACTTCCAGTTTTCTTCCTTCAACAAGTAAGCTAAAAATCCCAATCAATTGACCTCCCTCAGTCCCTTTGGAATATGTTTCCCTCACTGAACCCATTTAATTTTCAAAATTCAAATAAATTATGTAATTACATGGAAAAATCAAGTCAATCACGAGTTGGGTTTTTACAAAGGTTATCCAAAATTTCATCAAGAATGTCCTAGTCTATTAGTGGACTTTCCAAACACAACTCTTCGAAGTGGGAGACAACAACAAATTTAATAACTTCCAGTTGTTGTAGAGTATTCCCCATTTAAGGTCATCATTTCTGAGGCATTATTTCTCCATACTTTGGCCCAAGCTTACGTATGGAAGAAGGATGAGTTTCTATCTCCAACTATCAAACATATACTATGGGATTTTAGACACCATACATATTATTCCTTTTTTATTGCCTTTTTGCAAATATTGAAAAGCTTATTTTTCTTTAATAAACATGGAATTGGTGATGCTCTTGTTCCATTTTGGCACGGATCTCCTCTAAGATTGTCCTTTTGATCTTAAGTTCTCTTTCAGAAGAAGAATAGTAAGATTTATCCCACTCTTTTAAAGCACTTTTTGTAGCTCAATTTTTTTGTTCCTATATATATGTGGGAGACCCTTCAATCCAAGTCTGCTAGATCTTGTGGATTAAATCCATGATCCTTGGCTCCAACCAAAAGGGATTGAAATAGAAAGGGTTGGGACCAAAGTCCACTAAATCTCTAAGCTCAATGGAGATTAGTTGATAATATGATGTGGACAAAGGGATGATCCTAGAGAAGGATAAATCAAAGTGGTCTAGGAAGGTGTTGTGAAATGAATTAAAAAATAATACAACTTGGTGGCAACAAGGCCTTTCCTTTGTCTCTTATTGGTCCATGTGTATTTTCCTTTATTTGGATTGATGTTAAGGAGATGTTTGAAAGAGATCACATCTTCCAATATGTCTTGATAAAGATATCTTACAATATTGTCTCCTTTATTTTCCACTTGGGACAAAATAGTATTGAAATCACCTTCCACAATGCTTTGTTTTCATTGTTCTATGTTGGAAAGATGCTAACAGGGAGTCCCAACATATGGATTTCTTTCCATAATTGGTATGCATGTATACATTGATGAAGTTGAGGATTTCCCTTGTTTTACTTTGAGCGATTTTAACTAGAATTCGGTGTTCAATAGCACTAGTAAATTTAATACTAAAGAGATTGAAGTCCCATAGAGTGCATAGAACTGTGGATGTGCCTCAGGCATTCATAACTTGTCCTTCAATTTTTTTTTTTAAGTTTTTATTAGCTTTGTGGGTCTCTTTGGCCCTAAATTTTTCTTCTTGGATTGAGAGAACCCTAGGTTTCTCATAGACAAGTAGATACTTTATTGGTTATTTATTTTTATTGTTTCCTAATCTTCTACAATTACAAGAAACAATGTTCATTATAATGTCTTACCATTTTTGCAAACCCCCCCAGAAAGCTACATACCTCCTTGCTTTCTTGTTGGATGAGCTCCAAGTTCATAGTTCCCAAGGATACATTGTTTCCCTAGGTATTTTTCCTATTCTACTTCTTATTCATTCTCTATTTGGATGGTTTGTAGTGTCTTATCTTCAGAGGTTTTCCCCATTTTCCTCTTCTTCTATTTCTTCATTAGATCTAGAATCTTTAGGGTTTTGGAGACTAGAATGATGAGATGTGTTGTCCATAGAGGTAAATGATGTGGAAGGAGAATGCTCGACATATTCAATATTAATTTATGGAACTATTTCTTGATTTATAAGAGCCATTGGTTTTGAATGTTCTTTTATATTTGGGTCTACAGAGGATGATCAACCCTTAGTCGATGGTGGGGTTTCTTGTTTAAAATCCACTTCAGACTAGGATAATACATAGTACTCCTTGGAGGATAATACATAGTACTCCTTGGAAGTTTGGTGCTTTGGAGCATGAGATAAAGAGGTTATCACTCTCGATTCCATATATTTTTGTTGAGATTCCACCCTTGGCTACCTTGAGTTGCCTTTCCTTTTTTTAGTGTTTTTCCATTATTCCTTAGGATTGTTGGGGCCTTGAGTCACTGGTTTTTTCTTAGAGTATTCTTAGATAAAATGCCCATATTTGTAATAGTGACGACACTTGAAGGGTATTTTTTCATAGTCAACCTACTACAAGAATTTTCCGCTTTTGAGGGTTGGATATATAGCTTTAGGAAGCTCATTTTCGAGATTGACTTTAAAACATAACCTTGCATAGTTGAAGAGCTAGTCTTTTGGGGTGGCATTACCAATGTATTTCTTGAGGGTGTTTTTGATGGTTATTAACATCTATCTGTCCCAATAATGCAATAAAAGATGAGGGAGGTGAACATCACCCTTATCACATGAATGACCAACACTGTGATAGGGGAGTGTGTGGTACTTGGATTTTGACGCCTCGTTCCACACGACAGGGTGCAAATTTTTTTTCAGTGACTTGGAGGAGAATGATCTCTAGATGTATATTGATCTTGGGGATGACAAAAGCTACAACGATACTGGGATTGGTACAAAAACCTTCCAAATGGAGTCAAGATATCCTCTTCGCCTCAAGATGTCACGTTTGTTCCAGTCCTAAAGAAGAATACTCATGTTTGTATCAGTTTTGGATGACCATGGTTATGATGCGATATTCAATAAAGGGAAAGCATTCTTGAGACACATATCCACTGGGCAGGTGAAACAGATTGAGGTTTGGGTGAATAATCTATACATGTTGGATGTTCAAGATAGCACTACATTAAGTAATAATTCAAAGAAAGTGCAGAGTTGCGATGTCGGAGAGATCTGGCATATGATATTGGGTCATTTTCATTACGATGCCCTAAAAATTATGCGGAAAATAACCAATAGCATCCAAAAAGGAGCACTTGAGCAGCAGGATGTCTGCAAAGGTTGTACCTTGGGGAAGTATGTGAAATCCATATTCCATGATCGAGACAAAAAGTTACATTTAGTCTTGGAAAGAGTCCACTATGATGTTTGTGGAACTTTATTGATAGACTCCACTGCCAGACATAAGTACTATGTTATTTTTATTGATGATTTCTTAAGGAAGTGTTCGATCTTCTTCATGCGGAAGAAGGATGAGGCATTCTCAAAATTTGTAGAGTTCAAGGCACTAGTTGCGAAAGAGACCAGAAAGAAGGTGAAGGATATTAGGAGTGACAATGAAAGTGAGTATGTTTCGAATAACTTAAAGAATTTTTGTGCGAAAGAAGGCATTGAAAGAGAGATGAAAACAACCCACAACCCGCAGTAGATGGGGTAGCTGAGAGAAAGAACCGTAGCATTGTTGGAGCAGCGAGAGTTATGCTACATGACTAAGGCCTACCACTGCATTTGTGGACAAAGGCATGTAACATAGAAATCTAATTGCATAACCACAATCCTCATCATATTCTTGGTATGATTACAACAGAGGACGCTTTCTCGAGGAGAAATCTGAAGGTGTCTCATTGCATAATTTTTTGAGCCTTTATTTACTGCCAGGTCTCCAAATATTCGAGGAAGAATCTTAATACGACAATGGATTTGGGAGTTTTTGTGGGTTACACCGAAACTCCACACAATTGATGTGTACTTACCTTCCCTTATAATGACAGTTGTGTAAAGGGATGTAAAGTTTGATGAGGAGAAAATGATGTTGTGCTCTCTTGAGAGGGAGCTTCAGATCACACCAAAAGAGGAGATTTTAGCTCCAGAGGAGGAGCCTTAGGATATTGTGGAGAAACAAAAAATATAGGAGCAGAGAGTGGAGACATCCACTCAAGAAGAACCATCTAGAGAAGGGAGAAAAATAACTAGGGAAGCTGATAGATTAACATAGGATGTTAGGGAGAATGTGGGAGCTCCTTCAAATTTACGCATACAAAGGAGGTCATTTGAGAGGTACACTAGCTACATGGCTTTAATGATTAAGCTTGTAGAGACTGAGCCATCATATTTTCAGGAAGCAGTAGAGAAACCTGTTTGGGTTGATGCAATGGTGGAAGATTACAAATCCATCATGAAGAATACTGTTTGGGAAGTGGCCCCAAGACAAGTAGATAAATTAGTTGTGTGTTCGAGATGGATCTTCAAAGTTAAGCATGCAACAAACAAAAGGATATAGAAGTATAAGGCCAGATTTGTGGCCAACAGATTCTCTCAAGTTGAGGGAATTGGCTATGAGGAAAAATTTGCTCCTATAGCAAGGTATTCATCCATTAGATCAATTCTTGCACTGGCTATGCAGATGCGGTAGAAGATCCACCAGATGGATGTAAAAAAACATTCCTCAGTGGGGTTATTGAGGAGGAGGTGTACAACGAGAAACTAGAAGGATTTGAGACATTTGATAGGGAGTCTCATGTGTTCAAACTTAAGCAATCATTGTAAAGTCTCAAACAAGCACCCTATGCTTGGTACACCAGGATTGACATTTATCTCACTGGTTTGGGCCTTACCAAAAATGAAGTAGATGCAAACCTCTATCATATTTTGGTAGAAGGAAAATTGCTTATCATTGTTTTGTATGTTGATTATTTAATATTAACTGGTGATGAGCAGTTGATCATCTCTTGCAAGGAGGACCTTGTAAGGGAATTTGAGATGAAAGACATGGGTCTCATGCGCTACTTCCTCGGGCTGGAAGTATGGCAAGACGATCAGAAATTGTTTATGTCTCAAGGCAAGTATGCAAATGAGATACTGCAAACATTCCACACAGAGAGTTGTAAGCCCATGGAGACACCTTTAGCGACAAATTGGAGGAAGGATACTGCCACTTCAGGTGAAGAGGTGGATGCTACCATTTATTGATAGTTAGTGGGTTCACTGATGTATCATGTGAATACATGACCAAATATGTACTATGCATTCAACCAGCTTAGCCAAGTTATGGTTAGACCAACTAAATTGTATTGGAAGGAAGCTAAGCATGTTTTACAGTACCTCAAAGGAACTGCCCATGATGGATTATGGTACAGGTAGACAAAGGGAGTGAAGCTATGTGGCTTCACAGATCATATTGGGTAGGGAGTCCATTCGACCGAAAGAGTACATTAGGTGAAATTTTCAGTGTTGGGTTCACATCAATTTCCTGGTACAACAACAAGCAAAGATCTATGCGCTCAAATCGGCAGAAGCAAAATACATGGCTACAAGTCAAGCAACATGTGAGGTGATCTGGGTGAGAAAGATACTTGTGGGACTATTTGGATAAATGATGGATCCAAAGATGATTTATTGCAATAATCAGAGTTGCATTAAGCTCTCTGAGAATCCACTATTTCATGATTGATCCAAGCATATATATATCCAATATCATCATTTACGAGACTATGTGGAGAGGCGAATAATGTTACTACAATACATTTCAATAGAGGAACAAGACATTGACATTTTGATAAAGGCCTTGTCAAGAGGGAAGTTTGAGTTCCATAGGTGTAGGATAGGGGTGGTTGTAATCCCTTTCTTGAAGAGAGGGAATGTTGGAAAGTGCAAAAAGAAAGTCTCAATTTGATTTTGCCTTGTTCAAATTGAAAAATTTCGAATTTCCACATCAACAAAAAACTTGGATGTAGTTAACTTGTGTGACATGGCTTGTGCCACTTAGTTTACTATGTAAATTTGAGTTATAGGGCTTGGAGTTCAGTTATCCATGTGTGATTTCTAATTTGTAGCAATCAAGGTCAATTATTTCCAGTTGTATTCAATTAAACTAGTTATAAATGTTGATAAAACTAGTGGAAGGTCAATTGTGCAGTGGGACAAGTGTCTAACTAAGTGATCATCCAGTTAACTAATTAATCAACCCAAACTAGCTAGTTCATGCATAGAATTCGAGTTCCCCATCTGTGGTGGAGATTACAAGGCAATGTAACATCAGTTGTAGACTATTCTTGAGTGTACAGGGGTTGCATGCAGTCATATGCTCAGGCTTTGGGAATTACGAAATCAATTGGATGAAAATTCCTAAAAAATAGAGGCCTAATTCCTCAAGATTTTCACAAGGAAATAGGGGCTCAAGATGAGGCAGAAATTGACTATCTCTAGGTCAGAGCTTCACATTGAGCATATGGATAGATTATTCACTTGCAGGTTGTGATTAGAGCGAACAAGAAATTGTAATACATTCTCTATGCATCTGTTTAATGCAAGAAGTATTAAGGGGGTTTTAGTAGTTTCTTTCCCCTGGAAAAATACGGTGCATATGTGTTATTTCTTATTACTTGTGTGGGATTGTTGTTCTAATTTGTGAATTAAATTTCACAGATCAGTAGAGTAGGATTGTGTCTCGTGATTTCAGATCAAATTTCTTTAGCAGTTGCAATTCTACATCATAATTCTACACCCTGCAAGAGTGGCTAGAAAAATTCCCTAGTCGTCGCCTCCATGGTTAGTGTGATGGAAGGTTTTTTCAACATAAATCTCTCAGAAAAATAAAGATAATAAAATTAGTGTAGTTATATAAATTAAATTTATAGTATAACTAATAAATTTTTAAAAATCACAAGTTTGAGTTGGTTAATATGTGAAGTTTTAGTGCCTCATAGGTTGTCCATGGCATTGAATTCATTTAGGCATTCAAAAGAGAATTTTAAATAACATGAAATCACAATCTCGCGCCAGTAAAAAAAACCATTTCCTCTATTAATCATAATATGCCTAAATTAATATTTGGTAAATATTGATAACCATATTTATAATAAACATCAAAGTATTTACTTTATAGTACATTTCACATTGTCAAAAAAAAAAAGCATAAAAACTAATTAAATTTTATTTTTATTTTAAATTATTATTAATATTACTAATTATAATTTGGACAACTAAATATAATATGCCCAATAACCCGGAAGAAATTATCAGACAGCAAGAAATGCCTCGGGGATCGGATATATGGAACCTATCAATTCAAAATAGGGAAATAGTAGACAACAATATATTCTGGGAAATCAAAGGGGGACAGACAGCGAGGTTCTGGGATGAATCTTGGCAACAGCGAGGCAAAATGGTGAATCTCACAGGAATGCAGGAACTACAAAGAAGAGGAATACATAGGAATTTGATCACGGTAAGTGATTATTGGGATGCAGACCAAGTTAATGGGGAATGGAGGCTCTGGAAACCGCTGGAACAATGGGAAAGGAACCCAACGGAAGTACAAAAAACAACCTTTACTAAGGAAATGAACTCAAGGAAAATAAGGAACAGAGAAGGTAATGACATACTCCGGTGGGGAAAAGAAACAAAAGGGACTTTCACGATTAAGGAGGCCTACAAGCTAATAACATACCAAGAGCAAGGAGAGGAAGATAAAATCTGGGAAAAAATCTGGAGCACAAAGTGGTGGCCAAAGGTTAAATTTTTTGCCTGGCTGGTGGGAAGAAAGAGAATCCTAACTTGGGATAGAATTCAGAAAAGAGGCTTTTCTGGTCCCTCCAGATGCCATCTCTGTAATTCTGCTATAGAGGACCAGGAACATATCCTTAACGGATGTACAATGGCACAATATCAATGGGAGGAAACGATAAAGCTCTTTACTAAAACAAACAGAAACTCAACTGACATAATTCAAACCATCAAAAATTGGGGAGAAGCTGAATTCCAGAGCAAAGTAGTTAACAGAGCGTGGAGTGTCACTGCAGGTTTCAATATTTGGAACCTGTGGAAGGAAAGGAACAACCGCATATTCAGAGGGAAGGCAACAGGGCCGGAGGAGGTGTGGAAGCGCTCTCTAAGCCAAATTAGGGAGTCAATTCTAGCTGAGAAATGGGATGATGAAGACTGGAAAACGTCGGAAGCAGAGTCTGCCATCTTGAAGAAATTAAACTTGGAACCGGGAATGATCTTCCAGCAAGGAACCAAACAACGACAACCTTCAGCTAATCAGAGCAGGACAGAGTTTAGAAAACCTCCAGACGGGTTTGTGAAACTGAATTTTGATGGTGCGGCGAAAGGAAATCCTGGGCCAGCAGGGTTTGGCGGAATTATCAGGAATGACCAGGGGGAAACTGAGTGGATTTATGCGGACAATGGTGGAACTATGACCAATAATGAGGCGGAGTTTATGGCTGCCTACCAAGGTCTTAAAATTGCCAAGCGAAATGCATATAGGAGAGTTGAAATTGAAGGAGACTCCTCTCTGGTCATCGATTCGATTAGAAAACTAGTACAGGGAAAGAACTGGGAGCATGTGGTGACAAGCTGGAGAAGTGCCAGCACAGTCAGAGACATCGGAGAGATGTTAGCAGGGATCGAATACAGTCTAACCGCGCATGTCCGACGGGAAGGTAATAAACCTGCTGACTGTTTAGCAAACTGGGGGTGTGCGGAACACAATGGCAAAGTAGATGACAGTTGGACAACTCAGTCCACGTTGGCAAAATGGGAAGGATTAAGGCAACTGCTTGACAGTGATATGAATGTTGCAGGACAAGGATAATCGTCACCCAGCGTGGCTGGGGGGAGGAGAAAATACGCCAGAGCAGGAGGGACGGTGGAAAGGACAAAAGGATAGTACACTTAAATCATGGAAAGAGGCGACAATTAATCTCACAGCGAAGCAGGGACGCGGCCCAAGGAAAAGAACGAACCCCATGACATTATACATCATGCGAAGTAAAGACGTTCATGGGAGCGGGAAGAAACACCATCATACAGGTAAAGGTGGCAGCAAGGATATAAGAGGAAACAGGGGCAGACGAGAAGGCATTGCAAGATCGAGAAAGGTAGCGAAAACAGAGGATTTTTGTAATCAAGTCACAGATCAGGAAGGAACAGATCCAACAATGAGTGATAGGAAGAGGATGGCGACCCAAAAAGGGAAGGAAGTGGCCGAAGAAAGGTACCAGGAGCAGCAGTATGAAAGCATAGACATAGAGAGCTCTGAAGAGTCGGACTACATGCAAGAAGAAGGTGGCAAGGGGAACCAGTTTGACTTGGGACAGAGCAGCAGAGAACTGGGTCAGGATAGTCAAGGAAGAGGGCGTCCGAAAAAGGAGCAGGGAGTAAACAGGCCGACCAGACACAAGTCAAGCGAAGCGGAAGAGACCCGTCCGCCAACCAGAAAAAGGAGGAGCAGCAGGACGACCAGTTCCGCCATGCATGCGGCGGAGCAAGCATACAAGGTGGAGACCAATGAGGACATCAGGCAAATCATGGAAGGGATGGAGGCGAGGGTCTTAGAAGAACCCTCAGATCCAGAAATGAATGAGTGGGCTTCTCAATTGCCTGATCCTGGGAACACGCGCGGACGGCTAACGCTGTATCGTAGAGCTCTGCACACCTATTGGGTTCTCAAACACCTCCTCGCAAAAGCTCTGGAGCAGGTGGCGTCGGAAATGCTGGAGATTGCGCAAGCCTCAGCAACTGCACAGTAGGAGGCCTCCAGTCTGGCAGAGCAGGTGCGTCAGCAGACTGAACTCCTCAAAGAAATCAGAACTATGCTGAAGGAAATGCAGCAAGACAGAGCCAGTAAAGCAAGCGAGCGTGGTTTTGCTGAGGATTAAGAGGCTGGTTCCTGCTCTCTTTCCTTGTTTTAAAATTGTTAATTTTGTTGAGAGTCTACTGTAATTTTGAAAAAACTTCCATGGGTCTTTAAGTGATTGAATTAGCAATGTAGGAAGGAACAGTAGAATTTCGATCAGAGTTTTCGTTAGGATAAATAGAATGCTGAAAATCTTGCTCTCCTTTTGGGATGAGTGGAGGAAAGAGATGTTGTAATTTTGGATAAGGATCCAGGAACTAAACACAGACTTAATTGACTCTTGGATGATAAGGAGCCAACAGATCTGGTTTCCCCTCGGGGCAGATTGAGGCTCCTCTGTTTTGTACTATATGTTTATATGAATAGAACTATCGCAGCTTACAAAAAAAAAAAAAAATATTACTAATTATAAAAAAATTAATATATGAGTTATATATATATATGTGTGTGTGTATATATATATATATATATATATATATATCTGTGTGTGTGTGTGTGTGTGTGTGTATGTGTATGTGTATACATATACATATACATATACATATGAAAACATGTAACAAGATTTTTAACCATAAAGATTCACCTCTATTTTATCATGGAGATTCGTAATTTTGAAATAGGCTTTGTTATAATACTATGGGTGAATATCGTGGCTTATGAATACACATGCACAAAAATCCATAACTCATTTTATAGTCAAAATGTCCTCCTGGGAGGACCAAGTGGTTGGCACAAGGGATGTTATCCCCTCCACCCGACTCATGTTAAGTCATAAATTCCTGATATATTTGGCTTATAGGCTAATACCAGGAGTGGCAGTGACTAGATTTGATCTTAGGGTTCGCCAAGATTACTTCAACCAATTATCGATTCACATTATATATATATATATATATATATATATATATATATATATATATATATATATATATATATATATATATATATTGAAAAACGAGAAAAACCTCAACCCCCAATCTTTGTTATTAATAAAAATATTCCATAAATATATTGATATTCGATAAATTCTGGTATATGTCAAATCTCTACCATATCCTAAACTCTATTCCAAAATAAGTACACCTATATTATCATATGAGATTAATACTTTTCTTAAGTTGTACAATGTATTGTAGCACTCACCTTTTAAATTTTTTACTTTACATGTATTTTTCTCATCACATGTCATTATTGAGCTGAGAAGGTCATTCTACAACCTAGTATAAGGCCAATTTGTAATTCTATTCATGCTCAACCTGAAGTTGACACATGTTCCTTATAAAATAAAAATAAAATATTCTTTAAATTAAAAAATAATTTCAACTATAATCAAAATAAAAAACAAATATACACGGTTAGTTTTACTTAAAAGTATTATAAAACAATTCCACTCTAACTATGCTTGCTTAATTGGTTGTTGATATTACAATCCTATATAAAGTAGATATGTTAAAAATATTTCTCTCACTCTCAGTTATAAATAAAATATTTCCATGTCCATACAAAATAAGATAATTTTATATCAACTTTTAAAACAAAAAACAAATAAAATTGATATTATATATATTTTCATATTTCAAATGAATACATTAATAAACCATTTTAATATTCACCTTATCTATTTATTTTTTTAATGTCAGCTTTAGAAAAAACATAAACATATATATATGAAATACAATAAAACATTTCAATGTGCAAAGAGAAAAAATAATTAAAAGTAAGGGAAATGAGTAATTAATTCATATCTTAATATAAAATTTATATGTGATGTTTAAAAAATATTAATAGTATTAAAAAAATTCAATGTGCATCATAAATAAAATATTTCAATATATAAAATTAAGTAATATTGAAATGTATTTAAAAATATATTAATAGAAAAAGTAACTTTAATGTAAACAGTGTAATGAGTAAATAAAATATTTCAATGCTCATGTTAACTAAATTATTTCAATTTAATAATAATAATAATAATAATAATAATAATAATAATAATAATAATAATGTGGTATATAAAGTAGTTGAAAAAATATATTTTTATAATTAAAGCATTTTAAGTATCATTGTTTTATTTTGACTTGTTTATTAAGGGTTAATTTTGAATGAAGCAAATATTTGTTGGAATTTCATGTTTAAGCTATTAACGCAGCGCGGAAGCGAACTCTACAAAAACCCCAAAATCACCCCGCAGATGCCCTTTTAAGTGAAACCTGACTGTTTTCCTTTTAAACTGAAATACATTGAAAAACCCCGCAAAACATTGATTTTTACCTTTTTGTATCGACGCGCTTACCGTACATGAAAGTCAATGCACCGAGCGCTGATGGCCATCGATCTAGAACCGCAAGATCTAACGATTGTCAAAGGTTTCAGGTGGTTCAATATATCGGGGTTTAACTGTTCGATATATGGTTTCGTTCTATTCTTCCTTGCTACGTGGCACCTCCTCAATGGAATCGGGGCCGGACCACTTAAAACTGCTTACGGTTTTCAATGCGCCTGATAACCATTCACTATAGCGGGTTTGTCCAGCAATCCAACGATCACGATCCAACGGTTGTGATTAAAGCACACAATCACAAGTCACAAAGTCGAACTGCCAGACACCTTATGCTTCAATATGCCGATGCGATGACCCTTTGTGGACCCAATAGATTATCAACCCTGCTCTATAACTTTTTGGACCCAGTATTATCGCGATATCGGAAATCAACGATTCCACAAGCCGTTCTTCTCCACTTAAGCGATGCGATTGGGTTCCACGGACCCGATAACCTTAAAAACCTATGTCTATAAAATTTGAAGTCCAAATTCTAAATTCGAAGGCATTTTGCGACGATTTCTAGTGTATTTTGGGTTTTCCGCTTGCGGAACCAAAACGATACATTTAACTCACTGATTACTCTTTTAAGTCAATGTTTATCTATTGTAAAGCATGGAAAGCAGAGAAAGCATCAATATCGACCAAATATAGAGAAAACTATTATTCGAGGATCTCCACGGGCTACATATATATAATTATGGGCACAACATCAATTCATTCATAATAAAATTATAGAGTCCCGGCCTTGGGCCTGATTACACAAATGAAGACCTCTGTCTCAACTTACAATCCACACACTATCTTGCTTTTGCTCTACTAAATCCACTCCTCAATCCTCTCTCCGTTTCATTACATTTTTCCTCCTTTTTATAAGTCGGATACCACTCTAACTGTATCTAACAAATCAATCCCTATTTTTGATAAATCTAATAGCAAATCTTCTAATTCCTAGCTCTATCTCACACCTATGCTAACAACTCATCTTTAAGCCTAAAATAAGACAATTTCTAACTTATTACAATAATGAAATACAACTCATTTCTTGAGAGATCAAACCCTCTCAGTAAAACTGATTTTTGACCCATCAGGTCAATGAAATTCACTTGTTTAGCCACAACATGTGAACAATCTTTCACATTGTTGGCTAAGTCTGGATGCTCCTGCATCAGACTCCTGGGGAAGAAAAGAATCATCCTTCAAACTTTCAGGACTTACTCCATACTTCTGCAGTTTTGTTGTTGTCAACCAGCTAGCATCCTCCACTGGTTGTCCTTTCCATTTGACTAGATATTGGAAATAAGTCTGTCCTTTGGTTCTTTTGGATACTCTCTTCTCCAAAATAGCTTCCACTTCCTTCTTAGCTGTCTTTGGCATTTGTTCTTCCCAGTTCACAGTTTGAACTTCATCTCCTATAGTTTCCTCCTGTAGCTCTGTCTCTACCTCTTTGTATGGATACAAATATGCAACATTAAAGATGGGTGATATTCCAATCCCTTCTGGTAACTCAATTTCATATGCATTAGCTGAAAACTTTCTTACAATTTTACATGGTCCTATCTTTTTCATTTTCAGTTTATTGTAAGTTTTAACAGGAAATCTTTCTTTTTTTAAATACACCATTACTAAATCTCCCACTTGGAATTCTTTCTCTTTTATTTTCATATCTACCCTCTGTTTATATTTGTGGTTGCTTTCTTGAAATTTTCCTTTGACATATTCCTGTAGTCTCTGCATCTGTTCTACAAGCTCTTCAGCTTTTGCACTTCTGGTCTCCTGCTTACTCCAATCCCTTAGCTCATACACACCTCTTGGATTCATTCCAAAAACAATCTGAAATGGACTCATTCCAGTACTTCGGTTTGGAGTATCATTATAAGAAAACTCAGCTTGAGCTAGTGCTAAATCCCACTGCTTAGGATTTTGATACACTAAACTTCTCAATATATTCCCCAAGCTTCTGTTTACTACTTCGGTCTGTCCATCTGTTTGAGGATGGTATGCTGAACTAAAACTGAGGTTAGCTCCCAGTTTCTTCCAAAGAGTTCTCCAAAAATGCCCTACAAACTTTGTATCTCTATCAGACACAATACTTACAGGCAATCCATGTAATCTTACAATTTCTGAAAAGAATAAATTAGCTATATGTGTTGCATCACTAGTCTTCTTACAAGCAATGAAATGTGCCATTTTGGAAAATCTATCTACTACAACATAAATAGAATCATTCCCTCTCTGGGTTTTTGGTAATCCCAGAACAAAATCCATGCTAACTGCATCCCACGGTCGGTCTGGTATTGGCAATGGCTGATACAATCCTGTATTCTGACTCCTTCCTTTAGCATGCTGACATATCCTGCATTTCTCAACAAACTTCTTAACATCAGTCTGCATTTTTGGCCAATAATAAAAAGCATTCACCTAAGCAAAGGTTTTATCTTGTCCAAAGTGACCAGATAATCCTCCACTATGTTTCTCCTTTATTATGTTTTCCCTCATGGAACATTTGGGAATACACAACTTGTTGCTTTTAAACAATAGGCCTCCTTGAATGAGATAGTCCAACCACTGACTTCTGTTATGACTCATTGGATTCTAAATTGTTGTATAGATATCTTTGAAATCTGCATCATCCTTGTACATTTCAATCATTTCCTCAAATCCTACAACACCCACTTTGAATTCTTGCACAATAAAACTTACCCTGCTCAATGCATCTACTACTTTATTTGACTTACCACTCTTGTGCTTTATTACAAAAGTAAAACTTTGCAGAAATTCTACCCACTTGGCATGTTTCTGATTCAGCTTCGGCTGGTTATTGATGAAATGTAAGGCATGATTGTCTGAATATAATATGAATTCTTTTGGCAACAAATAATGTCTCCATTTCTTTAAGGCCCGCACAATAGCATAAAACTCTTTATCATAAGAAGACTATTTCTTCTTTGCATCATTCAATTTCTCACTGAAATATGCTATTGGTCTTTGCTCTTGACTCATAGCTGCTCCAACTGCAACTCCACTAACATCTGTTTCTACTTGAAAGACTTTTTCAAAATCAGGTAAAGCCAAAATTGGTTCCTCTGTGATTTTCTTCTTCAGCCAATTAAAATTTCTATCTGCTGCTTCTGTCCACTTGAATGGCTGATTGATCTCCTTGATTGTTTCAAGAATAGGTGCACAAATCTGACTAAAGCCTTTGATAAACTTTCTGTAAAAACATGCAAGACCATGGAAGCTTCTTACCTCAAATATATTTCTAGGAGTAGGCCAGTTCCAAATTTCTTGGACTTTCTCTGGATCCATCTTCAAGCCTTCTTTAGAAACTACAAATCCCAAGTAAACCAGTTCTTCCTTCATGAAACTACATTTCTTTAGATTTATTAGTATTTTCTCTTTCTGTAGGGTTCTTAGAACCAACTTAAGATGCTCTAAATGTTCTTCTTTACTTTTACTAAAAACTAGAATATCATCAAGATAAATAATAACAAACTTGCCTGCATACTCCTTCAAGACTTCATTCATTAATCTCATGAATGTGCTTGGTGCATTAGCGAGTCCAAAAGGCATCACTAACCACCCATACAACCCACTATTTGTTTTAAATGCATTCTTCCACTCATCGCCTTCTTGGATTCTTATTTGATGATATCCACTCTTCAAATCTATTTTAGTAAAGTATTTTGATCCACTCAAACAGTCCATTAAATCATCCTTGCGTGGCAAATGAAATATGTACTTGATTGTGATCTTGTTGATAGCTCTGGAATCTGTGCACATGCGCCATTCTCCTCCTTTCTTTGGACTGAGTACTGTTGGTACAACACATGGACTAAGACTTTCTTTGATTAGCCCCTTATCCATCAGCTCCTGTACTTGTCTTCCAACTTCTGTGTTCTCTTGAGGAGTTAATCCGTATGCTGCTTTATTTGGAAAACTTGCTCCTATTAGGTCAATATGATGACTAATACTCCTGATCGATGGCAATACATGTGGCAATTGATCCACAATAATATCAGAAAAATCATCTAACAACATTTTAACTTCTTCAGGCAAATCATCCAAGTTTGTGGAAGTCAAAATTACCTTTGGCCTTCCCACAATAGCAAAATGCAACTCCTCATTCTTCACTACTTCCTGCAGCAGCTCCTTTCCACTTATCAGCATAATACTACTTCCAGGTGTTCCTTTGTCAACATTGTCCTTCAATGGCAGCAATGTGTGTTTAGTTCCATCCTTCTCCAGGGTATAAGTGTTTCTCCTTCCATCATGAATAGCTTTTTGATCAAATTTCCATGGTCTTCCCAAGAATACATGGCATACATCCATGGAAAATACATCACATAATATCACATCTTTATACGTACCAATTTGTATCTCCACCTTGCATTGTTCAGTCACAATAATCTGATGTCCCTTCTGTAACCATGATACCTTGTAAGGAGTAGGGTGCATGGTCTTTGCTAATCCGAGCTTGTCTACCATCTTTGTAGAAATAAGATTGCCAGTGCTTCCACTATCAATCATTACTTTGCAACACTTACCTTTAGATTTACAGGTAGTTCTAAAAAAAATCTTCCTATGTGTTGGTTCTCCAATCTCAGGCTCTGCCCTAAGAAAATTCCTTCTCAATAACATTGATTCACCTTCTTCAGGGGGTTCTTCCTTTTCCACGAGTTGAGGTGGTTCTAACTTTACCTCAGCCACATTTGCATTCCTCTGACTTGCTGGTTTATTATGAGGATAATCCCATGACATATGTCCCCATTCTCCACATGTATTACACCGAACATATCTTCCTCGCCCTCTTCCTCTGGGCACAAATCTTCCTCTGTTAGATTCTCCCCTCTGTGGTGGTCCGCTGCTTGAGCTTCCTGCTTCATGCTGATGCTTTTGTCCCCTTGGTCTGGTAGTTCCTGTACCTCTTGCTGAGCTTTTTCCTCTATTCATCTGACTCTGTTTCCTCAATATCTTTTCTTCTGCCTTCAAACTTGCTTGATAAGCATCCTCAACAGTTTTCAGACTTAACAAGCTAATATCATCTTGTATTTCATACCTTAAGCCATTGATATATCTAGCTACCTTTTCCACATCATACTCTATATGCCCTGCTCTAGTATTCAATCTATAAAATTCTTCTGTATATTCTTTAACAGACATTCCTTTTTGCCTTAAACTTTGCAATTGCTTAAAAAGATTCAAATGATAGTCTTTAGGCAAAAACTTGGCTTTCATTTTACTTACCATTTTGTTCCATAGCTTGATCTTGGACTTTCCTTTCCTCATTCTTGATGTCTGTAACTCATCCCACTAGATAGATGCATGACCCTTCAATCTGGTAACTGCAAACTTCACTCCCTTCCCCTCATCAATCTCTTCATAGTCAAAGTACTGGTCTAAGGATTTGATCCAATCCATTAGCTTTTCTGCGTTCAGACTCCCTTCATACATAGGAACTTCTGCCTTAGGTTTTCCTCCTACTTTCGCCAACATCTTAAGGACCTTGGCAGTTTCATTGTTTTCGTCTACTACCTCCTTTACAGGAGATTCTTTTGAAGAACTTTCATCTCCTTCATCATGCGCTCTTCTTTGGGCAATATCAATTGTCTCCATTCTTGTATGTAGACTCCGTACCTCTTCCAGTAGAATTGCATTTGGTTCAGGTATTCCTCGACCAATGCCTCTCCTTGGCAGCATTTTCATTGTAAACAATCCTTCCTTCTGCTCTGATACCACAATTTGACGCAGCACGGAAGCGGGCTTTACAAAAACCCCAAAATCACCCCGCGGATCCCTTTTTAAGCTAAACTCGACTGTTTGCCTTTTAAATTGAATACATTGAAAAACCTCGCAAAACATTGATTTTTACCTTTTTGTATCGGTGTGCTTACCATACATGAAATTCAATGCACCGAGCACTGATGGCCGTCGATCTGGAACCACGAGATCTGACAGTTGTCAAAGGTTTCGGGTGGTTCAATATATCAGGGTTTAACTGGGCGATATATGGTTTCGTTCTATTCCGCCTTGCTACATGGCACCTCCTCAATGGAATTGGGGCCGGACCACTTAAAACCGCTTACGGTTTTCAATGCGCCCGATAACCATTCACTGTAGCGGGTTTGTCCAGCAATCCAATGATCGCGATTGATCGCGATCCAACGGTTGCGATTAAATCGCACAATCGCAAGTCGCAAAGTCCAACTGCCAGACACCTTGCACTTCAATATGCCGATGCGATGACCCTTTGCAGACCTGATAGATTATCAACCTTGCTCTATAACTTTTTGGATCCGGTATTATCGCGATATCGGAAATCGATGATTCCACAAGCCGTTCCTCTCCACTTAAGCGATGCGATTGGGTTCCACGGACCCAATAACCTTCAAAACCTCCATCTATAAAATTTGAAGTCTGGATTCTAAATCCGAAGGCATTTTGCGATGATTTCTAGTGTATTTTGGGTTTTCCGCTTGCGAAACCAAAATGATACATTTAACTCACTGATTACTCTTTTAGCTCAGTGTTTATCTATTGTAAAGCATGGAAAGTAGAGTAAGCATCAATATCAACCAAATACAGAGAAAACTATCATTCGAGGATCTCCACGGGCTGCATATATATAATTATGCACACAACATCAATTCATTCATAATAAAATTACAGAGTCTCGGCCTTGGGCCTGATTACACAAATGAAGACCTCTGTCTCAAATTACAATCCACACACTATCTTGCTTTCGCTCTACTAAATCCACTCCTCAATCCTCTCTCTGTTTCATTACATTTTTCCTCATTTTTATAAGTTGGATACCACTCTAACTGTATCTAACAAATCAATCCCTATTTTTGATAAATCTAATAGAAAATCTTCTAATTCCTAGCTCTATCTTACACCTATGCTAACAACTCATATTTAAGCCTAAAATAAGACAATTTCTAACTTATTACAATAATGAAATACAACTCATTTCTTGAGAGATCAAACCCTTTCAGTAAAACTGATTTTTGACCCATCAAGTCAATGAAATTCACTTGTTTAGCCACAACATGTGAAGAATCTTTCACATTGCTAGCTAAGTTTGGATGCTCTTGCATCAGCTATTTTATTCCATGTATTTAAGGGATTTTCGAGGAGTTTAATCTGTTTATGCATTCAAAAATACAATATATATATATATATATATATATATATATATATATATATATATATATATATATATATATAAGAGAGAGAGAAAGTCATCTTAAACATCACTTATCTAGTCCTTATAGGGATGCAATTTTTGGAGGTGCAATTATTTTCAAGTTTTCCGCTATAAAAAGGGTTTGCACCTCAAGAGTTTGATCCCTCTTGGCTCTTGCAATGTCCACGATTAAGATGGATATATATTGGTAACAATAATAAAAGGGGGACATGAAATTAATTCAATTGTTAATATAAAAATAATAAGTGACATTTAAAAATATTGATAGTAATTAAAAAATTCAATGTGCAGCATAAATAAAATATTTCAATATATAAAATTAAGTAATATGAAATGTATTTAAAAGTATATTAAGAGAAAAAAAATCTTTAATGTGGACAATGTAATCAATAGATAAAATATCTCAATGCTCATATTAACTAAATTATTTCAATTCAATAACTTAAATATTATATATGATTTAAAACAACAACAACAACAACAATAATAATAATAAAATGTCTATATATTGTATACAATTGAAAAATTAAATTCTTATTATTATAGTATTTTAGGTATCATTATTTTACATTTTGACCTTTTTATCAAGGGTTAATTTTGAATGGAGAAAATATTTGTTGGAATTACATGTTTAAGCTATTGTATTCCATGTATTTAAAGGGATTTTCAAGGGGTTGAATCTATTTCTGCATTTAAAAATACAATTTAATATATATATATATATATATATATATATATATATATATATATATATATATATATATAGAGAGAGAGAGAGAGAGAGAGAGAGAGAGAGAGCTTAAAACCATCATCTATCAAGTCTCTAGAGGGATGCAATCTTTGGAGGTGCAATTTTTTTAAAGTTTTGCACTATAAAAAGGGTTTTCACCTCAACAGAGTCAAGAAAAATATTTCTCTCTCACTCTCAATTATAGATAAAATATTTCCATGTCCATATGAAATAAGATAATTTTATATCAACTTTTAAAATTATTTTAAAGTAATTAAAACAAAATACAAATAAAGTTGATATTATTTATATTTTCATACTTGAAATGGATACATAAATAAATAATTTTAATATTTGTCTTAGCTAATTTTTTTTAATATTAGCTTTAGAAAAAATATAAACATATACGTATATATATGAATTGCAATAAAATATTTCAAATTGCAAAGAGAAGAATTAATTGAAAATAAAAAGATTCAATTCCTTCCTTATAACATTTTTTTTCTAGTTAAGACTAACCTAAGTACCCACGGGGGATTTGAACCGGTGACCTATCGCAAGGAGTGCCTTAACAGCGCACCCATTCACCGTCAATCCAAAGCCCCGTGGGCTCCTTCCTTATAACATTAATAAGAGGGAGATGTGTAATTAATTCAATTCTTAATATAAAATTAATATCTGGCATTTAAAAAGTACTAGTAGTAATTAAAAAATTCAATGTACTTCATAAATAAAAAATCTCAATATATAAAATTAAGTAATATTGAAATGTATTTAAAAATATATCAATAGAAAAAGAGCTTTAATGTAGACAATGTAATCAATAAATAAAATATCTGAATGCTTATGTTAACTAAATTATTTCAATTCAATAATTTACATATATATTTTTTGTTTTGTTTAAGACTCATCTTTATATTACTGATGTAAAAAGATTCATAGAGTTTGTTTTTGTGTCAGTGGCCACCCTATTGGGAAACCAACCCAAAAACACAAGTTAAGTTTCTTAAGATTGAAAATGTTTTTCCTCACTAGCTTATCCAACAAAATGAAAGGTTCGCTAATGCCAGAGCTAGTATGCCATATGTTACAAAATTGTTGGCCCTATTCCATAGAGCCAATTAGACAAAATAAAAACAGATAGACATTCTCCATGACTAAACTAATTCATTACAAAGAACCGTGGTTTGACCAGGGACTAACCATGTACCCTTTTCCTTTGTGGGAGTTAGAGCTGTAAGCCCATGAGGAGTTGTTGGCCACCAATCATTGCAAAAGCCACCATCTTTGTTCAGGGAGGAACCACTAATCACTTGCCAAACCAGGGTTGCTTGCAGACTATTATGTTGAATAATACCATGCAATGCTGCTCGAGACCACTGAGAAACCACAATGAACCATGAGCTAGATTTCTGAGAAAAACCATGAACCTCAATATTTTTCCACCGAGGAGAGATGCCTTGGACTCCTGGGAAGCGAAGCCACACAATGCATAAATCCCACATACCATTTGATTCCAAACCATCATTTGCCTTTGGTGGCTAGCATAACCCATATGCAAGCCAATTGAATTATATTGGAGCCACCCTTCCCAGACTATAATCCAAAGTGGACCGTGAGCCATGAATTGTACGTAGTCACCAATGGAGAGAAACTCTTCCATGGTGTTATGAGAATGGCTGTCTTCCCAGATGGAGAGAAATTGAGGGAAAAGGACTTGCCAAGACCCCTTGCATCGTAAATCACTCCAAAATTGCCCAGATTCATGTTTGTCACCCATAATTGCTCCTTAAAATGAGAAGAAAAGATATGGATAGGCTTGACCTTTAATTGAGCCCTCAAAACTATAACCTACAAATAATGAGGAAACAAAGAATTTGTTGGGAATTCCATATTAGGAAAGTGAAGTTTGGGGGCCATTGAAGATGCTAGAACCAACTTGTGAGCACTACAAGGAAAATACGTTCTAGCGTAGGTTATAAGAGAGGTTTCTAATGTTATAAAAGTTGGCAAAACGTGTCAAAAGAATCAATAAAATATCTTCTTGTGATAGTGGATGTTTTAGCAGAGATTTAAGTGGAACTTCATCACAACTAAAAAAACCTGGGTGGCCGAAGTTTTTAGCCGATGTTTTTTGTTTTTGTTTTGTTTGTTTGTTTGTTTGTTTGTTTTGTTTCGATTTTTTTTGTTTTGTTTTGTTTTGTTTTTTTGTTTTTTGTTTTTTTAGTTTTTGTTTTTTTGTTTGTTTTTGTTTTTTTGTTTTTGTTATTGTTTTTTGTTTTTTTGTTTTTGTTTTGTTTTGTTTTGTTTTTTTGTTTTGTTTTTGTTTGTTTGTTTGTTTGTTTGTTTGTTTGTTTTTTTGTTTGTTTGTTTTTTTGTTTTTGTTTGTTTGTTTTTTGTTTTTGTTTTTTGTTTTTGTTTTTTGTTTTTTGTTTTTTGTTTTGTTTTGTTTTGTTTGTTTGTTTGTTTGTTTGTTTTTTTTTTTTTTTTTTTCTGTGTGCTTCATAGAACAAGTAGTAGCAGTGCGCTACATATATAAATGCAGTAGGCTACATAGATAACTAAAATCACCAAGGCGTTGAATCCAAAGTACATCAGCGCGTAATACATACTACATTGGTAGTAATAGATACAAAAATCCTGGGGCGTTCGTGTAAGGAACGACACTAGGGCATGCAATTTTTTTTTGTTGTGCTGATGCTTTTGTTTAAACATGTAGCATCAATGCATATATTTTGTATAAATGCCCTGGTGGTTTAGTGACATAAAAGAACTGGTGTTGTTATGCTCCATAATGCACCAATGCTAATAGATAAAAAATCCTCAGGGCGTTTGTGTAAGGAACGAAATTGGGCCACACAAAAAATAATTGCAGTCTCGATACTTTTTTTTTTAAATTCGTAGCACTGATGTGTATCATTTGTATAAATGCACCAATGCATTTTTTATATAAAAGAATTAGTGCTATGGATTTTAATAATGCGCCGGGGTTGGAAATAATATCTTTTATGACCAAGGTGCTAGTTCTATGAAAGCACTAATGCTTTAAGAATTACAATGCAGCAAGGCATTAATTGCAAACAATATCGGTGCTTGAAGAAATAAACGCTCTAGTGCTGTCGTTTTATGAAAAGGCATTGGTCATGCAAATTGATGTTGTCACGATGCTTTTATATAACATAACACAGCAATGCATTTTTGTGTTATGGACACACCAATTTTTTGTATGAGATTTTCTATTTTTTGAAAACTTCGGCCTATGACAATGCAATTATTGTAAATTTTAAGATCTATTATTCATAAAAAAAATCAACATATATATTATAATAGTATTCATATAAATTAAAATTTGATTAGTGCATTTTTATATGATGTTTGGATTAATTTTTTGTATTATCATATTTCACATCTCTTCATTATAATATTTAATCATCCATATATTTAATCAATGGTGTAACATTTCATAGCAACATTGGATAACACAATAGAATAAATTAAAAATTATTTTATTATATATCAATAAGAGGTTCTTTGTCATAAAAAATGGGATTGTTATTGATAACCCCTTGTCTTTCAATAGGGACACTATGTTCATTACATTAAAAAAGCCTGATTTTCATAGACAATTATTTCAAAAAATATAAAATGTTGCATTGATATCCAAATAGATCATCATTCTTCACTGGAATTTCTGTCAATGCTCAAGCTACTTCTCTGAATTAGGTTATTTGGAGGAATGATTTATTGATTGCATCTATTTTTTTGTCTTTTTCAAGTTCTATATGAAAACATAAAAATAAAGTGTAATGAGTGTATTTACATTGGTGATAATAATGAAAATTGAAATAAATAATATACATCAATATAAATTGAATAATAATGTACCAAAACAAGAAGTGACTCATAAATTGTGCACGGTTTCAAAACCAAGTCTCATGCGTTGTTGCAACAAGTCTTATGATGGCGTAGTTTCATGCTTTGTTTCCTGCGTGTTTAAACCCCATTATAAATCATAGGTTTAATAAGTATTTTTTTGTCCTATTAATTATAGACTCAGAGAAGTAAAATAGCATAGATACTTACAAATTCCACAATGAATTTTTGATATGCCAACATATACTCACAACCCTTATTGAACCCAATGTCAATTTATTCAGATGGCTCTTCTTTGTATGTTAGCACCTATTTGAAGAGATTCAAGTATGGTCATTGTAAAATAACTTAAAATATATAAAAATGAAACCTTTAGTTGTTATAAGGAAATATAACAATTACTCACAAACTTTGAAATCAACCCTTATCTTCCTTTTCGTCTTGTTTTATGTGTTGAATGAGTTCCATTTTGTTTTCTTTTCTACAAGAAAATACTTGGAAATTAATATTTAATGCTAAATTATATTTTTATATGTACAAAGTCAATAATGACATACATTTGAAGAACATTGTTATTGAAATGTCTCCTCCCGTGACGCAATTATCTCCATTTCCTTGACCATCTCCTTATACATATTTTTTGACATTCCTACTGGCATGTTTCACATATAAGCTCATTGATCATTTTGGATTTTCATAATATTCATGAAAAAAATAATATTTATTTATTTTTATTTTTTATTTTTATATGAAAACTAAATATAACAAAATTGATATTAATAAATGAATGGTTTATAGTAATATATACATATAATTATATAAAATCATTTTAATTAGGAATATTTCCTTTTGAATGATTCTTTTTTGTTGTTATATGTTTTTTCTATTGCAAGTCTAAAATGTTTCATTGATCATTTCTCTTGAAAGGTTTCCTATAATTTAGATATAATTTGGTTCTTAGAATCATTGGATTCATTTTTGTATTGTAAGTGGAAAGTATGTCTATACTTTCATTCCACTAGATCCCTCATTGTTTTGTAAAAAATTCCACCTCTTTCATTAACCTCCAACACCACTCCAAATGAGCTAAGGACAGGGAAAATTTTAAGGAAGGAATATTTTCTTGATGTTTAAAAACATTGGCGAAACTCACTAGTCCCTAATATGCAAACTCTAAAATATTTACTGATATATTTGTAAATTTATTCAAATTTATAATGATTTTAAATATACTCTCTATATAATGGTGGCAATTTTTAAGCAAAAATAATTTCATATTGTAAATTTTGGCCGAATCATTTTTATAAAAAAATGGAAATTGGCAAATCTCTTTTTTGGAAAAATCATGGAAAATTAGCCCACCTGCAAATATTAAACCCTAAAATTTTCCATGGCTAAGGACCAATTCATCGTTATTTACATGTTCTTTAATTTTCTTTTCTTAGAACAACATTGATATGTTCCTTTGTTGTTGCTTCCTATAGAACATTAACCATATATGAATTAATGGATTGTTTGAAACATGTTATCTAATATTCTTAAGTATATTATTAAGGAAAAAAACTCATATTGAATAGTATTTTTTCATTCATTTGATTCATCCTTCTACAATTATTCACTCAGGTATTTACACTCTTCTGCACTTAGATTAAAAATAATCTTAACGGTATTCTTCATGTTGTGGCTCTGCATGACACACACCAACCAAAACATATTGTTAAACTAACATATAGTTCAAACATATTAATTTTGTAAAGAAATGACAAAGAACTTGCCTTCTCTTCTTTTTTTGATGTGATATCATTGTGTTGATCAATATTTTTGCTACTTGACACCTTATGAGACATTGCTTTATCAATATACAACTTATACCATTCAATACAGAGCCATTAAATATATTTTATAAATAAATAAAATAATTTTCAACCAAAAAAAGATCTAGTAGCCCATGCATTTATTCAGATAAACACATTGGTGCGTTTATCCCATTAAACGGACTAGGTGTTTAATTGTTCAACACCGTCAAGAAAAAATAAAATTTTAAAATAATTTTAAATTATGATGGTGTGATTTGTAATAATAAATGCACCACAATTATTTAATGGTGCTATTTGGAAGAGACATGTCGATGCATTATATTACACCAAGAGAAACGATGAACAAACTAGATATAATCAACGATGTTATAATATGTCAGTGTGTTGTATTACATAGGGTGAACGTGTCTGTTATATTACAAAGGGAGAACCATGGAACACATATCATTTTTTTAAAAAGTGTATAGGGACGACAGGGTTTGTGTTGAAAATGAAAGAAAATCCTAATTTAATTTTTTCCTTGAATTAAATTGGGAATCAAATTGTAAGTTCACATCTCATGAAAACTTGTATTAGTTAACTAAGTTAATTTGATTTAGTTGGCTCAGTTAATTCGAGTTGAGGGTCTAAATTGAGTCATGTAGAATGTCCCCTACTTTATATGAGCCCTGGTTGAGTTTATTTTGAGTTGTAGTTAATTAATTTACTTTAACTAAGTTAAAGTTAGTTAAACTAGTTTTAACCGTTGGAGGAACTAGTGGGAGTTCTAGTAGTGTGGTGCTGCTTGCAGTGTAGTGTGGTGATACCTGCAGTGATAAACCAGTAAACTAATGATTCACTCATAAATAACTCATGCATGTCATATTTGAGAGTTTCCCAGTTGAGAGTGGAGTTCAGGGACAATGTACTATTAGTTGGATAATCATACGAACTGTAGAGGTAGTACATGCAGTTAGAGGAAGGCCTATGAGGATTACACAATTCCGGTTGAAGAATTTCCCTAATTAATAGGGGGCTAATTACCAAGGAAACAATGCAAGGAAATAGGGAATTGGGCAAGAAGAAATTTGGTTAAGTATTGGCATGGGCTTGTCTAGGAAGCAATGAGACATATAGAGATAGTGCAGAGGTTGGCTCAGGCTTGAGTAAAGCATTGTAATCTTCTCATATTTTTTGACTAATGGAATATAAGATAATAGGGGTTTTTATCTATGGATTTCCCCATGAAATAATTGTGTAATGTGTTGGTTAAATTCTTTCTCTTGTATGCTTCCTGATTTCATGATCATTTAATTATTTCCTCTAAAGAGTAGAGTAGATTCAAGTCTATTGTTTTAGTAAATTGAAATTAGTAGTTTGAATCTACAAGGACTTTCTACATGGTATTGGAGAAGAAATCACTCTAAAAGAGGAGAATATGAGTTTGTCTTTTGTAGGTGAAATTGAATTTGCAGTATCATACTTCAAAGCTCACAGAATGTTGTTCTACAGATTGAGACTTGAATATTCGCTTGAGGGTAGTTCAGACTATATTGTTTGGAAGGAAAGAATGGATGTAGTGTTGGAAGGCAACGAGCTTAAGGAATTCATAAACAAATATATTCCTAAGCCTCAAGTAGCTAGTGCTCAAGATCTAGCAGAGTGGAGAAAATGTGTTGCAAAGGCGAGAAGGATTATCCTAGAAGGAGTTTGAGATCATATTGCTCGAACCTCCATGGTAAGGAGACTCCATATACAATGTGGAAGGCCTTGATAGATCCGTTTCAAAACAGAAGTGACCACAGGAAGCTGGCACTAAAGGACAAGATCAGGGAAATTAAGATGGAGAAGGGCGACACAATACAAAATACTTGACTAAGTTCACCCAATGTTAGGATGAGCTTGGAATTTTTAGTGTTACAGCTGTTGAAGATGATCTAGTTAGCCTAGCACTTCTAGGCCTTCCCAAGAGCTAGCATAACTACTAGGACTCAATAAATGGGAGGGATAACCTACCATAGTGGGAGAATTTGCGGTCTGACTTGGTGCAAGAAGAGATTCGACGGAACACCAGAGATGGATCTTCATCCAAGCATGATGATGAAGAGAACTGTGCCTTAGCTGGAAAGGAATAGAAAGGGAAAGGGAAATTATCCCATTCCAAATCAGATTCCAATCAGTGTTGCAAGAAGGACTTGTTGAAGATTAAATGTTTTCACTATCATGAGCTAGGACACTATGCCACAAAGTGTCCGCACAAGAAGGCTGATAAGAATCCCTCAGGAGGAGCGACAGGTGAATCTCTTGCTTCAAAATTTGAGATGGATTTCACCCTCATTGCTTGCATGGAGACATCGGTGATGAGAAGTGTGTGGAATCTGGATAGTGGAGCCTTATTCCATATGATCGACAACAAATAATTCTTTAGTGACTTGGAGGAGGAAGGACCTCTAGTTGCACATACAGATAGGAGATGATGGAAAGTATAACACGACCAAAATCAATACTATTAGTTTTTAGAGGGAGTCTAGTTCTCTCTTACTTTAAAAGATGTCATGTATGTTCTAGGTTTGAATAAGAATTTGGTTTTAGTTGCCATGTTGAAGGACCGTGGCTATGATGTTATATTTAGCAAAGGAAAGAATTTCCTTCGTCACATAGCCCTAGGAAAAGTGAAGTGAATCAAGGTTCATGTGAAGAACCTATAAAATTGGATGTAGAATATTGTGCTACTTTGAGCACAAAAAAGAAGAAGGTGTAGAGCCGAGACATCAATGAGTTGTTCCATAGAATATTGGGTCACTTGCACCAAAAAGATTTAAAGATCATGCAAAAAATTTCTATAGGACTTCCCAAGGGTACACTAGAGCATAGAGATACATGCCAAGGGTGCACATTGGGGAAGTACACCAAAGCTACCTTCCATGATAAGGACATTCAAGCACAAGTGATCCTTGAAAGAGTTCACTCAGATGTGTGTGGACCATTCTCAACACCCTCCATGGCCAAGCACAACTATTATGTAACATTTGTAGATGATTTTTCTCATAAATGTTGGATTTTATTCATGTATAAGAAAGGTCATACATTCGCTAAATTTTGTGAATTTAAAGAACTTTTTGAGAAAGACATTGAAAGGAAAGTTAAAGCTCTTAGGAGCGATAATAGTGGAGAATATATGTCAAACGATTTCAAGAAATTATGTGCATCAAAAGGCATTCTACGTGAGTTAATAGCACCCCCATAACCCACATGAAATGGGGTGGCTGAAAGGAAGAGCATAAGTAATGTGATACCTACATGAATAATGTTACATGTTTAGGGCCTACCATTTCACTTGTGGGCTGAAGCAACAACACAACTGTATATGTGCATAACATAATTCCTCATCGAATTCTTGGGATGAGTACACCAAAAGATGATTTTTAAGGAAAGAAACCAGATGTTGCACACTTTAGGATATTTTGTTAATCAATTTACTATCATGTTACCAAGGATGCACGGAAAAAGCCAGAACCAACAACTTAGTTGGGTGTAATTGTTGGGTACACTGATACACCTCACAACTATCGATTGTACCTACCATCTCACATGATGATAGTGGTTTGTAGAGATATGAAGTTTTATGAAGAGAAGGCCATAAGATGTTCCCTTGAGAGGTCTGTTATGGATTGGATCTACCTCAGGCTGAAGGAAGGCAGGTCTAGGGTAACATCAAACCACTCTTAACCTGATAGCTAGCCCTGCCAAGTCGGGAGAGGGCTCTCTCCTTGTCAATCTCAATTAGGATATTGGCAATTAGGGCTTGAGATGACTAATTTAATGTAGATTTTAGGCTACGTATAGTAGCTCAAGGTTTCTGGATCAATTGGAGAAGGCAGATTGGGTCCAGGAAATCAATTCAGGGATACAGTCATGTTCTATGGGGCGAGGTAGACAAGGGTTTATGTACTAGAAATGGATTAAGATGGTAGATTAAGACAGCTGAAGAGTTGAGGAGGGCATAAAGAAACTATGAATCCTCTTCAAACAGTTGAAAACATTGAAAACCAAATGCATTCCCAAGACAAAGCACAACATAGTATTTTGTCCATTCACCTTGATTCATTTAGTTTTAGAAGAGAAAGATGGATTTGGATACATATAAAACATAAGAAAAACTCATTACAAAGAAGAAATAGTACATAAATTCACTGTCACAAGAATCCCACAAAAATAGCTGTGAAACCTGGTTTTATTCCTTGCCAAATTGCTGATACAAATGTTCAATGAGTGCCACCACTTCCACCAAAGTCAAACATTTTCAAATGACTAAGAGAAAACATAATATAGGCATCAAACAACTCATGCTAGTCATCAGGGGTTGAATCCATGAGTCAAGGAGCTATTTCAACAACATCTAAACTAGGAACAAGAAAATAGGTAGTGGAATAGCTTGCCTCTAAAACTAAGGAAACTGATACATTCATTTCAAAACCACTTTTGATTTGATGTATATACCCCATCAAGTGCTTTCCATAAATATTTACATCATATTACATAATTTACCATGCAAAATTTACCAAGAAAAGAAGAATAAGTCAACTGCTGAAGAAACTAGGCAAAATTTGACTTTTAGGCAAAATTGACAAAAAATTGCCTGATGCACAACACCCTGAGCTTGATGCGCAGCGCCGCTTTAGGAAGCGTTTGGAGGTCTTCCACTCATCCACATTAGGCCCAAGATAGCTTGTTGGAAAGCTATGTATGTCTAGTTTCTGGAACACTTTGAATTTTCTGATTTGGAGTTGATTTTCCCCTTCAAAAATCAATTCTCCCAAGACTGCTTCCTGTGGGTCCAAAAAGTGGCAAAGATGGCAATTTTTGAGTGTTTTTTTCCATTTTGGTGGCCAATATCTTCTCCAAAATTGATGAAACTTTCCAGGTTTACTTTTTTTTGATTTTGAATCCAAATCTACAAGCCATTTGTCAAGAGGATGCACCAATTCAGTGCCCAGCGCCAGAATTTTCTGTGTTTCTAATTCAAAAATTGGAAAATGACAAAATTGTCTCAAAATTTGCCCAATTTTGGCTCACAGCTGCATCATGGGTTACTTTGTTGGGCAAAGGTCACATCAACCAAAATTTTGAGCTTTTAATCTTGTTTTTGCCTTTCAAGGCCCTCCATAATCTTGCCTTAAGGTGCTTGATCCTTATGTTGCATATCCTATTCTGGGTCAAATGATGGTGGGCCATATGCCTTAGCATCTTATTGTATCTATTTTCTTTCTTTAGAAGCTCCTCAAGATGAATGTTAACTCTTTGAAGCCATATTTCTCTATCATGCTCCACTTTTTGTTGAATAGGAGTCAAGGGAACTGGATGCTCTTTGTTGCTTTGCCTTTGAATTTTTAGCATCTCTAACTCCATTTGGCTTTGTTTACCCTCTAACTGCTTATTCTCCTGCTCTAGGTAATTGATAATATATCTATCTCTAGCCAACTTATCATTTGACATGTGAATATGAGCCTCTTTCTTTTTCAAAAGCATGCTTTGATCTAATGATGGGCTTTCAAGATCAATTACCTGAGTGTGATGAGGTGGCACATCATCATCATGCTCCTCAAGCTGAAACTCCCTCTCAACATTATCATCAAGCTTTTCTCTTGGGACCTTTCCTTTCCCTTTGTCCACCTACTACAAATTCCTTTCCCTAGAGCTGTCACTTAGGGTCACTGTCTCTTTCCATGCTTGTCTCTATGGGATGATGTGGTGATGATATGGTGAATGGTGGATAATAGATGGGGGAAAAAGATGAGTATGAAGAGATTTGTGAAAGGAACAATAGTTATGAGGTGAGGTAGGGGAGTGAGAGGCATGGATAGAGGACCTAGGGTTTTGATGTATGAGCTTAGGGTTTCATAAAGGGATTAGTTTCTTAGGGAAAATAGGTTAGGGAAAATGGGATCAAGGGGTAGATTTAGGGCAAATGATAATGGGAAAATGAAGACAAGTGACAAGATCTAGAAATGGTGAGAAATTTGGTAGGAGACAACTAGGGTTTTGAGTTTTAATATGCTAAAACCACAATTATAGCATAAAAACCCTATGTGAGATCAAAAGTGAGGTTACTTACTTGATTGGAAGAGAAATGCAGCAATGATGGTGATTAGAGGTGAAGTTTGAGGGTTTTGAAGTGTTACTAGCCAATGTGTAGCACTTTCTCACCAATGTGCAATGCCTCTTTGACGCACAGCGCTAGTGTAAATTAACACAGGAGAAAACTGCCCAATGCGCAATGCCCCTCTGATGCACAGTGTCGAGCTCCCAATGTGCATCGCCATTTGGAAGACCAGTTTTGGAGGCCTTCCTAGTGTCCAAATTAGGCATGTGATATCTCGTTGGAAATATTGTTGAGTCTACTTTCCAAAAAATCTTGAATGTTTCAATTTGGAGCTCATTTTCCCTGTCAAAAGTCAAATCTCCCAAGACTGGTCAAAATGTGCAGAATGAGATTTCCTGAATGCAGAGTGTTGTTGCAGTCAACTTTTGAAGGTCTTCCTCAACTCCAAATTGAGCTCATGATAGCTCATTACAAAGATATTTGTGTCTAATTATCAGCAGACTCATCAAGAAAGTCATTTGGGCATTCCATCTATGAGAAAAAATGATTTTACCAAGGTCACTCCAGAGGTGTAGCAACTCTCTTGAGGCAATGATATTTTTCACATTTCTCACAAATCATGAAACTTGTGTAAAAACTGAAAGAGGTTTTTCTTCTTGGGTCAATGATGGGAAAAAAAATCTCTCACTTTTTTCAAATTCATCTTCTCTTTCTTAGAAACATCATTTGAATAAAACCTATCCCGATGTGTGGAACAGGGGATTTGTGGAAATGAAGGGAAATGAAGGGGATAAGGGGCTTCTAAATGATTGAGAAAATTTTAGGAAGTAGGAAGGGATGTTAGGAATCAGGGGAAAGTGGAATTTCAAAGATTGAGTGCAGGGAAGGGGTTCAAAAGGGCAAAACAGATGCCTAGCCTAGAAAATTGTCAAATTGTAGAAATAAACTAGGGTTTGTGGGAAAATGATGAATTTGAGGGATATGAATGATGGGAAGCGTTTAAGAAGGTATATTAAGGATAGGGGAAGGTGTATGAGCATCAGGATACAAGTTTTGTTGATCATTTGGCCATCCAAGAAAAATTACCTTCAAAACCCTAGGAGAGGGAAATGAGGCTTACCCAAGTACAACTGAAGCATGAACAAGGCGTAAAATGACCCATTGGAACTTGAAATGATGATGGCAACTCTTTGAATGATGGTACACTAAGCTGAATGGTGACATGGATCAATAATTTGAAGACTTTGTAAGGAGTGAAAGCAACCCTAGACCTAATACCTAGTGACCAAATTTTACTTGAAGACTCACTGAAATGACAAAATTTGACTTTGACACCCTGAGACCACTTTGTAAGAGCATATTTGATCACTGATGGAAGGCTTCAAAGGCTGACACTAACATTGGCTCCATTGGGGATGGTAGCTCCTTGGAGGTGCCAAGAACACCGTAGACCAATTAGCCTTATCCATTTGGCACGGAGTCAAAAACATAAACTGAAATGGATGACTAAAAACTGACGACTCAAAGACACAAACTGACTTGAAACTGACTCAATACTAAAATAAAACTGAAAAACTAGAAAATATGCTCAAAATGGAGCTTATTCAATAAAACCTACTCTAACTGTTCCATTCATCACCTGATCATGTGAAATGAAACAACTAATGCAACCAAGTAAGCATTCTAGCTATTGTTTGAATTCTCTACAAGAGCTTTCTTATGAACAACAAGAGAGGACTACTGAAAGGCAACTTCCATGAAAACTTGTAAACAGATCCATTGAATAATATGGATTCTCTATTCAACTCCAAAAATACTACATAAGGATCTTGAAATTCATGTGCACTAGGACTTAGCTCATCCGATGGATTACTTTTCTCCTCCTCATACCATGAATGCAAACTTTTGTCTAAGCTTTGTGATGAGACTCCTATTGAAAATGACAAAGAAACTGGCTGCTGGATCAAGTTTGTATCAATACTTGTTTCAATATCACAATTAGCTAGTGGAGAAGGAATTTGACTACAGACATCATCCAACACATCAACCATTGGATCGCGAAAAACTTGAAAATACTGTTGCAACCCATTTTCGATTGGTTCTAATGAGATGGCATGATTTTCTATAGGTTGATCATCCTTTATTGAAGATATACTATGCAAATTTCCCTTCAAAAACTGAAATGATTTGAAACAGAATGGTACGGAATCATCTTGCATCATTTGATCATATGTTCCAACTTCCAAGTCTTCATCTGCAACTTGACAATCAATGGCATTTGGGTGCTGCAAATCTACATATGAAAAGTCTTGAATGAGGATTTCATTTCCCTCTAGATGGCCCAAATCAAAACTTATCGACAATTGATTTCTGATTGCATGAAAGTTGTCTCTGATGATCTAAAACAAAACAAACCAAAAAGGCAAAGATCCTTCACTTACTTCAAAATTTGTTGCACTTTCCTCCTCACTTCCATAGTTGATATGCATCGGTTGATCACCGTATTCGAGATGCTTAAAGTGAACTTCCTCCTTCCACACACCAACCACTGATTTATCTGCAAGACTAGCTTCTTTTTGGAGAACATAATCATCATCATACTGATCAAACTTAGGGAAATCATCAGAACAAAACACATCATCAAGCATACATGTCATATCAATAGATCCCTCTTTTCCAAGATGATCTACAAAACAATCAATATCAGGTCTATGACAACTGGGATAATAAAGAAAATGTTTTGGATCAGTAACTTGTTCCTCTTCAATTAGCGAGCCATGGTCTTGAACATCATACTCATTCCTTGTGGTTATCCTTTGCATCATCTCTTCCACTGCACTTACCAAAATGTCAAGCTTTACCTCTAAAGATGTCGATTCCTCTAGATCTATGTTCTTCATCTATTCTTCCTTCAACTTTGCCCTTTTGATCAAAAAATTAGCCTCTACATATACTGCACTATTTTGCATCTCTTCAAGTGTTGCAAGGTTCCTTTCTCTTAGTTGAAACTCCATTTCTGGATGAAAGGCATCCGGGCGGTGCAAGAGAGCAGATCCAGGAGGAGGTCTTATATTAACCGGCATTGAAAAATAGACTTGGTTAAACCTGGCAGAAAACTATTGTACTGTCTCCCCTGGAAATCTTTTCAGCTGGTTATACTCTTCTATAATCAAGAAAGGGTTTTGTCTGACCACCCACTTTTTGAGGAAAACTTTGACGAACTGCTGGAAATTTGAAATGCTCGCATCAGGCAGGGTTTTGAACCAACTCTTGACTTTTACTTGCAAAGAAAGAGCAAAAAGCCTAATACTGACACCCTCTTCATCAACTTCAAAAAGGTCAAGAAAAGACTCAAAATTCAGTACATGTCTCTCAGCAGTGATGTTGTCACATTCACCATAAAATCTTGGTAGATATAAGTAATGATTTTTAGGGAAAGCATGGGATACAGGAGGTAAAATCAGAGGCTTGTATCTATCTGGAATTTTATAAGGTATAGGAATATGTACAGAAGGTGTAGAATCACTCTTTGTCTCTTGAGGCTCATCAGTTTGAAGACGATCATCATAAAATTCAGAAGAAGGGTCTTGATCAAGATCAAAGGCATGCACATATTTTATATCCACAATCTTCAAAGGGAAATAATCAAATGCAGATCTTGGATCTTTCCTCGAATACAATATACTTGGTAAAGCCTTCTTGACATTCTTGGGAAAAGAGAAGAAATAATTTATACTAAAGAACATAATGTCTTGGATGAAATTCCAACTTGAATACCTGATCTTTCCATATTGTCCCTTCATGTTTATATTGGTCGGGTTCATCCTCCAATGAAGTCCTTGGATCTGATCTTGAAACTGATTTGGAGTCGCCAGGTGAATGATTTCAGCCTTCCTATGTCTAATCATTGTCCACCATCAACAATCAGATCTGAACTTGATACATTTTGTTGAGGAACATAAAACTACATTCCCTAGTATGGTCGCCACTATGTTAGGGCCTAGATATACCTCAGGCTAAAGGAAGGCAGGTCTAGGGTAACATCAAACCACGCTTAACCTGGTAACTAGCCCTACTAGGTCGGGAGAGGGCTCTCTCCTTGTCAATCTCAATTAGGATATTGGCAATTAGGGCTTGAGATGACTGAATTCAATGTAGATTTTAGGCTAGGTATAGTAGCTCAGGGTTTTTGGTTTGATTTTTAGGTTTTGGTTGCTGGATCAATTGGAGAAGGTAGATTGGATCCGGGAAATCAACTTCGGAGATACAGTCATGTTCTATGGGGCGAGGTAGACAAGGGTTTATGTACTATAAATGGATTAAGATGGTAGATTAAGACAACTGAGGAGTTGAGGAGGGCATAAAGAAACTATGAATCCTCTTCAAACAATTGAAAACATTAAAAACCAAATGCATTCCCAAGACAAAGCACGACAATGTATTTTGTCCATTCACCTTGATTCATTTAGTTTTAGAAGATAAAGATGGATTTGGATACATATAAAACATAAGAAAAACTCATTACAAAGAAGAAATAATACATAAACTCACTGTCACAAGAATCCCACAAAAATAGTTGTGAAACCTGGTTTTATTCCTTGCCAAACTGCTGATACAAATGTTCAATGTGTGCCACCACTTCCACCAAAGTCCAACCTTTTCAAATGACTAAGAGAAAACATAATATAGGCATCAAACAACTCATGCTAGTCATCAAGGGTTGAATCCATGATTCAAGGAGTTGTTTCAACAACATCTAAACTAGGAACAAGAAAATAGGCAGTGGAACAGCTTGCCTCTAAAACTAAGGAAACTGATACATTCAGTTCAACATCACTTTTGATTTGATGTATCTACCCCATCAAGTGTTTTACATAAATATTTACATCATATTACATCATTTACCATGCAAAATTTACCAAGAAAAGAAGAAGAAGTCAACTGCTGAAGAAACTAGGCGAAATTTGACTTTTAGGCAAAATTGACAAAAATTTGCCTAATGTGCAGCGCCTTGAGCCTGATGCACAATGCCGCTTTAGAGAAGCTTTTGGAGGTCTTCTGCTCATCCAAATTAGACCCAAGATAGTTTGTTGGAAAGCTCTGCCTGTCTAGATTTTGGAACACTTAGAATTTTCTGATTTGGAGTTTATTTGCCCCTTCAAAAATCAATTCTCCCAAGACTGCTTCCTGTGGGTCCAAAAAGTGGCAGAGAGGGCATTTTTTGAGTGTTTTTTGCCCTTTTGGTGGCCAATATCTTCTCCAAAATTGATGAAACTTTCTGGGTTTACTTATTTTTTGATGTTGAATCCAAATCTACAAGCCATTTGTCAAGAGGATGCACCAATTCAATGCGCAGCACCACCAGCGTTGCGCATTAGCCAGAATTTTCTGTGTTTCTAATTCAAAAATTGGAAAATGATAGAATTATCTCAAAATTTGCCCAATTTTGGCTCAAAGCTACATCATGGGTTGCTTTTTTGGGCTAAAATCACATCAGCCAAAATGTTGAGCTTTTCATCCTTCTTTTTTCCTTTTAACGCCCTCCTTAGTCTTGCCTTAAGGTGCTTGATCCTTATGTTGCATATCCTATTTCGGGTCAAATGATGGTGGGCCATATGCCTTAGCATCTTATTGTCTCTATTTTCTTTCTTTAGAAGCCCCTCAAGGTGGCTATTAACTCTTTCAAGCCATATTTCTTTATCATGCTCCACTTCTTATTCAATAGGAGTCAAGGGAACTGGATGCTCTTTGTTTCTTTGCCTTTGAATTTTTAGCATCTCTAACTCCATTTGGCTTTGTTTACCCTCTAACTGCTTATTCTCCTACTCTAGGTAATTGATAATATATCTATCTCTAGCCAACTTATCATTTGACATGTGAATATGAGCCTCTTTCTCTTTCAAAAGCATGCTTTGATCTAATTATGGGCTTTTAAGATCAATTACCTGAGTGTGATGAGGTGGAACATAATGATCATGCTCCTCAAGCTGAAACTCCCTCTCAACATTATCATCAAGATTTTCTCCTGGGACCTTTCCTTTCCCTTTGTCTACCTACTGCAAATTCCTTTCCCTAGAGCTGTCACTTAGGGTGTCCTCCTCAAAATCAGGGTCACTGTCTCTTTCCATGCTTGTCTCTATGGGATGATGTGGTGATGATATGGTGAATGGTGGATAATAGATGGGGGAAAAAGATGAGTATGAAGAGATTTGTGAAAGGAACAATAGTGATGAGGTGAGGTAGAAGCGTGAGAGGGATGGATAGAGGACCTAGGGTTTTGATGTATGAGCTTAGGGTTTCATAAAGGGATTAGTTTCTTAGGGAAAATAGGGAAAGGGAAAATAGGTTAGGGAAAATGGGATCAAGGGGTAGATTTAGGGCAAATGATAATGGGAAAATGAAGACAAGTGACAAGAGCTAGAAATGGTGAGAAATTTGGTAGGAGACAACTAGGGTTTTGAGTTTTAATATGCTAAAACCACAATTATAGCATAAAAACCCTATGTGAGATCAAAAGTGAGGTTACTTACTTGATTGGAAGAGAAATGCAACAATGATGGTGATTAGAGGTGAAGTTTGAGGGTTTTGAAGTGTTACTGGCCAATGCGCAATGCCTGCTCACCAATGCACAGCGCCTCTCTGATGTGCAGTGCTAGTGTAAATTAACACAGGAGAAAACTACCTGATGCGTAGCGCCCCTCTGATGTGCAGCGCCGAGCTCCCAATGCGTAGCGCCATTTCGCAGACCAGCTTTGGAGGCCTTCCCGGTGTCCAAATTGGGCCTCTGATAGCTAGTTGGAAATATTTTTGAGTCTACTTTCCAAAAAATCTTGAAGTTTTCAATTGGGAGCTCATTTGCCCTGTCAAAAGTCAAATCTCCCAAGACTGGTCAAAATGTGCAGAATGATACTGCCTGAATGCAGAGTGTTGTTGTAGTCAACTTTTGAAGGTCTTCCACAACTCCAAATTGAGCTCATGATAGATCATTGGAAATATTTTGTGCCTTATTATCATTTGACTCATCAAGAAATTCATTTGGGCATTCCAACTAGGAGAAAAATTGATTTTACCAAGGTCAATCCAGAGGTACAACAACTCTCCTGAGGCAACGACATTTTTGACATTTCTCCCTAACCATGAAACCTGTGTAAAATCTAAAAGAAGTTTTTCTTCTTGGGTCAATGATGGACAAAAAATTCTCTCACTTTTGTCAAATTCATCTTCTCTTTCTTAGAAACATCATTTGAATAAAACCTATCCCTATGTGTGGAACAGGGGATTTGTGGAAATGAAGGGTAACGAAGGGGATAAGGGGCTTCTAAATTCTTGAGAAAATTTTAGGAAGTAGGAAGGGATGTTAGGAATCAGAGGAAAGTGGAATTTCAAATATTGAGTGAGGGGAAGGGGTCCAAAAGGGAAAAACACAGGCCTAGCCTAGAAAATTGTCAAATTGTAGCAAGAAACTAGGGTTTGTGGGAAAATGATGAATTTGAGGGATATGAATGATGGGAAGCATTTAATAAGGTATATTAAGGATAGGGGAAGGTGTATGAGCATATGGATACAAGTTTTGTTTATCATTTGGCCATCCAAGAAAAATTACCTTCAAAACCCTAGGAGAGGGAGATGAGGCTTACCCAATTACAACTAAAGAACGGAAAAGGTGTAAAATGACCCATTGGAACATGAAATGATGATGACAACTCTTTGAATGATGGTACACTTAAGCTGAATGGTGACATGGACCAATACTTGGAAGACTTTGGAAGGAGTGAAAGCAACCCTAGACCTAATACCTAATGACCAAATTTTACTTGAAGACTCACTGAAATGAAAAAAATTGACTTTGACACCCTGTTACCACTTTGTAAGAGCATATTTGATCATTGATGGAAGGCTTCAAAGGCTGAAACTAACAAGGTCAATTCATTACTGGAGAAAAGGAGCTTTTAGCTACAAAATAAGAACCTCAGGATGATGTTTAACAACCACATGCAAAGGAGTAGAGAGTGGAAGCACCCATTCATGCAAAGACTTCTAGAGATGGAAGGAAGCACACTGGAGAGGATGAAATGCATGATGCTATAGAGAATGTGGGAGCACCCACATCACAACACAGGTAGAGGAGGTCACTAGATCGGTACACTAGCTACATGGCTCTGATGAGAAATAGTGTAGAGATTAAGCCATCCTCATTCGAGGAAGCAGTATAAAAACTAGTATGGTTTGATGCCATGGTAGAGGATTGTTACTCCATTATCAGAAACAATGTTTGGGAAGTGGTCCCAAGACCATCAGACAAGTTAGTGGTGAGTTTTAGATGGATTTAAAAGTTAAAGCAAGTAGTAGATGGGAGTGTAGAGAAACACAAGGCCATATTTATGGCCATAGGGTTCTCTCAGGTGGAGGGAATCGATTTCGAGGAGACCTTTTCTCCAGTAGCGAGGTATTTGTCAATAAGATATATTTTAGCACTTTCAACATAGATGGGATGGAAGATACATAAGATGGATGTGAACACAAAATTCTTCAATGAAATGATTAAGGAAGAGGTGTACATTCAACAACTAGAAGGATTTGAGACCTTCAACAAATAGTCGCATGCGTGTAGACTCAAGCGAGCATTGTATGGATTGAAACAAGCACCCCGTGTTTGGTACACTAGGATTGACAACTATTTCACCAGGTTGGGATTCACCAAAAGTGAAGCAGATGCAAAACTTTACCAGATTGTGGTTGAAGGTAAATTTTTTATTATAGTATTATATGTCAATGATTTAATTCTAACAAGTGATGAGACGCTGGTAAAATATTGCAAGAGAATTCGAGATGAAGAACCAGGGGCTCATGCATTATTTCCTTGGTATTGAAGTATGGCAAGCATACGAGGAACTGTTTGTCTCTCAAGATAAGTATGCCAACAAGATGTAACAACCCTGATGAAAAGTTCATGTTATACAAGTTAATAAAAGCAAAATAAGACCATGGTTAAGGGACACTTATTCCATGATGAATGTGGGGCAAATATATCCTAGTGGGCATCACTCAATGTGTGTTTTGGCTAAGGAAATTGGAAAAGGCTAAGGCAAAGAAGTTAAAAGGAAAAAAGGCATTTTGGCACATTTATTTATGAAAATGAAGGAAATTAGGAGAAAAGGAAGGCAAAAGGTCACATATCGCATGTGAGGAGGAAATTGAAGGAAGATAATGGAAAATGAAGAAATTAGAGACCACATGCATAAAAAGGCTTTTGAGGATCAGTTCATTAGTTTTGTCAAGTTCAAGTTTGGAGCTCTCTCATTATTCTCTCTCTCTCTCTCTCTTGGTCACTTAAATTTTTCTTGGAGCACTCTAGCTTTGGATCAATGAAAGGAAAAGAAAGCAAAGGAAAGGAAGGCAAGCAAGGAAAAAGGAAAGGAAAGAAGGATCAAGCAACTTCAGCATGAATACTTCTAAGTAAACTTTTTCATGTGTGATTTCCTAGTTGGTTTGGACATTCATGGATTTACATGTTGGTGTATAGCTCTCTTATTGTCGGTGGAATGGTTTTTCCGGTTTATGTCAATGGATTTTAGCCTAGCCTAGCAATTTTATCTAGATGCCTGTTGGTATCCTAAATTGCCCTATTTTCTACCCTATTTCCACCAAAATCAACCTCTTTTTTATCTCAATAAAAGACCCTTCTTTCCTGCACTAGTACAAGATGGTTACCCATTCCTGCACATGCTCATATTTTATATTAAGATTTATTACAACACTTTATTAATCATTTTATATGGATTTCATGCCTATTTACATACCTCTTGTAACTCATATTTATTTCCTAGAGTAATCATGGAACTTAGTATTAATTATGAATGAGTGTGACTAGTGCTGGTAGATTCCTGCACTACCACGAAGACTTTCTGAGATTTTCCGAGAAGCCAAATTTTCCAATGCCTGTTGGTATCCTAAATTGCCCTATTTTCTACCCTATTTCCACCAAAATCAACCTCTTTTTTATCTCAATAAAAGACCCTTCTTTCCTGCACTAGTACAAGATGGTTACCCATTCCTGCACATGCTCATATTTTATATTAAGATTTATTACAACACTTTATTAATAATTTTATATGGATTTCATGCCTATTTACATACCTCTTGTAACTCATATTTATTTCCTAGAGTAATCATGGAACTTAGTATTAATTATGAATGAGTCTGACTAGTGTTGGTAGATTCCTGCACTACCACGAAGACTATCTGAGATTTTCCGAGAAGCCAAATTTTCCATGAGGACGGGTCTTGATACTTGACTCTGAGTCTAGCTGCTGATGAATTGAAGTAGGATAATAGGTGGCGCGCAATCAGGGAATATTTTCCAAAGTTAGGTTACGGCCAAGTGAAATTCATGTGTATTATAACTGCTGGCCAAGTTTGTAATTTCGGTTTCTAAGTCTGTTCGGCCGAAAGGCCTGAACAAGAAATGTCTGTAATTAGTGAAAACGGATAGAGCCGAAAGGATATATAAGATATAGATCATAGGTAGGAGGAAGCTAGCGAACCATTGATTGTAATTTTGTTTTATGTAATCTGGTTATCGCCTCAGCTCTGGGGCTAGACTGCTCTGTTATGTATATTTGTTGAATCGAGTAATACAAGAGAACTGCCATGATTTGTATACAAAACGTTTAATTTATCTTTGATGTATATTTGAAGTGCTAAGCTTTTTCGTTCCTTAGAAGGGGAACGAGCTGGTTGGCTAGGGCCCAACCAACCCAACTCGTTTACCCCTCTCGCTTTTGTTATTCAGAAAGACGGTGTGGATATTTCTTTTGCAACTGTGTGATGTTATAGTTTTAATCATTATTTTTCATATTATAATTTAAAATATCTTTTGTAGCTAATGCGTGAAACAGATCTGTGGTTTAAGAGTTAGTTGTGTTTAATTTGTTTATGAAATACCTTTCTTGCATTTCCTTTACTCTCAATCTCTATTTTAACTCGTTTTCGATCGAATCGTGCAAGGAACTCTTTCCTGCACCAGTGCATGTGGTTTCCTACACTTTGGTTTAATCATTCGTTTGCAGTGAACAGTGAATCACTTACCTGCATATTATTTCTAGTTATTTCACAAGTGAATGAATCATTAACTTAGTAATTGTCTTTAGCATTAAAAGTACATCTTTAGAGGATCTGGAAGTAGTTGCATAAAATTACCATAAACATATTATACTTGCAAAGAACATAAGCATTTTGAATGGATTACTAAAGTTAGTTAACACATGCAAAACACTTAGACTATTGTTTGATTCTTTTGAAGTTCTTTTATTTCATGAAGTTATTTCCTTTGCAAGGTTTAACGAATTGAAGCATTTCCTTTTTCAAAGTTAATTTACTTCAGAATTTTATTTACAGTTGCAACTCTTTTTCATCACATCTTTCAGTCCTTTCGAAAGTAATTTGGAAACTGGGTGAAGGAAGCTCTGCCTCAGTGCAAGAGCTGGTCTCTTGTCACAGAAACAGAGTGATCTAAGCCCTTAGGCTTATAGCACCTTCACTAAGACATAAGTCTTCAGTAAGGAAGGTCAAATATACTCTTATACAGAGATACTATACCTGCACTAGTGCAAGCAGATTGCAACAGTGTAAGGACAAGTTGTTTGTGTGGAAGGAAGATGAGAAGGAAGATAGAATTCTGCAAGGGCCCACTTGTCAGACTATTAGCCATCTATTTGAAGATGAACATATCATTTCTTTCTAGCATTTAAGATTGTTTCCGTTGTGTGGAATCTCTTTCCAGCACTAGAGTTGCTTTGGTGTCAATTACCTTTCTGATTGTCTTCTCTCTAATTCTGCAAAGCCTTTCCTTTAAGAAGTAGGATTAGAGATAGAAAATTTCATACCATTTCTGGCATTTCCTGTGCTTTGTCTCAAAGTTTACGAAACCCTCGGGTTGAAAATTAAGTGTTGAGGAGTTTGCTCAAGCGTAATTCCTGCACCCAACATTTTGGCACCGTTGCCGGGGAGGCGATTTGAATTGGTAAGAATTTTCCATTTTTTGCAATAGGGGTAAGTCTGCTATTATTTTTTCCTGTAGTGTGCTTCTATTGTTTGAAGGAATTTATAGGTGCTAATTTATTTTTTGAAACTTGCAGTTTTTATTTGAATTTCGTTTTGTCATTTTTTTGAAATGAATGCCTAAAAGAGGTAGGGGTCCGAAGCCCACTAGGGGCCAAAGAAACACTGAAAAATCTAAAACCAAAACTCATATTGGGCCTTCTTTTGCAGGCAAAAAGTCCAAACAAACTTAGACTCATCACGTAGGAACAGTCCACCTAGGCCCTGGTAGCAGTGGTTCAGGTGTGACACAACCCATAAAGGGGAAGAAGGGGACTGTTGGAATCCATATTCAGCCTTCTCAGCCTATTGAGAGCAGTTCGGGTGGAAGAACAACAATGGAAGATATGGAAGACCATGTAGAAGGAAGTGGTGAAAATCAGGTAAATGAGGAACAAGCCACTTTCGGATTCCCGATTGTGGATCTTGATACACAAGTACAATGAAAAATATTTCACCATCAGTTCTTCCTCATTTTTATGGTAAGGTACATGAAGGCCCAGACTATTTCTTATTTAAGTTCGATATTTTATGTAGAAGTTATGATTATTCATCTAATGCCCAGAAGTTAAAGTTGTTTCCTGCAACTCTCAAGGACGCAACACTCCGCTGATTCATGGGACTAGGAGGAAACACTATATATTCTTGGGAGAAAATGAAGAGAGTGTTCTTGTCAAAATATCAGGAATACTGTAAAACTAGAGATATTCAAGATGAAATCTTTACTATGTGCTAAATGATGATGAGACTTTAGAGGACTACTTGGAGATTCTCCTGTATATCCTTCAAAGGTCACAACACAAATTTGATCCAAGTACCATTAGAACCTTGTTCTTACGTGGGCTGACTGATGATGTGAGAAATAATTTAAATTTGTTAGGACAAGGGGATATTGCTCAAAATACTTTTGATCATGTCTGTGACTTGTGCAGGAAATTCTCAAGGAACCAATATAGATCCGGTAAAGGAATTCAGAATAAAAACAGAAAAACTAAATCTATTGATGCTATGATCATTGGATTAGAAAACAAAACGGACAATATGAAAATTGAAATAATGAATAATGTTAGTAAACAAATAGACTCTTTGAAGTTTCAGTAGAAACCTGTAGAAGAGCAAGAGATATTATCTATGTAGAAGAAAGCATCCTTTAAGATAATATCCTCTAGATATTAAAGAAACTAATAAATGTGCAATTTGTGCAGACAGCCATGCTACAGATAAATGTCCCTCTATACCTGGGTTGAAAGTTGTACTTGAAGGGGGACAACCTGAAGCTAAATCATTACATGCTATGGGAGCACAAAGAAATTGGCCTCAGGTAAGTGCAGGTATGGTTCCTAAATCTCCACAACATTTTTTTGGTTATAATGCACACTCATATTCCTATCCTAACATTGGTCACTCTCAACATTGGCAGCATGGGAATCAATATCAATATGGACAACAATCCCAATCTTGGAAACAAGGATGGAGAGGGCCAAACCATTTAAACCATTCACATCATTCCTATCCTGCACCTATGCAAACATACCCTCCTACGTATGCACCTTACCCAATGCCTCAACCATCATTACCTCAGCTGAGTCAACCTATTGCACCATTACTGTTACCTCCATCGTTTCGACCTTCTCAGCTACCTGCTAAACCTTTACCCAACCCCAATAATAAATCGATACAAATGATCCATTATATGACCCCGCTTTATTCATCCATATTTCAGACTATGCCAGTTGGAGTCAATGATCTCCAATTGAGATCAGGGAAGGTAGTCACCTCAGAAAATCAAAAGCATCCCATGGTGATTATCGATGAGAAAGGAGAGGAGGAAACTCATGACCATTCTGAAAAATATGACACCATTCAGCCTATCCCTCTACATTATGAGCCCTTGTCATCTTCTTCCAACCGACCTCCCTATCTAGAGGGGTTAGTTGTGGAGAAGAAAGACCCCATTCCTGAGTCTAGCCAGGCTTTTGAGCTTAGGAACCTTTTTATAAGGGTACCTGTGCTTCAAGCTATTGAAGAGACCCCCATCTGTACAAAAATCATTAGGGAACTCTGTCTCAAGAAGCCAGAAAGGAGAATATTGGAACCCCAAACCATTCAATTTGTTGGTAGAGTAGCAGAGTTAATGACGGGATGTATGAACATGGAAAAGTGTACCAACCCCGGAAACCCTGTTGTCTCTGTTCACATAGGTGATGTTCTTGTTTCTAATGCACTTATAGACCTAGGGGCAGCCATTAATGTTATGACCAAGAAAACCATGGATCAACTTGGATTGATCCATATTTCTCCTAATCCCACTGTGCTTGAATTGGTAGATAGATCTAAAATCAAGCCATAAGGAGTATTAGATGATGTGTTCATTTCCCTAGATTCTTTGGAATATCTTGCAGATTTCATTGTGCTTCAACCAAAGAATCCTGTGGGAGGGCATCCCCTAATCTTGGGGCGACCATGGCTTGCTATGGCCGATGCTTTTATCAAATGTCGTTCTAGTGATATGTATATTTCCCATGGAGATTCCAAAAAGAAAGTCACCTTATATCCACCTGCTAGATCTATTCAGGAGCTTCGAGACACTTTATGGTTAGACTACATTAGTGATGAGGAGACTTAGCCTGTTTCCTTGATACTTAAAAATGTGGAGTCCTCACAGGAGGGTGAGATTTAAGATTTCCTAAACAATCTAGACACCATGCCTAATTTTGAGTCATTAAGTCAGATTTTTAGTCTAGATTTTCAGGAATGATATGACTCTCTACCTCCATCATCACCATCTCTAGCGACACCCTTGTGTACTCTTGAGCTTGATACTACTCTTGTTGAGATTAGTCCAGGTAAATCCTTCTATATCAGTTCAGACTTGGATCCTTCTCAATGAGAGTAGCTTGTGAATTTGTTGCGAAACCATCTTGATTGCATGGGGTTATGAAGATATGAAAGGCATCCCTCATGAAACTTGTACACACCATATATATATTCAGGATGGATCTCGAACCGTCTGACAACCCCAAAGGCGAATGAACCCATCTCTAAGAGACATTGTAAAGGAAGAATTGCAAAAACTCTTAAATGCTGATTTTATCTATCCCATTTCTGACAGCCAGTGGGTCTCTCCATTAGTATTAGTACCAAAGAAAGATGGGAGATGGAGCATTTGTATTTACTACAGAGAATTGAATAAAGCCACTCTCAAAGATTACTTCCCCCTTCCTTTCATTGATTAGGTACTTGATACCCTTGCTGGTAAGAAGTACTTTTCTTTTCTAGATGACTTTAGCATATATAACTAGATACAAATAGCACCCAAGGATCAAGAAAAAACCACTTTTACATGTCCATGGGGTACATTTTCTTATTGAGTGATTCCCTTTGGGCTATGTAATGCCCCGACTACCTTTCAAACGGAAGTTTTGGCTATTTTTGCTAACCTTGAATGTGTAGAAATCTATATGGATGATTTTTTTGTGTTTGGTGATTCATTTTAGGAAGCCCTCAATAATCTAGAGAAAGTGCTTCTTCACTGCCAAGAAGCTCATCTCATCGTGAGTGATAAGAAATGTAGATTAAAGGCGAGAGTGGTTCTTGGCCATCTTATTTCTGACAAAGGTATCCAGGTTGACCCTGCAAAACTAGAAGTCATTTCGAGTCTTCCTATACCCAAAACTCAAAGGGAAGTGAGAGGTTTTCTAGGACATGCGGGCTACAATAAGAGATTCATTGAGAATTTCTCAAGGATAACTACCCCCCTTTTCCAACTTTTGGCTAAAGATAGTGAGTTTTCTTTGTCCACAACTTGCCAACAATCTTTTGAGACATTGAAGGAAAAATTAGTTCAGGCACCAGTATTGAGAGGACCAAACTAGTCCCTGCCATTTCATATTTCCTTTGATGCATCAGATATTGCTATAGGCACAGCTTTAGGACAAGAAGAAGACAAACAATCTTATGTTATTTATTTCATTAGTTAAAACTTATCACCCACTGAACTCAATTATACGGTTACTGAGAAAGAGTTTTTAGCTGTAATTTTTTCTATTAATAAATTCAGACATTATATTACAGGATATGAAGTTTTTGTACATACTGACCATTCCGCTATAAGATATTTGATGAATAAACCATTAACTAGTGGTAGAGTGACTAGGTGGTTGCTATTATTACATGAATTTAATATTACCATTGTTGATAGACTAGGAAAGTCAAATGTAGTAGCATATTATCTTTCAAGATTAAATAATCCTGGTGAAGCAATTCCTATTGATGATGATTTTCCCGACGAACATATTTTTGTTGTGTCAAAAAAATCCCCATGGTTTTCTGACATAGCTAACTATTTAGTCATAAGGAAATTACCACCTCACTTATCCGCTCATGAAAAGTGGAATATCATTCAGAAAAGTGCTGCATATTCCTGGATCCAAGGAGACCTCTTTTACACCAGAGAAGATCTCATTATTCGTAGATGTGTAAGAGAGGAAGAGGTGTTTGATATCTTAAAATCTTCCCATGATGAACCTTGTGGGGGTCACTTCACCGATAAGTGTACTGCATACAAAGTGTTACAAGATGGCTATTTTTGGTCTTCCTTGTTCAAGGATTCCAAACTATATGTCAAGCGATGTGATAGCTGCCAGCAAATTGGACAGCCTAATCAGACCAATGAAATGCCTTTATGTCCTCAGGTTATGATTGAGCCTTTTGAAAAATGGGCCATTGATTTCGTAGGACCAATAAATCCTGCATCATCAAATAAAAAACATATTTTGGTTTGTATATATTTTATTACAAAATGGGTAGAAGCTAAAGCTGTTTCTTTTGCTACTGAAAGAGTTGTTCTTGATTTTCTTTTTACTGAAATCTTTACTAGATTTTGTGTGCCTAGAGAAATTGTTTTTGATAATGGATCACAATTTATTTCTAATCTGGTACAGGGTGTGATGGTGTAGTAAAAAATTCGACATAGGAAATCTACACCGTATCACTCGCAAGCAAATGGTTAGGTGGAGTCCATGAATAAGGTGATTGAGTCCATCCTCACAAAGATGGTAAACATGCACAGAAAGGATTGGGTTGACAAATTACCAAAATCATTATGGGCCTATCGAACCACTTGCAGAAACAACATAGGACACACACTATATGAGTTGGTGTATGGGAAACAAGTCCTCTTGCTGATAGAATTCCAGATCAAGACTTTCAGGACTGCAATCCAATTGGGACTAGATCTCTCTGAAGCACAGCAACAACACCTTCTACAATTAAACGAGTTAGATGAAATCTGAAGGGATGCTGTTTAGCAGAACATCTTGGTTCAACAGTAGCGCAAGAAGTGGCATGACAAGTCCATTCAAAAGAAGCAGTTCCAACTAGGTGATTGGGTACTCCTTTATGATTCGAGATTCAAAATTTTTAAAGGAAAATTCCATACACACTAGATGGGACCTTATGATGTGGTCAAAGTATTCGAACATGGAGCGGTAGAAATCAAAACTATTGATGGACGGAATTCTGTGTTCCTGGTAAACGGGCATAGATTGAAGGTATATTTTTAGCCCCTTACTAAAGGAGATTTTATGCAACAAGTCCAACAACCATTTGAAAAGGAGTTGGTAGATGGTAACACCAACCTGTTGAAGAATTGATTTCTTCTTGTCCTTATTAAAAAAAAAATAATCAAAGAAAAATAAAAAGAAAAAAATGGAAAAAATAAAAAGTATAAAAATATTTTTTTTCCTGTAATTATGAAAATCAGTTGACTGACATGATTGCAAAAGGATTAACCTAAAAAATAGCATGCTGGCAGGAAGATCAAAATTTTAATAGAAAGGGAATGTTACTTGATTTTTAGATATGCTCGCTGCCACCAAGAAGAAGTAGGTTTACGAAACCGAGCACTTACCCAAGTTTGGGGTAACTAGCATGGACATTTTTATCGAAGTAAATGCTTACTTCCCGCTGCAATTATTTTGTCCTACACCAGTGCAAGCAGATTTCAAGGTAAAAAGTTTGTCTTTCTTCTATTTCCCATTTTGAAATTTCCCATTAGTTTCTTTTCTAAATTCCCCAATGAATTACCTTCCTCTTTCTTTCGAGAAACTACCCTTACCCGATTTCGTAAAATACCTCTTTTCCCTTGAATTGTTTTCCACATCCCGTTTCAGTTATCCCTCTTGGTGATATTGTTTCTGAAATCCGTGCTGTAATATTCCTTCCCATTCTAAAATTTTACCCCTTTCCCACTTCTTTATTTCCTCATAAATTGACTGTATAATTTGATGCAGTCAATCCAAAAGGCATGTTCAAGAAACACCAAAGGATGGTGAATAAATTTTTCTTGTATAATGAGGCAATTTTTTTTTTTAAGTCCAGCTACAGAAGTATGTCCTATCAGATTCTCTATTTGGTAAAAGTCTCTAGTGCAAGCATAGCGCAGTGCAAGCAGGTTTGGTGCAGAAACATAGTTGACTATGAAAGCAATTTACACAGTCCTGGAGTGGTTTATCAGGGATATTTATGGGCATGTACTTTCTTGCACATGTGTTAATATGTTATCTCATTCCATGTTTTAATTGATGCTTTGTTTCATTATTTACTAATCTAGGAACAAATCTTTAAAGTGCAAGATGTGTAAGGTTTGAAATCTAATCTTTTTAATAAATGCTGAAGTATGTCTGATTGAATTATGATGTTGACTGTGGGATGGTACTACTGTTCGATAACCTGCACACCCTCCTTGAAATAATTCCACATTGCCTGACCATTATTAGCTTACCTGTAATCCGATCATTGTAGCCGTTGCACCACCACCGCCTATACCGCCATTGCATCCAATCATTATGATTCACCCATAGTGGGTTGACACGAATCAACACCTGATATGGGGGTGCTGTTCCATCATAGCCAGGTGAGTGGGTCTAAAAAGAAAGAGGGTGATGAACCTCCAGCATAAAACTCTTGGCGAACATTGGAGTCACTCAGAAATTCCTTTGAGGGTGTGAATAGAGCAAAGCGGAGTGTGGTTCGAAATGGCACTTGTGAGGAGTGAACCACTGTCTTTGCAGGAAATTGAGCAAATCGTCGAGTACAGGAATAGTCTTGCACTATTGCAAGAATCTGGGTTCCTGCCATTCCTATAGAAGTTTGACGGGTTCGACATGGCGGTGGTATTAGAGTTCGCAAGGACGTTCAAAGAAGGCCGAGTCAGGGTCGGGTCCTTAAAATTCAAAATTACATAGGAGTTCATTGCACAAGCCATAGGGTTGCCACTTATAGGGGAGCATTAGTTTAAAAAGGAGCGGTTTGCAAAGAAGCATTGGCACTGGTTCATGGTTGACAAGAAAATTAAGGTCGATTAAAGAAAGGGACTTCCACAAACTGCCATGGTCGGGAAGTGGCGAGACCTACTATTTATATTGCAGAAGTTTGTAACTGGGGAAGGACGCTATACCTTGGCATTTGTATATCACCTTCGATTGCTGTTGCATTTCGAGGCAGGAAAATTGATTAATTTTCCTCACTTCTTGCTCAGGAGCCTTGAGAAGATGGTGAAAAACATGCAGAGTGGAAGTGCAAGCCAGGTTGCAAACAAGCTCTGCCATCATGGGCTTATTACGATTCTGGTCAAGAAGAAGTTAGAAGAAAAGGGGATAACATGGGGAGCGTTTCTAAAAGAATTCTGAGTGAGGGGTGCAGAAGAGTCTGCTAGCATGAGTACAAGTAAGAAGAGAAAGGCAGAGACATTGTCTCCTGCCAAGCGACAAGGTAAAAGTTCACCAGTGCAAGCAGAGAAGAGGGTCGTTGAGAACACTCCACCTGTGACAAAGAAGAGGAAGACCAGAATCTTGGCGAGGAGGAAGATTGTCACCCAAGGAACGAACCAGTCGAGTTCTCAAATTGTAATCGATGAATCACCCCAAGTTTCCCCCACAGTTCATAATCTCTCGATGCTTGCAGACACAGTGGCACACATTATGGAAGATGATGAGAATGTAGAAGATGACATCATGTTGTCAACATTTGTCAACAGGCTAAGGAGTAGAAAGATGATGTCGACAACACATACTAGTGAAGTCCAAGCAGAGGAGGACAAAGAAGAATAACATGCAGAGGGTCTTGATAATTTCAGCGAACCAGATGTAGAGACCCTTAATGATTTTGAGGAGCGAGGTACTGAAGACCCTGCGATTTTTGAAGGTCAGGGTATTAAAGACCCTGCGATTTTTGAAGGTCAGGGTATTGAAGACCCTGCGATTTTTGAAGGTCAGGGTATTGAAGACCCTGCAGTGTTAGAAAGTCAAGGTATTAAAGACCCTGCGTTGTTTGAAGGATAGGGTATTGAAGTCCATGCGTTTGTAGAAGAACGTGGAACCGAAACCCCTACTGATTTGGAAAGACAAGGTGTTGAATCCCCTTAGAAGCTGGGAGAATAAGGCGTTAAGAGCCCTAAGAAATTGAGTGCACAAGGCATGGAGATTGGTGAGGGCATCCAAAAGTGACAGGAAAACCCCGAGCATAGAAACCCTCGGTGATGTCATAAAGCAGACTTTCGACAGCCTTGACCTTGATGATGATGGGACTTGTTTCGAGTCTGTGGCAGAAAAGACGTTCACACCTGAAGATCTTAGCACAACACCCTCCACTCTCTTCCTCAATAGCAGAATAGTAAATCTGGAGCAACAAGTCCATGACCTGGAGGCTTTGAACTAGGTCATGAAAGAGTAGAGTTGGCAGAAACAGAGCGAGGTGGAGTTACTTGTAGAAGTAAAGAGGCAGAAGCAGCAAGTAAAGGTATGGAAGTATCGGGATTCCAAATGCTATAGACGCCTCAAGAAGGTGACTAAGCAGCTGTGAAAAGCCTGAGACAAGAAGCCAAAGATAGTAAAGGCAGGAATAAACATTGAAGTTTAGGACTAAGGAGCTGGCCATTCATTTTTGAAGGTTTTTTGTAGAGGTAAAATGTTGTGTGAGGACACACAACATTTTAGGGATGGGAGGATGTTGGTATCCTAAATTTCCCTATTTTCTACCCCATTTCCATAAAAATCAACCTTTGTTTTATCTCAATAAAATACCCTTCTTTCTTGCACTAGTACAAGATAGTTACCCATCCTTACACATGCTCATATTTTATATTAAAATTTATTACAACACTTTATTGATAATTTTATATGGATTTCATGCCTATTTACATATACCTCTTGTAACTCATATTAATTTCCTAGAGTAATCATGGAACTTAGTATTAATTATGAATGAGTGTGACTAGTGCAGGTAGATTCCTGCACTGCCACGAAGACTATCCGAGATTTCCGAGAAGCCAAATCTTCCACGAGGACGGGTCTCGGTCCTTGACTTTGAGTCTAGCTGCTGATGAATTGAAGCAGGATAACAGGTGGTGCACAATCAGGGAATATTTTCTAAAGTGAGGTTACGGCCAAGCGAAATTCATGTGTATTATAACTACTGGTCAAGTTTGTAATTTCAGTTTCTAAGTCTGTTCAACCGAAAGGCATGAACAAGAAATGTCTGTAATTAGTGAAAATAGCTAGAGCCGAAAGGATATATAAGATATAGATCATAGGTAGGAGGAAGCTAGCGAACCATCGATTGTAATTTTGTTTTATGTAATCTGGTTATCACCTCAGCTCTGGGGCTGGACTGCTCTGTTATGTATATTTTCCGAATCGAGTAATACAAGAGAACTGCCATGATTTTCATACACAACGTCTAATTTATCTTTGATGTATATTTGAAGTGCTGAGCTTTTTTATTCCTTAGAAGGGGAACGAGCTGGTTGGCTAGGGCCCAGCCAACCCAGCTTGTTTACCCCTCTCACTTTCGTTATTCAGAAAGATGGTGTGGATATTTCTTTTGCAGCTATGTGATGTTATAGTTTTAATCATTATTTTTCAAGTTCTAATTTAAAATATCTTTTGTAGCTAACGTGTGAAACAGATCCGTGGTTTGAGAGTTAGCTGTGTTTACTTTGTTTATGAAATATCTTTCTTGCATTTCCTTTACTCTCAATCTCTGTTTTAACTCATTTTCGATTAGATCATGCAAGGAACTCTTTCTTGCACCAGTGCATGCAGTTGCCTGCACTTTGGTTTAATCATGAGTTTGGAGTGAATAGTGAATCACCTGCATATTATTTCCAGTTATTTTGCAAGTGAATGAATCATTAACTTAGTAACTGTCTTCAACATTAAAAGTACATCTTTAGAGGATCTGAAAGCAGTTGCATAAAATTACCATAAAGATATTATACTTGCAAAGAACATAAGCATTTTGAATGGATTACTAAAGTTAGTTAACACATGAAAAACACTTAGACTACTGTTTGATTATTTTGAAGTGCTTTTATTTCATGAAGTTATTTCCTTTGCAAGATTTAATGAATTGAAGCATTTCCTTTTTCACAGATAATTTACTTCATAATTTCATTTACAGTTGCAATTCTTTTTTAGCACATCTTTCAGTCCTTTTGAAAGTAATTTGGAAACTGGGTGAAGGAAGCTCTGCCTCGGTGCAAGAGCTGGTCTCTTGTCACAGAAATAGAGTGCTCTAGGCGCTTAGGCTTAGAGCACCTTCACTAAGACATAAGTCCTCAATAAGGAAGGTCAAATATACTTTTATATAGAGATACTATACTTGAACTAGTGCAAGCAGATTGCAATAGTGCAAGGACAAGTTGTTTGTGTGGAAGGAAGATCAGAAGGAAGAAAGAAGTCTACAAGTTCCCACTTGTCAGAATGTTAGCCATCCATTTGAAGATGAACATAGCATTTCTTTCCATCATTTAAGATTGTTTCAGTTGGGTGGAATCTCTTTACTTGATTTACATGCAAATTGTCTTTTACATTCCAGCACTAGAGTTTCTTTGGTGTCAATTACCTTTCCGATTGTTTTCTATCTGATTCTGTAAAGAATTTCCTTTAAGAAGTAGGATTAGAGATAGGAAAAGTTCATATCATTTCTGGCATTTCCTATGCATCGTCTCTAAGTTTACAAAATCCTCGGGCTGACAATTAAGTGTTGAGGAGTTTGCTCAAGCGCAATTCCTGCACCCAACAATGCTATGGTATGTTGGGATTTTATTTCGGTTTTGGAACTTTGGAATTGCTGGATGGATTTCAAAATCTTGGGCGGAGGTGGTATTTAGGTTCATTCCAAAAGGCATAGGAATCCCTTGACTAGTTTTGGCAGGATACATGGTAAATCCTGATGGAGCAGTCTCGGTTTAGGGCATAGTGATCTGGGTTTGGATTGCAGTAAAGCCTGAGAGACACGAAGATGGAAAATTCCTCAAGGATAGTGATGGATTCTAGATGGAATTCCAAGTTCTGTTCAGTTGTGATCAGAGCACCGGTTTTGGTGTGATCACAGTTTGGTGAGGGTGGAGGTCGTTTAACCTCTGGATCCCCTTGGTTGTTCTTAGATTGGTTGTTCTATAAGATCCCACATTCATGCTTGGAATATGGCATGCAGGTGACTGGCTGAAAGAGAGGTTTGGTTCAACCATGTTTATGGTTGGGTGGTATGTGGATGTCCCAAACCTGGTCGAATTTGCCTATGATTAATTAAAGATAAGTTCTCTTACATTTTCACTAATTTATATGTGGATTTAATGGTTGTCATATATTTGATATTTACATGGCTTAATGTTGGTTATAAGCATGGTTATGTGACTAGTTTATTTCATGTATTTACTTGTAACTGTTAAATGGATGGATGCAAGACCTAATTGATGATATAATAACTCAATGGAGAAGGAGGTTATCCTTCTGTTTATGTTTCATAAATTGTTTCAGTCATTTATGCTTTGTCTTGTATCCTAGACCTCTAGGTTGCATTGATGCGAAGTGTTTGACATAATGTCAGTCTCGATTGGGGATGCTGAGGCCTAGTCCTGAGGGTGATTTTTATTTATCATCATTGCTATTGTGTTTTTAATGATTCCTAAAAGTTACAATAACTTTTGGGCAAAAGCCAGGACTCTGGGCTAGAAAAGTGGCTCAAATCTCGAAGTCACTGGCACAAAAGTGGCAATTCTAGACCACAGTTACAGCCAGGAAGGCATGTGAGAGCGACTTTGAGTTTCTGGTCTCTCCCTTGCCCATAGCATGAGAGAGAATGAGGGCTAAGAGCTGCAGAATAGTAGTGGGACTCAGGGATAGGATGTTTGAGTGACTGACTTGTCTCCTGAGGGGTCTGTTGATGATGTTGGATGATTGTAAGTGATGTTCCATCGGTTCCACTTCCTTAAGGTGACATAGGAGGTCAAATCTGATTGTAGTAGCATCTATCCTCATGTTTACCTCGGTTGACATGGTTACTTTGGGTATACCTGGGAGGGGGTGTTACACAAGATACTAAATAAGTTCCACATGGAGAGTATAAAATGACATGGAGACTCCTCTAGCAGGTAATTTGAGGAAGGAAGATGCTACTTCAGGGGAAGTAGTGGAGGATACTATTTATCAGCATCTTGTGGGTTCATTTTCATATTTGGTGAACACACGACCAGACATATGTTTTGCAGTTAACCAACTTAGTTAAGCAATGGTTAAGCCAACCAAACTCTATTGTAAAGCAACTAAACATGTGTTGAGATACCTCAGAGTCACCACTTAGTGTGGTCTTTGGTATAGACAGACAGAGGGAGTGAAGCTTCAAGTCTTCACATATGCAGATTGGGAAGGGAGTCCATCCGACAGGAAGAGCACATCAGGGGGAATCTTTAGTATTGGGTCTATTAGGGTCCTATGATTCATAGGATCAAATGATGATTGAATGTTTTCTTTCTGTATATCTAATTGTAAATGATATTGTATATTGCAACTAATTTCCAAAAAATATATAAATAAAAATAAAAAATGAAAAGAGGATATATATAAAAAATGGAATAGAAAAAATAAAAAAAGCGATGAAAAGAACCCCATAAAATAAGAACTAAAAGTTTTGCAAATCAAATGCCACTACCATATAAATAGTTTGACTTTCTAGAATAAATTGATTGTTGTGTGCAGCTTGTTTAAAATGCCACAACCTTGAGTTATTTTTTAGGTTATACAGTGTAATAATGATCAAACGAGTTTCAATTTCTTTTAATTAGATTAGAGAAAAAAATTAGCCAAACTATGTAATCTTGCCTAAAGATAGTTAGGTATATTAAGTGAATAAATTGTTTCAACAATTTAATCTAGATCAACGAATTACTAGGGTTAGGTTGTAGTTAGATTAGATGATTTTCCATTTTTAAAAGAAAATAAAATGAAACAAGGGTTGGCACCTCTAAAAATGCACCCTTGGTCAGTCAAAATTAATCCTAGTCTAGAGGAAAATGGAAATCAAAGAGGTTGAAATAAACAAAATTAATGTTTCGGGTCATCCTATGCTTGGCATGAAATACATTTTACTAAAGATGGGAGTTCACATTATAAAGTCACAAAGACAAAAGCCGTTTGTCGTATCTGATTAAGTTCTATGCTCCATCCAACCATAGATCGTCATCGACAGCCAGATCAACGACTCTCAAGCCCTTTTGCGCACCCCCCGCACCTCGTCTATGTTTATCGGCGGAGGGGGGGGATCCGAAAAAGTGGTTTCCCCATCCGGCCCCATGCCTCCATGTCATCCCCTCATTCTTTCACAACCACAACCCCCCCCCCCCGCATACCACATACTGCTCACCCCCCCCGAAAGACAACCTCACCATCATCCCTTCCCGCCAACGTTCCCCATGCCTATTCTAGAACTCCCTCCAAGAAACCTGTCCCCCTATCCCCTAACCATTAAACATTTATTCCTTCTCCTAAATTATAGTTAATCCCTCTAACGTCACCATGCCTGCAACAAATGCAATCCCAACCACAAAAGCATCATAATTTAGCACGTTTTTCCCTTCACTGTCTCTGAACTCTGCAAGTATTAAAATTCATAATTTACCCATCAGTCTGACTGAGTACGTACAAAGGACTACCAGTGGCCATATCGTCTTCACCATAACCAACAAGCTTTTGTTTTCAGGTTTTTTTCCGATCAATTCCCTCCACTGTCCTATCTTTCTGTTCCTTAGATTTCTTGATATGGCTCCTAAAGTAGGACTACCACTAGTGCTGAAAACCCCATGATCCCTCCACCCATTGACCTGGATCACCTTCCCCTGGTTGAAAGAGATTATAATATCTTAGAACCAAAGTGCGAATTCAATTTTTTCGAGTTGCATAATTGGCTCAAAGATCTTCATCTTAGCTAAGGAAATCTTCCTTTGGGAATCAAATCTACCCCTCTACATGTTTCCCCAAAAACACTATTTTCCTGAATTTATCCTCAAATGCAGCGCTGACTACATACCTAATCACAAAGCCATAAAGCCCCCACTGGTGAAGTTTTGTTTGCAATTACCCCTCAGTCCATCCAACAGATGATGCAAATTCCCCAAAATAGTGCCTCCACTCCTTTTTCAATAGAAGCCCTAAATGATCTATACCAAAAGCGAAATTTTTCCTGAAGGGCTAGGATTTTTGAGATTTTCCTCCTTGAGGATACACAGTTACCTAAGAAAAACCCTCCCTATCCTTCTTCAATGTTTCTAGAAAGAGCCAAGCAAATCATATCAATGCTTTCATATTTATTAGGTTACTATTCTGATGAATGGGTAGATGAACCCATCTTAGGTTTTCTCTCCATATTTTACCTTAAAGAAAATCCCTCAGTTGTGTTTTATTTTAGCCAATTTCTTGCTAATAGGATCCATGAACAATTCCTTAAACTCAAAACTGAAGGAATGTTCAGATATGCTTATGTTTTAATGTACATATTTTTATTTTTCCAAATAGACAAATTCCCATTTGCAGTGTAGAAACTCAGTTATATTTTGTACCTCCATTTTAAGAAGAAATTAAGAGGAATATGATTTCAAGGACTTCATAGATCAGTTTGTGCATCTAGATACTTGCTTGCTGACCAGTCATACAGAACCTAGAGTTAGTCAAGAAATCTAGAGGATATTACATCTCAGTGAGCAAGCAAAGATGGGTGACTGATACTTGTACCTAAATTACACCAAAATCAGAGTATATGGGTGTGAATTGCCACCTTATAAGCTACCGAGATACCCTCCAATGAGGATTTTTTCCTTGGAGTACATTAGGAAAATGAACAACTCTGATGAAATTCATTTTCGCAGCCAAGGAAAAATCACAATTCAGGATAAAAACGCAGGTTGGGCCTTTCATCTGTAATAGCAGGACATCAGAGAAGGAAACAGAGGAAATTCTAAAACATATGAAATTTCCCCTAATATGTACCTGGTCATATGACCCATTTCAAATAATTTCAAATCTTAGGATGGAGCAAAAGACTACACCATATGTGCATACTCAGAGACCAAAAACTGAAAAATATATGAACTGTGCTCAGTGGGAAGAAAACACTTTACAAGAGGTAGAGGAAAAAATTTTGCAGAGGACCACTTCACATACTCCTATTCCTCAGGAAAAGATGGAGAAAATACCAAGAGAAGAGGTCTCAACCAAGGAGTTTAGGATTTATACAAAGAAAACCAAGAAGAATCCTACAACATGGTTTGTTGAACAAGAAGAAGAACAAGGACCATCTACAATAGTTCTGAAAGGTCCACTATTTCAAACATATTTAGAGGATATATCTATAGGGTCCCCAACTTCATCATTTTCACAAGTCAATCCAGAAAACACTCCAGCATAAAAAATTGTCCAAAATAAAAAAGAATAAAATATTTTTGAAAAGTACAAAGAGCTCAAGCAAAGAAATGAATCCCTCAAGCTCAACAACTACACACAGTTTTGGAATAAAACTTCCACCACTCAGCATAGGCTCATGCCAACATTCGACACAAAAAAGGGAAGAATGCAGATGGCATTATTGCAAGCACAGGTTCCCCATCCTTAATCAACAACAGATTACAAGCAAACCACATTTGAGTTTGAGGCAAAGTATGTCCATCCTTTGGACCAGATGGACATGCATAGGAAAACTGGAGAGATGGTTTACTCCACATTCACACAGACTGCAATGAATGCTTCTAACTTACAAGTATCCTTAAGTAATATTCCATATCAACTAAAACTTGAGAAGATTTCTTCTTTGGCTAAGGATAATAGGATAAAATCATTAGAAGATCTAGTTATCAAAGTAGGATATGATCCAAGCAACATAAATGCAATAGAAGAAATCATCACAAAGAAGAATGTTGACATGGCTTCTTTAAGAAAATAATTAAAATTGCGAGCTACTGAAGATCCTCAAGCTAAGGAAATGGTAGAATTTGAAAGTTAGAAAGAAAATGTGCTCATGCTCATCATGGAAGAGAATGCTCAGATAAAGGAAATGGAAACAGAGATGGACAAACTCATCATGGAAAAAGAGCAGAATTCTCAACTTGCTTTGGTACCTATTGATGTAGTTCCTCTTGAATTAATAATTAAAACAAGCATTTCTACATCGACTACAACAACAGGAGCATCCACCTCTACAACACCCCCTACTTCAACTACATATTATTCTATCAAACATGTCCAATCAATGGAAAATATGTCAATACAAGAAGAAGAAATTAAAATCTGTGGGAGGATGTAAATATCCTACAAGAACAGAACACCAGATATGAAAACTCTCTCCTAACAGAGATGAAGAAATCCCAGAGACTTACCAAAAGAATGCAACAAATAGAGAAGGAAACTGCCATGGGTAATACCCTAGCCCAAGTTAAGGATAACATCCGGAAAAGGATAAATGAAGCCATGATAACAATCTGGCCATCTATACAGATAATATTTGAGCAGATGGAATTATTGAGAAATCTAGCGAATCTATTGAACAAATCAAAGAGAAGTTGGGTAATAAACCAAGTGAATCTATAGAGCTCACTAAATTCCTCAATTACAAAAATAGGTAGGAGCTAGAAGAAATAGAAATTGAGGATAGGACTGAGACATATAATAGAGGTAAAAAAGGTGATAATCAAAAGAAACTTAATGAGGAAAATGGAAGCAAAATGTTAAGTTCTGGACATAGGTGTATAGAGGTTCTTCAACAAATTGGAAGTCCTCTACAAAAAGGGACTTCCCAGCTTACTAATGATAAATGAAAATATCATTACATGGCGAGATTATAGCCAGAAATTGATGACCATTGCTAAAGACAATATTAAGTTTACAGGAGTGAAAGGAAACATAACAGGGAAAGAATTTATAGAGGCACTGGAATATGAATTAGACATCCTGTATGAAATTAAGCACACCTTTATTTTTAAGCCAACTTTTGCCAAATATACTGAAGTGGACGTGGTCTACAAAAAGTTACTTAAGATGTCTATCCCAAGTGAACAACGTTGGGATAAATTGTGTGAATTACTGGAGTGAGAAGATGATTTTATTTTTCCAACACATGCCCAACAGTGTAGCAGAAATTCGAGGGCCAGATATTCAACAGTTCCACAAAGCTAGGGCCACCAATCTAGGCATTTTTAATTTTCCTATATTTTGTAACAATTAGATAGATTTTTTTTAAGAAGTTCCTAAAGTACATCCTTATAAGGTTTGATATGATATTTTGTAAATAAACTTATAAATACTTCTCTTTTTGAAGTATTAAGGGTTGATTTTTGCATTCTACAAAGCTATTGTACTTTTTCCATTTGATGGGTTGATCAGTAATAAAAAGGACATTCTTCATAGGATTCATGTGTTGGACTATTTGGTGAAGTGATTCTCTCACTGTCTATGTGTTTATTTCTTTGTTTCCATACTTATGTTTTCTTAGATATGAATTATTTACAGAAAGTTGATGAACATAATTTGTTGAAAGATACGCTCTGATTCTGGCTGTGGATAATTTAAATATTCTCCCCTGATATTAAGTTAAATAATTCTTAATTTCTCTTTTGCTTAATTGAACCTATTTATTTTCTTCTATTACATTTCATTTAAATCTAAAGAATCTAGTTAGTTCAGGTACCTTGCCTTGTGAAACTCCTTTGAAAATTTGAGATAGATCAATGTTAAGTTTGTAGAGTCCATAGCCCAATGGAAATTTCAACCATTTAATCAATCAAACCAATTTTAAAATCAAACTCTAAACTTTCATAACTAGCATAAAATCATAAATACAACAAAGTTAAATCTGAAAAAGAGATCCCTCTCTGCATTTAGGAAGGATAGATCCTAATCTCCAAAGTGGTTTTTGATGAAAAGAAATCTTGGGGTATTGCCAAAATCTCCTTTCATGTATAAATTTCATCCCTCGGCCTGTGGGTTATGACCCATTAAGTCCCGTCGGAAGCATTTTAGGCTTTTAAGCCTTTTGAATTATAACCGTGGATCTATATTGGCACCTCTGCAATTATATGTCACTAAACACAATTCCTCCAGCGCTTATAAGAATCGATTTCTTCCTACAACTTAATAAACATTCAAACATATAAAACGCAGTATTGGATACCATAACGTTGCCCATCACCAGATTCATAACGCTGGTCGATCTGCTGGTTTGATTCTTCAACGTTAAACAATAAAGCTTATAACATCTCATGCCCGTGATCTATTGCGTTACGAACATCTCTCGGTTCAATCCGGCATCTCGCTTTCAAGAACCTTCGACTGTATTTAATCAACAGAGCCAATCTGCATTTCACGATTATATAAGAACGTTGGAACCATACGACCTTTCACTTACAAATCCGTCAATTGCATCAATGGCTTGCATCAACGCTCTTGCTCTTCCTTTTCAAATTGATTGCGTGATCATAAATTGAATCCTTCTGCACCACAGTCCTTTCGTTTTACTCAGGCTTTGTTTCAGTATTTACACCTCTGCTCACAAATTTCCACTATGGCAATCAATCCACATAAACCCAATCCGCATTACACACACAAAGTTATAATCGACCTCTATATATAACAGTTACATGAGATTTCAGATCGCCATCGATCCTGAAGTGATCGATGGTCGATTAACAAGCTCACAATACAGAAATTTACTCAGTTATATATCTACACAGGCGTACACAACACTAAAACATATTATCAAATATTATACAGAACAGTACAGACTAAGGCATTTCAGCCTTAGAAACAAGATCGCGTTCGCTACATTTTACTCTTCTCACCCATGCCTCTCCCACGCTCTATCACATTGCATTTATACAAGAAGTGTTAGATCGAAAGGATCGATCCGATCCTTTCCTGATTTTCCTCTAACGAAGTTCTCCAAAATACATGCACGTAGATAACAATCCATCAAATCCTCTTTAAATCTATTTTAGAGCAGATTTTCCTCCTGTTTTCCAGCTTGACTGTCCATGTCTTCATCGCTTCTCTTGGATTCCTCTTTAAATTAGAAAAGGGTCAGATGCTCCTCCATCAGTTTTTTGGTTACCTCTGTGGTTTCTTTCACAACCTCGGAAATTAGAGAGTTCTAACATAGTGGCGACCATACTGGGGAAGAACAATCCTTCATTTAATTTTTACAAGATTCACTTCTCTAGTTCGTAAAACTTTATTTCAGGAAAAAGTAATGATCCAAATTTCATAAATAAAGGATTAGAGGTTGTAAAATGTGTAAATAAATGAGTGGTGTCTCTCACATTTAGGATCTGGCTCCGAAAAGGGTTTACACCAGATCTCATCCTCTTCCAGAACATCCCAAAATTTTAGATGATCCTGGAAAGTTAATAAGGAAAAGAAGTTTAGCTAAAAGTCAAGGAAGTAATAATCCCCTTTCTAGGGAAAATTCTCTTCTAGAAAAGTTTGTTACCATACATGATATTCATTTTGACTTACCATTTCAACATAGTCTATTTAGGACCAAATATGAAAGTTTTGTAGATCAAATAGAAATTGATAAATCTTTACTCCAACCCTATAATCTATAGGTCCATGTGTCGAACCAGATTTTGATCAGCAAACCCTCCAAAACTTTGATAAGTTACAAGATCTTGTATCAGTACTTGATCAAGTTGTACATCGAGCCTATATTCAACAATCTGTTGAACTTTCTGCCCTCACTATTGCAACATATTATTTTTCCTTTGATCCAGGTGGATATTGGTGGCCACCCACCTATCCCATTTGGACCCCCACAATTGTCTCTTTCAGTTTTTCAGTTTTCGTAATTGTAGCACAATTTACTATTTTTAGCAGGTTTTTGGGTCCTGAACTTCCAGAGCCGTTTTGAGGCCCTAAACGGCGTTTTTTTGGGAAATTTGGGAGCAACATGGATCTATGGACCGATGTTTCTCTTCCCAAAGTTGTAGTTCTCGAATAGATCTTTCTAACGAGCTATTTTACACATCAAACGAAGATCAGGTGCCAAGTTACGACCCCGGGAAGTTGATGTACCAACTTACCCAAAACAGGGCTCACAATTTGGCGTTTCATCTTCTAGGGTTAGGTTTTGGGATGTTAAGGGTTTTCCATTGTTTCTCAACAATAAATAGGCCTTTGAGCCTCATTGTAACACAGTTCAGAGGCATGTAGCCGCCACATCTCTTCTTAGAGATAAGCTACCATTGCCCTAGTTGATTTATTTCCATTTCTATTTGTAAGCATATTTCAGTATTTTACATTAATGAAATGAAGTATTATTTCCGCTGCATATCTATGTTTATGGCTATCTCTGTAATTTGTTGCATTCCTATTTAAATCTAGATTAGTGGTATCAGAGCGGTTTTCTTTTTCTCTGTTTTTCATTGCATGTCCCCAACGAGGTCGGGACATATGGATTTAGGGCTTGAACTGGTCGAACCTTTGAAAGACCAACCTTGCAAATCCCGATGACCTCCCATGGTGGATGAAAATAAAGACGAGGGCGCAGGAGATCCTATCAAAATCTTTCTCGAAGAAGCCCTTGAGCGACAAAGGAATGCGATGATGGACAACTTTGCCTAGATCCTTTAGTGGCTACCCAAAGGTGACGCATCGGCTTCCAACAGCTACTCTAGAAACACCACACTATTTAATGTACAAGTTAATTTGGAAATACCCATATTAGAGGGTCGATAGATGCAGATGCCGTAGATAAATGGTTAAATCTGCTAGAAGGGTATTTTTCTATTCATGAATTTTTGAGTTTGGAAAAGATTTTTTTTGCTCTTCTCAAAGCAGCCCCCCATGTCAAGGACTGGTGGGAAACCTACTGCGAGCAGAAGGATGAAAGTACGGGCTCACGATTTTCAGCCGCACCCACTTGGAATTCATTCCGGGAAGCCATCAAAGAGCAGTACTACCCTGTTAAAAGCTATGAGGATAAATACATAAAGTGGACCACGCTGCGATAGGGAAGGGACCAAGATGTGCCAGAGTTCACAAACATTTTTCATACCCTTCACACACAGTTAGGTATCAAGGATTCTAAGCTACATTTGGTACTCAAATACCGTGGCTACCTACACAGATACATCTAGGAAGAGATGGAGTTCCTGAACATCTCCTCGTTTGGCACGGTGTATTGATATCCTATCAAAATTGAGAAAAAGTTCAAATAGAAGAAGCGAGACTTTGGATCTGTGAATCTGAAGACCAAAGGACAAAACCAAGGCGGGGTGACCCAAGACAACCCGTCGAAGCCGCAAGAAAAGAACAACACCATGAAGTCAAATAAGGAAACAGGAAAGTGGTGTGATTTCCACAAGAGCCCCACTCACAACACAAGTGAGTGTCGAACCAAGCAGTGGCTGGTGGCCGAGTTGAAGGCTTCAGAATCAGATGCATGTTCTGACCCTGAATTAAAACCTTACAAGGGGAATGGAAAAGGGAAGCAGATCATTGACGCAGAGCCCAGCGGCACTGTTGCCACCGCCAAGATCTAGAAGAATGAGCCTGAAGATCCAGAAGAGGGGGAACGCCTTTTCCACTCACAAATGTGGTTGAAGGGTTCGCCATTGCAATTCATTGTCGACAGTGGTAGCCAAAAGAACCTTATTTCAACAAAGGTCGTGAAGCGATTGGGCCTACCGACTACACCACACCCGCAACTGTACAGTATCGGGTGGCTTCACCAAGGATGAGATCTCCGAGTTCGCCCGTAGTGTCGCCTTCCCTACAACATCAAACCCTTCACAAATGAGGTATTGTGTGATATTACACCTCTGGATGTTTGCATTGTATTATTAGGCCAGCCATACTTATGGAGGTGACATGCTGTGTATGAGTCAAGGCCTCGTGCTGTTATTATTTCTTTGTGTAATTCATTATACAGGATATCGGAGGTAGCCCCACCTACCGCCACCTCTTTGATCGCTGCTAAGAAAGGCAGCAAGCTCATCTCACAGACTAGGAAATTTATTTTCTGTCTGGTTCGCTCCCAAAGTAAGGGGAAGATCGTCGCCACATCCATGATCCTCGCGAAGGGTTCCTCCACGCATTAGTAGCATCAACAGAGGGATATGGTGATGAAAGAACACAAGAACAACTTCTCCTCACCAACAAGGGTACCACACAATTTTCAGGTGGGCAACAAAGTCTGGTTGCATTGGCAGAAAGAACGCCTCACCAGAACCCATCAGAAGCTCAGACCACTCTGACATGGTCCTTAAAACATTACTAAGGTCATGGGAAACAATGCTTTGGAGCAAAACATTCCTCCATTCCTTTGCTTCCACCGAGTGTTCAATGTGGACCGTCATCGACCAAGCTTCCCACCATTGCTGGACACATCAGAAGTTGCAGAACAACGCACCAGGGACCAAGTTTAGCAGATGGAGGAACTCAACGTAATGGGGACCATTGCTTCCTAAGGGGGGAGGAATGATCCAGGTGGATGTTGGTGGCCACCCACCTATCCCATTTGGACCCCCACAACTATCTCTTTCAGTTTTTTCAGTTTCTATAATTGTAGCACAGTTTACTATTTTTAGCAGTTTTTCGGGTCCTAAACTTCCGAAGTCGTTTTGAGGCCCTAAATGACATTTTATGGGAAATCTGGGAGAAACATGGGTCCATGGACTGATGTTTCTCTTCCCAAAGTTGTAGTGCTCGAATAGATCTTTCTAACGAGCTATTGTACGCGTCAAATGAAGATTGGGTGCCAAGTTATGACCCCGGGAAGTTGATGTACCAACTTACCAAAAACGAGGTCCACAATTTGGCGTTTCATCTTCTAGGGTTAGGTTTTGGGATGTTAAGGGTTTTCCATTATTTATCAACAATAAATAGGCCTTCAAGCCTCATTATAACACAGTTCAGAGGCATGTAGCCGCCACATTTCTTCTTAGAGATAATTTACCATCGCCCTAGCTAATTTATTTCCATTTCTGTTTGTAAGCATATTGCAATATTTACATTAATGAAATGAAGTATTATTTCCACTTCATATCTGTATTTATGGTTATCTCTGTAATTTTTTGTGTTCCTATTTAAATCCGGATCATCCTCCCAATCTGTTCACCCTATCCCACCCCTTCTGTAATCTCCACTACTTCTCCAATGGTATCACATACATCAACCCAACCTATCCTAAGAACTTCTATATCTATACCTCCCATAAGACCACCTATTATTCAACCCAACATGGCTACTCGTTATGCTCCCTTGGTCTTACCTGGGCAATTGCATCCTATGGCCCAACATTATCAAACCAAAATTCCTCAATTTGATGCCACTAGTGTTATCACTGCACAACAACATATAGATAAAATGAACGATTTCCTTGATCTTCAAGAGGTGGATGAAAATGATGTAAAAATGATACTTTTTGCCCAAATTTTGGGTGGAGAGGTAAGAAAATGGTTTAAAAGTTTAACAGCAGCTAGTATAGCTGATCTTGATGCCTTTCATAAGACTTTATTAAATAGGTGGGAAACCAAAAAGAATCCTCTTCAGATTCTGAATGAATATAAAAACCTAAAAAGAGGACCTAATGAGACTATGGAAGAATATTGTGATAGGTTTAATAAAGTTTATAATGCAATTCCACTTGCTATTAAACCTCCCCCGGGCTTGGCCCTTATAGAAATCCTTGAAGGATTTGATATGGATATGGCATATCAGCTAAGAGAGAAACCATACTACCTTAGAGGAAATGCAAGCTAATGCCCTTAAAGTCGAGGCTAATTTATTAGCCAAAAAGTAAAAATTAAAAACTAAAAGAAGGGTTACTATCAAAGAGGAACCTTCCTCCTCTTCTCCATCTGATTATAAAATAGATAGTCTACTTAGAACCATGGAGAAGATGATCGATAGGATAAGTATAACCAATAGGACTCCTCATAGAGAAAACCAACCTACTCCCCAAATTAGAAATCCAAATTTTAGAATAAACCCACCCTAGATCAAACAAAAGGAACAAAAAGATCCATATCAGCAGGTTAGACCTCCTTTTTAAGAGAACTATATGGATGAGGAGGGAGAAATAGCTGAAGAAATGAATGATACTCAAATCAAATTAATGGGAGTAAATGACAATGATTCTACATTTCCTACTCAAGAAGAACAAGACCTTTTTCTACTATCCCAGGATGAAGTAGATCCCGAGGAATCAGAAAAGTATAAGAAAGGTTTTGAAAATGAAATTATTGATGTCCATAGGAAATATAATCTAAGGAGTAGGAAAACACTTGATAATTCTATTAAAAGGAATACTGATACTCCCAGTAAAAAGGTAGCTAATACCCATGCTAAGAAAAACCTTGACATTCTTGCTAAAAAGAATGTAGAGGCTCCAAACCAAAAGAAATCTGATACTGTATTCAAAGCCAATCAACTGATAATCCCTCTACTAGCCAGCAAAGAGATATTTTCCAAAAGGACTTGGTTGAAAAATAGGATGCCATCTATCTAAACAAAAGTTAGACATCATTCAATATAGAACATGAATTGACAATGCTTAAAATATCCATTCCTCTAACAGAACTTATGAACAAAACTGCATACAGATCACAAGTAATGAAAGCCTTAAGTATAGGAGAAGATACATATATAATCAATGTATCTGATGATCAACCAGAAATATTGTTTGGGCCTGAATTCGATGGAAAAATCCAAGATGGAGATGTACCTCCTTTTTACATTAGCTTAAACATTCATGATAAAATTTTACACAACGCAATGCTTGACTCATGGGCCTCTCACAATCTCATGCCTAAGGTTATCATGGAAAAATTGGAACTAGGTATCACTAGACAATACAAGGATCTGTATTCATTTGATTCAAGTAAAGTAAAATTCCTTGGGCTTATTAAGGATTTGTGTGTCAACTTAGTGCAAATACCAGCCAAGAGCTTGGTAATGGACATAGTTGTTGCTTAAATACCCCCTAAATATGGCATGTTACTGTCTCGCTCATGGGGAGCTAAACTCCAAGGAACACTTCAAATGGATATGACCTATGCTACAATTCCAGTGTTTTGTTAGAACACGAGACTATATAGGGAAAAATTATGAAATATATGGTTGCTAGTCAGGATAAACCCCACAATTATCCCTTATATTCAGTCCATTTAGACCTTGATTCTTTTATTTTGTATAATGATGGAAATATACATGAACAAATTCGCAATGCAAAAACTAAGTTGTGTCAGATTGAGGAATGCAAAACAGATATCAGAGAACATGATAAACAAGATGAACCTTTATGGAATTTAAGTTTTGATGGGGCTGTTAGTAAAGAAGGATCAGGGGCAGGCGTATGGGTTTCAAATTCACGAACTCATCACCCAGAAGACCATTCATATAAGCTAAACTTTCAATGTAATAACAACATAACTGAATATGAAGCCTTAATTTTATGGTTACAATTTTTAAAGAAGCTAGGTGCTAAGAGAATTTCAACTCATGGAGATTCTGAACTAACAATAAAACAAATTAAATGGGAATACTGTACTAAACATCCAAGTTTGAGGGCCTATAGGAATGTTGTTTTGGATTTTATTACATCTTTTATTGAATATAGTCTGTCCGTGGTCCCTAGAGGTCAAAAAATCCTAGCTGATGGTGTTGCTACTTCATCTAGTACCTGTAAAATGCCATATCATCCTAGTCGCCAATATACTATTGGAGTAAAAAATAGAGCTACTATACCAGACAATATCAGATACTGGCAAATTTTTGGAAATGATGCACAGATTGAAAGTTTTTTACAATCAAAATATGAGTTTGAGTGTGCTAATATAGACACAGAAGTTGAAATAGAAGATAGTGTACATATCGGTGTGACTAAATTAGATTTGAAAGAAACAGATCAAGAAAAAGAAGAATTCGAAATTTTACAGTTGAAAGACAATGTTTTACCTAGAGGATTAACCCCTTAGAGGATCTGTTTGAATTTAATGACGTAGCCAAAAAGACTAAAATCAAACCTACTGGAGCTGAAGTTGAAGAATGTAGCATTGGAACTGAACAAGAACCCAAGATGATTAAATTATCCAAATCTATACCCCCAGTTGAAAAGCAAAAGTACATAAGCTTGTTCAAAGAGTTCATAGATGTGTTTGCATGGAGTTATCAAGATTTGAAATCCTATGACACTAGCATTATACAACATAAGCTTCCCTTAAAAAAACACCACAAGCCTTTTAAGCAGAAACTAAGGAGAATCAACCCAATGCTCCTGCCTCTAATTGAAAAGGAGGTCAAAAAATGTATGATGCCAAGATCACAGTGCCATTGAAATATTATAAATGGGTATCAAATTTAGTTCCAACTAGGAAAAAGAATAGAGAAATTAGACTTTGTATTGATTTCTGAAATCTTAATAAAGCCTCCCTGAAGGATAACTACCCTTTGCCTAAAATGGATCACATTTTGCAGAAGGTGGTTGGATCTAGTAGAATTTCTCTTTTATATGTCTTTTCTGGTTACAATAAAGTCCTAGTACATCCCGAAGACCAAGAAAAGACAACATTTACTACACCTTGGGGCACTTTCATGTATGTAAAGATGCCTTTTGGTCTAATGAATGCTGGTGCTACCTTTCAAAGAGAAATGAAATTTACCTTTGTAGATGAGATGGGCCAATTTATAGTCATATATCTTGATGATATCACTGTTTTTTTTAAAACAAACGAGGAAAATTTGCTCCACTTAAGAAGGGTCTTTGAAAAGTGTAAGAGATTTGGTATTTCCCTAAACCCAAAGAAAACATTGTTTGGATTAAAGGAAGGAAAACTACTAGGACATATCATTTCAAAAGAGGGAATCAAAATAGACCCTAGCAGAATTGAAGCTATATTAAAAATAAATCCCCCTAGAAATGTAAAGGAAGTCCAATCTTTCATAGGCCAAATCAATTTTTTGAGGAGATTTGATCCTTATCTAGCAGAGATTCTAAGAAATATAACAAACATGTTGAGAAAAGATACAGAAGTAAAGTGGAACATTGAGTTTAAACAATCATTTGATAAAGTAAAATAGGCCTTAACCCAAGCTCCTGTGTTAATCAACCTTGATTTTACAAAATATTTTCTCATTTTCTCATTTTCTGCAATTCTCTTATAGAAAAATAATGAAGGACATGAAAAACCTATTGCTTTCTTTAGTAAAGCCTTAAGAGATGCTGCATTAAAGTATAATATCATGGAAAAACAATATTTGTTTTGGTAAAAGTAATAAAAGATTTTAGATTTTATATCCTCCATTCACATATATTTTCCTTTGTTCCAAATGATGTGGTAAAAGACATACTAACCCAAAATGATCCTGACGGGAAAAGAGGTAAATGGATTTCCATTATCTTAGAATAGGACATTGAAATAAAACCTATCAAACTCATTAAAGGTCAGGGATTAGCTAAATTGATGGTTGAATCTAATTTACATGATTTGGATATAAATTTTCTAGCTATACTTCAAACCAGAAGAGAAGGCGACACCACAATTAGTAGAGGTTTTTGCTACCTCTCCCTGGTATGCAGACCTTATTTTTGTTCTACATCATTTACAAGCTCCCCCTGGTCTGAGCAAAACAAAAGCTAGATTTCTTAAACTCAAAACCATGAAATTTTGAATTTTAGATAATAATCTGTATTGGAAAGATGTTGGTGGAGTTTTAATAAATTGCTTGTTGAAAGATGAAGCAAATAAAGTGATGCAGGAATTTCATGAAGGAGACTGTGGTGGACACCTATACTGGAAGACCATTGCCAACAAGATTCTAAGAGCTGATTTTTACTGGCCAACCTTATTTGTTGATGTCCAAAAGAAAGTCACCTCATGTCACCTATGCTAGATATTTGAAGGCAAAAGGAAATTGTTGCCTTTACCCTTAAAGCCCATATTAGCTGAAACACCTTTTCAGCAATGGGGTCTAGATTTCATAGGAAAAATTCACCCTTCCTCCTCAGGCCAAAATAAATGGATTCTTACAGCCGCCGATTATTTTACCAAATGGATTGAAGCTATACCTATTAGGCAAGCCTCTAATTCAGTAATCGTTAAATTCCTAGAGAACAATATTCTTTCAAGATTTGGATGTCCTAGGAAAATCATTATAGATAATGCAACAACACTCAAATCAAAGAGGATGGTGGAATTTTACAACAAATATCAAATAAATTTGGGACAGTCTAAAACCTATTATCCCCAGGGAAATGGACTAGTAGAATCTTCCAACAAAAGTCTGGTTAATATTATCAAAAAATTGTTGCAGGATAACAAGAAATCATGACATAACAAGCTAGTAAACATGTTATGGGTAGACAGACTTACTACTAAGAAATCAATTGGCATATATCCATACCAATTAGGTTATGGAATGGATGTTGTTTTTCCAACTTCATTAAGTATTCCTGTTTTGAAAATGATGCAAGAATTGCAGGTGGAACTAAATGAACTACAAAGAAGAATAAATCAAACAATTCAACTGCAGCAGTCAAGAGAGGAAGTTCACAATAGGACTCAATTGGTCCAGGAAAATTTGAAGAAGATATATGACAAAAGAACTGATGCCAATGATTTTCATATAGGCAACTATGTTTTGAAATGGGATTCAAGAAGAGAAGAAAAGGGTAAGCATGGAAAATTTGATAATTTATGGATGGGACCTTACATAATCCATGCTTACAGGGGAAATAATGCATTTTTTCTGAGGGACATGTATAGAACAAAGATACCTGGTGGATCTGTTAATGGAAAGATGTTGAAACATTATGTTTTTCAGGAATAGAAGCACTTCTCATCAAAATCATTGTACATACCATTTTATTTGTACTGTTATGTTTGAGGTAGCTCATGTCCGAAAGTTGAAACACGTGGATAAGGCCTTGAGCTTTTAGTCATGTTTTCAACCATAATTACAACAACAACAAAAAATCAGATGCAGTAAAATACTGAAGAAGAGTATTCAAGGTTACTAGTCTACAAATATTGACACCTCACAAGGAGAGTGCCATCCCCAATTGGAGCCACTGTTAGGGTCCTATGATGCATAGGATCAAATGATGATTGAATTTTTTTCTTTTAATATATCCAATTGTAAATAATGTTGTATATTGTAAATGGTTTCAAAAAAATATATAAATACAAATAAAAAATGAAAAGAGGGTATATATAAGAAATAGAAAAAATTTAAAAAAAGGATGAAAAGAACCCCATAAAAATAGAACTGAAAGTGATGTAAATTCAAATGCCACTACTAGATAAATAGTTTGACTTTCTAGAATAAACTCTTTGTTGTGTGTAGCTTATTTAAAATGCCACAACCGTGAGTCATTGTTTAGGGCATACAGTGTAATCATGATCAAACAAGTTTAAATTTCTGTTAATTAGATTAGAGAATAAAATTAGCCAAACTGTGTAATCTTAGCTAAAGATAGTATGGTAGATTAGGTGAATAAATTGATCCAACAGTTTAATCTGGATCAATGAATTACTAGGGTTAGGTTGCAGTTATATTAGATGAGTTTCCCTTTAAAATAAAATAAAATGAAACAAGGGTTGGCACCCTTAAATGCACCCTTGGTCAGTCAAAATTAACCCTAGTCTAGAGGAAAATGGAAATCAAAGAGGTTGAAATAAACAAAATTAATTTTTCAGGTCGTCCTATGCTTGGCATGAAATACATTTTATCCAAAGTTGAGAGTTCACATCATAAAGTCACAAATGACAAAAGTTGTTTGTTGTATATGATTAAGTTCTGTGCTCCATCCAACCATGGATGATCATCGGAAACCAGATCAACGACTCTCAAGGCCTTTCCATCCCCGCCTAATTTATCTTTATTGGTAGAGGGGGGGTCTAAAAAAGGGGTTTCCCCATCCAGACCCATGCCTCCATGTCAGCCCCTCGTTCTTTCACACCCCCCCCACCATACCACACACCGCTCACCCCCCTCCGAAAATCCGCCTCACCATCGTCCCTTCCCACCAATGTTCCCCGCGCCTATTCTACCACTTCCTCCAAGACACCTGCCCCCTTATCCCCTAACTGTTAAAAATTTATTGCCGCTCCTAAATTACCATTAATCCCTCTAACATCCCCACGCTTGCACGAACACATTCCCAACCATAAAAACATCATAATTTACCACATTTTTTACTTTCATTGTCTCTGCCCTCTACAAGTATTAAAATACATAATTTACCACCAGTCCGACTGAATACATGCAGAGGAATACCAACAGCCATATCCTCTTCACCATAACCAACAACCTTCCGTTTTCAGGTTTTTTGTTTGTTTGTTTGTTTGTTTTTTTGTTTTTTTGTTTGTTTGTTTGTTTGTTTTTGTTTGTTTGTTTGTTTTTGTTTGGTTTTGTTTTGTTTTTGTTTTGTTTTTGTTTTGTTTTTGTTTTGTTTTTGTTTTGTTTTTTTTTTGCCCCGGTCAATTCCCTCCACTGTGCTATCTTTCTATTCCTTAGATTTCATGATATGGCTCCTAAAAGTAAGACTGCCGCCAGTGCTGAAATCCCCATGATCCCTCCACCAATTGACCTAGATCACCTTCTCTTGGTTGATAGAGATTATAATATCTCAGAACCAAAGTGCGAATTCAATTTTTTCAAGTTGCATAATTGGCTCAAAGATTTTCATCTTAACCAAAGTGACGAAATCTGCCTCTAGGAATCAAATCTACCCCTCTACATGTTTCCCCAAACACATTATTTTCCTAAATTTATCCTTAAATGCAGAGCTGACTACATACCTAATCAAAGAACCATAATAGCCCCCACTGGTGAAGTTTTGTTTGCAATTACCCCTCAGTCCATCCAACAGATGATGCATATTCCTCAAAATAGTGCCTCCACTCCTTTTTCAATAGAATCCCTAAATGAAATATACCAAAAGTTAGTTTTTTCCCAAAGGGATAGCATTTTTTAGAATTTCCTCCCTGAGGATACACAATTACCTAAGAAAAACCCTACCTATCCTTCTTAGGTTTTCTCTCCATATTTTCCCTTGAAGAAAATCCCTCAGTTGTGTTTGATTTTAGCCAATTTCTTGTTGATATGATCCATGAACAATTCCTTAAACTCCAAATTGAAGGAATGTTCATATATGCTTCTATTTTAACATACTTATTTTTATTTTTCCAAATAGACAAATTCCCATTTACAGTGCAGAAACTCAATGAGAAGGGGGAAACACAATCAATTATATTTTGGAACTCCATTTTAAGAAGAAATTAAGAGGAATATGCTTTCAAGGACTGCGTGGATCAGTTTGTGCATGCAGCTACTTACTTGTTGACTAGTCATACAGAACCCAGGGGTAGTCAAGAAATACATAAGATCTTACATCTCAGTGAGAAAGAAAATACGGGTGACTAGTACTTGTACCATAATTGCACTGAAATCAAAGTACATGGGTATGAATTTCCACCTTATAAGCTACCCAGATACCTTCCAATGAGGATTTTTGCCTTGGAGTACATCAGCTAAATGATCAACTGTGATGAAATTCATTTTGTTGCAGCCAAGAAAAAATCACAATTCAGGATAAAAAAGCAGGTTGGGCCTTTCATCTGTAACAACAAGACAACAAGGCAGGAAGCAGAGGATATTCTGAAATAGATGAAATTTCCCCTAAGCTTTACCTGGTCATATGATCCATCTCAAATAATTTCAAAGCTTAGGATGGAGCAGAAGACTACACCATATGTGCATACTCAGAGACCAGAAATTGAAAAATATATGAACCAGGATCAGTGGGAAGAAAACACTTTACAAGAGGCAGATTAACAAATTCTATAGAGGAACATTTCACATACTCATGTTCCTCAGGAAAAGATAGAGAAAATACCAAGAGACGAGGACTCACCTTCAGTCATAAAGAAAACCAAGAAGAATCCTACAACATGGTTTGTTGAACAAGAAGAAGAACAAGGACCATCTACAATAGTTCTGAAAGGTCCACTATTTCAAACACATTCAGAGGACATATTTACAGGGTCCCCAACTTCATCTTTTTCACAAGTCAATCTAGAAAACACTCCAGTATCAGAAATTGTCCAGAAGCAGAAATAATTAAATATTTTTTAAAAGTACAAAAAGATCAAGTAAAGAAATGAAACCCTAAAGCACAACACCTACACATAGTTTTGGAAGCAAACTTCCACCACTCAGCATAGGCTCATGTCAACATTCATCACATAAAAGGGAAGAATGTAGATGGAATTCTTGCAATCATAGGTCCCCCATCCTTAATCAGTAGCAGATTACAAGAAAACCACATTTGAGTTTGAGGCAAAGGATGTCCATCCTTTGGACCAGATGGACATGCATAGGAAAACTGGAGAGATGGTTTACTCGACATTCACACAGACTACAATGACTGCTTCCAAATTGTAGGTATCCTTAAGTAATATTCAATCTCAGCTAAAAAATGAGAATATTTCTTCTTTGGCTAAGGTTAATAGGATAAAATCCTTAGAATATCTAGTTATCAAAGCAGGGTATGATCCAAGAAACATAAATGAAGTAGAAGAAATCACCATAAAGAAGAATGTTGACATAGCTTCTCTCAAAAAACAATTAAAATTGCCAGCTACTGAAGTTACTCAAGCTAAGGAAATGGGAGAAGTTGAAAGTTAGAAAAAAAATATGCTTATGCTCATCATGGAACAAAATGCTCAGATAAAGGAAATGGAATAAGAGATGGACAAACAATCAAGGAAAAAGAGAATAATTCTCATCTCACTTTGGTACCTCTTGATGGAGTGCCTCTCACATCGATAATTAAAATAGTAATTTCTACATCGGCTACAACAACAGGAGAATCCACCTCTACAACACCCCCTACTTCAACTACAGATGATTCTATCAAACTGGTCCAATTAATTGGAAATATGTCAATACAAGAAGAAGAAATCAAAAATCCATGGGAGGATGTAAAGATCCTAGAAGAAAAGAACACCATATATGACAACTCTCTCTTGACAGAGATGCATAAATCCCAGATACTTACCCAAAGAATGCAATAGATAGAGAAGGAAAATGCCATAGGTAATACCCTAGCATAGGTTAAGGAGAACATCTGAAAAAGGATAAATGAATCCATGATAGAAATATGACCATCTATACAAATCATATTTGAGTGGAAGGAATTAATTGAGAAATCTAGTGAATATATTGAACAAATCAAATATCAGTTGGGCGATAAGCCAAGTGAAGCACCAAAGCTCATTAAGTTACTCAATTCAAAAAACAGGTAGTAGCTAGAAGAACTAGAAACCGAGGACAGAATTGAGACAGTACTAGAGGTAAAAAAGGTGCTAACCAAAAGAAACTTAATCATGCAGCTGGAAGAAAAATTTCAATTTCTAGACATAGGTGTACAAATATTCTTCAACAAATTGGAAGTCCTCTACAAAAAGGTACTTCCCAACTTACTAATGATAAATGATAAGCTCAGTACATGGCCAGATTATAGACAAAAATTGATGACCATTGCTAAATACAGTACTAAGTTTACAGGAGTGAAAGGCAGCATAACAGGGAAAGCATTTCTAGAAGCACTGATATATGATTTAGACATCCAGTATGAAATTAAGCACATCTTTATTTCTAAGCCAACTTTTTCCAAATATACTGAAGTGGAAAAGGTCTACAGAAAGTTACTTAAGATGTCTATCCCACGTGAACAACGTTGGGATAAATTGTGCGAGTTCATGGAGTGAGAAGATGATTTTATTTTTCTAACACAGGCCCAATAGCGCATCAGAAATTCGAGGGCTAGATATTCAGCAGTTCCAAAAAGCTAGGGCCACCAATCTAAGCAGTTTTAATTTTCCTATATTTTATAACAATTAGATAGAATTTTTTTTAGAAGTTCCTAAAGTACATCTTGATCTGGTTTGACATGAGATTTTGTAAATAAACTAATAAATACTTTTCTTTTTGAAGTATTAAGGGTTGATTTTTGCATTCTAGAAAGCTATTGTAATTTTTCCATTTGATGGGATGATCGGTAATAAAAAGGACATTCTTCACAGGATTCATGTGTTGGACTATTTGGTGAAGTGCTTCTTTCATTGTCTATATATTTGTTTCTTTGTTTCCACAGTTATGTGTTCTTAAATCTTAATTATTTTACAGAATGTTGATGAACAAAATTTGTTCAAAGATACACTCTGATTCTGGTTGTGGATAATTTAAATGTTTTCCCTTGATATTAAGCTAAAGAATGCTTAACTTCTCTTTTTCTTAATTGAACCTATTTCTTTTCTTCTATTACATTTCATTTAAATCTAAAGAATCCAGTTAGTTCAAGTACCTTGCCCTATGAAACTCCTTTGAAAATCTAAAATAGATCCACGTTAATTTTATAGACTCCATAGCCTAATGGAAGTTTCAGTCATTTAATCAACCAAACCAATTTTAAAATCAAACTCTGAACTTTCATAACTAGCCTAAAATCACAAATACAACAAAGTTAAATCTGACAAAGAGATCTCTCTCTGAGTTTAGGAAGGCTAGATCCTAAGCTCCAAATTGGTTTTGTGGTTACCTCTGTGGTTTCTTTTACAACCTCGAAAATTAGAGAGTGCTAACAGGGTCAACAAAAATTTATTGGTACGAAAGGAAGTGGAGATTAGTTGCACTCAGTTCAGCAAAAGCAAAGTACATGGCTGATAGTTAAGCAACTTGTGAGGCTACCTGGATGAGGAAGATCCTTGTTGGGTTATTTGGTCAACAAATGGATCCTACCGTGATTTGATGTGACAATTAGAGTTGTATCAAACTCTCTGAGAATCCAGTTTTTCATGAGCGGTCCAAGAATATTGACATCCCGTATCACCATCTACGAGATTGTGTGCACAGGAGAATCATGTTGATCGAGTACATTCCTACAGAGGAACAAGATGAAAATATCTTGGCAAAGGCATTGTCAAGATGCAAATTTCAGTTTCATAGAGGCAGGATCAGGGTAGCAAATACTCCCTTTATTTTTGAGAGGGAGTATTGAAAATGCAACAAGAAAATCCTAATTTAATTTTTTCCTTGAATTAAAATGGGAATAAAATTGTAACTCCACATCCCATGACATCTTGTATTAGTTAACTAAGAAAGTTTGACTCAGCTGGCTCAATTAATTCAAGTTGAGGGTCTAACTTGAGTCTTCTAGAGTGTCTCCTACTTTATAGGAGCCCTCGTTGAGTTTATTTTGAGCTGTAATTAATTAATTCAGTTTAACTGAATTAAACTCAGTGAAACTAGTTCCAACTTTTAGAGGAACTAGTAGGAGGTCTAGTAGTGTGGTGTTGCCTGCAGTGTAGTGTGGTGCTGCGTATAGTGATCAACCAGTAACCTGATGATTCAATCATAAATAACTCATGCATATTAGATCTGAGAGTTACCCAGTTGATAATGGAGTACATGGACAATGTATTATCAATTGTATAATCATCTAAATTGTATAAGTGGTGCATGCAGTAAGAGGAATACTTATGAGGATTACGTAATTCCAATTGAGGAATTTCCCTAATTAATAGGGGCTAATTCCAAAAGAAACAACACAAGGAAATAGGCAACTGGGAAAGAAAAAAATTGGTTAAGTTTGGCCTAGGCTTGTCTAGGAAGTAGTGAGACACATAGAGATAGTGCCGATGTTGCTCATACTTGAGCAAAGAATTGTAATCTTCTGATATTTTCTGACTAATGCAATATACAGGTAGTAGGGGTTTTTAGTTGTGGCTTTCACCAGGAAATCATTGTGTAATGTGTTGATTGCATTCTTTCTCTTGCATGCTTCATGATTTCACAATCGTTTAATTGTTTCCACTAATGAGTAGATTAGATTCAAGTCTATTGTTTTAGTAAATTACAACTAGCAGTTTGAATCTACAAAGAATTTCTATAGATTGGATCTAATTCAATAACTAATTCCCCTACTTTACATGTCAAGCGGCATATATGTATCAAATACATAAACCCATTAAATCTAAAGTGCTTAAAATGAAAAACCCTAATTAGGAAGGGGTAGAGGAAGTTAAACATAGGAAGAAGCAAGGGCTTAAGGTAAGTATTGATTTTTTTTTTGTTTTATTTTTGTTTTTGTTTTTTTGTATTTTTGTATTTTTGTTTTGTTTTGTTTTGTTTTTTTTGTTTTTTTTCCTGAATTTTAATTAAATTTAAATAGGAACGAAGATCGTAAAAATTTTTACTAGTAAAATCTATAGTAATTTTTTCTTGAATTTTAATTAAATTTAAATAGGAACGAAGATCGTAAAAATTTTTACTAGTAAAATCTATAGTCATTTTTTTAATTATATAGGATTTTTAATATATATATATATTTATGAATTTATGAATAAATCTAACATAAATTGTAAAAAAATTGACAGTAAAATTTAAAATTTTTGCTATCCAGGGTTTTGAGTGAATCACCATACCTTTCAAATTCTTATATTTCTACGGTTCCTATATTTATGTGGTTCCAAAATATTTTGTTGCACCAATGTGCTCCCAATATTCTCTCTTGAAAATGATCTCTCTTTTAATAAAACCTTAAGAGAAATTGTAAATTTTTTTATTAGTAAAATAGACAATAAAATTTAAAATTTTTACTAAGCAGGGTTTTGAGAGAATTACCACACCTTTCAACTTCTGATCTTCTAAATAGTTCTACTGCTCCATAGTATTTTGCTGTTGCACAATGCTCTTGGTAAGTCTCTCTTCCAAATCACTCCCGTGAAATATGGAGAAAAATAATGAAATAGTGAATAAATTTTTACTCTGTAAAAGACTTTATGAAATTAGATTTTGAAAAATCAATTTCCACTCGTATTTGAATTTAAAAAAAAAATGTTTCTTTTTTCAATTTCTCCGCACATCAGTTCCTTCGATATTCAAGTGCACTACTGTGTTTATAGGAAAAGTGCACCGACATTGTAGGGCTGCCAAACTTTTTCAACGCACTGACATGACACAATTTTTTTTATTTTTATTTTCGGAATTGTGAAACGGTGCGATTAATTTTTTTAACACAATGATGCAGTTTCTATTTAAAAGCATTTGTGATATAATTGTGATAAGAGCACCAACTTGGTTGAATTAGTTTTTATTTTCTAAAATCAGGAAACAGGTGCATAGCGGTGATTTTGTTTTTGAAACACATCAGTGCATTTTTGTACAAGAGTATCGGTACGATAACATATTATTTTTTGGAATGTTGGAAACTAGTGCGGTTATTATTTCAATGCCCTGGTGTTGGTATTTTTTAAACACATTGGTGTGCTTGGTTATGATAAACACACTTGTAGGGTTTAAAATATATGAATTACAATATTTCATAGTATACATTATAAGAGCACTGAATTAGTTGAATTCATTTTTATTTTTTAAAATCTAGAAGGTCGTACCTGTGCTCTTTTATTTTTAAACACATTGGTGCGTTTTTGTACAAGATCACCGATATGATAACATATTTTTTTTTTCGAAATGCTGGAAGCCAGTGCAGGTATTATCTAAACATCCTGGTGCTGGTATTATTTAAACGCATTGGTGCACTTTGTTCTGATAAGCGCCCCAGTCGGGTTTAAAAATTATCTGAAGTTTTAGTTTCACATATAATGGTATATTAATCTCAAATTATCCTTTAGCATGCATCCACATGAATTACAATAGTTCATAATATACATTTTCTACTTAAAGTCACCTTATTCTTGAAAAATGATCTGGAAACTATATTAAAATTCATATTATGGTTATATGGTTCTCGAGATTAAATTTAGATATGCAGAATTTTTTTTTTTTCTATTTTTTCTCGAATGTAGGGACAAAATCTCAATTCAAATGGCCAATTCTTCAAATTCTAGCTCGTTCCATATTCTTGATCAAATTCCTTCGGAGATTTCTCCATTTCCACCTCTAGTTAGTTCAAATTTTATTTATATTTCAATTATCTAATTAGTTTTTTTTTTAATCCATGCCAATTTGAATAAAAATGTATCCAAATTTACAATATCCTGATTTAGAATTGAGTTTATATGTAAAAAATATTCCTCCATTTCAAAAACGTAGAAATCTCTTATCAGGAGCAACACATCACAAGAAATTGGTAGATGAAAATAGACAACCTCTTTACCCTACCAATTGGAACGTGGCACCTTCTAGCCACAATGTTGGATCAATGATGGTAATAATTGTTTGGTATAATGTAATTTCAACAAACCAATTGCATTGACATGCTTACTAATATCATTGATATTGTACTAATGAAGTTCAATATTTTTTGAAATTAGGATTCTAGTGATGATGAGAGAACCACATACAATCTTTCGGTGCATCCCACTGCAATTCCAAATTGAGAGAAGGTTGCATAAATAGAAAGACTCAGAGAGAAAGCACACAAATACTAGTTGAATCAAACACCTATTCAATTCCCACTACGTCCAGATTCACCAATAACGAATGACTACAAAAATATTAGTTCTTCATTACAAGTTGGCAATCGAGGCAATCAAATAGAGGTTAGTACGAATGCTTTCTTATGGGATATGACTGCCATGGAGGAAATTGTTGTTAGATGCAGTTAGGGGATGATGCTCATATCACTGATACCTTATTCGAAAGCCTGAAATATGCTTCCACCACCCCTCTCTTTGGACTTGGAGACAAGTCAAAGTCTACTCAGATGGGGACAACGATGTTGTTGTACAATGTGAAAGAAAGGTTTGGCATGTTGAATGCATGTTTCTCGGCAATATTGAGGTAATTAACCTATAAGATCGATCAAGTTCCTTATATCTTGTCACACAATCAAAATAAAAAATGGTCAATTTTGTGAATGTTAATATTGACATTGTAAAATTATATTCCCCACTAACTAGAGTATATTCAAATATAAGGTTCTTAGGAGTGATGATGTCTTACTGGGTAACTGCAAAGAGGCAAATAAATTGTTGAAAATATTGGGTGTTGAGTAGATATCTTATCATGCATGTCTGAATGATTGTATTCTATATAGAGGACAATATGTAGAGAAAGAGATATGTCTGAAATGTGGGCATGACAGGTAACATAAATAAAAGAAATGGGTAAATGGGTAAATCACATGGTACTCCTCATAAGATATTGAGGCACGTGCGTATAATCCCAAGGATTCAAAGACTCTTTTGTTGCAAAGAATTAGATAAGTTGCAGGGATGGCATGCCTCACACAGAAGTGAGTTTGGAGTTATGTGAATCCCAACATATTCAATAGCCATGAATCATATAGAGGATACATGGCCTGAAAATTTCAAGGATGAAGTATGAAGTCTATGACTCAGCATAGCCATGGATGGCGTCAATCATGTTCCCTCCAAAACACCAATTATTTTATTTGTCCTGTAGTAGTGATCAATAACAATATCCCCCCATGGTTGTCTGTGAAGAATGAACATCTTATGATGGCTCTCGTAGTCCCTGGTAGAAGAAAAATGAGGAATATGGATGTCTACTTAGAACCATTGGTAGATGAATTGAAGGAAATATGGGAAGGGATACATTGTATGATGTATCAAGACCCATTGCAATAGCGATGAATTTTATGTTGTATGGCATATGTGCTTACACCATACATGATTATCTAGGGTTAGGTAGTTTCTCTCGTAAATTACATTTTTATTGATTTGTTTATATACGTAACAATATTGTTTCACATATTAATTTAATTCACTGCAATTTTTTAGATCTTCATGGTTGTTAACATGCCGACTTGTATACAATAATTTCGGAGGTATTGTAACAAAAGGGTATCGTGGATGTAAATGTTGTGAACCTTCTCTGAAGGCTAGGTGGTTTGAACACCTACAAAAGCTAGTGTATGACTACTATAGGGTATTCCTCCCAAAAGAATACCCTTACAGAAGAGAAACATCTACTTTCAATGGTAAACCAAAGAGAACCCAAAGGCCTGCAATAATGACACCAACTGAATGGCTTAGAGCATATGAGAGAGAAAAGGAGAAGGATTTTTCATAAATGTTTGATTCAAATGGGGAGTATATGTTTGAAGATTTAGCACCACGTGATAAATAGTTAAAACTACCTTGGAATATTTTGGAAGAGGAAGCTTCAGAAATATTTTTCATTTTTCCCAAATTTTTAGAATCAATGCACCTGCAGAAGGGAGAAACAAGTGCTGACCGACGCAGGCTATCAGGTATGCAACATGTATTGAATAGAGGTGGCTGAACAGGTAAGGTGAGCTGGGGCTAAAAACAATTTTTTTGAGCTAGGTATCCTAGAAACTCAGAGTTTTTGGAGAAGTGATACTTAAGGATTTGTGAAGCGATTATGAAAAAGTGTTCAAGGATGTTTATTGATCCAATTTGAAGGCCTATTGGAAATATGTGACAAAATGGCCTGTAACAGATTACCCCCTAAAGTACAAAGTCAAAAGCAGTGGTTGAGGACTAAAGTGCTTGACCTTGTGACAAGTTTAGATCAATTACAATTTGGTCAAGATAAATCATCTATTACAATCCATATTATCATCATGATGTCATTGTTGAGGGAGGCATACCCATGCTCAACATATAATCCAATATTACATGTACAATGATCAAGAAGTATTATCCACTGATGAAAAAGTGGGGACCCATGCTTGGATAATCTTCTGTATGATCATAGCTAATATAGTTTGTGATTTTGTATGAATCCTGAAAATCCAACCCTAATGGATGAAACTATATCTAGGGTCTTCTATATTGTTTACTTGATCACTTGATACATGAGTCTAACCATGTGAATAAATGAGCTAAAGTTGAACATGGTAGACACCATATGAATACCAGACAATGATGTAAGCTATTAACAAACACAAGAGAAACCACCGATGATGTTAATGGCTCTCAAGGTACTATAATAAAATCTATGTGGTGTGAATGGATGAGTTGAAGTTGAACACCACACAAAATATTCTGGTCAAAGGCCAGTGATGAGGAACTATCATCGAGAGCGAGAAAACTTGCATTGATTTATGTAAGTTCCAAGGTACCAAAGCTAATTTCTAAGTCAACTTCTTGGATAATGAGTTGACATCGACAGGAAGCGAATCCCCCATCAAAGGCATCGAATGGGCGTTAATATTTGAGACAAAATAATGATATGAAATTGGTTTAGGAAAGATAGACATGAATGAAGGATTAAAGGTATTGTAGAAGATGTCAACTGAAGGACTTCTCTTAAACATATCAGTGACACTTGATGGAGTTAGAAGCATTGACTCAAAACCAAATGCAAAGGATTTTTAACATGGTATGATGAACCAAAGAGGAAAGTAGATCTCCCAACCCAACAACCACGAAGATGAAGTAGAAGAGTGGCATGTTCAAGAGTGACTCGTTTCCATTAATAGATCAAGTACCCTATTTTCCCAATTTACCCAACCATTTTTAGTTAATACATCTTTATTTTTGATAAGCTTGAGGAGGATAACATATTATTGATCTATAAGTTCATCCTTCGAATGAATCCCTTTGAGTATTCTTATCGAACCCTGAGAAGGAGAGGTTCAGTCCCATCATGTTTGATGAGTCCAATGTTGTTTGATGTTTTTACGACTCCAACGAAGGTGTCACTTGACACCTTTTTCATGTTTAGAGAGTTTGAAAAATAGGGGAAAAAGAAAACTCCAAAGGTTCCTTTTCGTAAATTTAGTCTCTTGAATATGAAAAGGCATAAAAAATACTCAGGAGAACCTTTTAGTCATGTTCGACTAATGTATTCCTTTTTCATAAATAGTCTATGCCAGTTTGGAAAGGGTTAAAATTATATTGGGCAGACGTCTTTTCATTTACTTTAGCGAGTTGGAAAATACAAGTGCTCAAAAGACTTTTCATGTTTTGGGAGTCTGAAAAGAGCTAAAAGAGGACTCCTCCTAGAGGAATGAGTGGTATAAAGGGTAGCAACTAGTTCTGGTCATGATGGAATTGCTCGAAACATGTATAGGTTAAGAGGCAACCTAATAAGACCACTAATCGCAGCGGTTTCTTAGGAAAGGGTAAAAAAGCAAAGTGAAAATGTATGATCGACCAAGTAGATGGTGATAGTGGAAAAAGAAAACCAAGGCTCATCTTGCATAAATAGGGTGATAAAAATGGAAATCACGAGAGGTAGCATGAAAATGGTTTCATTTTTAAACAAGCTTGAAACATGTGGAAACTATGCTTGAGAAAACTTGATGATGGTTTGATCTTTTCACAAGCTAGAAACATGAGAAAAACTATGCTTGAGAGTGGTTTCATTTTTACACAAGATTGAAATAGAGAAAAACCATGCTTGAAATAAGTTTGGTTGCCCCGAGCATAATGAAAATTCTAGGCACATGACCCCCAAGCTTCATTTTATTCACCTAAGTAGACTACTGGTTATTAACAGGTGGATGGAGTGAAGGTTCATTTACAAGATCAAGTGAAAGGCTTGAGTGAGAATTTACGAGATCTAATCAAAAACTCAAATTGGAAGGGGATCTATTTCATGTTGAAAATAATACTGAGAGGGGGGGGGGGTGAATCAGTATTATCACATTAATAAAACTTTTTGATTTCCATAATCAGATTCATATATGCTACTTCCACAACTTCTTATGATTAAGTTAATTGATCTTCAATGAGTGCATTAGAACATTATCAACCATATTATCAGTTAACAGATGCAGTAACATAGAATAGATCATCACACATAAGGCACACACATGAACACCATGATATAAGGTGGAAACCCAATGAGGGAGAAAACCTCCTGCTGCAAGTCATCTCAATCTTCTTCTTAATAAGAAAATCCTTTTACAGTATTTTGTACTGGTGCAGTCTTATACCAGTACGGGAGCTACAACCCCCTTTGCTCTTGTACTAGCCAATCCATTTACTAGTACGCAGGCTACTACCTGCTACAATGCTCCAAAGATTTCCTTTAGCTCTTGTACTAGCTTAGATACTAGTAAGTAGGTGCTGACCTACAATCTTCTCTCCTCCATGTACCACGTTTCATCAATTTTCAGACTGGATACACTGAAGCACAACACATAATCTGAAAGGCCACATTTCATCCAATTTTCATACTGGGCCCAACAACATTGAAGCTCATAATCAAACAACCTTCTGAATTACCCAAGCACTAGATCAATACATATACAAGTGAGTCATCAATCAGATCTAGTCCATCAGATCACATACAATGAGTCAATAAGAACCTAATCCATTCATCCATCAATGTATAAACATTTAATCAATCACTGCTGTTATCAGAACTTAATACCAGAAACCAGACATCACTTCAAAACCCAGAACACAACAATAATCAACAGAGGCAGCTAAATAGATTTCATGAGAAGTACGCAGCTTCGCCCATATAACACCTGCGTAGACGTACGCACTGTCTCCAACTGCGTTCCTGCGTACCCACGCACTGTGCCTCACAGACTTCCTGCGCACCTGCGCTCTGTGTCCAATGAACTGTTTGCACACCTACGCATTTGCAGCGCTTCTGGGCCTACGTATCTACACACCTGCAACACTTTTGTGCCTGCGTATCTCCGCACTTTTCTTTCACTGCACTTGCGTACCTGCAGGTATAGATAATTTCAAGACTTCAAGAATAACCCAGACTGTCAGATCTACAGATCTGAACATGCACCGAGGAGATATCAACCCATTAGTAGATCTGACTTGTAATTCTCAGGTTTCTCCTTGATATTGATTCAACTCTCTCTCTCAAACGATTACAAGAATTTCAGATCTAGCTTCTCTTAAGATCTTCTAATTTCACAAGTGTCTAGCCAAATGATCTCCTTTGCTTTATATAGGCAAGCTCTTCCTAAAATCATGGATCAATACCATAGATAACCAAAACATGGGGCTCAATAATAATAATAATAATAATATAAAACAATACCACGGGCCAAAACCATAGAATCAAGAACGGCGGGCTAAATACCACGGGCCAAACATAAGAAACCCCACGTGAGCGCACTTCTCTGCCTTGAAGTGAGTGAACTGGGGGTATGCACCTCTTACACGGGATACCTATGTGTATGTATGCACTTTATGTATGCTATGCCTGCAGGTCTGCACCTTTTGTACGACGTACCTGCGTACCTCTTATTTTCTTCCAATCTGAGAGGCTACTCATCAATCTTTGCTACTGGCTTGATGTTCTATGATCTGTCACCTGTATGAGTTGCCATCAAGGACAACACTTTAGCCATAATACCAACAATCTCCCCCTTTGGACTTGATGGCAAATCTTACTTGTGAATTGTCATCTGATCCCTTTGAACTGTCCTACATCCTTGTATTCTGTCATATCTGATATCTCTTTTGTGGATTCATCTGAATGTATACAAGTGAGATGATCTTCTATGAGAGGGTTGCCATCAAGTACAACACATGCATCATAATGCCAACAATCTCCCCCTTTGGACTTGATGGCAACAACACCAAATCACTCTCCCCCTTTGACATCAAGGGCAAAGGGTTTTGCTCCCCCTAATAACATGCTCCTCTTGACTATAAAACAGGTCTGTTGAAGTCTCTGAATGAGCTCCCCCTTTGTATATGCCATGGTGCACCAATCTGATAATGCTCTTTCTGAAATATCTGCTCTGCTATATAGGCTGTTTATGCTCAAGCTTCCCCTGACTGTAAGCAAGGTCTGCAAAAAGATGTTCTACAAGAAGAACATGACTCTATATATCATAAATGACCTTCCTATCACCAAAAGATTCAATACATACATCCATCACCCAACCAAGTGGGAATACATAAGGAACTAAATACATTACATCTTCATCCGAGGCATAGTGGGGAAACCAACATAGGTCGTTACATGACCTGAAGAGATGACTACAATAGATAGAGACACACTATTACATCATGAGTCGTGATATGACATTTATAACAGAGACCAATCACCTAAGATAAACATCAGCAACAACATTGTATGATCTGCTCCATAACATCTTTTATCATAAGGAGAAACACCAAAGCCATCCAGATCATCATTTGGGAATATTTGCATCAATCAACATATGTACGAAACAATCTATCATCATATAGGTAAGAGCTTATCATCATCATGTCTCCAACAATGCAGCTTTGAATAATCAACCATGAATCCAGCCAACAATCCTCATCCATATGTGTGCCAAGAACAATAAAGACTCCATGAAAGCACCATCACAAATCTGATCCAAGAACCATGTGAACAACTCATAACCATAGCAAGATGAATCATAAGCATCGTCACCAAGGACCATAATGCCAACAATGCATTAAGAACATATGCTCCCCCTAAACTGGTGCCATCTGTCAGATCTTATCAACAAGAAAAAGTCAGCCAATAAATGCCTTAAGACAGATACGCAGTTTCTCATTATCTGGCCTGCGTGGCTCCGCACTTCACCTTCTTCTCCCCTGCGTATACCCGCACCTGACTTTCTGTGTTTCTGCGTATACCCGCAGAGAGCCTTCTGCTACAGCGCGTACCCACGCACTTGTGCCATCAGTTGCGCCGCGTACCTCACGCACCCTTTGCTTCTATCGTGCCGCGTACTTCTATGTACCTACGCAGGTTATCCTTCTATCGCGCCGCGTACCTTCGATCTTGCTATGCACCTCTTCTTCTCTCTCGTCGCGTCCGTCCGCATGTTCTCTTTTGTTATGCTGCGTACTTACGCACCGGGACCATTGCTGCGCTGCGTACCCTCGCACTTTCACTGTGTATCACCTGCGTACCTCTGATTAGAACCCAACAGTCCTCCTCTGTGCCACTGACAGTCAGATTCTCAGATCTGATCTTGTGCTCGAGAGATCATACTTCATAGATTCACTTCCAACTTCAATTTCCCTACTGCCTTTCTTCAAACAATCATATACGCGATTGTGCAATATCCAACTCGCGTATATACGCGACTTCCCTTTATGGAGTTTGCATATTAGATTCAGGATACTGAAGTTTTGTACTTTCAGCTCCCTCTGATTCTGGTATGTCTGTACATTGTGCTATGCTGCCTTTTTCTGACTGTACTTCCTTTTTCCTCCATATCTTCAAGCGTGATGATGTTTTCTCCTTTTGGTGTGATGTCCGTGCTTTGTTCCTGCATTCCTTTGCTATATGTCCAAGCTTGTTACATGCATAACATCTTACATGTTTCATATTCCTTTTGTAGCAATCAACAGCTTTGTGACCATACATATTGCAAGAAAAGAAATATCCATTAAAGTACCTTGAATGTGATGATCTTTCTGCATAATGGTCTTGAACCCTTCTTCTTCTACATCTAGCTGCAACATGTCCAAGATTATGACATACATAACATTCAACATTATTCATAGGAGGAGTAAAGGAATTTCTTTGAGGAATCTCTTTCCTTGGTTGATGATGAGATTGATCTTTCATTTCTTTGTTGATCACTTTAGATTTCTCTTTAGAGTTCCTTGCCTCACCTTGTGAACTAGATTCACCTTCAACAGATTCATGGAAACCAAGACCAGTCTTTATAGGAGGAGATCTTTGACTACTAAGAATATCATCCAAGACTTTAGAACTATCTTGAAATCATAAAAGCTTATCCTTTTCTTCTAATTTACCTTTCAAGATATTTACCTCAACCTGAAGCTGTTCTTCCTTTTCAAGAGATTGCTTCTTCAAATCTTCTTCAGCTTTCCTTCCTTCTTCCATTTGTTCCCTTAGTTTGAGAATCTCCTTTTCTTGTTCTTCATTCAGATCCTGCTGCATTTGACGAATTCTGAATGCACATTCCAGCTGAGTTTTTAAGCTGGTGACTTCATTTTCTTGTTTTGCAATAGCTTGGAGTAGATCTGTATTCTGCTTCTTTGATTCTTCAAGATCTCCTTTTAGCGAGAGGATTGTAGCTTCAAGATTTTCATAGTAGCTGGATCTATCTTTGAGTTTCTTGATGGTTGTGCTTCTTTCGTTGACTTCTTTTCTTAATGATGTTACTTCATGCTGCAATTTTTGACATTGGTCTTCCTTGTCCTTGAGAAGTTTTCTTACCTTGTTTCCTTCTTCTAATTGGGCCTTTAGTTTGGTAGCTTCTTCTTTGAAGTCACATTCCCTTTTGTTCAATAGATCTTGTTGATCTCTAATTTTGTCTGTCAGCCTTTTAAATTCTGCCTCTATTTGATATCTTTCTTGTTCACCCATAAGAGAAAATTCAGTAGTTTCGCTATCACTTTCATCCCTTCCAAAAGGAAAGATAGCTGGAACATCAGAGGATAATATATTCATACCTGATAATGATTCTGAATCTGATTCTGAATCTAAAGAGCTTCTTATACCTAATCCCCAATCGATGCTCCCACTTTCATAGTTCTTCTGAGATGACTTCTTTTTCTTAGGTGCTTTCTTTTTAAGCTTCTTTCCCATTGTTCCACGGATCTCCTTCAAGCGATCAAGCTTCTATCAAAGGACCTGCTCTGATACCAATTGTTGAAAATAACACTGAGAGGGGGGGGTGAATCAGTATTATCACATTAATAAAACTTTTTGATTTCCATAATCAAATTCATATATGCTACTTCCACAACTTCTTATGATTAAGTTAATTGATCTTCAATGAGTGCATTAGAACATTATCAACCATATTATCAGTTAACAGATGCAGTAACATAGAATAGATCATCACACATAAGGCACACACATGAACACCATGATATAAGGTGGAAACCCAATGCGGGAGAAAACCACCTGCTCCAAGTCATCTCAATCTTCCTCTTAATAAGAAAATTCTTTTACAGTATTTTGTACTGGTGCAGTCTTATACCAGTACAGGAGCTACAACCCCCTTTGCTCTTGTACTAGCCGATCCATTTACTAGTACGCAGGCTACTACCTGCTACAATGCTCCAAAGGTTTCCTTTAGCTCTTGTACTAGCTTAGATACTAGTACGTAGGTGCTGACCTACAATATTCTCTCCTCCATGTACCACGTTTCATCAATTTTCAGACTGGATACACTGAAGCACAACACATAATCTGAAAGGCCACATTTCATCCAATTTTCATACTGGGCCCAACAACATTGAAGCTCATAATCAAACAACCTTCTGAATTACCCAAGCACTAGATCAATACATATACAAGTGAGTCATCAATCAGATCTAGTCCATCAGATCACATAGAATGAGTCAATAAGAACCTGATCCATTCATCCATCAATGTATAAACATTTAATCAATCACTGCTGTTATCAGAACTTAATACCAGAAACCAGACATCAATTCAAAACCCAGAACACAACAATAATCAACAGAGGCAGCTAAATAGATTTCATGAGAAGTACGCAGCTTCACCCATATAACACCTGCGTAGACGTACGCACTGTCTCCAACTGCGTTCCTGCGTACCCACGCACTGTGCCTCACAGACTTCCTGCGTACCTGCGCTCTGTGTCCAATGAACTGTCTGCGCACCTACGCATCTGCAGCGCTTCTGGGCCTGCGTATCTACACACCTGCAGCACTTCTGTGCCTGCGTATCTCCGCACTTTTCTTTCACTGCACTTGCGTACCTGCAGGTATAGATAATTTCAAGACTTCAAGAATAACCCAGACTGTCAGATCTACAGATCTGAACATGCGGCGAGGAGATATCAACCCATTAGTAGATCCGACTTGTAATTCTCATGTTTCTCCTTGATATTGATTCAACTCTCTCTCTCAAACGATTACAAGAATTTCAGATCTAGCTTCTCTTAAGATCTTCTAATTTCACAAGTGTCTAGCCAAATGATCTCCTTTGCTTTATATAGGCAAGCTCTTCCTAAAATCATGGATCAATACCATAGATAACCAAAACATGGGGCTCAATAATAATAATAATAATATAAAACAATACCACGGGCCAAAACCATAGAATCAAGAACGACGGGCTAAATACCACGGGCCAAACATAAGAAACCCCACGTGAGCGCGCTTCTCTGCCTTGAAGTGAGTGAACTGGGGCTATGCACCTCTTACACGGGATACCTGCGTGTATGTACGCACTTTATGTATGATATGCCTGCGGGTCCGCACCTTTTGTACGACGTACCTGCGTACCTCTTATTTTCTTCCAATCTGAGAGGCTACTCATCAATCTTTGCTACTGGCTTGATGTTCTATGATCTGTCACCTGTATGAGTTGCCATCAAGGACAACACTTTAGCCATAATGCCAACAATCTCCCCCTTTGGACTTGATGGCAAATCTTACTTGTGAAGTGTCATCTGATCCCTTTGAACTGTCCTACATCCATGTATTCTGTCATATCTGATATCTCTTCTGTGGATTCATCTGAATGTATACAAGTGAGATGATCTTCTATGAGAGGGTTGCCATCAAGTACAACACATGCATCATAATGCCAACAATCTCCCCCTTTGGACTTGATGGCAACAACACCAAATCACTCTCCCCCTTTGACATCAAGGGAAAAGGGTTTTGCTCCCCCTAATAACATGCTCCTATTGACTATAAAACAGGTCTGCTGAAGTCTCTGAATGAGCTCCCCCTTTGTATATGCCATGGTGCACCAATATGATAATGCTCTTTCTGAAATATCTGCTCTGCTATATAGGCTGTTTATGCTCAAGCTTCCCCTGACTGTAAGCAAGGTCTGCAAAAAGATGTTCTACAAGAAGAACATGACTCTATATATCATAAATGACCTTCCTATCACCAAAAGACTCAATACATACATCCATCACCCAACCAAGTGGGAATACATCAGGAACTAAATACATTACATCTTCATCCCAAGCATAGTGGGGAAACCAACATAGGTCGTTACATGACCTGAAGAGATGACTACAACAGATAGAGAAACACTATTACATCATGAGTCGTGATATGACATTTATAACAGAGACCAATCACCTAAGACAAACATCAGCAACAACACTGTATGATCTGCTCCATAACATCTTTTATCATAAGGAGAAACACCAAAGCCATCCAGATCATCATTTGGGAATATTTGCATCAATCAACATATGTACGAAACAACCTATCATCATATAGGTAAGAGCTTATCATCATCATGTCTCCAACAATGCAGCTTTGAATAATCAACCATGAATCCAGCCAACAATCCTCATCCATATGTGTGCCAAGAACAATAAAGACTCCATGCAAGCACCATCACAAATCTGATCCAAGAACCATGTGAACAACTCATAACCATAGCAAGATGAATCATAAGCATCGTCACCAAGGACCATAATGCCAACAATGCATTAAGAACATATGCTCCCCCTAAACTGGTGCCATCTATCAGATCTTATCAACAAGAAAAAGTCAGCCAATAAATACCTTAAGACAGATACACAGTTTCTCATTATCTGGCCTGCGTGGCTCCGCACTTCACCTTCTTCTCCCCTGCGTATACCCGCACCTGACTTTCTGTGTTTCTGCATATACCCGCAGAGAGCCTTCTGCTACAGCGCGTACCCACGCACTTGTGCCATCAGTTGCGTCGCGTACCTCAAGCACCTTTGCTTCTATCGCGCCACGTACTTATATGTACCTACGCAGTTTATCCTTCTATCGTGCCATGTACCTTCGATCTTGCTATGCGCCTCTTCTTCTGTCTTGCCGCGTCTGTCCACATGTTCTCTTTTGTTATGCCGCGTACTTACGCACTGGGACCATTGCTGCGGTGCGTACCCTCGCACTTTCACTGTGTATCACCTGCGTACCTCTGATTAGAACCCAACAGTCCTCCTCTGTGCCACTGATAGTCAGATTCTCAGATCTGATCTTGTGCTCGAGAGATCATACTTCATATATTCACTTCCACTTCACTTTCCCTACTGCCTTTCTTCAAACAATCATATACGTGATTGTGCAGTATCCAACTCGCATATATACACGACTTCCCTTTATGGAGTTTGCATATGAGATTCAGGATACTGAAGTTTTGTACTTTCAGCTCCCTCTGATTCTGGTATGTCTGTACATTGTGCTGTGCTGCCTTTTTCTGACTGTACTTCCTTTTTCCTCCTTATCTTCAAGCGTGATGATGTTTTCTCCTTTTGGTGTGATGTCCATGCTTTGTTCCTGCATTCCTTTTCTATATGTCCAAGCTTGTTACATGCATAACATCTTACATGTTTCATATTCCTTTTGTAGCAATCAGCAGCTTTGTGACCATACATATTGCAAGCAAAGAAATATCCATTAAAGTACCTTGAATGTGATGATCTTTCTGCATAATGGTCTTGAACCCTTCTTATTCTACATCTAGCTGCAACATGTCCAAGATTATGACATACATAACATTCAACATTATTCATAGGAGGAGTAAAGGATTTTCTTTGAGGAATCTCTTTCCTTGGTTGATGATGAGATTGATCTTTCATTTCTTCGTTGATCACTTTAGATTTCTCTTTAGAGTTCCTTGCCTCACCTTGTGAACTAGATTCACCTTCAACAGATTCATGGAAACCAAGACCAGTCTTTATAGCAGGAGATCTTTAACTACTAAGAATATCATCCAAGACTTTATAACTATCTTGAAATCGTAAAAGCTTATCCTTTTCTTCTAATTTACCTTTCAAGATATTTACCTCAACCTGAAGCTGTTCTTCCTTTTCAAGAGATTGCTTCTTCAAATCTTCTTTAGCTTTCCTTCCTTCTTCCATTTGTTCCCTTAGTTTGAGAATCTCCTTTTCTTGTTCTTCATTCATATCCCGCTGCATTTGACGAATTCTGAATGCACATTCCAGCTGAGTTTTTAAGCAGGTGACTTCGTTTTCTTGTTTTGCAATAGCTTGGAGTAGATCTGTATTCTGCTTCTTTGATTCTTCAAGATATCCTTTTAGCGAGAGGATTGTAGCTTCAAGATTTTCATAGTAGCTGGATCTATCTTTGAGTTTCTTGATGGTTGTGCTTCTTTCGTTGACTTCTTTTCTTAATGATGTTACTTCATGCTGCAATTTTTGACATTGGTCTTCCTTGTCCTTGAGAAGTTTTCTTACCTTGTTTCCTTCTTCTAATTGGGCCTTTAGTTTGGTAGCTTCTTCTTTGAAGTCACATTCCCTTTTGTTCAATAGATCTTGTTGATCTCTAATTTTGTCTGTCAACCTTTTAAATTCTACCTCTATTTGATATCTTTCTTTTTCACCCATAAGAGAAAATTCAGTAGTTCCGCTATCACTTTCATCTCTTCCAAAAGGAAAGATAGCTGGAACATCAGAGGATAATATATTCATACCTGATAATGATTCTGAATCTGAAGAGCTTCTTATACCTAATCCCCAATCGATTCTCCCACTGTCATAGTTCTTCTGAGATGACTTCTGTTTCTTAGGTGCTTTCTTTTTAAGCTTCTTTCCCATTGTTCCACGGATCTCCTTCAAGCGATCAAGCTTCTATCAAAGGACCTGCTCTGATACCAATTGTCGAAAATAATACTGAGAGGGGGGGGGGGGTGAATCAGTATTATCACATTAATAAAACTTTTTGATTTCCATAATCAGATTCATATATGCTACTTCCACAACTTCTTATGATTAAGTTAATTGATCTTCAATGAGTGCATTAGAACATTATCAACCATATTATCAGTTAACAGATGCAGTAACATAGAATAGATCATCACACATAAGGCACACACATGAACACCATGATATAAGGTGGAAACCCAATGCGGGAGAAAACCTCCTGCTGCAAGTCATCTCAATCTTCTTCTTAATAAGAAAATCCTTTTACAATATTTTGTACTGGTGCAGTCTTATACCAGTACGGGAGCTACAACCCCCTTTGCTCTTGTACTAGCCGATCCATTTACTAGTACGCAGGCTACTACCTGCTACAATGCTCCAAAGATTTCCTTTAGCTCTTGTACTAGCTTAGATACTAGTACGTAGGTGCTGACCTACAATCTTCTCTCCTCCATGTACCACGTTTCATCAATTTTCAGACTGGATACACTGAAGCACAACACATAATCTGAAAGGCCACATTTCATTCAATTTTCATACTGGGCCCAACAACATTGAAGCTCATAATCAAACAACCTTCTGAATTACCCAAGCACTAGATCAATACATATACAAGTGAGTCATCAATCAGATCTAGTCCATCAGATCACATACAATGAGTCAATAAGAACCTGATCCATTCATCCATCAATGTATAAACATTTAATCAATCACTGCTGTTATCAGAACTTAATACCAAAAACCAGACATCACTTCAAAACCCAGAACACAACAATAATCAACAGAGGCAGCTAAATAGATTTCATGGGAAGTACGCAGCTTCACCCATATAACACCTGCGTAGACGTACGCACTGTCTCCAACTGCGTTCCTGCGTACCCACGCATTGTGCCTCACAGACTTCCTGCGTACCTGTGCTCTGTGTCCAATGAACTGTCTGTGCACCTACGCATCTGCAGCGCTTCTGGGCCTGCGTATCTACGCACCTGCAACACTTCTGTGCCTGCGTATCTCTGCACTTTTCTTTCACTGCACTTGCGTACCTGCAGGTATAGATAATTTCAAGACTTCAAGAATAACCCAGACCGTCAGATCTACAGATCTGAACATGCGCCGAGGAGATATCAACCAATTAGTAGATCCGACTTGTAATTCTCATGTTTCTCCTTGATATTGATTCAACTCTCTCTCAAACGATTACAAGAATTTCAGATCTAGCTTCTTTTAAGATCTTTTAATTTCACAAGTGTCTAGCCAAATGATCTCCTTTTCTTTATATAGGCAAGCTCTTCCTAAAATCATGGATCAATACCATAGATAACAAAAACATGGGTTTCAATAATAATAATAATAATATAAAACAATACCATGGGCCAAAACCATAGAATCAAGAACGGCGGGCTAAATACCACGGGCCAAACATAAGAAACCCCACGTGAGCGCGCTTCTCTGCCTTGAAGTGAGTGAACTGGGGGTACGCACCTCTTACATAGGATACCTGCGTGTATGTACGCACTTTATGAATGATATGCCTGCGGGTCCGCACCTTTTGTACGGCATACCTGCGTACCTCTTATTTTCTTCCAATCTGAGAGGCTACTCATCAATCTTTGCTACTGGCTTGATGTTCTATGATCTATCACCTGTATGAGTTGCCATCAAGGACAACACTTTAGCCATAATGCCAACAATCTCCCCCTTTGGACTTGATGGCAAAGCTTACTTGTGAACTGTCATCTGATCCCTTTGAACTGTCCTACATCCATGTATTCTGTCATATCTGATATCTCTTCTGTGGATTCATCTGAGTGTATACAAGTGAGATGATCTTCTATGAGAGGGTTTCCATCAAGTACAACACATGCATCATAATGCCAACATTTCATTTTTCAACGAGCTTAACACAAGACATGGAACTTTGCTCTGGGACCTTGTTTCATTTTTTAACGAGCTTGACATAAGAAAAAGAACTCTACTCCTGGGACCTTGTTTAATTTTTTAAGAAGCTTGACACAAGAAAATTAACTTTTCTCAAGCGATCTTGTTTCATTTTTTAAAAAGCTAATTTGTGATATGAAATTTTCACTATTGCAGACAAAGGTGACTTCCCTAGATCTAGTGGTCTAATCTAGAATAAATGAAGACAAAAAGATTTGAATTTCCCTTAAAGAGATTAGAAAATGGGAAAGAAGCTTACCTGGAATCTGTAGCAAGCATTTCTTTCCTCATTTCTTGTAAGGTCCAACTCTAGCTCCAAGTTCTATAATTAGAAAATACACACATGACTAAAACAAGCAAAGAAATCACAATCCACGTAGCATAATCTAAAATATCTATCCAGTGAATCAAAATGGAATTGAAATACATGAGTGCAAACATAACAAACCAAATATAGGAAAACATGGTATTTTTTGTATTGACAATTATAGGAGAGAGTTTACAACCATAAATAGAAGCTGACTTTGTATATGTCTCCCCAAGTTGACTTGTCCTTCCTTGTCACAAATCACACCTCAACATCAACCCTAATGCATGAATATAGTGACTCCTTTATGCTCAAAGAAAAAACATGAGGGCACTCTCAATCTCCAAAAGCCAACCCGGACCTTATGGGAGGCATTAAATATATAGGAGTGTGGTAGTTTGGGAATTCTTGTCCAATTACCAATGTAGGCTTGAGATCCAATTAAGAGGGGAGGATGAGCTAAAGAGATAAGAGATAAGGTATCCAAGATAGGATCAGATAGGAATTCAAGCCTTTTATCCATGCTAAATAGTTAAAACTACCTTGGAAGCTTCTCGAAGAGGAAGCTTCAGAAATATTTTTTATTTTTCCTGAATTTCTAGAATTAGCATACTTGCAGAATGGAGAAACAAGTGCTGACCTACGCGGGTTGTCAAGTATGCAACATGCATTGAATGCAAGTGGCTAAATAGGAAAGGTGCATTGGGGCTAAAAATAGTGTCTTTGAGCTAATTGTCCCAGAAACTCAGACTTTTGGAGAAGTGATGCTTATGGATTTATGAAGGAATTATGACAAAGTGTTCAAGGATGTTGATTGATTGATTTTATAGGACTATTGGACAAATGTGACAAAATTACCTGTAACACCATGAATTCCCCCAAGATGTACGACATGCCATATATAAATTATCTGCATTTGTACGTTGGATCACATCAAAGGAGATTCATATGACTAGCATTCCATGGTGGCGTCAAGAGATAACTGAGATTGTTTATATGTTTGAGAAGGAACTACCAACGTGTTTCATGGACTTGTAGGTTCATCTTCTCATTCACCTAGCAGATGAGGTTGAATTAGTTGGGGTGGTTTCTTGTTGTTGGATGTTCTTGTTAGATAGGTACATGAAGAAATTGAAAGGATTTGTTCTACAAAGGGAGAGACCCAAGGGGTCAATGGCAGAGGGGTATATAGCATATGATTCTTTCTATTATGCCAGTGAGTACATCAAGTAGATCGACAACACACTAGGTGTGGTGATTTGAGATGACGAAAGGGATGAAGACAAAAGGGAAGGAGAGCTTATCGAAATGAAGTTCAATGGTTTTGTTTGAGTTTGGGTGGTGAGATTCAATAGAACAGAGAGGTAAGACAGAGTAGTTCAGTCCATTGGGCTGATGGAGTCAAAGAAGATGGCTTTCTGGATTTCGCTTCTTAACAGAGGATGGCTTCACAGAGCAAGGTAGTCAAACAGGGAACAAATAAAGACTTGAAACAGATGGAATGGGCTCAAATGGGGTGAAGGGCAATTAAGAAATCCTTCAACCTATTTAAAGAGGGAAATTGGATGATTACTGATAAGGAGTAGTGAAGTATTATTTAACAAATAATTAACGTGAAAGAATTAGGAAACATGAGAAATTAAGATTTCACTGCTTATCCTAATTCTGAAGAAAACACAGAGAACAATAATGACTGAAAACAAAGTGCAATCAAGCATATTTTGAAATTAATCTTTTCTTTATCATTCAGATTATGAAACACAGATGATATAATAAACAAGAAAATTTTAAAACACAAGATATAAAGGACTTATTGATCCGGTGGTTGATTCAAGAAGTCTGTGACAAGTCCTCTACTTCAATTCTTCATCCAGTAGGCCATGCAACAGTTGATTCCAAAAGCTCTTTACTCCAAAAAATCAATATTACAGCAAAGTCTAGGAAATCCACCCCAATACTCCAATTGGGGGGGGGGGGGGGGGTTATTTATTCAGAAAATTATACAACAAATATCTCATAACAGAGTGAGATAATATCTAGGATGACTAAAAATAGTTTCACAAGTAAATAGAAACAACTAGCCTTGAAAATAGGGAAAAGATAAACTGATGTTGTGCTGGTCCTGTTTTTGTTGAATGTGCTGGAGGCAAGCCCTATAATTCGGCTGGCAGCTGTCTTCTTCGGTAACTCTATGTTAGCTGCCCTATTCTTACTAATATTCTTTAACTGCTCTAATACTCTTTGACCTGTTTTGACCCCTGCTCATCACTGTCTGGTAAATTGCTCAATCTGGTAAACAGCTCCATCTGGTAGAATTTTCAGCCGAGAACCGAAACTGCAGGGTTTCATGGAAAACTGGGTAAATACCTGAGTAAAAGAAGAAAACTGTACAAATGCAGGTCGAATGGCCGGCTGTGGAGCTCATGCTGTAGTTTTGCTGGTCGGGTGCCGGTTTGTAACTGAACAGGACGTTGCTTGTAGGAGAGCGCGGGGCGGAGAGCTTTACAGCGAAAATGGCTTTTTTATCATTTATTTGACAAAACGAAGGTTTGGCGGGATTTTTTGGATTTCAGTGGGCGGATGACATCAGCGGAAGGTTAGATGACGTTAGCGGAAGGCGGATGACGTCAGCAGAAGGTGGTAAGCAGTTTGATCGCACCGCTTTTGGAGTCGAGCGGTTTTGGACGGAGGGCGAGTGAGCACATTAGCTGTGTGACACGTGGATTTGGTACGGGTGGAAGACCGGTGGCGATCGCGAGTTAACGCACCGTCAAAAGGGGGGTCGCAATATTGTTATCAACCGTTGGATGTGAAGGTGGAGATCGGACGACAGATGGGCAGGGAACATGGCGGGGGTTTAATTACTGTGGGCCCGACGTAATAAATAACGTTTTAATCGCGTCGGGGTGAATGCTGATGGTCGGGGTTGGTTATCAGTTAACTGGGGGTTAACTAATTCCTTTGTCGCGCGGGGAGGGTTCTTAATAAACTTCAAATAAATTTATCAATACCTGTTAATCTGCATTTAATTGTATTTACGGTTATAGTTAACCAGGGTGGGGATAAATAAACTATCGGGGTTTTATTAATATATTTACATAATATGGGATGGGTAATATTTTTTGGGATTTTAGTGATATTAAATGGAAGGAGTGGTTTTTTAGTGATATTAAGAGCAGATCTTAATACTTTTGGGGGAGTTAGTGAATGATTAGGGAAAAGTATGAAGGGGAGTTAGTTATGTAGCCTTGCCTCGCTTGAGCTGCATCAAGTATAATGTCTGCCTCACACTTTGTGATAGAGATAAAGATTAACACATTGAGAGACATAATTTATCACAAGTATCATTCTGCAATACCATCTACCTACCCTGCCTACTTTAGCCTAGATTTTTTTCCTTTCTTTACTTGGGTGCACTTAGACTGGCAAACCCTTATCAATCTTCTTTTTCTTTTCATGGCAAGCCTACCTAAGTCTACACTTATTACATCCAGGGGCTCAGATTAAACTATTGAGCTCCTTTTATTTACTCTACGTATCTACTTACCTGCCAAGATTGAACAGTTTGGTCAGATTTTATTCTCTATCTCTAAAACAGGAAATTTCAAATATGAACTAGCCAAGATTAATTTGTTTGGCCATTCATCAATTGTGGCATAAATTAACAAGTTGCACACAATGCTTATTATAGAAAATAAAAAGTAGTGGCATTTTGGACTTGCACACTTTCTTGGTCTATTTTTGTTTGGGGTTCATTTCTTTCACTTTTTTGACCATTTTATTTATTTTCACCCTTTGATTTTTCTTTTAGGGAATACCTTTTTTACATTTTTTTACATTTTTTGATTTTTTGATAATATGGAGAACCTTTGAAACAAGGAAAGGAATGAACATATTACAGAGCTCATCAAGTCAATCATGAAATATGACACCTATTGGTATAGGATTATAATAGAAGGATTCTAATATATCTTTCCTTAATAATAACAACCTTACACATGTTGCTACATCGTATCGCTGAATATACATGATCATACTCTCTAATACAATGTAATAAAACACCTTGGTGATATGTAGCAAATACTGAAAGAAAAAGAAAAAAAAAAAAAAAAAAAAAAAATAAATAAATAAATAATAAAAATATCAGGTGATTTATGGTGACCTAAAGCTCCCTTAATAAGCTGATAGGTCCCTTACCTAAGTTATGTTGGAACCTCCCTTGAAGTAGAAAAGTTGAATTTTCAAATGTATTAGATTGGGTAAAGGAAATGGAGACACCGTGGGACATGTCAACAATACTTTAAGGAGGAAATCAAACTAGAAGTGTGAGATGCATGTAGAGGAATTGAAGAAGATAAGGGAAATTCACCAAGAATGTGTTGAAAGTAGCAACAAGAAATGATAAAAATAGAATCCAAAATATTCCAATTTTAATTTGTCCTTGAATTAAAATTCGAATTTAGTCTCACCAACTACTTGGAAATAATTAATTAATTCATTATGGATTAATTAGTTGGAGAAATTCAATTTGGAAGTTTTTCTGAAGTCATGCAAGAGTTATCCCTTAAATTAAGGAGATTATCCCTTAATTAAGGAGATAAGATTGAGTTATATTTGAGTTGTAATTAGTTAGCTCAGTCTACTAAGTTAAGTCAAGTTAAATTAGTTCCAAAATGTTTGAGGAACTAATTGTGAGTTATCAGTCAGTTGATGCATGCATGCACTCAACAAGTGTACTCTAGATAACTGAAGGTTCTCTCATTAGAAACTCATGCATGTCTATTCTGAGAAATACCCAGTTGAACTAAATTTCAAGGACAGGTTACTATCAATTGCATGTGTTTTCGTATAAAGGAAACTCATCCATGCAGTCAAGGTAAGGCTCCTTGGAGGATTGCACAGTTTTGACAAGGTGTGAGATCAGTGTGAGACTTGGTGGAGAGTCTTCCACTTGGTAATAGGAGGATCACCCAGGAGAAACAATGCAAGGAAATAGGAGCTTGGAGGGAAGAGGGGAAGGCTTGTGAGAAGCTTTGATTGCCTGTGAGCATCTAGGAGGATTGTATTGAGAGCTGGCTAGCTGTGAGAGATAAGGCTTTGTATAATTTTGATGTATTTCCACCTTGTATGATAATACAGATAGTGGGGTTTTTAGCTGAGGCTTTCCCATGAGTATTTTCTGTGTTTCATGTGCATTGATTCTTCTTCTTTTGGTTATATGTGTTCAGCTCGATCTTGCTCAATTTTAAGCTTCCACAAATTGATAATAGAAGTAGATTATGGTATTTTGCTTTGGTATATTGCATTATCAGGTTAATCTACAGTCAAATTTTCTACATGGTCTTACAGTGAGATTTGTAGAGAATTTGTAGAATTTCTATAGAATGTGGAGTACCAAAAGTGATACCTCAAAACTTGATGCTAATCCATAAGTGATCATGTAATATCTGTTTAAAAAAAAGATTATTGGAATAGGTTTTACAACAAGGATATGAGAAATACAAATAATTCAAGAAATGCTCTTGAGGCATTAGTGAACATTTTACAACCCTTTGGGTGAAGAAATCCATATGGAAGAAGCATATTATAGGTTTTGATGAGGAACCATGAGTTCCAGGGCTGAGATTGCATGTATATTGTTAAATATGTATGCATTGTTCCATAAACTACAACATATATGGGATACATCCCATGAAAGTCATGGTTTAATTTATTATAGGAATTAGGAATGGTTAATAAATCCTTGACTCAATGGACTCCTAATTAAACATGCCCAAATGTATTGAAGCTACTGAGACCATAGATGAATCATCATAACCAAATTTTGACCAAATAAGGGAACTTTTATAAATTATAATAAAATATATAATCACAGTAATTATAAAAATGGATGAAACTAATATAGAATTATTAATACAAAAAAAATATAGGAATGATTCTATACATGATCTATAAGAGTTATAAAGGAACCTAGAAGGCCTCAGCATGTGGGTGCTCCAAATGAGGATGGATGAGATTATATAGCACCTTCAGTGCCACATGGTGGGTGTTTCTAACTATTCAAACAAAATTTATGATGTGGGTAGCTCATACCATCATGTACTACCATGAGCATTGGGCACTTCAAGATGACAAGATAATAGTATCAACCCCATTTTTGTAAAATTACAACACTTATATTAATGCTTTTACAGTATTATTGTGTGGGCCTAAGAGGCCCAATTTTTAGCACTCCACCTTTTTGATATGATGTAAGACTCAACAATGGCCCCCTCTTGTTCTGTTTAAATATATCAAAAGGATTCCCTCTTCCATTGCAATCCCCTGCAATTTCAATCTCAATGAAAGTGATCATGGAAATGTTTTAACAATATGTACTTAAATCTTCTTTGAACACCAAAATAGGAAATTTGATTAGAGATTTGATGAAATATTTTTCCAAGATGTTGTATGTTAATCTCAAAAGCTTAGTGGTATTCATGAAATTAGACTAAAATTTGTCTCTCATATTAAAATATGTGCTAAATAACAATTTTTCATGTTATTTTGTGTCATTTTGACATTTTTTTAGCAAGTGGTAAAAATCTATATATTTTGAGTTGATTCCTTTTATATTTTTGCATGTGATCATCTCAAGAAAAATGAATATTATATCTAGGATATTATATCTTGTCTTTGTTATATACATTCTTAGTGTGCACCATTTGCATTTTGCAGTAGCAAGCCAATTAGAGGTATAGGTGCACCGCAATTAGGACATGAAAGCACAAGAAAGGGTTCCATTAAAGGAGGCTCTAAAGGTGACTGGATGTGCACTTTCTGTGATTGTGTCAACTTTTCTCATCACACATAATGTTTTTAAGCTATTTTTCACTTTTTTATAGTTTATCATTTATGTCTTTAGAAAATGATTATGTTATATTCCTTGTGTATGAATGTCTTAGGTTTATTTTATTTTTTGTATAGTGCAATGAAGGGAAAACTGAGGATGCTCCTGGTAGCTGATGCAACTTCTTCTAATCCAGAACCAACTAGAAATAAAGCATCAAAAGTTGGTGAGACATATTTGTTTCTCTTCAAAGGCATCTAGTATGAAGTTGAAGCACTGCGTTTGTGAACTATCTGATAAATCTTACAAGCCTTCACACATGTTCTAGTTGTTTGTGGGTTAGATGATAATGTTGATGAAGAGGTACTACAGTATGAATTTTCCAAGCATGCTCCTATAAAGGTAACCATGATAGATTTGATTGCTCTACCTTATGTGACTCATGAATAAGTTACTCTTTCTAGATTATAAGTGTCTGTGTTACAAACAAACTTTTTTCTAGGACCTTCGACTTGTTTGTGACAAATTTACTCATGTTTCAAGGGGATTTGCATTTGTACCTTTTCATTCAGTATTGACTTTCATACATTTATCTATGAAATCTCCAAAGCTCATTCCCATTCTTAACTAGTAATTTTCCCTTTTCATATGCATATTTTATTTTTATATGGATGAGTATCCTTCTAGGTGAAAGAAGAAACAAAGGCATTGGAGGAATCTAATGGAAAAAATTTGGAAAGGAATGGTCAAGTCTTGAGGGTTGCATATGCAAGTAGTATTCATGGTCTAGGCTCCTCTGTTGGTACTTCTCAGTCCAACAGCCTTGCAGTGCTGCAATTGAAGCTGCAACCTTTGCACATCAGGTTTGTTATTATATCATCTTGTTTTCTGAACATCATTTAAGCTTTCAAGAAAAAATTATATATATAGATATATATATATATATATATATATATATATATATATATATATATATATATATATATATATATATATATATATATATTTTTTGCTATAGAATTTTGTTGCACTGGCTTTCAAGACAACAAATTAATTCTCTTTGTAATGTGCATAAGTTGATAGGTGCTACTGCTTGACACAATATATTGCTAAATAAGAAACTGGTTGCTAGGAAATTGTGCCAAATTCTGCCTCCATTATCTAAAGTATCATTATTTTTACATTTTTCATTTATTTCTTTTTGAAATATGACTTTGTTGGGTGGGCCATTAAGGAGTATGACCTGGATTATAAACAACACACTGAAGGAAAAATCATGGGCACACATGTTGAAACAACACACTGAAGGAAAAATGATGGGCACACAAGTTGAACCTTCTGAAGGAGGCACAATTTCGCATTTTTGGTTTGTCTGAGATGAAGCATTTGGGTTTTACTATGATGGTCATATTAGTATCCATTTATTTTGTCTCATATTACCCTTCTTTTGCTACGAACTTTTCATGAGTTCATGCCCTTATAATGCTAGATATTATCATTGAGCACTAGTTGTGTATTTTGGCACATGCTTATTGTGGATGAGACTTGCAAGTTGCAACACCAAATAGTAGTCCTTTGTTCCTTACCTTAATTATTTGGCCAATCATGTAGGGCTCTATTATGATGTTAACAATGGTACATGGTATTCGTATGACCAGGAGAAACAACAATATATGCCTTATGTGGATCAAGCAAGTGACATGAATAAGACATCAAGAAAGTCTATAGAGGGGGAAAATAATCATTGAAAAGTGGTCATTTAAGCTCTGGCTACAAAAACCACTACTAATAATGAAGCTTCAGATAAAAAATCCTCTTTACCAGATGTTGTCCACGTTGTTGCATCTTCTACATAGGCAACTGCAAAGAAAGAGAAGGAAAAATTAAAAGAAATTAAGTTTGCCTCTAAAGGAAATATATTGGCTAGAAATAAGAAAATGAACATTGTCTTGACAATGTGGAACCAATGTATTCATGAAGGGCATGCTGCTTGGATTGTCCTAGATGATGATTTCTCTCTAGAAACATTACCTACCTCTTTAGATGAGAAGCATAATAATAATAATAATGCAAATATGTCCTAGATGATGATTCCTCTCCAACAACATTACCTACCTCTTCAGATGAGAAGCATAATAATACTAATAATGTAAATCTGTTTGGTAAAGGTGTAAGTGCTCCAAAATTTAAGTCTAACATGGTAAATGCAAAAGAAGCTAATCAAGGATTTCCATCTCTAGGACGTGGAGTAGGAAATCCATTTGGTGGTAATTATACTCCATCTGATAGTGCATTAAATCCAAAGCCTCTATCTGTTAGTAATAGTGTCGATGGTATAATAAGGGATGTGATTAGAGAATCAACAAGAGGAGTGGTGAGAACATATGTAAACTTTTCAAGATCTATTGGAGCAACAATATCTGGATCGTCAATGGTTGGACCAAGTGTGGTTCTTGAGGCTAGTAAGTATCAAATTCATTCAAGATAGGTGCATCTGCATTAGGCTCTTATGTACCAATGGCTAGAACAAAACACTGGTTTATGAAACTCCTCAATCACGTTATAGAGATAGAGCAACAGAAACACATAGTCATTATGGATCATCATCTGTTGCAGACGATCTATTAGACTTAGGTCCTGTAGAGAAAGGTAATATTTAATTGCTATATTTTGATATTTTATCAATGTTTCCTAGCATTAGTATTTATTTTAGAAATCAATTTTTTCGTAGGTTTATTATGCAAGGTCTAGAATATTTTTTTCATGTTATATTGCCGTATTTTCATGTATATCTCACCAGAAGGTGCAATTTGTAATTCTGTCATTGTATCATCCATTGAGAGTTTGTTTCTCTTTAGCACATAGAAATGTGATTGTATATTTACTAAAATTTTATGTTACCATAGTATCACTTTTAAATCACCAGAAACGCAATTTACAATTTTATCATTATATCATTCCTTACAAGAGTTTTGGTTGTTGCATAGAAATGTGACTATAAGATATGGATTTGCAATTTTTGATACTAAGAAATTCCATTATTTTCAAGTCTCAGAAGTAGAGGAAAAGGTTCTGACATGCCCTTTTTGCCAGGTGTTGGCGGAGTGATGTATGGCTCAATGCTACTAGTAGGTGAAGCTCAAAGTTATGAGGTCATCAACTCTGATAAAATTATTGATGGAAGTAATGTGAGGAATCACATGTGTAGAAAAATGGGTTGGAAAGAAGACTCAGTATGTGAGACTGATTTTTGAGTACACAATATGCATTAATTTTTTTTTTAACCCTGGTTGGTTGTCTCTTAAATCTTGATCTTGTAACTATATGGATTGGTTCAGGGACTTGGCAAGGATGGCACCGATATTGTAGAGCCTGTACAAGCACAAGTTACAAAATATAGAGATGGTCTTGGTAGTAAGACACAACAGAAGGCTGATCCTCAGTTTGAGACTCATTCTAGAGACAATTATGGAGTTGTGTACAAAAGAAATCTCTCGCTAGATTTCATAAAATGGCCTAGTTGTAGACTGGCCAATGACTGCCTCATATTTTCTTTGCTTGTGGCAACTCAAACTATTACTTGCCAAAAAATTTTATCCTCAATAGCAAGCTCCCACCCAATTCTACTTCTAATTCAGACCAAGGGATAAATAAATTGACTAAGCTTTGGGCAGGTCTATTTGGGTTGCTTCTAGGTCTCAATCTGAGGAAGATGGTAGTTTTTATAATTATTTTGTCTTGACAGTATTGGGGGGGTTATATGCATGGTGTGACTGCAGGGGTCTGATTTCTCCATTTTTGATGTGAGTAAAACCCTTGATGCTAACAAGTCTCTAGGTGATACTTTTATTTATGGACTATGCAATTAGGATCTATCGATTTCCATTTCTTCATTTTTTTATTCCCTTGTTGTTTCATGTCATGCTTATTTGTTGACTTTGATCACATGCTTGAATTATAAGTAGGGCATGCCACAATAATATATAACTCTGAAATCTACATCGTTTGGTCAGATGGTTATGTTATGGTGTTGGCTAAGCAGGCTAAATGAATTCATTCAAGGCTCTAATTTGTGCATTCTTTGGATTAAGTCAGAAGTTACAGGATTGGCTAGATACCCGGGACCTCTCCTTTCCATTCTCTATTTGAGACACCTTAGTATGATGACTCGGGGATCCTTTTCTATAATTAAATTACTTACTGTTATCAAAGGATACAGAAAAACCTCATGTTTATCAATATGAAGATCTCATCTTATTTGGATTGAGTACGATAATCCCTAGTCTAGTTAATGAATTGTGGCAATATAACTAATCGATATTCTATATCTTTGTTTGTTCCACAATGGTCATTGAAGTTCCTCTGCAATAACTTGAAATATGAAAATCATAGCATGAAACATGCATCATCTGTGTGTTTTTTCTTGATCTTCCCATATACTTTTGCCTCATGGTATGATAATCCATTCAATCTCTCAAATATTTCAGAAATTCTTTACTTTGATTTATAAATGGAAAAGATATATACTTCTTTCATGTTTCTAATGCATTTGGTTGCTATGGATTTATCATCGGTCTCGATCTAAACTTTTTCCATATATGTTAAAACAAAGACACTAGAGCGATATCACTCTGAATTGTTCAACCTAAGTTATACAAGAATTCTTTGTGTTTATTGGATTGATAGTATGTATCATCTATCAATGCATAATTTACTATAGCTAACACAGTTCAATTCAACAATTTTTGCAAGAAAAATCTACCGCACATTCTATTGCAATCCTTTGCATTGTGTCCTATAGTGAGCACTAATGACTTGTTAGAGGAGGCATTATTTTTTCCTGCTAATGTTAACTTAGATATAAAACTTGTTGATATTTTGAATTAGGGTGCAAGATGCCTATACATTAATTGATTTAGTACTTACAAAGGGAATTTTAAATCATAACAAGTGCATTTCTTGGGTATACCATTTTTTGGTTAACAATTTTTGTATTTTCTATTTAGCAATTGTGCCTAACATGGAGTGGAAGTGAAATCCCCCTAACTAGATTACTACATCTATGAACCCTGACGTAATTAACAATAGAACCTTGGCATAATTAATAGTAGCACAATTAGTGCAATATTTGCTGAAATAAGTGCACCATCTCTATAATCACCCAATGTTTTAAATGTGGATGATGGAGCTACCAATTTGCAGGAAGAACTAGAACAACTAAATGTTTGAAATGATTAGAATCTAATCATTCTGAATCAACTTCAAGTTCCTGAATCTTCTTTTATAGGTCTCAGTTTTAGAAGCTTTGGAGAATTCTTTGGAAATACTTTAGGCACATATTTTGGCAAGGGTTGTAGTGATAAGAGTTCCACTCTAATTTCCGACACATCCCAGAAATAGAGGACTCAAATGAAGAACCTTCTTCAAGTTTAATACCTTTTTTTGTGACAATGTTAAGTCAGTTAAATTGAGGTATTTTATTTCGTCTTTATTGAAATAAAATAAAAATGTTAATAATGGGTCATTCTTGCAAGACGTCAGACCCAAAAAAAATTCAATAAAAGTTCTTGAAAATTAAAAGCTATTGTACCCAAATGTTGTAGTCATTGGACTCCTAGTACAACACCAGCACCACCCATTGGAGTGGAAAGCATTGGACTATTCAATACATATTCTCCCATGGATAGCTTGATATTATGGCACTTTACAAAGCAATTTATGTTTCCTTCATTTGCAACCATCACTTGACACACTAGTGTTGGATATACGAAGAAATTCAATTCCTTGGCTATCTTACAATGAATAAAATTATGGGCACTACCCAAATCAATCAACACTATTACATTTTTCTTCTTGATATGTACTTCTATGTTGAGAGTTTGAGAAGTGGTAACTCCTGGCAATGCATTACAAGATATGTTTAGATTCATTTCTTCTTTGTCTAGGGTTGTTTCCTGGAGTATATCCTCTTCTTTCTACGTTTCTTATTCCCTTTCTTCCTTCTCGTCACAATCTATGTAAAATAATTTATTCTCAGCACACTTATGACCTTTAGTGTATTTGCTATCACAACTATAAAAAAAAGCACTTTTGCTCTTTTTTCCTCCCATTGTTCTGGTGTAAACCTTGTAGGTTATGGAAGGATAGGGGCAGCAACACTTCCATCTTTATAGTTGTGAGTGGTAGGCTTCCTAGTGGCCATAATTTTGCTTTTAATTTTTCTTGCCAACCTGAATGCCTTCTCCAATGAATCAGGTGTCCAAAGGCGACCCTCATGTTGGATGTCATCCTTTAAATTCCCTATGAACACATCAATCCTATTTTCCTCTAGAATATCATTTACCCTTATATCCAATTTTCAGAAGTCCTCAATGTGCTCCACCATTGAACCCTTTTGTTTGAAATTCATCAATTGACTAAAGAAGGTGTTTCTCTTCGCATCCTCATAATGTGATATCATTTCCTCCATAAAAATGCACCAAGTGACAATATGTTTATGAGAACAAAGCCATCTATACCATACAAACTGATTGGGTTCCAAATATAAAGTTGCAATGCGTACCTTTTGTGTGTTTTGCACATTATGGAGATCGAAATATTGCTCCATCTGTAATATCCACATTACGAGATCCTTGTCATCAAACTTCCTCATATCGATATTTGGAACGTGGTGGGTCTTCAATCCAACATTAGAGTCTATGAAATCATGATTAACATTTATTTTTTTCTCATCATGAGTTTCCTTTAATACCCTTTCGCCATTAAGAAGCATTTCTTGTAGCAACTTTGTTAAATCTATCTTCAAATATTCCATGTTTCGTTTAAGATTTTCTTTCATTCCATCCATCTTAGCTTCCATGCCATCTATCTTAGAATCCATGTCATCCATCTTAGCTTCCATTCTATTCTTTAAACCATCCATCTTAGCTTTAGTTACTTTTTGTGAGAGTGAAACTTGTTACACTTGATCTCGTAATTTTGATATGCCAAGTTGCATTTCTTCCTCTTCTTCATATGTCATAGTAGATATTTCAGTTTTCTTACTAGGTGTTTCCATTTTCTTTCTTCAGGTCATCAATTAATGATAATTATGCTTCAAAATTCCCTTTGAATCACTTCAAACTACTTTCTTAAAAATAACTTATGCAAATTTAAAAAAACTACACATCTTTCTTTTTTTTGCTTTGTAGGATATCAATATTGAATCTGATCTATCTCAGTAATTTCAGATCTCCAAGGTCTTAAATTTCATCCTATGGTAGCCCTATGAGTCTTATTTCCAACCCCACAAATCGGATCATGATTGGATTTTCCAAGAAAACGTTATTCCAAATCTCCCACGATGACCTAATTGAACACCATGAACAGTCTCCAAGTGAACACCATGATCAAACATCTCCTAGTGGATCATAACTTGTCTTCTAGTATTGACATTACAAATTAAATCACAACAAATAGGGTTTCTCAATCTGATCCATCCAAGCAAGATCTAGTAGTACAGTTGGACCCTCAGTATTCACCTGTTGAAACTGCACCAAGTATTTCAAGTGTTATGTTAATGCCTCAAATTATGAGTGGCCAATACCATTCTTATGAACCTACCTTATCCATCCCACTTCATGTTTCTCAACAACTAGGCTTATGGTATTTCTCACATTTCCTTGTTTCTGGTATATGGAAATGGCATCGTTATCAAATCACATTGTTAGAAGTCTCAATTTTTTTATGATAAAGCTTCCAATAAATGTTAAAAATAGGCCAATGAAAAAAAATGCACATAAAACTACTAATAATCAAATAATAGAAGTAGGGATGCATGTTATTAGTAATCATAAATTATTTCTACAAAGGTATCATGTCATTTCTCTGGCTTGCACCTTCCTTCCTTGATGGGCCTGTAACTTTTGAAACTTTTAGTGGTGGTATCCAATCTCTTTGGTTAAGTAGCATCAAGAGTGATTCATTGGTCAAGTTTAGTTGTTATAGGATTGTAGTCAATGCATTGACCCCACTGGAAATAGCATAAGTTTATTTTCCCTGCCTTAAATAACCTAATAAATGAAACAATAATTCTATTAACAAAAATCTCTAAAGAGAATGCATTTTTTCTTCCAAGAAACTTTGCTTTGTTTAAAAGAAGATACCTCGAATAATTTTTGTATCGGATTGGTTTAGTTCCTGAAAATTTACTCTACGCATTTCTACACATACTGTACCTTTGCATTTCTTTTATAATGCACCTTTTATAAACTAATAGGTGAATGAATACTAGGCATTTTTTTTAACTACCCTTTGTGTTGCTATTCCTATGCAGCTTCTATAAAATAATAGATAACTAAATTCTGGGATTTTCATTACTACCTTAAGGTGAAAGTGATTTTTCTGTCTTGTCTTTTTTGTACATCACATTTGTGATCTTAACAAATTTTTATGTGATCCTTCAACAAGCTATTACACTCCATTTCTCATATGCGGAAATGGCGATGCTCACTTTAATCCATTTGATGGAGCAACAACCATAAGCAAATATAATGGGAATGCAACATTTTTAGTAGGCCAAAATGTATCAGTGTCATAAGAGGTACTTGTACTAAACCCATGGCCTGATGGTCTATTTTTTTTATAAAGCTTGTAGTTGATTGCATATATTTGGAATTGATGTTGGTGTGATATTATTTTTATACTAGAAGCTCTGCATCAGTATCGCCTTATGTATTATCTAGGCTTATGTATTATCCATCTTAGGCTTATGTATTATCCATCTTAGTCTTATGTATTATGCATCTATTGACTTTCTCAGTAGGGACTACGCTGCCTCCAACTCTTGTTTAAAGAAAGACAGTAAAAGGAACAAAAGAGAATGGAAAGCAACCAAATGTTTTATTGTTGCTCACTTTTTGGAAAAGAATAAAGAAGTGTCAAGGAACATGCTCAACATCTTAAGTCAAAGGCTGACATTCTGTGTGCTTCTGAAACACTATATTCTCGAAGTGTCAGCATTATTATAATTAAGCCACTACTAGAACATGCAACAAACAATTCATCTTTTGTCAACAAATCCTCTTCTTCCCTGAATGAAGATTATTGGAAAAATTATATGTATTCTAATTCCAACATTTAATTATCAATCTGGGGTTGTAAGACTTAGAGATGCAAGCACAGGAAATGTAGGATTAGAGCCTAAGTTAATCTAGTTGAGAATACAAAACAAACTTTAAAAGCTTGAAATGAAATTTTATTCTAAGTCTATTAAATAATAAATTAACCAAGCACTAGTCACATTCTTAGATCTAAAATATAATGTAAAATAGGTTCAAAGGTAAATTCTTCAATTACAATAGAAACTGAAATCTCTTTGTCCTATTCTTCACACACCCTTAAAAACTAAATAACACTACTTAAGGAAAGAAATCTAATGAATAACATGAAATCTAGAAACTACTATGTTTCTGCAAATTAACTAAATCATTTCAAGACTTTCCATTTACTATCTCATGAATTACGGAAGATGGAACCTTGAATTGTTCTTGGAGCAACACACTTGAATCATAAATCTCAAAGTGATTCTACAAGGGATTGTAAAGGAAACAACTCTAGAAATTCAATAAGAAAATCTCAATAAATCTATAAAACTACCCTAAAGCAGGTTGCTTGTGATGGCCTAAGAAACTTAGTGCACCACACACCTATTAAATTCACACAAGATCAATCATATAAAAGAATTACATTATCACATATATACAAATATAATTAACCATAAACATTCGACACTCTACTTTCACTGTATGAACTTGATTGTAACATAGGTATCGAATCAGAAAACTATATTAGCATACATAATAAAAAAAATACAAAAACAAGAAATCTAAACTAATCATGTACAATAGCTTACCAAGCTGGATCAATGGGCCCTTTCTAAAATCATAGGCTTAAATGCTTCAGGAACTCAGTGAATTATCAACTGTGACTTTGATCTATTGTTGAATGTTAGTTTTGTTGTGGTGATTTCAACTTCAGATTTATAAACAAATGCTTGTCAATTGCTTCATGTGCATGGTTCTCTTATGGTGTTTGTGATTGTAAACAGGTAAATTTTATCAAGTTTTATGTTAAGATAATGAGCAAAATAACATGAAAAACAAGTGTTGAATAACAGAAATGAAAATTATAGCAAACGATCAACATGAACACTTAACACCGTGTTTTTATGGAGTTCGCCCCTCCTGGGCTACATCTCCTTGGTCCAACTTCCATGGCTTGGGTCTCTGTATTAGCTCAATATGGAAAAAAAATTATGTTTTCAAAGCTCTACTACTTCTGAAACTTGCTTCAATGTGTTCATAATTCTCAAATTAGCTAGGAACACCTTTTCCTAACCTCAATTTGGTCGAATTTTGCTCCAGTTATAGTCAAAACTGCTTTCTCCTAGTAATCCTCCACTAAAACTAGAGGAACTCTAGTTAACTCCACTAAACTGGAGTTACCGCCGAATTAGGATGGTCCGCCAAACATGCCACCGAATTAAATTGGAGGTTTAATTAATGTTAAAATGAATTAATGAAACGCTAATTCGAGATTAGCGCTAACATTGTGCGTTTAAATTACACGTTTAGGATAACCGTTAGCCTTAACCCTCCGCTTCGTGGTAGTGGTCATATTGTGGTGGTTAATGCCACGATTATCATTGTTGTGCTGGTCATTAGAACTACTAACCGTTGGCTGGTAGTTATGTGGAGTGTTCACATGGGAGGGTTGACCCGTGGGCTGGCCCTCCTAACCCCCAATCCATAATCATTTAAACTTCAAATAAGTGCGGAACCCATAACGATTAAGTTGTAATGTTGTGGTGTAGTGCAAATGCATTGTGGTTGTTCAGTGCAGGTCCCAGGTTCGACCCCCTAACCTGCCATAAAATTTTGGTAAAGCACCATAGCTGGTCCTTTGGGGAGGGACACGTGGCGACCTCAGGGTTTACCACTTTTCCCCTCCTCATTGGTCCACTAAAACCAATAAAAAATTTCCAACCCACCAAACCATAAACCAACCACAGGATGCCACTTTTCATAATCTGATTGGATGTTGACCTTTCGTTGACCCTGCCCAGTCATTTTCCACGTCAGTAGTATGGAATGATGATTGTGCAGTGACTATACACTTTTTTTTTCAAAAATTCCACTGTTTGGCAAAGTAGATAGAACACGATATCTTCCTCATATGAACTCGGTTTTCAGTGAAATGAGTTGCATTGGGATTTTTTCGCTGAGACGAACACATTCATTTAGGTTTCAAGCCATTATGAGAACTTTTATTTTTGAGCTAAATACTGAGCACTTGATTGTTCCTCCACACTAGAAGCCTTTTGGACCCCAAAAGATATTATCAATTGTTCAGCAGGTGAGTGTACAAATCCCTCACCTTCTCGATCTGCAACCATTTGGCTTTAGAAGGCTTTTGTCCCTTGAGTCCCACTCTAAGGTATTCGACATTCCCTCTCTTTGAAGTTCTGGTTCTTCTGTCAAGTATGAGATCTTGTTGTAGCTCATCAAGATATTCTAGTGAGAAATCATCTATTGATGGCAGCTGAACATGCTCTCCTTGATCATCAATCAAAGGAGGCTCAAACAATCTCAAATTCTCAACATTAACAACAGAGTATATTTACATATAAGGAAGAAAATATAGCTTAAATGCATTGTTACCAATCTTTTCCAGAATTTTAAAAGGACTGTAACGGATTTGCTTAAGCTTTTTACCTTCCCCTTGAAGTCTCTCTTTGCTAATATATAACCAAACTTCGTCTCCAACTTGAAATTTATGATCGACATGGTGTTTGTCATGCCTTGCCTTGTAGCTGCTTTGACTTCTTTCAAGTTGTTCTTGCACTGTGTGATGTATCAACTGAATTTGCTCTATGAACTTCCTTGCCTTATCATTGTCACTGTGATGATCGATGGAAACATCTCTCTCAAATATGAAGTCCAATGGCGATCTTTTCAAGTACCCAAAACATGCCTCAGATGGCAATGTGTTCATGGAAGAATGCTTTGCCTTGTTATATGCATGTTGTATGTAATGCAACTATTCATCCCACAACTTGGGATGTTTGTTGCAATATCCTCTAAGAGGATGAATGACTGTCCTATTGACCACGTTGGTTTGTCCATTTGTTTGCGGATGAAATTTTGTACTCTTCTTCAACTTAGTGTCCATCATGTCCCACAAATTTGACCAAAAATTCCCAACAAATCAAGAATTTTGATCACTTACAATGGAATTAGGAAGACCAAAATGAACCCAAATGTTTTGGAAGAAAAGATGAGCTATTTGTTCAGCTGTAATTTTCTTTTTACATGGTGTTAATATACACATTTTGCTGAACCTGTCTACAAATACATACAAGTAATCATGACCTTTCCTTGACAATGGAAGACCTCCTACAAAATCCATTGAGATACTCTCCCATGGATGTGAAGGTACCAGAAGTGGAGTGTACAATCCTAGTTTCCTTTTTCTAAGCTTATTTCTTGCACACAAAGAACATCCTCTAATGAAACGAGATACATTATCAAACATGTGTGGCCAATAACAATACCTTTGGAGATTCGCTACTATCTTGCCTACACCAAAGTGTCCAACAATCAATGAAGTGTGCACCTCCCTTATGAGATATTGTTGCTTTCTCCCTGTGGAATACATAGCTTAACCAAGTGATACAACGAACTTTTATGTACATGGCAATCTAACTCTTCAATTTTGCTTCCTTGAATCAATTTTGCATACACATCTCGAAATTCATTATCATATGCATATTGCTCAATGTAACTTTCATGCAAAATAGAATTTTGCTTGAGTATAATAGATGAATTTACAATATGCCTAGAAATCATATCAACTACCTTATTGTAGATTCCCTTTTTGTACTTGATAACGAAATGAAAATGTTGTAGAAAACCCATTCATCTGAAGTGTTGTGATTGCTACAACTTTGACTGTGACTGTAAGTACTGCAATGGTTGATGGTCGGTATGGATAATGGTCTCTCTCCCCATCAAGTAGTATTTCCATTTTTTGACACTTTGTACCAATGTGTAAAGTTCTTTGTCATAAGTGGGATAGTTAGTCATAGCTCCATTAAAAACCATGCTGCATAAGAACTGCTCCCATGGTGTAATCACTAGCATCTGTTTGAATCTCAAATGGTTTTCTAAGATCCAGAAGAGCCAATACCGATGTTGAATTGATCTTTTGCTTTAAATCATCAAATGATTTCTACTGTAGATCTCCCCAGTGGAAGACTTTCTTGACGCTATTCAATGCATGTAGTGGTGTTGCAATGGAAGAAAAATAAGCACTAAATTTCCTCCAATATTGTGCTTCCCCTAGAAAGCTTCTTACCTCTATAATTGTATTAGGCTTGGGCCAATCCAGAATGACCTCAACCTTAGAGGGGTCTATCTTCATTTCACCTCCTCCAACAATGTGTCCCAAATACACTAAGAAGTCTTGCCAAATTCACACTTTGACATTTTTAAAAACAATTGTTCTTTTCTCAAGACATCAAGTACTTTGTTCACATCCATGACATGTTCATCTCTGGATTTGTTGAATATGAGAATATTATCTAAGTAAACAATGAGAAATTCATCTAGAAATGATCTCAATACATCATTCATAACTCTCATGAAAGTAGTTGGATCATTTGTAAGACCAAAAGGCATAACAAGCCACTCAAACAATCCTTGTTTAGTTTTAAATGCGGTTTTCCAAATGTCCTCTTCAGCTATTCTAACTTGATGATAACCAATTCATAAGTCTAACTTAGTGAAATACTTTGCATACCTCAACTGATAAAGAAAATCATTAATTCTTGGGAGTGGATAACAATTCTTTACTGTGATTTTGTCAGTGCATGGAAATCCACACACATGTGCCAAGTCCCATCCTTCTTTGGCACCAAGACAATGGGTGAACCACATGGTGAAGTAGATGGGCGTATAATACCTTTTTTCAGAAATTCTTGAATTTCTTCTTGATTTCCATGCTCTCCATAATCGACATGTGATACATGCCAATGTTTGTAAGTGGAACATCCTGCTGCAGCTGTATCTCATGTTGAATTCCCCTCTTGGGAGGTAACCCCTTTAGTTCCTAAAACATCTCACCATGCTTGCTTACCACATCAAACAAATTAGATTTTATTTTGTCATCACAACCTTCAAAATGTTCATAATCAATATCCTCCTTTTTCTTGATCTTGAGAAGCACAAAAAAATTTCTTGCATTTACTAGTCTCTTCATATGCCCTTCATTAACCAAAGAAATGTTTAACTTTTTGTGATGGGCTCTCACAATGTACTCCACCCCAATCTTGAGAAATAATTATTTGTTCTCATGGCAATAAAATACTTCTTTCCTATCATACAAAAAAAGGACTACCCAAAATGATTCATGATATGCCAAGTGGAACTACATCTAACTCAACTTCATCAATGAAATTTTCAGTGATGGAAAACTTGAATAAGCATTTCCTTGTAACCTGTAAATTTGCATTATTGACTATCCAACCCAATGGATATGGCTTATGATGAGGTACAGTTTCAAGGTTAATATTTTTGCCCAAGACTTCTGAAATTAATTTTGATTGTGACCCACTATCAAATAATGCATCAATATTTGTATGATTTGAAATTACCCTTACATGGAACAATTCTATTCTTGATTCTTCATTTGGAGTGTTGTTATAACCATGTGAAGAACTTATGCTTGCAACAACTTCTTTTCCTTTTGTAACCATTGTTGAAATCTTGGTCTCATCACCAGAATCTGATTCAAGATCATGTTGTGTGGTAGCGGTTGTCTTTTGTTTTCCCTTATTGTTTGGTTTCTTAGGCCTTGGTTCGGGATGTAATTTCCAACAAAGGGCTTCATCATGCCCAACTTTGGAACAATGTTGGCATTTAGTTTTCTCCCCTTCCTTCTTCACACTTACATTCTTCTTTCCCCTCCATTTTCCTCCCTTCTCTTTCTCCTTACCCTTGAATGGGTTCTTCTTACTACCCTCTTCCTAAATGTTCTTTCCTCTTTCTTCAAGATGCATGGCTTGCACACATACCTCATCCAAATTACCTGGATTGAACATAAGGATATTATGTTTTAAATAGGAATGTAAACCCCCAATATATTTCAATAATGTATCTTGGGAATTCAAGTCTACTCCTAACAAAAAAGCCCTCTATCTAAACTCCTGGGTATAGTCTTGGACTGTTTGGCCTTTAAGTTGCCTAAAATTATGCCAACTCATAATGGATTTTTTCATATAGGCTATAGGGTAAAACTGTCTTTTAATTGTAGAAACAAATTCAACCCAAGAAATGGATATCTTACCATGAATTCGCATTTCTTCTTGAGTCTTTGCTTCCCACCAGACTAATTCTACTCCTTCTAGCCCCAATGAAGCCAACTGGATCTTTATGTCATCTTCTTGAAGGTTTTGAATTCTGCAATAAACCTCCAATTGTTGAATCCAATCATCTAACTTTTCTGCATTCACTTCACCATTGTGCATGGGAAGTTCAAACTTAATGTCCAATTTGAGTAAAGGAGTTTTCTCCTTTAGGGTTTTTGAATGAGTATGAACAATTTTTGTGGTGGAAGTGGAATATGATGTTGTTTGAGATGTTGAGGATGATGAAGATGGTGGAGATGTAGGAGGTTTTCCTCCATTACCCTTTGAATCTTTCTTATCTCCTGAGCTTCCATCTCCATGTGGAGGCTTAGAACTCTCTCCAACCATTCTAGTATTCCTCTCTTCATAGAGGACTCTAACCATGTTAGTCAAGTCATAGAAAGCTTTCTTGAATGCTTCCTCTTCTGAAATACCTTTAGTCTCTATTTCTCTAGACATGACGGATTTGGATTCAAGCTCAGCTTCTGGTACTACTTGTACCTCCTCAATCTCAATTGAACGTAAAACTTGAGGTGTTTCAAGTCACAACTGGAATTGGAAATTTAGCTGGAGATTGTGGCCTTGTGGCTCTCCTTCTTCTAGGCATTACCTTAGGAGTTGCAACCAACAGTTTCCCTTCTCCTCTTTACAACTTTAACCTTGTAAGCATCACAGTTTTCAAACATTAAAACCCTGCTTGCACAAAACTCAAGAAATCAAGAAAATAACCTTTCCTCTGATACCAACTTGATCTATTGTTGAATGTTAGTTTTGTTGTGCTAATTTCAACTTCATATTTTTAAACAAGTGCTTATCAATTGCTTCATGTGCATGGTTCTCTTATGGTGTTTTTGATTGTAAACAGGTAAATTTTATCAAGTTTTATGTTAATATCATGAGAAAAATAACATGAAAAACAAGTGTTGAACATCAGCAATGAAAAGTAAAACAAACCATCAACATGAACACTTAACACAGTGTTTTGACGAAGGATTTCAACCCTCCTGGGCTACATCTCCTTGGTCTAGCTTCCATCGCTTGTGCCTCTGTATTAGCTTAATATGGCAAAAATGTTGTTTTCAAAGCTCTAATACTCCTGAAACCTGCTTCAAGGTGTTCAAAACTCTAAAATTAGCTAGGAACACCTTTTCCTGAGCTCAATTTGGTCGAATTTTTCTCCAGTTATGGTCAAAATTTCTTTCTCCTAGTAATCCTCCACTAAAGCTGGAGGAAGTCCAGTTAACTCCACTATCTTGGAGTTGTCGAAGAATTAGGAGGGTTTGCTAAACATGCTGCTGAATTAAATTGGAGGTTTAATTAATGTTAAACCGGATTAAAAAAACACTAATTCGAGATTGGCACTAACACCGCGCATTTCAATGCCAAGGTTAGGCTAATCATTAGCCTTACCCTTCGCTTCGTTGGAGTGGTCATATTATGGTGGTTAATGCCATGGTTATCATTGTTGCGTTAGCTGCTGGAACTACTAACCGTTGGTTTTCGGTTATGTGGAGTGTTCACATGGGAGGGTTGGCCTACAGTTTTTCCCTCCCAACCCCGAATCTACAACCGTTTAAACTTCAAATAAGCGTGGAACCCATAACTGTTAAGTCGTAATGTTGTGATGTAATGGAAATGTGTTGTGGTTGTTCGGTGCAGGTCTTGGGTTCGATCCCCCAGCCTTCCATAAATTTTTGGTAAAGCACCATATCTAGTCCTTTGGGGAGGGACACGTGGTAGCCTCCGGGATTGCCACTTGTCCCCTCCTCATTGGTCCATTCAAACCAATAAAAACTTGCCAACGCACCAAACCATAAACCAACCACAGGATGCCACCTTTAATATCTGATTGGATGTTGACCTTTCGTTGACCCTTCTGAGTCATCTACCACGTCAGCAATACGGACTACTGACTGTGTAGTGATTGTACATTTTTTTTTATATTCCACTATTTGGCAAAGTGGACAAAACGTGATATCTTCTTCATATGAACTCAGTTTTTAGTGAAACAAGTTGTGTTGGGATCGTTTCGATGAGACGAACATGATCGTTTAGGTTTTGAGACATTTTGAGAACTTTTATTTTTGAGCTAAATACTAAGCACCTGATTAGACTTTTATTAACCTTCAACAAAAATACAATTTACAAAGAATTCCAAATAATGATTTATCTACCTCACAAAATATTCAATTACAAACTCATGATCCCTTTCCTTATACCTATCAGGTCTTATTGATACACTAAAAATAGTGGGCAAGAATAAGATCCAATCCCCTAAACTCATAAAAAAAAATTTCAACTTTAGAGTAAAATCTCAAAAATCTGGTTTTTTTTGCAATTTTATACAAATTGGTTTTAAAGAAACAACCATATCTTCTTGACCATGATTTATTTAGTCTAATTTGACATATTATTAACAAAAAAATATCTTGGAATTTCCATATTAGATTCCATGGCCTCGGAAATCACGCATGAAGTTGATTGTTTGAATGCTTTTGCCAATCTGGCTTTTACACAAATTTTGTACAAAATTGCTTCAAAGAATTAGCCATAACTTTTAAACGGTATTGAATTTTGGGAAACTATTTTGGTTAAAGTAAACTTATATGTTGTTAATCAACCCATTTCTTTTATTCTTTATATTCTCCACCATATGCATGTAAATCGAGGAAAAAGATGGAAGTTTCAAACTGTTACCTTTTTTTTATTGTAGCTTAAATCATGTGCTAGGATCCCACACATGTGAGCTGGGTATATTCCAAGGCATGTACCAACATATTATGCCCATGTGGCACCTAATTTACCATGCTATAGAAAAGAAAAACATATTTTATAATTTTGATTTTTTTCCCTCCATTCGTGCAACTGCCGAATTAAGTAAAGAACTGTTGAACTGGTATTGAATGAAGTGAACTGCCAAATTGATACTGAGCTGGTAGAGAAATAGAAATTTTCATATTCGAACATGTTTCTTTGCCACATAACCACATTAGTAAACTATCATTGATAAAACCATGTAAAAAACACATTTAATCATTAAAAAGATAAGAAATCCATCATAATTAACCATAAGGTGAAAGAGGTATATTTAGCGGAAGTTAGTGGCATAATTGTTATGGAAAGTGTCATAAATGTGAGAATACAAATTATGAAGTGAGACTTTATATATTGAATCCTTGGTTATGACATTTTTTCTTGGTGCAAGTGATTAAAGGTGAATTGTCATACCATCATAGACTTGATATGTTTCACAACAAGGTAGAAAAAATTGAGGACAAACAAAATATGGACTAGGAAGGGATGGTGGATGATATAAGGTAAGGATGAGGATAAGGGCTGGAAACTTTGTAAGACCATTATTCACTTTGCAGTTCTTTTCTTAGATAAACAACAATGACTTCATCCTCCTATTGAGAGCATTTAGATGATGATTTTGTGAATGCTTTATGATGTACAAGGAGAAGACACTATAGATATAGCTTTATTCATGTACCATGATACTTTTTCATTCTTATGGTCTTACTAGAATATGCATTGATGGATTTGGAAATGGGGGGTTTAATGGTGGTTTAAGAAAAGTAGATATTTATGGAATAGAAAGTGGTTAATCATCAAGATTCCTTAAATTTTAATGAGTTAAAGAGCCTTTAAACATGTTTTACCTCAAGTATACCTTTTGAATTTTGATTTGTATCACAGGCTGCAATGGAAGTTGTATGAAGCTGAAGATGAGGCAAAGTAAGGTTGAGAGTCTGGAATGATATGAAAGAGATAGAATTGATGAGTTCTAATATGATCTGTTGAAGGAAGCTTAAGAGAATGAACTAAATATGTTGAAAATGTCCCAAAAACCACTCTCCCATGCCTAAGTTTTTTCATGTCCTCATGCAAACAAGGTGAGGTACTGAAGAAGTGAGGAGGGTTGCTGAGATGGCTCTAGTACAAAGGAACCTGAAAAGAAAAACAATGGAACTAATGAGATGAATACTGAACAAAAATAAGTCATCTCAGATTTATTAAAATGATGGAAAACTAACACAAGCATAAAAGAAATTCCAAATCACTCATTACACATGATTTCATCAATTCTTAACAGTTTTATGCTCAAGAAGATAATCATTTTATAAATTTAAGGAGCTCTCCTTATTTATAGAAAAGGAAACTTTTTTATGATCACAATAAATGATGAACCAATGAAGAATTAGTTATTACTAACCAAATCCAAAAGTATTATATTCATCAAAGTATTACAAATAAGCTTTGCAATTGAGTTTTATTATTTCTCAATGATCATAGGTCCCACTTCTAAGGTAATTAAATCTTAGGTATAGTATGAAAAACCAATGATAGAGGACTCAAGATTACCTTAAGGCCATTCTTTAGCAACAAATTTATGGAGTTCATTTTTCCTTTGAATTCATTCACACATGCTTCCTTTTGATTGTAACAATATAGAGTAACCATCATACGTGTAGACAAAAGCCCTGGTTTGGTTGACACTTCTTTAGGTAGAATGCCCCATTGCTCGTGAGCATCCATAGCCCTGATGGGTTTTCCTAGTGGTATCATAGGCTAGTACCCTCTACCAGCAGGCGTCCATAGCCTCGACAAGTTAACCTCTTAAACCTATTTTACATTATAATCTCTAGTACCATGTTTCCTACCATTTTAGGTTTATATTATGGATATTTCTTTTGCAATTGGTAGATGGGGGAACGGCATCAGAAATCCCCTTAAAGGCATAGGATGACAACTTTCAGAGTGACTTAGATTACCTTCATAATTTCTTGGACGCATAAGGTACTTATAGGTACTTAAAGGACATAGCATGAATGGGCCATTTTTTATCTGAGATGGATGAGGCTACCAAAGAATAACCAAAAGAAACCTAAAGTACTACTAATCATAGTTTTCATATATGCTTTCTCTTTTAAAGTAGTGTTCCACTATGAATAGAGACTTCATCAACTCTCTTGCAAGTCTTAATAAAGATTCTCGAAGATCATGCTTTGGTGTTATGATTATAGCATTCAAGTTGATTTTGTTTTTAATTGGTATGATTGTATGGACTCTTAACTTTGTTATGATCCCCTTAGTATGTTTTGGTAACTATATTTTGAGAAACTATTTTGTATTGATAATCAGAAATCTATGTGAATATGAAAAATAAAATTCCAGAAGAAGAAAAAAAAAAGAAAAAAAAAGGGTATATCAGCTATGAATAGTTTGGAATCATCTTTCAATTAAACTTTTATGAAAAGGGTTTCTTATTCAATCATCTTTGTGAAACAACAGTCTTAATGATGAATGCATCATTTTTATCAACTTAAGGAAAAAGAAAGATATAATCAAATACTCCCCTAAGTGTTCCATTTCGTTGATGAATATGCCTTTTCTGCTCTTTGAGTACCAGTATTTAAGAATCCCAAACGAAAAATATCCTTGAATCTAGCTTTTTCTTACAAAATAGAAAATTGGTACCAAAATTATGGGTACTCATACCAAATTAAGTATCGAAATTCTAGAAATTGAAATTTTGGGCACTGTCGAACTGAGTACTAAAATTTTGGAAATTAAAATTATGGGTATTAGTTAGCTGAAATATGGTACCAAACAGTTGGTATGCAATACCAGATAATGTTGCAATGCAATCATTTTGATTTCAGGCATCCAAACTAAAGATTACCTTCACATAAAATTCCAAACATGATATTCATAACTTACTTTATTGAAAAGAAAAACTAGAAACAAATCTAACTAAAATAAATAATAAGTGGGAAAACAATGTAATAGTTGAACCATGCTGCTGTTTGAAATAAGATTAAGTGGTAAAACAATATGCAACTAAAAGAAACCTAAAAAAAATATTCTATAGGAACATAGATCTCTCATTTTCAACTAGTTTCCTTTTTAACTGTTAACATTTCCACATATACAAAAAATGAAAAATATGTTGCATTATATTTTACAACTAAACTAACTACTATATGAAACATTATTTATTTATTTATTATCCTACTCTACTTAAGAAAAAGAAATTCCCCTCCTCAAGTATAGGAGTATTTCCATTGTAACCATGTGCGTAATAGGCATTCATACTCAAGTTTAAAATATAATCTTCAATGCATACCTGAGTATGAATAAAAATTTACTTTCTTGATGATGTCAAGAAGTAAGGAAGAATGAAGGGGAAACATGGTCTTATAGTTGCTTGAAACCAACTTTCAACAAAATCAAAATGCTCTTGGTTTACCTCCTTATTTGGCTCATTTAGCATATCCTCCTTTACCATGCCATGTAGATATTCTATTATGAGATGACTATCCTCTTGAGTTCTTAGAGCATCGATTGATAGGCATGTCGAAAATTCTTCAACCTCAGGTTCTAATGGTTTCTCTCCATTGGATCTGGTCCATGATTCTTTAGTTTCTTCAACAAGATTGCAAGGGTGAAGATCTTCTCGTGGATTTGGTTCATGGATTTGTTGCTATTTTATAACTTCTAGGGAAAAAATAAGTTCTTTAATATTGTCAAGATTTGTTCTTCTTGAGAAGTAGAGATCCCAGCTGCTGCTAGTATTTGAGAGAGTTCTCCCAAAATATTGATCATCCTTGAATACTACTTTGTTGGTTGTTAATCCTTGTCATGCACATGGATTAGTGTATGGAGTTCTTATTAAAAATTCCAAATAAATAAGAAGAAAACAAACTTAAAACAAATGTAAACAAGCCAATCATGTACTTGTAGCGCCACTGTGCTACTAGGATCCTATTGTCACTAAGTTATCTGTTCACACACATCAAGATTCTCTTCTTTTCATGAATCAATCTAAAGAGAAACACATCTGATAAGGAAAAAAATAAAAATGAGGCTTTTGATCCTACATTTAATTTTGCACATATGAAAAAGAAACTAGAAAATCAATTAGAGACAACCAGACTTTGGATTGACCCAAAACCAAAGCAGATGGGTGCCTCTTCACTCATGTCTTATCATATTTCTCCACCCTCTAGTTGCCCTGCAACTAAGATCATGCAGAAAACTTGTGAAAGAAACTATGTTTTAATCCCTTTAGCACCTCCGCAGCAATGACGCCAAAAATGTTGGCAAAATTATATGTATTCTAATTCCAACATTTAATTATCAATCCGAGGTCGTAAGACTTAGATATGAAAGCACATGAAATGCAGGATTAGAGCCTAAGTTAATCTAGTTGAGAATACAAAACAAACTTTAAGCTTGAAAAGAAACTTTATTCTAAGTTTATTAAATAATAAATTAACCAAGCACTAGTCACATTCCTAGATCTAAAATATAATGTAAAATAGGTTCAAATGTAAATGCTTGAATCATAGTAGAAACCAAAATATCCTTGTTCTATTCTTCACACACCCTTCAAAATTAAATAACACTACCCAAGGAAAGAAATCCAATGAATAACATGAAATCTAGAAACTAATATGTTTCTGCAGATTAAATAAATCATTTCAAGAGTTTCTATTTACTAGCTCATGAAGTATGAAAGATGGAACCTTGAATTGTTCTTGTAGTGACACACTTGAAACATAAATACAAAATAAATTCTGTAAGGGATTGGAAAGGAAACAATTCTGGAAATTCAATAATGAAATCTCAATAAATCTATAAAACTACCCTGAAGCAGGCTACTTGTAATGGCCTAAGAAACCTGGTGCGCCACATACCTATTAAATTCACACAAGATCGATCATATAAGAGAATCACTTCATCACATATATACAAATATAATTAACCATAAACATTCAATACTCTACTGTTACTCTATGAACTTGATTGTAACATAGGTACCAAATCAGAAAACTATATTAGAATACATAATATAACAAGTACAAAAACAAGAAATCTAAACTAATCATGTACATTAACTTACCAAGAAATATCAGTGGTCCCTTTATGAAACCAACAAGGTAGTTAAGAAATCATAGGCTTAAATGCTTCAAAAACTTAGTGAATCATCAACTATGACTTTTATTAACCTTCAACAAAAATACAATTTACAAAGAATTCCAAATGATGATTTCTCCCCCTCACAAAATATTCATTTACAAACTCATGATCCCCTTCCTTAGATCTATGAGGTCTTATTTATAGATTAAAACTAGTGGGTAAGGATAAGATCCCATCACCTAAACTCAGAAAAAAAAATTTCAACTTTATAGTAAAATCTTAGAAATTTGGTTTTTTTGCAATTTTATACAAATTGGTGTTAAAGAAACAACCATATATTTTGAACCATGATGTATTTTGGAAATATGTTTATATGGAGTCGAATTTGCGATATTGTGAACAAAAAACTCTCTTGGAATTTTCATATTCGATTCAATGCCCTCAGAAATCATGCATGAAGTGGACTGCTTGAATGCTTTTGCCAATCTGGCTTTTATAGAAATTTTGTACAAAACTGCTTCGAAGAACCAACTATAACTTTTAAAGGGTATTTAATTTTGGGAAACAATTTGAGGTGAAAGTGAACTGATATTTTTTGAAAAACCCATTTCTCATATTCTTGAGATTCTCCACCATATGCACGTAAATAAAGGAAAAATATAGTAGTTTCAAACTATTGCCTTTTTTTTATTACAGCTTAAATCGTGTGCTAGGATCTCACACGTGTGAGATGCGTATATTACAAGGCATGTAACAACATATTAGGCCCATGTGACACCTAATTTACCATGCTAGAGAAAAGAAAAACATATTTTATAATTTTGATTTTTTTCCCTCCATTCGTGGAAGTGCATAATTAAGTACCGAACCGCTGAACTAGTACCGAACCATGTGAACTGCCAAATTGTTACTGAGCTAGTAGAGAAATATAAATTTTCATGTTCAAACATGATTCTTGACTACATAACCACATTAGGAAACCATCATTGATAAAAGCTTGTTAAAACCACATTTAACCATTAAAAAGATAAGAAGTCCATCATAATTAACCACAAGGTGAAAGAGGTACATTTAGCAGAAGTTGGTGGTATAATTGTTATGGAAAGTGTCATAAATGCGAGAATAAAAGTTATGAATGGATAATTTATATACTAAATTATATGACATATTCAGAGCCCAACAAAGATAAATCAGAAGAATTTGAAAGTAGTGAAGAATGGAAGGAGGTTGAGACCTATGACATGGCTAGTGTAGCATCATAATCTATAAAGAGTTTGGATGTTAATGAATCAAGTTTAGGAAATGTTGGAGGAAATTTTGAGTTGATAGCAGAGAAGTTAGAGTGTGATGCCAACTTTTGCTTCATATGTGATTTCAGGACCATTGAGAGCTGTGTAGATCATATGCACAAGATGCAATGATTTTTTCTTCCTAATGCTAAATATTTGAAAGATCCCCGTGGATTATTAAGCTATCTTGGCCTAAAGGTATTTTAGAAAAAAATATATATCTTTTTGTTTCTTTTCAAGTTTCCATTCAACATTTTGGCAGAATTATTCAAAATCCTTAGAATCGAGTATTTTTTCTCTGCCATCACAAGTGATCGACAATTTTATGTGTTTGTATTGCAATGAGAAATGAAAACCATTTCTAAATCTAGAAGTTGTTAAGAAGCATATGATTTCCAAAAACCACTGCAAATTACACTATGGAGATGGAGATGAAGAAGAAGATATTGATTTATATTACTTTTATGACTACAACAGGAGGCTTGTGGTTTCTTGTATTATGCAATTGGTTTTTTCATAGGATGTTTTCCAGCTTTTCAATTTTTTGTCTGTGATGTCAAAGTACATCGTTGTTGACTGCATGGTTATTTATTATTTATGCTATGGTTTGGAACTAATTTTTGTTTCTGGATAGTTATGTGGATGAAAGTGGAATGAAAATAGCGCCTATAGAAGAAAATGTCAATGTCAATATTGAACTTGGCTTTGGAGGGGCTACACTAGTAATCCAAAGAAAGTCTGAAAATGGAAAAAACATGCAAGATGCTTGGTTCTGTTGAATTTCTTCATCCTTACCATCACAAGCCATGCCCAACGGTTGAGAGAAATGTTTCTCTTTCTCATGCATTAGTGTCAAGGTAATATATTCCAGGGCATTTTTTGATAATATATTGAAATGTAGTGAGCACATGAATACAATTTGAGTTTCAAGGCTGACAATTTGTTCCTTGCATGGAAGAATGAGTGGATTTTTTCTGGCACGTATTGAAGCATGGGTTTGACAACTATGCAATCAAAAGAGAAGATATTGAGGTGCAATGCATTAAAGAAAATAAAACATTCTGGAGTGGAGGCAATGTGAAAAAAAGTAGGTCTTAAGAATAATCTAATTAGGAACCTTCCCAAGAATGTTCCATACTGAGACGGTCCTTTCAATTAATGTGATTGTAAACAATCATAAGAATCTTCTGTATCTTATCAAATATAGTCCAGTGATTATTTAAATGACATTTAAAGTCTTCAATTTCAACTTGCGAGTTGAACAATTGCTAGATGCAATTATGATGATATGTAATCATCCCACATGCCTTTATGTTAATAAGGCAAGTGACATGGATAATTTCCTAGTTGAAGTACTGGGTTTGGAAAATTACTAGAGTTTTCATGGTAATATTATTATCTATAGGCTCCTTACATGACCTTATTGTGTGAAATGGTAAGGTGAGCAAGAAAAATAGCTCAAAGCAAAAGTTGTTGCATTGTACATGCATAGTTGAGCAGAGACCCTTATAACTAGCATCATCTATTTAATTTACAATTCAAATAAAATGTATGAGACACCCATGGGGCTTTGTTCAATTGTAAAAGAATTTGTTTCTTTTTAATATGTAAGGAGAAAAAGTTGTTTTTCGAGTAAAAAGGGGATGTGTGTGCATTTCACTAAAATTTTAGGTTAATTTTTATTGGATGATTTATCTTTTTGGTGGATAAAAAGATTATCTTTCCCATATTGCTATACATTTTGACAATTTTTTTATATTATTTCTATATTGGTTCTGCTGGAGGCTTTTCGATGCAGACACCTAAATTTTTGTAATAGGATGCTTGCATGCATGACTCGTTTCTTCAAGTTTTAAACTTTGTTATTAACGTAGGCATCTTTTACACTACTTTTCATTTGAAACTCTGGTGCCGTCATTTCTACATTGTTGTTGCAGGAGGCCTTCTGAAGCCATTTGATCTTAGTGTGCAAAGGCTTGTAACATACATCTATGCTTCTATCATTAATTGGGTGTCATTGGAAATGAATCATCTTAGGCTTAAACTTTTAACCTTTATTTGGTTTACATATCCAATCAAAACAGAAGTATACATGAGAACACCACCTTTTTTCCATGAGGTTTATATATTTTTATCAAGTTCCTTTTTTTCTCATGTTATGCATTATTGTTAACGCATGGATAACATTGAATATGTCTTTTTTGGGAAATATTTATATATTCTTAATTTGGAAAACATTGAACCCACCATGAAATAACGACTTAGTCATTTATAATGATTTTTAATGAAAGTAAATGAAATGAATATAAACTAGTAAATCAGTCATTTATATAATTAATATGAAGATGCAAAAAACAGATAAGATACTACTGTAAATGATAAAAAATTTATTACAAATGACAACTAAATTTTTCATATATACAACTAATTTATAGTATCTTATAACACCACTGAAATTTAATCATATTTCTTTTGTCATTAATTGGTTTCAAATGATGACTTAAATTTGCATTTATACGACTATTAGTAGCTATTTTATAGTATCTTATAACATGGCCAACATTTTGGTCATATTTTTTTGTCATTAATTGGTTTTCTCTGGTGATCATGTAGTAGTATATTTCGTTGTGTATTTGGGCATTAATTCTGACAATTAATGACTAAAGCAATGACTAAATTAATGACCAAATTTATGACTAAATATACTACTAGACAACAAAATTGAGGCAACCAATTAATGATTAAGCTAAATACGGCTAAAAGTTGGTCGCGTTATAAGGTACTGTAAATAAGTCACTATTGGTCACCAATTGAAAAATTGTCATTTATATCCAAATTTTAGTCGTTTTTTAACTAACTAATTAGCCATTTTGTACTAGTGCTCAAGATAAGTTTTTTGAGCCCAATATCATCAAGCATATAGATCCTATCTCCAAATCTCACCAAACCATCTACCATGAGATGATATTCCACATCCTCATCACCTGTACCCTATTGTTGTAACTTGTTCCAAAACTCCCTTTGTTTGTCATCCTGTTGTCCTACCTGTAATATTTGATCCTATAAATATGTCCCATACGATCTCACTACTGCAACATGGTTTGTTTTCACTTTCTTGTTGAGAGCATCTGTAACCATTTTTTCCTTACCCTTGATGTATTTGATCTCAAAGTCAAACTCACTGAGGGTGGCCAACCATCTAACTTGCCTAGAATTCAGATTTGGTTGGTCAAATGTGTACTTTAATCCACTCTGGTCTCTCGTCAATACGAAACTCTTGCCAAGAAGATAATGTCTCCACATCTTCAATGCATGGATAATAGCTTCCAACTCAAGATCATGAGTCACATATTTATACTCACGCTCATTCAATTTCCTGGAATCATAGCATACCACCTGTCCCTCCTGCATCAAGACCCCACCAAGTCCTCCCTTGTAGGCATCTATACACACCAAGAAATCTTTATTTGGATCTGGAATCTTAAGAACTGGATCATTTCTCAACAACTACTTCAACTTCTCAAAACTCGCTGCACATTCCTCTGTCCATTCAAATTTCTTTAATTTTCTCTATAAAGATGTAATGGGATAGGAAATCCAAGAGAAGTTCCCAATGAACCTCCTATAATAACCTGCTAACCCCATGAATGATCTTACCTCATCCACATTTCTAGGAATTTCCAATTCCATGATATCTCTTATCTTTTATGGATCTACTGCTATGCCTTACTTGGAAACAACATGCCTCGAGTAATGCACCTATATCCGAAAGAAACTTCACTTTCTAAGCTTGGCATATAGATAATTCTCTCTTAGCAATCTAAACACTACTACTGAATGCTTGGCATGCTCTTCCTCATTCTTATAATATATTAATATGTCATCAATGAATACAATAAAAAAATTGTCCAAATGAGGACGCAACATACTATTCATCAATCACATAAAAGTAGCTTGAGCATTAGTCAAATTGAATGGAACTGCAACAAACTCATAATGCCCATACCTTGTCCTGAAAGTAGTCTTGTAGATGTCCCATTCTTTGATGCGTACCTGATGATATCCTGATCTCAGATCAATCTCTGAGAAAATTGTTGCTCCCTCCAATTGATCAAACAAGTCATCAATCATTGGCAATGGGTACCTGTTCTTGATCGTCACCTTGTTCAGCTGCTTGTAATCAATGCACAACCTGAGAGTACCATCCTTCTTTTTCACGAACAATATTGGTGCACCCTAAGGTGATACACTTGGCCTAATGTATCCCTTATCAAGCATTTCCTTCAACTACAACTTCAACTCTACTAACTCTGATGTGCTCATCCTGTAAGGTTCCTTTGATGTTGGTGCTACTCCTGGTACCAACTCAATAGAAAAGTCCACTTCCCTGTTGGGAGGCAACTCTGGAATCTCTGTTGGAGACGGATCCTGAAACTACCGTAATACAGGGTACCTCTTGAATATTTTTGCATCCTCAATATCCTTGCCCTTGTTTCTAGAGATATGGACTGCAAACATCACACATCCTTTCTTGCAAATACACTTAGCTTGCATAGCAATGACCATCCTCACTAATGTAGGCTTATTCTTTCCTTGCAGAATTATCTTTTCCCCATTATAATCTAGGCACTCAATAGCCTTGTCATAAAAATCTACTTTGGTCCCGTGAACGTCCAACCAATATATACCTAAAATCATACTATATTATCCCAGTGGAAGTACATTCAATGTTTTGTTGTAGGCATACCATTCATCTCGAATGCACAAGCTCTTACCTAGTGATAAACTCTCTTCTTCGTACCTGTAGCCAAATACATCACCAAGACTCTACATGCACCTCTTTTCTCAAGCCACATTTATCCACTAGGTTAGGATTAACATGACTATAATTAGATCCAAGATCAATCAAAATAGAAACAACTTGACCATAGAGCTTATCTTCCATCAGTCAATAATGGATGCATGGTGATCTTCCTGCTAGTTTTCCATCATCGCATAAATCTAAAGAATTTTATGACCAACACCCCCAACTGTTTGAGCCTCCTCAACACTGCAGATCTAAGGACTATCACCCTAGTACAAAGGACAATCCTCCTTGTGATGATCTTTGCCACATATCCAACATTGTAGATCTAAGGCCTATCACCCTAGTACAAAGGACAATCCTTCTTGCAATGATCTTTGCCACATATCCAATACTGCAATAGTCCCCTACCATCACATTTATTATGTTTCTCTCTAGGCTTCGAGCCATGTCCCTTCTCAATTGAATTTAACTTCTTTTAAGGAACCACATTTTCTTTCTCACCTGCATCCCGAGTTCATGCCCACTTTAGTGGCCACTTCCCTTTAACTTTCTCATTTCCCTTCAAGTCAATCTTAGGATCAACTTTGTGCTTTGACTACTTGTAACAATTCTTTAGCTTCCTGATGGCTTCCTCCAATGATCTAGGCTCATCAAACTCAATCTGATCTCTATCTATTATTGGCATCCCATTGATGAATCACTGGATCTTAGCCTTCTCATCCTTGATGTAAGGCACATACCTCAACAACTCTAGGAACCTCCTAGTGTACTCATCATCTGTCATAGAACCCATCTACAGCTCATAAAATTCCTAATACTTGTCATCATAGTACCTCTCAGACAAGTACTTCTTCTTGAAGAGTCTCTCAAACTCATCCCAAATCAGCTCTTCTTCCCGAATGTCCTTGACATTCTTCACATATTCCCACCAAATATTTATTTTCCCTTTGATACTGAAGGTGGCTATCTTGGATTTCATGTTCTCTAAACAGCTATGCATTATGAAGAATTTATTCATCCCAAGTAACCATGCCTTTGCATCTTCTGACTTCTTCATCTCTCCATCGAATGGAGGTGGATTAACTTTCATGAACTCCTCAAACAAGTACTCACCCCTCCAATAAGGATGATGATGGTGATGACTGTGATGATGTCTCCTGGATGAGGAAGTAGAATGATGCCCATGCATACCCGTCCTCCTGTCAGGTGTATCCAATGATCTACCACCTCTGATTGTTACCCCTTTATCCAACCTGTATCCGTATCGAGACCTACTACCATAGGCTCCATTAGTTTTCTCTTCCTACTCTTGACTGATCCTCAACTTTCCCTGTCTCTGCAACTCTGAAAATATCTAAAGAATCACTGCATTGACCTCTACCTGCCTTTCCTGAGCCCTTGCAGGTATTTTTTGAACCTCAACCAACCTGTCACTTTCCACTTTGCAAATTTTGATCTCTACCCTCAAACTCCTCAACGTATCTCCTATACTAGGAGAATGCTCTCCTCCTTGCTTCCCAACTAATCTGTAGGGAGAGTCATTGGAATTGTGGTCTACCATTTTTCTTGTCATCTTTGATTCTCTTCTTCATACACGTATGCCATGTCAGATAAACCAAATATATACCAAAATCAAAATTGTACCTTATTGATGTTCAGGGGAGGCTTATCTCATCTGCAAGATCAGTCCACATTAGTGTGATATATGTATGATTATAACCATATCAATATAACAACATCATGCATGACCATACCAATTGTATACCATGACCCCATGCAAGACAACCATAATCATGACAACATCCGACTTTATACAAAGAGAGTGTAACCCATACCAACTAGGAAACCATACATGAAATTTGTTACCTGCAAATATTCCTATTGAAGCTTCCTGATCCAACCTTTCCTTGCTTTATCCTTGCTTTCCTTGTCCTTCTTTGTCATGCCTTTGCTTGCTTGCTTTCCTTCTTCTCTTGGTACTCTTCTCCTCTCTGAAACAAATTCTAAAAATCAATTGACAAAAAGCTACCAACTGATACTCTGATGTATTTTTATTATTGATGCCTCTAATTTCTTCATTTTTCCATTATTTTCCTTCAATTTCCTCCTCACATGCAACCCTTGACCTTTCACTTCCCTTTTCTCCTAATTTCATTTATTTACATAAAAACATTCCAATTAATGCCTCTTTTCCTTTTCAAAGCCTTTGTCATTGCCTTTGTCAATTTACCTTTAGCCATAAACACACCAAGTGAATCCCACTAGGATATTTTTCCCAACATTCAGCTTGGAATAAGTGTCCCTTGACCTTGGTCTTATTTTGCCTTTATTAAATTTTATTACATGAAATTTTAACCGAGGGATGTTATAGATAGAACAACCATCAAAGCTACATAATAACAAGTAAAATTACTCATGAAACTACAAGAGGAAAATATCTCTTATTAACATATGCCAAATCTAACCAAGTGAGGGACTTCCATGTACCACCCGACTATAGATTAGGTTGAACCAAATATCTCTTTCAGCCAATCATCCCCATGCCATATCCCAAATGTGAATGTGGGATCCCATGGAATAAACCAAGAAAAACCAAACTAGGGCTTCCAGATGCCAAACCACCTCAACCTAAACCATTGATTCCACCTCACAATCGGACACCACTAACACCAACTAGATCAGTCTCTATTTAAGCTATCCAGTGCTCTTGAGCATTTGTCCCAACTGTGGCTCTAGGAACTAATAAATCAACCCACAAATTTCCAGGGCTCCAAAGTGTTTGTCCAACCTGGTGAGCACCATTATTTTAGCAATAATGCTGCACTCCTGGGCTTCCTACTTTACTTTTATCAACTCGGTAGTTCGTAACAAACTTGGAAGTGACGATGTTGTATGCACAAGTACTAGTTCTTACTGCAGACAATCAATTGGTCAGCTAGCGCAAGATCAATAGGAGATCAAGCCAACTTTTATGGATTCCAGAAGAAGCTCTATATGTGATGAAAGAAAGGAAAGCTTACTCTACAAAGGCTACTCTACTTGCAGAAAGGAAAAGAAGACTGGAATGTAAAGTAAACCTAGCAAGCCCTACTTAACCAACTAATCCTACTTTAAAGCAGAAAGAGAGATGAAAAACCATGAAATGAATGCCATTACCTACTCAGGAAGTAAACAAAATCTACTCAAGCTATTTGTAGAAGTAAATGAGCAAAAAACATCTTTTTGGATTTTTATGTATCTTTATGTGAAATTGTCATGCATGTAATTTATTTGATTGTGAATGTGGCAGTGATTAGGTGGTGATGGAGGGTGGTTTTAAGACTTGAGAAGATGTAGGATGGTGTGGATGGGTCCTAGGAGGTATTAGGTGGCCTTCTAGAGGCTTTTCCCGCAATCGGACTTCAAAAAGAAGCCTACAGGAAAATCTACAGGAGGCTGCAGGGGATCTACAGGAGGTCTACAAGAGGATGACGAGAGTAGTTTTGGAGGTTTTGAAGGTGTGAGAGTGGGTGGAAAGGGTAGTTGAAGGCTTGGATAATGTGTTAAGGAGCCTAGGGGTCACCAAGGATTGCTAGGAGAGGAAAAGATGGTCAAGGGAGAGGAAGAAATCCTATGGAAAAGCATAGAAAACTAAGGCAGATTTGAGGTTAACTTTGGGGCGGTTTGTAGGGCATAGATCGGGGAGAGAATGTGATGGATGGTAGGCTGACTTGCTGTGAGAAGCGATTTGCTGCAAAAGGACCTGAAAATCAAAAAAGGAGATCAAGCAAGCAATGAAACTAAGTACATCAAAAAACAGAATTTTGCATCGAGCTAATCTAGATTATGAGCTATGGAAAGAAATGCTAAAAAATGCTATAATGAGAGAAAGCATGGAAGGAAACTTATTGCAAGACAGAAATGAGCATGGTGAAAGAGATCTAAAGCAAAGCATTAACCTTCTAACAGACTGCAAAACTAGAAATCCTATGGAGAAGGCAAATCTATGTTTTTGTGGCAGCAAGAGGGTCTTGGCCTCAGTTCATGGTCCCCAAAGTGAGGAAAGGAGGCCAAGGCTTTGTTGATGGCCTTTTTGTATCTTCCTTCTATCACTGTTCAACCTGCTATAGAAAACTCAAATGGAAAAAACCTTCTAAATTACCAAAAGCAACCTATTCTTAACCAAGAAAGAAATTTATCTAACATCAACTAATTCATAAACGGAAACAAATCATATAAATAAAAAGAAGAGGAGCTTGGCTACTTGGATTGGGCCCTAACCCAAGAGCTTCCACCCTCTGAGGTAACTCAGTGCTAGCTCAAAAAGGATCTCATCTTTATTATCAAAATAATAATAGGATTACATGAAATTGTCAACAAAAGTAAGCTTGAAGTTGAGCAGAGCAATGTTGCAACACAAATTCGAAAATTTGACTAACTTCCTAATGAGGCCCTAGGCCTTTCTACTTATACAATTGAAGCTCCCAATAGCTTCCTTAAAATTATGGAGGTTTGGCTCCCAAAACTCGAGATAAACATAAGTTATCCTCCACTTGCTCGACTACCTCCTAGTGCATTGATTTGGCTGTTTGTGCTCCGAGCTGCATGAAGGAGAATTCGAAGTGGGGAGTCATAAATGAGGGGGATACCCTCCTATAAATCCTCTCCTTTGTCCACTTCGAATTATTGCCACCAATTGTTCATTAAATCTTTGACTTTGTCTTGAAAATTCAACAAAATCCTGCATTAAACACACATTAGACTCCATGGCAACATAACCAACCCAACTCACTCCATAAACATAAATATAATAAAAAAAACATGCAATAAGCTAAGAGGATGGTTGATTAAACTATGTTAGGAGGAAAAATGAGCCCATATAATTACCCATTTATGGGGCTCATCATCACCCCCCTACTGAAGGTGTTGCTCATCCTCTGATCAAATTAGTCCATCTCCTCATATTTGATGGCCCTGGTGGCCTCCTTGACATCCCATGCTTCTGATGTGAGCTCCTCTTCTTTGTCATGGAATCCTACCTTTCTATCTACCTCTTCCCACTACTATTTCTTTTCTTCCTCTTTTTTGCCTTCTAGCATGCCTAGCAACAGTGGGGGACTCAAGTTGAGGCCAATCCAATTGATCTTCAAATTTCGCATAGAGCTCTTGTACAGTGGCACTCTCCTTAATGCTTCTTTCATCCTTGTTAGGGAGTGATAATCCCTGATCTGAAAACTGTGTGGTAGGGTGTTCCATCTCCTCATACAAGCATGAATACAGTCATCCCCAAGTAACCTTTCCATGTCCTCAAAACGTGCAATGGCCTGTGCTTGATCATTTATATATCTAGGGGAAATTTGAGGAATATTTGCAAGTAGCTGGTGTATGCTAATTAGAGCCATGGGATCTGATGTCTTAGCTCTAATCATTAGGGGCTCATTCTGCTCCTTTATCATCATCTTTCTTATTTTTGTTGCCCTTAACTCTTCATGATTCATCCATGAGGCCATGGCCATTAGTTGTAGGTCCCCTAGCCTAGCATTGGGGTCCCACACATTCATGTCTGTGAGGGCCATGTTATGCAAATAGAATTTTGCTATTTTTGCCTTGTCTTCTAAAGAGCTTTGGTCACATAGGTCCATAAAATGTCTGTAATCTTGAAAAGGCATTGTGCCTCTCTGTTCCAAAGTCTTTATCTGAAACTGCATCCATTAGTCCTTGAGGTATAATCCATATGATTCTACTGGTGTTCTGCATTGTAGTGCCTCCATGGACCAGCTGGCCATGCATGCTAATTGCGTCTATTTTTCTTGCAGCTATCTTCTTAGCAACTCATTTTCTGTTTCAAGGTGAGTTCTTGTGATTGCTTCCCTATGACTGATATCACTTAATTCCCTACCCATTTCTCTGAGTTGATTCTCCATATGGCCAATATCCTCAACTCCCTTGGATTTGGTGATTTGCATCCACCTATGGCTCCTTATTCTTTCTTTCTCCAACTCAAAGAAAAGTGGGATTAAAAATTTCTATGGAATGATTCTTCTCCCCTCAACAAGATTGTAGTAAGAGCCCAAACTAGGCTGGGGTTTAGGTTCTTGTGCCTTTGTTGCTTCCTCCTTCCCCCGTGACTATCCTTCCAGTCTTTTTTCAATTTTTTTGGTCTCCTGTAGTCTTGACAAGGTCTCCTGTAGAACAGTCTGTACCTTGCATAGGACTGTTTTTGAGTCTTGTAGTTCTACTTTTTCCTTCCATGTGGGAGATCTAGGAGTCCCCCTTTCATAAGTGATAGCTGCTTTGGAAGGAGATTCCTTCCCTTGGGCAGAGGGTGAATCTTCAATAACAATGGGCACTTTAGAAGAAGGCTGGGGTTTCCCTTGTTTGATCCATGTGCTCTTCCTAGCCCCGAAATACATTGAGGTCTGCCTCTTCCTCTTTTGTTTTGGTTTAATTGGGGTGTTGAGGGCAGTGATAGCAGCTTCTACCTCTCTTTCTAGGGCCTCAAGAGACACCTCTATCTTTCCTGCCCCTTTTTCTCCTCCTTTTGTGTTTTTCTCTGTCTCTGTTGGTTTTGTTTCCTCTTGTTCTGTTTTAGTTTCTTCCTCCTCTGTTTTGGTTTCTTCCTTCTCCCCTTCTTGTTCCTCGGTTTCTTCCCCTTCTCCCCTTTGCTGCTCCTCCTCCCCACTATCATAAGGACTGATATCATATGTGATGGCCTTTATGTCATCTTCTGCTGTCATGTTTCAGAAAATCTCCCATGCTATGGGGATTATGAAGGTATGGAGGACTTCTTCCACTAACATTTTAATTAACCCGTGGTGAGCCAGATGATCTGGACCTCCTGCTTTTAACTTAATGCTGGAGTCTATTAGGGACTGTAGGAGAAAATAGGGGATGCTGAGTTTCTGGGGTGTTGGAGTGTCTATGCCATATCTCAGCTCGTGGAGAAGTCTAAAATGGTAGCCATAAACTATGATATACCTTCCTTCACAAGAATATATTTGATGATTTGGCAACTGACCTCATCCCAAGAGTAAGGTATACTTGTCCTTTTAATGCTATATTTGTCTTCTACATGATGTTCATTGTTTTGGAAGAAGTTTTTCTTGGCAGACTGTCCAATTGGCTTTTTATCTTTGCTCCAAGGTAATCCAAGAGGAAGGGTGGTAACCCTACTGATAAATTCTGGGGTGGTTTCCATGGAGAGACCTCTAAAAGTAACTGTGGCATGGGTCCTTGAGTGAGGGACTAAAGAAAGGGAAAATTCCTAAGCAACTTCTTTATCAAACCCTTGGAATTTCTCAAAAAATGGCATCCAATTTGCTCTGGTGAATATGGCTACTACCTGGGGATGTTCATGGAGCCTGGTTGAATTTGTGGGCTCCTTCCTCATGAATCCCCCTGTCATTTTTCTTATACCCCTTTTCAACACCAAATGATGTAGAAAAGAATTTTGTAGAAAACGGGAAAATAGAGAAAACTGTGTTTTTTAAGAAAACAGGTAGATTTTTTTTATGTAATTCCTCTTCTTCTATGGACTCAATTCCTCCATAAAATTATATCATTCCTTGTACATATTGATAATCAAGGTGGGTATGCACAGAGCCTACCTCCTCAAGCCAGAAATAGAGCAAAAACTCGGTGTTTTCTCCTTAAAAATAGCTTACTGCCCCTCTTGTAGAACTGCCTATAGGTGCTCCTGTAGAACCTATAAGTGATCCTGTAGAATTTCGATAGCAGGAGGATGGATGAAAGCGATGGAGAATGATGGTTTCGAGGCTGTGGTGGTGACAAAGAGCTTGCTACATCTAAGTGGACGAGGATGAAATGAAAGAAAAGGTGGTGAAGGAGTTTCGAGGAGGAGTACTTATTTCTTCTTTTAAATATTTCCAGTGAGGGGGTGAGCTAGAAAAAAATGTGTGTTGCCATATTTGGACCATTGGTCCCCACTCACCTTGTCATCATGCTTTCTTCTCGCAATCACCTCCCATCATTGCATCGGAGTTTGCAAACCCTCCACTACCTGTCCTTGGGATTTTTCTCTGAGTTTGACTACATGCACATGTGGTGGCAACTCCGGATGAGCGCAGTCAACTGGATGAGGGTGGCCAGTTAACTGGCCACCTTTTCTCATTCAACCCTAACCATCTCATTCGCTTATGCATATTTTTCAATTACACCAATGCAAAAAAGGAGCAGGTTAGTAACTTACCTGTGAGTCGAATGTATGTGCTGTGAGGCAATTTGGCTCCTTTTACTACTGCATGCTTGTATTTCCTTTGTTGCATGCTTTCTACTTTCTGATGTGTGGCTGGTTGTTTTGTGTAGGTATCCTCTGGCTGGATCTAGCTTCAAATGTCTCCTTCAATCCCATGGTTTCACTTCTTTTGTTGTTGTGGCTTGATTTTAATGGGATCAGCTGCTACAAGAATTCCTACAGGAGCTCCTGTCGCTGCTTCTCCATTTAAAATTTTAGCTAATTTTTGTGCTAGGAGCAGTGAGGATGATTCCAGTGATGCTGATGGAGATGGAGAGGTACTTGGTAAGCTGTAGGTGAGATTTGAGGTGCGGCCCCCTTTATTTTGTGTTTTGTTTTTTTTTTTTTTCTAAAAACTAGTTTCTGTGTTTTTTCGACAGGAAGGAAAAAAAATGATGATGATGAGGTGGTGCAGGTGTGGGATGGATGGCAAGGAGGGTGGATAGCTATAGGAGGGTCTACATGCTCTTCATGAAACTTCCCAGCCCCTCAAACTGCTTACTGGAACCATTTCTAGCTCTCTGTGATTTCTACAGGAGCCTCCTGTAGAAAACACAGGGCCTCCTATAGAACACACAGTTTCCGAAAAAAGAACACAATGGGGTGGAAGAAAGGTCAGAAATGATGGAGAAGAGTGTGGAGGAGATGAAATAGGCTTTGTGGCATCTTCTCTTGCTCCATGTGGTCCTCCTGCAACTTGCAATGCACATTAAAATTCAATTTTCTTTTTCTTCTTTTCTCTGTTTTGTTTTTTTGAAAGACAACTAGGGCGCCTCAAGGAGGTTTTCACACTGATTCCCTACCCTGAGCACCTCCAAGGGAGGTTTTCACCCAGGGATCTTATTCTTTTTTTTCTTTTTTCTTTTTTTTGCATCATTGGTGTTATAGACATTTTTGGGCACTGCAACCCCAAGCATAAATGTCAATAAACCAAGGGCTCCTAAGTCCCTAAAGGTGTTGTTCCAACCCCTAAAAGAACAAGGTCAACTGATTACAGCATCTCCCAGAAGTTCTCCATGAAAAACTACTCAGAACTGGTCAAAACTGGACCATTTCACCTGCTCCATAGGCAAAGTGCGTTGCATCCCACCTGAATACACACAGTAGGTGCAATGCATGTCAAAAAAACCTTCTATGGGGAGCGATGGGTGAGAATGGACAAATGGCAGAGTCAATCCGAAAGGTGGAGGAGCATGGAATCTTCCAAAAACTTCTCCTGTGACACTTGCCTCTCTGAATTCGACCAGGGATGAGTAAGAGATCATCAATCTCCAAGTGGAATCAAGAACTATCAGAGAGAAGACACTAATCAAATCTCAAAAGCTGACTCACCTCCCTTGCAGATATCTATATATGGATCCCTCATCCCAGAGATCCAGAGGCTGGAATTTTGTATCTTGTAAGGAAGCGCTGTTGGTTTCTTAGTGCAATATCATAGTGTTGGGTGATCTAAGCTTTTCATGAGGTGAAGAAGGGCTTTCTTGATTAGAGGATGATGTTGGGTTAGAACAATTGGTTGTAATTCTCTTTGCTCTTTCTTGATTATCAATAAAGTTATTCAATTTTTCCTCCACATTCTTGTATGATTGATTATTTATGCATTTGTGTGGTCAATGTACATCTGATCCTATATTGTTTATGATAATAGATCTATCTTTTTGGATAGTGTTATGCTGCTTTGATTCTATAGGTACTCTTTGAAGCTGGGTAGACAAGGAAGCAAGTGGAAAAGACCTACCAGAAGAGAGAGGAATCGAGCAAGGAACCAAGCGCAAGACAGAGGTTGGTCTCCTTATTCTTCTCTTATCTATTTCTCATAAAGGAAAACGAAAGTAGTTTTTAGTTTGTTTGTTTCTAAGGTAGCTACCAGCCTTAGTGGGACTAGCAGCTCTGCATAGACACTAGTTTTCCCGATAGCAAAATGGAGACCATACTAGGGAGCGAATAGATTGTTTGTTCATCTACATTTGTTTACTTTATAAACTTACAGACGGAGCTTGAAGTCAAGTCAACTAGCCTTCGAACTGCATTTGCTATGCAAGTGCAAAGTAGATCAATGCTGCTTCAATCTATCTCCGGGTTTTTTTTATGAATTAAACAATTGCTTTACAAGCTCTCTAATTGCACTCGTGGTGGCTCTAGTAACCTCTTTAGATCTACCCCTATGATTGATTTACTGATTACCACTTGCTCGGCCTAAATCCCTAAACTGAACTACAAACTGTGACCCGGAATCCAATCAAAGTCTCGTCCCTGGTCCAGCGCACTGTCTGTTCTGTGAACTTCAAATGCATCGCACTTCCCGAGTGTAGTAGGTGCGTTGCATTTCAGTTTCAATGTGTTACAATTGCGCTGATCAGACAAGGACTTGTTCCTAAATTTTGGTTTCTGTGTTCACTCTTTTCAGCTCTATTCAGGATTTTTGCTGCCTGTAGTCAGTACACCTCTGTTTGAAACCCCTTTCCTTGCTGTTATTCCGCCTCCATTGTGCAAAGAACTGTAAATTTTTTTATGTATTTTTGAGTCCTTTTCAGTTCTCGTTTACAAAGAAGTAGCGTAATTGTACTGTCATTTCTTGATTTGAAAGGGTCGCAAGTGTTGTTTTAAGTCATAGAAGAGAATCTGATTGTTATTGATAGTCGATTACACTATTAATCTTGTATTTGATTTGACTTAGTATTTTTTCAAGTGTCGAAAGCAAGTTTTCAATTCCAAATAACAAAGTTTCATCATTGTCCTCATTTTGTTTTGAAAACAAACTTGTTAGTAATTGTCGCTTTGGAAAATAATTCAGATTTGCGCTTAGCTTTCTTTTTATCATTCACAGATTAAGAAGGCTGAAAACAAATCCATGCATGTGCATTTGCATTTAGACTATTTGTTGGTTTGATTTAGGACAGTGCATATAGTGTGTGCTCTCTGCTCTTTGTTGAAAGAACACCATCTCTCTTTCCTTAGTAGCTAGGATTTTCATTGCAAAAAGAAGATCAAACGACTGTTTATCATCTTAGATTGCATTTTAGGAATTGTACATCTACATCACGCAGTGAACCTGAAAGGAAAATTGCTTAAGCAAGATCAACCATAAAATAAATTTAATGAATCTAAAAATGCTTTGGAACCTAACGCACAACATTTAGAAGTCTAGGCTAGAGACGTCTTCCGGCGTCGTAAAGCCTGGTAACTGTTTTTTTCACTGTTGGTTAGGTGACTCCTCCACTTTGAGACGATAAGTGCTAGTACAGACTTGTGCTCCCACGTACCGTCAAGTACATTTTGGGAGACCACAATAGGCTTAATCCTTTATCCATAGGAAGCCGTGTCTGCCATCCTATCGATCGCAATGCACTGAACATAGCATTCGGGAAGATTGAATGCCGTACCGTAAAAATTATTCTGTAGTTTTGCGATTGGTTTGGTAATCCCTCTGTCTAGATTTCCAGAGCAGTCCCTTTCGTTCCTTTTCAGACTCCTTAACGGAAAAGGTCCATCTGAGCACTTTTCACTTCAGGCTCATTAAAAATCAAAGGCGACTAGAGTCATCTTTTGTTTTTTCTCGACTCTTAAAAATTGAAAAAACAAGTTGTGTCAAAGCGTCTAAAATTTATTTTAAACGGAATAATCATCACCTTTCCTACGTTGATCTTAAGTTGAGAAAAATGGAGTCCACCAACCAAGGAGTTCCCTTTGGAGGAAATCCTAGTCCCTTCTCCTCTTGGGGAGATGTTGGTGCACCCCATATGGCTACATTGTCTCTTCCAGGATTGACAATCGGCTTGCCCCTATGGCTCTTCTCAACTTCTGTCGTTCAGAACACCATGATTCCTGAACAATCAAGTTAGCAACTAAACGATATTAGAGTTACCCCCCAACCCTCTACTTCGTCCAATTCTTCCTCTCCTCCTTCCTCTTCACTTGATGAAGCTGGTAAAGCCCAAAATCAAGTAGTTGAGAAGAAGAAGGAGAAGAAGAAGAAAGAGAAGAAGAAGAAGGAGCCAAAGGCGAAAAGGGGCAACCAAGCATCGTCTAGCGAAAATCCACACACTACACCGACCAGGCCTAAATCGCCATGTGTCATTTGCAAAGAAGACCATTATCATCAAGATTTTCCTTGCATCCTCGGATCTTAAGGGACTGGTCTCCTCGTTTGCACAATCCGGTGTCATCAACCTCTGACAATCATGTTGAGCATACACCGTCAACTAGTGAAAGTGAAGCCCCTGGACAAAAAGGAAAATATAAATTTCCTTGTAAATTGTGTGAAGGCGATCACGCCGTCCATCGTTGTCCCTTCTTAGACGAAGCTAAAAGAGTTTTGGACGACTTTCCGATTTCACTGTTATGGCTTCCTTCTGGATATAAGAAACTCTTGCCGAGTCCGTCACTAGTTGAAAATCCGGCAGACATGCCCTTGTGGTCGGCCGAAGCGTCTATCATTGAAGACAAGCCATCTGAATCCATACCAGACGAAAGTCAAAAGGTCGAGGCGGCAGTTGACCCGGTCTTGCCTTCAGAAGGACCATCTCCAGATGATACAGTCACCAAAGAGAACAAGAACGACACCATTCAAATTATCTTCATAAGCACAGACTCCGATGAACATGGGGGTAGTCTACCCGTTCCTTTACCGCAAGAAGGAAGTTCATCAGAGTCGTATCTGGCCGTCTATTCAGTCCCACCTCCAAGCAACCTGGTTGTTTCCTTTGACTGGAATCTACTAGGTAGACCCCGTTTACCTACTAGTGTACCATTTCAAATCATTGCTCAAATATATAGAATGGTCATGGCCGGTACCATTATAGATGAAGGGGCTTCTGTGAGTATCCTTTCCTCAACTGCTTGGAAAGCGCTTGGTTCGCCATCGCTTTTGCCTGAGATGAGAAATCTAACAGGCTTTGACAAAGGAACAAGTCGACCGTTAGGGATACTTCCCAATTTTCCGATAACATTGAGAAGGAAAACCGTTCACATGAACGTAATGGTAGTCCAAGGACCCCTAGATTATAATCTACTCCTTCGACGAGACTATATTTATTGCATGGGAGCCATTGTCTCCTCACTCTTTAGAGTAATGTGTTTTTCGCATGAAGGAAGAGTTGTCAAGCTCGTAGACCAACTTTCATTCCCCGGTTCACACATAGCAAATAGTCATATACCAACCCTGAATGGTCTTTTCACACAAGGAATGTCTCATCAATCCCCAGTCCTTCCTCCTGATGAGCGCGAGTGATTCGGACGGCATGACTGAAACCCAGGGGGCATGCACCCTGGCCTGTTTCGACAGGAAAACCTTAGGTATAGGGTGGGTTTCCGTGGAGAGTATATGACTGGCCTGACACAACCTTCCATTTTGGAAAATGGGATTAGACCGGAATAAGATACCTCTGTTAAGGTAGGCCTTTCCCGATAAAACAAATGTTTTGTCTGCAAATTGAGGGGTAACCTGGAAACTCTACTTCGCTATACCTGGGGGCATGCAAACCTTTTGGCGTGCAAGAAAAGAGCGACCATTTATTTTTTAAAATTTATAGGTCCTCTAACCCTTTAAACTCGTAGGATTGGTTGTTTCCTAACTTTCATAAAGAAAGGATGCGGGGCAAAGCTTTGAAATAATGTCGTTTTTATATATGAGACATCCTTATTATGCGACTGGATTAATCGAGCAGTTTTAACGTGGAATTCAAGCTCGTTAAAAAATAAACATAAGCAATGAGCAAGTGTTTCCCCCAGTGTTTAAGCTCATTAAAAAATGAACCAATTTCCGGTAAATAACCATCGTGAATGTATTACTTCAGCCTTTGAAGCCTTGGTCGTGTTCTCATCATCACCTCCACTCTGTATTGGCCGATCATTCACCTCCACTTGATTGTTTACCCCATTTGAGGAACAGCTACAAAGAGTGATCTTGTTAGCCATCCTTGTGACACTGCCTTGATTGGAAAATTCCAAACCTTACCTGGAATCAGCTGCTACCTGAATTTATCGCTCATTTCTCAAAAAACGAGTCTCCTTTAAGCTCTTTTCAACTAACTCGTAAAATATGAAAATGTTGCCGAGCCATTGGCCTCTCCAGCTCGTTAAAGTGACCGGAAGTGTTATCCCTCCTTTAGATTTTAATCTTTTTGGACCTAAGGGATTATTACACAAAAAGATCGAGCGCTTGTTTTGTTCGGCTCGTTAAAATTACCGAAAATTCATCCCTTTTGTATTATTTTATACTTTTTAGGACTTAAGGGATTAGAAGACGAAAAAGGATTTTTGGAGTTTCCTTTACGTCCCTTTTCAGACTCTCTAAAATTGGAAAGGACCGAGTTATCTTTGTCGTTAAACTCGTTAAAACCTAATAGCGACAAACTTGTCCATAACAGACAAGAACGAGTTTCACTATCGCTAGGCTCGTTAAAACATAGCGATGGGTTTGCCCGAAGGGAAAATTATAGAACAAGCATATGTTATCCTCCTCAAGCTTGACAAAAATAAAGAGGTACTGGTCAGCAATGACTGGGGAAAAATTGGGAAGAAAACTTGAAGAAACTTTGTTGGTAGCAAGTCGCTCTTGAACATGACACTTTCACTCCGCATCCGAGTCAGGTTGGGTTGTTCCATTCATTGGTCACATCACCATGGTTCCATCACACCATCCACATTTGGGTTTAATGCTACCAATCCATCATATCAATGTCGCCGATATGTTCAAGAGAAGTCGCTCAGAGAATTCACCTGTGTCTCACCCACTATAATACATTTTCGCTCCATTCTTTCATGATTGCCACCCTGAACCTTATATCACCAGATCATTTTCACCTCCATTAAAATCATTTGCTCTGTTCCGTGTCATTGATGTGGGATTCACTAAGGCCCTCCTATGATAGATCGCTTCTTGTCGACATCAACTCATTATCCAAGAAGTCGATCTAGGAACAACCCTTTCAGTACTTTGAAGCTTGCATGCCTCAATGGCAAGTTTCTCACTTCCAGCGACAGGTTTACATCAATGGCCTTCGACCAAAAGATTTTACGTGGTGTTCGACGCCAAGTCCCTTATTCACACCACGTGAATTGTACTGCAGTACCTTGAGGGTCATTATCATTACCAGTGATTCCTCTCGCGCCTGTTAACAGCTTACATCATTGGTTGGTAATCAGGCGACGTCTTTCCATATTCGACTCCAGAACATCTCTCACATGGATCGACTTGTACTTTGAGTGAAGATCGAACGAGATTGAAGACCCCAGATCTAGTTTCATCCATCCGGACTGCGATATATATTTAGGAAAATAAAGACATCAAATGTACATCATTGCTGCACAGATAATCATCCAATCTAAGGGATGATGACTCTACCAGAATCATCAATCTACACTCAGACGATTGTCTGTCCTATGTACATGAAAATGAATTTATAAAGCTGAGCATGGGAATGCCCTCCTCAGCTAGATCATGAAATATTATGAAGATAATGTATTCTATTGTATCTTATTACAGGTCGCCTTCCAGCTTGAAAAACTTCGGATCCTCATGATAAAGAATTTCACTCGACATCAAAAGATTAACGACCTCATGCTTTAGGGGGCAACTGTTATAGACATTTTTGGGCACTGAAACCCCAAGCATAAATTTCCATAAACCAAGGGCACCTAAGTCCCTAAAGGTGTTGTTCCAACCCCTAAAAGAACAAGGTCAACTGATTACAGCATCTCCCAGAAGTTCTCCATGAAAAACTACTCAGAACTGGTCAAAACTGGACCATTTCACCTGCTCCATAGCCAAAGTGCATTGCATCCCACCTGAATACACACAGTAGGTGCGATGCATGTCAAAAAAACCTTCTATGGGGTGCGATGGGCGAGAATGGACAAATGGCAGAGTCAATCCGCAAGGTGGAGGAGCATGGAATCTTCCAGAAACTTCTCCTGTGACACTTGCCTCTCTGAATTCGACCAAAGATGAGTAAGAGATCATCAATCTCCAAGTGGAATCAAGAACTATCAAAGAGAAGACACTAATCAAATCTCAAAAGCTGACTCACCTCCCTTGTAGACATCTATATATGGATCCCTCATCCCAGAGATCCAGAGGCTGGAATTTTGTATCTTGTAAGGAAGTGTTGTTGGTATCTTAGTGCAATATCATAGTGTTGGGTGATCTAACTTTTCATGAGGTGAAGAAGCGCTTTCTTGCTGAGAGGATGATGTTGGGTCAGAAAAATTGGTTGTAATTCTCTTTGCTCTTTCTTGATTATCAATAAAGCTATTCCATTTTTCCTCCACATTCTTGTATGATTGATGATTTATGCATTTGTGTGGTCAATGTACATCTGATCCTATATTTTTTATGATAATAGATTTATGTTCTTGGATAGTGTTATGCTGCTTTGATTCTACAGGTACTCTTTGAAGCTGGGTAGACAAGGAAGCGAGTGGCAAAGACCTACCAAAAGAGAGAGGAATCGAGCAAGGAACCAAGCGCAAGACAGAGGTTGGTCTCCTTATTCTTCTCTTATCTATTTCTCATAAAGGACAATGAAAGTAGTTTTTAGTTTGTTTGTTTCTAAGGTAGCTACCAGCCTTAGTGGGACTAGCAACTCTACATAGACACTAGTTTTCCCGATAACAACTGGGCCGCCTCAAAAGAGGTTTTCAACCTAATGATGGGACTCAAGTGCCTCATGGAGGTTTTCACTTGAGTCCTTATTATTTTTTTTCCTTTTTTCTCTATTTCTTCAGTGTGTGGAGGTTGAGACATGCCCCACTACCATCATTGTTTTATTCAGATATTCAATGAAATCTCGCTTGGAGAGGGGTTTCTTGTAAATTTTCAACCTATGTCTTGTCCTCAGCTTGCCCTTGAAGTCTTTATACCTTGAATCATAGAGCAGTGCCCAATCTACCTCTTGGAACTACTTCTCCTTGATATTTTTATCATGTGATATATTCCTCTAAAGCTGAACTACCTCTGTGTGGAGGAGGGCTTGCAATCTTTGTTCATCCAATCCATTGAGTTGGAGTAGTCTTTACTTCTGTGCATGGCTGAGGTCTAGGTCCAGCTGAGCTGCCATCCTTAGTTTATTGTATTCAAATTCTATTGACAACAAAGCCTTCTTCCCATATACCAGTTCATAGGGTGTGAACCCTGTGGTGGTCTTCCATGTTGTGTTGTAGGCCCAAGTGGCCTCAACTAATCTATCCGCCCAATCTTTTCTGCTGCAACTCACTACCTTGGTCAAAATTCCTTCCAAAGCTCTATTAGTGACTTCCACCTGCCCATTGGCTTGTGGATGGTAAGGGGAGGAAATCCTATGCTTGATTTTATGATGTGTGAGCAGGTCTTCAATCAAATTGGAAGTGAACTGACTGCCCTGATCTATGACCAGTTCTCTTGGATACCCGAACTTATAGAATATGTTTTCTCTCAAAAACTCAACTGCTTTTTCCTCTGTTGCTGCTTTGATTGCTTTTGTTTCTTCCCATTTTGTCAAATAATCGGTGCACATAATGATGTATTGCTTCTGTTTTGAAGGAGGGTTGATAGGACCCACAAAGTCCATGCCCCACTTCTCAAATGGCTCAAAGGTCACTTGAGGTTACATGGGAATCTCATCATTTGGAGTAAGTTGCCCCATCCTTTGACACCAATCACATTGGTTGGTGTATCTCCTCACATCTTGATGAAGAGTGGGCCAATAGTAGCTTGCTTGCAATATTTTGAAGGTAGTCCTCTTTGTTGCAAAATGGCTTCCACAAGGCCCGTCATGACAGGTCAGGAGAATGTCAAAAACTTCCTCCTCCCTGACCATCTTCTTAATATCTGATCTGGACCAAGTTTGAAGAGATTGTCCCCAATCCAGGTGAAAGGGACGCTTTTCCTCACGATCTTGCTCTTCTCCTTTGAGGACAAGTGTGGTGGAAACTGTGTTGAAACCAAGTAGTTTGCTATATCAAAAAAGCATGGAGAGAGTACTGAGATAGAAAACAGGTGTTCATCTGGAATTTGATCATCCACCATTCCTTCTTCACTTGCAGGCAAATTTACTCTAGACAAAAAGTCAGCAACAACATTTTCTTTACTAGGCTTATCAACAATGGTCAAATCAAATTGCTACAGTAAAAGCAACCATCTAATAATGTGAGCATTTACATCTGGTTTGTTCATTAAATATCTGATTGCAGCATGATGAGTGTGCACAAAGGTTTGATAGCCTGTGATATAATGTCTGAATTTGTTTAAGAAATGCACCACAACTAGGAGTTCCTTTTCAGTTACTGTGTAGTTTAACTCTGCCTTAGACAAATCTTTGCTTATAAAGTATATGGCATAAGGTAACTTTTCATCAATTTGTCCTAAGGCTACTCTTATTGCTTTTTTCAAGGCATCCATGTGAATGTGGAAAGGTAGGGCCCATTTTAGGCCTCTCAAAATTGCGGCAATCACAAGTTTGCTTTTCAAGGTATCTAGGGCTTCTTGACAGTTTTCGGTCCATATAAATTCAACATCTTTTCCTAAAAGACCAAACAACGGAGAGGCTAACTTGTTGAAATCTTTAATGAATCTTCTGTAATATCCAGCTAAGCCTAGGAAACTTCTGACATCTCTCACCTTTTGAGGAGGTGGGACCCTTTGGATGATAGCAACTTTGTTGGAGTCCACCTACAGTCCTTGTTGAGATATTGCATGACCTAGCACGGTCACTTTCGTCATCAAAAATTCACATTTTTCTCGACTGAGGGATAGGTTCATTTCAATACACTTGTCCAAGACTTTTCCTAGGTTAGATAATGCTTCCTGAAAGTTAAAACCATAAGGAGTGAAATCATCCATATATATTTCCACTGCATCATGAACCAGTTCAGAAAATATACTCAATACTGCTCTCTGGAAAGTGGCTGGAGCGTTGCACAAACCAAAGGGAAGGACCCGATATGTAAAGTTACCCCAAGGACAAGTGAAGTGGTATTATCTTGGTCTTTCAGGCTGATTTGGATCTGATTGTATCCGCTAAACCCACCTAGGAAGGAGAAAAACTTTTTCCCCGCCAGGCCATCTAACACTTGATCTATGAAAGGCATAGGAAAATGATCCTTTTTAGTGGATTTGTTCAATTCTCGATGATCGACATAGATTCTCCACTTACCATTTTTCTTTGGCACTAGCACCAAAGGAGAGACCCATTCACTGTCAGAGATGGGGTAAATGAATCCTGCATCAAGTAATTTTTGCAATTCTTCCTTAACTATGTCTTTAAGTGCTAGATTCATCCTACTTTGAGGCTGCCTGACTGGTTTGCAATCTTGCTTAATGTATATATGATGAGTACATACTGAAGGGTGCACTCCCCTCATCTCTTTATAACTCCAGGCGAAGGCATCTAAATGTTTTGTCAATAAGCTGCACAACTCCTTCTCCTGGGAAGTGGATAGGGATGGATTGATTTTCAAGGTTCTTTCTAGGCCGACCTCTATATTCTTAACACGGAGAGAGGTCGGTTCAACCACACAGAGATTAGTTAAGGGATTGTTTTTGGTTTCTTTCACCATGTCCTCTAATGGCAAGGTAGTGGGGGGTGGATACTGAATTAAATTTTCAATGATATCATCCTCATCTTGTGGTTTTCCCCGCATGGCGGTTTCTAATGCACAAAGTGGTGTAGAATAGACTTCATCCTCATCCTCCTCCTCCAACCAAAGAGGTATATCATGTTCTAGCAAGGGTTGGGCAGGAGGGTATAGGACTAACTATTTGGACATATGCCTGTTCTTGATGGTCATGTTCCCAGCTTGACAACTGATATAGGCATTGGCAGTAGCCGACCAGGGTCTTCCCAGGATGAGAGGATACCCAATGAGCTTTGCCTTTAGCTGGAGAACCAAGAAATCAGCAGGGTACTCCCAAGAATCAATGGAGACCATCACATCTTCGAAAATCCCCTCAGGGGTCATGGTGGAGCAGTCTGCTAGCTGAAGCACTGTCGTGGTCTTCCTCAAGGAGCCCTGGAGGTTGAGTTTGAGCATGGTATCCTTTTTCATCACATTAATGGCAGCTTCTAGATCAATCAAGGTGTGTGGGATCATGGTGCCATTGATGTGGACATCAACTACTGGGCTTCCAGGGTCCAGATATTTTAGATAGATTACCTGCCCCAACATCAGGTCAGACAATTGTCCTATGACATTAATGGTTAGGGCATCTGTCTTGTGCCTCCCTGGATGCCTAAAGCACTTCTCTTTGATCAACCAATTGTATATAGGCACATCTTTTATGGCTTGGAGAAGTGGTATCTTTACACATAATTGTTTCAATTCTCCCAGAAGTTCAGTTTCTTCTGGGGTGGGCTGTGTTGTCTCAGATAGTCTCTCAGGAAAGGGTGGAATTGCTTTAGGTTCACTTTCCTCTTTATCTTCCTCAACCTCCCTAGGGGGAGGCTGGCTATCTGGGAGAACCTTCCCAGATCACAGGTTAATCTCCTAAATCTCCACAGCATAAGTTGGGCATGATGGTTCCCCACTATATACTTTCTTAGCCTATCTGTTGTTCAGGTTCGGGTTCGACTGGGTAGGCATTTGGGGTTGCCGTGGTGGAGCAGGAGGCAATGGTTGTGGTTGAGTAAGTGGTGGAGGCAAAAGAGCGCGAAAGTTTTACTGGGGCCTCCACCCCTAATGAGATGCATTCCACTGAGGTTGTGGCTGAGCATAGGATTGGAATGAATGAGCAGCTGGTTGGGCATGGTATTGAGATGGAAAGGACCAAGGAGGAGGCGTGGACTAGGAAGGATGAGTAGGAGGGCCCCAAGAAGGTATGGAAGTGACTTGGTTGGGGTTGTAGTATGCCTAAGATGTCCCTTGCATCCCCTACTAGTATGGTCTGGGTCCATGTGGTCTCCTTTGGTTCATGAAATAAAGTGGTTCAGTGGCTCCTTCGGCCCCTTAGTATACAACTTTAAGTCTAGGCAAGTAAGGGAACTTGTCTGTAGAATGATCTTCTTCACAGACTAAACAAACCTCTATAGAGTTCAATGGGCATTCATTCCTAGGATGCCTCTTGGTGCACCTAGGACAAAAAATGGCCAAAGCCCTCTCTGCTTCCTCTTGTTTCCTTTTGATATGCAAGGTATTCATTTGCATGGCAAGATTCTGTAGCATCTCACTCTTGAAGTCTTCTAGCATGTTTCCAAGTTCACCTTTGATGGATGAATTGGATGAGGAGGTACTAGCTATGGGTTGACTCCCCTTGCCTCTCTTTCTGGCTGCTCTAGAATGGTTTATAAAGATAGTCTTTATGTCCTCATAAGGTACTTGGTAGATGTCTCCCTCGGCCAGTAAATGGAGGGTGTCTAGAAGGTCTTCTGGAATTCCTCTGAGAAGGACCAACTTCAGAGATTCAGGGTCAAGTGTTCAGCTAGCCCTTTTGTAACTGAGCTGCAACCTCTCTTCATAATCTTCCAAGGATTCATCACTTCCCATGGTCATTCAGAAGATTTCTTCCTTGGTATCTTTTGACCTACAGTAGTCTCGATATTTTTTCTTAAAGGCCTTCTGCATCTGAGCCCAAGTTGTGATGCTATTTTCAAGTAACCCCATGAAAAACCAGCACAATGCTGCATCCTTGAGAGTAGAAGGAAATAGTTTCAACTTTTGCTCATCTTTTGCATAGTCATAAGTTTGACAGATGACAACAAACTCAAACAAGAAGGTATCAAGATCTTTTATGGTCAAACCGTGGAAGTGAGGTAGGGCTGAGGGACTTATATTCTTCATTTTGGTGTCCCCATTGATCTCCCAAATGGGAAAGGTACCCTCTATTCTTTCTCCATTCCCCCTAGCATTTTTGTTTTCAGCCATTGTCTCAGGAGGGATGTTTTCTTCTTCTTCTTCCCCTATAGGTTCTTCAAATATCTCCGGTTGTTCACCTAAAGGTTCTTCTTGATCACTACCATCTAAGAAAAGAGAAGGTTGGTTATGTGATGTAGTGGGGGTGCTGGGCAAGAATTTTTCTTAATTATCTCTATTCCTATGAGGCATGAAAGGAAATATTTTTGGTTGGTTTTTGTTTTTTTACACTGCTTGTACCTGCAAAACTGAAATTGATTGAACAAATAAATTGCAACTAACTAAAATGAACTTGCTAAAATGAAATTGCAGAACTGTAAAGGAAAGCAAATGAAATCCATAACTAAAAGCAAGGAAATGACTAATCTACTTTTGCTGAAATGAATTTTTTGAAATGAAATTTGCAGAATTGAAAATGAAAGCAAATGAAATGCAGAACTGAAATCAAGGAAATGACTAATCTATTTTTGCTGAAATGGAAATTGCAGAATTGAAAATGAAAGCAAGGAAATGCGGAAACTGAAAGAAACAACTACTCTACCTTTGCTGAAATAAACTACTTAGCAGAAGGTTGTGATAGAAAATAGAAGAAAGCAGTAATCAAAAAATATTGTGATGCTTCCCCGGCAATGGCGCCAAAAAGTGGTGAGCACCATTATTGCAGCAATAATGTTGCAAATCCTAGGCTTCCTACTTTACTTTTATCAACCCAGTAGTTCGTAACAAACTTGGAAGCGACGGTGCTGTATGCACAAGTACTAGTTCTTACTGCAGGCTGTCGCTTGGTCAGCTGGCGCAAGATCACTAGGAGCTCAAGCCAACTTTTATGGATTCCAGAAGAAGCTCTATATGTGATGAAAGAAAGGAAAGCTTAGTCTATAGAGGCTACTCAACTTGTAGAAAGGAAAAGAAGACTGGAATGGAAAGTAAACCTAGCAAACCCTACTTAACCAACTAATCCTACTTTTGCAGAAAGAGAGATGAAAAACCATGAAATGAATGTCATTACCTACTCAGGAAGTAAACAACATCTACTCAAGCTATTTGTAGAAGTAAATGAGCAAAAAAACATCTTTTTGGATTTTTATGTATTTTTATGTGAAATTGTCATGCATGTAATTTATTTGATTGTGAATGTGGCAGCGATTAGGTGGCGATGGAGGGTGGTTTTGGGACTTGAGAAGATGTAGGATGGTGTGGATGGGTCCTAGGAGGTCTCAAGTGGCCTTCTAGAATTTTTTCCCGCAATCGGACTTCAAAAAAAAGCCTACAGGAAAATCTACAGGAGGCTGCAGGGGATCTACAGGAGGTCTACAGGAGGATGCCGAGAGAAATTTTGGAGGTTTTGAAGGTGTGAGAGTGGGTGGAAAGGGTAGCTGAAGGCTGGGATGATGTGTTAAGGCACCTAGGGGTCACCAAGGATTGCTAGGAGAGGAAAATATGGTCGGGAGAGAGGAAGAAATCCTATGGAAAAACATAGAAAACTAAGGAAAATTTGTGGTGAACTTTGGGTGACCTATAGGGCATAGATTAGGGAGAGAATGTGATGGCTGGTAGGCTAACTTGCTGTGAGAAGAGATTTTCTGCAAAAGGACCTAAAAATCAAACAAGGAGATCAAGCAAGCAAGGAAACTAAGTACATCAAAAAACAGAATTTTGCATCAAGCTAATCTAGATTATGAGCTATGGAAAGAAATGCTAAAAAATGATATAATGAGAGAAAGCATGGAAGGAAACTTATTGCAAGACAGAAATGAGCATGGTGAAAGAGATCTAAAGCAAAGCATTAACCTTCTAACAAACTGCAACACTAGAAATCCTATGGAGAATGCAAATCTTTGTTTTTGTGGCAGTAAGAGGGTCTTGGCGTGAGTTCATGGTCCCCAAAGGGAGGAAAGGAGGCCAAGGCTCTGTTGATGGCCTTTTTGTATCTTATTTCTATCAATGTTCAACCTGCTATAGAAAAATCAAATGGAACAACCTTCTAAATTACCAAAAGCAACCTATTCTTAACCAAGAAATAAATTTATCTAACAGCAACTAATTCATAAACTGAAACAAATCATATAAATACAAACAAGAGGAGCTTGGTTGCTTGGATTGGGCCCTAACCCAAGAGCTTCAGCCCTCTGAGGTAACTCAATGCTAGCTCAAAAAGGATCTCATCTTTATTATCAAAATAATAATAGGATTACATGAAACTGTCAACAAAAGTAAGCTCGAAGTTGAGCAAAGCAATGCTACAACACAAATTCAAAATTTTGACTAACTTCCTAATGAGGCCCTAGGCCTTCCTACTTATACAACTGAAGCTCCCAACAGCTTCCTTAAAATCAGGGAGGCTTGGCTCCCAAAACTCGAGATAAATTTAAGTTATCCTCCACTTGCTCGGTTGCCTCCTAGTGCATTGATTTGGTTGTTTGTGCTCCAAGCTGCATGAAGGAGAATTCAAAGTGGGGAGTCATAAATAAGGGGGATACCCTCCTATAAATCCTCTCCTTTGTCCACTTCAATTTTTTTCTGCCAATTGTTCATTAAATCTTTGACTTTGTCTTGAAAATTCAACAAAAACCTGCATTAAACACACATTAGACTTCGTGACAACATAACCAACCCAACTCACTCCATAAGCGTAAATATAATCGAAAAAACATGCAATAAGCTAAGAGGATGGTTGATTAAACTATGTTAGGAGGAAAAATGAGCCCATATAATTACCCATTTATGGGGCTCATCACAACCATGGATCCAGGACTAGTAACTAAACCCACTGAGGGCTCCAGAGCGTTTTTCCAACCAAGGCTCCAGGACTAGTAACTCAACCCAAGTTGTTCTAGGGCTCCAGAGCGTTTGTTCCAACCAACGACTCCAAGAACTAGTAACTCAACCCACAACCATAAGGAACCTGAGCACTAATCAGAAAAAATAATGGAAAAACCCACAACCATAAGGAACCTGAGCACTAATAAAAAACAATAATGGAAAAACCCACAACACCATGGCTATCCAAGAAATAACAAGGATAGGTAAGCCATTAGCAATCCATCGAATCCTCCATGCCAATGGCATTTCATAGCCAAATAACCACATGTATACACCATGCATGCCAAAACTATCAAGGAAATCATACATGCAACCTGATACTTGCAAGGAAATCCCACTATAGTTGTTGATCCCTTTATCCCCTTGTGGTTTCCTGCTTTTCCTTTTCCTTCCTTCTCCAAATACAATGCAAACTAGAGTGCTCAAAGCATGCTCTAAGAATACTCTAAGTGTGTGTGTGAGAGAGAGAGAGAGAGAGAGAATAGAATGAGAGTGCCAAAGTCTGAACTAACCAAAATCTATGAACTGATCCTTAGAGGTCTTTTTATCATCAAGGCCTTTATTTTCTTCATTTCTCCTTCAATTTCCCTCTCATGCAAATATGTGACCTTTCACCTTCCTTTTCTCCTATTTTCCTTTATTTTCATAAATAAATGCCAATTAATGCCTCTTTACCTTTTTCAATGCCTTTTCCAATTTCCATAGCCATAATAAACCGAAATGACACCCCGCTAAGATGTTTTTCCCACCATTCAGCTTCGAATATGTGTCCTATTACCTTGGTTTTATATTTTTTTTACTTGGAAAATCAACAAGGGGTTGTTACATTAACTATAGTTGACTATCATGCACATGTTAACCATGACTAACCATGGTTAACTGTGGTTGAATACGATTGAATATGGTTGATCACGATATACCACAGAAGACCATGTTGACCATGGCTAACCATGGTTGACCAGGGGTGACCATGGTTGAATATAGTTGACCAAATTTAACCATGTTGACTATGGTGAACCATGTTTGACCATGTAGACTTTCTTTGACCGTGTCTAACCATATTATACCATGGTTGACTAGCCCATGAAAGGTTAAAGTTGATCATGGTTAACAACATTCTACAATGGTGGTCATCTTGTCCATGTTGACTATAATTGATAATTGTTACCCATGGTTGTGTTGGCTTGTGTTATATTCTTTCCACGACTAGGCCACGTAGTTAACTAGGGGGTTAGAGGGGGGGACGGAGCCCCTCCTTTGTTGCGCCGATTGCATAGCGGGGGGGGTCACAGGGGGTTTGAGGTGTGCAAGTAACCCCACTCTATGGGGTCTCGCGTAGCGCCCCGGAAAATTTTGGTTTTGGACCCTATGTGAGGTTGGGTGGACCTACCTATGATTTTGTGCATGATTTTCACACATGGTTTTCGACGCGATGGTTTTCGGTCCATGGTTTTGGATGAGATGGTTTTCAGTCCATGGTATTGGATGCTTCGGCATGTATAAATATGTATTGTAATATTGAAAGGAACATAATGAAAAATCAAGCTGGTAGTCCCGGTTTTTTGATCCAAGGGAAAATCTCTGTGTATATGTGTTATGCTCTCACATTGTTTATTTTCTGTGTTTTAGAATTCGTATGTAGGTAATTTCTATACTGGGTTAAAACCTACAGGTTGAGTATGGAAGACCATATTGGCTATGGTTGAGTATTGTTGACCATGGTTTATTATGGTTAACCATGGTTTGTAGACCTTGGTTAAATATGATTGACCTTAGGTATCTACAATTATCTAAGGCTGAATATGATTGATTGGGGCAAGGCATGGTTGACTATCATTGATCGAGGTAGGCCAACTATTGGGATAGGGTCCCTTGGGTCAAATTTTGTTAAAGTTTTGATTGTAAAGATATTTTAAAGTCTCTGCATTTTGAGGTGCAAAGCGCGAGTAGTTCAAGTCAATAGGAGTCAAAGGGGCTTTAGGAAATTAAAATCCCCTTAGTTTGTTAAAGTCAAGTCATTTTGAGACCCACCCATGGTTCGCAGACCATCGTATTGTAATGAAGAAAGAGTATAAAAGGCAGTCATAGAAGAGTCATAAGTAACTGAGAGGAAGTGAATGAGTTGAGTCTGAATTTGTCTATTCTATACTTGGGCGAAGGGGAAGGCTTTTGCATCTATGTGCATGGAGACCTTGGTAATTCTACAATTGAATTCGTGGGCCCCTGCAGTTTTGTGTGATGGGTTGAAAATAGTTTGTAACTGTGAATATGAAGCATAATAAAGACATATTTTGAAGTGATATCTATGTATTTGTGTATTACTCTTTATTTCTGAAGTTACTGTATTTATGAACTGTTGAATGAACTTAATTAGGAAAAGTACTTAATAGATTCGCGAAGACGTAGATCTACTTATTTGTATGATGTCATGATAGTTAGCACAATCGGCGAAGGAAAAAAATCTGTTAACTGTCATTTAATGTAAGTTCTGGGTTTCAAGGGTTAGGGTTCACGAAGGTCAAGGTAAAGCCGTAGATCTGCAGAAAATACATCACATATCCCTTTAGATGCAGAAAACTGGTTCTAACATCCCCCAATACTGCCTTGGGTGAGACTGCATCCTACGCTACGCATGTTGTTGCTGAAAGGGTCAGTAGTGTAGGGTTTTGTTGGTTACCACAATTAACTCTGAACTTGCGTCCAAGCCCCATCAATCCAACAAATGGTTCCGTCGCTGGGGCTGGGATCTATCTGAGGGACGTGTGATGTGGGGTCCATGGAGACAAACAAAGAAGGAGATTGAAAAGTGGATAGATCGGAAGTTGCACGAGTTTGCAACTCAAGAAAATAGGAATCCACATCTGTCGAAAGAAGAGTGGTTGTAGAGATATCTTTATACAGAGGAACATGAAGTTTTCTTTTTCTCTTTTTCATGTGAATTATATGAATGGTTGGCTAAATTCATGGATGGTCAACCTACCTGGAAGCTGTATAACCCTAGTGTGTGGACTCTAGAGTTAGTGAAGCGCCTGGAAGGATCATAATACAAGGTTTTGAAAGTTGTCGATCACTGGATTGATATTATTTTGGGAATATTCATCATTGAGTTCACAATTGATACATCTGTCAATTATAATGAATTTGAATGCCAGTTTTTCAAAGGACCAAGAGGTAAGTATTTGAAGTCTCTGAAACACTGGATTAAAATGCTATTATGCAAGAAACAGATTATGCCACTAAATTGATGTTTAGAAGAGGCTCGATAAGAGTTACGCGAAGTGGGAAATAGTTCAGAAAAGATCTAGATACAATTATGGAGTATAGTCCTCTATTGGGAGCATTCAATAGCGAAGAAGAAAGTAATAGTCTAAAGACGCCTAGAGGTGAGCCGTAGTCGATAGATCAGGGTACTACGGGAATAACACATCCATCCACTCCACCTTTGCCATCACCTCCACCTCACACACCTATGCCTCCACCTTCGTTATTTAGTATGGTGGACACTATGAAGATGCCTATATTTAGCGGTCTGGGGACAGAAGATCCTAATCAATTCTGGTTTGTAGAAGATGTTGTGTGGAAGTCATAGTAGATAATGGATGATGATATGAAGAAAGTGTAGCTAGTCACAGAATTGCAAGATAGGGCACTAACTTGGTATATTAAGTACAATACAACTAATCCGACTGCATCATTAAAGACACAAAAGATGTGTTGAATAACAAATTCAAAAATCCAAAGTCTCAAGCCTAGTATGTGACTAAGGTCAATGAAATTAAGCAGAAGGTGAATGAATCTACATGGGATATTGATCAAAGGCTGAAATGTCTGCTACAACAGGCTAATCTACAGATTTCAGACGAGCAATATAAGGACGGTATATTGCTACATTGTTGCCTCATTTGAGATTAGCATTGTCACAGCAAAAGCTTGGATCGCCGGCTGAAGTGCTGGAAATTGCTATGAAGTTTGAGGCTTCACCTAGTCAAGATACGAATATGGGAGTGAAGCAGATTCAGACGCATCTAGCTAGTTTGCATATGGAGTTGCAAGATCTCAAAAAGGGAAAAGAGGTAAAAAATGAGACTTATTCTAAAGTATGGTGCCTAAAGTGCAAATGAAATGGTCATGACAAGGATCATGCCCAATATATCAAAACTATCTAATCAGGGGAGGTCCTAACCCCCTGAAGCCAGAAACTTCTGCTACATCAAGTAATGGTGTAATGCCTTATCACGATATCTGCCAAATAATAGGAAAACATTCAACTGGAAATTGCCATTTGTTGCAGAAGTTCATACAGACTCCCCAACAACTATTCTACAAATTTTGTAAGTCTTTAGGCCATGATGAGCTCAATTGTCGAAGCTATGAGTTAATTATGGAGAAAAACTTTGACATATAGAGTACAAGCTGAGACACGTCCACAACAAGATAAAGGTGCACCTGCAGTGTGTGGAGGATTACAGGGACGATGAAGAGGATGAGGAGGAGGAGCTGGAAGAGGTCACAGACAGATTATTTGTTACAATTGTGGGGAACCATGCCAATATGCATGAGATTTTTAGAACCCAACATAACCCTCTAGTCAATATTGCCGAAAGTTTGACCATGTAATAGAATATTGTCCTATAATCATCGCAAAGATGCAAGAGAAGAAGAACTAGCATCCCACTCAGGACATCCAGATGATGAGGTCAGAACCATGCAAGGATGGCCTAAGCATTAATATAGTGACGTGAAGTGGTATAGATACTAGGGAAGATAAAGCTGCAAGGAAACAACCAGAAGAGATTTGTGGTTGCGCAGGGCTATTAACAAAGATATTGAATTTGATTTGCATAAGGCAAAGGAAACATTTATGGAGGTGAAGAAGAGCTTTTTGGATTCAGGAGCTTCCACATCAAAGAATCAGAATGCATGAACAAAGAAACCTGAAGAGGTCATTACTACGCAGGAAATAAATTCCTCTGTATTGAAATCCTTCTTGCAAACCTGCATGAAGCTCTTAAGGGACCAAAAAGCACTGGAGGGACTTCAAGAGTTAATAGATAACCGTGCTAGAAAGGGTAATTCATTACCTGAACAATGAACAATGCATAGAGTAGACAAAATTAAGAAAAGTATTGGTCGTGAGATGAAATTGACTACACAGATCGAAGAATTTGAAGTGGACCAGGTGATCCTAGATTTGGGATCTGATGCGATTTTTTTCCTAAACAAACCTTGGAAAGAATGGGAAAGATGACACTACAGTGGTCACCAATTCAGCTGTGAATGGTGAACCAATAGAAGATTATTCCTATGGGACACCTACATGGAGTAACTGTGGACATTGAAAGGGCACGTGCTATAGCTGATTTTCAGGTAATTGAAATAGTGGATGATAGTAATCCCTACCCGACGTTGCTCCGAATCGATTGGGTGTTTGATATGAATGTGCTCATCAACCTGAAGAAGCACAACATGATGTTTGAGAAGAAGGAAATGAGAGTCATTGTTCCATTGGATCCAGCCAAAGGTGTGCGGTATGTTATTCTCTTATACCAATAGGTGTCATATTTCATGATTGACTTGATGAGCTCTATAATATGTTCATACCTTTTCTTGTTGCAAAGGTTTCCATATTGTCAAAAAATCAAAAAATTTAAAAAATGTAAAGAGGGTATACCCTAAAAGAAAAATCAAAGGGTGAAAAGAATAAAATGGTCAAAAAATGAGAAAAAATGAACCCCAAGCAAAATAGACCAGGAAAAGTGTGCAAGTCTAAATGCCACTACTATTTCATTTTCTGTAAAAAGCAATTATGTGCAGCTTGTGAATCTTATGCCACAATTGGTGAAGAGTCAAAATGTTTAAACTTGGCTCATTCATTTTTCAATTTCATGCTACAGAGATAAAGAATAAAATCTGACCAAACAGTGTAATCTTGGTAGATAAGTAGATAGGTAGAGTAAATAAAAGGAGCTCAACAGTTTAAATTGAGCCATTGGATGTAATAAGGTTAGATTTAGATAGACTTCCATATGTAAAAGAAAAAGTGTGATAAGGGTTTGCCAGTCTAGGTGCACCCTAATAAAGAAGAAAAAATGTCAGGCTAAAGTAGATAAAGTAGGTAGATGGTGTTGCAGAATTACTTGTGATGAATAATGTCTCTGAAATGTGTTAATTTCCTCTTTTATCACAAGTACAAGGCAGACATTTTACATGATGTAGTTCAAGAAAAACAAGGTTAAATAACTAACACCCCTTCACATTCTTCCCTAATCATTCACTAATTTCCCCTAAGTATCAAGGTCTTCAAAAAATCAAAGGGTCTCAGAGCATTTCTCTAACTTCTGGAGGGACCGGACCCTCGGCCCAATGATTTAAAAGCCTCAGTACTCAAATTCATTCATCAATCATTCATTTCATTTCATAAGGTTTTCCTAAGTGAAAATCCTATTTTACTTAGGAATAATGCACAATACTTCTTAAACCCCCTTTCACTTTAGCCTAAGTTAGAATATATACATGAAATGTTTAACTTGGAACTTTCCGTTTCATTTTCATATTAACTTTAACTAATAGTATATAACTCCTGAATAAACATTTACCATTCCCGTATTATTTAACTATATAAATCCCCAAATTATTATATATTCCCGCCCTGGTTAAAAATAAACATAAACGTTGTTGAACAAGGATTAATAAATTTATTCGAAACTTATTAATAACCTTCCCTGCCACATTATATGGGATTAATTAACCCTTTGGGTTAATTAATAACCATCCCTCGGCCAATCACTATGCCCCCGATATGATTAAAATATGTTTTATTGTGTCGGGCCCCGCTGCATTAAATCCCCACCATCTCCAACGCCCGTCCATTGTCCGATCTCTACGGTCGACGACGATATCACGCCCCCCATGGTGACCACGCTTTAACTTGTGATCACCAGGCAGTTTTTCGCATGTACCTCTGCCACGCATCGTCTGCTCCATATGTTCGCTCGCCCTCTATCCAAAACCGCCTAGCCCCAAAGGTGTGAGTGCTTACCACTTACCACCCTCCGCAAATGACAAAAAAAAATCACATCGCTGCTTACGTCATCCTCCCAATAAAACCAAAAACTCCGCCAACCTCATGTTTTGTTAAATAAAAGGATAAAACATCATTTTCATTATAATACGTTACAACTATGTTCCCATGCAAAACATCGTCCAAAGTCAACTGCTAAGCTCTCCAACCACTACCAGCTCGAGAAATTCACAGTAACTCGGCCCGGGACTAGTCGCCCAACCTGCCATTGCATTATTCAGTTCTTTGACACAAGTATTTATCCATTTTTCACTGAAACCCTATAATTTCGGTTTTCTACTGAAAATTCTACCTTAGAAGGCCAAAATTCAAGTCTAGAGCAGTCTATGTTGCCATAAATAGTCCCCAAACTTGCTATTTGGTCAACTTTCCCCCAGAAAGCCCGAATTCCATTTTGAATCCACAAGAACCAAATATGGAAACCCCTGTAGCTCTAAATGTCGTGCCCCTCAATGCTCCCCACAAAGACTTAGATTATCTACCTTTGGCCGATAAAGATTTTCAGATAAAAGATTTATCAGGTAATGAAAACCACCTTAAGATCCTTTTCCAAGCCAGGGACTACTATCTTAATGGTGTTGGAAATGCAACAAGATGATGGAGCTTAGTGGAAAGGAGTTGCCTTCACTAAGTGGGCTCGCAGGCTATTTTTGGCACAAAGTCTATTTTTAGACTATGTCTATTTTTAGACATATGGATCATGGTCTATGAGTTGCAGGATGCTGTTTATGGATGATTGGTCATGTTGGGAAAAGTAGATGGACTTCTATTTTTGGTTCACAATGGAGTGATTAGAGTCTATTTTTAGACTGCCAGGCTAAAAATAGAAACAGTTAAATAATATTAGCCCTTAGTAATATTTGGACTCTAAACATTATCTTATTCTCTTGGAGCACTTCAGTTCGAGCTACGGATGTGGCACATGCAGCTGACAGAAGGAATCACGTGTTTTCTTATGTGTTAGTTGAGCTATTGCATGGAGGACTTCAGTTAGAACTCATGCATGTGAGTTCTGTGGAGTTGGATGTGGGGTTGATGGAGTTGTGTTCAGTTTGACTTAGTTGAACTAGTTGTATTTAGTCTAACTAAAGAATACACTAGTGATGAGTTGTGCGAATTAAATATTAATTAATTCACTAATTATTAACTCATAAAGCAACTAAAGAATACATCAGTTAACTCAGTGCATGGACAGTTCAACAGAGACAGGTGTTAGAGGTAAGTAAAAGGGTGAGTTGTGACTATCATTTGTGCATGAGATTTTGCACATGCATGGATTAAGTAATGCCAATGAGGTTTGCGCAGTGTGGGCCAATATCAAGGAAATTGTAGCTTGTGCTCACGTGATTCTCTCGCAAGATTGTGCAGTGGAGGCAGGCAAAGCAGCGGAGGCGATTTGAACCTGTGACTTGTTCGGATCTGAGCTAGTTTTGTGTGTAACAGGTGTAGACAATACTAAGTACTTGTGAGGAGTATTATACTATGTATTGTTACATGTTCTCAATCATTAATATATAGATAGTGTGGGGTTTTCAACTGTAAGCTTTCCCCGGGTTACATACTGTGTTAATGTGTGCATGCGATTGATCTTTCATTCTTTTTAATGTTGCTAATTTGATGATCAACGTAGAGGAGGTTATGTATTATGCATGTATTCCGCAATAGTGTATAATCGGGATAATCTCTGTGAATAAGTGTTTAATTATTCAAAATTTCTACATGGTATCAGAGCTGTTGATCATCAGATCTATTATTTAGAAAGTGTTTACATTCTATTTCTTCAGGCAGTCTATAATTGGGCCAGGTAGCCTCTGGATTCATCCTTCCTTTGGAAGGTGAGATATCCAGTAAAAGCCCATATAGTCAATCTCTGTACGAGAAATACTTTGTTCTCACAAATCTTAGATCGGAGGTGGTTGAGTTTGGAGATAGTGGAATTCAAATTTGCAACAGTGTTTTCTTGGTATCAACGTGGCAATGTCTTTCAACGGATTGCGATTGGAGTATGCTCTTGAGGGCAACTCAAACTATATTGCATGGAAGGACAGGATGGAAGCGGTTTTAGATGATAATGGGTTGAAGGATTTCATAGAGGCTGAGGTCCCAAAACTTATTGATGTTGCTGAAGCTGTGGTTTGGCAAAAGAAGATGGCAAAGTGTCGAAGGATTCTGTTGGAGGGCATGAAGGATCACATTGTGTCCAGCTTGCATGGAAAGGCTTCTCCATACTTGATGTGGAAAGAGTTGACAGATCTATTCCAAAGCAATAGCGATCAGAGGAAGCTGGCGCTCAAGGATAAACTCAGAAACATCAAATGTGAGAAGGGAGACAACATGCCCAAGTATCTCACAAAGTTCACTCAGTGTCGGGATGACCTGGGAAGTGTGTGGGTGACTTTCGATAATGAGTACTTGGTGAGCTTGGCTCTCCTTGGTCTTCAGAAGAGTTGGAATTCCTATCAGGACTCTGTCAATGGTCGGGAGAAATTTCCAGGATGGGAGAGACTTTGGTCAGATCTTGTGCAGGAAGAGATCAGACGGAGCACCAGAGATGGTTCTTCATCCATGCATGATGAGGAGAACTATGCCTTAGCGAGTAAGGCGAAGAAGGGGAAGGACAAGGGTTCCCTTTCCGAATCCAGTTCTTCCAATGATGGGAAGAAGGTTGACAAGTCGAAGGTGAGATGCTTTTGTTGTCATGAGTTGGGCCATTATACTACTAATTACCCAAAGAAGAAGTCCAAGAAGGGATCCGGGGAAGGATCTGAAGGTGAGGCACTTGCTTCACAGTTTGAGTTGGATTTCACACTCTTCACATGCATGGTTTCATCCATGGTGGGAAGTGGTTGGTTTCTTGACAGTGGAGCTTCTTTCCACATGACCGGTGACAAGAGTTTGTTCAGTACTTTGGAGGAGAAAGATCTACAGATACTCATAGCGATGGGTAATGATGAGAAGTATAGTGTCTCAGGTGTAGGCACGGTTATTTTTCAGAGGGAGCATGGAGCTCGCCTTACCTTGACTGATGTCAAGTATGTACCAGGACTGAAGAGAAACTTGGTGTCGATCGCGATGCTGGAAGACAGAGGCTATGATGTAGTCTTCAGTAAGGGAAAGGTTTTCCTTAGACACATCATCACTAGACAGGTGAAGAAGATTGGTTCACAGGTCAAGAACCTGTATGCTCTTGAGGTTCAAGATGCATGCAAAGCCTTGAGCAGCGAGGAAACTGATGGAGACTTGGTGGTTGAGAGGGAGCGTATATTACCTCTCAACATGCAGAGCCAGAAGAAGTCTTAGACGATTGTGGAGGAACCACAATTGGTGCAGCAGCTTCAGGAGGTTGTGGAGCAGCCACAACAAGGGAAGCTGAGAGGAGATCAAGTAGAGACATCTACTCATGCAGAGACCTCCAGTAGGGGAAACTTCAAGCAAGGTGGGCAGAGGGATCGCATGCAGCCATACCTCCAGGTAGGAGGTGGGGTGATGTGGATTGATCGTCCCAAGGAGGAGGGGCAGGATCCTTGAGGTACCCAACCTCTTGGATGATACCTTGCTACGGGAGCCCCGATGTGGAGTAGCAGGAATTGACTGATTGGGAAGAGATAGATGTGAATGGAGCGGTAGAGAGAGCGACGCTGTAGGGAATCCCAGGACAGCGCATAGCTAGCACGCTGCAGCAATGCGAGAGGCACAAGTGTTTTTCACAGTGCTAGGTGGCACAGAGAAGTGTGCAATGGTGCGAGATGCATGGAGATGTTGTAGTAGCACAGATGTCAGAGAGGGAGCACTTTTCAGTAGCAGGTAGAGCTTCAGCATCAGAGTATGTTCCTAGCCCAATAGAGTGTTTAATTGGGAGTGTTTTTGTTCCAAGTGTTGTTGGAGCAAGTGGACCAGGCAGATGTGTTGCATGCAGAACATTCCAGAGTTACAGGATAGGGGTTGCAGATAATCCATATCTTGTTGAGAGGGAGTGTTTAAAATACAACAATATGATGGAGCTTAGTGGAAAGCAGTCGTCTTCACTAAGTGGGCCCGCAGGCTATTTTTGGCGCAAAGTCTATTTTTAGACTATGTCTATTTTTAGACATATGGATCATGGTCTATGAGTTGCAGGATGTTGTTTATGGATGATTGGTCATGTTGGGAAAAATAGATGGACTTCTATTTCTGGTTCACAACGGAGTGATCAGAGTCTATTTTTAGACTGCCATGCTAAAAATAGAAACAGTCAAATATTATTAGCCCTTAGTAATATTTGGACTCTAAACATTATCTTATTCTCTTGGAGCACTTCAGTTCGAGCTACAGATGTGGCACATGCAGCTGACAGAAGGAATCACGTGGTTTCTTATGTGTTAGTTGAGTTATTGCATGGAGGACTTCAGTTAGAACTCATGCATGTGAGTTCTGTGGAGTTGATGGAGTTGTGTTCAGTTTGACTTAGTTGAACTAGTTGTATTTAGTCTAACTAAAGAATACACTAGTGATGAGTTGTGTGAATTAAATATTAATTAATTCACTAATTATTAACTCATAAAGCAACTAAATAATACATCAGTTAACTCAGCGCATGGACAATTCAATAGAGACAGGTGTTAGAGGTAAGTGAAAGGGTGAGTTGTGACTATCAGTTGTGCATGAGATTTTGCACATGCATGGATTGAGTAATGCCAATGAGGTTTGCGTAGTGTGGGCCAATATCAAGGTAATTGTAGCTTGTGCTCACATGATTCTCTTGCAAGATTGTGCAGTGGAGGCAGGCAAAGCAGCGGAGGAGATTTGAACCTGTGACTTGTTCGGATCTGAGCTAGTTTTGTGTGTAACAGGTGGAGATAGTACTGAGTACTTGTGAGGAGTATTGCACTATGTATTGTTACATGTTCTCAATCATTAATATACAGATAGTGTGGGGTTTTCAGCTGTAAGCTTTCCCCGGGTTACATACTGTGTTAATGTGTGCATGCGATTGATGTTTCATTGTTTTCGATGCTGCTAAATTGATGATCAACGTAGAGGAGGTTATGTATTATGCATGTATTCCGCAATAGTGTATAATCAGGATAATCTCTGTGAATAAGTGTTTAATTATTCAAAATTTCTACAAATGGCTCTGACATTTTAGGATTATGGGAATCCAATCTTCCCGTGTACTTCCTCCCTGCAGTTCATGTTTTCCAAGATATCATTCATCACTGTTGTGCTAATTATGACCCTACTCAAATAGCAGTCCTGTCCCCAAGCCAAGAAGTCCTTTTTTCCATAACTGCTCAGTCCATCAATCAAACGCTGCAATTCCATTCCAGTCATGCTCTTACTCCCCTCTCTATGGGATATCTACTTGAAAAAGTTCCCCAATTGTCTCAAGCTGAACTTACTCGCATTTGTCAAATGTTCATGGACATTGAATGTCAGCCTAAAGGCCCACCTCCTTATCTACGGGTTCTCTTTATAAATACAGGAAAGATCATTATTGATATGATAGCCTCAATCATGGGGTTCAAATCCGGAGAGTATGTTGATGAAATAACCTCCGTATTATTGTCTATTTTTACTCCTGGACAACCCCCTGCTGTTAAATATGATTATGCTTCTTATATTCCCAAGAAAATTCATGACTAATTCATAAGACTGGACAATGAAGGAGTCTTCAAATACACTACTTTCATATGCCATCTTCTGTTGTATTACCAATCAAGCAGCTTCCCTTTCCCTGTCAAGAAACTTGATACTAGAGGCAATCCAAGGTCTGTCATTTTCTGGAGCCCCATTTTCCATAGATCCCTTGAGACCCCTTACACTTATAATGAGTTCATTGACCTATTTGTACATCCAGCAACCACTATGTTAACAAGAGTTTCCCCTCCCAGGATCAATGGTGACATGAAGAAAATCCTCCAGCTCTCCAAGCAGTATAGGATAGGTGACTGGTACCTATATAAGAATCACACAGAAATCAGAATCTATGGATGTGAACTCTGCCCATTTAAGCTGCTAAAATATGTTCCAATGAGACTCTTTGCACTGGAATATTTCAGACAAATGATAAATGCCGACCTAATACATTTTTGTAATGTCAAGAAGAAAGCTCAGCTTAGAATAAAGAACCAGCTAGGCCCTTTTGTCTGCAACACTACGAAAGCATGGAAAGAAGCAGAAAAAATTCTAGAAGAATAACTTAACTTACAAAAGAGTTTTGAATGGAAACCATATGATCCGAAAAGTTTTATATGTGATAGGAGAATGAAGAATAGGTTGTCCTCTTATATTCATTATAGAATTCCAGAAATTGAAAAATATGCAAATATGGATGACTGGAGGGAAGGTACCCTAGTAGAACATGATAGTGAGTAGGTCAATATGGACAATGCTATGAGAGATCTTGAGAAAACTCTTGACCTGGATTCTTTTGGACAGGTACCATTCAAGCTGCCTCAAAAATCAGCAGGTAGTTCATCCATTGCTGGAACTTCTCAATAGCCTCCACCAGAAGTCAACATACCAGCCACAGGCACACCTAAAGGGAAGGAAGTAGAGACTACAGAACAACCCACAATGACAGATCAGCCTGGAAAGTCCAAAGAACAGGGTCAAGTGCCAACTCCTCTAGCTCAAACCCATGTAGCAGAAAGCCCAGCCTTACAAACTCCTCTAAATGAGGAAAGAGGCAAAAAGAGGGACAGGGAAACCACTACCCCTGCCAGTGGACCCATGGAACAGCCTGGTACTAAAAGACAAAGACTGAACCCTCTGTCAGAAGAGGAAATGATGGAAGAGACTATAGACAGCCATAGAGAAGAAAGAGCAGTGAGCCAACAAACTTCTCCATTGGGAGAAACATCCCTTAGCTCACAGAGGCAAGAGCTAGAAAGGCAACAAAGTTCAGAAGTTTCATCTCGCAGACCTCCAGGAAAAGAGGCCTCAGATATAAAGAAAACCTTCACATAAATAAAGGCCAGAAATGATCCTGCCAGACTGCAAATTTATAATCAATACTTGAAAATGGCCCCCACAAACCCGTAGAGATTGATGCCAGCCCATGACATTCAAGAGGGCAAGATGATAACGAGCTACTTCAAGCCAAAGGTTCAACAACCTCAAATAGCATCATATTATATCAGAACAAATCTGGAAGTCTTGGCTAAGGATATTAATCCTTTGGATCAGATTGAACTTCACAAGCAAACTAGAGAAATGGTCTATTCTACCTTAACCAGTAAAGCATTGATGGATCACAAGCTACAAAATTCTTTGGATAATACAACTGCCCAGCTGAACTTAGAAAAAGCCTCCTCCCTGGCTAAGGATAATAGAATAAAATCATTAGAAGAAATCATCATTGGATTGGGATATGATCCCAAAGATGTGAAAGGTGTAGAAGCACTAATTAAGAAAAAGAAGAAGACATTGTTGCCTCGAGGAAACAGCTAAAGCTGCCTCCTTCAAGGCATCCACAGACTGTTGAGGTTATCAAACAAAATCTGAAGAAGAAATTATGGATCTATTCTTGAAACTCAATGAAAGATTGAATGATACAGAGCAGGCATTAGAGAAAGCACTGAAGGAGAAGTAGGGAGAGTCGACCTCTCAGCCTCCTAATGTAATCCCCATAGTCTCAACAACAGTCCCTTCTACACTTGGAACAACATTAGCTCCAAACGTCCCAACAGCCATAGCAGAGGTGGTCACAGGTACATCAACAGCAGCAACAACAACAGGCAGCAGTACTAATATGAGCACTGAAGAATTGATAAAGGCCATGGAAGAAATGAGATTACAAGTTACAGAATTAAAACAAGTAAAAGAGCAATTGGCTAAGGTAGAAAGAAATTATGATATTTCCAAAATAAGTGTTGTGGAAAAGACAAGGGAGATTAAAGCCTTAGAAAGTAAAGTTAAAACATTAGAAAAAGAGCTCACTTTTGACAAGCCTCTGGCAGAGATCAAGAAAATCCTTTGGGCCAACATCATTCAATCTATAAATGATGTGTGGCCATCTATCCAAGTAATTTATGAATAGATTGATTTAGTTAAAGCAGCATAGGGAGCAATTCAACAGACAAAAGCATAGTTAGGATAGATTCCTGAACAAGCCAACTGGCTTATACATTTTCTAAATAACAGAACTAAGGAACAATTGGAAAACTTGGCATCGCAGACATGACAGACACTATTTTGGAAATCAAAAGGGTCCTAACCAAGAGAACTTTGATGCAGAATTTGGAGAGAAGATGTCAAGATATGCAGGTGGAAATTAATTCTTTTATGGACAAGTTCACTATTTTGCATAATAAAGGGCTACCAAGTCCTTTAGTGATTAATGATAGATTAATGAAGCATATAGATTATGTCAGCAAATTGAATAAGTATGCTGGCAGTCAAGCTAGTTCATCAACAAGTGCATCAGGAATAAAAGCACTCCCCACAGGCCGAGTTCTCTATGACAGCTTAGAGAACTTATTCTATATGGAGCATGAGATAAAACACTTGTTCCCAATCCAGCCTAACTTTTTCAGATACACAGAGACGGATGAAACCCTGAGGAAACTTCAGAAGCACAAGTTGCGAGAGAAAAAATGGTGGGAATATATGTTGGAAATTTTGTAAATTTATCTCTGGTAAAATGTAAATTTTGAGCTATTTACTATGGTAAAATGAATAAAAGTGAACAAAGATGAACAAGGGTCAAACAGGTCGAAGTATATCAGATCAGGTAAAGAGTATCAGTCAAAACAGGGCAACCAGCACATAGTTACTAAAGAAGACAGCAGCAAGCTAAATCATAGGGCTTGCCTCCAGCACACTTAGCAAGAAAAGGAACAGCACAACATCAGTTTACCTTTCCCCTATCTTCGAGACTAGTTGTCTCTATTTTTTTGTAACGTACTCTTAGTCACCCTAGAATATATCTCACTCTGTTATGAGATATTTTTTGTAAATATTTTTTGTATAAATACCCCCTCAAATGGAGTATTGAGGGTGGATTCGTAGACATCGCTGTAATATTGACTATTTTGGAATAAAGTGTTGATTGGACCAACTTTGTGTGGCTTGCTGGATGAAGAATTGAAGCTAAGGACTTTTCTCAGAATTCTTGAATCAAACACCGAATCAATAAGTCATCTATACCTTGTGTTTTAAAGTTTTCCTTGTTTATAATATCATCTATGTTTCACATCCGAATGATAAACGAAAAAGAATAACTCAGAATATGCTTAATTGCACTCTGTTTTAAATCGTTATTATTCTTTATGTTTTCTTCTGAACTAGTATAAATAGTGAATTCTTAATTGCTCTTGTTTCCTAGTTGATTCATATTTAATCATTTAGTAAAGAATTCTTAATTGCTCTTTATTGATGGTTAGTCATGTTCTACTCTTTTAAAGTATGTTGAAGGATTCTTATTTTCCCTTTAACCCTTTAAGCCCATCCCATCTTTAAGTCTCTAATTTCTCCCTATTTGACTACCTTGCTCTGTGAAACCATCCTTTGTTAAGAAACCAAGTCCAGTTAAGCCATCTTCTTTGACTCCATCAGCCCAATGGACTAAGCTACTTAGTCTCGCCCCTTTGCTATTGAACCTCACCACCCAAATTCAAACAAAACGCCTAAACTTCACAACTAGCCTAAAATCTTTCAAAACCAAGCTAAATCATAAAGAGAGAGCCCTCTCTGGGTACAGATTGGCTAGATTCTGTATCTGAAAGTTGGTTTGTGGTTACCTCGGACCCCTTTCCTCTTCCAACAACTTCAAGGAAAATCTGAGTGATAACATAGTGGCGACTCCGTTGGGGAATTGAATAATTTGTTTGTTACTATTGTTTACTTTATAAGCTACAGATGGAGCCTGAAGTTAGCCAGGTAGCCTTTGAAATGCTCTTGCTTGGCAATTGCAGAAGTAAATGAATGTTGCTTCAATCTATCTCCGGTCTAGCTTATGGATTGAACATCTGGTTTCAAACTCTTAATCAGTCCCTCTTATCAAATAAGTCTTTAAGAGAGTTCAAATCCCATACCTAAAACCTCTTAGATAAACTGTAAGAAGTTGTGTTGTCCAACCCATTTAGAGAAAAACCCAAAACATACCTAGAAACCTGGCTTCAGAAAGGACTCGTTACACTAGAGCTAACCCTGATCCAAATCCACCACCTGTGTTCAAAAACCCTAATCTGATCCCTAGGATTCTTAGGAGACAAGATATCCAAGAGAGTTCTGCTAGTTCTCAACCTTTATACAGATCAAGATCCTATCCAGTGAAGTGGATTTACCTTGAGGACAAACCTTTTGATGAATCTTTTGAGACTTCTTTATTTGTAACTTTTTCTGAATCTGGGTTAGCCCACACAGTTCATGATCCATTATTTATCGAAAATTTACAACTTGATATTGTCACTTCACATCTTGACAGACATTTTCAGAATTCCATTCAATCTAAACTTACCTCTGTAGGAACATCAAGCCTTTCTGTAATCACTTCAACTTCTCCAAGTTCATCAATACCACCTCAAACATCTCAACCCCAAACCACCCCTTCCAGCCCTCCATCCACCACTTCAAGACTAACCTCAACTATTGTTTCAACCCAACCTACTTCAATGGAAAATAGGTACACTCCCCTCAATCTACCTACCAATCTAGGGGCTATGCCCCAAGACTATCAAAGTAAGATCACTCTTGATGGCTCTGGTACTTACACTACACAACAACATACTAAAAAGTTGACAGACTACTTTGAGATATATGAGGTTGATGTCGATGATGTTAGAATGAGGGTATTTTTTCAAAGTCTAACTGGTGATGTTAGAACATGGTTTAGAGCCCTTCCTGCAAATAGTATCAATGACCTGCAAGCCCTTTATACAACATTCTTGAACAGATGGGAAAAGAAGAAAGATCCTCTCCATATTTTGTCAGAATATGAAAACTTGAAGAGGGGAACACAAGAAACTATACAAGATTATTGTGCTAGTTTCAATAATGTTTACAACGTTATCCCTCAAAACCTTAGACCTCCTCCAGATTTGGCATTAATCAAATTCCCTGATGGAATTGATTCTGATATGGCATACCAACTTAGGGAAAGAGCTCCTTGAACCTTAGAAGTGATGAAAATTATAGCTATTAGCATTGAAGCCAACCTAATATCCAAAAGAGCTAGAGCCAAAGATGAAAGAAGGATACCTTTGAAAGAAGAACCCTCAACCTTTGAAAAAAAACTGGATGTTATTATTAAAGGTATGGAGAGGTTAGGAGATAGAGTAGAGACAATTGAAAGGAAATCCCCTTGGGATGGTCAACCAAGCAACACTGGGAGAAATCCAAATTTCAAGAAGAACCAAAACACTGGAAAGACCGGCCCTAATCAAAACCTTAGGCCCCCATATTCTTAAACAATTCCAAACCCAGTCAGGTGAATCATTTGACTTTAGGGAGGGATATGATACAGCCATTTATGAAGTCCACAAATAGTATAACTTGAGGAGCAGAAGAATAGATATTCCTAAAACTAATAAATAGAAAGCCACAAAGCAGCCTAACAAAGGTAAGACCAATACTACCCCTGTACATATTCTTTCTAGAACAGAGCCTAACCCAGCTAACCCAATTATTGAAGATGTATCCAATAATCAACCCAATAATATACAACTTTCCACTTCTATTCCCTCTAAAGGAAACGTGGAAGAACCTCCAGAAGTTGAGGTGGAAACAACTTCAGCCCATAACCCCACTCCTGAAAAGGAGAGAAAAACAAAGAATACAGATGAAAAAGAGTATCCAACTGTCCGAAATGCAAGAACTCAGACTGAAAAGCCTTTTAATCTGGAAGTTGAAATAGGCAAATTAAAAATAGTTGTTCCATTATCGGGACTAGCTAAACATGATGTTTACAGAAGCCAAATTAACACGTCACTCAAAATATCGGTTAATGAAGATTCAGTAAATTTTTTTGATGATCAGCCTGAATTAATTTTTGGCCCTGAAGTGAATGGGAAATTAGTAGATGGAGGAATCCCTCCTTTTCATGTAAGTCTAAACATACATGATAAAATACTTCATAATGCCATGTTTGATTCTGGTGCATCTCAAAACTTAATGCCTAAATTTGTAATGGAGAAATTGGACCTAGACATCACTAGGCCATATAAGGACCTCTTTTCTTTCAATTCAAGTCAGGTCAGATGTTTAGGTTTAATCAAAGACTTATGTGTATCACTAGTTCAATATCCTGCCAAAACAATCTTAATGGACATAGTAGTAGCTGATATTCCGCCGAAGTATGGCATGTTATTGTCAAGGTCTTAGGGTGCAAAACTTCAAGGATCTCTACAATTGGACATGTCTTATGCTACTATTTCAGTATTTGGTCAACCCAAGAAACTATACAGAGAAACCTTAATGAAATACGTTGTAAGTAGCCAGGAGAAACCCCAAAATTTCCCTATCTACTCAGTACACTCTGATATGGATTCTTTCATCCTTTATAATGCTGAAAATGATTCCTCAAATGAATTGGAAGTTTTAGCAACAGAACCAAAAGAAATTACAAATGACAAATCTAGTGTTCAAATACAAGAAATTTCTGAGAACAATGAAACATCAAACACCTAAGAGAAAACAGAAGAGAGCAAAAAACCAGATCTCCCTATTAAACAAATTCCTGAGACTCCTGACACCAATTATGAACATGAAATCCTCTGGCACTTATAATTTAATGGTTCAGTTAACAAATTAGGAGCAAGAGTAGGAGTCTGGGTACATAATCTTGAAAACGACCATGCTGAAGGCCATGCCTACAGATTAAACTTTAGATGCACCAACAATATGGAAGAATATGAAGCTCTGTTGCTAGGTCTTAAATTGGTTAAGAAATTAGGAGCAATTAGGGTTTCTGTCTTAAGAGATTCTGAGTTAATAGTTCAACGGATTAAATGACAGTATTCAACAAATGGTCTCAGACTTAAGTATTACAGAGATACAGTGATAGAGATTCTCAACACATTTTTGGAAACTAAGCTTGCCAAAATCCCAAGAAAACATAACTTGCAAGCTCATAGTCTGGCAATGTTTGCCAGTACCTGCAAATTACCATTTGAACCTAATCATCAGTTCACAGCTGAGATTAGACATAGGCCAGCTATACCTGACAATTTGAAGAACTGGCAAGTGTTTGATAGTGATAAGCATATTAACAATTTTTTAACCTTAGATGAAGAATTTTGTAAATACAGTTAGTGGATTTGATCAAACAAATAAAATAGAAACAGACATTTCAGTAGAAAGTGCAACTCAAATGCTTCATCCAACAACATTTACCAACAAAGAAATGCAGGATCTTAAAGAAATGGATATTGATGAGATCATTGAAGGGGAATCTGAAGTAATCAATTTAAAAGACAATCATTTGCCTCAAGGATTAACTCATTTGGAAGATCTCTTTGATTTCAATGATATTCCAAAGAAACCTAAAATGGAACCCTTGAAAGCAGACATTGAGGACTATAATTTTGGAACTAAAGATGATCATAAAATGGTAAAGTTGTCTAAATCTTTGCCCCCTAACCAAAAACTCAAATATGTTGAACTAATGAGAGAGTTCCAGGATGTCTTTGCCTGGAGTTATGAAGACCTGAAATCTTATGACACCTCCATAATTCAACATACAATACCTTTGAAGGAAAACCGGAAACCATTCAAGTAAAAACTTAGAAGAATTAACCCTATACTGCTTCCCTTAATTGAAAAAGAAATCAAACAAATGTATGAAGAAGGGATAATTACTCCTATCAGGTTTTCAAAGTGGGTGTCTAATTTAGTGCCCACTAGGAAGAAAACTGAAGAAATCATATTATGTGTCGATTTAAGGAATGTTAATAAGGTTTCTCTTAAGGACAATTACCCTTTGCCCAAGATGGATCACATTATATAGCGGGTGGTAGGTGCTTCTAGGGTTTCACTCTTGGACGGGTTCTCAGGCTATAACTAGATTATGGTTCATCTTGATGACCAGGAAAAGACTGCTTTTACAACACCATGGGGCACATTCAAGTATGTTAAAATGCCATTTGGACTTAAAAATGTAGGGGCGACCTTCCAAAGAGCCATGGACATAGCATTTGCTAAAGAAATTCATGATTTTTTGGTTATTCATTTAGATGACTTGACTGTTTTTTCTCAATCAGATCAGCAACATTTGGATTATCTGAGACAAGTATTCTTGAAATGTAGAAAGTATGGTATTTATTTAAATCCTAAAAAGTCTTTATTTGGTCTAGAGGAAGGAAAACTTTTAGGCCACATTTATCTCCAAAGAGGGCATCAGGATTGATCCTGCTAGAATAGAAGCTATTCTGCAAATACCCCACCCTAGAAATGTCAAATAAATTCAAGCTTTCCTAAGAAAGATCAATTTTTTGAGAAGATTTATCTCTAATTTAGCTGAATTAATTAGATTGCTTAATAATATGTTGAAAAAGGATTCTAGTATTAGATGGACAGTTGAGTCCAAGCAAGCTTTTGAAGAAATTAAGATGGCTTTGACCAGAACACCAGTCCTTACAAGTCCCAAGTTTGATAGAGACTTTATAATATTTTCCTTTGCATCAGAACACACCATAGCTGTTGTTTTACTACAAAAGGATGATCAAGGATGTGAAAAACCTATAGCCTTTTTTAGCAAAGCACTTAGGGATGAACCACTAAAATACAAAATCATGGAAAAGCAAGCTTTTGCACTTGTAAAAGCTATTAAAGACTTTAGAGTCTACATATTGTATTCCCATGTAATAGCATATGTACCAAATGTTGTTGTCAAAGACATCCTAACTCAGGATGGAATTGAGAGCAAAAGAGGTAAATGGATCGCTACTATATTGGAGTATGATATTGAAATAAAACCCACAAAGCTTATAAAAGGACAATGATTGGCTAAACTTATGACTAAAACAAATTTTCAAGCCCTAGACATTAATGAACTGGATAATGAACAGGAGATGGCAACCCCACAAATCAGCCAGGCCTTCGTAGATTCACCTTGGTATGCTGATATAACTTATGTATTATTAAACTTGCGGGCTCCTCTAGGGTTATTCAGAACAAAGAAAAGGTTCTTAAAGATGAAAGCTGCAAATTTTTTTATTTTAGATAATGCTCTTTTTTGGAAAAATCATGAAGGCATTCTATTAAATTGTTTATTAAAAGAAGAAGCTGACAAGGTTCTCAAAGAATTTCATGCAGGAGACTGTGGTGGACACCTTTACTGGAAGGCAACTGTAGACAAAATCCTGAGGGTTGGATTTTATTGGCCAACCTTGTTCACTTGATGAGCCCCAAAAATGGATAATTATATGGGCTCATTCAACCTCCTAATTCGACTTAATCCACCATTCTCATTAGTTTATTGCATGTTTATTATTATATTTATGCTAATAGAGTGAATTGGGTTAGTCATTATGCCAACAAGTCTAATGGGTGCTTTGTGCAGATTTTTAGTCAATTTTGAGACAAAATCAAAGGTTTTAATGAGCAATTGGCAGCCAAATTCGTGGGAGAACAAAGGAGAGGATTTTTAGGAAGGTGTCCCCTTCATTTATAGGCCCTTACCTCGAATTCTCCACCATTAGCTCAGAGTTCAAGGGCCACCAAATCAATTATCACCAGGGCAGCCGAGCAAGTGCTAGTAAAAGTGTTGTTAACTACAAGTTTTGGAAGCCGAGTTCCTAAAGTTTAGGAGGACTGTTGGGGTCCTCAATTTGTATAAATAAGAGGGCATAGGGCCTCATTTCAGTTAGTCACTTTGTAGGCAGAAGTTAGCTAGTTTGTAGTTCGATTTTAGTCAGTAGATTAGCTTTGCATTTCAGCACAATTTCAAGCTTTCCCTTGTGGACAGTTTTTTATGTAACTCTTCTTTCTTGCTCAATAAAGATGAATCCAGCTTTTCACCAGCTCTAAATCGCTCTTAGGAGGCTGTAGCTCTTGGGTTTGGGCCCATCTCAAGTGCCCAGTACCTCCTTTGTTTACTTTTATGTGTTTTTGCTGCATTCTTAGAATAAAATCTGCTATTTAGATTTAAATCTTGTTTTGTTGTTTAGGTTGCTTTTGATGATTAAAAAGGCTTTTCATGTTCAGATTTGGTTGGTAGCTTAATAACAGGGAATACCTTCAAAAAAGGGCCATCAAACACCTCTGATTTCACCTCTCCCTCAATGGGATCAGGAGCTGGGATCAAGGTGACCTTGCTGCCCACAAAAACACTGACTTTGCTTCGCCATGCAATCATTAGTGTTCGGTTTTTATTTTCAGAAGTTGGTTACATGTTTAGAGTCTTGATTGCTTAGTTTGCATATCATTTCACATTATTTCATTGCAGATAAACTTCTGCTCATTTTCCTTGCTATTATTTAGGTCAAATTAGGTCAAGATAGCTAGATCTTGGGTTTACATAGTCTTTGTTTGGTCAGTTTTAGAAAATTGTGTGCAGATCACCTGTATTACCTCTCTATCTACCTTTCCTCCATCAGATAATCTGCTCCAACCCTTAATCCATGATTCCTACCCTTCATTTGCCATACTTTTCTCACCTTGCCCTAACTTCTACATTCTTGTGCATCATCGCTTCCTCCATCCTTGAACCAAATCCAACCGCTCCTTAGCCTCATGCGTCAGGTCCTAAACCCCTTAAAATCATTATCCAACCTCTATTTCCACTTTCCCACCATTTTTCCTCCATCAACCCTCCAAAATCCACTTTTCAGAACATCCTATAGAAAATTACAGAACATCCTGTATAAATTCCAGAACATCCTGTAGAACCCCTACAGACTTCCTGTAGAAGCTCACGAATGAGGTTTCTTGATAGCCAAACTCTGTGAAACTCTTTGGAAGGGTGTTAGGGACCCCTTAGGCCCTCTCTGAACCTTCCTGACCTCCTCCAAGAATTTCCTCTCGCCAATCCACCTCTGCATAGTCAAAACCAGTTAAATCGCATGCATGGTAATTCTGACAACTTATTCAAAAATACAAAAAGATGTTTTTTCCAGATGTTACTGTAGAAGTAGCTTAGATACATGTATTTACCTTCCTAGAATTCAATGGCATTTCTTTCAGTAGCTTGCATCCTCTTTGTTGCATCAGTAGGGATAGCTGGTGAAATTAGGGTTTGCTAGGGTTTACGTTTCCTTTCAGCTTCCCAGTTTCTTTCTACAAGTAGATCAACCTTCTTTGAGTTAGCTTTCATCCATCAGTTAAAAAGCTTCTTCTCAGATCTCATAGAAGTTGGCTTAAGCTCTTAGCGGACTTGTGCCAACTGACCAAGTGACAGCTGCGGCAAGAGCTAGTACTTGTGCATACATCACCGTCGTTTCCAAGTTTGTTACGAACTACCGGGTTGATAAAATTAAAGAAGGGAGTTCTAGGAGTTGCAGCATTATTGCTGCAATACTGGGGCTCACCACTCTTTTTGGCACCATTGCCGGGGAAGCGTCAGAGTATTGGTGATTGCTACTTTTCTTCTATTTTCCACTACAACCTTTTCCTAAGTAGCTTATTTCATTTCCATTATGCAATTTCGTTTCTGCAAAAGTAGATTAGCATTTTCCACTTTCATAGATTAGCATTTCAATTCCGCAATTTCATTTCTGCAAGCGTAGATTAGCATTTCAATTCTGCAAGCGTAGACTAGCATTTCATTCCTGCAATTTCGTTTGAGCAAAATAGATTAGTCCTTTCCTACTTTCATTTCAATTCTGCATTTTCATTTCAGCAAGATAGTTAGTTGCAGTTCAATCTATTTTAGTTTTTGCAGGTACAAGAAGAAAAATACAAAAATCAACCAAAAATATTTCCTTTCATGACTGGTAGGAGTAGAGATAAGTCAGAAAAATATTTTCACAACACCCCCCATTGCTTCACACAATCAACCTTCTCTCTTCTTCAATGGCTGTGACTAAGAAGAACCCCTGGGTGGACATCAAGGCATATTTAAAGAACCTTTAGGGGAGAAGAAGAAGAAAACATTCCTCTAGAGCAAATGGCTACAAATAGAAATGTTGGGAGAAGTACCTTGTCCAAAAACGAATTTGCAGATCAGATGGAAGATTTCAAGAGCAAGATGAGGCAGTTTCTTGCCATGCAACTGGATACCTTGCAGATCCAAAGGAAGAAAGAGGAAGCCAAGAGGGCTTTGGTCATCTTTTGTCCCAGGTGCACTAGAAATCATCCTAGGAACGAATGTCCAATGCACTCCCTAGAAGTGTGTTTCGTCTGTGAAGAATACCATCCTACGAACCAGTGCCCTTCCTTGCCTAGAATCAAAGCTACATATCAGAGGGCAAAAGGAGCCACTGAACCACTCTATTATATGAACCAAAGGAGGCCACATGGACCCATACCTTACCAGCAGGAACTGCAAGGGACATCTGAGACCTATTATGACCCCTGTCAAGCCACTTTCATGCCTTCTTGGGGTCCCCCTGCTCACCCTTCCTAGTTCACACCTCCTCCTTGTTCCTTCACAGATCCATATTATGCCCAACCAGCTGCTCATTCGTTTCACTCTTATGCTCAGCCACAGCCTCAGTGGAATGCACCTCATCAGGGGTGGAGGCCCCAATACAACACTCCTCCCGCTTCTTTTCCTCCACCACCTGCTCATCCACAACCATCACCTCCTGCACCACCAAGGCAACCCCAAATGCCTGCCCAACCACAACCCCATCCACATCCATCTCGAATATACACCCCCACTCAACTATCCGTACCACCATCTCCAAACCCGCACATTGGAATAGCTCAACCCAATTGCAAAGCTGAGGCACAACATGTCCAAATGACTCCTCTTGAGCTCGATGATCTTCACCATAGCTCAGGAAGAGTGTTGCAAAAAAGAGATTATATTGACAACATTGAAGGACCAAAGGCAAAAGAAGATTCAAAAGAGAAAATCAAACAACCATGGGCTGCACTTGATGAAGAGAAGGCATCAAAATCCGAGATCGAGAGAGTTCCCTCATGGTTACCATCAAACCCTCCATGTAGTCAAGAGAAAAATCAGCACAAAGAGGAAGATGTGAAGGTCATGATAGAAGAAGATATGGAGCATGATTCAAATCAGCAAAAGGACCAAGGATATCAGAGCTATATTGAAATATGGTTTCAGACGGTCACTAAGTTGCAGCAGTACTCTCTTCCTCAACTATGTTTGATCCCTTCAAAGTCAAATCATTTGGTCTCTGAAATCCGGATAGCTGTCAAAGCATGCATCTCAAGCCGCCACATCATTTTGTCTCTAATCTCGATGTGCACATGGCTCCATTGTAAGTATTCTTAGACTTGAAAAGAATTTTGTTTTTCAAGTAGGGTAGGGTAAAAAAAAAAAAGAGAGAGAGAGAAAAAAAGATAAAAAAATGAAAATAAGAGGAAAATAGAAATCTAAGGTGAAAACCTCCTCGGAGGCGCCTTAGATTGGCTCATTGATTGAAAACCTCCATGAGGCGGTCAATGGGTTGGAAAAAAGAGAAAAGAGAATAAGATCTCTGGGTGAAAACCTCCCTTGGAGGCGCCCAGGGCAGGCAATTAGGGTGAAAACCTCCATGAGGCGCCCTAGTTGTTTTTCAAAAAAAAAAAGAGAAAAAGAAAAAGAAAAATAAACCTAATTTCCATTGGATAATTGCAGGTTGCAAGAAGGACATTGTAGGTCAGGAGGATCGCTCCAAACATAGATAGAGGAAGTTCTGTGTCTTCTACAAGAAGTTCTGTGTTTTCTACAGGAAGTTCTGTGTCTTCTACAGGAAGCCTACAAAAAAGCCAAAATTGATCTTTAAAGAGGACCTGAAGGCCAGGAATCTATCCATGAGGCTTGCAAGCATCCATGTTTCCATCCCTCACCCTTCTCCATCATTTTTTCCATATCATTGTGCTTCTTTCCTCAAAACTGTGTGTTCTATAGGAAGTTCATGTAGAAATTACAGGATTTCTACTGGAAGCTAGAAATGGATTTGAAAAAGGTATTTTGGAAAACATGATAGCTTCCTCAAGGGTTCAGAAGTCCTCCTGCAATCTTCAAACTCCTCCTCCATCATCTCCATGCCTACGTCACATCCAAAGCTCAGTTTTTCTTTCCATGCAAAAACTTACAGAATGCTTTGAAGAAAAAATACATAGAACAGAATTTGTTTTTTTCCTAGCTTGAAAACCATGCATCCATTTGAAAAAATGTTACAGGGGGAGTTGTATTGGGACAATGGAAACATGCCCGAGCAATTTCAGCCCATTTTGGTGCACGGTTTCCAAGAAATCTGCCTCCATCACCGTCAGCTATTTTTGAATTTTCTCAATATTCGTGCATCCATTTCAAAACCTATTTCATGGGGAGATGCATATGGGTGATAGTAGCCTACCCAAGCAGTTTCAGCCGATTCCGATGCACGGTTTCCGAGAAATTGATCTCTGTAACCTTTAGCCATTTTCCATTTTTCTCGAAATCTATGCATCCATTGATCGCAATTTTACTATGGCAGGTGCATCATGCTGATAGGAACATGCTCAGCAAGTTTCAAATCAATCTGATCTATCGTTCAGGAGCAATGGCGAAAACAAGTTTCGGTCCTGTGAAAATTCAGCGGCAGCAGCTTGAGGGTGCAGATCTGAACGTGAAGCTAGCTCCTACAGCATGGATCCGGCCAGAGGATACCTGCACAAGAAAAAATAGCCATGAATCAGCCACCAAGCCTTCATGCAATCACAGAAACCAATGCATGTAGCAAATGAAAGGTCACAACACCTCACAGCAGCCACATTCGACTTCCAGGTATGTGACTAAAACTCATTCCTCTATTGCATGAATCTAATCTAAGCACTACATGAATGAATGGCATGGTGGGATTCAGCCAGGAAGCTAGTCAGATTCGATTGCACTCATCCAGGCAAAAATCACGCAGCATACGTGTATAGTTGTTCACGTGAAATTTGAAGAACACAGGTAGTGGTAGACGTGTTGAACTCCAACACACAGGACATCAAATGATTAACAGATAGAAGAGAACATGCAGTTCATAACATCACTGCAGTTCGAATAAATCCAACGCACATTTTTTCCACCTCACCACAAATCACGCAGCAATTAACGAACGCTCGGCTGAAACTCACAAATTGCTGTTAACTTTCACTTGCAACATTTTCCACTGAAGTATGCATCCTCTGCTTCCACAAAATGATTAACCCGTCTTCCTCCATTGAGCTTTGTGCCCTGGTTCACAATTCTCCAGCGTATCGGGCTCACTCAGAGGTGCAGGGGCGTTCTACAGGAAGGCGTTCTACAGGAAAGTACAGCAAAGCCTTCCAGAGCAGAAAAGCCTGGATTTTTCTTCGACAAATTGGGAGTCCTGAAAGAGGTAGGCTCGAAAAACATCATTCTCCTGCATGATATTTCGAAAGGCGGTGAATTAAACTGTCTGTAGTAGGAGAATTAGAAGAAAATCTGCCTGTGGATCAAGAATGGTGGTTTTGCTTATATGATACATAGAATTTCTATTAAATGGTACCGCATCATATTCACCTCCATGGTTCCTGTTAACAAACTCTCCCCATTATAACGACAAACCGCTGTAAGGGCTAACCTGTGCATAAATAATGTGACTTTTATGAGGTTGGGGATAGAAATTAAGCTTTGCACTCTGTCTGTGAGAGCCTAATTCCCTTTTGACAGTCGAGTTTTGGGCAGCAACAACATTCTAACTAGGGATTTGGTGCAAAGTGGAATATATACACCTGAGGGATACTGTCTTCAAAGTTTTGGGGAGGAAACCATACACAGAATTCCCCTTCTGATTAGAGCACAAGCCAAAACAGAGCATTATATCCGAATTCTGGCCGAGGAACTCACTTCATCCAGCAGTGAGGAAAGGGAGCACATTGAGGCAGAAGAGAAAGCCAGGGGTAAGGAAACCCAAGACAAACCACCACAGGAAAAGCCACAGGTAAAGCAACGGGAAAAGCCAAAGGAAAAGCAAGAAAAAGGACAAGTTGCTGAGGCCAAAGCTGTGGGTGGAGTAAAAACACAAACACCAAGGGATAAGCGGTTGCAAACCCGGGAAAAGAGGGCTGAAAAAGTACAAACAAGTAAAGGCACACCCAAGGCAACCACAACACAAGTCAAAGAGAAGGCACCCCCAGCCAAGCAAGCCAAATCAGGGAAAACTGGTTCCACAGGAAGCCAGCAGACTGTTTCTACAGGAAGTCAGAAAACTGCTTCTACAGGAAGCCAGAAAACGGCCACTACAGGACTTTCTATAGGAAGTCTGGGGAAAGGACAACAGAAGGATAAATCGGCCGAGATTTTAGCTAGGGAGGCAGAAGTTGTGCTGGCCACCCTAAGCACATCCCCCAAGCAGAAGGAAAAGTGAAAGAGGGAGCCTCCCCTGTACTTTAAGGCAAGAAGAAGTGTAAGAATTAAAACCGGCAGACCCCAACCACCGTCCAAAGAACCAATCACCATTGTCGATACCCCTACCACACCAAGGGACAGGTCCCCCTCCAAGGCAGCCATCACTTAAGAACGGGGAAGCCCGAAGACATCCATCTGCAGAGAAAGAATGAAAATGTTGGACACAAAGGCCTCTCTACATGATGCTGAGACAGTTCTACAGGAAGCTGAGAATTCTCTAGGAAAATGAGCACAGGCAGCGGGGAGAAGCAAAGAGAAAAGCATGGTTTCATGACCGAGAAGAGGACATCACTTCAGAATCTTGGCATGACAGGGAGGCCACCAGGGCCATCAAAGATGAGGAGATAGATCGGTTCCTCAGAGGATGAGCAACACTTTCAGTAGGGGGTGATGATGAGCCCCAAAAAAGGATAATTATATGGGCTCATTCAACCTCCTAATTCGAATTAATCCACCATTCTCATTAGTTTATTGCATGTTTTTGATTATATTTATGCTAATAGAGTGAATTGGGTTAGTAATTATGCCAACAAGTCTAATGGGTGCTTTGTGCAGATTTTTAGTCAATTTTGAGACAAAATCAAAGGTTTTAATGAGCACTTGGTAGCCAAATTCGTGGGAGAACAACGGAGATGATTTTTAGGAAGGTGTCCCCTTCATTTATGGGCCCTTACCTCGAATTATCCACCATCAGCTCGGAGTTCAAGGGCCACCAAATTGATTATCACAAGGGCAGCCGAGCAAGTGCTAGTAAAAGTGTTGTTAACTACAAGTTTTGGCAGCCGAGTTCCTAAAGTTTAGGAGGGTTGTTGGGGTCCTCAATTTGTATAAATAAGAGGGCTTAGGGCCTCATTTCAGTTAGTCACTTTGTAGGCAGAAGTTAGCTAGTTTGCAGTTCGATTTTAGTCAGTAGATTAGCTTTGCATTTCAGCACAATTTCAAGCTTTCCCTTGTGGACAGTTTTTTATGTAACTCTTCTTTCTTGCTCAATAAAGATGAATCCAGCTTTGCACCAGCTCTAAATCGCTCTTAGGAGGCTGTAGCTCTTAGGGTTGGGCCCATCTGAAGTGCCCAGTACCTCCTTTGTTTACTTTTATGTGTTTTTGCTGCATTTTTAGAATAAAATTTGCTATTTAGATTTAAAACTTGTTTTGTTGTTTAGGTTGCTTTTGATGATTAAAAAGGCTTTTCATGTTCAGATTTGGTTGGTAGCTTAATAACAGGGAATATATTAAAAAAGGCCATCAAACACCTCTGATTTCACCTCTCCCTCAGTGGGATCAGGAGTTGGGATCAAGGTGACCTTGCTGCCCACAAAAACACTGACTTTGCTTCGCCATGCAATCATTAGTTTTCGATTTTTATTTGCAGAAGTTGGTTACATGTTCAGAGTCTTGATTGCTTAGTTTTCATAGCATTTCACATTATTTCGTTGCAAATAAATTGCTGTTCATTTTCCTTGCTGTTATTTAGGTCAAATTAGGTCAAGATAGCTAGATCTTGGGTTTGCATAGTCTTTGTTTGGTCAGTTTTAGAAAATTGTGTGCAGATCACCTGTATTACCTTTCTATCTACCTTTCCTCCATCAGATAATCTGCTCCAACCCTTAATCCATGATTCCTACCCTTCATTTACCATACTTTTCTCACCTTTCCCTAACTTCTACATTCTTGTGCATCATCGCTTCCTCCATCCTTGAACCAAATCCAATCGCTCCTTAGCCTCATGCGCCAGGTCCTAAACCCCTTAACATCATTATCCAACCTCCATTTCCACTTTCCCACCATTTTTCCTCCATAAACCCTCCAAAATCCACTTTTCAGAACATCCTGTAGAAAATTACAGAACATCCTATAGAAATTCCAGAACATCTTGTAGAACCCCTACAGACTTCCTGTAGAAGCTCACGAATGAGGTTTCTTGATAGCCAAACTCTGTGAAACTCTCTGGAAGGGTGTTAGGGACCCCTTAGGCCCTCTCTGAACCTTCCCGACCTCCTGCAAGCATTTCCTCTCGCCAATCCACCTCTGCACAGTCAAAACCATTTAAATTGCATGCATGGTAATTCTGACAACTTATTCAAAAATATATGTTTTTTCCAGATGTTACTGTAGAAGTAGCTTAGATACATGTATTTACCTTCCTAGAAGTCAATGGAATTTCTTTTAGTAGCTTGCATCCTCTTTGTTGCATCAGTAGGGATAGCTGGTGAAATTAGGGTTTGCTAGGGTTTACGTTTCCTTTCAGCTTCCCAGTTTCTTTCTGCAAGTAGATCAGCCTTCTTTGAGTTAGCTTTCATCCATCAGCTAAAAAACTTCTTCTCAGAGCTCATAGAAGTTGGCTTAAGCTCCTAGCGGACTTGTGCCAGCTGACCAAGTGACAGCTGCTGCAAGAGCTAGTACTTGTGCATACAGCACCGTCGCTTCCAAGTTTGTTACAAACTACCGGGTTGATAAAATTAAAGAAGGGAGTTCCAGGAGTTGCAGCATTATTGCTGCAATACTAGGGCTCACCATCACTGATGTAAAGAAATTTGTCACTGCTTTCCACAAATGCCAAATTTTTGAAGGAAAGAGAAAACTATTACCTTTACCCCTGAGACCAATTTCTACCGAAAAACCCTTCCAACAATGGGGCCTAGACTTCATTGGAGGAATCCACCCTCCCTCTTCTGGCCAACATAAATGGATTCTCACTACCACAGATTATTTCACCAAATGGATAGAAGCCATTCCTTCTAAACAAACCAATGACACGGTGATTATAGGATTCTTAGAAACCAACATATTGTCTAGATTTGGCTGTCCTGAAAAGATCATAACTGATAATGTTGCGGCCTTGAAATCCAAGAAAATGATAAGTTTCTATAATAAATACCATATCAATTTAGGCCATTCCACGACCTATTACCCTCAAGGTAATGGTCTAGCTGAGTCTTCCAACAAAAGCCTAATTAATATTATTAAGAAATTATTGAAAGAAAACAAGAAAAATTGGCACAAGAAACTTACCAATGCACTATGGGCAGACAGACTCACTACAAAGAATTCCATTGGGACTAGTCCTTATGAATTAGTCTATGGCATGGAGGCTATATTTCCTTCATCTCTAGGAGTCCTTGTAATGAAATTACTTCAAGAAGCTCAAGTGGAACCCAATGACATTCAAAGGAGAATAAATCAGACCATCCATCTGCAACAAACCAGAGAGGAAGTATATCAGAGATCCCAAGTGGTACAAGAGAAAGTTAAGAAAATATTTGATAAAAGAACCAAGGCATAAGACTTCTATATTGGAGACAAAGTTTTAAGATGGGATTCCAAGAGAGAGGATAATTGAAAACATGGGAAGTTTTACTTCCTATGGAAAGGACCTTTTGTTATCCATGCTTTACAAGGGAACAATACTTACTATCTCAAAAAATTGGATGACACAGAAACAGAAAAAGGGCCAGTTAATGGTCAGATACTGAAGCATTACTATGATCCTACTTTTTAATGTATTCTGATTTTAACATGTAAATACTATATCCTTGGTAATGTCACAGTTTGGATTGGATAGTAACTTGCTGGAGTTGAAGCCCGGAGAGAAGGCCCTAAGCTTCAGAAGGACTACTGTCATACATACAATAAAGAAACTAGCAAAAGGAGATTTCAGAGCACAGTCAAAATCATTCAGAAGGCAATCTGACCTGCTGTTCTTGACTTTCCACTAGGAAAATCCATCCCCAAGTGGAGCCAGCGTTATGCTCCTATACCAATAGGTGTCATATTTCATGATTGACTTGATGAGCTCTATAATATGTTCATACCTTTTCTTGTTGCAAAGGTTTCCATATTGTCGAAAAATCAAAAAATTTAAAAAATGTAAAGAGGGTATACCCTAAAAGAAAAATCAAAGGGTGAAAAGAATAAAATGGTCAAAAAATGAGAAAAAATGAACCCCAAACAAAATAGACCAGGAAAGTGTGCAAGTCTAAATGCCACTACTATTTCATTTTCTGTAATAAGCAATTGTGTGCAGCTTGTGAATCTTATGCCACAATTGATGAAGAGTCAAACTGTTTAAACTTGGCTCATTCATTTTTCAATTTCATGCTACAGAGATAGAGAATAAAATCTGACCAAACAGTGTAATCTTGGCAAATAAGTAGATAGGTAGAGTAAATAAAAGGAGCTCAATAGTTTAACTGAGCCCTTGGATGTAATAAGGTTAGATTTAGATAGACTTCCATATGTAAAATAAAAAGTGTGATAAGGGTTTTCCAGTCTAAGTGCACCCTAATAAAGAAGAAAAAATGTCAGGCTAAAGTAGATAGGGTAGGTAGACGGTGTTGCAGAATTACTTGTGATGAATAATGTCTCTCAAATGTGTTAATTTCCTCTTTTATCACAAGTACAAGGTAGACATTTTACTTGATGTAGTTCAAGCAAAACAAGGTTAAATAACTAACACCCCTTCACATTTTTCCCTAATCATTCACTAATTTCCCCTAAGTATCAAGGTCTTCAAAAAATCAAAGGGGCTCAGAGCATTTCTCTGACTTCTGGAGGGACCGGACCCTCGGCCCAATGATTTAAAAGCCTCAGTACTAAAAATCATTCATTTCATTTCATAAAGTTTTCCTAAGTGAAAATCCTATTTTACTTAGGAATAATGCACAATACTTCTTAAACCCCCTTTCACTTTAGCCTAAGTTAGAATATATACATGAAATGTTTAACTTGGTGCTTTCCGTTTAATTTTCATATTAACTTTAACTAATAGTATATAACTCTCGAATAAACATTTACCCTTCTCGTATTATTTAACTATATAAATCCCCAAATTATTATATATTCCAGCCCTGGTTAAATATAACCATAAATGATGTTTAACAGGGATTAATAAATTTATCTGAAATTTATTAATAACCTTCCCCACCGCATTATATGGGATTAATTAACCCTTTGGGTTAATTAATAACCATCCCCCGACCAATCACTATGCCCCCGATACGATTAAAATATGTTTTATTGTGCCGGGCCCCGCTGCATTAAATCCCCGCCATCTCCAACGCCCGTCCGTCGTCCGATCTCTGCCTTTTCATCCGACGGTCGACAGCGATATCGCGCCCCCCTTGGTGATCAGACTTTAACTCGCGATCACCAGGCAGTTTTTCGCCCGTACCTCCGCCACGCATCGTCCACTCCATATGTTCGCTCACCCTTCGTCCAAAACCGCCTAGCCCCAAAAGCGGTGCGAGCGCTTACCGCTTACCACCCTCTACAAACGACAAAAAAAAAATCACATCGCCGCTTACATCATCCTCCCAATAAAACCAAAAAACCCCGCCAACCTCATGTTTTTTTAAATAAAAGGATAAAACGTCATTTTCATTATAATATGTTGCAACTGTGTTCCCATGCAAAACATCGTCCAAAGTCAACTGCTAAGCTCTCCAACTGCTACCAGCTCGAGAAATTCACAGTAACTCGGCCCAGGACCGGTCGCCCAACCTGCCATTGCATTATTCAGTTCTTTGACACAGGTATTTATCCATTTTTCACTGAAACCCTGTAATTTCGGTTTTCTACTGAAAATTCTACCTGAGAAGGCCAAAATTCAAGTCTAGAGCAGTTTGTGTTGCCATAAACAGTCCCCAAACTTGCTGTTTGGTCAACTTTCCCCCAGAAAGCCCGAATTCCATTTTGAATCCACAAGAACCAAATATGGAAACCCCTGTAGCTCTAAATGTCACGCCCCTCAACGCTCCCCACAAAGACTTAGATTATCTACCCCTGGCCGATAAAGATTTTCAGATAAAAGACTTATTAGGTAATGAAAACCACCTTAAGATCTTTTTCCAAGCCAGGGACAACTATCTTAATGGCTCTAACATTTTAGGATTATGGGAATCCAATATTCCCGTGTACTTCCTCCCTGCAGTTCATGTTTTCCCAGATATCATTCATCATTGTTGTGCTAATTATGACCCTACTCAAAGAGCAGTCCTGTCCCAAAGCCAAGAAGTCCTTTTTTCCATAACTGCTCAGTCCATCAATCAAACACTGCAATTCCATTCCAGTCATGCTCTTACTCCCCTCTCTATGGGATACCTGCTTGAAAAAGTTCCCCAATTGTCTCAAGTTGGACTTACTCACATCTGTCAAATGTTCATGAACCCTGAATGTCAGCCTAAAGGCCCACCTCCTTATCTACAGGTTCTCTTTATAGATATAGGAAATATCATTATTGATATGATAGCCTCAATCATGGGGTTCAACTTCGGAGAGTATGTTGATGAAATAACCTCCGTATTATTGTCTATTTTTACTCCTAGACAGCCCCCTGCTGTTAAATATGATTATGCTTCTTATATTGCCAAAAAAATTCATGACCAATTCATAAGACTGGAAAATGAAGGAGTCTTCAAATACACTACTTTCATATACCATCTTCTGTTGTATTACCAATTAGACAGCTTCCCTTTCTGTGTTAAGAAACTTGATACTAGAGGCAATCCAAGGTCTGTCATTTTCTAGAGCCCCATTTTCCATAGATCCCTTGAGACCCCTTACACTTATAATGAGTTCATTGACCTATTTGTACATCCAGTTCTGTCTAGGTTTGGTTATCCTAAGATTTTGCAGGCCCACAATGAGCTGATGCAGTGCAATCAGCAGCTAGAGGCAACCCTTACCCAAGTGTGCAGCTAGCTCGCTGAGCTCCAAATTCCAGCCGAGGTGGCCGCTATGGAGAAAATTCACAAGTTAGCTGCTGCATTAAAGGAATCAAAGGAGGAAATTGGAAATGTTCAATATGAGGTGCAAATGCGGATTTCAGAGCTTCAAATGAAGCTGCAAGCAACCACACCTTCGGAGGTTAGAGAGAAAAGTGAAGCTGCCATTAAAGCAGATATGAAAACTATGGTCACTGCAGTTAAGTACTGCAGCCAATTATTTGAGAAGACAATGGAAATGTGGTCCTCACCATAGGAGGACCCACACTTGCAGAAGATCGAAGCGGACATCCACGATAGATAGTTGCAATTCGATGAGATCTGAGTGATAGCATAGACCCTTGCACCTATGCAAAGGTTCGATAAACTTGAGGAAGGAAAAATTCTACATGTATAAATCGACGAGCTATGGTGTCCCCTGGGTCAGATTTTGTTAAAGTTTTGATTGTAAAGATATTGTAAAGTCTCTGCATTTTGAGGAGCAGAGCGCAAGTAGCATAGGTTAATAGGATTCAAAGGGGCTTTCGGAAGGTCAAATCCCCTTAGTTTGTTAAAGTCAAGTGGTTTTGAGACCCGCCCATGGTTCGCAGACCATGGTATTGTAATGAAGAAAGAATATAAAGGGCAGTCATAGAAGAGTCATAGGTAAGTGATAGGAAGTGAATGAGTTGAGTCTGAATTTGTTTGTTATGTACTTGGGGGAAGGGGAAGGCTCCTATAGTTGTGTGCGCGGAGACCTTGGTAAGTCTGCAACTAAGTACGCGAGCCCCTACAGCTATGTGCACAAGGTTGGAAAGAGTTTGTAACTGAGAATCTAAAGCATAATAAAGACATACTTTGAAGTGATATCTATGTATCTATGTATTATTGTTTATTTCTGAAGTTATTGTATTTATGAACTGTTGAATGCACTTAATCGGGAAAAGTACTTAATATATTCGCGAAGACGTAGATCTTCTTATTTGTATGATGTTATGAATGTTAGCGCAATCGGAGAAGGACGAAAATTTGTTAACTATCATTTACTATAAGTTATGGATTTCAAGGTTAGGGTTTGTGAAGGTCAAGGTAAAGCCATAGATCTGCAAAAAACACATCACATAGCCCTTTGGATGCAGAAACCTGGTTCTAACATCCCCCAATACTACCACGGGTGAGATTGCAGCCTACGCTACACGGGTTGTTGGCGAAAGTGTCAGTAGTGTATGGTTTTGTTGGTTAGCCTAGCTAACTTCAAACCTGGGTCCAAGCCCCATCAAGCCAACACCAACATTTGACAATGGTGACCATAGTTGACTATGGTTCACCAAGGTTATTTATTGTTGAATTTGGTTGACTGTGGATAGTCAAGGTAGGCTATGGTTAACTATGTAAGACCTGGTGACTTTGGTTGATGAGTTGACTATAGTCAAGAAGGGTTGACTATGGTTGATTATGGATGACTAAGTTTTCCAACGTATGACCATTGTTACCAATGACATATAATAATTAACTATGGTTAACCATGGTTGATAGTGTTTAATAATTGTGATCAAGATTCCCTTGTTAAATTTTGTTAATAATGGTTTATTATGGTTGACCATGCTAACTATGGCTAACAACTACTGATTGTGGCTAACTATGCTTAGTAAACCATGGTTGACCTTAGGTGACTACAAATAACTATGCTTTGACTATGGTTGACAAGGGTTGATTATGGTTAACCATGGTGGACTATAGGTCACTATGCTCAGTAAACCATGGTTGACCTTAGATTACTATGAAGAATTGTGTCTTGATTATGATTGATTATGGTCTACTATATATGACTATGGTTAACCATGGTTGTCCACATTTAACCATAGTTGACTATGATGGACTATTACTAACCTTCTTTTCCATGTTATACATGCTTTACCATGGTTGCCCAATGTTGCCTATGGTGAACCATGTTGACCATGGGTGGCTATGTATGACCATGCTTGATCACGATTGACAAGGGTTAACCATGTGTGATTTTGGTTGACCACATTTGACTAGGTTGTCTATGTTTGACCATGATGACTATGTATGACCCTATTTAACCATGTTTCACTTTGGTTGAGTATGATTTCCCATGAGAGGCTATTGTTGACTATGGTTGACCATTATTAACAATATTTGACAATGGTGACCATTTTGACCATTGTTGACTTTAGTTGTCCATGGTTGCCTATGGTTTACTTAGGTAAACCATTGTTAACCATGGAAGACCATGTAAACCATGTGTAACCATGATTGACCTTGGTTAATTATGTATGACCATGGTTGACCATGGATGACCATGTTTGACTATGGTTGGCCATGGATGAGCATGGTTGACTATGTTAGAACACGGTTAACCATAGATGACTATAGTTCAATATCATTATATTGCATCATAATGTGACATTAATGAAGGTTATGTTCCATTGTGACGTCAGGATATGTTTTTCACATTAATATGACATTGGGTTATGTTTGCCACATTTAAATGTTGAGTTTTATTTCACACATTGTAGTATCAAGTTTTTTTCTTCATAGTATGTCATAGGGTTATGGTCATTGCATTGTGACATCAAGTTTTGGTCATCACAGTATGACATCAAGTTATGGTCATCACGTTGAAATGTGCTTTTTCCATCACATTAGGATGGCAAGTTATGTTTGTCACATTGCAACATCAGGCTATGTTCACTATACTATGACAATAAGTGATGTTTGTAACACTATGGTGTTAGGTTTGGTTCATCCATTACAACCTTGGGCAATGTTTGTGACATTGTGATGTTTGGTTGGCATTAGTGTATGTTCATCACATTACAATGGTGAGATATGTTCATCACAATGTGATGTTAGGTTATGTTAGATTGCATCACAATGTGATGTTTGTGAATTGATACCTTCACATATGATGTTGTTATATGTTTGTCAATTGTGACACTAGGCTATGTTGGATAACATCATGATGTGATGTTGATGAAGAATTATGTTGAAATGAAAAATCATGATATATTGATCACATTGCGACCTTGTGCCTATGGTCACATTGTAACTTCAAGTTATGTTTGTCACAAAGCGATGTCACGAATGTTTCGGGGATGGGTTATGTTCATTATATTGTGACCTTCATGAAGGGTTATGTTACTTACTATCACATTTTGACATTTATCTTGGTTTACCTTTGTCAAATCACTATGTTCATTAACGGTCATCTAACAATGTTATGTTCCTCGAGGGTTTTGTTAAGTTGTATAAAGGTCCTAAAAGGTTTTTTCATATAGTGTTGTTTATCATAGTTGAATTATGTTAACCATGGTTTGTTTACTTGCCAATGTTTCAATATGAACATGGTTGAATTTCAACACAATGCAACATTCATTGATGGTTATGTTGGATTACAACATTGTGTATGTTCATCACAATACAACATTGGGTTATATTTGTCACATTGCAACGTTCATCAAGTCTTATGTTTGATTGTGATATTCCCCTATGATTATGTCTCTTTGTGATATTCATCTTTGTTATGTTTTGTCAAATTGTTATGTTCATGTATGGTAACATCACATTGCAATGTTCATTAATAATTTCAACACCTTGTGAAATTCCTTAAGGGTTATGTTTGAGTGATTTATCCCTAAATGGTCATTGTGCATTGTCATATTCATCCTGGTTATCCTATAATGAAATTTTATGTTCTTCATTGGTTATGTTGCATTGTGACATTCATGAAGTGTTGGTTTGTATATGAATATTGCCATGGGTGACTTAGGTTGACCATGGTTGATCATGATTGACTATGCTTGATCATGAGTGCCCATATTACTATGGTGTACAAAGATTGACTATAGTTATGTTACATTTTTGCATTCATGTTGGTTAGTTTGTATCAAATTTCTATGTTCCTCAATAGTTGTACCACATTGCAATGTCCATAAACGATTTGATCACATTGAGATATTCCATAAGGACTATGTTGAATTTTGATGATCACAATAATTATGTTGCATTGTGATGTTCATCTTTTTTAAATAATGTCAAATTGTAAATTCCTTGATTTTATGTTGTAATGTGAGATTCATCAAGGGTTTTAACACTCACTAATTTTCATCAAGGATTATGTTTCATTATTATGTTCCTGAAATGTATGATGCATTATGACATCCATCTTTGTTAACTTATATGGAATTGTTGTGTTCCTTAATGGTTTTCTTATTTCTAATGTTTATCAAGAATTATGATAAATTTATTGTGTTACATAATTATTATAAAATATTATATTTGGAAAAAGGAAAATAATATATTTATATAGTTTTGAAATAAGATATTTATACATGCAATTTGTAATTTAGAAAAAACAAGGTTAAGTTATATAAGCAAGAGAGGAAAAGTGTGATCAATTTTTATATGAATATAAAAATACAAATATAAATTATTTCAAGGTGAATATAAGTTAATTAATTACCAATTTAAACATAGAATTTATCTATGTTTAAATTCAAATTGATACCATGAATTTAAATTTCAGTCTAATGTAAAATCACATTTATCATTAACGATTATCAAACGCAAACCAAATAATTATCAAATGCAAACCAAACACATATTTATTATTAACACAAACCTATTATGAAATTATTATTAACACAAACTTATTAACCAAATAATTATCAAATGCAAACCAAACACATATTTATTATTAACACAAACCTATTATGAAATTATTATTAACACAAACTTATTATAAAACTATTATTAATGCAAACCACATGATTATCAAACTATTATGAAACACAAATCATACCTAATATCAAATGAATAATTATTAACAAATTATCGAATGCAAACATATTATCAAAAAATTAATTATTATTAAGTTAAATTACCACAAACCATACCTATTATCAAACACATATTCATTTTGTCCCGGAGAAAATAAAATTAAATATTTATATAAACAAAATTACAAAAGGTGCCTTAGCACACTCAAGAGATAGGACTAATATTCTTGCAAAGTAGTACAAATAGGAGCTATCTATGGTAACCAACCATAAACTCTTTGGCATGTGAGCTATCTATGGTAACCAACCATAACGTAGTTAATTTGATAGGTAAATAGTTGTATCTAGGGGAATGAAGATATTTATAGTGCGACCCATTTTTTTCTTTTTTAACCTTTTAGCTACCTTTATCCATGTTTAATTCCATTTTTATAAGGAATTTGTGGTCTAATTCCATTTTTATAAGGAATTTGTGGTATAATTTTGTTTTCTGTAGGCATTCTCAAAATAAATGTGCTAATATAGGTGGATATTAGTGGCCGCCTGCCTATTCTACTTGGACCCCCAACACCGATTCCTTTCAGATTCTTTAATACTAGCACAAATTTATATTTTTGGCAGTTTTTCGGGTCCTGAACTTCCAAAGTCGTTTTGAGGCTCTGAATGACGTTTATTTGGAAAATGTGTCACGTCCATGGTCCATAGGGCAAGGGCTTGCCACGAAAAAATGTTGTCCTGGGATATATATCTCTAACAAGGTATCATGTGCACCAAACAAAGATCATATGCCCAAATTACGATCCACAGAAGTTGGTGTTCCAACTAATTCCAACGGGGACCCCAAACTTTGGCACTTCATCTCCTAGGGTTTGGTTTTTGGATGTTTAGGTTTTCATTGTTTCTCAATAATAAAAAGGCCTTCAAGCCTCATTATAACACAGTTAAGAAGGCATGTAGTTTCCACATCTCTTCTCAGAGATAAGCTACCATCACTCGAGCTAGTTTATTTCTCTTATGTATGTAAATAATTTTCAACAGTTGCTATTTATTACTTGAATTTTTTTGTTGTTGTATCTTTGTGTTTTGGTTTGAATTTTTTTCATTACGTTCCTACATAAATTCAGATCATTGGTATTGTTAGCCTTATCGGGATGTGGCCCAAAATGCATCCAAAACACTCCACGAAGTCTTCAAAATTGCTTAAGGATCGTTCAAAGAGCAAAACAGTCACATGCCAAGAGCCCTTGGAAGGGCGGAAAAACACTATCGGGAGGCTAAAACACAGAAAAATAGTGAAAAACCATGAATCACAGGCTTAGACAATGCAATGCACAGCAGCCATTAGATCTGGCCAATCAATGGCCCAGATCTAAGCAACAAATCGCAATCAGTGCTACACAGAGGAGGACTTAAGACTGGGTGCAAGACACCCCCGATCAGTGATCTCCGATGATCGGATCGGTGGATCGCAATCAGCGGGGACATACGTCGTGTTATATAAAGACCTTTGGCTTGGGCGATATGTGATTGCGACAAGTCGCATCGCAATATCGTGTCGGAACATTGCGAAGGAGTGGGGCCTTTATACAGGCATATGTGCGATGTGATGATGCAGACCTGACAGTATTCTAAATATTATTTGATAATATTTGAGGTCCGTAGAAAGTCCAGTTTCAATGCATTTTCGCAGTTTTTTACGTATTTATAAAATACAAAGGGAAGCTTGGATTTGCGATATGCGATAAGACCCGGACCCGAAAGGGTCCAGGAAGGGAAATATATAATATTTGAGGTCCGCAGGAAAGCTATTTTCAATGCATTTTTGTGTATTTCGTTATTTAACGAAATACAAAGGGAACCAAGGGGCAGCAATGATGCGATAGGTCCTGGACCCGAAAGGGTTCGGGAATGAAAATTTATAATGTTTTCAGGTCTGCCAAAGCCATTTTTCATGTATTTTTAGTGTTTTTTTAACACATTCCAGAATACAAAGGGAACACAGGAACAAGCCGTCTGCAACATGCGATAATGACCCTAAGGGCAGACCTGATAGAGGGATAGGCCATGATTAAGGACTTTTGAAGTCCGAAACGTTGAAAGCTTGGTGGGATTTCTCACAGTTGCAGCGTTTTTTGTTTAAAATAGAAAACAGTCATTGTTCACATTTAAAAGATAAACAAAGGCTCGGAGATCCATTCTATCACATAACAGAGGCCGGGAAATAACTGTCGGGAGACAGAGGCCGAGAAGCGATCATGGGCTTCGACAGCGCAGCTTAGCCAAAAACAACAAACGATCATGGAGCATCTCTGGCACGAGAGAGCTCCCAAACAGCGAAGCAATCCAACAGAATCTATTATGGGGTATCTCTCGCACGAGAAATCTCCCTGCCAGCGCAGCAACACACCCAAATGCGGTTATTCTTCTATCGGAAGAAGAAAACTCTGAGCCCATGTTTGCCTAGTCAGGGCATCAAACAGTTAAAGGACAAAAAGGATAGATTAGGACACTCTGAGCCTTTGAGAGCTCAGGAGAATTGTAAAAGGCCTATAAAAGGCTGAAAGCTAAATGTATCAAGGGTTCAACTTCTGGAGATTGTTGCTACTCTATTCCTTCAAGCTTCTCATCTTCATTCTAGCAATATAAGCTTCTTTTGTTGTTATATGTTCAATGTCCATTTTCTCTTCTGTTCTAAGCTTGCACTTGAACAGGTTGTTCAAGTTTATTTTGTCTAAGGCCAGATAACTGTCATTTTATCTCTGCTTTGACAAATTATATTTGCAAGCTTCTTTTACTTCCTGTAGCTGGCCATTCATATGTGTTTATATATATGAATCTGTTGGTATATTCGGTACTCTCCATCTATCCATTTAATCTACAAACTATTGAGAATTAGTGGTCTAAAGCCTTGTAAAGCTGAGGGTGTTCATGCATGTCTTGAGTGAAAAAAAGAGTTGAAATGGTTAACTGGCTTGATCCAAACCATCATCCATTCCAATAGTTCCGAGAACAATATTGAAGATTATATGTTACCAGGCATCTCCGAGATGCAACCAAGGAGAGTTTCCTAGAGTGATAACATAATTGGAGCCATTTCCGGGGAGAGGAGACTGAAGCTCAGCTTCCATGGGAGACGACACAGATCCAGCTTTGATGATAGACAAAGTTTGGGCACTTTTTTGGTTGTAATAATCTATCTAGCGACTCCACTTCATAGTTCTGGCTCAATTTGTGAGGCATACTAGGAGAAATCCTTAGAAGCCACAAGCTGACCCAATATATGATCTTGAAAAATCATCAAAGAAAGAAAACCATTGTAGAAAGGAGCATCAAGTTCAAGTAAACCTAAACAATGTCCCATATCTCTTCAAGAAAATCCTGCAATAGAACAAATACATGTTGAGATTATAGCATGTAATACTAACAGTGAAGAAAAACTCTCAGAGATCCATAAAGCTCCTTATTCTTTACATTCTCCTTTTGTTGTATGCCTAAAGGAAACCTCACCTCCTATCCATCATACTCCTTTAGTCCTATCAATCACTCCTCGGCCCTCTATCATTCAAACTGCCAGTACCTTTATAGCCACCACAGCTATGGCAGGTCCACAAGCACCTACCAAAATGGAAAGAATCATAGCTGCTAGATATGGACCTCTAGTACTGCCCACTCCTTTGAATGCCATGCCTACTGGAGAATATCATAAATATAGGCCTAAGTTCACTGGGACTGAAGGTGTTATAGCTTAAGAACATCTTGAATCATTCTATAGCTATGCTAATAACCTGGACATTAGTGAAGATGATGTGTGGATGAGATTCTTTGTCCAAAGCCTAGATGGAGAGGCTAGAAAATGGTTCAGAGAACTAACCCCAAGATCTATAGCAGATATTGAGGCTTTAGATGATGCATTCCTAAAGCATTGGGGGGATAAGAAGGATCTCCTCTACTACCACACTGAGTTTGGGAACTTAAAGAGGGAAAATGGTGAGTTGCTATCTGATTTTAATAAGAGTTTTAACCGCATGTATAACAAGATACCAGCTGAAGTAAAACCCACCACTACCTCTGCTAAACTAACCTATGCCAGTGCTTTTGATTCTAACTTCTGCCTACTGTTGAGGGAGAGGTGATGTGCTACTTTGGTTGATATGTAGGATGTAGCCTTGGAAGTGGAATCAAACATCATTGCTGCAGAGAAGATCAAGGGAAATGTTGATAGAAGAAGACAGAGGGGCGAGTCTTCATCATCTTTAGATCCCAATATAGATAAAATGACCAAAATGAAGAGTCATTAGCCTCTGAAATCTCCAAATTAAAGGTTGAGCAGCACCCTAGAAAAGGAAGATTTCCTAATACCTATGCTCCTAGAAATCCAAATCCAAATCTATATAGAAGAGCTAATGAGCAATTGAAAATTTTGCAAAAAAGCAAAGATGCCAATGAAGAGTAGTTTAAAGAAGATGATGAGATCCATTGTCTGGAAGACAAAGGCAATGCCTCCTTTTTGACCTCAGCTGCCTATGAAAAGTCATTATTCAATGACCAGATTAACCAAGAATGGGATGGTGAAGCTATTCTACAAATTGAAGATCAGCATAGATATAATCTGAGGTCGAAGATGAATAATGCCAAGGAAACTCTTGTTCAAAGAGTTGTTGTCCCTGCAGTACAGCAAGCTAAAATCCAGAAGCGACCAACAGTTGATCCTATCATCCTCAAAGCTCCAGCTCACGAAGTAAGAGGCCTTGACAAGTCTCCTTCTCCTTTCAGTTTTCAATCAGAAATTCAAAAGTTAAGAATACCTATGCCTCTGATTGAATTAGTGAAGAATGAGTCCTTCAAAAGATCCATCCTCAAGGCCCTTGAGCCTAAAGCCATCCAAGCCTCCACTGACTATGTAAATCTGCAACATGACAAGCCAGCTATTATTCTCAGGCCAATGAATGAAAATTGTGAAGACAACTCCCCATCATTCTATGTCTCTCTGACTATTCATGATAAAATCCTTCACAAATGCCTTCTGGACACTGGAGCCAGCCATAATCTCATGCCCAAGGTTGTCATGGATGAGTTGGATCTTGACATTACCAAGCGTTATCATGACCTGTGTTAGAGTCGGTCTTGTTGCCCTCCATCAGCAATCAAAGCTCTTTGCATTTGCATTAGTAGGTGTCTCATCAGTGTCAATTTTTTTTGCATCCCATTAGGCACGCCATAACCCTGATGGAGGAGCTGGTGTCTTTGTCCCCCTCTTGGCATTGCTGGATCAAGTCATTTCAGTCCTTAGTCACTTTTAAGCTTGTCTTGTCTTGGCTTGAGGTCAAATTCCTAGGTCTAGGGTTTTGGTCAAGATGGTTTACAAGGTCATGTCTCTGAAGGTCAAATGGTGCCCAGCAAGCCAGAGGGATGTTTTTCAAAGTGTTTCTTCGCAAACTTCTATCTTGTACAGTAAATTTTCACCTTGGATTTAAAAACTCTGTTTTTAAAGCCAAGGTCATTTTTCAAATTTTTGTAAAAAGTGATGAAATTTCAAAAAGCTTCCAAGGACAGTATGAAACCCTGGCTCCCTTGCCAAGATCCCTCAGATGATGTCCCTGCAAAAAAATATCAAGAAAAAGCATTAAATGAGTCAATTTCAGGATAAAGGAAACCAAAATGGTCAATTTTATAAAGTGTCAAAGAGAAACATTATAAAGTGGGTTTGGGCATGAAATTATTTCAAATCACAGCTATAAAGGCCCAATCTCCCTCCATCGACCCTCATTGTGCATCCAAGTTGTTTGCAAGAGCGATTGAGTAAAAGATTGAGTGAATTTGGGAGCTGGACAGGCGCGCGACCCGTCAGACCAGGTGCGCGACCCGTCAGCAGCGTTCCGGCAGTGCATTTTTTCAACGGGCGCGACCCGTCAGTGGCGCGCGACCCGTTGGGTGAGGCGCGCGACCCGTCAGCGTCCTCCTTACCAAAACGACTGCAAATTTATCCAAGGACCCTCCGAAATCGCCAAATTGCCTAAGGTAGGCTCTCCAACTTAAAAATGGTTGCTTGTTATGGTTAAAGACATCATGAATTTATTTTTAAAAGATCTCCTTGTGCAAGAGAAAAAGCTCCATGTTGTTGTAGTTTGAAATTGTAAGAATGCTTAGGGTTTTATGCTGTTTGAAAGGTATTCCCCTTGTAATCATTTTCCCCATTTCCCATGTCATTTTCCTTGTCTTTCTATATAAATTTCCCTTTTAAATTTGTAAAGAAAAAGTCAAACCCTACCCCTCTTCCCTAAAAAATGAAAAATTAAAGCCCTAACCCTACCTCTCATTACTCATGTAAACAATGTATATGATGATGCATGTGCAATGATTTTTGGCAATGTTTTTTCCTTAAATCCCTGTGTTATATATTTATTCCCATTTTCCCTTTAAAGGTGTCCCTCCCCTAACATTCCCTTCATGCTCCTTGTCCCCCTTGAAACAGCATACAAATCAGCATTTTACAAAGCAGAAACAGCAGTACATTTTGGCCACTCTGCTCCTTAAACAATGTCAGAAACCGAAACCTATGAGCATAGTGATGACCATGCATCAGCTTCAGAGATTGAGATACAGAGGAGGCCTCATAAGGGTGGTAAGGGTGGTCATCATAGGCGAGAGGAGCCCACCTCTTTGACAGATTTACAAGCTTGTCTTATGGCAGTCTCATGTTTCCAGTACATGTCTTGCTATGAGTTTTGTGAGAGGATCTCTCGGATTCAGCACCACAGAGAGTTGGCTCGCCTGTTTGTTTTACACTTGCATGATGGACATGTCAACCTTGCCGGGGTGGACTTTACATTGACACCTGAGGTGATTGCACAGGCCACAGGGATACCTAATGTTGGAGAGGTGTGGAATAAGCGCAAGGTGCTGGACAGTGTTCATTTTGAGCCTTTCGTTAGACCAGCACTCATGAGACACTTGACAGGAGTGTTTCCCTTCAGATTTCTCAGGAGTGAGTATGCTCCCATCATGAGGCTCATCATGCTCTATTTTACTTGTGAGGGCAGATTTTCACAGGTATATTCATACCATATTCGCCTCTTGATGCACTTCACCCGAGTGAGGATGATGAACATCCCTGTTTTCTTCTATCAGAACATTGAGAAGATGGTGTCCATGATGCAGAGGAAGAGCCCGACACAGCAGTACAGGAGCCTTTACCATTATGGTTTGATTCAGCTAGTGGTATTACATCAGTTGGCTCAGCAGGGCATCTCATGGGAGGAGTTCATCTCTCGTGAGCTTTTCACAGCACCACCACCACCACATCCTGAGGTTGTTCACGAGGAGGGAGGACCATCACAGCAGCATGACATCCCCGTCACTAGACATGTCAGCTCCTCACCATTGGTCACTTATCAGAGAGGCCAAAGGGCCTTATTTGCAGCAGCTCGGCGAGTACTTTCTCCACAGCATGTGGAAGGGGTCTCGCCTTCATCATCAGCTCAGCGAGTGTTATCTCCACATCAGGTGGAAGGGGCCTCACTTTCTTCAGCAGCACAGGTACCAGGGAGGGGCAAATAGCCCAAGATTGATGAGGGACCATCATGTGTTCCGGATATAGAGCTTATTGATCTTGATGTCAGTTCTCCTAGCCGAGAGTCAAAGGAGATCATTCAGCACCTTAGAGCTGAAAATGATGCAATGCAGAGGAGATTAGAGGGGGCACAATGGACCATCACATACCTCGAGCAGCGCAACAAACAGTTGGAGGATGAGCAAGCACTTGATGAGCTGTGGAGGATTCGTAGTGACCGCATTTTGAACCGGAGAAGACCCGGTGATCTTTTGCCCGCTGACCGAGAGTCCATGCTCATCCGAGTAAATGCACATTTGGAGAGGCTGTTGGCTAAGGCCAACCAAGAGAAGAAATTGTTGAGGAACATGAAGAACCATTATTGGGCAAGAATGCACGTGTGCAAGGCAAAGATGAAGATGTTCCAAAGGCGGTTGGCCAAGGCACAAAAAAGGAGAAAGAGGCCCGATCCCCTCCATATCTTGGCCGAGGCTTCACTGAAGGACCAAGGCACTAAATAGCCTAGCCAGAGCACAAATCCCAAGAAATTTTGAAAATTTTGGGTCAATTTTGATTTTTCAGGCAATTTACAGGTTCTTGTCCATTAACGGGTCTCACCCCCCTCGCGACCCTTCATCCCGGCAACTCCATTTTGCAAAAACTCAGCATTTCCAGATTTTTCATGAGAAGTTACATATGCTCATCAATGTACTTGAGATTTTATGAAGTTTTGGGCCTCCAGAAAGTAAAAAAAACAAGCAAAATTTGACTTTCTGCCACATTTTTGAGTTGCAGAAAGCAGTCTTGGGAGATTGCAATTTTGGAGGGGAAAATGACCACCAAATTCAGAAATTCCAGTTGGGTTGGAAAGTAGACTCACAGACCTTTCCAACAAGCCTACTATTGCTCAATTTTGCCACCTGGAAGTGCCCCAAATGTGGTCCCAAAGGCGCGCGACCCGTCAGGCAGAGGCGCGCGACCCGTCAGGGAAACTTCTCCAAATTTCAGTGTACAGCTCAGAAAAACGCAGTTTGACCCTGTTTGACTTTTTGGGGTGGATTATTATGCTCTTTGATGTAATTAATGTAATTTTATGACACTTTTACTCTTATATACCTCTTCTAGAAGATTCATTCATGAAAAGGGTGAAAATTAAATGAATGAATTGGTTTCCTAGCTTATAGAGGCAAGTTGTTTTGACTGCCTAGTTTTCAATGCTTAGTTTAGAAGTGGTTGAAACAGCTCCTAGGATAGTGAGCTCGACCCATGGAGGCAGGGAAAGAGGTTAGATGATCTATATTATGTACTTTCTTGCTCATTTTCATGGTTGGACTCTTGAGGGAGAAGCTCTTATTGTATTACTCACTGTATCTCTCCAATTTTTGGCAAAAGAAGACCAGGGGTTTGTAGTCCTTTTTGGGATTATTGTGGTCACATGTATTGATGGTGTGTTTCTCTTTGTACTTGTAAGTGTGTTATGTGAATCATTTCCTTACTTTTCCTTCTGCAAATTAGGCAAATGAAGTGTTAAAGTAGAATTCATGACTGTCATGCTCTGCTTTTAAGTTTGCTTAATATCAATGTTTTCAACTGTTTAAGGGGAATTCAAGGTTATTGCGTGCTCTCCTTAACTCCTCACCGGTCATTCTCATCCATCCATCTCTATCAAAGGCATCAATACTGTTTCCTACCTTGCCCCAAAGAACCCCCTGCGAAAACTGTGTCCAATCCCCGCACCTGAAATTGCCATTCCCCAATTTTCCACCAAAACTTTAAAAATCCCAAATTTAAACCTTTTGATCAGTTTACTAGCCTAAAATCAGTGTTTCCCTATTGGTCATCTCGCCCATTGAAGATCTTTACTGAGATAGACCGGAGAGAGCCCTCTCCTGCCCCGTAGGGCTAGATATGAGGCTAAGTGGTTTGATGTTGCCTTGAAGTTTACCTTTCTCAGCCTGAGGTGAAATTTCAAGTGCTAACAACCTGTTTTCTTTTGACTCTAGAAAAGTGAAATGTCTGGGATTAATCAAGGACCTAGCCATCACTTTGTCTTAGCTGCCCATGAAAAGCATGATGATGTATATTGTGGTAGCAGATGTACCCCCCAAGTTTGGTATGTTTCTTTCCAGAGGCTGGATCAAGAGATTAGGTGGAACATTGCAAAATGATCTATCCTATGCTATTGTCCCAGTTTTTGGAGGTGAAAATAGGAGATTGTACAGAGAGGCTCAGTTGGCTTATATCATCAGTGATGAGAAGAATCCCACTAATCATCCCATCTATGCTGTTGACATTGATTTTGGAGCTTGTATTCTTCAGATTGAAGAATCTCAGGTGCCCTCCATGCAGCTTAAGAAACCAGTTTGCCAAATCACAGAGGAAGAAGGCCCACAGATTTGGGACATGTTCTTTGATGGAGCTTGCTCTAAGGAAGCTACAGGGCAAGTGTAGTCCTTATGTTCCCCACACAAGAATACATTCATTTATCTTTCAAATTAACTTTTCAGGTCACAAATAATATAGCAGAGTACGAAGCCTTGATATTGGGCTTAAGCGCTACTAAAGAAATGGGCATCAAAGGCCTGAAAGTGTTTGGAGATGCAAACCTCATCATTCAGCAAGTCAATAAAACTTTCCAAGCAAAGCATCCAAGGCTGAAAGCATACAGAGATGAGGTATGGAGGCTCAAGGATTCTTTTAATAATTTTAGCATTTCTTACATTCCGAGAATGAAGAATGAGCTTGTTGACTCCCTTGTTGTGTCTGCTAACATGTTTATTCCCCCTTTGCCTCCTAAATTGGCGTATGAAGTTCAGGTGACATATAGAATGTCTCTGCCTGACAATGTCAAATACTGGAATGTTTTTGAAGATGATGACGAAATTGATAGATTTCTACAAGTTGTTGAGGAATTTTCTAAAATGCACATCGACCAAGAAAATGAAACGATGGAAGAATGCGGCAAGTCCAAGCTAAAGGACGAGATCAGTAGAGGAAGCATTGTCCAGCTGCCTAGTAACCATATATCCAAGGATTGGTGCCTCTAGAGAATCTGTTCGATCACAACGATGTGCCTTATAAGCCTGCCAAAAAAGAAAATGAGTCTGTTGTTTGTAAACATAATATAGGGATCCCAGCCCATCCGAAATACATAAATCTGTCCACTCATTTGTCTTCTGCCCAAAATTCCAAGTATTGCACCCTCATGAAGCAATTCGCTGATATTTTTGCCTAGGAATACAATGATCTTAAAACCTATGACACAAACATCATTCAGCATAAGATTCCGCTGGAAAAGAACGCCATCCCTTTTAAGCAGAAATTAAGACCTATCAACCCTCTCTTATTGCCTTTGATTGAGAAAGAAATCAAGAAGTTGTTGGATGCCAAAATCATAGTTCCCCTAAGGTATTCAAAGTGGATAGCTAACCTTGTGATAGTAAGAAAGAAAAATGGGGAAATCAGGCTTTTTGTTGACTTCAGAAATCTGAACAAGTGCTCCAAAAAAGATAACTACCCCTTGCCTAAGATGGAACACTTGTTGCAAAGAGTTGTAGGGGCTAGAGTCATGTCTTTCTTAAATGGATTTTCAGGTTACAATCAGATTGTTGTACATCCAGAAGATCAGGAAAAGGCCGCCTTCACTACTCCTTGGGGCACTTTCATGTACTCCAAGATGCCTTTTGAACTCATTAATGTTGGGGCTACTTTTCAGAGGTTCATGGACATAGCCTTTGTGGGAGAGAAGGACAAGTTTGTCCTTATCTACCTTGATGACATAATAGTCTTCTCCAATAGTCACAAGGACCATTTGCAGCATTTGAAGAAGGTCTTCCTAAAGTGCAGACAGTTTGGAATTTCGGTGAACCCAAAGAAGTCACAGTTTGCTCTAGAAGAAGGCAAACTTCTGGGACATATTATTTCTGCTGAAGGTGTGAAGATTGATCCAACAAGAGTTCAAGAAATTTAGACATTGTCCATCCCAAGGTCAAAAAAAGACATTCAATTCTTCCTAGGTAAGATTAACTTTGTAAGGAGGTTCATTCCAAACTTTGTAGATATGGTGAAACACATCACTTCCATGCTGAAGAAAGGATCAGAAATAAAATGGACAGATGCTTCAGGAAGCTCTTTTGAAGCCATCAAGCAAGATATCATGGAAGATCCCACTCTAATTAGCCCAGATTACACTAACGAGTTTTGTATCTTCTCTTTTGCCTCTTATGATACACTTGCAGTAGTTCTGTTGCAGAAAAATGATGAAGGCATAGAGCACCTCGTGGCCTTTTTCAACAAAACTCTAAGGGATGTTGAACTAAGGTATGAACTTATTGAAAAACAAGTTTATGCTCTCATAAAATCCTTAAAGGAATTCAAAATTTATATTATGCATTCAAAATTGGTTGCATATGTACCTTCAGCCTCAGTAAAAGATGTCTTAACTCAGCCATATATTAATGGAAAGAGAGCTAAATGGATTGCAAAATTCAGAGTTTAACATAGAGGTGAAGCCCACTAAGCTTGTCAAAGGCTAGGGCTTGGCTAAACTTATGGCTGATGAAAATTGCAGTTTGTTAGACATAAATTGCATGGGTCCAAATTCAAATGATGAGCAGACAAAGAAAGCAGCAGAAGAGCAAAAGAAAAATCAGTCTTTGGCTGAAAATCTAGCCACCTGTGAATGGTATTCCAGCATAGTTCATTTTTTGCAAAAGCTAGAAGTCCCTCCAGGGCTTAGCTCAAGTCAAGCCCTGGCCATTAAATTCAGATCAGCCAAATTTTTCATTTATAAAAATCTGCTTTATTTTGAAGACCCATCAAGAATCCTCTTGAGATGTCTAGATAAAGAACACTCTGTGGAAGTCATACACCAGTTCCATTCTAGCATCTGTGGAGGGCATCATTATTGGAAAACCACAACCCACAAAATCCTGAGGGCTGGGTATTATTGGCAGGTCCTGGACCCGAAAAGCATAGAAAATTTTAGGGGTGAATGTTCGCCCTTTGGCGAAATTAAGGGGTTTTAAATTTTTAGTGGGCGAATATTTTGTATCATAGTACATTTTTACAAATCACCTCAAATAGCCCACCTTATTTTAAGGGAGAGGGTAAAAAAGGTAAATTTAGCCCTTGAAATTAGGAGTTACAACCTTCCATTCGCCCATTTTCAAGAATAGGTTTTATTTAAGTGAATCCTATGGGCCAAAGGCCCAAATACCATATTTATAAAAGAGGTATGGTAAATTAATAAAAATATAAATAAATGAGAGGTATGGTAGATAAATAAAACATTTTTTATATTTACTCCATAAGTCACCTTATATACATGCAAGGGTGTAAACAAATAAAAATATAAGTAAAGTGGAGGTATGGTAAATAAATAAAACGTCTTTTTATACTTACTCAAAAGGTATGGTAAATAAATAAAAATATAAATACACTAGACGCATGGTAAATAAATAAAACCTCCTTTTATATTTAGTCCATAACCCTCATTCTATTTATGAAGGCTCAAGAAAGAGGTTTTATTTAAGTGAATCCTATGGGCCAAATACCATATTTGTAAAAGAGGTATGGTAAATTAATAAAAATATAAATAAAAGAGAGGTATGGTAAACAAATAAAACATTTTTTTATATTTACTCCATAAGTCACCTTATATTTACGAACACTTATATTTAGGTGAAACCTATGGGCAAAATACTATGGGACAAATACCATGGACTAGATTGTTATTAATGCCATGCAAAAAACATTATTAACCCTAATATTAGTATTAATAAAAATAAAAATGGCACATGGTATTGACCCAAGGTATTCACCAAAATGGCACATGGTATTGACCCATGGTATTCACCTGGAATGTAGCCTATTTAAATGGGGAATTAAACCAGCATAGATCCATCTTTACTCTGGATCTACTAAGCCCCGAGAGGTATCAAATATCGTGATATGCAAACTAGCATAGAGTGAAAAATATTTGATCCGATCAAGAGTAAAAATGGATGTTGTAATTTAATGATTGTTAAACATTTTAGCTTGGTTAAAATAAAAAATAAAATAAAAATCAACTATTAATTTTAATAATTTTTATAAATTACTATTAGTAATTTTTAAGCTCCAGGTTTATGATAACCCATGGTATTGACCCATGGTAATACCATGGTATTCATGTGAGCATAGACTATTTAAAGGGGAAATTCTATCATCCTAGATCCATCTTAATTCTGGGTCTACCAAGTGCTCAGAGGGATAAATAGGTTTCATCCCCCTAAGAGTGGTAGTTGTGGAGTTAAGATGGATATAGGTTGGTTTTTATGATAATGAAGATATTAAATAGACTTAGGAAATTATATTGTAAAAACATCTTAAGGTGAATGGTTAAAGCATAGACATTGGACAAGTATATTTGTATACTTCTGTTTTAAACTGAAACAAATCCAGGGCTAAAAGGAATGGATTGATTGCACTAGTCATCCTTCTATAACTTTCCAATATATGCTGGAGTAAACAGATTGTAATTTGGGTAATTTTTCTAATTGCAAATAGGAACATACTTGTGTATTGGTAGGGTGGTTACGAGGTCCCTAGAAGTGATGAATTTGAATTTTTCTTAGTTTTATATATAGTATTAGGTTTTTTCTCATGCTTTCTATGAATGGCACGGGTGAATTTTATCCTACACCCACTAGGTTATTGATATGTAATTTCGGTAATTTTGATTTCAAAAGATATTTTAAAGAAATGCAATGATTTCATTTGCGTATTCAATAAACACAAGATTTTATAATTGAGTAAAATATTCGCCATGCCTGGTGAGAGATTCGCCAAAAAATTATATATACATATCATATTATTGATAAAATCGCCTTCCATTTTTCCTATATACCATGGAGATTCGCCCATTTATTATACATGTAAATTTAGGGGGGGTTCTTAAAATTTTCCCTGCCGAAAAGGTTCTGGGATGAAGATTTATAATGTTTTCAGGTCTGCCAAAGCCATCTTTCATGTATTTTTAGTGTTTTTTTAACACATTCCAAAATACAAAGGGAACACAGGAACAGACCATATGTGACATGCGATAGGGACCCTAAGGGCGGACCTGATAGAGGGATAGGCCGTGATTAAGGACTTTTGAAGTCTGAAATGTTAAAAGCTTGGCAAGATTTCTCACAGTTGCAGCGTTTTCTGTTTAAAATAGAAAATAGTCATTATTCACATTTAAAAGATAAACAGAGGCCCAAAGGCCCATTCTATCACATAACAGAGGCCGGGAAATAACTGTCGGGAGACAAAGGCTGAGAAGTGATCATGGGCATCGATAGCGTAGCTCAGCATAAAATAACAAACGATCATGGAGCATATCTGGCACAACAGAGCTCCCAGACAATGCAGCAAACCAACAGAATCGATTGTGGGGCATCTCTGGCAGGAGAAATCTCCCTACCAATGCAGCAACACACCCGAATGCAGTTATTCTTCTGTCAGAAGAAGAAACCTCTGATCTCCTGCTTGCCCAGTTAGGGCATCAAACAGTTAAAGGACAGAGAGGATAGATTAGGACACTTCGAGCCTTTGAGAGCTAAGGAGCATTGTAAAAGGCCTATAAAAGGCTGAAACCTAAATGTATCAAGGGTTCAACTTCTGGATATTATTGCTACTATGTTCCTTCAAGCTTCTCATCTTCATTCTAGCAATATAAGTTTCTTTTGTTGTTATATGTTCAATGCCCATTTTCTCTTATGTTCTAAGCTTGCACTTGAATAGGTTTTTCATGTTTCTTTTGTGTCTAAGGCCAGATAACTGTCACCTTATCTCTTCTTTGATAAATTATATTTGCAAGCTTCTTTTACTTCCTGTAGCTGGCCATTCATATGTGTTTATATATATGCATCTGTTGGTACAGTTAGTATTCTCCATCTATCCATTGAATCTACAAACTATTGAGCATAAGTGATCTAAATCCTTGTAAAGCTGAGGGTGGTCATGCATGTCTTGAGTGAAAAATAGAGTTGAAATGGTTCGCTGGCTTGATCCAAACCATCATCCATTCCAATAGTTCCGAGAACAATATTAAAGATTATATGTTACCAGGCATCTCCAAGCTGCAACCTAGGAGAGTTTCCTGGAGTGATAACAAGTATCAGAGTGATCTTCCCTTTCTTTGTTTTTCTGTGCATGTCCCCACTGAGATCGGGGTATAAGTAGTTGGGAATTGGACTAGTTGAACCCTTGCAAGAACGACCTCACCGACATCGATCACATCCTATGGAAGAAGAAAAGAAAGATGAGGGAGAAGGAGATCTTTTTAAAATGTTGCTCAAAGAAGCCCTCTAGTGACAAAGGAATGAGATGATGGACATTTTTTCTCGAATCCTTTAGTGGATATCAGTGGGAAAAGAATATTCAACCAGCAGACATTTTGGAGGCTCCACCTCCTTTAAGGTACAAGTTAACTTTGACATCCTTATATCTGAAGGCCAAATAGACATAGATGCTCTGGATAGATGGTTAAATCTACTAGAGGGATATTTTTCGGTCCATAATTTTTCCAACAGGAAAAATATTACTTTTCACTCCTCAAAGTTGCCTCCCATGTCAAGGACTGGTGGGAAACTTACTGTGAGCAGAGGGACGAGGAGACACCCTCACTATTTTTAGCTGCAACCTCTTGGAATTCTTTCCAAGATTTTGTCAAGGAACAATATTACCTTGTCAGAAGCTATGAAGATAAGTAAATAAAGTGGACCTCACTATGACAGGGAAGGGACCAAGATGTGTCAGAGTTCATAAACATTTTACATACCCTATGCATGATGTTGGGTACCAATGCTTTTGAGTGACATCTGATACTCAAGTACCGTGGTGGTACTGTAGTTGTCTACATAAACGTATCCAAGAAGAAATGTAGTTCTTGGACATCTCCTCACTTGGTGGAATGTACCAATATGCTGTGAGGATCATGCAGAAGTTTAAACAGAAGAAGTGGGACTTTGGATCTATGAATCCAAAGTAGCTCCAAACTGTATAAATAAAGCCAAAGCCAAGGTGGAGTGACCTAGGACAACCCATCGAAGCCACAAGCAAAGAATAGCACCATGAAGGCGAGGAGAACATGAAAGCGTGGTGTGAGTTCCAAAGGAGCACCACCCACAACACAAATGAGTGTCGTGCTAAGTAGTCACTAGTGCCTAAATTAAAATCTTCACAGTGATATGCATGTTCTAACTCTGAGCCAGAAACTGACAAGGGGAACAAAAAGGGGAAGCAGATTATTGATGTAGAACCTAGTGCCACCATTTCCACCACCAATGTTAAGAAGATTAAGCTCGATGATCCAAAGGAGGGTGAGCATCTCTTCCACTTACATATGTGGGTGAAGGTTTCACCACTCTAGTTCATTGTCTACAATAAAAGTGAAAAGAACCTCATCTCAAATGAGGTTGTGAAGTGGTTAGGCCTACTGAAAATACCACACCCACAATTTTACACCATCAGATGGTTCCAACAAGGATGATATCTCCACGTCATCTAGCAGTATTGAATTCCTTACAACATCAATCCCTTCATCGATGAGGTATTGTGTGATGTTTCTCTCCTTGAATTTTGTGATGTATTATTAGGCCAACCATACTTGTGGAAGAATCATGCTATGTATGAGTGCATGTCTCATATTGTTATTATTACTTTGGGTAGTAAGATATATATGATATCAGAGGTAGCGCAATGTAGTAAGATCATCTCCTAGACTGAGAAATTTGTTTTCCTTTTTATTCGCTCTCAAAGTAAGTGGAAGAACTAGGGGAGTTTTGAGGTCCAAAATGGACCTCCTAAGGAAATTATAAAATAATAGCAGAAATAATAAGATAATATTAGATTACATCATCAAATTTTAGAGGAAAAAAAAAAATAAAAAAAATTCAACTTGTATTTTCAACTTATCTCCCTATGGGATTGCTCAAATTTCAAGAAGAAACACTCGTTGGATGCAAAATTTGATTCCTCATCCAAGGAGTACCCATGTTGCATACTTTTGATGGACCCTGGTACATGCAAAATGAGAAATACATGAAAAATGTGATTGCAATCACGTTTTTTCATTTATTTCTCATTTTTCATGTAGCAGGGTCAATGAAAAGTATGGAGCATGGGTACTCCTTGGATGAGGAATTAATTTTTTCATCCAACGAGTACTCCCGCTCAAAATTTGAGTAAAACCTTAGGGAAATAAGTTGAAAATATGAGTTGAAAAAGTAGTTTTATTATTTTATTAGCTTTTAATCTTTTTCCTTTTTTACTCCAAAAATGGTGAATCATCCTCCATGGTTGACATCATATAAAGTTTATTTTAGTTGTACACTTTTCTTAGGAAGCCCATTTTAGACCTCAAAATGGCCACATCTATGGCCCCCGAGAAGGGTCCACGTAGCAAAAGCAAGCGGATAAGGTCATGGAAGGATACAGGTACATATTCTCCACACTCATAGGGGTACATTTGTACTGTCAGGTCAAGCATTCGATCAATCTAACTCTTGGAGCACCTCTACCCAATGGGTCGATATACAACCACTCTCTTTTGGAAAACAAAGAAATTAAGTGATAGATCTATGAGTTGCTACTAAAAGGGCGCCTCTAACCAATTTCCTCAACTTGTGGGAGCCCAATAGTACTCATACAGAAGAAGAATGGGGCCTAGAGACCTTGCATTGATTATCGAGTACTGAATAAATTCACTATGAGGAACAAGTATTGAATCCCACAAATTGATGACCTTCTTGAACAACTCAAGTAGGCCAAGTACTTTAGCAAGATTGATTTGAATTCTGACTATCACCATGTCCCAATAGAATCCACAGATGTATGGAAGACTACCTTCAAATCCATTGAGGTCCTTTTTGAATGGGTTGATCATGCCCTTTGGGTTGACAAATTCCCCTGCAACTTTAATGAGGCTAATGGATGACATCTTGCAACACTTCACGAACTCATTCGTGGTTGTATATCAAGATGACATCCTCATCTCCAACAAGAGTTGGGAAGAGCACTTCTAACATATTCGACAGGTCCTTCAAACCCTGGGGTAACACAAACTATGTGCGAACTTGGAGAAATTCACCTTTGGCATAAACCAGGTCCAATATTTGGGTTACATCATTAATGAGAAAGGTGTGCAAATGGATTTGTCTAAGATCCAATTCATTTAGGATTGGCTAGCCCTGGACACTCTAATAGAACTTTTCATTTTTTTGGGCCTTTCCAATTTATATCAAATGTTCATGGTAGGATTGTCTCATATCACTTGGCATTAGAATCAAGTTACTAAGGGCGGAGCAAAAGAAATTTTTTTCTGGTCCAAGTCCCAACAAAAGGCATTTGTTGAGCTAAAACACCACCTTTGGTCTGCATTAGTACTCATATTTCCATACCTACAAAAAACCTTTGAATTTGAGACAAATGCCTCTGACTACGCCAGTGGTACATTTCTCGCCCAACAAGGGTATCCAGTGGCCTATCATAGTGAGACACTCTCTGATACAACTCGTAAATACCTACCTATGATAAAGATATGTATTCCATTGTGCAGGCTTGCTGGCTGGAAACATTACATTATGGGGAAGGAGATGATCATCCACATAGATCACAAATATCTTCAGTTTATATAGACACAAAGGAATTTATAGAATGACCACCATCAGAAATGGTCCACATACCTGTAAAAAATTCATCTAAAAATTAAGTACAAGAAGGGAAACACCAATAATGTTGCAGATTGCCTTAGTTGGCCATCAGTTGTGTCACCAGCCACTGTTCTCGACTCTTATGGGCATGAGACTTCTAGATGGATGCAACTTTAAAAAAATGATCCTTAATTCACCACCAGATACTAGATGCTCATGGGTGACAAGAAAGTTCCACACATCCTCCTCCAAGATGCACTCTTATGCTACTTGGGACACCTTTGTGCTCCTTCAAGCGAGTGAGCTAATATCATTTGGGAGGCGCACTACAATTGGTCACAGGAAACTTTGGCATAGAGAATATAGTGGAAGTGTTGTAGAAATATTTTTATTGGAAAAATCTCCAACAATATGTTGGAAAATATATCATATCCTACACTACCTGTGCCATCACAAATCCAAACATTAAGAAGCAAGGAATGTATACTCCTTTACCTAATCCTCGTCGACCCTGGGAATTTATCTCCATGGACTATATATATGGCCTTGCTTCTACCAAACATGGCAATGATTGTGTATTCATAGTCAGCGATAAATTTCTAAGATGGACATATTAACTTCCTACAAGAAGAGTATCATAGCAGAAGCCACCGCCAAAATATTCTTGAATGAGTGTGGGTACATTTCAGGATCCCACAGACCATTATATCAGAATGGGCTAACAGGTTCCCAAGTGTATTATGGTTGAGCCTCTGGTCATTTTTGGACACCAAGTTCACTAAGTTGACAACATTCTGCACATAGACTGATGGCTAGAATGAGGCTATCAACTAGATGATAATGCACATACTATGGATGTACAACTCTACGTGGAACATAATTATAAAAGAGATCTCCATAGCTCAACTAGCCAGAGGCCCTTTCAAGTGGGCTTGGAATTTCAACCATTATTTCCCATTGATGTTTCATTTCATGTTGCAACTACATAGGAAGAATCTGAACATGTTCAGTTTGAATTTGATAAAGCCACCAAGTTTATTGAATGCATTCATCACATCCTCCAGTAGGTTCACAACATCTTGGATAAATCCAATTCTAAGCACAATCAACGACATAATCAACATCAGGTGCGACATAAGTTTCAGGTGGGCGACAAAGTTTTGTTGAATTTGAGGAAATAAAACCTTATCGAAGCCCATCAGAAGATTCAACCCCTTCGATATGGGCCTTACATCATCAACAAGGTTGTGAGAGACGACGATTTTGAGTTTAGTATCCCCCCATTACTTGGCTTGTGTTAGTGCCTAAATCTACCTCAGGCTGAGAAAGGTAGGATCTAGGATAACATCAAACCATGCTCAACCTGGTAGCTAGCCCTACCAGGTCAGGAGAGAGCTCTCTCCTTGTCAATCTCAGCAAAATATGATCAACAGGGGCTTGAGATGACTGATGTGAATACTGATCTTAGGCTAGGTATGTGTGCAAAATATCTTGATTGAATATAATGATGTTTTGTTGGCTCAAATGGAAAGGCAAATTTGGGTCTAGGGAATGAGGCTAAATTTTGCAGAGATCTCTATGGGGTAAGGTAGGCAACTGATTTGGCACTTCAAATTGAATGAAATGGGGAGATTTAGATAGGTGAGGAGTTGAAGAGGGAAAGAAAACCTCAGGGATCCTCTTCAAACAGCTGAAAACATCAATAACTAAGCAAACCCTAGGTAGAGCACTACAATTTCAATGGATTCTACCTTTATCCTTGTTTGTTTTAGTTAAGAAGAAGCAAGAGAGATAATGGCATACATAAACACATATAAACTTACAATTTACAAAAGGAAACACAATACCAAAGCAATATGCCACATGAATCCCATAAAGTGTTGCAAACCACTGGTCTATTCCTTTGCCAAACTGTTGAAATGAGTATACAATGAAGCTCCAAGATTTCCCAAAAGTCCAACCATGCTAATGACTGAAAAAACATAAGATATAGGCAGACAACAACTCATCCTAGCCTCTAGGGTTTGAGCTCATGAGTTTAGGAGCTGTTCCAACAAATTCTAAACTAAGAACTAAAAAGTAGGCAGTGGAAAAACATGCCTCTAAAAACTGGGGAACTGATTCATTCAGTTGTAAACTACCTTTTCATGGATGAATCTACCTCTATAAGTAAAAATTCAACATAATTACATCAATATCCATCAAATTACATCATGAGTTTGACATTAAGAAGGAGAAAAGTCAAACTGTCAAGAAACTAGGCGAAAAACAGAGTATTATGGTCAAACTGAGCAAAATTTGTCCAATGTGCCGCACTGATTTCCCTATGCATAGTGCCTTTTTGTAGCTACTTTTGGAGGCCTTCCTAGTGTCCAAATCTACTAAAAGTGGACATTTTGGAAAGGTATGTCTATCTAATTTCCAGCATAAGCAGAAATTTTTTAATTTGGCCTCCATTTACCCCTCCAAAACTAAGTTCTCCCAAGACTACTTCCTGTGTGTCAAAAAAGGGACAGAAAGGTCATTTTTAGGGTGTTTTTGACCTTTTTGGGGGCTCAAAACTTGTCAAAATTTCTTGGCCATTGGTGAGCATGCATATTTTTTTATGAAAAATCCAAAAATGTTGAGTTTTCATCAAAAGTAGTCCCCCATCAAAAGCGAGCGCCAGGTGGCGCGGCGCATTGGGCAGAAAACCCTGTGTTTTGGCCCAAAAATTCCAAAAATACAAAAAGTGTCCCCAATTTTTTGAAATTTGGGCTGAGTGTCCTCCATTAGGTGCTATGCTAGGCCAAGGAAGCCTCGGCCAAGATCTGAATTTTATCTTGCGCTTTTTTCCTCCTCGATCTCTTCTTCAACTTGGCCTTCAAGTTCCTGATTCTAGCTTGGCACACCATATTCCTTGACAAATAGTGATATGCCATGTTTCTCAACATATTTTTCTCATTGATGGCCTTCTCCAGCATCCTCTCCAAGTGGATATTAGTCCTCTCCAACCAAGACTCATGATCAGCATTGATTTCTTGCTCAAGTGTTGTGAACTTGACTTTCCTCTTTTTGGCAGCTTGCCGGTTTTCTTGTATGTTTCTTAGCTCCATTATGGTTTTCTAATCCTCTAGTTGTTTGTTTCTTTGCTCCAGATATTTGATGATCCACTTGGCTCTTTGTAGGTTGAGAGACAAATGCTGAATGTCGGCTTGTTGCTCCTGGATGATCTCTCTAAGCTTTGAGCTTTGTGAGCCCAAATCGGTGTCATCATCCTGAATAAGAATAAAATTTGTCTCCTGCTCTCCTGAAGGCCCCTCATCCTGTAATGGCCTCTTGCCCTTGTCCTGAACCTGTTGTGTTGATGAAGGAAGCGAGACCCCTTCCACCTCGGGTGGAGATAATACTCGCTTTGCTGCTGCAAACAACCCTCTAGTGCCCCTTTGATAGGTGACAAATACTGGCACACTAGTGGTTTGTATCTCATGACTCTCTTTCTAATGTGAAGGTCCACCTATCTCATGAAACGCTGCTGGAGGTACCTGAGGAGTTGTGAAGAACTCATTAGAAATGAAATCCTCCCATGAAATGTCCTGCAAACCAAGCTGATGCATGACCACAATTTTGATGAGTGCAAAATGATATATATTATTATACTGTTACTGAGGAGTTTTCTTTTGCACTAGGGTGGTCATCTTCTCAATATTTCGACACATGAAGTAGGGGAGATTCATCATTCTCACTCTGGTAAAGTGCATCAACAATCTGATATGATAGGCATATAGACGATAAAATCGGCCCTCATAGCTGAAATACTTAATTATGAGTTTCATCGAGGGAGCATATGAGTATTTCAGGTACCGAAAGGGAAAAACTCTGCTAAGTTGTCTCAAATAACAGGGCTTGATGTATGGTTCATAATGTTCCCTGTCAATTTGCTTCCTTTTGTTCCACTACTCTCCAGCATTAGGAATGTCGGTTGCTAGAGAAATAGACTCTAGTGTCAAGGTGAATGTCACGCCAGCTAGAGTGGTTTGGCCATTATGTAGATGAAGCGCAAACAATCTGGCCAACTCATGATGGTACTAGACTCTAGCAACCATCTCACAGAACTGCTAACAGGATTGGTGTTGGAAGCATGTGATAGCAAGAGGGCAGGCCTGCAGCTCGGCAAGTGAAGTAGGCTCCTCTCGTATATGTTTGCCACCCTTGTGAGATCTCCTTGGTGCATGCATTTCTGTAGGAGAGTCACTGTGTGTCCCTTCATCTCGGTCATATGAAGGATCGATTCCATGTTTGCTAATGTGTGAGTTTTCTTGATGAGTATGACTAGATTTATGGTGTTTTTAGTTTTTTGCCACCAAGGGTAAGAATGTATGAGGGACTGTGGAGGGAGAGGGTATGAGGGGTTTGGGGAATATTATGACAAGTTTTTTTGGGAAATAGGGGGTTTAGGGAATAGTATGTAAGCTTAGGGACAACAATTAGGGTTTGGGGATGTTGTAATTAGGATTTGGGAAAATGGAAAATTGGGATAGGGGTGAATGATTTTAGGAATATAGGAATTAGGGAATGAGTGGATGAAAATAAATGGAGGAGGGAAGTGATGAAATAGATTTGGTAGCAAAAACATAAATACAAACCCTAGGCAATTGTTTTTTGAAAAAAATTGCAAAGAGGTAGGGTTTGATATTTTACACACTAAACCACCATAAATTCCATGAAAAACTCTTTCACTAGCAGGGGAAGAACTCTAGACTTACTTGCACACCATAGGATTCAGCAATTTTGGAAATTTGAGGGAGTTTATGGTGAAATCAGGCTTGCGGCTCTATACGCTGCGCCACAAACCCAACCCATCGTGCCCTTTATATGCGCCGTGCCAGTGTATTTTTTACACTGTGGAGGGCGGCCCATTGCACCACGCCTTCTCTGTGCACCGCGCCTCTCACCCAATGCACCGCGCTCACGAACTTGCACAGTCTTGCTGCAATTTTGCTCCCTTTGTTCAACACGGCCTTCTCTTGCTCAATCTTTCTTCTTTGAATGAAAATGAGCTTTTTGAATCATGAAAAATGATTTATATACAAGAGCTTTTGATTTTTCATTCATAAAACCCACTTTTGTAATGTTTGCATTGTGACTTACTTTTTCAACTCTGTTTTTTGGGCAGTTTACTTTATTTGTGCCTTTGATGAACTGAATGACTTGATTTTTTGTTTGCCTTGCAGGGGATGGAGCAGCTAAAGCTTGGCAAGGTGACCGAGGTTTCCATTGAATTTTTTACATATGATAAAACTGAAAGTACACCAATTTATACAATAAAAACCTAAAATACTTTGTTTTTCCAAAACAGGGTTTTGAGGAAAAATACATTTCTGAGCAAGTGATTATGAAATTTATTGGTACTGGAACTTTATTCAATCTCCTCTTGCACCTGATGATCGTTATTGGACATTTTGAATAGCTTTTTGATGAAACCCTAGACCTAATGAAACTAAAACCCTAGAAATGACTCTTGCAAATTTAAAGACAAAAAGTGACTGCAGATGATCTTGATGAATGGAAATAGGCCAGCAAGTAAAGGACATGAGGGAAAATGTGCAACAAGCCACTACCGTCAGATGATCCATGCTCCTAATGGAATGCAGCTAACTAAGCAAGACACCTAATATGCAATGCAACAAGATAATTTAATCTCTAATGGAGGGATGAAGATACCGACACTAATAGCTTGCACCCAATATTCAATGTGAACTGCATTCAACTATAATTTCCACCATTGTTTGACATATTAGACTCGCGCTGAATAACTGACACCAACAAAGCTCAACCCAGACTACATGGAACATGCTACAATTAATCGAATCAGGGAGACACAGATCAAGAACACTCACCAACATAGGATCCAACTATATCGAGTTGTCAAAGTTGGCTTGCTCCTGCACCAAGGCAAGTGGCTCACGAGGGACCAAGTTCAACAGAAGTTTACCCATCTCATGGAGTCACTCAATGAAATGGGGATCATTGCTTCCTAAGGGGGAAATACTAATCCAAGTGGATATTGGTGGCCACCTTCAAATTTCACTTGGACCCCCAACACTGCTTCCTTTCGGTTTCTTTAATTCTAACACAACCTTCTATTTTAGACAGTTTTTAGGGTCCTAAACTTACAGAGTCATTTTGAGGCCCTAAGCCAAATTTTTTTGGAAATCCCACAGCCCAAAGGGCTTGGGCTTGCCAAGAAAATTTGTTTTCCTCGGATAGATCTTTCTAACAAGGTACCGTGCACGCCAAATGGAGATCATATTCCCAAATTATGACCCTGGGAAGATGGCATTCTAACTAATCCCAACGTGGCCCCAAAAACTTTGGCGATCATCTCCCAGGGTTATATTTTTGGATGTTCAAGGTTTTTCATTGTTTATCAATAATAAAAATGCCTCAAAGCCTCATTGTAATACATTTTAGAAGGAATGTATCCATCACATATCTTCTCGAAGATAAGCTACCATTGCCTGAGCTTGTTTATTTCTCTTATGTATGTAAACAATTTTCAACAGTTGCTCTTTATTAATTGAAATTTTGTTTGGTTGTATCTCTATGTTTTGGTTTGAGTATGAATTTCATTTTTTTCCTACATAAATCCAGATCATGTGAAAGAGAAATTTTTAAGTTCTACAATGTTATGAAGCAGATGATGAAGGTGGTAATTTTGTAATCTAAAGATTCATTTCATCAAGTTTATGACCAACAAAGAATCACCATAAAGTTTTAATATGAGATAGACCCTATTCCTATTCAAGATGGATAAGCACTTTTAGGCCCAAAATTTCAACATAATTATTAGAAGCTTCTCTAATATTAGCCGATAAATAAATAGATTTATTTGGAAAGAGGAATAGAATTCCCCCTTCTTCTCCCCTCGTAGAGCATCCATGGGTAGCCCCAACAAAAAAGGCTGATGGAGGGGTGGTTTGAATATTTTTTTTCAAGCGTGAAGAAATTCCTATAGGATAGCATGATTTTGCAAAGGATTCCATGATAGAAAATCATTTTTATGGACATATTTGTAGTTGACGGCTTCATCTTTGAAAATAGTTGGTTCATATCCAACTAGATACCCCATGCTACTGCAAGTGGAAGCACTTTGTGATTCGTTTATGTGCATGGAATTTTATCCAAGAGAGGAGAGATACATCAATTTAGGGACCTTCCCAAATTTATGATGTTCCTTGAAGATGTCCAATTTCATCCTAGAGAGGAGGTGATAAAGGGAAAGTGAGAAAGAGATGTCTAACATATTCAAATTCAATTACACAAAGGTGGCATATTTTGGTTCCTTAGAAAATATGCTTTTGTAAGTTGTCCCATGCAGGAGATATGTTTTTTAGCATAAGCCATATGAAGAGTAGGAATGTGAGCTTCCACATTTTTTCCCACACCAAGGAGGAGGGACCTATTGTATATCAACTATGAGAGATTTCTATCCCCACTTTTGGAGATTATTTTCCTGATAGATCTAGTGCTCGTATCAAGGTGTTGAAAGTGCAAAAGGGAATATGAAATAAATTGTGAGAGCCATCATATAATTTTCCCATAAAATTGCCTATTCCCATTCAAATTTAAGTCTCGATTGATTAACTAGTCTGTGGGCCCCAACAAATTAGTGTTTCTAGTTACTTGATTAAGAAATAAAAAACCATATCTTCAAAGCCTTTGAGTGAGATGATTGAAGAGATTATTTGAGAGGATGTGGAGATCATAGATGCTAATCCATGAATCCTTTCCAATGATCACTTGGGAGCCACCATTAATTTTCCATCTTAATATCTATCTAATTAGGGGGGAAGACTGAATAATTGTTTTCCAAAAAATTGACCCATTTTAGAAGTTTTTAATAGAATTCTTTATCTAGTCCACAATAGAGTCCTCTCCAAAATATTTCCTTTTTGTCATTTTGGTCCATTGTCCTTCTCACTGAATAATCCTCTAGATTCTTTTTGTTGCCAAGGCCTTGGAAAATAAAAGGATGATTTTGAGCCCCCATCCTCCAAGTTCCTTTGAAATAGTAATAATTTTTTAGGAAGCCAAAACTAGAGGTTTTTTATCATCCCACAAGAATCTAGATGCCAGCTACTTTATTTTCCAAAGAATTCCCTTGGGTATCTAGGTAAGGATCACCCAAAATATGGAAATAACTTTTATTACTACTTTTACCAAAACTAGATGACTGGATCTTGAGTGTAAGTTTTAACCTTGTACAGAAATTACCTGCAAACAAATTCTTAAAACTAGAAAATTTACAATGGTGATAAACACAAAACAAATACACAGAGATTTCCCCTAGATCCAAAAACCGAGACTACCAGATTGATTTTTCATTATATTCCTTTCAATGTTAAAATACATATATATACATGCCAAAGCATTCATAAAACCCAATCCATTAACCCTTTATTAGAACATAACTATAGTTCCCTTGACCGGATCTACAAAATAAGATGGGTAGAAAACCATCATGCCCAAAACCATGTGCAAAACCCGTGCAAGAAACCATAGGTAGGTCCGCCCACCTAATATAGGGTCAAACAAAATCCTTTCCGAGGCATTTCCCCAAACCCCATAGACGGGGGCTACCGCCCCATTCAAACCCCTCGACAGGGGGGGTTGTGCATGGGGATAGTCATGGAAAGAATATAACACACACCCAACATTGAGATCCATATTTTGTACCATATATGTATTTTCTTTTAAATTTTGTCTAGGATCAAAAGCAAATTCCTCTTTTAGTAGCTATTTGGCTTTAGAGAGAACCTCAATGTAACAACCCTTGATTTATTTTCTATGTAAATAAAAATAAGAACAAGGTCATGGGACATGTATTCAAGGCTGAATGTTTGGAAAAACAATGATGGGTATCATTGGTGACTAATTAATGGCTATGGAAATTGGCAAAGACAAAGTTGAAATAATTTCATTTTATTTATGAAATAAAGTAAAATAGGAGAAAGGGAAGGTGAAGAGTCACATATTTGCATGAGAGGTAAATTGAAGGAAAATGAAGGAAAATGAAGAAAATAGAGGCCTCAATGATAAAAAGGATTATGAGGATCAATTCACAACTTTCGTCAATTCAATATTTGGCTCTCTCATTCAATCTCTCATTCTCTCATACTCTTGCACACTTAGAAAATTCCTGGAACATGCCTGGATCATTGTAGTATTCATTTGGATTTGGAGAAAGAAGACAAAGAGAGGCCCGAAAGCACAATGGAATAGGTAGATAAGTGACTACAGTTGGATTTCTTTGCAAAAAAAAAGTTGCATGTGTGATTTCCTTGTTGATTTATGGATGCATGGTATGTGCATGTGATTTGTTGGTTATGTGTTGTCATTTACATGGATATTTTCTTGGATTAATAGTGCTTTTAGCCTTGCCTTGTCATTTCCTGGATAGCCATGGTGTTGTTGGTTTTTTTTCCACTTGATTATTTTTTGATTGGTGCTCATAATTCCCTATGGTTGTGGGTTGGAACAAACGGTCTAGAAGGCCTAGAACAACTTGGGTTGAGTTACTAGTCCTGGAGCCTAGGTTGGGACAAACATTTTGGAGCCCTTGGTGGGTTGAGTTACTATTCCCTGGCATCGATTTGGACAAATTTTTGGAGCACTAGAAGGTTGTGGTTTGATTTACTAGTCTGTGGATCCCTGGACAACTTTGGTAGAGACTGATTTGGTTGGTGTTAGTGATGTCTGACCGTGAGGTGGAAGCACTAGTTGAGGGTTGAGGTGGTTTTTCCTCTGTAAGCCTTGATTTGGTTTTGTTGTGGTTTATTCGATAGATCCCACAATCATGCTTGGAATATGGTGCTAAAAGAGAGATTTGGTTCAGCCCAATCTATGGTCGATTGGTACGGGGAATTCCCTAACTTAGTTGGTATTTTTATATGTTAATATGAGACAATTCCTTTTTGTGATATATACGAATTTGTAGTGATTATGTTGGTGATATTATGGTTGAGTTGCCATGGTTATATGTTGGTTATTTTCTAGTTATATGTGAGTTATATGATGTGTATCATCTATGGTTCTTTCCATGAATTGTTTAGTTATTGATTGGTTGATGAATATATGGACTAAATAGTGTTCTTATAGCTATGTGGAGAGGGAATATAGCCTTCTTGGTCATTCTCAGATGAATCTTAGACTATTATGATCAGATGTGCATTCATGACCTATAGTTTACATGTTTTCCATGTGTTTGACGAAATCTCTAATGTGTTCTAAGAAGTCTAGGTCAAGTTCATGGTTCGATTTTGAATGTCTCTCTTTTTCCTCATGTTAATAATGATTTCAAAAAGTCTCAAATAGTTCTGGGAAGTGGTCTAGAGGGTAGCTTGGAATTGTGACTCACCCTCTGAACTTGATTTTTTTGGCTATAACCGTATGGAAGCAGTGTCATGCGTGCGGTTGGAGATTATAACCACACCCTTACAGGCTTGTGTGCGTGGTTGGATTTTTAAGTCAGAGAAAAGCAACCCCAACTCAGGGTTTGGTCACCTGAGGTGGTTCTTTGGCCCTGAGTGTCCTATAAACTTTGAGGAATGTTTGTGAGTTTTCGGTTGTCGGCCCCACTTTCATAACTAAATCTTGGAGCTCGATTCATGTCATAATAACTCATGTTTACCCTAGTAGGTTAGTGAAATTGGGTAAATGTGGGAGGGAGTGGTTATAGGGTGGTATCAAAGCGGGTCTCATTCTCTTTGGGTGATATATGATACTAGAGGGTGGTATCAGAGTAGGTTTTATTCTCTTTGGGTGATATTTTATACCACGAGGTGGTATCAAAGCTTCAAACACTTGGACTAGATGGGTGGAATTTGTTTTTCATGCATGCATGTTAGTTTTCTATGTGTTTGTTATGCATACATTGTGATGGTCATTGTTGTGGTTTTATGTCATCATGTAGAGGTTGATGATGTTGGTATGTTGAGATGATTGAATATGTTGATTTGATTAGATTATGATGATATATATATATATATATATATATATATATATATATATATATATATATATATATATATATATATATATATATATATATATATATATATATATATATATATATCCGAATTGATTGTGTAGACGAGATAGCCACCCCTAAACTTGACTAAGGTATGTTGATTATGTTTATATTTGGTTTATCTGACATGGTATTTTTGCAAGAAGAAGATCAGAGATGGATGGATACACTTGAAAGGAGAGGTAGTGGGTATAGATTGTATTCTAGTTTTGTATCAAAGAGACAACATGTTCATCACCGTTATCATCCTTACAAGAGGAACAAGAAGTAGTACTTGTCGGATGACTTTAGGAAAGCCAAACATCCTATCTTTGATGGAGAGCTGAAGAAACAGGAAGATGCAAAATCATGGTTTCTTAGGATGAAGAATTTCTTCAAGGTGCATGATTATACAGAGAACATGAAAGCTAGGATAACCATTTTCATTCTCAAAGGGAAAGCAAAGATCTGGTGGGAAGATGTAAAACGTGTCAAAGGTATCATAGCAGAGTAGTTGATTTGGCATGAGTTCAAGAGACTTTTTAGAAAGAAGTTATTTTCATAGAGATACTATGACGATAAGGCTATGCATTCTGATATGGACTCATTTATCTTGTATAATTCAAACAACGGCAAAACTGAAATCACAGCTGTAGAAGAAGAAAAATACAAAGCAACTGATAGTGAAAACATATTTCATGAGTCTCTATGGAATTTAGATTTTGATGTCTCTATAAGTAGATTAGGAGCAGAAGCAGGAGTTTGGATTCATAACATGGAAAATAATCATTCTAAAGGTCATGCCTTTAGATTAAACTTTAAATGCACAAACAACATGGGAAAATATGAAGCTTTAATCTTAGGACTACAAATTGTAAGAAAAATTGGAGCCGAGAGAGTTTCTATCATGGGAGACTCAGAATTGATTATAAAAAAAATTAAAGGAGAATATTCTGTGAATAATCCTAGGCTTAGCCAATACAGGGAAACTATCCTAGATTTGATCAAGGAACTTCTTGAAACCGATTTTGCTACTATTCCTAGGAAATAGAACATGCAAGCTCACAGTTTGGCTACTCTTGCTGGTACTTGTAAATTACCTTTTCAGCCCAACCACCAGTACATAGCAGAAGTAAGACACGGACCTGTTATACCTGATAATTTGAAATATTGGCAGATTTTCTCACAAGATTCTCAAATCTATGATTTCATGAATGCTTAAGGAGAGTTTCAAAACAGTAACATATATACAGATTGTACAGTAAATAAAATCATAGATAGTGAGATAGATATAAATGCTTTAGATGTAGATAAACCCACTAAATCCACTAAAGTAGAAATAAACAACTTAGAAAAAGTAGAAATAGAAGAAATAATCAATGATGATTCTGAGATTTTAAACCTTAAAAATAACTTTTTGCCTAAGGGATTAGTCCCATTAGAAGATTTATTTGATTCAAATGATGTAGCTAGGAAACCAAAAATGGAGCCTTTGAGAGCAGACATAGAAGAATGTAACATAGGAACAGAAGAAAAACCCAAGTTTATCAAAATATCCAAAGAATTACCTCGAGATGAAAAGCTAAAATATATAAGTCTATTCAAAGAGTTTCAAGATATCTTTCTCTGGAGTTATGAAGACCTCAAGTCTTATGATACCAACATTATTCAACATAAGATATCCATCAAAGAATATCAGAAACCCTTTAAACAAAAGCTTAGGAGAATCAATCCAGTTCTTATGCCATTAATTGAAAAAGAAGTAAAAAGGATGTATGATGCACAAATCATAGCACCAATTAGATATTCAGATTAGGTCTCTAATTTAGTCACTACTAGAAAGAAAACAGGAGAAATCAGACTCTGTGTTGATTTCAGAAACTTGAACAAAGTGTCATTAAAAGATAACTATCCTCTCCCTAAAATGGACCATATTCTCCAGAGGGTGGTAGGCTCATCTAGAATTTCATTGCTTGATGGATTCTCTGGATACAACCAAATCTTAGTTCAGCTAGAGGATCAAGCAAAGACTGCATTTACCACTCCTTGGGGTACTTTCATGTATTTAAAGATGCCTTTTGTATTAATGAATACTGGAGCAACATTCCAGAGAGAAATGAACATAGATTTTGCAAAAGATATCCATGACTTTCTAGTGGTTTACCAAGATGACATCACAGTGTTTTCCAAATCAGATAATGAACATCTAGATCACCTGAGAAGAGTTTTCATTAAATGTAGAAAATTTGGTATTTCCTTAAATCCCAAAAATACACTCTTTGGTCTAGAAGAAGGTAAAATTTTGGGGCACATAATATCAAAAGATGGAAGTAGAATAGATCTAGCTAGAATAGAGGCAATCCTAAACATCACTCATTGTAGAAACATCAAAGAATTATAATCATCTTTTGGCAAAACAAATTTTCTTAGGAGATTCATTTCTAACTTAGCAGAATTAATTAGAGAATTAAATAACATGTTAAAGAAAGATTCAGCACTTAAGTGGACAGTAGAGACTAAACAGTCTTTTGAGGCAATCAAAGAATCCCTTACTAAAACAGCAGTCCTCATAAGTCCTGATTTCAAAAAATATTTTATATTTTTTTTTCTTTTGCTTGAGAACATACTATTGAAGCAGTCTTGCTGCAAAAGAATGATCAAGGCTATGAGCAACCTTTTTCATTTTTCAGCAAATCTTTGAGAGATGCTACATTGAAGTACAACATAATATAAAAACAATCACTTGCTTTAGTGAAAGCTATTAAATATTTTAGAGTGTACATCTTATACTCACACATCATTGCTTATGTTCCAAATTCAATTGGAAGGGACATTCTGACACAAAATGGGCCTGAAGGAAAAAGAGGCAAATGGATTGCCACTATTTTGGAATATGACATAGAAATAAAGCCTACAAAACTTATCAAAGGCCAAGGTTTAGGTAAACTCATGGTTGAATTGAACTGTCAGGCCTTAGATATAAATTCATTGGTTCCCTAGATGATCAGGAAGAGATGGTGACTCCACAGATTAGTGAAGCTTTCATAGATTCACCTTGGTATGCAGATATCATATTTGTTTTACTAAACCTACAAGCTCCTCCTGGTTTATCTAGAACTAAAGGTAGATTTTTGAAAATGAAATCAATGAAATATTGTATCATAGACAATGCTTTATTTTGGAAAGATAATGGTGCCATTTTATTGAATTGTTTATTAAAAGATGAAGCTGACAATGTTATGCAAGAATTTCATGCAGGAGATTGTGGAGGACACCTATATTGGAAAACAACTACTGATAAGATTTTAAGGGCAGGTTTTTACTGGCCCACCCTTTTTGCAGATGTCAAGAAATATGTGACCTCCTGTCACAAGTGCCAAATATTTGAGGGAAAAAGGAAGCTCTTACCATTACCTCTCAAACCCATCTCCACAGAAATGCCTTTTCAACAATGGGGTTTGGACTTCATTGGGGAAATTCACCCATCCTCCTCAGCCCAACATAAATGGATATTGACAACCACTGATTACTTTACTAAATGGATAGAAGCCATCCCTTCGAGAGAAGCCACAGACTCTGTCATCATTTCATTCCTTGAGAACAACATCCTTTCTAGATTTGGATGCCCCAAAAAGCTCATCACTGATAATGAAGATGCTTTGAAATCCAAGAAAATGGTTGAATTTTGTAACAAATATCACATTGCCCTTGGCCATTCCACTACCTATTACCCTCAAGGTAATGGACTTACAGAATCTTCAAACAAAAGCCTTGTCAATATCATCAAGAAACTGCTAGAAGACAACATGAAGACCTGGAACAAAAAGTTGGTTAATGCCTTATGGGAAGATAGCCTAACTACCAAAAAATCCATTGGTACATCTCCTTACCAGCTAGTATATGGAATGGATGTTGCTTTTCCATCCTCTTTAGGAGTACTGTTGGGTTGTGTTATATTCTTTCATGACTAGCCCATGCAGTTAACCAGGCGGTTAGAAGGGGGGCGAAGCCCCCCCCTTCGTTGAGCCGATTGCGTAGTAGGGGGAGTCACAGGGAATTTGAGGGGTGTAGGTAACCCCACTCTATGGGGTCCGGGGTAGCGCCCCTGAAAATTTTGGTTTTGGACCCTATGTTAGGTTGGGTGGACCCACCTATGGCTTTGTGCATGATGTTCGCACATGTTTTTGGACGCAATGGTTTTCGGTCCATGGTATTGGATGCTTCAACATGTATAAATACGTATTATAACATTGAAAGGGACATAATGAAAAATCAAGCTGGTAGTCCCGGTCTTGGGATCCAAGGGAAAATCTCTATGTATATGTGTTTTATGTGTTATGTTCTCATTGTTTATTTTATCTGTTTTAGAATTTGTATGCAGGTAATTTTTGTACGGGGTTAAAACCTACATTTGGTATCAGAGCTATTTTGGCTTCAAGGGGACACCTTTGTTGCTGAGGGGTTTCGCTCGAGCCTGTGGTAGAACCTGTTCAATGGGAGATCTGCGAGATCGATTCTGGTGGTGAAAGAAGATGGCGAGCAGTGGAAAGATAGAGATTGAGAAATTTAATGGTCAGAGTTTTGAGTTGTGGAAACTCAAGATGGAGGTGTTGGTGGATAAAGATTAGTGGATCACGGTAGATCCAGGTACTAAACCAACGGGAGTGTCCGATTAAGAATGGAAGAAGTTGGATCGGAAGGCAAAGAGCACAATACGATTGTGTGTCTCAGATTCAGTATTGTTGAATGTATCAGGGGAAGCTACGGCGAAGGATTTGTGGGACAAGTTAGGAACTTTGTACCAATCTAAGTCTCTGGTGAATAAACTGTTCTTGCGGAAAAAGCTATATAACCTGAGGATGAAAGATGGAGACTCGGTGATAGAACTTCTGAACACATTTAATAATGTGGTAAGTCAGTTAGCATCTGTTGATATTAAAATTTCAAATGAAGATAAGTGCATCAGTTTGTTGTGTTCTCTACCAGATTCATGGGATAGTCTAGTTATTGCAACAGGTAGCAATGCAACTGCCTTGCAATTTGATGAAATAGTCTCATCCTTGCTGACGGAGGAGATGAGATGGAAAAATATGGCGAGCCAGAATGGTGATGCCTTGTCTGTACAAGGACGTTCCCAGAATAGAAACAAAAATAACTCATCGAGTGGGAGATCTAAATCTAGAGGGAGATCTAAATCTCCAGGAAAACCTGTAAAGATGGTGTGCTAGAAATGCAGAAAGGAAGGGCACTACAAAAGGGACTATAAATCTAAAGCTCTTGATAAAGGAAAGGGATCTGATGATGCTCCTTCTGCAAAGGCAAAAACCACCTTAGATGAAAGGGGGGATGTGTACTTGGCTTTTTCAAGTACACATGTAGATCATGAGGCATGGTTGATTGACTCAGGTGCATCCTTTCACTTCACTCCCCATAGAGAGTGGTTCTGCGAGTATGAGAAATACGATGGTGGTGATGTCTTCTTAGGGGATGATATGAAGTCTAGAATCGTTGGTCGCGGAAAATTAAAGTTGAAGTTGCAAGGTGGAAGGGTTAGAACACTTCCGGGTGTTCTGCATATTTCTGCATTGGCTAGAAATCTAATTTTTGTAAGCAAGTTGGATGATGCAGGTGTAAAAATAGTGTTCGAGAAGGATACCTACAAGATGGTTTGGGGAGCACTGGTATTGATGTAGAGAGTTCGGATTGGAACTCTGTACAAGCTGCAAGGTAACATTGTTGTTGATGGGTGCAACATTTCTGTGGTTCTTGAAAGTGGAGCAAAAAATCTAATGGTCTCTAGAGAGAAGACCATGTTGTGGAATCAAAGGCTTGGACATATTGGAAAGAAGGGCCTTCGAATACTTCATAGTAAAGGTATGGTAGAAGGTATGAGTAATAACTCTCTGGATTTTGATTTCTGTGAAAGTTTGTATATGGGAAGCAGAATTGGGTGAGTTTCCCCTCTAGTGGTAAGAGGGTGAAACAAATATTAGAGCTTGTGCACAGTGATGTGTTTGGACCTATGAAACTTCCATCACTGGGTAAGTCTGTGTACTATGTATCATTTATAGATGACTTCTCAAGGAATACATGGATATATTTCCTTAAGAATAAATCTGAAGTCTTTGACAGGTTTAAAGAATTTAAGGCTCTAGTGGAAAACCAAATAGAGAAGAAGATAAAGGTGTTGAATACGGATAACGGTGGAGAGTTTTGCAGTAAGGAATTTGATGAATTTTGTTAGAAGTGTGGTATAGCATGGCAGAAGACTACTCCATATAAACCTCAGCAAAATGGAGTTGCATAAAGAATGAACAAGACGTTGATGGAAAGGGCAAGAAGCATGCTCAATGGTGTCGGGTTAGGATAGGAATTCTAGGCAGAGGCGATGGAGACAGCATGTTACCTTGTCAACAGATCACCTTCATCAGCATTGGAGGATAAGACTCCACAAGAGGTATGGACTGGTAAGAAACCCTCTCTTTCACATCTGAGGGTATTTGGATGTGATGCATATGTACATGTTCCAAAGGAGAAACGAACCAAGTTAGATAGTAAATCTGAAAAGTGCATCTTTATTGGGTATAAGGATGGTTTAAAGGGTTATAAGCTTTGGAACCCAGTAACAAGGAAGGTTGTGTACAGCCAAGATGTGGTGTTTAGAGAGGTGAAAGATGTTATTAAACATGAAGTCTAACCAAAGGAACCTGAGAAGATAGAGTTTGATCTAAAGGAGGAAGAATCAAACTCTACAGCAGAGGAGGAATCAGAAGATGAAGAGCCACAAATTCTGGGTGTGAGAAGATCAGTTTGAGAAAGAAGGCAGCCAGAAAGGTATAGTCCATCTGCTTTCTGTTCAAATTTTTTATTATCTATTACTGATGATGATCCCAGAACTATGAAGGAAGCAGTAGATTCAGAGGATGGAAAACTTTGGAAAGAGGCCGTGGTTGATGAAATGGCATCTTTGCACAAAAATGAGGCTTAGGATCTGGTGGAGTTGTCGGCTGGAAAGAAACCCATTGGCAGCAAATGGGTGTTCAAGAAGAAGACAAATGCAGAAGGAAAGGTGGAGAAATGCAAAGCTCAATTGGTAGTAAAAGGTTATTCCCAGGTGCCGGGAAATGATTTTGGTGATATTTTTTCTCCTGTTGCCAACGTAACTTCTATTAGATTACTTTTATCTGTTGTTGTTGCTTTTGATTTTGAGTTAGAGTAGATGGATGTGAAGACAACATTTCTTCACGGGGATCTGGAAGAGGAGATCTACATGAAGCAACCTGAAGGCTTTGCGGTGAAGGGTAAGAAAGAACTGGTATGCAAGTTAAAGAAGTCTCTGTATGGGTTAAAACAGTCACCAAGGATGTGGTATTAGAAATTTGATACATTTATATGGGGACTTGGCTTCACTAGAAGCAAAGCAGATCACTGTGTGTATTTTAAATTAATTGGTGACCATGTTATTTATCTGGTCTCGTATGTGGATGATATGTTGCTGGTTGGAAATGACAGAAATTATCTAGGATTTGAAGACCCATATGTCCTCCAAATTCAACATGAAAGATCTTGGTGTTGCAAACTATATTTTGGGCATGGAAATTAAAAGAGATCAGACAAAGAGGAAGCTCTAGTTAAACCAGAGGAAGTATGTCGAGACAATATTGCAGAGGTTTAATATGCAGGATAGTAAACCGATGAAGGTTCCTATTCCTATAGGTGTAAAGTTATCTATTGAATAGTGTCCCAAGTCACAAGAAGAGGAAGAGGACATGTCCCGTGTTCCATATGCAAGTGTAGTCAGTAGCCTAATGTATGCGATGGTCTGTACTAGACCAGACATTGCACATGCAGTGGGAGTATTGAGCAGGTTTATGTCAAAACCAGGGAAGGAGCACTAGATAGCAGTGAAGCGGGTCTTCAGGTATTTGCGTGGCACTAGTGATTATGGTTTATGCTACCAAGGAAGACCATGATTGGACAGAGTGTTGGATATTCGTGGCTTTGTTGATGCAGATTAGGCTGGAGATCTAGATCAGAGAAGATCTACAAGTGGGTATGTATTTAACCTATTTGGAGGTGCAGTCAGTTGGATGAGTAAGAAACAATCTGTAGTGGCACTATCAACTACAGAGGCAAAATACATGGAAGCCACTCATGCAAGCAAGGAAGCAGTTTGGTTGCAGAGATTGTGTTCAAATATGGGGTTAGTACAGGGAGCTATAAGGATAGACTATGACAGCCAAAGTGCAATTTTCTTAGCAAAGAACCCTGCATATCATTCAAAGACAAGGCACATTGATGTTCAGTATCACTTTGTGAGGGATATGATAGAAGACAAAAAGGTTTTGTTCGTAAATTTGGACACTTTGAAGAATATTGCAGATGCATTGACAAAATTTGTGAGCTCTGAGAAGTTATCTTGGTGTAGAGAAACAATGGGCATTGCAGGGCTAGATAAATGACTAAGCTCTCTTGTGGCCCCCTGTGGAAAGAAAAAAACAAGTGGGAGAATGTTGGGTTGTGTTATATTCTTTCACGACTAGCCCACGTAATTAACCGGGGGGTTAGAAGGGGGGCGGAGCCCCCCCCCCCCCCCCCCCCCCCCCCCCTTCATTGCACCAATTGCATAGCGAGGGGAGTCACAAGGGGTTTGAGGGATGCAGGTAACCCCACTCTATGGGGTCTGGGGCAGCGCCCCAGAAAATTTTAGTTTTGGACCCTATGTTAGGTTGGGCAGACCCACCTATGGTTTTGTGCATGATTTTCGCACATGTTTTTGGACGCAATGGTTTTCGGTCCATGGTTTTGGATGCAATAGATTTCGGTCCATGGTATTGGATGCTTCGACATGTATAAATATGTATTATAACAATGAAAGGAACATAATGAAAAATCGAGCTGGTAGTCTCGGATTTAGGATCCAGGGGAAAATCGTTCTGTATATGTGTTTTATGTGTTATGCTCTCGCATTGTTTATTTTATGTGTTTTAGAATTCGTATGCAGGTAATTTCTGTACGTGGTCAAAACCTACAATTACTAGTGATGAAAATGATTCAAGAGTTGCAAGTAGAACCAAATGATATCCAAAGGAGGATAAATTAGACCATACACTTGCAGCAGACCAGAGAAGAAGTCTATGTCCAATCACAAGTGATCCAAGATAAAGTCAAAAAGATTTTTTACAAGGAAACCAAAGCTGATGATTTTTACATAGGTGATAAAGTACTCAAATGGGATTCTAAAAGAGAAGAAAAGGGTAAACATGGAAAATTTGATTTCCTATGGCAAGGGCCTTATATCATTTATGGTTACAGAGGTAACAATGCATTTTTCTTGAGACAGTTAGATGGAACAGATCTACCAGGAGGACCAGTCAATGGTAGAATTTTGAAGCATTACCTATCCATAGATTAACAATAGTTCATTTTACTTTGTTCATTGTATATAACATTGCAGAGTTTAGATTGGATTGGATGGTAATTCTTTGAGGTTGAAGCCCAAAGAGAAGGCCCTAAGCTTTGAAAGGTGTACCATCATATGTATGAATAAAGCAGATCATAGAGGAGCAATTACAAGGCAGCCACAATCAAAATTTCAAAGGCTACTGATCTTAAAGTTCTTGACATTTCACCAGGAAATGCCATCCCCATGTGGAGCCACTATTAGGGTCCTATAATAATAGGATCCATAATTTTGAATTGCCTATGGTAAGTCTTGTAATATTTTACATACTTTTGCTTTCTACAAAATGTTTTCCCATATTAAAATTAAAAATTGTAAAGAGGGTATGTCCTAAAAGAATAATCAAAAGACAAAAAGAAAGGAAAAGATCAAAAAAGTAAAAAAATATGAAGCCCAAAAAGAGATAAAAATATATCATGAAAGTGTGCAAATTCAAATCCCACTACCTTTTACGTTACTTTGCAAAATAAGATTGTGTGCAGCTTGTCAAGAATGCCACAATCCATGATGGTCAAATAGTTTAATCTTGACTCATTCATGTTTTAAATTTCATGTTGATAGATAGAGAATAAAGATCTAGCCAAACTGTTTAATCTTGGCAAATCAGTAGTTAGGTAGAGAATAAAATGAGCTCATCAGTTTAATCTAAGCCATTGGAAGTTATAAGGTTAGAATTAGATAGTTTGCTTATCAAAAGAAAAAGAATAAAGGGTCAGCAAACTCAAATGCACCTAATGAATGAAGAAAAAATGCTAGGGTAAATAAAGGGTAGGTAGAGGAAGTTTTGCAAGTGCACAAGGTTGCTAATTCAAAAAGCACATTCATCATGCTTAATCCTATGTTTCATGTGCAAGAGGAATTGTGAAAGAGAAAGGATATTCACTGAAGCTTATTTACTAATTTCCCCTCATTTCACTAGACCCCCACATACTTATTTGCTAATTTCCCCTCATTATCCCTTCATTACTCATAAAAACCCTTTCCCTTCATTTTTACCTTTTATCCCTTTGTTTCACACATTTCCCTACACCTTACCCTTCAAAAAATCATTCCCCCTTCCCAAAACCCCTTTCCCTAGTGTGAAACACATTTCCATCACAAATAATACTCCCCCCCATATTAATTTCCCTTTTCCCCTTAAAAACCCACAAAAAACCCTTTATCCTAAGTTTTTCCTAAAGTCCCGCTTTATAAATCCCCCACATTATAATTTCCGAAACCCTTCTTTAACCCACCAAGCCTTGGAGCAGTTAAAAAAAAAAACTGCCATATAACCCATGGTCCCACTTTTATTAAACATGCTTCTTATATTTAAATCTCATCATTATTTTGTTAATTAATTAAAATTCTTTGTAATTAAACCCCGAGTCCCCCCAACCACTTTCCCAACTCTATCCGTGCAACTCCACTGTGCGATATCCCTCTGATCTCCCACCCCCAGATCCAACACCGAACAGTTATATTGCGCGGATTCATCGTTCGAAAGTTAACGGCCCGAGAGCACGCGAGATTCGCGGTTTTGACCAAGCGTTGTTTGGCTATGTGGCAGCACCAGGTTATATCACGTGCTCGCGAAAAATACCACCCACCATCCAAAAGCAGTGTGATATTGCACAAAACCACCTCCTCGCCTAAAACCAAAACTACCCACTATTCATTCAATAAATCCCACGCCAAAATGTAACTGTTATTGGTTAAAAGGCCGAAAAAGCCCCAATTTGTTCTTTTCGCTCGTTTTCATTGTGAACCTCTACTAAACCAATTCTGACACCCTAAACCTCTGAGCAACCAATTTAACCACCTTTTTTCACCTAAAGATGTTGCGGACACCAAATTGAAGTAGAAAATAGCCAGTTCAAGTCTAAGTACCCTCTGCAGCTACCACAAAACCTCGTTTGCGCACCAAAAACCATCAAATTCCAGGTATTCTTGATAGAGAAAGAATGACCTTGTGAATTTAAATTATACGCAGTAATTATCCGAGGTTAATCAATTAAATTAATTAAAAAACCTTCCTGAACCGAAGAGAAACCTATTGTGCACCCAAACCCCTTTTTTACAGATTGAAATTACCCTCCCACTATTCCAAACCTTCTGACTTTATTTCTAAAGCCACAAAAAGAGTAATTTAGTTGAATAAACCAAATTATGGCTTCCCAAAGTTCTTTGGATGTAAGACCTCTGCAAACCCTCACCTGGATATTGACCACCTCTCTTTAGCTGACAAAGACTTTTAAATTAAAGATACTACTTCCCCTACCAACTTACTGAAACTCCACTACTGGAGTAAAGACAAGTTTTTGAACCAGAATGATAGCATTCACCTATGGGAGTCCAATTTGTCCAAGTACTTGTTCCCACAGGTACACTTATTCCCATAAATCATCCACTTCTGCCAAGCTTTCTATGTTCCCAATCAAAGAGCCATAATCTCCCCTGACCAACAAGTTTTATTCACCATTACTGCGGAATCAAATAATCAAATGCTGCAAATCCAGCCAGGCCCAAATGAGACCCCACTTTCCATTAAAGTTTTACTTGAACTCTACATAAAGCTAGACCTTCCCAAGAAGGCTTAGAATTTTCAAACTTTCATCATAGAGGAGTCTCATACTCCTACAGAGAGTCCTCCATATGCTGGAACCATTTTCTATGAGAGAGGCAGAGAGATTATTACCATGCTCTCTTGCATTCTAGGGTACAACACAGATGAACATGTGGATGAGGTTGTTCTTGCATTCCTTTCTATCTTTTTCCCAGGAAAGCCTCCTGCTACAATTTACAACTTTTCTCAGTTCATAGCAGACAGAACCCATGACCAGTTTATCAAATTACCAAATTAGAGAGTTTTCAAATACTCATCAGTATTGTTTCACATGTTCATATATTTTCAGTTAGATAAGTTTCCAGTCAGCATTCAAAAGTTAGACACCAAGGGCAATCCAAGATCTGTCATCTTTTGGACACCATTGATCCAAAGATATTCCACTATTTTTTCTTATAAAGAGTTCATTGATTCATTTGTTCATCCAGTTATAAACATGCTAACCAGTAGCTATCAACCCATGATAAGTGAGGAGATTAAGAGAGTTTTACAGTTGGCTAAGAATAGTAGAGTGGGAGACTGGTATCTATACCAAGACCACACAGAAATCAGAATATATGGATGCCAACTTACTCCCTACAAACTACCCAAATGATTTGCATTAGAGTATTTTACACAAATCATAAACTCTGATGAAGTTAATTTCTTGTCAACTAGGAAGAAGAATCGGTTCAAAATGAAAATCAATTGGGCCCCTTTATTTGTAATAATAGGGAAGCTGGACTAGAGGCAGATAAGATTTTACAGCAGATGAATTTCAAGAATAGTTTTATGCGGCAGTATGACCCTCATGGAGTCAAAATAAACTAAGGCTCAAAGTTAAATTAAGTCCTTTCATACATGATCCTAGGCCAGACATTGAGAGATTTGCTAACTAGTCATAATGGTTGGAAAACACTTTGATAGATATGGACAGTCGTGTAGTAGATGTGGAGAATACATTAATAGATGTTGAGAAGCAGATTGATACTAGTTCCTTTCTGCAAGTTCCAGCCCTAGAAGAACAAATGAATATTCCTCCTATTTTGCAGACTCCAGCCAATGAAGACAGAAATGTTAAGAGAACTAGGGAAGAAGGTTCTAGCTCAGCAATGGACACTACAGATGACCAATTTGAGATCAATTACAGGAAGAGGCCCAAGCTTAATCCTGTAACTGAACAAGAAGACACCATTGACACAGTGAAAATTACTGACACTGAAACAATTATTGGAAGGAATAAAGGCCCAATAGCTTCAAAAGAAACACACCAGCCTTCTACTTCAAACACTCAACTCATTGAGAAACAACTCAACATTGAAGTCTCTTCATCCAGAAAGCCTGTGGATAAAGAGAAATATATTAAAGAAAAGTACAAAGAAATTAAGTTGAGAAATGAGGCATTAAAGGCTGAGACTTATGCTCAGTACTTCAAGCAAATACCTGCCAATCAAAATAGGTTAATGTCAGCCTTTGACATTAAAACTGGGAAGATGCAAATGACATTCATGGAGCCTACTGTTCAAAAACCAAGATCATCAACTGACTATAGGAAAAGTGAATTTGAAGTTTTGGCCAGGGATGTTCACCCTATTGACCAAATCGAATTCCATAAGAAGGTAGGTGATATGATCGATTCCACCATGACAAATAAAGTCATGACTGTGCACAAACTCCAAAGCTCACTAGATAATATCACTGCACAGTATAAACTGGAAAAGGCATCCTCACAGGCCAAGGAAAACATAATCAAGTCACTGGAAGACTTGGTGATTGAGCTTGGGTATAATCCCAGTGATGTCAAAGATGCAGAGAAACTGATAAAGAAAAAGAATGAGGATATTCTTGCTTTGAAGAAGCAATTGAAGCTGCCTCATTCAGAGAATCCACAGACCAAGGAGGTCCTTGAAATCCAAAATCAACAAGAGGAGATGATGGATCTCATTCTCCAATTAAATGATCAATTAAAAGAAATGGAGAAGGAGTTGGACAGCTTGATACAGCTGAAACAGGCCAGATTTGAGCCAACCACTACCACTACCATTCCAACAGTCACTACAACAGCACCATAAACCTTGGTGGCTTAATTGGCTCCCACAGCTCCACTAGCTACAACACTTCCAGCTGCAACAGCATCTACATCAACAACAAGTTCAACAACAACAGCAACTCAGCCAAGTGATGAGGCAAGAAAACTGGTCAAAGCAATGGAGTACATGTCCATTCAGACCACAAAGATAAATAAACTTGAAGAAAAGATAACAAGTCTAGAGGATGAGAATAAACTTGCACAGATTATGCACAAGAATGAAGTTCAGAAGTCAACTAGGTTGACTGAAAGAATGAAGAATTTGGAGAAAGAGTTGACATTGAAGGAGCCACTTGGCCAAGCTAAAGAAAAAATATGGGCCAATATCATTGACTCTATCAATGATATTTGGCCATATATACAAGTCATATTTGAACAAAATGATTTAGTCAAAGAGGCTATTGAAGCAATTCAAAGAGTTAAGGTTGAACTTGGAGACATGCCAGAAGAAGCCACCAGAATAATCCACCTCCTTAACTCTAAAAATAAATATGAATTGTAGGAGCTGGACATAGCTGACAGGACTGGCACCATAATAGAGGTGAAAAAGGTGCTCACCAAGAGGAATTTAATGATGAACCTTCAGGACAAATGCCAAACCATGCAGCTGGCTATAGACAGGTTCATGGTTAAGTTTGATGTTTTAAGGCAGAAAGGTTTTCCAAATCCTTTGGTGATAAATGACATATTGATGCCACAGGAAGACTACAACAGGAAAATTCTAGAGGTGGCAAGAGATCAAGCCAATAATTCCTCTATGAAGGGGATGCCTACAAGAAAGGTTTTGTATCATACATTTGAGAACCTATTATACCTCCAGCATGAGGTAAAACACATTTTTGTGAACAGACCCACCTTTGCCAAGTACACAAAAGAAAATGAAATCTACAGGAAAATGGTAAATATCAAATTACGAAATGCAGATACATGGGAAAAGTTAAATGACTTACTATAAAAATGCATAGTAAAAGTAAAAATAGTGCAGTAAAAGAAAAGCAGAATGCCAGCTCAGACGAAAGAGTATCAGTTGAAATGGCAAAGTAAAAGAAAAGTCAGCATGGAAGACCAACAGCAAAGGAGATTAAACAGCAAAAGATCAAAGAATAAGACAGCACAGCCTAATAAACAGGGAAAGATTGCAACAGTTGAATATATGTCTCTATCTTCTTGCATGAAGATATCTCTTTTTCCTAGATTAATTCCCAAGACAGTTTGGGATATTTTGTAAACTATTTTTGTATAAATACTTCATAATTTGAAGTATAGAAGGGGGATAGCTAGACATTTCTATAGTTGTATTGATTTGTACCCTGAGGGTTCATTGTACCAATTTTTCAAGTTAGCAGACTAGACTAAGTAATAAAGAGATTGCATTACAGGATTCATGTGTTGAGTGACTTCAGTGGAGTATTTTCTTTGTCAAATTTGTTATTTTCTTAAGTGTTTCACAAACTTGCATGTTATCTAAATTGAATGAATTAACTGGAATTATATTACAGAATTTGTTTAAGTACACTCTGTCTTGAACAGTTAATCATTTTAATGTTTTCTTCTGATATCCATATTAGGGAACCCTTCATTTCTCCTTAGTTTCGATTGACCCCTACCATTTCCTTCATTATTCAGTTTAAGGAACCCTTAATTACTCCTTGGATCTGATTGAAAACCACTTCACCATCCAACCTTAAGATCTAAATTTACTCAGCTACCTTGCCCTGTAAACACTATTTGTAGAACTTGATCCAGTCATGTTTTCTTGACACTTGACCCCATAGCCCAATGGTAAAAGACATCCCCCTATCCATCTAAGTCAGTAATCCCACCACCAAATCAAAATAAAAATCCAACTACAACCATAACTAACCTAAAATCAATTAACTATATAAAGTTAAATCATAAAGAGAGAGCCCTCTTTGAGCATTAGGAAGGCTAGATCGTAATCTCCAAAGTAGGTTTCTGGTTACCTCTATCATTTCTTTCACAACAACTCTAGCGAAATTTTGGAGTGATAACAAAACGGAAAGAAGTTTGAATGGATAAAGGAGTGTGCAGCTAGTTTTGAGTAGTTGAAGCAATTTCTTACTGGTCTCGAAGATTACATATCCAGATATAATTTTTTATATGTACATATGATTGCAAGAGGGGACTTGGTGGAGTTCTGATGTAGGAAGAAAATGCGATATGCTACGAGTCAAGGAAACTGAATGAGCATGAGGAGAACAATGATTTGGAAGCTATCATTCATGCATTGAAGATGTGGATACATTATCTTCTTGGCGGGAGGTTTATTCTGATGAGTGATCACAGTGGGTTGAGATACTTGTTTGACCAACCTAATGTGAGTTCCAGGAAAGCTAGATGGTTGGCCACACTTAGTGAGTTTGACTTCGAGATCAGGTACACTAAGGGTAAAGAGAACACGGTTGCAGATGCTCGTAGAAGAAGAGTGCAGGGAAATCACATTGTATCTATGAGTTCATATGGGAAAAATTTGGAGGAGCAGATATTGCAGGCATGGAAGCAGGATGACAGGTACCAGGGCTTAAGCATAACTTACAAAAACAGAGTACAAGTGATCAGGATGTGGATTATCATCTCACGACATATGGTTTGGTGAGATTTAGGGACAAGATCCATGTGCCAAACAACAATGAGATGAAGAAGATTATCTTGACGTAATTTCATGTCAAGTCGTATTTAAGTCATGTGGGATATCATAATACTTTGAAAGCTATGAAGAATTTCTACTGTTGGCTGAATCTAAAGAAAGAGATAGTTGAGTTTGTCAGAGATGTTTGGATTGTCAACCGCAAAAGTATAGATTGAGCATCTAGGTGGTTTATTACATGTGATTTTGATTCCAGAATGGAAATGGGAGGTCATTTCCATGGATTTCAAGTTGGGGACCAAGTGTACTTGCGCATCAATCCCAATAAGATCTCCTGAAGGATTGGATCATGTGCCAAGTTGACACCTCAGTATTGTGGGCCTTTTTAGATCCTTGATAGGATTGGACTAGTGGCCTACAAAATTTCACTACCTCCGACAGTGAAATTCCATGATGTTTTCCATGTATCATTGCTTAAGAAGTATGTCCAGGGTGTTGATCATGTGATTGAATGGTTTTTATTATAGATGGAACCAAAGGGAGAATTCTAGCTAGAACCTCAATGCATATTACAACAGAAACAACTCATGCTCCGGAACCGAGCAATTGAGCAAGTTAAAGTGCAGTGGAAGAACTTTAGGCCTAATGAAGCTACATGGGAGATTGTTGATCAAATGCAGGCCATGTATCTAGTTGAGCGGATATATTCTGGTATATGTGTTTGATGTTGTGTTGGTTATATGTATATTCATATGTATGTTGTAAATAACGCATCAAGTTGTGTTATAAATCTCCAATAAGCAGTATGGTGTTCATTTCATGATGGTTGTGGTCTTAGTAGTGTGATATGATGTGTTATATGGAACTTCACTATTGCGGACAAAGGTGAATTCCCTAGACCTAGTGGCTTGGTCTAAAACAACAAAATACAAATAACTTCAAATTTTTCCTTAGATAAATTAGAGTATTGGAAAGAAGCCTACCTCGGATCTATAGTAAGCCTTCCTTTCCTCCTTGCTTGTAAGCTCCAATTGTAGCTCCAAATGCTATAATTAGATACTACACACACAACTAAAACAATCAAAGAAACCATGATCTATGTAGTATAATCTAAAACCTCTATTCAATGCATCAGACACTCAGCGAAATATATGAGTGCAAGCATAACACAACAAATATAAGAAAACAAGATGCTCTTTATATCAACAAAAATAAAAGAGAGTACAACCATAAATAGATGACTTTGTAGATGTCTCCCCAAGTTTATTTGTCCTTATCACAAAGCACAATTCCACACCAACCCTAATGCAAGAAAGTGATGACTCCTTAGGTTCAAACTAGCAACAAGAGTGTACTATGAATATCCAAAATACAACCCTGATGCTATGGATGACAGTAAATTTATAGGAGAATTATGGTAGTTTAAAATTTACCATTATGGGATTGAGATCTGCATATGATGGGAGGATGAGCTTAAGGGATAAAAGGTGAAGTCTCCAAGATAGGATTAGATAAGATTCGAGCTCCTTATCCATGGTAAATAGTTAAAACAACCTTTGAAGCTTCTAGAAGAGGAAGTTTCATAATTATTTTTAATTTTCCCAAATTTCTAGAATTATCACACCTATAGAAGGGAGAAACATGTGTTGATCCATGCAGGTGCTTAGTTATACAACATGCAACCAGCACAGGTAGGTAGTTATGCAGGGTACGTTGGGGCCAAAAACAATGTTTTTTAGCAATCTGTCCCAAAAACTCAGACTTTTTGGAGAGGTCATGCTTAGGTATTTGTGAAGGGATGATGACAACATGTTCATGGATATTGATTGATACTATTTTTTAGGCCTATTGACTAGATGTGACAAATTGGCCTATAACAAAGTTCTCCCTAAAGTAGAAAGTCAGAAGCGACAACTGATCATTGAAGTTCTTTACCTTGTGACAAGTCTGTATCAAGAACAACTGGTTGAAATCATCATATGTTACAATAAATTTCGTCATGGTTTGTTTGTTGAGGGAGGCATACCAATGCTTAGAACGTAAGCTAACATTACATGTACAATGATCAAGAAATATCATCCACTGATAATAGAGCGTAGACCCATGCTCATATGTTTGTCTCTATGATCATAGCCATCATACTTTGTAATCTTTTATTAATCCTAAAATTGAAACCTGGATGGATGGAACTAGATCCAAGGTCTTCTATCTCGTTCACTTGATCGCTTAATGTACGAGTCCAACCATATGAATAAATGAGTTGGAGTCGAACATGGTAGACACTCTAATTACCAACCAATGACGTAAGTCGTTAAAAGATACAAGAGAAACAACTAATGTGTTAATGGCTCTGAAGGTACCATAATACAATCTGTATGGTGTGAATAAAGGAGTTGAATTCGAACACCACACATAATTTTCCAGTTGAAAGCCAATGATGAAGACTTATCGCCGAGAGCAAGGAAACTTGCCATTGATGTATGCAAGTTCCAAGGCACCAAAGGGATTTTCTGAGTCAAATTCCTAGATAATGAGCTAATGTCAATAGGAAGAGACCCACTGGAGGAGGACCTTGATGTATCCCCCATCAACGACACAAAACGGGCATCAATATTTTGGATACAAAATGATGTTGATGTGGAATTGGTCCAAGAATGACATACATGAATAAAGGCTTAGGAGTATTGTATCATATATTAACTGAATGACTACTCTTGAACATATCAGTGACAATGGAGTTGGAAACACTGACCCAAAACCAATTATGGAGGCTTTTAATATGGTATGATTAACCAAATAGGCAAGAAGGTTTCCAAACCTAACGATCATGGAGATGAAGTGAAAGAGTGTCATGTTCAAGAATGACTCACTGCAATTAATAGGTACAGTACCCTGTTTTCCCAATTTCCCAACCATTTTTGTTAAGTAACTCTTTATTTTTTACAATATTGAGGAGGATAACATATGCTTGATCTTATAAGTTCATCCTTCGGATGAATCCTTTAAGTAAATTTAACGAACCCTAAGAAGGAGTGGTTCAATCCCATCATGCTCGACGAGTCCAACATTATTTGATTCCTTTACGACTCCGATGAAGGTGTAACTCAACTTCTTTTTTATGTTTAGATAGTTTTAAAAAGAGGTGAAAAAGAAAACTTCGAAGGTTCTTTTTCATAAGAATTTATTTTGAGTCTGAAAAGGCAGAAAACAATACTCAAGAGAACGTCTTAGCCATGTTCGATTAAGGTATTCCTTTTTCGTAAATAGTCTATCCAATTCTAGAAAAGGGTTAAACTTATACTAAGTAGACGTCTTTTCATTTACTTTAACGAGTTTGAAAATACAAGTGCTCAATAATATTTTCATGTTTAGGGAGTGTGAAAAGAGCTAAAAGAAGACTCCTCTTAGAGGAATGAGTGGTATAAAATCTAGCAACTAGTTCTGGTCGTGATGGAATTTCTCAAAACATGCAAACGTTAATAGGTTGGTTAATAAGACCACACATCGCAGCGGTTCGTCAAGAAAGGGTTAAACACCAAGTGAAAGTGTATGACATTCCAAGTAGATGGTGACGATGGAATGAGAAAAGAAAGGCTCATCTAATAGTCTGATAAGAAATGGAAATCACGTAGGATCGAATGTGAGAATGTTTTCATTTTTACACAAGCTTGAAACATGGGAAACTATGCTTTAATAAGTTTGCATGCCCCCAACATAATGACTTGATTCTAGGAACATGCCCCCCAAGCTTCATTTCATTCACCTAAGTAGACTACTGGTGACTAACATGTGGATGGAATGAAGGTTCATTTATGAGATCTAATCAAAGGCTCAAATTGGAAGGGGATCTATTTCATTCTTTAATGAGCTCGACACAGGGAAAGGAACTATTCTTCAGGACATTGTTTCATTTTTTAAAAATCTTGACACAAGAAAAGGAGTTCTACTCCAAGGACATTGTTTCATTTTTTAACGAGATTGACACAAGAAAAGGAACTATGCTCCTAGGATCTTGCTCATGACCTCAAGAATGCCATGGATTCCAAGAGGTTCTCATCAAATGGGAGAACAATTCTCTAGAAGGTATCAAGGGATCCAATGGAAAGATCAGACTCCAATGCCCCCAGTAAATGAATCACCATATCTCCTACTAGATCTAGGTCAACAGAAGTTGAACAAACAATGAGAGGCTCCTCTTCAATAGTAGGTAAGGGCATGGGACAGGTTGCCACATAATTAATTTTTGGCAGGAGATATACCACTTGCATATAAGGACCATTTAGAGATGTTCGTTGATTTGGAGTCAAATTAGGACCAACAAATGAAAGATTTTCAATGGTCACGATTCTTCCTTCATGCAGGAAACACATCACATGAAAGAGTGAAGAGACAACAACTCCCATGTCATAAATATAGTCACACCTAAGGAGTAAATTAAAATCCAAAGGGCCTTGGACTACCATCACATCTTCATGGACAATTTTCCTCCCAAAGTAATAGGAAACTGAGGAAGGATCCCTGATGGTTGATTGGTTCCTCTGTTAAAAGCCAACATATTATGGGTAACAGGAACAAGCTGTAAAGAATCAAAATCTTTCCAAGTAGTTGAGGATAGAATATTAAGAGACACACCTTCATTTATAATTGTTCCAAGTACAAGCATATTATACATTTGTATTACAACTTGGAAGGGCATGTAAGGAGGAAGATGATATCCTACCAGTCGACTCAAATCAAAGGAAGTGCCCATACTACTTGGAGGGGGTGTCGTGTGAATAAGAGAACTACCCCCTTGTGATATGGGAATGGGAGAACTACTCCCATGTAATATGGGATTGGGATAATTTCCCCCCGTGTCATGGGAACAGGAAGACTGCCCCCTAGTTCATTGGAACCTGAAGAAATGAGAAGAAATTGAGCGGTATGAGACTCACTCTCCATGGGAAAAATATGATTGAATGAAGGTGGAATCAAGTCAACCATTTTCTCAACCAATGGTTGGTCGAGAACAAACTCATGGGATTCATGATCAGAGAGAGTGGTATTTATTAGATTAGGATTTTGATCAATCACTTCATCAACTAGTGGAGAATTAGAAGAAAGCTTTAGGTATCTAGTCGGAAGTTGTCATTGACAAATAGTAAGATTTCCCAACAATTTGGATGCTTCATCAATACAAGGGCAAAGGTGAATTGGATGATTCCCTTTACATAACTTACAGGTAAACTTAACTTTACCCTTTTTTCCATGACCCTTATGATCACTATTCAATGGTTTGTCACCAGTATGATCTCCAAAAGATGACAAGGGCTGATGTCATCCTGTGGACCACACTTCTAGTATCTTGGAAATACGAGGACAATCTCTAAGAAGTCGGTCACCTTTACATAAATTACAAGGGATTTTAACTTTGTGGGGATAATTGGAAGGTTCCTCCATACTAGTTGCATTGGAAGTAATGGTTATTTGGTTGCCCCCCTACTTATTTTGCTTCTTCTTATTCTTAGATTCCTGGTTACTAGAATCAATACTTTCACTAGGCGAGGAGGAAGAAAGGGATGAAGAAACAACAGGTGAAGAAGGAAAAGGGTCAACTTTAGGATCAAATTGAGGTTGATGTTTTTCAAGTGGGGGAGAACTTGGTTGAGAAGAATTTTGGACATTTGAAACCAAAGAGGTTGAGAATAACCAAACTAGTAAACCAATGGTAAATCCGGGAAGGGAAAATGTTTCCATATAAAGAACACCAATATTTCCAAAAGGAGAAAAAGGACCAGGATTCCCGTCAGAGGGGTTTCTTTGATTGGTATACTTTGGATCTATTTCCATTAGTCTCAAAACAAAAAGGTGTAAACTAGGAAAAAAAATTACCAGACAACTATGAACTGCAATATACAACCTTGGAGAACCAAGGATTTATGTACATGAATGCAATCTCCCTGAATGTTGTGTTTAATGTATCAAAGCGTACAAGGCAACCAACTCGGTTACCTAAGGTTGGATAGAAACCTAGTGGAAAGTTCCAAAATATACCCGAAGGTACATGGAAGCACAATCCATAGTAGTGGTGTCTAATGTGTAACCGTACAATGAGAGTGTTCCCATATACTTTTCATGCATCGACCTCTATCTAATATGCCCGAGAGTATGTGGATAACAATCTGATACACTTACGTACATGGAACAGGATATGACCCCTGGAATTCAACACTAGAAAAAAACAATAGCTCTTACACTTAAAGACACTAGAACATGTCTCTAGCCCAGACCTCTAGATGTTTGCGTTAATGTTCCAAATGCTCCTTAAGATTGATTGAGTAAGTTTTAAAGTTTATCTTGAATTATGTTTTGATTTCATGGTTCAAAACTCGATGTCACCTAAACACACCTAAGATGCAAGTAACATGACAAAAATAACTCTTTTCATTTTCCTTTTAACAATGAAAGGCCTAACTAAGTAGGGGAAGAAGAAATCAATCAACAATGCAACAAACAAGTGATGCAATAATCGACATCCTTAACTTCACTATTCCAATCAAAATAAAATCCATATATGCAATGTAAATAATTATTTTTCTTTTATTTTATTTTATTTTCTTTGAATGTTTCAAATGCAAAGAATTTTTTTTAGCATATGAATGCAACCTGATCGTTGGCGAAAAGAAACCACATAGACTTTAACTTGTAATGTAAAAGTTACTTTTCAAATTCAATAATCAATCTATGCATACAAACCCTAATTGACAAGAAGAAATAAAGAATGAAACAAAATCTTATCAAAAAGGTGATGCCACTCTGAGGTGATTAACACTCATACACAATTTAGCCCCCCACCAATGATTGTGGGGGATTTTTTTTTTTAGCAAAACTACTAGAGAAAACATGTCATTTCACACAAGTGATTGGCTTTACAGAGACACAAACAAACTCGCAGACTCAAGAAAAAATTTTGGACTACAGCAAAATAAGGAGAATTTTTTTTTTTCAAAAGCACAAGCAAAAACATGTAATTTCACATAAGGGATTGGTTTTAAAGACACATAAACAAACTCAGAGACTCAAGAAAACTTTATGGACCAAAGCACAATGAGGAGCAAGGCCAAGGAAGGAAAAAATTTTGCATCCTACAAGATAAACGCAGGTTCAAAAGGGACAACAGTGCACTGCAATACAGGTGAAGCACATGAGAAAGTGTGTTGCATTGCAGGTTCACGGAATCAGCGCATGTGCATCACAGGAGAAAGTGTGTTGCAATGTAGGTACAATGAAGGCACAGGTGCGCTGAAGCGATCTATCTCAGAACAAGGAATGGGCTAGAGAAGTTTCAGTTAAAAGACGACATAATAAACACAACCAAGCTCAACAAAGTGTTTTACTAAGGTCAATCAATGTTTTAATGAGTCATTCAAGGTCACTTTGAGAGGTGAAAAAGTGCAAAGGTCAAGGAAAACACTAAGGGAAAATAAATCCCTAGTATGGTCATTAATTTTTATACAAAATTCACTATTGCAGACAAAGGTGAATTCCTTAGACCTAGTGGCTTAGTCTATAACAACAGAAGACAAAGAACTTCAAAGTTTTCCTTAGAGAAATTAGAGTATTAGAAAGAAGCCTACCTCGGATATGTAGCAAGACTCCCTTTCATCCTTGCTTTTAAGCTCTAATTGTAACTCCAAATGCTACAATTAGAACCTGCACACATGAATTAAACAAGCAAAGAAACCACGATATATGTAGCATAACATAAAACCTCTATTCAATTAGTCAGACAAGCATTGAAATATATGAGTGCAAACATAAAAAACCAATATAGGAAAACAATATTCTCTTTTTATTAACAAAATAGGAGAGAGTACGACCATAAATAGAATTCTGACTTTGTAGATGTCTCCCCAAGCTTATTTGTCCTTCCTTGTCAAAAAGAACACTTCAACACCAACCCTAATGCAAGAAAGTGGTGACTCCTTAGGTTCAAGCCAACAACATGAGGCTACTATGAATCTCCAAAATTCAACCTTGATGCTATGGATGGCAGTAAATTTATAGGAGTATGGTAGTTTAGGATTTACCGTTATTGGCTTGAGATCCACATATGATTGGAGGATGAGCTTAATGGATAAGAGGAGAAGTATCCAAGATAGGATCAGATAGTATTCAAGCTCTTTATCCATGGTAAATAGTTAAAACAACCTTAGAAGATTCAGGGAGAGGAAGCTTCAAAATTATTTTTAATTTTCCTGAATTTCTAGAGTCAGCGAACTTGCAGAAGGGAGCAACATGTGTTAATCACCGTAGGTTCTTAGTAATGTAACATGCTGCCAACACAAGTAAGGAGTTAGGCAGGGTGTGCTAGGGCTAAAAACAATGTTTTTGAGCAATGTTTCCCCTAAACTCAGACATTTTGGAGAGGTCATTCTTAAGACTTTGTGAAGGGATGATGAAAACATGTTCATGGATATTGATTACTTTCAGGCCTATTGACCCTATGTGACAAAATGGCATATAACATTATGTAAATATTGCATCAAGCCGTGTTATAAAGATCCATGGGTAGCATGCATTTTCCTAGTTTGTAGGTGTCACTAAAGATCAAGGATAATGTTCCCCCAAGGGGGAGGGGTTTGTAACAACCCGTGATTGATTTTCTATGTAAAAAAAATAAGACCAAGGTCAGGGGAAATGTATTCCAAGATAAATGTTGGGAAAATCATAGTGTTGGGTATCATTGGTGACTAATTAATGGCTATGGAAATTGGCAAAGGTAAAGTGGAAATTTGGCATTTTATTTATGAAATAAAGGAAAATATGAGAAAAGGAAGGTGAAGAGTCACAAATTTGCATGAGAGGGAAATTGAGGGGAAAATGAAGAAAATAGAGGCCTCAATGATAAAAGGCTTATGAGGATCAGTTCACAGGTTTTGTTAGTTCAATATTTGGCTCTCTCATTCATTCTCTCATTCTCTCATACTCTTGCACACTTAGAGAATTATTGGAGCACTATAGTATTCATTTGGATTTGGAGAAATAAGGAAAAAGGAAGTAGCAAAGCTCAAGGGAAAAGGCAGATCAACAACTACATTTGGATTAATTTTCAAGTAACAAGTTGCATGAGTAGAAATTAATGTGTAGATTCAATACTGCTCATGAAATTTTCTAAATCATAAGACATGAAGCTACTCTACTGATCTGCGGAAGTTAATTCACCATCTAGAACAAGAATCATAGGCATGCAAAAGGAACCATCACACATGCACAAAGATTTATCTAGGGGAAATCAACTACTCAAAATCCCTTACTATCTATATTTCATTAATCAGAGAATATAGATTAAATACATATGCTTTCTCAAGCTTGAGCACAACCTGCAAGTGTATAGTCTATCCCTCTGCTTGACATAATGAATCTGGCCAATGTAGCCAATTTTCAAGCTCTCCAAGCTCCTATTTCCTTGCATTGTTCCTATGGGAAATTGGCCCTTATTTTTAGGAATTTCCCACTATTCAATTGTGCAATTCCTCTAGGTCCTTCCTCTGACTGCATGCACCACTTGTACACATTGGAGTATTCTACAATTGATAGTACACTGCCTTGGAATCTCCATCTCAACTAGGTAACTTGAATTCTCTATATGCAACAATTATTTTTGTTTGATTGATTAGTTAACTGGTTGATCACTGAGTGTGGTTGAAGTTCCACTTCCACAACCTAACCTCCACTAGTTCTTCTGACAGTTAGAACTAGTTAAACTAACAAAAACTAAAATTAACTAAAATAGATTGCTACAGTTAGCAATAAAACATACTGAGCTAAACTCAAGCTTCCCCAACTCGAATTAACTGAGTGAAAAGTTCTGCGTCACCTACTTCCAAGGATTCTACTAAAATAGAAATCCATTTTTTCTCTAGTTTGACCAAGGAAAAGTTAAACTGAGATTTTCTTGTTGCATTTTCAACCCTCGCTCTCAGCAAGAAAGGGATTGTCAACCACCCCTATCCTGCACCTATGGAACTTGAACTTCCCTCTTGGCAAGGCCTTTGTCAAAATATTAGCATCTTGTTCCTCTATCAGAATGTACAACAAAAACATAATTTGCCTCTACACACAATCTTGTAGATGGTGATATAGGATATAAATATGCTCGGATCGATCGTGAAAAATAGTATTCTCAGAGAGTTTGATATAACTCTAATTATCACAGTAAATCACAATAGGATCCATCATTTGACCAAACAAGGCAACAAGTATCTTTCTCATCTAGATCGCCTCGCATGTTGCTTGACTTGCAACCATGTATTATGCTTCTGCTGAGTTGAGTGCCACTGATCTCTGCTTCTTGTTGTACCAAAAAACCACTGTGGACCCAACACTGAAAATCCCAACTGATGTACTCTTTTGGTTTGATGGACTTCACACCCAATCTACATTAGTGAAGCCATACAGCTTCACTCAAACTATCTCTTTGTACCAAAGGCCAAACTAGGTAGTGCCTATGAGGTACCATTGAACATGCTTTGTTGTCCTCCAAAATAGTTTGTTTTGCCTAACCATAGCTTGACTCAGTTGGTTGACTGCATTGCACATGTCTAGTCATGTGTTCACAAGATACATGAGCGAACCCACCAACTACTAGTAAACAGTCACATCTACTTCCTCATCTAAAGTGGCATCCTCTTTCCTCATGTTGGTTGCTAGAGGAGTCTCCATCGGTTTGCACCTGTCCATGCGAAACCTATGAAGTATCGCGTTGGCATACTTTCCCTGAGAGGCAAACAATTCTGCATCACCTTTCCATACTTCCAATCCAAGGAAGTAGTTCATGAGACCCATGTCCTTCATCTCGAACTCTCTTGCAAGGTCCTCCTTGCAAAATCTGATCAACTGCTCATCACTAGTTAAGATCAAGTAATCAACAATTTACCTTCTACCAAAATATGATAGAGGTTTGCATCTGGTTCACTTTTGGTGAAGCCCAAACTGGTGAGATAGTTATTGATCCTGGTGTACCAAGCATAGGGTGCTTTCTTGAAACCATACAACACTCGCTTGAGTATGCACAAATGAGATTCTCGATCAAAAATCTCAAAGCCTTCTGGTTGCTCAATATACACCTCCTCCTAGATAACTCCAATGAGGAATGCAGTTTCACATTCGTTTGGTGGATCTTCCACCCCATCTATGCAGCCAAAGAAAGGATTGGTCTGATGGATGAGTACCTTGCTATAGGATAAAAGGTCTCCTCATATTCAATCCCCTCCACCTGAGAGCACCCCTTGGCCACAAATTTGGCCTCATAGTTTTATATGCTTCCGTTTGTTGCTTGCTTCACCTTGAATATCCATCTCGAACCCACAACTGATTTTCCGAATGGTCTTGGGACCACTTCCTAAACACTATTATTTACAATGGATGCATACTCCTCCACCTTTACATCAACACATATTAGTTTCTCTATTTCTTCCTTGAAATAGGATGGTTCATTCCCTACTAGCTCAATCATTAGAGCCATGTAGCCAGTGTACCAATTTGGTGACCTTCTCTTCCTGCACTAATTTGAAGGAGCACCCCCATTCTCCCCGGCATCCTCCATAAGTCTCTCAGATTCTATGGTTCTCTTCCTGCCTTCTATTGATGGTTCTACTTGAATGAATGTCTCCACTCTTTTCTCCTCAACTTGTGGCTTCTCCACAAGATCCTGAGGCTCCTCCTTTAGAGCTAAAAGCTCCTCCTCTAGTGGGATATGAATCTCCCTTTCAAGAGAACACTGCATGGCTTTTATTCATCAAATTTGACATATCGTCACACAACTTTCATTACGAGGGATGGAAAAGACACATAGTAGTTGTGCAAAGTTTTTATGTAACCCACAAATACCCCCAACTTTGTTGCCAACTTTACCTTCTTCCTTGATTCTTTGGAGACATGGCAATAGACAAAGGCTCCAAATATCCTGAAGTGTGACACATCCGACTTCCTCCGCAATAAATATGCCTCTAGTGTGATCATGCCAAGAATTCGATGAGGACTCTTGTTTTGCAAATAGATCGTTGTGTTACATGCTTCAGCCCACAAGTGTAGAGGAAGGCATTGGTCATGCAACATCACCTGTGTTACTCCCTCAATGATTCGGTTCTTCGTCTCAGCCACCTGATTCTGCTGTAGGTTGTAGGGTGTTGTCAACTCTCATCGAATGTCTTATTTTGCACAAATATTTTTAAACTCATTCAACATGTACTTGTTGTGGGGAAAATGCCTATTTAGGACGATCCTATCCACCTAAGGTGTGACAGCGCCTTAGCAACAAACGAATACAGCTATTATGATTTCTTCCTTTATGAAATGTGAAAGAGGGGAGATTGGCAGACTTACCGTTGTCTTCCGGTTGTCCCTCGATCTAGATCCTCTTTCCATTTGTGTGTCTACAGCCACTCGCCTCCTCGCTTGCTCAAGAGAACAGCTACTTGAATCCCACGAGGTCACAAGAGAACAGCTACCTGTGACAAGAGAACAGCTACTTACGACAAGAGAAGAACACAATACAAAGGCAAATATACATATTCATAAATGATTCAGGATTAGAAGTAAATCAAATACACTAATGCAATCATACAAAATGCACCAGCATATAGGAAAGAATCAAGATAGCTTTATTGAAAGTAACAGGGTTCAGGAAGAGATACAACCCATAGGGCTCCAATCCAGCATCTCCTTCCCAGCAGAATGGAATTCCCTCTTCAGCTCCCTTCAAAGCATAAACACCCAATGTATCCAGCCACAAACCAACAGCAATTCTTTACATTCACAAAATTCCAGCCTCCCAGACCTCTTGTAGGAGAGATCTATATATAGGGATATTGGAGAGAGGATGAGTCAGCTTGAGACTGGTATGAAACTGACTAGTGTCCTCTCCCTCTCATAGTTCTTGAGTCCACTTGGAGGTTCTTGCTTCCACTTGGAGATTTGGAACCTCTTACTCATCACCAGTCGAATTCCCTGATCCAAGTGTCATTTTGGAAGCTTCCTGGGCATTGACACCTTGAGAAATGACTCTGCCACTTGTCCAAACTCGCTCAGCGCAGGTAGCCTTCTTTGCAGTTGACATTCAATGCAGGTAGACAGTGGAGCAGTTGACATTCAGCGCAGATGCTCAGTGGAGCAGTTGACATGATCCAGAATTTCCTTGTTTTTGAGTGTTTTCAGGTGGAGAACTTCAGTGAATTGCTGTGGTTAGCTGGCCTTGTTCTTCTAGGGGTAGGAACAACATGTTTAGGGACTTTGGATCCCTTGATTATCGACATTTCATGCTCAGTGATGCAAGGCACAAAAATGTCTATAACAGTTGCCCCCTAAAGTATGAGGCCGTTTATCGGGTGAAATGCTTTATCCAGGAGGGTCCGAAGTTCATCCATCTGCTGGGAGGAGACCTGTAATAAAATACAATACAATACATTATGATTCATTCTGCTTTCATGATCTAGCTGAGGCGGGCATTCCCATGCTCAGCTTTATAAATACATTTTGGTACATAGAACAGACAATCGTCTGATGGTAGACTGATAATTCTGGAAAAACTATCATCCTTTGAGTAGGATGATCATCTGCTGCAACGATGTACATATCAAATGTCTTTATTTTTCCTGAATATATATCGCAGCCCGGATGGATGAAACTAGATCCGGGATCTTCAAACTCGTTCGATCTTCACTCTAAGTACAAGTCGATCCATGTGAGAATTGCACTGAAGTCGAACATGGAAAGACATCGCTTGATTACCGGTCAATGATGCAAACCGTTAACAAGTGCGAGAGGAATCACCGATAATGATAATGACCCTCAAGGTACTGCAGTACAATTCACGTGGTATGAATAAAGGACTTGGCGTCGAACACCACGCAAAATCTTCTAGTCGAAGGTCATTGATGTATACCTGTCGCCGGAAGTGAGAAACTTGCCATTGAGGCATGCAAGCTTCAAAGTACTGAAGGGGGTGTTCCTAGATCAACTTCTTGGATAATGAGCTGATGTCGACAAGAAGCGATCCGTCACAGGAGGGCCTTAATGAATCCCACATCAGTGACACGGAACGGAGCTAATGACTTTAATGGAGGTGAAAACGATCTGTGACATATGATTCAGGGTGGCGGTCATGAATGGATGAAGGATAATGTATGGTAGTGGATGGGACTCGGTTGACTCTTTCTGAACGACTTCTCTTGAACATATGGCGACACTGATGCGATGGATTGGTAGCATTACTCCAAATATGGATGGTATGGTGAGACCATGGTGGTGTGACCGGTGAATGAAACAACCCAACCCGAAAGTGGTACGGAGGAAAAGTGTCATGTTCAAGAGCGACCTGCTACCATCAAAGTTGATTTTTCCCAATTTTTCCCCAGTCATTACTGACCAGTACCTCTTTATTTTTGTCAAGCTTGAGGAGGATAACATATGCTTGTTCTATAACCTGCCCTTCGGGCAAGCCCATCACTATGTTTTAACGAGCCTAACGATAGGGAAACTCGTTCTCGTCTAAAGACAAGTTTGTCGCTATTTAATAATTTTAACGAGTCTAACGACAAGGATAACTCGGTTCTTTTCATTTTTAGAGAGTCTGAAAAGATACATAAAGTCAACTCCAAAATTCCTTTTTCGTCATCTAATCCCTTAAGTCTGAAAAAGTATAAAACAATACAGAAGGGATGAGTTTTCGATAACTTTAACGAGCCGAATAAAACAAGCGCTCGACCTTTTTGTGCAATAATCCCTCAAGTCCAAAAAGATTAAAATCTAGAGGAGGGATAGCTCTTCCGGTCACTTTAACGAGCTGGAAGGCCAAAACTCGGCAATCTTTTCATATTTTACGAGTCAGTTGAAAAGAGCTTAAAGAAGACTCGTCTTTTGAGGAACGAGTGATGAACAGGGATAGCAACTGATACCAGGTACAGGTTGGAATTTTCCAATCACGGCAGTGTCACAAGGATGGCTAGGTGAAATCACTCTTCGCAACTGTTCCTCAAAATGGGTAAACAATCATATGGGGGTGAACGATCGGCCAAATGAAAAGTGAAGGTGGTAGGTGCACATACGACCAAGGCTTTTATGGCTGATAATTTTACGATCACAGTGGTTATTTACCGGGATAGGTTCATTTTTTAGATAAAAATGAGCTTAAACACTGGAGGAAACTTTGCTCACTGCTTTTATTTATTTTTTAACGAGCATGAAGACCGCGTTAAAACTGCTCGGATCTTGCGTTTATTTTTTAACGAGCATGAACTTTATGCTATAACTGCTCGATTATATAGTCAAATTTTATTTTTTTACCATAACTAGCTTTTCTCTTTTCAACGATAGTACTGCATTCTCAATTGCTGCACCAAACTTAGTTAGAAATGAATAATATTTGCATGAAAATGAGATTATAACCCTAATATTTTCGCTTTGAACTACGTAAAAAGCCATTAAAAGGTGTTTTTACCTCTCATTTTACCATTTCATTTGATCTTGGTTTGTTGGAGCTCTGGAGGTGCCTCTCCCCCCTTGATTTTCACCAGCTGATTTCGGGAGATTCTGTGGACGATTCTCGGCGCCGTCTGGATCAGGTAGGAGCTAAACCCTAGCTCTTTCTTTTCATGGTTTCCTTTTTCCATTCTGTGCCTGTTTTCCAGTCTTTATGAGCCTCAGGGGTTTTGCCAGGGCACCCTAACTCCAGCGCAGGTTGCCCATTCGAAACCTGCGTTGAATGTCAAGCTGCCTTAAGGCAGCCTGACCTTCAATGCAGGTAGGACACTGCCTGCCTGCGTTGGGCTAAAAAAACTGAGTTTTTAGCACATTTTTTTGATGAAATTTCGCCATTTTCTCATCAAATTCAGGATCTTACTCATTCTCTTGTTTGTTTTGCAGGAAAATTTGAGCAAAATGTCCCTTACATGGCGAGAACGAGAACATGAAGAAGAAGATATGATTGCTCTCCATGACCCTGTTACGGTAAACGCACTGCGGAACTGTGGTCTGCTGAAGTTCTTCCGTATCTCTAGCATGAGAGCACAGATTACTTTGCTGCAGTATATGCTTGATGCTTGGGATCCCATCAACCAAGTATTCCAGATTAGGGGAAAAACCATCCCCTTGACCATAGTAGACATTTACTTCTTGACTGGGTTGTCAAGGCGGGGTGCCCCCATTTCTTTGTCAGGTTCGGCCCGGGGGAATGACTCCGTGAGAGACTATGTTCGCCAGTACTGCAGGGAAGGTTCCCAGCCGAGCAGAGACGGCAAGGTTGTTATCCGTGAGATTACTGATAGGTCTCTCAGGTCCATTCTGTATACTATTGGTAGGATGGCCGGTAGCGCATCTCTACACGTTGCCAACAGGTCTCATGTGCAGCATGCCTTGGAGTGTCTCCAACCGAAAGTATTCAACTGGTGTGATGCAGTACTTGTCCAGATGAAAAGTCAATTGACCAAGGTAAAGGACGGGAAGCTGAAGAACTTTGGTTTTGGTTCTATTCTGACTGCCTTTGCCTTGGAGAAAATCCCACTGATGCAGCCTCAGTATATTGTACTCGACTTGCCTTCTCCGACCGAGCCACGCATGCAGAGGTGGGTCGATCACATGTCTAGGCATGCTGGTCAACCTCAGATTACTTTCACTGATGCCTTCTTCAGGTGGTTCGAGTGCCAGGAGATGGTCTTTTCCGAGTATCCATATGTGGGTATGGATTTCCGAGGTGATCCGGATTTGGTGTTACCGGATGGCGAACAGTGGGGCGCTATTGGTAAAATCTTTGACCATATTACTGTTTACTGTTTTTATTCATAATGTTGTTGTGCTTTATTCTATCAAGACTTTTAATCAAACTCTTGGGTGCATGCAGATGTTGGTCCTGTTCGTCCAGCAGTTCGTCCGAGACCGCCAGTTGCTGCCCCGGCAGTGGAGCCTGCTGGGAGAGTTATTCTTCGCGACCTTGACGACACTGAGACCCTTACAGCTGTGCAGGAGCAGGTTGAGAGCCTTACTCTCGGCATTCCAGATGTACGGATTGATGAGTTACCTTTACAGTTGCAGCGGCATACTACTGGTGTGCCTAGACGATGGACTCGTCTCTTGCGCATGATTGCACAGGCCGTGACGTGCTATCATGAGCACCACTAGGCTAGGGTGCCCCCTGGCACTTTGAGTTTTAGGTCATATGACCAATTTTTGTCTTGGTTACAGAACATTATGTATGAACGATAAACAGCTTATATATATTTTGATTTTCGAGTTTTATTCTGGTTGAGTTATATGATCCGTATATACAATCATTGATGATGTGTCCTTTTTATAAATGTTGCAAATGTCTATCTAACACATAGTTTGCTAATGAGTCAGTTAATGTGTTTAAGTTTCTGGAAATATGCTGGTATTGAATTGAATCAAACTGTCTTTCCAAAATCTTAACCCTTAGGAACATGCGATAAATAGCTGGATTACGAACGGAATATATACCATTGAGTTGTAGTATTACAAGCTGTGAGTCTAGCCTGACAATTAGTCGGCGTATGCCACGTGTAATGGCATCAGAGAGTAGTTCTATCAACGCGCTATACTCAGCGATGTTATTCGTTGATTGCCCAATACATACACCTCTGAAACTTACTAACTCGCCGCTTGGATCAAAAATGGCCCAGGCTGCGGAGGATAGATTCCGCGTACTACGACTCGCTCCGTCGGCATATCCAACACATGTCTCCAAAAGGTTTGACATCTGCAACAAATGAGAAAGGTGGATCACTTGACCAGGACAAATACTTTAGCGAAAACAAAATACAACAAAAGCATACAGGTTACTATTTAAGCATAGTAACGCTTGAGGTACAACCCGTTGCGGGGCTGCGCCAGTGGAATTCCGTCATAATCCATTAACTCGTAGGCTCCTTTTGCTAACACCCTTTTAACAATATAGGGGCCCATCCATAAGGAATTAAATTTACCTGCTCCCAATTTATCGGATTCTTGGTCATAAAGCAAGACCAAGTCACCTTCTGAGAAGACACGGGGTTTGACATTTTTGTCGAACTGAGCCTTGACTTGTTTCTTATGGGCTTCGTTGGCCAAAGAAGCATCACGACGGGTTTCATCCAATTGGATTAATTCCAAGAAACAAGCCTCTTCTTCCGAAGTTCCGGGGAGGAGATCAATTGCGAGTTTAAGCGACGAAATTTCGCACTGGATTGGCAAGACTGCTTCCAGGCCATACACCAGTTGGAAAGGTGTGAACCCGGTCGCGTTCTTTACCGACGTTCGGTAGGCCCACAAGGCTGAGTACAGGATTAGGTGCCACCTTCTTTTATGAACCCCGATCATCCTTTGCAACATACGCTTCAGGACCTTGTTGATTGCTTCAACTTGTCCGTTGGCTTGCGGATAGTACGGGGTAGAGCTGTCGTGAGATAGCCCTAGTTTGGCAGCTAATTCGACCATCATGTGATTGCGAAAATGCGACCCATGATCTGTAACTATAGCCTGTGGTACGCCGAACCTGGCGACTACATGATTGAAGAAGAAAAGGGCAGCTGTTTCACCAGTATTATCCAATGTAGGCATCGCCTCGGCCCATTTGGTAAAATAGTCAACAGCGACTATAATATACCCATGCCCCCCGGTCGAGGTGGGGTTACATTGCATGAAATCGATGCCCCATTTGGCGAAAGGCCCAACAGCAACTATTGGCTGTAAAGGTGCGGGTGGTCTCCTGGTTTTGCTATCAAAAATTTGACAAGCATGGCAACTTCTGACTGCGATTATGCAATCTTTGAACATGGTTGGCCAGAAGTATCCTGCTCGTAAGATTTTCTGTGCTCTAGCATATCCAAATTGATGCCCTCCACACGCGCCTGAATGACACTCATTCAGGGCTTTTTCGGCCTCCTCATGGGTAAGGCACCTTCTCAGAACTGTATCGATACCATGACGGTAAAGCGTATCACCGACGATCATGTAGTCTTTAGCTTGGTATCGTATACGTTTTTGTTCTGAGTGAGAGGTGTTAGGCCTGAATTTTTGGGTTTGGAGATAAATTATGATATCTCCATACCACTCATCGCTTGTAGATATCAGAAACAAACTTTCGTCCACGATTGACTCTTCTGATGTCTCATCGTTGGACGATGATGAGAGATCGCACAATAATTCTGCGAAAACTAGAGCTTTCTTTGATTTGGACTTTACAAATTCCAGATCAAACTCTTAAAGGATCGCTATCCATTTTGAATATTTGCCCCCCAGCAACTGTCGCGACAGTATATAAGTCATGGGGTTGCAATCTGATAAAATGGTAGTTTTCCGAAAGAGGACATAATGTCGAAACCTTTGAATTGCTTGAACAGCTGCAAGCGCTAGTTTTTCAACATAAGAATATTTACTTTCTGTATCATTTAAGTTTTTACTTAAATAATATATAGGATGTTCAATTCCATGGACTTCTTGAACTAAAACCATCGCAATGGTCGTATCCGCTGCAGCCAGATACAGGTTAAAATCTCTTTGATACTCTGGGGTGTACATTAATGATGCTTTTACTAGACAATCTTTCAGAGCATCAAAGGAAGCTTGCGCCACCTGGTCCCAGACGAAAGGTACATCCTTTTTCAAAAGACGAGTATAACCTTTAGCAAGTTCTGCGTAATTTGGAATGAACCTCCTCAGAAAGTTTGCTTTCCCTTGGAGTTTCTGAATCTGAAGCAAATTTGAAGGTGGAGGCAAATTGATGATTGCCTGAACCTTGCAAGGGTCGAGACGAATCCCATCCTTAGAGACTACAAAGCCAAGTAAACGACCAGAACCGACGCAAAACACACATTTGTGCGGATTGAGTCTTATCTTGTAGTGTCAGCAACGTAGAAATATCGCTCTTAAATGCTGCGGATGATCAGTCCGCTTTCGCGAATGAGCCGGAAGATCGTCGAGATAAGGTTGAACGATGTTCTTGATGTCATGGAAGGCATAATTCATTTCCCTCTGAAATGTCGCCCCTGCGTTCTTTAAACCAAAGGGTAATTTTCGATAAGCGAACATGCCCCACGGACAAATAAATGCAGTCTTTGACTGGTCCTATGGGCGGATATTTATTTGATTATACCCGGAAAATCCATCCATAAATGAAAAGATTTCACATCCGGCGCATTCATCAATTATCTGGTCGATGAAGGGTGTAGGGTAGTTGTCCTTTAGACAAGCTTGGTTTACATCCCTATAATCGACACACACTCTGATCGTCCCTTGTTTCTTCATAACAGGGACAATATTCGATACCCAATCGGTTGGAGGAACTGGGTAGATGAAACCAGCATGGAGGAGCTTTTCAATTTCTGCTTTAATGGCAGCGGCTTTCTTGGGGTGCACCTGCCGAAGCCGTTGTCTTACTGGTTTGACATCATGATACATTTTAATTTCATGTTCAATGATACTCGAGTCTATGCCTGGCATTTCATCATATGACCAAGAAAAGACATCTCTGAATTCGCGAAAAAGAGCATTATATATTTCCAGTTCTGAAGGGGAACAACCTTTGCCGACATAAATATTCTCTACAACATTTGTTTTAGTCGAGATATTTATGGCTATAGTCTCTTCAATATTGGATAAGTTTCGCTCGGAATCCACCGTATTTACAGTATTTGATAGGAATTCAAAAACTGAAGGGTGATAAAGATCTTGTTGAGTATCTTCTTCATATTCCGGAAGAAGGGAACGATGGTGGTGATCACTCCATGGCGCCTCCTCAATCAACATTGATTGTAGAATTCCTTCGTCAGTCCCATGTACTTTCGACCAAGGATCTAATGGGGTACCATATTCTCTAGATCTATCTACCCAAACGGTTGACGAGCGTTGATTTGGGTTTGCCTCCCATGCTTGAAACATTGATTGCTACAATATTTCTAAAGGGCTTGGGGGCAAAACGATTGCATGATCCATGTCGACATTGTTTTTTGCGACCTTCGTGGAAGATATCATGTTGCAGGTTGCTACAAACGGTATATTTCTTATGTAAATAGGAGGTGGTAGCGCGAAAGTTCCCATCATTGTGGGGTCTTTCAATAGTCCTACTCCGATATCTTGAACTGAATGGTTGCTTCCATGGATCATGGGAATGCTTCCTGTAACTTGTGAACCATTAGGGAGGAAGTTCTGTTGGTCGACGACCGTAATCCCTCCTTCAAACGGGAATGCGATCTTCCTAAAATAAGTCGACACAACAGCTGCCATGGCATAGATCCATGGTCTTCCCAGTAGAATGTTATAGTCAAGATTTCCATCGATGACCTCAACATCAATTTCTACTGTTTTTCCTCCTAGTTCAACCTTCAAGTTATTAAGGATACCATACGGGGTATAAGTCCTTCCGTCGAAAGCTTTTAATGTCGTCGAAGATCGCGACAAGGTCAGAGATCCTAAACTTTTCCAGCAACTCATCGACATGATACATGTAGATGCTCCCTCATCAATAATCGTTCTGTGAACAGTTTTGTTGAGGGCTTTCACTTGAATAAGGAAAGCTAGTTGAGCTGGTAACTGAGGATCGTATCCTTTGTGATCAAAAGATACAAGATTGGAATCCTTAGGATCAACCCCACCAATAGCCGATAACAAAGCCTGCCTTTGGGATGGGCAATTTTGTAATACTTCAAGAGTCGACATAGCGGATGGCGATTGGGCCAAATCTTCCACTATGTTATAATGTTGCGCCGCTCTGGCGCGAGGATTAAATGTCGACTTGTGTATTACTCCCTTAGGCGGTTTTATTGTTAATTCAGGAATGATGGGCGGTACAACTTCTGTCGAGGTTGTTGTCGAACTACTTGGTTGATCTTTACCTTTGTTGTTCGACTGCTACGGATTCCCATAATCTTTGTTCCTTGTCGAAATCAAAGCATCATTTTGCTGTTTTGAAACCGAAAACATAAGTACTTGCGACGGGGAAGCATTTCCACTATCAACCAGATTTTGACCTGGGTTGGGAAACGGATCAGTTAACACAGCTGAGGTTTGTGAACTTTTAAAGAACCTTTTCAACTCAGCTTTGAATGGGCAATTCTTTGTATAATGATCCTCCTCATCACATATTTGACATGGAAAATTTGGTTTCCCTTTCCCAGGAGGGTTTGAAGAATTCTTTCCAGGAGATGATTCACCCTGTTTCTTCTTCTTCCCTTTGTTTTGCTTCTTCTTGCTTCCTGGTTGATTGGTTTCTTTGCCTTTATCTGCTGATACGGCATTTACTTCCGAAGCAAGAATTTCTTCTTTTGCATTTTGATCCGAATTCTTACGGGCTTTCTTAGATGAAGCCTTTGTCGATTTCGTGTTTGCTGTGCCAATCACGCCATCACTGGCATGAGAGTCACTATTGGATTTAGGAGGAGGAATTGAAAATTCCGGTCTAGGGGCATCAGGTATTTTGTCGTAGAGCGTGCCAGACTGAGTATAAACTAAGTCTAGGTACTGCGCACGAGCGATAACTTGCTCCTCTGTTACGACTCCCCCCTTTGCCACATCTTCCGTTATAGCCGGAAGTAACGACTTTATAAACCATTCAGCTAACAGCTGATCGGGAACGTATGTTTTAACCATCCTACGACGACGACGCCATTCATGTATATGATCAGATATATGAGTAGCAGTTGTCTGTTTAAAGTTGGTTAATATTTCTGTTCCCGTTTCATACCTTATCGGTAATTGAAAATGGGTTAAGAAAGTCGTGGCTAGGGAGCTAAAATTGTCGAAAGAGGCTCTAGGTAATTCAATATACCATTTAGCCGCTGGACCTGTCAATGTCCTCTGAAAAAGGCGAAGCCTTATCGAATCATCGTTCAGGGTGTTCGACGAACACCACAGATGAAATGTCATCACGTGATTCGATGGGTCTTCACCTGGATTTCCATTGAATTTAGGAATGTCAGATGGAAGTTTGTGAGGAATCGCCGGCCACCAAGGGGCATAAGCAATCGGATCGTTGGTTAACCGGTGTAAATCGGGTAACTCTAAAGTTGCCACAAATGGCAACTGTTGATTCAGGTTAGGCGAAGAATAACCAGGGTACGATGGAATCGCTTGAGCAGTGGGTCTTTGCATACCAGCATAATGTAATTGATGCTGGTATGACTGATACGGTTGGTGGACTTGACCACTGTAAAGCGGTTGGTTTTGACCGTTTTGAATATACGGTTGTCCACTGTTCGCAAAGATCTGTTGCTCAGAACCTTGGTACACTTGCTGGAATTGTGGTTGTTGGTATTGCACTAGCCATGGTTGTGAAGCCATGTTCTGTTGCGCTATGCTAACCGTTGGACCAAGGTGTGGGGTAATTGTACCCGTTTGGACCTGTGTCGCCCCACCAGTTGGCGATTGTGGTTGTGACCCATGGTCAAGGGGCTGTTGCATTACAACCTGAGAAATCTGAGGTTGACATGCAACAGGCATCGCTTGAACTTGTGACACTGTTACAATAGCCGGCGTGGTTGGGATGTTCGTCATAGGTACACATTGTTGCATAGAATATACAACCCTTGGTTGTTGAGGTAGCATCGGTACCCAACCACTTGATGTAATTCCAGTATAACCTGAATACTGTTGAGAACTGCCGTATGGATATCCTCCCGGAGGAGGTAATGAAAGGGCATACTGCCCCCCATACGGTAGCAATCCGGAACTCAAAGGGATTGTTTGCCCTTGGGGACTGGATGGCCCAAATTGACCTCCATAAGGATCAATCTGTCGAGTCTCAACATAAGAGTTGCCGGATATTATTCCGGATGAACAAACTGGAACAGACCACACTGTCGAAATAGTCCCTTGGTGGACTCCTTCTAGCTGTTGAGAGCTAGTCGGGACAGATGGTATGCCGGCAAACATTGTCGGAGTGACAGCAGGGGCTTCCGCTGTCACTGTGTCATTTGACACAGTCCTAGATGTTGACGGTTGTTCAGACATTTTAAGTCTATCCAATAGATTGCCTAGCGATTCTACAGGAACTTCCACTTGTGGTGGATTAACTTCTGATGAAGGAAATAGAGTGACCCCGACTCCAAAATGGGTTGGAGTACTTGCTTGCGGATCCTCTGCAATTTCCTCTATCGCAATCAAACCAGGTGGAAGAGGAAGACCGTCAGGTCCGTAAAATATTTCTGGTGCCGAAGAAGGGGTTGTTTCGGCAGCGACAGTTGTTTGAGGAACAAAACTCTCTGGACCGGTTACAGATGGAACTGGTTCAGTTACACAAGTATTTGCCCCCAGACCAGGATCAGTATTACTGTCCCTCTGTGGCTGTTGAACTTCTTCTATAGAGGCAGGGTTTCCAAAAATGCTTGGAGTAACCGGAATCTCAGACGTAGTTGGAACACTTGTTCTAACTTTGATAGGAGATTTCGAACCGGTTAAAGGAGTTCGCTTTGTCCGTACTGTTTTCGATTCCGAAGACAAAGACAGTTGACTCGTAAGCCTCCGCGAACGACGGGGTTTCAATTGAATTTCTTCCACGATTGCGGATTACTCGATCAACCAAAATAAAAGGGGAAATTGGTGTTTCCGAATTGAATGAATTTTATTAGACGCTTTTAGACACAACTTGCTTTTTCACTTTTAAAGAGTCGAGAAAAAGCTAAAGATGACTCTAGTCTCCTTCGATGTTTTAACGAGCCCGAAGTGACAAATGCTCGGATGGAATTTTTCTGTTATAGAGTCTGAAAAAGGCAAAAAGGAACTGCTCTGGAGATCTAGGCAGAGGGTGTGCCAAATTTTTCGCAAAACCACAGAATACGTTTTACGGTACGGGTGGTCAATCTTCGTGAATGTTGTGTTCACTGCATTGCGATCAGTAGGGCGGCCGACACGGCTTCCTAAGGATAAAGGATATATGCCTATAGGGGTCTCCCAATATATACGCGACGGTACGTGGGAGCACAAATCCGTATTAGCGCCACCGACTCTCAGGAGGAATCACCCACCTTCTTCGAGATCGACAGTCACTATGTTTAACGACGCCGGAACACGTCTCTAGCCTAGACCTCTATGTTGTGCGTTATGTTACAAAGCGTTGTTAGGTTCATTCAGTTTATTTTAGGTTGATCTTTTTAAAGTTTGCCTTTCAAGGTTCACCACGAGATGTATGATACAAATTCCTAAATGCAGTCTAAGATGATAAGCAAGCTTTATTATCTTTCAACTTTGAAAATCCTAGCTACTAAGGGAAAAGAATAACACTATCTTTTCTCAAAGAGCAATCAGCACACTCTAATGCATTTTCCCTAAATCCAACATGCAAACTTATCAAATGCAAAATGCACAATGCAGGTGTTTGTTTTCACTTTCTTAGTATAAATTCCTACAAAGAAAGCTTTTTGCACAAATCTGAATTTGCTTTTAAAATGATCAATACAAACAAGTTCACTCTTTTCGAAAACAACAAGGGTAGAAGAGATTACAATCACTTTGCTACTTTTTGAAATAAAGACTTGTTTTGACACTTAAAAGACACAAATTCAAACCAATAAGCAAAAGTAAATCAATAATCAAACTGCATACAGCCAACGAATCTCTCTTCTAAGATTATAATCAAATCTGAATCAAAGGCTACAGGATGACTACTTTACTCATGCAAAGGAAGACTGTAAATGACGCCACAAACACATAAAAACATTCACAATCTTTTTGTACAAAAAATGAGGCGGAATCAAGCAAAGAAAAGCTTATGAGACTGGTACCTATGCTGGTCAAAGGCTGCAAAAACAGAGATCAAAACAGGGCAATAAAGGACAAAGAACCCCAGCTGCACAAGGCCACACTGGTTCAACGCAGGTCCAACACTGTCAGTTTGACATTTAGCGCAGGTAGCCCCTTCGGGACCTGCGTTGAAATGCAGACTGCCTTCACAGTGTCTGCGCTGAAAGGGAAAACTCTCGTTTCCCTTGGTTTCTGGGTCACAAAATGCTCAAAAATCAATTGTTTCAGGCCAAATCAGAAACACAAGCAAGGTATAAACAGAGGGATACTTTGATAGGGTACTAAAGACTATCACAAGGATCAATCAAATCATTTGTGGATCTAGTTTAGATCATAGACAAGTCCAACCAGTGGATCAAAGCAGCAACTTTTACTTTGCAGTTCAAAGTTGCTGTCAAGTCTATGAAGTAAACAAATGACGGAAACACAAATGAAATGAATAAACAAGTTCTTCCCCAGCGGAGTCGCCAATTTGTTGTGGGGAAAAATGCCTATTTAGGACGATCCTATCCACCTAAGGTGTGACAGCGCCTTAGCAACAAACGAATACAGCTATTATGATTTCTTCCTTTATGAAATGTGAAAGAGGGGAGATTGGCAGACTTACCGTTGTCTTCCGGTTGTCCCTCGATCTAGATCCTCTTTCCCTTTGTGTGTCTACATCCACTCGCCTCCTCGCTTGCTCAAGAGAACAGCTACTTGAATCCCACGAGGTCACAAGAGAACAGCTACTTGTGACAAGAGAACAGCTACTTATGACAAGAGAAGAACACAATACAAAGGCAAATATACATATTCATAAATGATTCAGGATTAGAAGTAAATCAAATACACTAATGCAATCATACAAAATGCACCAGCATATAGGAAAGAATCAAGATAGCTTTATTGAAAGTAACAGGGTTCAGGAAGAGATACAACCCATAGGGCTCCAATCCAGCATCTCCTTCCCAGCAGAATGGAATTCCCTCTTCAGATCCCTTCAAAGCATAAACACCCAATGTATCCAGCCACAAACCAACAGCAATTCTTTACATTCACAAAATTCCAGCCTCCCAGACCTCTTGTAGGAGAGATCTATATATAGGGATATTGGAGAGAGGATGAGTCAGCTTGAGACTGGTATGAAACTGACTAGTGTCCTCTCCCTCTCATAGTTCTTGAGTCCACTTGGAGGTTCTTGCTTCCACTTGGAGATTTGGAACCTCTTACTCATCACCAGTCGAATTCCCTGATCCAAGTGTCATTTTGGAAGCTTCCTGGGCATTGACACCTTGAGAAATGACTCTGCCACTTGTCCAAACTCGCTCAGCGCAGGTAGCCTTCTTTGTAGTTGACATTCAACGCAAGTAGACAGTGGAGCAGTTGACATTCAGTGTAGATGCTCAGTGGAGCAGTTGACATGATCCAGAATTTCCTTGTTTTTGAGTGTTTTCAAGTGGAGAACTTCAGTGAATTGCTGTGGTTAGCTGACCTTGTTCTTCTAGGGGTAGGAACAACATGTTTAGGGACTTTGGATCCCTTGATTATCGACATTTCATGCTCAGTGATGCAAGGCACAAAAATGTCTATAACAGTACTCACCTCCATTATTGCTCTTGACAACCTTCACCTTCTTGCCCATTTCTTTCTCCACTAGTGCCTTGAACTATAAGAACTTGGAGAAACTCTCATCCTTCTTCTGCATGAAGAAGATCCAACACTTTTGTGATTAGTCATCAATAAATATGACAGAATACTTGTGCCTAGCAGTGGAGGCTGTCAACAAGTCCACAAACATCAGAGTGGATCCTTTCAAGGACTGCAGGTGATCTGTCATCCTGATCATGGAAAGTGGCTTTTTGTACTTCCCCAAGGTATGCCCTTTTATGTGTCCTACTTCTCTAGTGCTCCTTTGGGGAGGCCTATTGTAATCTATTGCATGATCTTCAAAGCCCCATTATGCAAATGGTCAAGTCTTATGTGCCAAAGTTCGTCGACATTGCGGCTCTGCACCTTCTCCACTTTTTTTCTCAATGCAGCACAATCCTCCACATCTAGATTGTAGAGGTTCTTCACAAAAACTTGATTTCATTCACCTATACCGTGGCTATGTGAGTCAGGAATTATTTTCCTTTGCTAAATATTGCATCGTATCCATGGTCTTCAAAAACTACATTGGAGACAAGATTCTTCTTTAGAACAGGAACAAACATCACATCCTTGAGCCTAAGAGGGGAGCCTGAATCCCTCTGTAAGGTGATTGTACCAATTCCGGTCATGTTGAACCATCCATCATATCCCATCTCGATGTGCATCTGGAGATCCTATTTCCCATCACATGAAACAAGGCACTGTTGTCAAGGTACCACACACTTCCCATCATTGTGATGACCATGCATACAATGAGAGTAAAATCAAGCTCAAATTGTGAAGCCAAATCTTCACCCACAATTCCTCCTGAGGTCTTCTTGCTTTTCTTCTTGTGTGGAAACTTCATGACATAGTTCCTAAACTCATGATAGTGAAAGCACTTGATTATGTACAAGTCTTTCTTCTTGCCCCCTTGACTAGATTCTACTTTGGATTGGGATTTCTTCCCTTTCCATTTCTTTTCCTTTCCATCCAAGGCACAATTTTCCTCATCCTCTCCCTTGGATGAATTTTGGTCTCTAGTATTCTGCTGTATTTCCTCTTGTACAAAATCGGACCATAGGTGTTCCAAATTTGGTAGTTTCTCCCTCCCATTCACTGAATCCTGGTAGTCGTGACAACTCTTGGGAAGGCCTAGAAGGGCTGGGCTCACAAATTCATCCACTACTACAGTAACACCAACTTGACCAAGTTCATCATGACATTGTGTGAGCCTACTGAGGTACTTTGGAATGGTCTCGTTCCTCTACATCTTGATATTTTGAAGTTTGTCCTTAAGTGCTAATTTCCTATGGTCATTACTATTCTAGAACAAATATTTCAGTGATTTCCACATTGCATACGAAGTCTCTTTCACGTGGATATTTGAGAAAATATTATATTGTACTCCCTCCAATATGATTCTCCTCGCCTTAGCTACACACTTCTTCCGTTCTACCAAATCCTTAGCATCAGATGCTATTGTTTTCATAATATCATTATAAATGAATTCCTTTAACCCATTATCCTCTAGTACTACCTCCCTCTGGTCTTTCCATGCAACATAATTCGCGCTTACCTCAAGGGAATACTCGAGCCTTAGTCTATTGAAAGCCATCTTATCAATCTTGAAGAAAACCTGCAACACTGATTTGAAAGTTCGAGCCTCCTGCAATGACAACTTTGAAATCTCTGCTCTACAGTGATTCCAACTCTGGTACCATGTAGAAATCAATCTGTAGATTCAATAATGTGCATTAAATTTTCTAAATCATAAGACATGAAGCTACTATATTGATATGCGGAAGTTAATTCACCATCTAGAAAAATAATCACAGACATGCAAAAGGAAACATCACACATGCATAGATACTTATCTAGGGGAATGCAACTGCTCAAAATACCTTACTATCTATATTGCATTAATTAGAGAATAGAGATGAAATTCATATGCTTTCTAAGGCATGAGTACACCCTGCAAGTGTAAAGTCTATCCCTCTTCCTGACTGACTAACTCTAGCTAACATTTAGCCAATTTTTAAGCCCTCCAAGCTCCTATTATCTTGTGATTTTCCTCCATCTCAACTGGGTAACTCAAATTCTCTGCATCCAACAATTATTTTGGGTTGATTGATGAGTTAATTGGTTTATCATTGAGTGTGGTTGAAGTTCCACTTCCACAACTTGACCTCCACTAGTTCTTATGATAGTTAGAACTAGTTAAACTGGCAACAACTCAAATTAACTAAAATATATTGCTACAAATTAGCAATCAAACATACTAAACTAAAATAAATGTTCCCCAATTAAAATTAACTAAGTTAACTGAGTGACAAGTTCTATGTCACCTCATTTAACTACCTCCAAGAATTTTGCTGAAATAGAAATTTAAATTTTCTCTGGTTTTACCAAAGCAAAGTCAAACTGTGATTTTATTACTGCATTTTCAACACTTCCTCTCAGCAAGAAAGGGATTATAAACCACCCCTATCTTGCACCTATGGAACTCGAACTTCCCTCTGGACAAGGCCTTTGTCAAAATATCATCATATTGTTCCTCTGTCGAAATGTATTGCAACAACATAATCTACCACTGAACACAATCTCGTTGATGGTGATACCGAATATCAATATGCTTGGATCGATCGTGAAAAACAAGATTCTCAGAGAGTTTGATACAACTCTACTTATCATAGTAAATCACAGTAGGATCCATCATCTGACCAAACAAGCAAACAATTGTCCTTCTCATCTATATTGCCTCACATGTTGCTTCAATTACAACCATGTATTATGCTTCTGCTGAGCTGAATACCATTCCTCTTTACTTCTTGATGTACAAGGAAACCACTATGGACCCAACACTGAAAATTCCACCTGATGTACTCTTTTGGTCTAATGGACTTCCCACCCAATCTGCATCGGTGAAGGCACACAACTTCACTGCCTTTGTATGTCTGTACCAAATTCCAAACTAGATAATGCCTCTAAGGTACCATAGAACATGCTTTTCTTCCCTCCAAAATAGTTTGGTTGGCCTAACTATAGTTTGACTCAGCTGGTTGACTGCATCGCACATGTCTGGTCATGTTTTCACAATATACAAGAGTGAACCCACCAAGTGTCAGTAAATATTCGCATCCACTTCCTCACCTAAAGTGGCATCCTCTTTCCTCTAGTTGGTTGCTAGAGGAGTCTCCATGGGTTTGCACCTATCCATGCAGAACCTATGGAGTATATCGTTTGCATAATTTCCCTTAGCGACAAAAAATTCCCCATCACCTTGCCATACTTCCAATCCAAGGAGGTAGTGCATGAGACCCATGCCCTTCATCTTGAACTCTCTTGTAAGGATCCCCTTGCAAGATCTGATTAGTTGCTCATCACCGGTCAAGATCAAGTCATCAACATATAAAACAATAATCAATAATTCACCTTCTACCAAAATATGATAGAGGTTTGCATCCGCTTCACTTTTGCTGAACCCCAAACTAGTGAGATAGCTATCGATCCTAGTTTTCTAAGCACAGGGTCCTTAATTGAGACCGTACAACACTCGATTGAGTCTGTACACATGAGATTCTCTATCAAAAGTATTGAAGCCTTATGGTTTCTCGACATACACATCCTTATCAATAACTACATTGAGGAATGGATTTTCACATCCATTTGGTGGATCTTCTACCCCCTATATGTAGCCAAAGAAAGGATTGATCTGATGGATGAGTGCCTTCCTACAAGAGAAAATGTCTCCTCATAGTCAATCCCCTCCACCTAAGACTACCCCTTAGGCACAAATATGGCCTTGTACTTTTCTATGCTTTCGTCTGCTACCTTCTTCACCTTGAAGAGCCATCTCAAACCCACAACTGATTTTCCTAATGGTATTGAGACCACTTCCCAAACATTGTTCTTTACAATGGTTTCGTACTCCTCCACCATTTCATCAACCCATACGAGTTTCTCTACAGCTTACTCGAAAGAAGATGGCTTAGTCTCTACTATCTCAATCATTAGATCCATGTAACTAGTGTACCGATCTTTTGACCTTCTCTGCCCACGCTAGTTGAAGGAGCACCCACTTTATCCCTCGTATCCTGCACAAGTCTCTCAACTTATCTAGTTCTCTTCCTACCTTCTCTGGATGGTTCTACTTGAGTGGTTGTCTCCACTCTCTCCTCCTCAACTTGTGGCTGCTCCACAACATCCTAAGGCTCCTCCTTTGGAGCTAAAAGCTCCTCCTCTAGTGGGATATGAAGCACCCTCTCAAGAGGGCACCACATGGCTTTGTCTTCATTAAATTTGACATCTCATCACACAACTTTCATTCTAAGGGGTGGAAAATACGCATGGCAGTTGTGGGGAGTTTTTGTGTAACCCAAAAATAACCCCAACTTTGTTGTCAACTCTAGCTTATTCCTTGATTATTTGGAGACATGGAAATAGACAAATGCTCCAAATATCTTGCAGTGTGACACATCTGATTTCCTCCCCGAGAAATCCTCCTCTGGTGTGATCATGCCAAGAATTCGATGAGGACTCTTATTTTTCAAATAGACCATTGTGTTGCATGCTTCAGCCCACAAGTGCAGAGGAAGGCTTTGGTCATGCAACATCGCCTGTGCTACTTCTTCAATGCTTCAATTCTTCCTCTCAACCACCTAATTCTACTATGGGTTGTGGGATGTTGTCAACTCTTGTCGAATGCCTTCTTTTGCACAGAAATTTTTAAACTAATTCGACATGTACTCACCTTCATTATCGCTCCTAACAACCTTCACCTTCTTGCCTGTTTCTTTCTCCACCAGTTCCTTGAACTCTATGAACTTAGAGAAAGCCTCATCCTTCTTCCGCATGAAGAAGATCCAGCGCTTCTGTGAGTAGTCATCAATAAATATGAAAAATAATTTTCCCTGACAGTGGAGGCTATTGAGAAAGGTCCATAGACATCATAGTGGATCATATCAAGGAATGCATGTGCTCTATTATCCCGGTCAAGGAAAGTGGATTTTGTGTACTTCCCCAAGTACACCCTTTGCATGTGTCCTACTACTCTAATTCTCCTTTGGGGAGGCCTATGGTAATATTTTCTGTGATATTGAAAGTGCCATGATGAAAATGGCCAATTCTTATGTGCCAAATTTCGTCAACATCACGACTCTGCACCTTCTCTACCTTTGTGCTCAATGCAACGCAATCCTCCACATGTAGCTTGTATAGGTTCTTCACATGAACCCTGATATTCTTCACCTATCATGTGGTGATGTGTCTCAGGAATGCCTTTCCTTTGTTGAAGATCACATCATAGCCATGGTCTTCCAAAAATGCAACATATACAAGATTCTTCTTTAGAATCGGAACAAGCATCACATCTTTGAGCCTGAGAGGGGATCCTGACTCCCTCTGAAAGGTGATTGTACCAATCCTGGTCATTTTTTTCCTTCCATCATCTCCCATATCGATGTGCATCTAGAGATTATTCTCCTCGAAATCACTGAAAAAGTCTATATTCCTCGTCATATGGAATGAGGCACTGTTGTCGAGGTACCACACACTTCCCATCATTGTGCTAGCCATGCATGTAATGAGAGTAAAATCAAGCTTGAGATGTGAATCCAAAGCTTCACCCACTCCTCCACCTGAGGTCTTCTTGCTTGTCTTCTTGTGTGGACACGTTGTGGCATAGTTCCCAAATTCATGACAGTGAAAGCACTTGATTCTAGACAAGTCGACTAGATTCTGCTTTGGATTGGGATTTCTTCCCTTTCCCCTTCTTTTCCTTTCCATCCAAGGAATATTTCTCCTCGTCCTCGCCCTTGGATGAAGTCCCATATCTGTTATTCTGCCTTATTTCCTCTTGTAACAAATTGGACCATAGGTGTTCCCAATTTGGTAGTTTCTCCCTCCTATTTACCAAATCTTGGTAGCTGTGCAAACTCTTGGGAACACCTAAAGGGCTAGGCTCACCAAATCATCCTCTTCTATAGTAACACCAATTTGATCAAGTTTAACATGACATTGTGTGAACTTGCTTATGTACTATGGAATGGTCTCGTTCCTCTACATCTTGATATTTTAAAGTTTTTCCTTGAGTGCCAATTTCCTGTGTTCACTACTATTCTGGAACAAATCAATCAATGCTTTCCACATTGCATATGGAGTTTCTTTACCATGGATATTTGAGACAATATGGTCTCATACTCCCTCCAATATGATTCTCCTTGCCTGGCTACACACTTCTTCCATGCTATCAGACCCTTAGCATCAAATGTTGTTTGGTTTACATCATTATCAATGAATTCCTTCAACCCATTATCCTCTAGTATTTCCTCCATGTGGTCTTTCCATGCAACATAGTTCGAGCTTCCCTCAAGGGCATAATCGATCCTTAGTCCATTGAAATCCATCTTCTTAGTCCTGAAGAAAACCTGCAACACTGATATGAAAATTCGAACCTCTTGGAATGACAACTTCGAAATCTCTACTCTGCAGTGATTCCAGCTCCGATAGCATGTAGAAATTAATGTGTAGATTCAAAATTGCTCATGAAATTTGATAAATCACAAGACATGAAGCTACTATACTGATATGCAAAAGTTAATTTACCATCTAGAACAAGAATCATCGATATTCAAAAGGAAACATCACACGTGCACAACTATTTATCTAGGGGAAAGAAACTACTCAAAACCCCATACTATCTATATTGCATTAATTAGAGAATAGAGATGAAATACATATGCTTGCTCAAGCCTGAGCACACCCTGCAAGTGTATAGTCTATCCCTCTGCTTGACTGACTGACTATGGCCAACACTTAGCCAATTTTTAAGCACTCCAAGCTCCTATTTACTTGTGTTGTTCCTCTAGGAAATTGGCCCCTATTATTTATGAATTTCCCACTATTGAATTGTACAATTCCTCTAGGTCCTTCCTCTAACCGCATGCACCACCTATACACATTGGAATATGATACAATTTATAGTACACTACCTTGGAATCTCTGTCTCAACTGAGTAACTTGAATTCTCTGCATACAACAACTATTTTTGTTGACTGATCAATTAATTGGTTGATCACTAAGTGTGGTTGAAGTTCCACTTCCACAACTTGACCTCGACTAGTTCTTCTGATTGTTAGAACTATTTAAACTGAGAATAACTAAAATTAACTAAAATATATTGCTACAAATTAGAAATAAAACATATTGAACTAAACTCAGGCTTCCCCAACTTGAATTAACTAAGTTAACTGAGTGGCAAGTTTCATGTAACATTAGTTAACTACCTCCAAGAATTTTGCTGAAATAGAAATTCGAATTTTCTCTAGTTTGACCAAGGCAAAGTCAAACTAAGATTTTATTGCTGCATTTTCAACAACCTGTGTGTTTTCCTTACTGATTTATGGATGCATGGTATATGCATGTGATTTTCTGGTTATGTGTTTTCATTGGCATGGAGATTTACCTCGATTGATAGTGGTTTTAGCCTTGCCTTGCCATTTCCTAAACAACCATGGTGTTGTAGATTTTTTTCCACTTGATTGTTTTCTTTTTGGTGCTCATAATTCCTTATGGTTATGGGTTGGAATAAACACTCTAGAATCCCTGAAACAACTTGGCTTGATTTACTATTCCTAGAGCCTTGGTTGGGACAAATGCTCTAAAGCCCTTGGTGGGTTGAGTTACTAGTCCCTAGAGTCGGGTGGGACAAAATCTCTAGAGCCTTGGAAGGTTTTGGGTTGAGTTACTAGTTCCTGGAGCCCTTGAAAACTTAGGAAGAGACCAATCTGGTTGGTGTTAATGATGTCCAACCGTGAGGTGGAATCATTGGTTGAGGCTTGAGGTGGTTTGGCCTATAAAATCCTTGGTTTGGTTTTGTCTTTTTTTATTCCATGATATCCCACATTCATGCTTGGTGTTAACACCCAGGTTGTTCCCTATGACTCCCAAGGGAATACGGCCGGGGTAACCACTAACCAATCTTTGGATCACTGTTTCTAGCCAAACTGTGATCAGAGAGGGCTCTCTCTTTATGATTTGTCTCTGTTATGATGGTGTTTTAGGCTAGCTATTAAGTTTAATCTTGTTTCAATTGTTTGGTTGGAAAAGTTTCAGTCAAACGAGTATGTTCTTCCCAGCATATTATATAACATTGGGCAATGGAGTCAGTGGTCCTTTGGTTTGGTGTGCTATGTTGATACATTAATGAAAGCTGCAGAGCAAGGTGATTGTCCGGGGAACAAAGCTTTGAAATTGAGTTTGTGTGTAACATGTCCAGGATAAGAAAGGCAATTAAGGATCTTTCTATAAACTGGTATGAAAGGAGAAACAATTGTTACCTGGAAGCATTTAAGAATTTCTAGATAACATTCACAGCATGGAATTAAATGTAACATGAGCATTTAAGAATTCATGTCTGTTTTAATCCTGAAGAAAACATTTACAGCAACATAAGATTGAGCACAGGGTGTTAAGAAACATGTCCTGAACTATTCTTTTTCTTTATTGCTAGATATGATGGAAATATGAAAACGAAATAACATAGGGAAACGAAACAGAGTTTAAAGAAGACATATCATTCCACCAGACAACGCAAGGTTTCTGCAACAGCTCTTAGATTATCAACAAGACACCAGAGTTCCAGGAAATCACTGAGCTGAAATTGCTCTTTGTATTAAACTTTTCTGAAAATACAGAGTATACATGCCTCAGAGTAAAATTTACCAACCCCTTATGCGTTACTAAGGGGGGTATATATACAAATTTACATTTGGAAAATATCTGAATGAAGAGTAAATGCTCCATAAATGTCCTACCAACTGCTGGAGTGCAGCAGCTGAAAGAGTAAATGTTGTAATAACTTTTAGTCCCTTAGCTGTCAAAAATGGTCAGAGACTGTTGACTTGGTGGCAATTGGAGTCGGTTGGAGACGTGCTGTTCAAAATGTGGCTAGCTGTCATCGTTAGTGATGAATCACTTTTTGGATGCTTTTCAAACATTAACCCTTTTACACTTGTCTTCTGGTGACCTGAGCTGGCAGTGGCCGAATGTCTTGAAACTACCGTGGCAGAATTTGGAGCATGGCCTGCCACCAGTCCTCCTTAGGCATTTGATGCCTCCGAATTTTAATTAGAGTCTCATCAAGCTCTGTATATCTGAAAAAACTAGGAGGAGTTTCAAATAAATGATTTACCTCATTTTCAATAAAAAATGAGCCTTCGAGCTTAGTGTACAAGCTCTGTCCTGTTGGAGGAACTGTTTCCTCAGAAGTACTGCTGGATGCAGTGATTTGATTTTCAATGTGAGTGGCCATCCTATTTGTAAATTGATCTCTGCTGATCAATTTTCCTGTGCTGCTCAACAGGCTAGGCAGTCCTCTTGCTTGTAGCATTCCCATTCTGAGTTTATAATCTTCAACTTCAGTCTGTATCTCATAACTTTTTCTTTCTACCGTCTGTACATAACCTCTGAGAGTTAGCACCTTTTTAGCCATGAGGATGGCCTCTGTTCTGTTGGTGATTCCAACGGCTGCCAGCTCCTCTTTGTCTTGCCTGTTCAAAAATTCTATCAATTGGCTAGCTTGCTCAGGTCTGTTTCCTAACACTGTCTTGGCCCTCTGGACATCTGTCTGGGCTTGTACAATTAAATCCATATGCTCATGGATTGTTTTAATGGATTTCCATTGTTTGATAATGGCTTGGGTAATTTTATTCCACAAGATTCTTTTGATTTCTGCCATAGTATTTTCCAGATTGAGCTCCTTCTCCAGGGCCTTTATTTTATCTTTTTGAGCCTTAATCTGTCTGCCCTGTTCTGCTACCGTTACCTTTGATTGATCATATTTGGCATCTATCTCTGCCAGTTTTTCTTTTGCTTTCTTTATTTCATCCGCCTGTAGCTCCATTGCCTTGACAGCTTTGGTCAATTCTTCTACACTGGGGTGAGCATCTGGAGCTGCTGTTGTACCTGCTGCTTCTGTTGTGGGGTCCACTGCTGCCCCAGAAGTTATTGCTGTTGTGGAATCTGTTGGAGGAGCTTGGAGTGTAGATTCTCCCTTTTTGTCTTGTAATGCTCCTTCCAGCTCTTTCTCTAGTTCTTGGATCCTTTGATCTTGCTGTAATAAGAGGTCAAGTTGTTCATTAACTTGCTTTTCTTTTTGCAATTCAGCTGTCTGAGGGTGTTCTGTAGGTAACAGCTTCAACCTCTTCTTCATGGCATTTAGATCATCATCCTTTTTCTTCATGAGGGCTTTTACCCCGGTTGGATCACTAGGGTCATGCCCTAGATCAACAATAATCTCCTCAAGAGATTTTATCCTATTGTCCTTAGCCTTAGAGGACATCCTCTCAAAATCTAGTTGAGTGTTTGTGTTCTTCAAAGATTCTTTCAGCTCATGAGCTAATGTGGCCTTCTCTACCAAAGTGGCATAGACCATCTCCCCAGTCTGCTTGTGGAGTTCAATTTGGTCCATAGGATGTATGTCTTTGGCCAGGACCTCCACCCTTGTTTTGATGAAATCTGCAGTTGTCATTGGCTGCGGCCCCTTGGGTTTGAAATGGCTAAATATTATTTTTTCTTCTTTGAAGTCGTAGACCGACATCAACCTTTCCTGCTGGGCTGGAGTGGCATCTATAAACTGTTTGTAAACCTCAGCCCTCAATAACTCATTTGCTGCCTTGATTTGTTTGAAGGAAGCCTTAGCACCTTTAAGCTTCTGGCTTTGCTGAGAAGAGGATGACACCTCCAAACCAAGCTGTAAATTCTGCTCCTGCTGAAAGGAGCTTGTCCCTGTATGTTGGCTGCCCTCCCTGTCCTTTGCTGTGTTGTTCAAGACATCTTCAGTAATGTCTTCCACCTCTGGGGAATCTGCCCTTTGCCTTTTGGCTTCTGGCTGGTGGGAGGATCCACTGAGGGGAGTGGACTCTTCTCTTTGCCTTTTAGTACCCCTCTCTTCATGTGCTGGGGTCTGCAAAACTGAGGTAGTTAATGGCTCAGTTTGAGGTGGCGGTGTTTGCATTAGGGGGGTTTCTGGCAGCCCAGTTTGTGGCAGAACAGTTTGTCCTTGTTGCTGCTCTGTTTGTTGTTCTGTTTGCTGATCTTTTTGCTGTGACTGTTGCTCTGACTGTTCCTTTTTTGCTTCATCCTCTGCATCCATTTTTCCTTTTCCTTTATCTAAGCCTGGTGCTGCTGTAGAGAGTGTCTGCGGCGCTGTCCTGGTAACTGAGGTCCCTTCTCCCACTGATTGAGGCAGTCTGAAAGGTACCTGGAGCACATAGTCCAGGTCAATAGTCTTCTCAAGTTCTTTCATATTTTTAAGCATTCTTTCTTCTTCAGTTAAGCTCTCAACTAGAGTGTCCAGCTGCCATTCTTGTAAGTTGGCATACTTTTCTATGTGTGGGTAGTGGCAGTGTTTAATCCCTAGGAGTCTGTACTTAGTTCTCCTAGCAGTGATGAAACCTTGAGGGTCATAAGGGACCCATCGAAAACTGTATGACAATTTATATTTGTCCTTGAGGATCAAGTCTGCAGATTCCCATCCTTCCTTCTTGTTCATGATGAAAGGGCCCAACTCATTTTTGAAGTTAAGGTGTGCCTTTTTCTTGGAGCTGTGGAAATGGGTAAGGTCTGACTGAATCAATTGCCTGTAATACTCCAAGGCAAATAATCTCATAGGAACATACTTGGGTAGCCTGTATGGACAGAGCTCACAGCCATATACTCTGAACACAGTATGGTGTTCATATAGGTACCAATCACCTATTTTGTACTTCTTAGATAGCTGCAAAGCTTTCTTGATCTCATTAGATATTCTAGGTGGAGGGGACTTCATAAGCATGCAGGAGACTGGGTACACAAACTGGTCAACAAATTCACAGTAGGTATAGGGTGAATTTGTGATTTTATGATAGACTGAGGTCCAGAAGATGACAGATCTCCTCTCTCCTTTATTATCCAGCCTTCTGATGTAGCATGGGAAAGCTTCAGAATGATAAAACATGAACAGGTGGTAGATGTAAGCTGAGTATCTGAAGACCCCCTGTCTGTCCATTTTGCTCAATTGATCATGAATCCTATTGGCTATGAACTTAGCAAAGTTATACTTTCGGGCAGGGGGTTGACGTGGGCTGTAAGCAGACAGCAATACGAGCATGGCTTGATCCACATGCTCACTGTTTTGGTAACCTAACACATAGGCTATCATGTCCAGTAGCAGCCTGCCTGAGTCATTGAAATGTTCATGCAGATAAGGGGGTGGCCCTGTAGGCTGGCACTCAGTTCTCATGTAGTTCCTGGTGACCTTTTGCAGCTCCTCACTGGTCATCTTGTCACCAGCTTCCAGCAAATACCTCATGGAGAATGGGATTAGCAACTCCGTTTGATCAAACTGTAACATCTTGTTGATGGACTCAGCATTTATATAAAAAAGGATCCTCCCTGATGGAGTATTGACAGCTCTGTGCTCCAGATCATAGTTTTGAGCACATAAGTGAATGATTTCAGGGAAAACATTCACAGCTGGGAGACAGTAATAGGGCAGGTTTGACTCCCATATTCCATCTGTACCAAGTCCATCCTTATGGTCTTCCCTCAGTGTAGTGAAGGTCTTCAAAAAGTCCCTGTCTCCCTCAAAGTCATCAATGAGACAATCCTTGTCAATAAATGGCAAGGCCTCCAGTTCCTTATTGGTTTGATTTAGTGGAGTAACACTGAGGGAAGAGGATGCAGAGGCTGCCATGATATAATCTGTATGTGTGCAGGGAGAGGTAATAGTTTGATAAGTCTTTAAAGGCTTAAGCAGTAGGTAAACTGTACACAATGTGATGTCCTCTTCTAGTGTAAAATTGTAAGCAAGTTGGTAAATTGCTGCAAATTCTCAGGGATGTGAATTGCCTAAGGGGACGTTGCAGAGACAGTGATAATTCTTTAGGAAGAGTGCAGGTGGCCTGTACTTGGCAAAAGGGAACAATGCCGAGTACCTCGGAGGCAATTTTGCAGTTTTAACCCGCGAACTGATTGCTCCAATGTCAAATTGTGGCTTAGGGATGGGGCAGGTTGCTTGGGTTTGGTTTAGGTGATCAGGTGGAGCTGAATTAAGTGAATTTACCAGTCTTTAATGGTGAATTCTACAGAGAATTGGAATTCATGGGCAAAGTGGAAGGAAATGGCAAAATACCTGGAAAATCGACTTGGAAGCTCGCGGGCCGGGTTGTGGAGACTTAGTGCCGTCGAATTCTGAACTTTGAATGGTCGAATTGTCGAATTTGATGGCTGAGTGAGAGGTTTCGCAGCAGCTGTTGGCAACGGCTAGTTTCTCTTTCGCATGAAAATGAGCGAAAACAACTCATTTAGTCGTTTAAATCGTTAAATTTGGCAAAAGTGTGCATTTGGCGCTTTTCCGCCGATGACGTCAGCATGACGTCATGGCGGGGCCCAGATACGGAGGTGACGTGGCGGCTGAGGTGTTTGCCAGGGTGACAGGACACGGTGGCGGGCGGGTACAGTGGCGGGTCCGCGTGGAGGGCCACGGGACACTGGGGCGGGCACTGGCGAGGTGACGTCAGGGTGACATGCAAATGACGTGGGAGGAGAGTGGTATTAGGGGTGGCGGTAAGCGGGTTCCCCGCACCACCTTTGGGCAAAAGCGGTAACGGGGAGGGGGGCTCCGAACAACCCCACCGCCTGCCACGCGTCCCCTGTACGGGATGGCCAAAACCACTTTCCCCGGACGCTAAAGGTCGGCAGGTCGGGGAGTGAAAATGACCGCCCACCTTTAGATCCGGGCGACGGAGATCTGACGGCTGGCGGGCCTTCCGACTGGTCGAGCATGTTTGGGGGGGGGGGGTCCCGCCAGCGCAATAAAATATTCAATTCAATGATTGGGCGGAGGACTATAGGAAAGTGGGTTTTTTCGCAGTTTTTGGGTTTTTTGGGCTTTTTCAAGGGTTTATATAGGAAAACGGGGTTTTTGTGCGTTTTCAGCAGAGAGACGGTGAGGGTTGAGGGACAGGATTTCTGCTCATAACCAGAGGTCAGAGCACATCCAAGACAAGGTTGACCACAGTCCCAGGTGGACTGAAGTCCCCTTAGACCATTTACTTGGCTATAATGCCAAAAGGAGAATATGTAGATAATGCTGGGATTTATACACCATGGTGTTTAATACTAGTAGGGGAAAAGGTAATATAGGGGATTTACATAGTAGAATTAGAGTTAATATGGATGAGAGGGTGAGTGGAGGGGGAAACCATTTTAGTTTATGTGAAACAAACTTGGTTTTGAGAGTAGATCAAAATGAAAAGATTTTTAGACAAGAAATGTGGCTTTAAAAGATTAAGAACCACCATGAAAACTTAGTCATTTTCATGAATCTTAGCTGATGGGGAATGCTAGAGATGAAATTGGCAGGGAATGAGGGAAATTAGTCAGGGAAATTAGTCATGCTTCCAGCTGCAAATCGATGAAGAAGAACACCTTTGTCAATTAATTGACTTTGCTTTGATACCCACAGTTACCATCTCTGCAATGGTAGGTATAACTTTCTGCAACCCCAACTACTTACCCAGCTACTTGCCTAGCATTTTTATTTCTTCTTGGAGGGTGCACTTGGACTTGCAGACCCTTACTTGCCTTTTCTTTTCTTTGGCTTTTTCTTTTGCTTTTTCTATCTACTTCTAGCCTTATTTCTTCCAAGGTCCCAGATTACGCTGTTGAGAGCCCTTTCTTCTCTACCTGAACTAGTTGTCTGCCAAGATTAAGCAGTTTGGACAGACTTCTTTCTCTATTCTATAACTCAAAATTGAAACATGGCATGATCCAGGTTAAACTGTTGGATCATCCACCAAAATTGAAATAAGGTGATCAACATTTGAAACACTTTACACACCTCTTGTTCTCTAGGAAATATGGGATCTTTGTGATATCAAAGCAGAGCATATTTGGACTTTCCCTTGCCAATCATGAAATATGAAACCTATTGGTATAGGTATCCAACACTTGGAATATGACGTGGGGGTGATTATATGAAAGAGAGATTTGGTTCAACCCAATCTTTGGTCGGGTGGTACATGGAAGTCCCTAACTTGTTGGTATTTCTAAATGTTAATATGAGGCATTTCCTTATTGTGGTCTATGAGCATTTGTAGTGATTATGTTGGCGATATTATGGCTAAGTTTCCATGGTTAAATGTTGGTTATTTTCTAGTTATATGTTCGTTATATGATGTGTATTATCTATGGCTTTCCTCATGAATTGTTTAGTTATTGATAACTTGATGAATGTATGGAATAATACATCTTCTTGCAGCTATGTGGAGAGGGAATAAATCCTTCTTTGTCATTCTTAGATGAATCTTCAACTACTATGATCAGATATGCATTCATGACCTATAGCTTACGCGTTTGCAATGTGTTTGACGAAATTTCTAGTGTGTTCTAGGAAGTATAGGTCAAGTTATTGCTTAAAGTTTGAATGTCTAGCTTTGTCTTCATGTAAATAATGATTCTAGAAAGTCTCAAATAGTTATAGGCAGTGGTCTGGAGGCTGGCCGTGAATTGTGTCTCAAATCTCAGGACGCCACCCTATGAAATTGAAATTTTGAGCTATAATCGTTTAGCTTTGTCTTCATGTCAATAATGATTCTGGAAAGTCTTAGCGGTTCTGGGCAATGGTTTAGAGGCTGGCCATGAATTGTCACTCAAATCTCACGACCACACCCTTTAAACTTGAAATTTTGGGCTATAATCGCATGGATGCAGTGTCATGTGTGCAATTGGAGCTTTATAACCACACCCTTGCGGGATTGTGCATGTGATTGGGCTATGAAGTAAGAGAAAAACATCCCTAGCTCAGGGTTTGGTCACTTAGGGTGGTTCTTTGGCCCTAAGTGTCTTGTAAGCCTTGAGGGATCTCTATGAGTTATCAGTTGTCGACCCCACTTTCATAAAGAAAGATTGAAGGTCAGGTCATATCATAGTAACTCTTTGTCTCATGTTCATTGTTTACCCTTGTAGGTCAGTGAAATTGGGTAAATGTGGGAGGGGTTGGTTACACTAAAGTATTTGAAACAACTCTCAATATTACTAGCTCTAATGGTTATGAGGTTAGAGATCTCTTAACTTTCCTTTGGAGGAATACCCCCAGAACATATTACAAATTTTTCTCTGTTGATTTTCATACCCAAAGCTACACCAAAGGAATTTAACAAATGAACTAGGAAACTGATGCACTGAATTCTCCCTTCACAAAAAATTAAGACATCATCTACAAAGAGTGATTGAGTTAAAAGGTTTGTTGGTTTGTAGAAATATATTTTTAAGGACTCCCCATTGTTGCATCTTTTAGCAGCTAACTAAGGCATTTTGTGACTAGAAGGAAAAGAAAAGTGAAGGGGAAAACCTGTCTTAATCCCATTTTTGCATGGAAGAAAAGGGGACATTGATCCATTAATGAGGATAGAAAAATAGGTCTTGCTAATATATTTCATTATCCAAGACAAATTGATTTCTAAACCCCAAGTTAATAAGTAATAGCCTAATGTAGAGCTAGCTCACCCTATGAAAATCTTTGGATAAATCATCCTTACAAACCATCACTTTTTGGTTCCTAGTGTCTATGGAATGAAGGCATTCCTATGTTAAGACCATGACATCATGGATCTGTTTGTGGTTTTGAAAACCAAATTTTTCTAGTGAGACTTGGTTAGAGAGAATGCATTTTATTTGAAGGGAAATGGTTTTAGATATTATCTTATAAATCATACTATAGAGGGAAATGGGTTTGAATATGTCAAAGGAAAAAGGATTTCAATATCATGGGCTTAGGGTGATGAAGGTGGAGTTGAAGGGGGTGAACATATGGCCAGTGGTCTTTGAGTATTTGAAAACCTTGAACAAAACATATCCAATTAAATAAAAAAATCCCTAGTAGATGTAAATGGGTAGTTTATTCGATCCCATGTTTTTTTCCTTTTCAAATCTATGGATCAAAACTTCCAATTCTTTTTTTCTATTTTCATCCATCAAACCTTCATTTTCAAATTTCTCAATAAAGCAAGGAAGATGTAGAGAAACTTGTATGATGGAGTTTATGGTAGCTTTTGATTCTTCCCTATATAGGTCCTGACAAAGGTAGGTCCTTTGGTCATTATATCTTGAAATGATGCGTCATCAGATTCGTTTGGTTTGGGATGGCCCAGATGTTGCTTATGGCCTTCTTATGTTTGGTGAAATGGTGAAAATTTATTGTGTTGTCATCTCCTGCTTGTATCTAAATAGCTCATTTTTTCATCTACCATTCCTTGTCTTTATCTAATAATATTTTTATTTGATTATCTTCCAAATTATTGATATTACCCTTTTATCCTTTGATTGAAGGCCAAATCCATCATTGTCCATGATATATTTACTGAGAACTTCTACTTCTAGGGAGTCCTTCAGTCATGTTCCATCTTTTGTTTTTCTCAAATCTGAGCCACAACTTTAGATTTTTTTAATTTTCCAGAAACTAGATGGAAGTGAAGCTCTAAAATCAAGGTTGATAGGTTTCCATGAATATTTGATAGCCTACAAAAAGGTGGGATCTTTGAACCAATGAGGTTTTAATTGAAGGGTCATTAGAGAAATTTTGAGGTCTAAAATGGGCCTCAAAACAAAAATGTAAAACCAAAAGCAGCTTTATAGGAACTAATAGGAATCAAGATTATGATGTCAACCATGGGGGATGATTCACCATTTTTGGAGTAAAAAAATTAAAAAATTAAAAAACTACTTTTTCAACTCGTATTTTTAACTTATCTCCCTATGATTTTACTCAAATTTTGAGCGAGAGCACTCATTGGATGTGGAATTTAATTACTCATCCAAGGAGTACCAATGTTGCATACTTTCGATGGACCCTGCTACATGAAAAACATAATTGCAATCACATTTTTCATGTATTTCTCATTTTTCATGTACTGGGGTCCATCAAAAGTATGTAACATGTGTACTCCTTGAATGAGGAATTAAATTTTTCATCCAATGAGTGCCCCCACTCGAAATTTGAGTAAAATTGTAGGGATATAAGTTGAAAATATGTGTTGAAAAAGTAGTTTTTTCTTTTTTCCTTCTAAAATTTGATTATTTCCAGTATTATTTTATAATATTTCTTAGGAGACCCATTTCAGACCTTAAAATTTCTATAATTCTTGGTGGTTTCTGTGATGTGGGTGAAAGTTCCAAGAGGATTAGACAACTATTTGATCTCCCCTAAAGGATACCCATTGACAAATTTGGACATTCATTTCTAAGATCTACTTAGATACCAGGAACCCATTTCAATCATGGAATAACTAACTCGGTTGTTCCACCAAGTGGGGAAAGGTTTAGCAGGTTGAATATTCACCAAGAAAACATTCTCAAGGACCTATAATATTGATTAGCCAAAGGTTTCAAGTGTGCCCTAGGACTTGAGATATCACTTGCTCCTATGGGAAAATTTAAGTCACCCCCCAAAATATATTTGGCATTAGTTAAATGCGAAAGATGAAAAGTGTTTTATCAGAAGGGTGATCTATTAGTGTATGACCCATACATATTTTGGACAATTAAGGTTGAATCCAATTCTATTGAATGGAGTTCCAATCGGAGGCCCGACCAATGGACCAAGTAGAGAGGAGCGTGAGGTCATGTATCCACAAACCATAAATCAAATTTATCATCCTGCCAGTAGCACCAATGCACAAGAAGTCCCATCCAGTTAGAATACTAGAGAGAATATGAACCACCTTTTCTCCTTCCACCATGATTCCTTATATAAAAATAGCAAAGGGATTGTGTGTCTTCATCATATGTCGAATGTCCAATTTTTTTATGGGCTTAGCCAATCCCCAGTAATTGAGGGTGATAACCTACGTCTAGAAGCCCCTAGAGGGGATGATTCTCTAAGATCCCATATAATGGATTCCTTCTTTCCACTTCTAACTTCCTCGTTTTCCTAGGATTTTTCTCTTGAGATATTATATTTCCACTCTCTAGCGGCAATTTTAGGTTCCTCCTCCTCAAAATTTCCAAGCTCACCAAATGGGAGATCCCCCAAGGGCCAATATAGAGAGCTCAACTCACCCATTGGTGAATCCATAGTTTTCCTATAGGAGCAAAAATTGTAGCCATGACCCAAACCCAAGGAAAGGAGAGATTTTTTGTGGAGTCAAAGGGGAGCACAGTGGTTGCGTCACACAAGGAGCTTGCATAGTGGGTGAGGGGGGATCAAAATAGAAGCTATAGGAATGAACAAAGAGATAGAGGGTGTAGTCATGCCAGAGATATTTGATAGAAAATATCACAAGTGAGTGGTTGTAGATGAGGTAACTAAAGAAAAAATTGCAAGGGAAACATGTGCAGTAAAAATAAAAGGGAGAGATGCAGAGTAAGTACTCTTACCTAAGAGAGGCTTAGGGAGGGTTGGACTAGATCTAGATGTTTAAATTGTAGGATCTAGAGGATCTTAAAGTTGTGATCGACAATATAGGCGCTCGATAACTAATAGTAGTTGTTTAAGGAGCTTGAGGATTTTCCTATATCACTATAGCCAACATAGGTGCTCTAGGAACTAGAGGCTTTGCATCTGCCAGTGTGAGATTCGACCCTCAGATAAAACCCTGCATGGGATTCTCTCAGGGGTTATACATCTCCTTGACCCAACACTTCCCTGCTCCATCCTTTAAGTAATCGACTTGCAAGTAACCATACATTCCACACTTCCCACGTTTGGACAACACACCCTTAAAATCAAGGGGTTGACGATAAGAAAACCACCCCCTTTTATTATGATGAAATTGACCAAACCCTTGGATAAATTTATCCCTACTAATACTTAGGCCATTCCCATGTACCTCGTCTCTAGAAAAGAGTGTTTTTTGTCTTAGAAAAACCATAATATATTTTTTATTTCCTAAAACACATCTAATGACCATAGGTGAAGAGGGAGCCTTGGTAAACATACTTAAATTAAATGAATTCTAGCTTATCAGTTTAGACATCAAATTCAATCATTCAACTCTTGAGAAGTAGGGCTTGGTTCCCCCAAAACTAGCATTGATTCAGGACTAGTCTAACATCTTAAATGGAGGAGGTTACCTAGGCTAACCATCCGCACATGAGAATGAAGAAGCACAATGCATATCCTAGCAGAGGGAGGGAATTTTGTGTTGTCCATTTCTTCAAACCCTCCATTGACATTTCTCTACTAGTAAATTGATTGATTATGGTGCAATACTCCATGCGAAAAACAGCATTTAGTTGGATGTCATCCCCTATAATAATGTTGGGCTCCGTGGTCTTTCATTTGAGAAAATTTTCTTGGGATCACATTGGGCCTAGGAGAAGTGGGGCCTTTTGCTTTAAAGTAAGGGAAATTGTTTTGATGTTGTTGGTTTTCCCGTTGAGCATATTTGGAGTGAGTAAATTGGTGATGAAACTAACTAAGGGTAGTTAGGTAGAGGAAAAAGAGTAGAGATTCACTAAAAATAGGAGGGAGGTTGGCATTGTTGGTCTAAGAATGGTAAGGATAGACTACAATAGGAGGGCTAGGTTGCTCATAAATTCTAGGGATGATCACAACATCATGATCTCTAGACAATGTGATAACAAATAGATTGACATTAGGTATGGATGATTGGATAGCAGGGGAGGCATAATGGGGGTAGATTGTAAAGAAAATAACTCCCCACTTCTTGAAATAATGTATGGATCAACAGCAACCACATCAACACGTGGCATGATGATGATGTGGCAAGGGAAAGAGGTACATATGGAGACTCCTTAGCAAGGATCTTCCAAATAGTTAATAAACTCACTCTATCCATATGGGAACAAAAAGGTCACCTTATTCTACAATAATGAACCTTGTCTCCATCAAACACACTTATCACATGAAAACCTATTATAAAATAGACCTATTCAAATATACAACCTATATAAAAAAAAATATGAAACATATTCTAAACCTAAATACTAAATTAATATAAAACAAATATTAATAAATTTAATATCAAATAAATTCTAAATCTAAATATTAAAGCAATTGTTAATCTTAATATCAAACTAAATATTAAATAAATTTTAAATTAAATATCATATTTAAATTAATTTTATTTTAAATATTAAATAATTTTAAAATTAAATATTAAATCATTTTAAAATTAAATATTAAATAAATTTCAAAGTCAAAAGAATCTTAACCTAAAAATATTAGTCAAGCTAACGCAAACAAAATTTGCTAACACAAATATTAAGTAAATTTTAAACTTGAATGATTTCTAACCTAAAAATATTATGCGATTTAGTCTACAAATTCTAACCTAAATATTAAATGAAATGCTAATCTAAATATTAAAAAAATTCTAAACTAAATATTAAATATCAAACGAATTCTGCAATCTAAACGGAATATTATGTAATCTAATGTGAGGTGGAATTTCTATCATGCAATTTAAATGTTTGTATTATGAAATCTGAACCCAATCTTAATTAGCACATCCATAAAAGTTGTGATAGTCAAATATTGTTAGGCCATCAAGAGTCGAATAGTGACATTCCTTGGTTTTGTGAGGTTTAATTATTCTTGCTTTATTGGGGATTTTATTTATCTTAAAATTTAATGGGCTGTTTTTTTTTGATGATTTGTATTATAATTTTATAATTTATTAGATAAATGTGAAAAGGGTAAATATAGATTTAGAAATGTATAATATTTAGTAATTGAAATTTCATCCCTTGATGTAAAGGAGATGGTGAGAATATACCAAGATCTTTCATTTATGACCATAAAATAATTATTTATATTAAAAAAAAGTTTAATCAAGATAAAGGGATGCGTATCAATGTAAATATTAGATGAATCCTAACTCAAAGCATTTGAGAATTGCACATGTCCATGTCACTTACAATAATCACACGCTACATAATCCATGATGCTTCCCATGGAATGATACTTCTTATGTATATAAGTTTTAGGAACAAAATGGAGCGAAATTGGTTGAGGATGCCACATACCCTATGACTAGAATGAACACCATCTCCTTTTAGAGGTCTTCACGTATTATTCTCAAGTTCTATAATGTTATGGTTTTAGCTAGTTTGATGAAGAACCTTCTTCTTTCAAATATCATAAATTTGAAGTGTGTAATAGAGTTTAATGATTAACAATGGACTATTAAGTGTTATATCTATGGATGTGATCAATATTTGGTTAAAGGAGTGTGAGAAGGCAACCTTTATAAGCTACTAGCTAATACATTAAGTGCACAATAGTGGAAAGTTGCGGGACAAGCACTTTGGTGACTTATGTTATGGTGTACTTTCTCTCTTAAAAGAGTGTGGTGTAGGGGTTGATAGGCTTCATGGTATAGATGATTTGAGTGTGCAATGGATGTGCACTCTACAAACATTCAAACGTTTATCTTCCATCTAATGAGTGTCCAGAGATAGATAGGGAGATATTCTTGATTTCATCCATTTAGATGTGGTGTCTTTTTCAACATTGACATGTAGTTTGTATTATGCTTCATTGATTGATGATTCTTCTTGCAAAATTTGGATTTATTTGGTGAATACTAAGGATGAAGTGTTCATTAAGTTTATGGAATTAAAATCCTTGATTGCAAGTCAAATAGTGAAAGATCAAGTATCTTAAATTGGTAATTATGAGAATACACCTCTAGGTAATTCGATGTTTTTTTCTAAGGACACAAAGATCAAGAGGGAGTTAAAAATACCTTACAACCTACAACAAGATTGCATTGTATAAAAGAAAAATAAGTTCATCATTGGACTACTAAGGCCATGTACCATGACATTGAATTACCCATTTCTCTTTGGGTACAAGCACGTGACACATAATAAATTTTATCCTGAACCCATCACTCACAAGATTTAAAGTACAAAATACAAGAGGTGGCGTTAATTGGTGACAAAACCAAGATATCTCATTTTTATTTTTTTTTGTTGTATAGTTTACTTTCATATTCTTGATGCACAAATAACTAAGCTTACAACATCAAATGTCAAGGTATTTTGTTTAGTACAATGTATCATCCAAGACTTACCAAATGTACATTATAACTTAGAGGAATGCTATATTATGTGGCAACATAGAGTGTTATGAGGATGGACAATTCTCAAAATCATAAAGGCCTTCCATTATGTTTGAACGAGGAGAAAAGGAGAAAACCTTGTTGTCCCAAAGTCTGATATGACATTAAAGCAAAAATCATATTCAAATTAGAAAGGTTGAAGTCAAGGAACATAGATCACATTATCTTTAAGTTTACCAAAGAATCCAAGATAACTTATGTAGACATTATAATATGCACAAGAGAAAGCAAGAGTGTGAAATCTTGATTTTCAAGTGATCCATCCAAATAAAATGTATTAGACTTATGTTACATTGGCGTCTTCAATTCTTAAGACAAAGCCTTCTGACTTTGAGGAGGAAAATACAGAGCAAGTATAACAAAATACCATGAGAAAAGAGTACATCTCCAATCTCAATAATGATGCATAGGAGATGGTTCCAAAACCTTTTGGGAATTTGATGATAGATTTCATGGATGCAATTGATGGGAGCATTGAAAAGTCCAAATTCATATTTATTAGTACTCTTAGAAAGGAATTAACCTTTATGAGATTTTTGCTCAGGTTGAAAGAGGTTTTGATATTGAAGAGAAAGATACCCTAGGTATTGCATGGTGTTAATATTCTTATAAATCCCCCAATAAAAAGGAAATTTAAGATGGTAAGGCATAAAGTTAGGGTAGTGAAAAAGGAAAATTCTTATAAACCCCCAATAAAAAGAATTTTAAAATGGTAAGGCATAAGCTTAGTGTGATGAAAAAATTTTCCTGGCCAACAAAGAGTATTACCCCCCAATAAAACGAATTGTAAAATGGTAAGGCATAAGCTTAGTGCGATGAAAAATGTTTTCCTGGCCAACAAAGAGTATTACCTTACCTATTGCTCAAAAGATACTTAACTCTTACTACAAATGGAATGCATTCCTTAAGGGAAAAATATCTTATAAACCTGTTTCATCTCCTTTTTAAACGTTTAGAGTTATTAGTCCCTACCTTTGGCACTACAGGGACTCTAGCGATTGCTAGAGCATTGATGATCAATTAATTACTCTTTTGACCAAAAATTTCTTTGCTTTGCCAAAATTTATCCAAAGTTTTGTATGGAAATTTAGCTTCATGAAAAATTTACCCAAAGTTTTGTGTTCGACCTCTTATCAGAAACTTCACATGTATCATGGGAACAATACATATGCAAGGTTTTTCTTATGCAAAGTTCGAAAGGAACTAAAATATTTCGAAAATAATATCCTAACTTTCTGTATCAAACACTTCAAGTAATGCAAATTTTGAAGAGCATTAAATATCAAACATTAAATGTTTGAATGTTTGCGATCTATTTTATTAGATTAGTATGGTAACAATGTTGATTTTGACAACTTACCATTTATTCACAACTTGCCATTTGTTCTGGTGATAGCTCTAGCCAAGCTACCTAGCAATAGCTCCAGCCACATGTGACCTCTAGTTTCCACTGCAAAGATGTTGGTTCTTACCATAGAAGGAAACAAATCGCACTCTGTAGGTTAGAAGAGAGAAAAGTCACCTCTGTAGGTGCTTGATGAGTAGTTCGACAATTAACCCTGCCATAGTGCAACTACGACCCTGCTTGGGGAGAAGGCTTTATACCCTGCAAATAGAGACAGCTCTAATAGGGAGAAGAACCCTGCAGATGGAGAAGGTTTTGAACCCTACATACAGAAAATGTTTTCTCATGTGGAAGAAGCCAACAATGGTTCTATCAGGTGGAAGAAGCCAACAACGGTTCTATCAGGTGGAAGAAGCCAACAACAACCATGCCACTTCAATGCCCATAGCAAGGAGAACTGTCAATTCTGCAAGCATTCGAGAACTGTTAATTCTGCAAGCATTCGAGGAGAGGAGCAGTTCTAAAGAAGCTCTTTCAGGTAGAACAAGTCAACAATGAACTTGCAGATGGGAAAAAATAATTTATTCATTGAAATTGGGTCACAGAAACTTACCAGGATATGAAGAATAGGTATATTTAACCTCCGTGCTAGTGTCCTTTTGCTTACCTGCCAGTATATGATGCAAGCATGGTCACAAGAAATAAATGGGCCTGCTAACTAGCTGTTAATTCCATAGATTTGGTACTATGTTCATTAAACTACTAAGCAACTAGCATCCTACATAGGTTTGAAGCAAGTCGGTTTCCAAGATGAATTTTGGTAATTTTTGGTACTCCTTTCTGTTAAATACGCTTGACAACAATTTACATTCTGCTATTTTTTCAATATTCTCTTGGCCTCTGCCAAGCTTAATAATACTACTCCCAATTCAAAACCCTTTTCCATTCTATTTATGTAAATGCACCCCCATCAAAGGTCACCTTGGTCAATATGTCGGTGCCTACAACGAATTTACTGTAAATTGGCGATGGTGCCTAGAGTTCCCTTGTGTTAATTTCCATTGTGTAAACTATGTAGATCAGGTAGAATGTCATCATAATCTCAAGCATTTCCCACCCCCACCCTAGAAGACAATGAAAACAACCCCACCCTAGCAGACAATGAAAAAAAACTGATGCTTTGCATCCAATCAACAAGATTTGCTTATAATATTTCCAGTCATACGAAGTAAAAAGGAACTGAACAAGTGGAGAAATGGTGTATCATGTTGTCCATGTTGGTGGTGGTATACTTGAGCATCCCATAGGCAACTGTGGTTCCGAGAATCTAAGCAATCCAATAGAAATAAATTTTGAAAACACTTCTTAAAAGTGTGATGTGCCCTCTAGCCAGGGGAGCCAATCCCCTGAAGGTCTCCCTCGAGTCCAATTTTTAACTAGACAACCGAAGGTCTCCCTTAGGTCCCATTTTAACTTTACAACCTCTGAGTCTCAACTTCCTCCTCTATATTAACACTACTTGTGTTGTTGCTAACCTTATATTTTGGGAAAACCTCAAGTGGCTTAGCCTAGCCACCTTGATACCTTGTTGATACATTGCAACCATTAATATCATCTATTGATACACTGCAGCCATTAATATCACCTCTAAGGGCATGTATTGGTTAAAACACTTCTTAAAAGTGTGATGTGACCTCCAGCCAGTCCCTCTTAGGTCTCCCTCAGCTTTGATTTTTAAATGGATAGTCAAAGGTCTCCCTGAAGTCCGATTTTAACTTGACAACCTCAGAGTCTCAGTTGCCTCCTCTATATTGACATTTTTTTGTTGTTGCTAACCTTTTATTTTAGGGAAAATCTGAAGTGGCTTAGTCTAGCCTCCTTGATACCTTATTGATACGTAGCAACCATTAATATCACCTATAAGGGCCTGTATTTGTTACAACTTTTAGTCCAGCAGCCATGATTGTCACGAAAATTTTAGAGATTATCGTTCTTCATGTGGACATTTGTGTGGGAGAGATTATCATTCTTCATGTGGACCTTCGTGTGGGAAGGAAATTAAAGAATAAACGCAATAGTAGAAGTCATCCATATTCTTGTCCTGGGCCAAGTCATCCATCATCTTGTCCTGGGCCAATTCAAATGCAGATGCTAAGATGGGGATAGATGGAATGTGCATGCCCTCCGTAATTTGACCTCCAACCAGTCCCCCTCAAGTCTCCCTCAGCTCTGATTTTTAAATGGATAGTTGGAGGTCTCCCTCAAGTTCGATTTTAACTTGACAACCTCAGAGTCTCAATTGCCTCCTCTATATTGACACTATTTTTGTTGTTGCTAACCTTTTATTTTAGGAAAAATATGAAGTGGCTTAGTCTAGCCTCCTTGATACCTTATTGATACGTAGCAGCCATTAATATCACCTATAAGGGTCTGTATTTGTTACAACTTTCAGTCCAGCAGCCATGATTGTCACGAAAATTTTAGAGATTATCGTTCTTCATGTGGACCTTCATGTGGGAGAGATTATCATTCTTCGTGTGGGAAGGAAAGTAGAGAATACATGCAATAGCAGAAGTCATCCATATTCTTGTCCTGGGCCAAGTCATTCATCATCTTGTCTTTGTCCAATTCAAAGACAGATGCCGAGATGGGGATAGATGGAATGTGCATGCCCTCCCTGTTGCGAGGGTATCCAGGTAGTGGAGAACACATGTTTTACATGCAAGAGGGGGCCCACATGGTAATATTCATGTCAAGTGGTCACTACTAAAAACATGAAAGTGTTTATTTAATTTAGTTCAATGAAATTGTTTATTTAATTTAGTTCTCAAAGTTGGTTCAAGAAACATTATGATGGCTATTGCTAGTAATACCTTGTGGGATATTACTTCTTTGAATGCTACATCAGTTACATCGGCTATCGAGAATGCCTTGGGGATCACATCATATTCCTTTTAGACAAGCACCTAGGAAATCGGGTGGTTTTTCTCAAGGACACATCTTATCATTATCTGTTTCCAGGGCTTAGCAAGGTATTCATTTTGATCCTTCTTCGAATATCCATTCCTATGGTAGCAAGGTATTTATTTTGATCCTTCTCCAAATATTCGTTCATCTTCACAGTCAGATGTGCTCATTGCATAGATGATGGAAAGGTCAATAGAATCTTATGGTGCAGGGATACACATTTATCATAGCAGAGATGAGGAATGTTGTCTAACAAAAGGATGATTTGGGTGTTGGTACTTTTTGAAATTCTCTTACATTTTAGATTTGCCAACATTTGATTCTTTTCAAATATTCCCTTCCATTTTTAGATAAAATAGACCCTTGACCATGCTAACCTCTAAGATATTGATATTCACCTCATTCTCGGAGGTCATCTGACGGTGGGTAGAGCATCTCAGCCCAGCCCTACCCTGGCAGCGAGCATACAATCGTATATGATTTGTTTTCCAATATGATCTTCCATGCTTTCCATTGGTAAACAAATAACCAACCACTTTCAACCCTCTATTGAGCCACCTTGACTACTAACACGAGAGTCTCGGTATAGCCCTATTAGATGAAAGGGAAAAAAGAAAATATAATAACCCATTATACTCCACTCGTTGACTCTGTCCATTTATTCCAAACAATTCTTCCACTTTTCAACTTTGTCCAATTATTCCAAACAATTCTTCTGGTTATGCCTGACCTTCCTAACAAGATAAGATAAGTAAGCCGAAGATAAGATGTGGAGGTATCTATTCGGGATGACCCACTTCTTCTTACCAGGATGGCCCTAGACCATTGCTTTCTTACCTTAGTAGAAGTAGAAAAGCTCTGGCATACAGAAAGGAGTATAAGGGCATAAGATTGATGGAAGTACAACTAGTTCAGAACAGATAATAAGTAGCTAGTGAAGTCGCTCGCTCACTAACGAAGACCAAGGAAGGTTACTTTTGCTAGGGGTGAATCTGCTTCTGGAACCAGGTAAACCACTTCTAGTTCTGAAACAACCGGGTATGGAACTAATGGGGTTATGGCTATCCAATAATGTACACTGTATCTCACTATTGAAAAGGCTTTCTAATAAAAAAGACACCATGTTTACCAAGCAACTTTCCCACCTCGTACGCCAGGTTGACATAACAAGATTTCCCATTTATATAGATACACATTTTCCACATATCATACGCCATGTTAATAGATACAGATTTACCAGCTGCTTACCTCAAGAACCAGTAGCAATGCCAGTGGTCAGTCCTATGTAGTCCATCAAGTGCAGCGTGAACCTTTCATTATCTCGGTGCTCTCCTCCTAGTCATGCCTCCAACGATATGATTGCTCTTATTATAGGTTATCTATCTATTGTCTTGATTGTTTAATTGTTGCAATTTGCTTCATTTGGTTTTGATGCATGTTGTTCTTGCCTTTTTTTCTTTTTATTATTTTTGTCAAAGATTTTAGGGCATCCTCGTAGAAGCTGCATAGTTGTGCTTGTTGCATCCATATCCAATAATTTCTTTTACAAGGGAAAATAGCCACAGTGGTGCACCTCTAGTTTAGAAAATTTTCACTCTTGCTTTGGCATTAAAATTGGATATTTGGGTACAGGGAAAAGGAGATATTCATTTTCATATGTGCTTTTTGAATGCAGAATTTCAAATAATATGTGGTCTACCAATCAATTGCAGCTGACAGTAAGGGACATAATATACATAGAGGAAAACAATGGTGCAATTAAAATGGTAGAAAGAAGTGATGAATTTACCATGGAATTTGATATTGAAGCAGAAGAATATGTTCCATTACCAAAAAATGAAGTCCACGTGAAGAAAGAGATAGTTCAATTGCATTTTTATCTTGTATATGCATTTTTAAATTAGCTACTTTTTATTTAGGATACAAATATGGGTAGCACTTCTCACAGTGTGACTTTAAAAGTTCAATGAATGAATGAATCTTGCGCAATTGCTAGTTGCTACTCATTGACAGAATATAATTCAGTTGAATTTCTCTAAAGATAGGAGGGATTTTCTTCAAGTCATGTAGCATATTATCAACGGAAATTGCACAGATGCTAATAGTCTAGACAGTTGGTGAATATAGTAGAGATCCATTTTAACATATATGGAGTTGATTTTTATTACTTTGTTTATTCTTTTGAACATATGTAGTAGAAAGTAGTGAAGAAAGTATATGGGCACTCGGAAGGTAGATGACATATTACCAGAAGCAGGATTGTAACAAATAAAGTTTTTAAAGAAAGTCCATACTTGGCTATATGAAGTTAGAATTTATTAAATTCCTGAAAGATATGTTATTTCAAGCACATTCATTATATTAGGAATTATTGTTGATGTCTCGTAGGTCAGAGTCAATATACAAACTTTTTGTGTCCATTAACAAGGTGAGACAGGTTGCACTAAATGACTAAGTGTGGAAATATAAGGCACCATAAACGACTAAGTGTGGAAATATAAGGCACCATTGTCGTAATGTCAGCTTCCAAGTGCCTCTTCTTGGGTTGTGCCACCTTCTTCTTAGTGCTTTCCAATCTTGTCGTGGTATGTTGAGGTTATTATTTTGGTATTTCTCTTACTCTTATCATGAAAATTCCATGCACAAAGTCCTCAGGCCCCTGTCCTGGCTTGTGCTCAGACACCAATCTAGGAACTCCCATGAATAAATTTCAACTTCCCTTTCTGTAATTTTACCCTAGCCATATTTCTTTTCACGATACTTGTGCAGTGGACCCATATTGATTTTCACCCATATTGATTTTCACGACACTTGTGCAGTGGACTAGATCATACCTCATATAGATACCTCTTTATATAGGTCTGAAATGATCTCGATTTTTCTTATCAGTTGCTTTCCCTTTGTTTTTTTTAACACTAGGACAATCGGTAACTGGTGAGAGTTATCCTGGGCAGGCCCAGGATCAAATCCAACTGGCTGCCACTATAAACCTAGGCTAGGTGCAACAACCTGCAAGCCACACATAGCAAGAACTTATGCCTCAACAAGAGCCGAGACGTCCACTCTGGGGTCGCCTACTCTTCTAGCCAAGACACAACAGGCCATGTACTCAACGAGATTTGAACCTCCGTCTCGTGGGTTTCACCCAACGAAACTTACCGTTAAACCCCATATCACTGTACTAGATATGAAAAAATCTAGTTTCTGACAATCACACCACTTATACCAAAATATTAATATCTGTGTGATGTAGAATTTCTAGAATAATTCTGATAACCTAATGAGCTTTTTTTGTTTTAACTTGAAAAAAATTGGCTTTATTGTCCATTTTGTTTCAAAAGTGCATTGCTTTCTTGTTTCAGGCGGGATGGTGTGATAGTCAAGGAACCCTTGAAGAAGTTCACGCAAAATGGAAAATGAGACAAGAAGGTGAAATCACATGTGAGAGGAGCCATTTCTTATGCTCTTTCCCATCAAGTACCCAACTATGTTCAATGTAGATAAGTCACTTGAAAATTCATTTATACAAGTCCTTGAATGGATGCTCTATTTCTGGCAGATTTTAATTATTATAGTCAAATCCTCTGCACAAGACCTCAAATGTAGATGTCAAGTTTACATTTAGATGTAGATGTCGGGTTTACATTTTGAGATTTTATACGCTTATAACTTTTATGTGTGTATTATTAAACATCTTTACTATAACTTTTATAGTAATCATTCTAGCAAAATCATGGCATGCATCCATGTATATAAGCCCCATCGTTCATGATGGAGTGAGTGCAATTTCTTTAGCTATATTTCTCATTCATATGTAGATGAAAGATAACACTCAGTTCCATGGGTGCTAAGTTGAGAACATCAATGCTTTAACAGTTGCCTTGTATCTACATGTAAGGTATATTTAGTTAAATAAATTACTAAACATAATTCTAATTATTGACCAAACTCAACTCCAATTATTGACAAAACTCAACTCCAATGGTTGACAAAACTCTCTCTACAATTTTAAGATTGCAAATTGCTTCACGGCACTGAGATTACATGTTAGCAGCAGCAGGGACTACCGCTATGCCAGCTGCCCCTGTTAGATCATGATGGTGCACTTGTTAAATTACTACGTAAAAATATATGGAGTCCGTACTTAGCATATATGAGACACACTACCGGAGATAATTAGTTGGAAAAATGTTCTTAGTCAGTGTTATCTTTTAACCACTTATTATCCATGTTGTCACGTTAGGGATAACGCATAGTTAAATTATGAAATATTTTTTTAGAAATTAAAGTGTAATTTTAATTTAATAATTTTATATTTTTTACTAATTATTTTATTTAAATTTATTTTAAATTTATTTGTGATGTAATTGGTTGTTTATTTGAAGATTTTATTGGCAAATGCTTCGTTTGGCATACCCCTGCAATAACGATGATACACTTGTTTTGTCTACGTCATACCTCCCAGAACTAAATGCATTGTCTACGTCATACCTAAAAAGTACGAGAAAGTCAATTTGCAAATTTACCTTCATCATACATCATAAAGCCATGCAAAGTAAATGAGTTTTTGACGCTGCATACAAGCTCCCCCATCCTTGCAATACTTCAGTCAATCAAATCTCTATAAATATCTGCACATTGTAAGTGAAGTTGTAAATGTTTGAGCGTGTTACACAGGAAGGAGTCTTTGCTTTGCTATCTCTGAAAGTCATGTTTTGATTTAACACTTGTCCTACCATTAAATTAATGCATCTACATTCTTAATTTAGCCTCATGACACGTAGTTTAGCTGGTTTCTTGTAAGGTCGAATTTATGGAGCTACAATTGTGGAGCGAAAATCGGTGGGCGTGTGAAAACACATTTTTTACTGTGTGAAAATAGAGAGATGTAAATATCTCTAAAATTTCTAGATTCACTATGGTGAGTGGAGCTTAATACTCTAGTGTTGGTTTGTAAATGTTTTTTCTTTCATGAATACATAATCCAAAGTATTTTCCTACGCACTCATTGTGGAATTTCAATTTTATTATATATCACTGCATTTTCAAACAAGACATGTTATAAATTGTGAAGATGACAAAGTTTGATGCTCAATATACACACAGGCAACATTAAATGTTATTCTCTGTGCTAACAACCAAACTACGATGCCACAGGATGCTTCTAGTCCAATCCAAATCCCATAGCTGCCATATAAACTCAACCTGAGTAGAGACTGCCAACGAACTAAGACGATAAGATTTATAAAAGACAAAAAGGAATTCGTGTTGGGTGGTTTGCAATGCAGAGGATGTCAAATTTATAGAAGTTGATCGCTTTTTCCATGAACAACTTAAGAATCAAAGTAATTAAGTTCACTGCAAAGTTCAAGGATTCTGTATACTGAAAATGATCTCAGGAAGTCTGCATCTTACATGACAAGGATATAAACTAAGCACCAACCTCCATTCCAACCAGTCAGTCAAGGATCTTCATATTACAACTTATGTCATGGATGATATCACGTTGCCTTTCTGTCACATCTCTAGATAATAACATTATAAAAATCATAGTAAAATAAAAAATTGATTTCATATATATCTATTGTAATAAATAACCAAGCTAGTACACCTATCGCATATGAATTAATGACTTGATACAAGCCTTACGCAAAGTGTACAAAATGAATATAGCTTGATATTTCACATATTGGTAATATTCATCGGTGACTTCGTTGTACACACAGTAATAATTTTTTGGATAATCCCAAGGTTGTTAAACCTAAAGTCTAATACAATGAACTTGGTACCCCCCTAGAGCTCGCGGGAGCAGGGTTTTGGGTTCTTCTAACTGCCTTCCAGCTGTTGGGAACCTTCTCGAGAAGGTCTCCTCATCAATGGTCCTTCATAAGGCGACTCCATATGATGGCGATGAATGAACCCTTATCTCCTTTGCCAATTGCATCGTTGAGTGATTTTGGCATTTCACTTCCTGTCTGGCAGAGCCTTCTGGTTCCGGCCCATGGTTGCAGGGTTTCACACAGGTTCGCTTCTACCCCTCTGTAATATTGATGAAGTTCCTCCTTCTTTGTCGTAACTCCGCCATGACTATATGCTTGGCTGCTAGATTCACAGAGAATGTTTTGGCGCTTACTGCTTCAAAGGATTTATCCTGTCGCAGCAGTCCAACCTCGCTAATTGGTTTATATATTTGTTCTTGGATTATCGCATGGCAATATTTTCATTAATTCAATTATGTTAATAAGTTTCTCACATGGTTTTGATAGTTTCGCCGAAGGGTTTCATATTGCATGACTATGCTTGTTCAAGAACATTAACTTACCTCCTTGTACCTATCTGAGGGTTGCAGACTTATTACTCCATCCAGCCTTGGGTAATGTGAATGAATGTCCTAGAAACTCTTGGACTGAAAGATTCAGAGTCTTATTGGTTTATTGGCTTATTATGCCAGCTTCTTATGTTGCTCTTAGATTATTCTTAGATTTATATCCGTTAGGGCATATACGTTCCTAGACTCTACATAAAGATGCCCTGCGGCTACATTTTTCTTAAGTTCTAAACATGGTGTCGTCGTTCTTTCTATTTAAGGTTCTGGGTATGTGGCTTGAGATGGGTTTGCAATTTCCCAATGTAAATTAATTCCTATCTGAGCTTGTATCAATTATAAGATGGTAATTTTGTATCCAGAGTTTCCTAACTAGATATAGAGCTCTGTTATGATGAATTTATGTGCCTTGTATATATGATAGTTACATGGTTTGCGTAATTGGAAGGAGTCGGGTTACTACCCTAGCACAGATATATTATTTTTACACAGATCTAAGATGTTTACCTGAGCTGGCTCTTCCTTCTTTGTTTTTAAGAAGGCATTAGCCGATTACCCATTACGTTTTCTTCGATTTAGATTATATGTTTCATACATGTCATTTTAGCATTTTTATCTGCATGCAGTTGGGGTTTCTACCCGCGTCCCAACATAAATAATACTTATTAGTTTATTATAAATCTCTGATATTTTTCGCAGCATAGTCTTGTTATGTTTTTACCCAAATGTCCCATACTTGTTTTGGGTTAAATTTCTGGGTTGAAATTCAACTAAGTTTTGAATGGAAAGACTTTTTCATTGTATCTTATTGACAGTTCCGTTTTTCCCCTTTTTCTTAAGGGAAAATTCTTTCGATTTTCAGTTCAGAATAATTCAATAGGCTTGATTTAGCCTTAGAATTTAATCTATTGTTCATTGCTTGTATTTTCTTAGCAAACGGAGTATTAAAAGTGTTGAAAACCTACATTTGTTATTCCTGTAACAGGTTGTATGTATGTAGTATTATACATTTCTTTTCCAGAACCGTAATCCCTCTGCTTGGAAAGTTTCTAAATAGTTCTAAGAGTTCTTGCTTTGTGGTTTACTGCTTTCTTAAAGAATTTATGTATTATAAGCCCTAGGAGATGGACTCTCCTAAAGGAAAAATTGCTACTCTGGTTTATAGATCTTACTGTGTTTTCTTTAGAACTTACTAGTTTCTATTAGATAGCTAGCATGCTGATTATATACTTCTAATGATAGTCATTAGGCCTTTACTGAATTAGCACATTTAACCCTTTCCAAACAGAATACATGTCTTTATTTCAACAATACGTTTAACTTTCAGAAAGATGTAAATACTTATCTGATTTCTGTAGTAATTATTGTCAACTTCTTGGATCCAGTTCGACTATAAGTTACGAATTTCCTCCCAACCTTGAGACCCGCTTTCAAGCTTGAGTCTCCCCCGAGCTATTACTCACATGCAGGATGTTTTCCTTTAAGACTAACAATCTTAACATGTCATAGCTATCTAGTCTTAACCAGACTTAGCTTATGAACCCGTCTGACATATCAGCATGGTATCTTTCATTTATTTCTCCTTTCTTCATCTCAGGTACCAATACCCTCTTGATCTCTTCCTTGAGAATAAATCTTCAAGGAAGTAGTTAGGGATAGGTAACCGCCTATCCTAACTACCTGACATGTGAGAGTTACATGATTTTCATCATCAATACATTCGCTTCACGCATAACTTAATCAAAATAATAAATATATAAACTTAAATAATAATATCCAATTTTTTTAACTACAATAATTAAATATTTACAATTACTAGGGACATCACATCTTCCCCCCCTAATATTAAACATCATCCTGATGTTTCTCTACTACAAATAGATTTGGAAAAGTCTCCCTCATAACTTATTCGTCCTCCCAAGTGGCCTCCTCTGGCCCAAAGTGTTTCCATTGCACTTTAACTTGGGTGATAACTCGTCTCCGCAGCATTACTTCTCTCCGATCGAGTATACCCAGGGGTTCAACCAAGAACTCACCTTCTAGTTCGACCTACACATAATAATAATAAAATTAGTCAACTCTTTCCTTTGGTAGTCTGCCTTGGAAATTATTTATAATACACTATGTCCCTTATAAATAATCTAATTACCTGTATATCCTGCCAATTGATTATATGGTTGGGATCATATATATATATATATATATATATATATATATATATATATATATATATTAACACAGAAACATGAAAAACATTATGCACACATATGTGGCTGGGCAAAGCAAGCTGATAAGCCATAGGTCCAATTCGGGCCAGGATTTGGAAGGGACCACAAAATTGGGTGCTAATTTAGCACACCCACCCCAATGTAGAGTACTCTTCTTGGCTCGTACACGAACATAAACATGATCTCTGACTTGAAACTCCAAACTTCTCTTCCGGTCAACAAAATTTTTTTGTCGATCCTGGGCAGTCTTTAAATTTGAGAGCACTTTTTAACCATATCTTCCATCTCTTTTAACATGTCAGGACACAACATTAATTTATCCTCTGAGCTGCCCCAACTCGAAGGTGTCCTACACCTGCGTCCGTATAATATTTCAAACGAACTCATTTGCAAGTATGTATGGTAACTATTGTTGTAAGAAAACTCCACCAAATGTATATAATCCTCCCATTTAGAAGGTTATTGCATTACATAAGTCTGCAACATATCTTCCACTATTTGATTCACCCACTCAGTCTTCCCATCCGTCTGAGGGTGATAGTAAGTGCTAAAATGCAGTTGTGTGCCTAAACCTCCAAATAAGGCTTTCCAAAAAGTTGATGTAAATTTTACATCGCGATTGGAAATTATAACCCTTGGTATTCCATGTAGTCTAAAAAATATTTTTCATGAATATGTTAGCAATTTGAAAGGCCTTAAAAGTAGACTTTACTGGTATGAAGTGAGCAGACTTGCTCACCTTGTCTACTACCACCATTATTGAGTCATTCTTCTTTTTAGACTTAGGTAGAATTATAAGAAAATCAATGGAAATAGTTTCCCATTTCCATTTCGGTATAGGCAATGGGTAGAATAGTCCAACTGAGTGCTGGTGTTCTGATTTCACTTGTTGACACTCCAAACAATGAGCCAAATATTCAGTAACCTCCTTCTTCATACCAGGCCAGAAATATTCCTTTCTGAGTGTAGTGATTAATTTCTGATATCCCGGATGGCCTACATAAGGAATTTTATGGTATTCATCTAAAAATAATTGTTGAATATTTTTCTAGTTTGGTGTATACATTCTCCCTCTGTAAATCAACATACCTTGTTGATTTACCTCATATCCCAATTGTTGTTTGTTGTGGTTCGGATTTTAGTTTGTTGCCATAAAATTTTATATTCAGGATCTTGTATTGCTGCTCCTTTAATTTGCTCTTTAAAAGTGGTATGTACTTCACTAAAAGAGACTTCATAAATACAGTTTACTTTCTGACTTAAGGCATCCACAACTTGGTTTTCTTTTCCTTTTAAGTGTTTGATGTCAAAGTCAAATTCACTCAGGAAATCGACCAGCGGGCTTGTTTAGCATTCATGGTAGGCTGCTTGAAATAGTTAGTTAAACTATGATGATCTATCATTAATAAAAATTTCTTACCCAATAAGTAATGTTGCCACATTTTTAATGCGTGGATTACTGCCATCAGCTCCAAATCGTAAGCCAAATACTTTTGTTCATGCTCCTTAAGTTTCCGAGACTCATAAGCAATAACTCTGCCCTCCTGCATTAGCACGCCACCAACACCTTCCTTCCTGGCATCTGTACAAACAATGTATTCTTTATTTGGGTCTACAATACTTAGAATAGGTGTGGTTGTAAGCAAGTGCTTCAGCTGGTCAAAACTTTTTTGACAGTCCATGGTCCAAGTGAAGGTTTTCCCTTTCTTTTGCAAAGAGGTAATGGGGTATGCCACCCTGGAGAATCCTTCAACAAACATCCTATAGTATCCAGCCAGACCATGAATGATCTTATATCAGCTACATTCTTGGTACTGGCCATTCCATTATGGTTTTTATTTTCTCTGTGTCCACAGCAATCCCATCCTTAGTAATGATGTGTCCCAAATATTGAATTTGTTCTTTAAAGAAATCACATTTGTTGTACTTGGCATACAATTGATGCTCCCTCAAGGTTTGCAGGAAAATTCGTAGGTGTTCCTTATGCTCTTATACATTCCGGGAATAGATTAATATATCATTAATAAATATTAGTACGAACTTATCTCAATATTGACGAAAAATGATGTTCATTATACACATAAAAGTCACGGGAGCATTAGTTAGCCCGAACGGTAACATAATGAACTCGTAAAGCCCATAGTAAGTTCTAAAGATTGTTTTGGATGTATCTTCTCCTTTATCCTAATTTGATGGTACCCTAAGCAAAGGTCAATCTTTGAAAATACGGTCTTTCCCTTTACTTGGTCAAACAATTCATCAATACGAGGCAAAGGGTACTTATTCTTAACTGTCAACATGTTTAGTTGTCAGTAATCCATACACATCCGTAAGGTTTCATCTTTCTTCTTGACGAAGAGTACAGGAGCTACCCAAGGTGAGACACTTGGTCGTATATACCTTTTATCAAGCAGTTTGTGTAACTGCATTTTCAATTCAGTCAATTCTAGTATGCTCATACGATAAAGGGTTCGGGATATCAGGGCATCTCAAGGGATCAACTCAATAGTAAAATCTATATTCCTCTTTGGAGGCAGTTCCAGAATCTCCTCTCAAAACAATCTGGGAAATTTTGTACCACAAGTATATTTTATAAAGTACTAGATTTTTCTGTTGAATTGATATACCCCACCTGTATGGCATAAATCTGACATCCCTTTCGAATACACATTTTACTAATTGAGAGGTTGTTACCAGTCTTATTTTCAGTGTTCTTTGTATCATACCTGCTTCATCCATGTATTAATTAATTTTATCTTTACAATTAATGAGGGACCAACGCTTCTCCAACCAGTCCATACCTATTAGAACATCATATGATCCTAAAGGTAAGACATTCAAATCTGCCATAATAGGCTGACTTGCTAGCTTCAAAGGGCAATTGTTGACTTTAGCCAACACCCTTCTCTTTGCCCCTGTGGCGAGTTGTACTAGCCAAGGGTTTTTAAATTTAACAGATTGTAAATGGAATTGTTCAACTACTTTTGGACTTATATAACTCAAAGTAGCTCCTAGATCAATCAAAATAGATATAGTTTGGTCAAAGATCTTACCTTCGAATTCCACCATTGTTGGTTGGTATTCCGCCTGATGATCTTTGAGGGCAACATTGATTTTAGGAATACTCCTCGCCACTTCTCCCATAGTTGATGCTTCTTGAATCTGCACCACTTGATCTGTTCCCTTGTGGTACAGACAATTTTTAACATAATGTGGTCCTCCACATCCTGTCAGGCGGAAAGAGTCGATTGTGCGGACACAACCAACCTCCCTAGGAGCCTAAGACTCTCTAGTGACAAACAAGACAAACAAGAGCAATCCTTCTCTAAACATGCATTTACTATACGGGAAATCAAGTGTTTAGATCCTACCTGTAATCAACGCTGTTGTAGCAGTCCAGCTCCGCTGATCTGGATGAGCTCTTCCTTCACTTTGAAACCTGCATACACTAACAATCAAACGATTAAATAGCACTTGATAATCTCATAGAATAAAACATATTTAACACATAGACCAAGGAGTACATGAAACAACTCATAAATAACAAGTTATTGAGAAGAATGGACTCATTTGCATTAATAGGTAACAAAAGGAACAAATACAACCTGAGCCTTGGTGTTGTGCAAGTCCCTCCCAGGGTCCATCAAGAGTTCTCCTTTACTTTGACAAAGCTCACCCACTTCCAAATAGAACAAGCAAAGATGGAAATCTCTCCTCACAAGCTTCTAAATGGGAGTCCTAATTTCCTGCAGCATTTACCCTTAGAAATGTATAGCTTTCAACCTCTTCTCCTTCTGGCCCAATGCCTGTATTTATAGTGCTCAAGAGGAAGTTAATCAGGTCCACCATCAATGGGATAATCCCTCTTTGGATGGGATAGCTCCCTTATTGATGGGATAAGTTCCTCTTTGGTAGGAGTGCATGAACCATCTGGAGGCGCTCAATACACGTCGAACAACCTTCTAGAATGCTCTAGAAATGACCACAAGTGACTTTTTAAAGATGAAACTTGCGCATTTTAACCTTTACAGGGGGATGCACTTGCCCCTTTACATACAGAGCATCCAAAGACGCAGCTTTTGTGAACATTGGGTGCGTACCCGCAGGTAAGGTTGAGAGAACCTGCGTCCCCAGAGATAAATACATTTAGAAAGACTTTCTCTCTTTTGGAGTTTGACATGGAGAGCAGAGGCATAAGACTTGCCTAAGAGGATAGCATGACTGTTGATTGAGCCATACTAACTGTAAATAGTCATGGTGACATTTTTTAGTGTAACAGATTGCCCCCTAAAGTGCGAAGTCTGTAATAGATTAGGGTTTTGTATTATCTAGGAAGGGTGAAGCGCTTTATCATTTCAAGGATTATCTCGTGGAGAGCTTGGTCAGAACCTGCAATTTTCAACACAAATACATGTATAAGATTATATCATCACTGAGGTAGGCATTCCCATACTCAGATTAAAACTTTAACTAACAGACTAACTCTCTGATACAGGAATGATCTTGCATGTACATCATAATCATAGACTTTTGTAGACACAGTATGGGCGCAGCCATCTGTTTATGATTAGTCTTTTAGATAATGAATACAAAAACTCCTCGCAGCCTGGATGTTGGAAACTAGATCCAGGGTCTTCATTTCTACTTCCGAAATGGTTACGATTCTAGCCATGCGAATAAATGAGTTGATGTCGAACATGGTAGAAACACTTGATTACCAGTCGATGATGAAAACTATTAACAAGCGTGAGAGAGACTACCAGTAATGTCAATGGTTCTCAAAGTACCCAGTACAATCCATGAGATGTGAATGAGTGAGTTGATGTCGAACATTTCACGAAATCCTTCGATCGAAAGTCAACTGAGTTTAAACTGACGTCAAGGCGGAGAAACTGCCATTGATGCATGCAGGATTCAAGGTACTGACGATTTCTAAGTCTCTCTCTAGATAATGTGCTGATGTCGATAGAAAGCGACCCGTTGCAGGCAAGCCCGCAACACGAAATCATTGTTCAAGTTGAAGAAATGTTGCTGTAAGGACTGACTCAGGGATGGTCAATGGATGACAAGTATTTTGCAGATGAAAGTTTTGCTTGCGACTCTTGAACACATAACGACACAACATATGGCTTGGTGAATAACGAACTCAAAGTTAATCCCCGGAACGGTGAAGACTTTCAAAGTGGTTTGATCAA